>BTHU01000023.1:104431430-106831430 GCA_036184795.1 Tokudaia tokunoshimensis
TACTATAGGAACATTGCCACATGCACCAAAGCCTTGTGGCCATTCCTCACCAACACTTTTTATTGGGAAAGTATTATATAGCTCAGGCTGCTCTCAAATCAGCTATATGGTAGAGGATGATCTTGAACTTCCTAATCTTGCTACTACATCCTGAGTGCTAGAGTACAGAAATTCAGCACCATGCCCAGCTTCCTATTTTGTATTTTTGAGAAAGGGTCTTATTCTGTAGCCCAGGCTACCCTAGAACTCATTCTGGGCCCCAACTCAAAGAAATCCTTCTGCATCAGCCTTTCAAGGGATAGAATTATAAACATAACTTTTTAACATTAATAAATATAATAACTTTCTTAACATTAATAAAATTCGTAAGTTTGTCTCCATCTGATTTTCTGTATATTCCTTTCTTGTTTTAGGTCTCATAGGGAAGTATTTAGCATCCTTAACCTAGCACCCTACCATATACATCTGAGAAACCATCTTTCCTATTATCCTAGTTGTTTTCTTTTTTTTTTAATTTTATTTTATTTTATTTTTTTAATTTACATTCCAAATCACTTCCCCTTTCCCGTTTCCTCCCTCCCCGAAAGTCCCATAAGCCCCCTTCCCTCCCTCTTTTCTCCGTTCAACCCCCTCTCATTACTCTGTCCTGGCGTTCCCCTACATCCAGTCTTTCCAGGACCAGGGGTCTCTCCTTTCATCTTTTTAGAAATCTATTGATATGCTGATTGTGTCTAGAGTATTCCGAGATTCTGGGTCAATATCCCCTTATCAGTGACTTCATACCATGTGTGATCTTTTGTGATTGGGTTACCTCACTAAGGATGATATTTTCAAGTTCTGACCATTTGCCTAGGAATTTCGTGAATTCATTGTTTTTAATTGCAGAGTAGTATTCCATTGTGTAAATATACCACATCTTCTGAATCCATTCCTCCGTTGAGGGACATCTGGGTTCTTTCCAGCTTCTGGCTATTATAAATAAGGCTGCTATGAATATAGTGGAGCATGTGTCCTTATTGCATGCAGGTAAAGTCTCTGGGTATATGCCCAGGAGTGGTATAGCCGGATCCTCCGGAAGTGTCTTGCCCAGTTTTCTGAGGAGCCGCCAGACTGCTTTCCAGAGTGGTTGTACCAGCCTGCAATTCCACCAGCAGTGGAGGAGTGTTCCTCTTTCTCCACATCCTCGCCAACAACTGCTGTCTCCTGTGTTTTTGATCTTAGCCATCCTGACTGGTGTGAGATGGAATCTCAGGGTTGTTTTGATTTGCATTTCCCTAATGACTAAGGATGATGAACATCTCTTTAGGTGCTTCTCAGCCATTAGATATTCTTCAGGTGAGAACTCTTTGTGGAGCTCTGTACCCCATTTTTTAATAGGGTTACTTGCCTCTCTGGAGTTTAACTTCTTGAGTTCTTTGTATATCTTGGATATTAGCCCTCTGTCGGATGTAAGGTTGGTAAAGATCATTTCCCAGTTAGTTGGTTGCCGCTTTGTCTTTTTGACGGTGTCTTTTGCCTTGCAAAAACTTTGTAATTTAATGAGGTCCCATTTGTCTATTCTTGATCTTAGAGTATAAGCTATTGGAGTTCTGTTCAGGAAATTCTCCCCTGTGCCCATATGTTCAAGGTTCTTCCCTAGTTTCCCTTCTATTAGTTTCAGTGTGTCTGGTTTTATGTGGCGATCTTTGATCCACTTAGAATTGAGCTTAGTGCAAGGAGATAAGGATGGGTCAATTTGCATTCTTCTGCATGTTGACCTCCAGCTGAGCCAGCACCATTTGTTGAAAAGGCTATCTTTTTTCCACTGGATGGTTTTAGCTCCTTTGTCAAAGATCAAGTGACCATAGGAGTGTGGATTCATTTCTGGGTCTTCAATTCTGTTCCATTGATCTACATGTCTGTTACTGTACCAATACCATGCAGTTTTTAACACTATTGCTCTGTAGTACAGCTTGAGGTCCGGGATACTGATTCCCCCAGAGGTTCTTTTACTCTTGAGAATAGTTTTAGCTATTCTGGGTTTTCTGTTATTCCAGATGAATTTTTGAATTGCTCTTTCTAACTCTATGAAGAATTGAGTTGGGATTTTGATGGGGATTGCATTGAATCTGTGTATTACTTTTGGTAAGATGCTCATTTTTACTATATTAATCCTGCCAATCCATGAGCATGGCAGATTTTTCCATCTTCTGAGGTCTTCTTCAATTTCTTTCTTCAGAGACTTGAAGTTCTTGTCATACAGATCTTTCACTTGTTTGGTTAGAGTCACGCCAAGATACTTAATATGGTTTGTGGCTATCGTAAAGGGTATTATTTCTCTTACTTCTTTCTCAGCCTGCTTATCCTTTGAGTATAGGAAGGCTTCTGACTTGCTTGAGTTGATTTTATATCCGGCCACTTTGCTGAAGTCGTTTATCAGCTGTAGGAGTTCTCTGGTGGAGTTCTTTGGGTCGCTTATGTATACTATCATATCGTCTGCAAATAGTGATAGTTTGACTTCTTCCTTTCCAATTTGTATCCCTTTGACCTCTTTTTCTTGTCTAATTGCTCTAGCTAGAACTTCAAGTACTATATTGAAAAGATATGGAGAGAGAGGGCAGCCTTGTCTAGTCCCTGATTTTAGTGGGATTGCTTCAAGTTTCTCTCCGTTTAGATTGATGCTGGCTACTGGTTTGCTGTAAATTGCTTTTACTATGTTTAGATATGGGCCTTGAATTCCTGATCTTTCCAAGACCTTTAGCATGAAAGGATGCTGAATTTTGTCAAATGCTTTCTCAGCATCTAATGAGATGACCATGTGGTTTTTTTCTTTGAGATTGTTTATGTAGTGGATTACATTGATGGATTTCCTTATATTGAACCATCCCTGCATCCCTGGGATGAAGCCTACTTGATCGTGGTGAATGATCGTTTTGATGTGTTCTTGGATTCGGTTGGCAAGAATTTTATTGAGTATTTTTGCATCGATATTCATAAGAGAGATTGGCCTGAGATTCTCTTTCTTTGTCGGATCTTTTTGTGCTTTTGGTATTAGTGTAATTGTGGCTTCATAGAACGAGTTGGGTAGTGTTCCTTCTGTTTCTATTTTGTGGAACAGTTTGAAGAGTATTGGTGTTAGGTCTTCTTTGAAGGTCTGATAGAATTCTGCACTAAAACCATCTGGACCTGTGCTTTTTTTGGTTGGAAGACTTCCAATGACAACTTCTATTTCTTCAGGGGTTATAGGACGGTTTAGATGGTCTATTTGATCCTGATTTAATTTTGGTACTTGGTATCTGTCAAGGAAATTGTCCATTTCCTCAAGATTTTCTAGTTGTGTTGAATACAGGTTTTTGTAGTAGGATCTGATGATTTTTTGAATTTCCTCAGTTTCTGTTGTTATCTCTCCCTTTTCGTTTCTGATTTTATTAATTTGGATACTATCTCTGTGCCCTCTGGTTAGTCTGGCTAAGGGCTTATCTATCTTGTTGATTTTCTCAAAGAACCAACTCCTCGTTTTGTTGATTCTTTGTATGGTTTTATTTGTTTCTACTTGATTGATTTCAGCCCTGAGTTTGATGATTTCCTGCCTTCTACTCCTCTTTGGTGTATTTGCTTCTTTTTGTTCCAGGGCTTTCAGGTGTGCCATTAAGCTGTTAGTGTATGCTGTCTCCCGTTTCTTTTTGGCGGCACTCAGGGCTATGAATTTTCCTCTTAGCACTGCTTTCATTGTGTCCCATAAGTTAGGGTATGTTGTGCCTTCATTTTCATTAACTTTCAAAAAGTCTTTGATTTCTTTCTTTATTTCCACCTTGACCAAGTTATCATTGAGTAGAGCATTGTTCAGCCTCCATGTGTACGTGGGTTTTCTTTTGTTTTTGTTGCCATTGAAGACCACCCTTATTCCATAGTGATCTGATAGGAGGCATGGGATTATTTCTATCTTCTTGTATCTGTTGAGGTCTGATTTGTGACCAATTATATGGTCAATTTTGGAGAAGGTACCATGAGGAGCTGAGAAGAAGGTGTATTCTTTAGCTCTAGGATGAAATGTTCTATATATATCAGTTAGTTCCATTTGGTCCAAGGCTTCAATTAGATTCACTGTGTCCCTGTTTAGTTTCTGCTTTCCTGAACGATCCATTTCAGAGAGCGGGGTGTTGAAGTCACCCACTATTATTGTGTGCGGTGCGATGTGTGCTTTGAGTTTTAGTAAAGTTTCTTTTACGAATGAGGGTGCCCTTGCATTTGGAGCATAGATATTCAGGATTGAGAGTTCTTGATGGTGGATTTTTCCCTTGATCAGTATGTAGTGTCCTTCTGTGTCTTTTTTGATGACTTTAGGTTGAAAATCAATTTTATCCGATATTAGGATGGCTACTCCACCTCGTTTCTTGGGGCCATTTGCTTGTAAAATTGTTTTCCAGCCTTTTACTCTGAGGTAGTGTTTGTCTTTGACACTGAGGTGCGTTTCCTGCATGCAGCAAAATGCTGGGTCCTGTTTACGTATCCAGTCTGCTAGTCTATGTCTTTTAATTGGGGAATTGAGACCATTGATATTAAGAGAGATTAAGGCATAGTGATTATTGCCATCTGCCATTCTTGACGCTATCTTTATGTTTGAGTGGTTATCTACTTTTGGGTTTGATTCAAGAAGGTTATTATCTCATTTTTTCCAGGGTGTTGTTTCTCTCCCTGTAGTGGAGGTTTCCACCTATTATCCGTTGCAGGGCTGGATTTGTGGAAAGATATTGTGAAAATTTGGTTTTATCATGGAATATCTTGGTCTCTCCATCTATGGTGATTGAGAGTTTTGCTGGGTAGAGTAGTCTAGGCTGGCATTTGTGCTGTCTTAGTGTCTGCATGAGATCTGCCCAGGATCTTCTGGCTTTCATAGTCTCTGGTGAGAAGTCTGATGTGATTCGGATAGGTCTTCCTTTGTATGTTACTTGGCCCTTTTCTCTTACTGCATTTAGTATTCTTTCTTTGTTTAGAACATTCGGTGTTTTGATTATTATGTGACGGGAGGTATTTCTGTTCTGGTCCAGTCTGTTTGGAGTTCTGTAGGCTTCTTGTACGTTCATCGGCATCTCTCTCTTTAAGTTAGGGAAGTTTTCCTCCATAATTTTGTTGAAGATGTTTACTGGCCCTTTAAGTTGCAAATCTTCACTCTCATCTATACCTATAATCCTTAGGTTTGGTCTTCTCATTGTGTCCTGGATTTCCTGGATGTTTTGGGTTACGCGTTTTTTGCATTTTGCATTTTCTTTGACTGTTGAGTCGATGCTTTCTATGGAATCTTCAGCACCTGAGATTCTTTCTTCCATCTCTTGTATTCTATTGTTGATGTTTGCATCTATGACTCCTGATTTCTTCCCAAGGTTTTCTATCTCCAAAGTTGTCTCCCTTTGTGATTTCTTAGTTGTTTCTACTTCCTTTTTTAGTTCCTGGATGGATTTGCTGAGATCCTTCACTTGTTTGTTTGTATTTTCCTGTATTTCTTTAAGGTATTTTTGCATTACCTCTTTCAGGATTTCTTCCTGATGACCCACGTTCTCCTGCATTTCTCTGAGCGATTTTTGTGTTTCCTCCTCATGGGATTCCATCTGTTGATCCATCGTCTCCTGCATTTCTTTAAGCAGTTCTCGTGTTTCCTTTGTAAGGGCATCTAACCGTTGATTCATTTCTTTAAGCAATTTTTGTGTTGCCTCCTTATGGGCATCCGTCTGTTGACCCATATTCTTCTGCATTTCTTTATGCCAATTTCGTGATTCCTTTGTGAGTGCATCTACCCGTTGATTCATCTCGTTAAGCGATTTTTGTGTTGTCTCCTTGTGCGCCTCCATCTTTTGATCCATGTTCTCCCGCATTTCTCTAAGCGATTTTTGTGTTTCCTTTGTAAGGGCTTCTAACCGTTGATTCATGGTCTCCTGTAACTCTTTATGAGATTTATTTGTGTCCTTCTTGTGATCCTCTAATAGCATCATGAGAAGTGATTTTAAATCCAGATCTTGTCTTTCGGGTGTGGTGGGGTATCCAGGACTTGCTGCTGTTGGAGAGTTGGGTTCGGATGGTCCCACATTACTTTGATTACTGTTAGTAACATTCCTACGTTTGCCTTTTGCCATCTGGATACCTCTGGTGTTAGTTGGTCCTGCTGCCACTGGCTGTTGGTTGGACCTCCTGTGAGCCTGCAAAGCTATTTCTGCCCCCCCTGGATTACCAGGATTCCCCTGGCACCGATTTCTGGGGCCTGCCTGCTCCTGAGTGACTTTGGAGCCCTAATGTGCTTTGCCCCAAGTGATCTTATATTGGGGAGGCCTTGCACATCTAAAGGCTCAGCCTAGTGGATTCCTGGAGCAGAGGTCGCCAAAGGGAGGCTGGCAGGCTCCTGCCCTGTGCAGGGGTGTGTGATCTCTCCTGGGGGGGGGGGGAGGGGGCGTCCCTCTGCCAGGCAGAAGTCCCACAGCAGATCTGGCGCGCTGGTCACTGCAGATCAGCCCAGCACCTGGGAGCAGGTTACACACAAGCTGCCTGAACCCGAAGCGATATTATGCCTGTCTGTCTCTGAGCCTGGCGGTCCCAACTACCTGGTCACTGGAGCAAAGATGGCGGAGGGCACTCTCCGTGGCGCTGCTCACCCTGTGGTCACGATGGCCCGCCGATCTGGCACCCAGACGACCACAGCGCCAACCCGCCCTCGGGCACAGACGGAAGCCCCAACAGGCCGTGTCCCAAGTGATGTTATATTGGGGGGAGAGCCTGGGTACCGGTCTCTCCAGCGCAGTCCGCGGGAACAGAGGTCGCGGAAGGGAAGCTGGCAGGCTCCCTCCCTGCGCGGCCCTAGTTGTTTTCTATTGCCATGGTAAAGATCATGAACAAAAGCATCTTGGGAAAGAGAGATTTGTTTGGCTTCCAGGTCCTGATCGCTGGCCATCACCAGGGAAAGCCAAGGAAGGAACACAGGGTAGAAATTGATGCAGAGACCATAGAGAAATGCTGTTTACTGGCTGACTCAGCTTGCTTTCTTATACTACCCAGGACAATCTACACAGGGGTTGCGTTGTCCACAGTGGGATGGGCTGTCTATTTTAATCTTTAATCAAGAAAATGCCTCAGACTTGCCTACAAGCCAATCTGATAGAGATATCTTCTCAATGAAGGTTTCATCTTCCAGAATGAAAATTTGTGTCAAGTTGACAAAAGCTAAACAGTACAGCCATAAAAAATGGCTAACCCACCAAAGGCCAGTGTTCAAATAAGCCTCCTTAATCTAATGAATTTATGTATGTGCATGTTTGCCCTAGCCCTGGAAGTCAGACATTCCTGAGACTTGACTCATCTAACCCTTCCCTTTTGAGGTGATTGTGAATTAGTCTATCACATCAAATTGTGAGGCTGAGCTCCCACCAATGTGGTGAGAAACAGTCTTCACCTGTTTTAGAATAAAAATGGAGTGAATTCCCACCCCAGTGTACTTGCCTGGTTTGGGTCTTTGCATGTCCTGCAAATTGCCTTGATGAATTGCTTTCACCTTGTGTGTTTCTTCGTGCAACACCAGGAATATTCTTTCCCAACATTCATAGCCTTTGATTGGCTACTCAAAGAATTCCATTATACAGTCCCTACCTAGAGACCAAATCAGGCATTGGTAGTGCCACCTGCTTAGAGGTGGAGATAAGATCAGGATCTGAGGCCAGCCTGGGCTACATAGTGACAGCCGTCCTCAGAAAGCCAAAAATAGCATAGGGAATAGACTCTACTGTTCTTTATGTGGTATTCAGGTCCCAAACCTGCCTTTCTTCCCTTAGTCCCACTGTCTCCCATTCAGACCATTTCATCCATCTGCAGTCTATCTCCTCTATCTCTACTTGGCCATTTCTTTTCTCCCTATGAATTTCTCCCTATTCTTCTTTCTGCCTGCTCAAATTCTGGTCACATTTCAAAGCCAAGGTCATCTTTCTCTGTGAATACTTTCCTGGCCATTCCTGCAGAGTGTGGATTTCTTTCTTGTTTATAGCACAGTAAGTTAATTTTTTCTTTCTTATTCTACAAATCAATTCTACAGTTGGAGTTTGTAGTCTCAGGGGACATAAAATCACATCATATGTGTCTGCTACCTCAAACTTGGAAATAGTTAGAGCCACAGGAAATATTTGGCTAGAATCTACCTTTTTCTTATTCCTCAATTTATAAGTAGATTCCTGAACTAGTGGTTTAAGGGCCCGGGCTAAGGTGCAGGACTGACTGAAAGCTGGCATTATTCCACATTTTAAGTCCCTAGGACTAACAACTATTAGGGCCAGCCAGAAGCTCACAGTCCTTGCTGTAGAAAGCATGTTTCTGCCCCAATATTCTAGTTGAAACAGTGGTCTAATTTTGAGGCTATGCAGTATTTCTCTTTCCCAGGGCAGAAGATAGAGAAGTGAATTACCTTCTTACTCAGGTGGGAGCTATTATATTTCCTTTTCCTGCAGTCACAAAACTACTGCTCTGGTACTCTATCTGATGCTAGTGGGGTTCAGTAGTAGAGCCTCTGCCTACATCACCTGCCCTGAATTTCTATTCCTTAGATGACAACATTGTAAATCAGAGAAGTTATTTGTCTCAGGTCATGTAGCAAGCAAATATGTGTGTCCCTTGGTGTCTATGGGCAATTGATTTCAGGAACCCATATGAATACCAAAATTCAAGAATAATCACCTCCCTATAGAAAATGGGGTCTTATTTGCAAAGAATCTTATGCATATTCATTTTAATTTTTAGTGTTTTTGATATCTATTTCTATCTATCTATCTATCATCTATCTATCATCTATCTATCTATCTATCTATCTATCTATCTATGATGAGAGAGTATCGCACAGCAGCCCAGATTGGCCTCAAATTCAGTATGTAGTATTCTTTCTTTCACTTCCCAAGTACTGGAATTACCAGAATACACTGCCATTTCTAGCTCCTATGTAATCAGTTTTGAGAAAAAGACATTTTTTTGTCATGTGTAATGGTTCATAACTGTACTCTTAACAACTCTGGAGACTGACGCAGGAAGATAGTGAGTTCCAGGCCAGCCTAGTGAGTCCCTGTCTCAACCATGCCAATATTTGTGGTCAGTAGTTAGCTGAATTTGAAGATGTGGAATCTATAAATACGAAGGGCTAACTGCAAATGACACAAACATGATTTGCACCCTGCTCTGTTAGACTGGAAATCATTGTCCTTTTGCTGCATGTGGCTTCCTAATTTGTGTATGTCAAGGAGAGGAAAAAGAAGGCATCATCGTGAAACAGAAGAGAGATTCCAGGGGAGTATAACACTAAAGATGTTTTTGTGAATTCTCTGCTCTAAGATTCTGTCAGTATGGTTCCTGCAGCTTCAAGTTGGAACTCTTTGTTTTGTTTTGAGGCTGGGTCTGTCCATCTTGAGCCCACTCTAGCCACACACACACATACAAATTAAAAGCTGATTCCTTGTCTGGACTCCTTTGTTTGTTTCATCTCTCTGTTAAAACATACAACTACATCAGTCCCTATGTACCTGTTCCCATCCCTCTCTGGAGACCCCAGCTTCACATATCAGACCCTCAGACTGAGAACTGGGCCCTGGGATCTGACATATAAGCATCTTTCAGCATCACTTCAACATGAGATCATGTTCTAGTAGGTTAAACTAATCATACTGGTTTATACTTGTAAACCCAGTACTTGGGAAGCTGATGTAGGAGGATTGTTGTGTGACTGTAGCCAGCCTGAGCTACATAATGAGTTCCGGACCAACTTGGGCTAAAGAGTAAGCTTTTTATTTTTTTAAAGAACTATTCAGTTTATGTACAGAAAAAAAAATTCTTCATGATGAAAACAATAACCTTCCACAGATGTTTGCTGTAGCCCTAGCAAAGAAAAACAATCTCTACCCTATCTAAGCTTCTTGCTAAGTATATGCATGGGATATGACTTACTAAAGCTGCAGGAATTCTGTTAATGTTGATACTAAAATTCCTTTCTTAAGAACATTCAAGCAGTGAGAGCTGAACTCAGCATCCACTTAGGAAGACTTGAAAACCACTCTCAGAGGCTGCCAAAACAGCACTAAGATTATCTCTTCAAGACTCCCCAGGCCTCAGGATTTCCTGCATTAAAAAAGTGGGTGCTCGGCAACGCAATGTAACTTTGCTAGGTTGATAGGAATTTTTGAAAATGGCATAGTCACTATAATCCGTCTTTCCTTGGATAAAAACCTTACCTAATCCAATCCTCTTATTGCAAGGAGTCTGTTTTATTCAGCTTCCTACATTTTAAATGAACAGACTGCTATTTTTTTTCATTAAGTTGTGATACTTTCTAGCTAGCTGGGTCACCTTAGAACATGGCACCATTCCAAAAACAATGTAAAAATGGAAGGAATGCAAATGAAGTCAGCACTCAGGTGTACAGTCTAGCATTCTGCTAGTGATAGAACCCAAGGGGACTTTGTAAAAGGGATAATTGTCTCCACACAGTGTCAGGTCCTAACATATCTCCAGGCAATGTTGAGATTCCTTTAGTGGAGCACCTACCATCTTTGAATCATGTGAACATTTTCAATATTATCACATGCTGAGCTCAAACATTTGTACAACAAATGTAGGCATGGTGAAGCTAAGGAAGGAGGATTGCCACAAGGTGGAGGCCAATCTGGGCTATGGAATGAGTTTGAGGCTATCTTGAACTGCAGAGCAAGAGTCTGTCTCCAAAATGAAACAAATGAAACAAAGAAATAGAGCAATAGTGTAACTAAATTGGCCAAAACTGTATTTGCTTTTACTCTTTTGAGTATTAATCTTTTTTGACTCAATTGCCTAAGCCAGATGCCTGGTTTGAAGATATTGATGACTATTCTGACTTATATACTACTGTCTTGGCTTCCATCTTTTTGTTGTTGTTCTTGCACTTGTTAGAGATATAATCTCCTGATGTCGTCCAGATCTGCCTAGAAATCATTGGCCTCTAACTTGCAGTAACTCTCTTCCTTTCAGCTTCCAAGTGCATCATACCTAGTTCCTGCATCTTTCTTCAGCTTCTCTATCCTGCAACTATGATAACTACCCGTAATGAGTCACCAACTTACTTCAAACCTTTCTCAGTACAAGTGCGCATACATGGATATTGGTGCCTCTAGAGGGAAGCACTGGGGGGATACTTATTATAGATTCTGTCAGTGGTACTAGAGTTCTTCCCAAGAGTACACACTGATTCTTCTTTTTGCTTTTTTCTTCTTCCTTCTTTTTCTCCTTTCACACGTTTTCTTTCTTTAAAAAATATTTATTGCTTTCTCATATAGTACAGCCTTCCCTCCCTCTACCCAGCCCAGTCCTCCTCTGTCCCATTCCTCTCCCCCAGATTTACTCCCCCGTTTCCACTCGGAAAAAAAGCAGGCCTCCCACCAATATATTAACTGAACATGGCATAACAGTTTGCATAAGAAAACTAGGCACAAACCTCATATCATGGCTGTACAAAGAAAGGTCTTAATAGCAGGTAATTGGGTTAGGCAATTTATTAGTCAGGGTTCTCAAGAGTCACAGAACTTATGGAATATCTCTATATATTAAGGAAAGTTCTTGGAATGACTTAAAATTTGCAGTCCAACTAGCCCAACAGTGGGCAGCTGTGAATGGGAAATCCAAGAATCAAGTAGTTGTTTAGTCCCATGAGGCTAGTTGTTTCAGCTGGTCTTCTGTATAAGCTGGAATCCTGAAGAAATTGGCTCCAAAAGATGTGCTGGCAAGTAAGTGTAAGCCGGCCAAGGTAGCCTTCCTTCTTCCAGTGTCCTTATGTAGGCTTCCAACAGAATGTGTGGCCCAGAATAAAGGTGTGTGCCACCATGCCTGGGTCTAAGCCCTTCTTTACTTGAAACTTATTCTGTTCCATGATGGCCTTGAACTCAGAGATCTGCTTGCCTTAGTCTCCTGGGATTAAAGGCATGTATCACCTTGCCTGGGCCTAACCTTTAAGTGGCCACTATGCTTCAAGATCAGGATCAAAAACCTGTGTCTTCCAGCCAAGGTCTGGACCACAGGTGTGCTCTCCATTTCGGAATTATAGTTCATTCCAGATATAGTCAAGTTGACAACCGGAAAGAGCCACCACAGGCAGCCATCTATGAGTATAGCAGAATACCATTAGGAATCGTTTCTCTCTGGGCCATCCAGCTTTTGGTTCCTGGCTATCCAGGCAGTGTCTGAAATGGGCTCTCTCTCTCCTAGTGTGGATCTCAAGTCATTGGTTGGCCACTTCCACAAGCGCTGAGCCATCATTTTCTTAGCACATCTTGCAGGCAGGACAGGTTGTAGGTTGAAGGTTTTGTGGCTGAGTTGGTGTTCCAGTCCCACAACTGCAAGCCTTGCCTGCTTTGAGAAGATGGAAGTACTGGCTCTGTATCCTCCCTAAGAGTCCTTGCTATGGTCACCCTCATAGGTTCCAGGAAGTTTTCAATGCACTAGGTTTCCACATTGCCTCCCAATGCTTTCTGCACCCCTATTCCAGCCATCTCTCCCCATACTCTTTCCCTCTTTCCCTCCCTCCTCCACCCAATCTTTCCTGTTCTTATCCCCACCACCACCAGTTCACCAGCAAAAAAAATATTCAGCTTTATTCATAACGGCCAGAAACTAGAAACAACCTAGATATCCCTCCAGAATGGATAAAGAAAGTGGGGATAATATATACAATGGAGTATTGCTCAATTGTTTTTTAAAAAATAGCATCATGAAATTTGCAGGCAGATGGATAGAACTAGAAAAAAAATCATCCTGAGGGAGGTAACCCAGACCCAGAATGACAAACATGATATGTACTCCCTTACAAGTACATATTAGCTGTTAAGTAAAGGATAACCATGCTACAATCCATAGACCGAGAGAAGCTAAGTAACAAGGAAGGCTCTATGGAGGGATAGACAAATCTTCCTGGTAAAGGAGAAATAGCCTTCCCATTAATTGCTGTGTCAAAAGTTTATGAATGGACTTGAGTCTGGAAATTGATCACGATTTTCACACTGCTGTGACTGATCTCAACCTTCTATTGTTTTAAATGTCTAGGGTGGGTACTTATCTTTTGCTTTTCTTTCAAACGGTATTAAGGCTGGTGAGATGGCTCAGTGGACAAAGGATTGCCACCAAGCCTGATAGCTACCACAGGAAGGTATTAGAAGCAAGCTTTGGAGCAAGTCGGCCAAGCAGCTTTCTTCCATGGCTCTTATCTCTCTTTGACTCTTGCTTTATTGTCTTGTCTCTGCTCTGACTCCTCAGTGATAGTATGTCCCTTAGAAGTGTAAGTTGGCATAAATCCTTTCTTCCCCAGGGTGCTTTTAGTTGTGTTTATTCCAGCACTAAACCTTGAACTGCAACATAGGATCTTGCTATGGTGTTCAGGCTGGTCCCAAACTCTAAGACTCAAGCAACCACCCTGCCTCAGCCTCCTGGGGAGCTGGGATTATACACAGATAAGACTGTGTCCAGTTTAACTCCTTTGTCTTTCTCTTAAAAGTGCCATGCTATGTCTATTAGCCAGTTACAGATTTTTATAAGCCATAGAATTCCAGCTGTGCAGGTTTTGCCTGTCTAGGTTCTGGGAGCAAAGAATCCCAGACTGAGAAATTGTGTTACTTAATAGCTCTCATCAATGTGACAAAATACCTGATGGAAACAAGAGCAGTAAACCTTATTATTTAGCTCATGGCTAGGGAATTTTGTCACCTGTGCCTTGAGATAAACACCCGAACTTCTGGGGTTTCAGCACTTAGGAGGCAGAGGCAGTGGGGTCTTAAGTCTGGGCTAGACTACAGATCATCAGTCCCTCATGACAGAGAAAGCATAGTAGAACCAACCTGTTGGTGGTGGCAGAATCCTGTAGGTGCTGCTTCCCACATAGCTATACCACCAAGGTATAAGGTTGAGAGTGCCAGAGCAACAACACCCAATATGCTCTGTCGGTCTCCATAAATGTGCGGACACAAGCAGCAGCAGGCATGCATGAGACACACACACACACACACACACACAGGCACACAGGCACACACACAGGCACACAGGCACACACACACACAAAAGAAAGAAGGCTAGGTGAAATCTCGTACACCTATTGGGAGGTAGAGTTGGGAGGTCATTCTAAGCTACCTATTGAGTTTGAGGCCAACCTGGGCTATGTTAGACTCCCACATTCAGATGGTTTAGATTGGTTTAGGGGTTAAAAATCTTTCAGGTCCTTGCACCTGTACATAAAGTTCTATTATATACTGAGCTATCTCTTGAGCACCATGGATTCATTCATTCATTTGTTGGTTTATTATTTTTTGAGATAAGGTCTCACGATGTAGCACAGGCTGAACTTTCTTGATCCTTTACCTTAGCAAAGCAACTTGATCCAGTAACCGGACTATAGGTGCATGCCAGTCTGTGTGGGTCTCTCGCCTCATTTTGTAAGCATACTACGCATGTTGGATTAGCGTTTACCCTGATGACCTGGATTAGTTTAAATGACTAAACACCCTATTGCTTGGCTGGGCATAGTGGCACACACCTTTAGTCTAGCACTTGGGAGGCAGATGCAAGAAGATCTCTGTAAGGTAGAGGTCAGCCTGGTGTACATAGCAAGGTCCAGGCTAACCAGGACTACATAATAAGATCCTGACTGAAAGAGGAAGGGAAGGAGAGAGGGAGGTAAGAGAGACAGAGAGAGTCGGGGGAGGGGAGGGGAGGGGAGGGAAGGAAGATGGGCAAGGTGAGGGATAGGGGGAGAGAGAGAGAGAGATGCAGACAAACATTTAGATAGTAAGGTTAGAGACCCATGTGGTTGGGGGAGGGACATTTCAACCCATAACACGACCTCAATAAAAGCTGGTGTACCTGCTCAGAGTTATTTCCTGGTGAAGGGATGTCTCTGCACTTTCCTAGGGAGCATGAGGTGGTGGTTCACCTGACCTCACACTAGAACTTCCATTTCCACATCCTCGCGTTATGCAATTTATGACTCCTTCCCCACTCTCTAATCAGTTTTGGCATGTCCACTTCAGTAATTGTAGACTGTTTGTTATCCCTACTCCCCCATCCTTAACTTCAAGTAGCTACCCAGAAAGATTTTAATGCCTTTAGGTCCTTACTAGGCAACTAAACACTGAGTGACAGACAAGAGCTCCTGTGACAATGAGTCTTCCCTGCTCATTCGAACCTCAACTAAGCATTCTGAGGTTCTAGTTTAAATCTCAGCCTCAGTCACAGGCCCGTACTGCTTCTTCTCTGTTGCACTCAGAGAAAATAGCTAGGAAGCCATTCATGATGGAAAACTCACAGGTATCTTCAAGAAGAAGGAAACCTGGAGCTCAGAGGAACTTGCGGGTGAGGTGACCTTTAGCCTCATGATGAGGTAGTGTAGTTCTGTGAGAAGGCTTTGGGTACGGACCTGGTTCCATGGTTGCTGCTCCATTGCCAGCTGTTTCTCTCCCCTACATCTGCCCACTTGAGCCCTGCTGGTAGTCACACCACTATCTCCCACTCATTCCCTGTCTCCTGGTTTCCACCCTCTTGCTGGACATCCATTTACCTTCCCAGTTTTCACTTTACTGGCTCCCAATTTGTCCACACCCAAGCTGCCGTTATACTCCCCAACCCCTTGACCTTTATAGCCCAAAACTGTCAAGGTCTCACACTAGGGCCCATCCTGTCCCACATGATCTCTCCTCTCCCTTCCCCCTCCTTCCCACTCTCTTTCTCTTTCTTTCTTATCTGTCTTTCTGTCCCTCTGTCTCTGTTTTATCTGTCTGTCTGTGTCGGCCTCCTTTCCTTCCACTCCCTATCTACCACCCCTGGATGTTTGAGACAAGGTGTCAATATGGCAATAGGCAGCACAGGCTAGGCTCAAACTCACTAGGTAGTCTATGTAGTTGACTGAACTAGAATTCTTTTTATGACACACACACACACACACACACACACACACACACACACACCATCATCATCATCATCATCCCTTTACAAGGACATGATCTTACAATTGCTCACTCTTTTTCCAGGTTATAATATAAAAATAATATTTGAACTTATTTGTATTCTAATGCTAATACTGTCTCCTCAAGACCAGGTTACCCTAGAGAGTCCACAAGTAGACCTAAGTGATGCTATGTGACCTTTCTCCCAAGTTATTTCTGATAGGTGGATAAAGATGCCAACAGCCAATAGCTGGGCAAAAGAGACATAGGAGGGTTTTAGGGTTCCTGGGGTCTGAGTCGGGGGTTGGAGGAGAACCACAAGGGAGAGAGAAGGTGAGGAAAAGAGAGAAGCCACCATGAGTTAGGTGAGTCATGAAAATGTATCCCTGAGGGCTGGCCAATAAAAGTTAAGAGCAGGCCAGATAAAACATACTAAGTAATAACTGGGGGTTAGTGATAGAAAAGTAGATTATAATAGCATAGAAGGTAGATCTCTACCAAGCTCTTGTGCTGTTTAAGTCCTATCGTAAATAGTAAATGTTATGTGTCTTTTATCTAGGAACTGAATGATAAAGGCAGGGTAGAAACCCTGGATTGGGCTTAAAAATTACTACAACACCTTGAGGTAGTAAGTCTCTGGTTGTCCCTCAAGGTCCTCCCCTGTCACTCTTACCTTTGTGATAATAGTGATTCCAGTCCACAGAGAATGATCAAGGCCTTTCTTCCTTCTGCTCTAGCTAGACTTCTTCAGCCCTTACTACCCTTTAGCTTCCTGCCCTGTTTGGTAGAAAAAGCCAAGATCTGCATAAGTCCCCCAAATGAAGCAAAAATGAGGTCCAACGTCTAGTACTCAGGAATCAATTTCTCTTTCCTTCTTTCTTCTTTCCTTTTTTGTATAAGTGCTACAGAAGCAAGCACATGTTATTGTTTTTGAGACTATTTTCTGCTGTAAGCCAGGCTGGTCAGAAATTCACTATATAGATGAGAATGACTTCAAATTCTTGGTGCTTCTCCTCTGACCTCAGGCTGTCAAGAGCAGGGGTTACAGATGTCTACTATCACACCTGGCTTTTTAAAGAAACATGTTTCTGAGGCAAGGTTCACTGAGACTAAACTCAAACCCATGATTTTCCTGCCGTATCCTTCCAAATGCTAGAATTACAGCAGTAGGTATTACTATGCTCAGCTTTTATATCAGTTGTTAGAAACTAAGTAATTATCAATTGATACCAAGAAATGATTTTATTGCTAGAACTCTGACCTGCAGTATGAGTATATAGGTAGACAAACACATATAGAAAGTATCTGTTGAACTATTTCTTTAAAAAGAGACTTTTTAAACTTTACACTGGCTATATTTGAATCTATAGTTTTATTTTAGTTTTAAAAACTTTTAATACACTTTTAAGTAAAACATGATTACATTACTTTTACCCTTCTCTTCTCTTCCTCTGGCCCCTCCCAAGTCCTTTCTCTTCAATTTCTTCCATGTATCTCTCCCCTATTCTCAAATTGATGGCCAACTCTTTTCTGATCATTGTTACATATATATGTGTGTATGTATATACATATTATAAATGTACTGCGATGAATGTTTCTGTTGTTTGTGTGTATATGTTGTTTCAGGGATGACTATTTTGTATTGGATAACCAATTACAGAAGCTCATCCTCAGGAGTGGCTGACTCTCTCTCAGCAATCATCAGTTGCCTGTCCAGGGATGTGGCATTGTGAGATTTTTCCCCTAGTGCATAATGTCATGCATATTGCCATTGTTCAGATCTTGTTTGTGCAGCTATTTCTAGGAGAGACTGTTTCACAAGATACTTACTGGTTCTTACAATCTTTCTGCTCCCTCTTCTGAGATATTCCCTGAGCCATAGATGCATGAAGATTATGTAGACTTATCCACTGGGGCTGGCCTCCCCCTGATCATTGATCTCTCCATTGTGTCCAGTTGTGGTTTGCTATGATGGTCTCCATTTCCTGGACAGAGAAGCTTCTTTGATGATTTGTGGTAGCTACACTTAGCTGTGAGTATAAGGAGAAGATTTAGAACATAGTTGGGGACTCTGCTGGTCTAGCAAAGTGATAGTAGTAAGTTCACTTCTAAGAGCCATGACATCACTAACCCTGGGAAGTTGGCTACTTTTGCAGCACCAGGCATGGTTTCCCTTCTGTTGAGTGGGGCTTAAGTCCAACTAGACATCTGTTGTTTACCACCAAATTGTAGGTACCTCTTATTGTACTTTTAGGATTATCTTGCCACATTGGTCATTGTGGTATCACAGCTGTGTAGGACTATTAATTTCTTCCCTTACTTGGCAACTTACATACTATTTTATGGTCTCATAGAAGCTAGACCACAGGAAGGAGATTTTAAGGTTAGATCAATCTTGAATAATCTGTTATGTCTCAAATGTATGGTGCCTTCATCAATAAGAATTCACCTTCTACTTCTGACAGGCAACCAGGAGCAACAGTTGGAATCTCTATTGTTTTAAGAGTCATTTAGACTACCCTGACCAACTATTCTGAAGGAGATTTCTAATGCCTGGTACTGGGGCTTTTATTAGTCTATGGTTCTTGTGAGGGGGCACTGTCAGCCCTAGTGACATAACTTTATTTATAATGGCATATATTTCCATATATATGCACTTGTGTTCTATCTATCTATCTATCTATCTATCTATCTATCTACCTATCTATCTATCTATCTATCTATCTATCATCTATCTATCTGGTAAATTTAAACCAATAGGAGTATATGTATGTATTATATATAATTTTCGGTAAACACAAATCAGTAAGATTCTTTGAGGTAGTTGGTGTGTGGTGGCACATGACTTTAATCCCAAATTTGGGGGGCAGAGGGAGGCAAAGCTCTGTGAGTTCAAGGACAGCCTGGTCTACAAAGTGAATTCCAGCACAGCCAGGGCTGTTTCACAGAGGAACCCTGTCTCAAACAAACAAACAAAAAAAAAAAAGGAAAAGATTTCTTAAGGTTTTACAAAACAATCTTGGTGTTATTTGTGTCTCATCCCTCCTCCTCCTGTGATGACCTCCCACAGTTTGAGTTCCCTCTCCATTTCTTCATTTTCTACTTCATATCACCTGTACTCTGCTATTCCCTTCTTTTCTAAGTTTTTTTATTTACATTCCAAATGATTTCCCCTTTCCCGTTTCCTCCCTCCCCGAAAGTCCCATAAGCCCCCTTCCCTTCCTCTTTTCTCCATTCAACCCCCTCTCGTTACTCTGTCCTGGCGTTCCCCTACATCCAGTCTTTCCAGGACCAGGGGTCTCTCCTTCCATCTTTTTAGAAATCTATTGATATGCGGATTGTGTCTAGGGTATTCCGAGATTCTGGGTCAATATCCCCTTATCAGTGACTGCATACCATGTGTGTTCTTTTGTGATTGGGTTACCTCACTAAGGATGATATTTTCAAGTTCTGACCATTTGCCTAGGAATTTCGTGAATTCATTGTTTTTAATTGCAGAGTAGTATTCCATTGTGTAAATATACCACATCTTCTGAATCCATTCCTCCATTGAGGGACATCTGGGTTCTTTCCAGCTTCTGGCTATTATAAATAAGGCTGCTATGAACATAGTGGAGCATGTGTCCTTATTGCATGCAGGTAAAGCCTCTGGGTATATGCCCAGGAGTGGTATAGCCGGATCCTCCGGGAGTGTCATGCCCAGTTTTCTGAGGAACCGCCAGACTGCTTTCCAGAGTGGTTGTACCAGCTTGCAATTCCACCAGCAGTGGAGGAGTGTTCCTCTTTCTCCACATCCTCGCTAACAACTTCTGTCTCCTGTGTTTTTGATCTTAGCCGTCCTGACTGGTGTGAGATGGAATCTCACGGTTGTTTTGATTTGCATTTCCCTAATGACTAAGGATGATGAACATCTCTTTAAGTGCTTCTCAGCCATTAGATATTCTTCAGGTGAGAACACTTTGTGTAGCTCTGTACCCCATTTTTTAATAGGGTTACTTGCCTCTCTGGAGTTTAACTTCTTGAGTTCTTTGTATATATTGGATATTAGCCCTCTGTCGGATGTAAGGTTGGTAAAGATCATTTCCCAGATGTCCCTCAACGGAGGAATGGATTCAGAAGATGTGGTATATCTACACAATGGAATACCACTCTGCAATTAAAAACAATGAATTCACGAAATTCCTAGGCAAATGGTCAGATCTTGAAAATATCATCCTTAGTGAGGTAACCCAATCACAAAAGAACACACATGGTATGCAGTCACTGATAAGGGGATATTGACCCAGAATCTCGGAATACCCTAGACACAATCCGCATATCAATAGATTTCTAAGAAGATGGAAGGAGAGACCCCTGGTCCTGGAAAGACTGGATGTAGGGGAACGCCAAGACAGAGTAACGAGAGGGGGTTGAATGGAGAAAAGAGGGAGGGAAGGGGGCTTATGGGACTTTCGGGGAGGGAGGAAACGGGAAAGGGGAAATGATTTGGAATGTAAATTAAAAAAAATAAATAAAATAAATAATTAAAAAAAAAGATTGATAATTTTCATGAAAAATTAAAGAGTAAAATAGTAGACATAGAAAACATTACTAAATTAATTGAAAAAGGAAGCAGAAACATTTTATGATAGAATTGAAGATTTACATGGGAAATAATTCTAATAAAATTGTAGAAAAATATAAAATAACATTAAAATTGAAGACTATCATGGAGAATTACAGATATAATGGTAGGCATAAAAATATTTCTAAGTTTATTGAAAGTGGAATTATAAACATTTTCTGAAAATTGAATATTTACAAGGAAAACATTTCTGATAAAATTCAAGAAATATATAGAAAAACACGTTAAAATTGACTATTTCATGGAAAATTATACAGATAAATTGGTAGGAATAAAAATATTACTAAGTTGATTGAAAGTAGAATTATAAATATTTTCTGATAAAATTGAACATTTCCAAGGCAAAAGACACCGTCAAAAAGACAAAGCGGCAACCAACTAACTGGGAAATGATCTTTACCAACCTTACATCCGACAGAGGGCTAATATCCAAGATATACAAAGAACTCAAGAAGTTAAACTCCAGAGAGGCAAGTAACCCTATTAAAAAATGGGGTACAGAGCTCCACAAAGAGTTCTCACCTGAAGAATATCTAATGGCTGAGAAGCACCTAAAGAGATGTTCATCATCCTTAGTCATTAGGGAAATGCAAATCAAAACAACCCTGAGATTCCATCTCACACCAGTCAGGATGGCTAAGATCAAAAACACAGGAGACAGCAGTTGTTGGCGAGGATGTGGAGAAAGAGGAACACTCCTCCACTGCTGGTGGAATTGCAGGCTGGTACAACCACTCTGGAAAGCAGTCTGGCGGCTCCTCAGAAAACTGGGCATGACACTTCCGGAGGATCCGGCTATACCACTCCTGGGCATATACCCAGAGACTTTACCTGCATGCAATAAGGACACATGCTCCACTATATTCATAGCAGCCTTATTTATAATAGCCAGAAGCTGGAAAGAACCCAGATGTCCCTCAACGGAGGAATGGATTCAGAAGATGTGGTATATTTACACAATGGAATACTACTCTGCAATTAAAAACAATGAATTCACGAAATTCCTAGGCAAAAAACATATAGAAAAACATTAAAATTGGAGATTATGGAAAATTACACAGGTAAAATGGTCAACATAATAATATGTCTAAGTAGACTGAAAGTGGAATTATAAACATTTCCTGATAAAGTTGAAGATTTACATGGAAAATATCTCTGAAAAATTGAAGAAATATATAGAAAAACACGTTAAGATTGACTATTTCATGGAAAAAATTATATGGATAAAATGTTAGGTATAAAAATATTCCTAAGTTTATTGAAAGTGGATTTATAAACATTTTCTGACAAAATTGAAGATTTACCTGGAAAATAATTCTGGTAAGATTGAAGAAATAAATAGAACAAATGTTAAAATTAAAAATTATCATGGAAAATAATACAGTTAAAATGGTAGACATAAAAAAATATTACTAAAATGAAAGAGGAATCAAAAACATTTTCTGATAACACTGAAGATTTACATGAAAAATATTTCCCTTAGACTAGGTTTTTGTTTGGGAATTGAGTCCATTAATGTTATAAGATATTAAGGAATAGTGATTGTTGCTTCCTGTTATTTTTTTAAGTTATTTTTATCTTTGTGTGGTTACTTTCTTTTGGGTTTGTTGGAAAAAGATTACTTTCTTGCTTTTTCTAGGGTGTAGTTTCCCTTCTCTCGTTGGCATTTTCCATCTATTATTCTTTGTAGGACTGGATTTGTGGAAAGATATTGTGTAAATTTGGTCTTATCATGGAATATCTTGGTTTCTCCATCTATGGTAATTGAGAGTTTTGCTGGGAAT
Source organism: Tokudaia tokunoshimensis (assembly GCA_036184795.1). Lineage (NCBI taxonomy): Eukaryota > Metazoa > Chordata > Mammalia > Rodentia > Muridae > Tokudaia > Tokudaia tokunoshimensis. The sequence continues at coordinate 104,453,780 of BTHU01000023.1, forward strand.
AGTAGTTTGGGCTGGCATTTGTGTTCTTTTAGGGTCTGTATGAGATCTGCCCAGGATTTTCTGGCTTTCATCGGCTCAGGTGAGAAGTCTGGTGTAATTCTGATAGGCCTGTGTTTATAGGTCACTTGATCTTTTTCCCTTACTGCTTTTAATATTCTTTCTTTGTTTAGTGCATTTGGTGTTTTGATTATTATGTGCCGGGAGGACTTTCTGGTCTGGTACAGTCTGTTTGGTGTTCTGTTGGCTTCTTGTATGTTCATGGACATCTCTTTAGGTTAGGGAAGTTTTCTTCTATAATTTTGTTGAAGATATTTACTGACCCTTTAAGTTGGTAATCTTTGCTCTCTTCTATATGTGTAATTCTTAGGTTTGGTCTTCTCATTGTGTCCTGGATTTCCTGGATGTTTTAGCTCAGGAGATTTTTTTCATTTTGCATTTTCTTTGACAGTTAAGTCAATGTTTTCTATGATATCTTCTGCACCTGAGATTCTTTCTTCTATCTCTTGTATTCTGTTGTTGATGCTTGCATCTATGACTCCTGAATTCTTTCCAAGATTTTGTATCTCTAGAGAAGTCTTACTTTGTAATTTCTTTATTGTTTCTACTTCCATTTTTAGTTGCTGGATGGTTTTGTTCAGTTCCTTCACTTGTTTATTTGTGTTTTCTCATAATTCTTTGAGGGATTTTTGTGTTTCCTCTTTTAGGGACTCTACCTGTTCACCCATGCTCTCCTGTATTTCTTTCAGAGATTTTTGTGTGTTAGCTGGTCTTGTTGTCTGTGTCTGGAGCTTGTCCCTCCCATGGACCTGTAAGCCTGTGTCTGTACTTCTGGAAGACCAACTCTCTTCTAGCAGGATCTGTGCACAGAAGACTTTGGAGCTTCCTGGTTCCCTGCTGCAGATGGTGACTGGGAGGGAAGACTCCTGTCTCAGCAGCAACACTGATCGTATGCCCTGTGCCCTCCTAGCTGTACCACTCCAGAGAGAATGTGGATATCTCCCCACTGCACCCAGAAGTGAAATCGCTGTTGGGAGATCACTTTCTCCTGTTGGGTTAAGAACAGGAGGCTTTGGAGCTGCCTGGTTCCCTGCTGCAGAAGGCAGCCAGAAGGGCAGTCCCTTCTATTTTTGACTCTAAAACCAGACCCACATTCACTGCATAAACTTGGATGTCCTGAAACTTGCTCTGTAGTTTGACCCCGATCTCAGAGATCTGCATGGCACTGTCTCCTGAATGCTGGGATTAAGGGGGGTCTACAAGCACACCTGGAACTATCCTTTTCTTCACTTGTAACTTGCTCTGTACCAGGCTGCCCTTAAATTCAAAGATCTGTTTGTCTGTACTTCTTGGGGGGAGTAAAGTCATGTATCACCACATGTAGACCTAAGCTCTTCATGGACACAATTTCTTTTTTTTCTATATTTTTTATTTACATTCCAAAGAATTTCCCCTTTCCCATTTCCTCCCTCCCCAAAAGTCCCATAAGCCCTCTTCCCTCTCCCTGTTCCCAATTCATCCCCCTCTCGCTTCTCTATCCTGGTATTCCCCTACATCCAGTCTTTCCAGGACCAGGGGTCTCTCCCATTCTCCACCCTATCCTGAGAGCAGCTGCCTGGTCCTGGAGTCCTTCCCACTCCTCCACATCCTGTGGCACACAGCAGCCATGCCTCTCATGGCCGGTAGATGGGCTTCTGGGTCTCCAGAGTATCACTGCAGGTCCTACAGGGAGCCCTGCCAGACAGGAAGGGTGGGAGAAGCAGCGTGTGGGGAAAAGAGATGGCTAGAAGCATTTCCTGTGTTCTCTGTCTGCAGATGCAGAACTTCAGGAATGCCCTAAAAACGGGTTAGGGGAGTGAGAAGCAGAGTCCAGTCCCCTGCCCCATCACCAAGAGTTCTGGAGGCAATTTGGGAAGTACTATACACAGCTGTAGAGAGTATCCTTGGGTCTCTATGCCAAGAATGGCACAGGCCTCTGTTCCATTTGGTTCAAAAAGGTCCATTCATTTCATCAGCTCACCTGACTTAGGAAGAATGGGGTAGAGGAGGGGACTGCTCAGGAGGTCAACTCTGAATTCTCTCTTTTTCAGGCCTGGACAAATCTTTACTGTCTAGGGTCTTCCTAGGAGCTCACTAGCCCAATCCTCTCCCACTTAGTGTTCAGGTGACATTTAATGAGTCCTGTGCATAAAAAGGGATTGGATGCTTGGAAGGTAGGTGGGTGGGGCTTCCTGTCTGTGTTCTGGTGATGAGCTGACTCTCAAAGATACCACATGTTCCCACTCACCCTATCAAGGAATCACACTACCAGTAAACATGGAAGAGTCTCACCTACCTTTTTAGTTTCCCAGCTTGATTAGGCTGCAGGTGTGGTAGGAGGGCTACCTCCTTCAACAACCCTCTGCTGTTCTACAGCTCACCAGATCCTCCTGCTCCCAAGGACCTTCACCCCCTTATCTTCTCAAAGTCCTTATGCTGCCTCCCAGCTCTGTACCCTCCTTCTCCCTTAGTCTGTCTTCTGCCCTGCCAGGCTTCCTGATTTTCCTGTTCTCTCATAGTCTCCTGCATTCCTCTCCTGCTTCCTATCTCAGCCATCTCCTGCCTGCTTCCTCCTTATCTTCCTGTTTCCATGACTTTAATCTTTATCTAGCCTCCAATCTGCTCCTTGAGCTGCAATCTCAGTAACCTTCAGCCTTCTCTGAGCTTCCTATCCTTTACTGTGACATCTGCCTCAGATTCTTACTCCTTCTCAGCTGTTATTATCATTCATAACCTCCTACCCTTCTTTTGAAACCTCCTCCAGGTCTTCTACCCTCCTCCATGAACCTCATTTCTTCTTGTAGCCTACCCCCTTCACCCTAAGCCTACTCTTCTCAGACTTCCATGCTCTCCCTGAGCCTCTCACCATTTCCTGACATTCAGCCTTTCCTTCCCAGACTCCTGCCTTGTCTCTAGGCTTATGTCCTCCTCTAGTGGTATCCTGTGAGCCTCTGTCTCCAAACTTCCTCTAGAAGTGTGTATCACTGCAGTTCTTGGATGGCAAGGGAAAGGGGATCAAGTGCCCTTAAATTTCCTGTAATGGATTCTGTCAGCCCCTCAAAAACTCAAAGTCCTAAACACTGCTCAATTTTCCAGAAAGCTGTGGCATAAGAAATTATAAATGGACCTCAAATGGAATGTACTTGGACTTAATATGAATATTGTGCTATATCTGTGTTTGTATCTATGTGTTGCAGCATGAAGACAATTCTCTGTGGTTGTACTTCATAACTTTTGCGGATGTTAAAAAAATTCTTATGCAATAACATCCAGAGTTTGATAACACATTTGAGATAGTCACAATTAAATTCAAATTGTCATTTTCTTATATTACTTGATTTATTTATTTGCCTGGTCCTTTTATTTATTTGTCTATGTGTGCACATGCATTTGTTAGCACATGTCAATGTCTGAAAGCAATTTGTCAGGAATCAGTTCTCTCCTTCTACTATGTGGGTCCTGGGGATTGAACTCATGTTATCTGACTTAGCAGCAAGTGCCTTTAACTTGATGAGCCACTTTGTCAGCCCAGAAATTGTCCCTTTCTTAAAATTAGAAATGTGGAAGGTGATTTGATACCTCCATATGAGAAGGATTTCTTTGGCACACATCAGTAAGTTGAGTATCTGCATATGAGATGGGTGGTCACATGTCTCTTGATCAGTGTAACTCTGAGGCAGATGAGTGACCACCAACACTCTACAGACATCTTGGGATCAAAAGAAGGAACAAGTAGCACGCCCTTAATTCCTGCTCCATCTGGTATAAAATCTCAGCCTCTTGATCATTATGAATGTTTCTGACACCCCAGTACCTGCCCTTAAATGCCAAAATAAAGGAGGGTCACAGTGCCCTCGGCATCATCTGTTCCTCCAATTCACCACGTACTTCTGTGTGTGATTTCCAGGTTACTAGAGCTACATTTCCCTTGCATAGCTTGGCACGGTTCACAAACTGTGCAGTAGTGTTTTTTAATAACTGTGTACTAGAAGGCCAGTTTCAGGGAAGACTAAAGTCTACTTCACCCTCATAAAAACTATGGCTTTCTGGTCATTAAAACAGCACACACTGTACTGCCTGCACATAACAATTACATAGGTGACCACATGAATCTTTCTTTCTGTGGGACTTCAGGCTAACCTTGAATACATATGCCATCACATCTGTCTTTTTCCTATTGTCTAGGGGAACCCAGGCTGCTAGGTCTTACTCCATGACCAAGGGCTTCTTCAGCCTATAAAATTTAAAGATTCTCTTTTATGGATCCAGGGAGTCTCACAAGGAAGCTACTGAATGAATATGGGCCTGAGTCAGACATGACTGGGCCAGACTGCTGACAGAGGAAAATAATGCAGTAAAAGATATATCTGAATATTTGAGTCCAGGCTCTCACTTTCTTTGGTTCTCCTGTAGAAAATGGCACTTTATATTCTATGACTATTATCTTTTATAATAAGGAATGAGTTGCCTATTCAGGTATCTCTCATTATACAGTTCACCTCAACTTGTAAGAACACAGAGACCATTGGTAAGACTTTGTGAAGAGGGATTACTACTAGAATCTCTTCCCATCTCAGGGATGAATAAATGAGTGAATGAAAGTCTGGATAGATAAGTTACCAAAAGAACTGGGCTTTGCATTTTTCACAATAACAAGAATGGGGTGGGTAAGGAAGCATGTAGAAGTTGGCTTATATTTGTGTCGTCCAGGCTGCATATTCCTTTTACCTTCTGCTAATTGTCCTGAGGCAAAGAAGAAGAAAAGGAGAATTTATGAAAAAACATTTCACATTCATAAAATGAACAGGTTGCTATCATCTCCCCCTCTTTAGATCCTAGAAAACCTAGGGACGTTGTATTAGTTTGGGTTTTACTGCTGTGAACAGACACCAATGACCAATGCAAGTTTTATAAAAGACATTTACTTGGTGCTGGCTTACAGGTTCAGAGGTTTAGTCATCAAGTCAATGATGCCATTGTCATCGAGGCAGAAGCATGGAAACATCCAGGCAGGCATGGTGCAGGAGGAGCTGAGGGTTCTACACCTTTATCCAAAGGAAACCAGGAACAGACTGGGCATCTTCAGGCATCTAAGAGGAAGATCTCTAAGTCCAACCCTAGAGAGACACACTTCCTCCAAAAAGGCCACACCTTCTAATAGTGCCACTCCCTGGGACAAGCATATACAACCATCACATTCCACTCCCTGGTTCCCATAGGCTTGTTGAAACATAAGTCTATGGGGGCCATACCTAAACATAGCATAATGCAAAATACATTTAGTCCAATTTCAAAAGTCCCCACAGTCTGTAGTATTCTCAACAGTGTTAAAAGTCCAAAGTTCAAAGTCTCTTCTGAGATTCATCCAATCACTTAACTGTAATCCCAAAAGCAAGACAGGAAACCAGCTGGACAGTCTCCAAACTCTGCATCTCCACATCTGATGGCAAAGCAGTCTTCAGATCTTCAACTGGCTTTTCATCTTTGTTGACTGCAACAAGGTTCTTTCTCCTTAGCTGTTTCCACTCCCTGTTAGCAGCTTTCCTGGCAGGCATCCTGTGTCTCTGGCATCTTTAACATCTTGCGGTCCCCAAGTCAACTTCAGCTTCACAGCTTCTTGTTCCAATGTCTGAGTTCCACACATGATCTTCTGTGCATCTCCAAAGGGCTGGTGTCACTTCTCCAGCTCTGCCCTCTGTAGCACTCTAAGTTCAAGTTGATCCATTCCGCTGCCACTGCTGTTCTTGGTGGTCATCCCATGGTACTGGCATCGCCAATATGCTAGGGTCTTCTACTGCAACTATGCTTTACCAAAGCCTCTCATAGGCTGTCTTCACAGTATCAAGCCTCAACTCCTTTGCATGACCCCTTCAGTCCTTCCCTGTCAACTACAACTGAGGCTGCACTTTCACCAATGGCCTTCCATGGCCTCTCACAGTGCCAAACCTCAGCTGTTCTTCATGACGCCTTCATGCCTTCAAAACCAGTACCACCTGGATTATTCTTACACATTACCAAGTACAGCTGCAGCATGAGGTACAACCTTGGCTATCTCTGGAACACAGCTTCTTTGTACTCTCAGGAAACACTTCCCATAAAATATCACCTAAGTGATGCTGGTCTTTTCTTAATCACCACTAATTTCTTAGCTCCAGCTAACCAGCATCAATTGTCCCAATAGTCTCCTTCTATTGAATATAAAGCCAGAGACACGTGGCCTAAGCTGCTGAGTTCTGCTGTTTGCAGGAGCTGGAACATTGGACAACTTGTTCTATTACCTTATCACTAGCTTCCTTTATTCCAACTCCTTCAGTGCTTAAGCTTGGTTGTCCTGGATCTTGCTCCATAGACTGACTTTGAATTCAGAGCTCTGAATGCCTGTCTCATAAGCACTGGGATTAAAGGTGTGATCCACCAAACCTGGATTTAAGTCTTTCTTCACCTAGAATTTGCTCTGTTCTCGGCTGGCCTTGAACTCAGAGATTTGCTTATCTTTGTCTCCTGGGATTAAAGGCTTGTACTACCACACCTGAACCTAAATTTAGCTGGGAGGAATCTTGCCTCAAAGTCACTACTTCCTTAATTCAGTTTAATATCCTTGAATTCAGCTCCATTTCACTTCTTGGTGTCCCTTTAATACTCAAACTATATATTTTGTATGTTTCCTTTCTCAGCTTGCTATGTTTGTTCAAAATGCTCTTCATCAGACTTAACCAGAGAATAAAGTCTCTGTTGGGCTTTTTTGAGACTTCCTTTGTCAACGCAATTAGTATACATCTCTTTTCCTTAGCCTTAGGCAAAAAGCAGCCATGTTCTTCACCAAAACATCACAAAAACAGTCTCTCAACCACATATGAAAGTTATTCTCCACTGAAACCTTTTGGGTCATCAGGCCTACACAGTTCAAATGACCCTCAATACCACTATCTTCCATATTCCTACTAGGATGGCCCACTAAGCTCCACTTAAAGCATTCCATTTCTTTCCAAATCCAAAAGTTCCAACACCCACATTCTTCCAAACAAAAGAATGGTCAGGCCTATCACTGCAATACCCCACTCCTGGTACCAACTTCTGTATTAGTTTGGGTTTTACTGCTGTGAACAGACAGCAATGACCAATGCAAGTTTTATAAAAGACATTTAATTGGGGCTGGCTTACAGGTTCAGAGCTTTAGTCCATTGTCATCAAGGCACAAGCATGGCAACACCCAGGCAGGCATGGTGCAGGAGGAGCTGAGGATTCTACACCTTTATCCACGGAAACCAGGAACAGACTGGGCATCTTCAGGCATCTAAGAGGAAGATCTCTAAGCCCAACCCCAGAGTGACACACTTTCTCCAACAAGGCCACACCTTCTAATAGTGCCACTCCCTGGGACAAGTATATACAAACCATCACAGACATGATATCCTCATGTCTCACTTTGGGGAGATATTCTCACTATGGGTAGATATGATAATGAAGGTACAACATGACTCTCCTCTCTCTGCTACGTTTCTCTGGATCATCTAGCTGTCCTAACCAAAGGGTCAGAAATACATCTCACTCTTCAATATGATTAGCTGTGCTGTATTGTATGGTAGTCAATGGCATCTTACTTAACATTTAATGGGTCTTCTTTAAAGTAAAATGTAATTAAGATTACTGAAAATTAGATCAGATCCAAATTAAGTTTCTCCATGACATGAGCTGCATCTAAGGTCCTCATGATCTACCTGAGGTTCATTCATCAGAAGGAATCTGAATTTTGGGAGCCATATTTACAGTAGTGATTCTAAGCAGAGACACAGATGTCTGGTGACAGCATGATTTCTGTTGAAGCAGCCTACCCCACCCATGCATATGCTAAATCAACTATTAGAATATAATACACTATCACTTGTCCTTTTATATCCCTTCTAGATTCCAGTTGATTCAAAAGTGGCAATGATTGTCACTTCTGTAAAGTAGCACAGATTATTTTTGGTTTCAAGGGCCATGCTTGAAGTCTGCTGTTCTGTTTCCTCTCTTATGTAAAGCAACTCTTCCCAGGTGCATGCTTACCCCTTTCCCCCTATCCCCCTTTTTCATCTCAGACTCCCAGTCTCAAGTGATCCTTCTGCCTTACCCTCCAGGGAGTCAGAACTACAGGATTGTGCCTGTACACCCAGCTAACCAGAACTTGGCAAGGTTAAATCTATCATGAGCTACTACAAAGACATCCACAGACAGAATTGTCTTAGAAGCCATAGGGTGGTGCAGTGATGTTTTGTTAGTGTATAGAGAAAAAGTTATGCTGCCTGAGAATTTCCTTTACTGATAATAAAGGAGGCAGTGCCATTTGTGTGCTGGAGAGAGGCCACAGGGTCAGGAACAGTGGAGACCTGTGACCTCGATGCTGACTCCAGCAGAAGAGAATGCTGAAAAGGACTCTGGAGAAGGCTGGGGGCTGTGGAATGACACAGAGACAGAAAGGCTCATCCTGACCCAGCTGCCTGGCCCCTATTTTGGTCTAAGAAAAACCAACCCCAAAACCCTCCTCACCTCGTTCCCTGGTGTCATGTGATCTCTCTTTAAGTCTCCTATCAGGGTGAACAGTCTTTGTCTAATCTCCGGGGTGAACCTCTCTGTGTCTTCGGGCAGAATATGCAGGAACTGCTCCAACACGAGCAGCGCCAGGATCTGCTCCATGGACCGCGTCTGTGGCTTCAGCCACTGGGAACAAAGTTCCCAGAGTTTGCAGAAGGCCCCTTGAGGCCCATCTGCTTCATCATACTGGAACTGCCTGAAGCGCTGGCGGGAGGCTTCACAGGCCTTGCCATACTCTTGAGGCCAAGGATCCTGGCGGCTCTGAGAGGAGCCTTGCGTGGCAGAGTTGCTGGGTGAAGCCATTGTGCCCGCTGGCTGGCCAGTTGGGCCTGGGGCATCAGGTCTCAGCTGATTCGTTTGGGCCCTCAACAGGGAATCCAGCTGAAGCAGAGAAGAGGCCACTATGAGAGAGAAAGGAAGCACAGGAGTGTTTGGAGGTGCAGTCCTCAGCATGGCAAACATTGCTTACAGATTTTGCCTTTTGATCCCTCCTCTCCCTTGCTAAAAACTGCTACATTCTTATTTCCCAATGTCCATGCCCTTATTTGGCCACTGACTCATTCTTGGGACAGAGCATTAAGGTTCAACAGTCAAAATTTTTACTAAGCTAATATATCCAATCTGGGTTTACCAACTCAAACTAGTCCAGATTTCCCATTTTCCCTTTAATATCCCACCCCTGCTCAACTCTGTCTCTCACTTCTCTTGCCTCCCATGCTTCTCTTGCTCATGCATGCATGCTGCTATTGCTGTCTTTGTAGCATCCCACCCGATGCTTGCATTTGCAGGGTGATACATTTCATTTGTGCTGAGAGTTTGCTGTCTCAGGATGTCCTGTACCAATTCTGAGGGACAACCCTCCCTTACATTGGTGGCTAGAGGGCATTCTCGCTTTCCTTCAGCTTTCAGAATCTGACAAAACACAAGAGGAAACTATATTTAAGGCCAGTCTGAGCAACTTAGAAATTCAAAGTTCTGAATGGACTGCATAGAAAGCTCCTGCCTTAGAAACAAAAGAAAATCCCCAATAACAACAAGAAACAATGGCCCGAATCTTAAGAGCTCAGTGATAGAATGCATGGCAAACACGCACAAGGCCCTGATTTCAATGTTCAGCAAAGCACACACACACACACACACACACACTCACAACACTCGCACCCATACAGAATCTCTCCCCCCTCTTTCTTTCTCTGCCCAATCTATGACTGAAAAATTAATCTTTACTAAGTATGATTCAATTTCAGTGTTATGTGTGATCATAACAATCAGTGACTCTATTCAAAACATGTCATTTACTATGCAGAATAACTTTCACAAATGCACTGAGTCCAATTTTATAGAAAAAAATAAATATACTTGTTTCAGTCAGGTGTCTGATAGAGAGATTTAAGGTCCATATTTTAATGCCAGGAAAGAAAGAAGGTCAGGAGGGTCTGTGAAGTTGAAGAAATTGCAAGGAGTCACAGGCAGATACGATACAGTTTGGTGATTTGAGTGAGATGTCCCCCATAAGTCCCAGGCATCTGAATGCTTAGTCACTAGTTGGGAGCTGATTGGAGAGGATTAGCAGGTGTGGCCTTCATGAATGCAGTATGTCAATGTGGACAGGCTTTGAGGTTTCCAAAGATTAGTGTGACTCCCAGTGTGCACTCTCTGCTTGCTGCTTAAGATACATATGTGAGCTCCTAACTATTCCTGCCACAAGGTCTTTGCTCTGTCATCAAAGACTCCAACCCTCTGAATACACAAACCCACTTAAATAATTCCCTCTGGGCAAAACACTACACAAGCAGACACCAGCAGGCCCCCAGGTACACATTAGCACACACAGGGTGGACATGCAAAACTGACAACAGCAGGCTCCCAGGCACACACAGGCTGGTGCAGGCACACACAGAGACAACAAGGAGGCAGACACATAGAGGTCCTGACACTCACTGGTGGGCTAGTGAAGGCACAAGGCAAAAGTAAAGGCTTAGGAAAAGGCACTAGCCTCTGACATCAAGGACATATTTATAGAAAATCCATGTAAAAACTGGCACTCTGATAAATAGTCACACAACAGATTTTTACACTCTTTACTTGGGGGTCTCCTGGACGTCTTATGACACCTATAGCCCCTGGATATTTAGGGTTGGCCATCTTGGATTATAGAAGGGATCCATTGCAGCATGGTGCTGTCCAAACATAAGTTGGCCATTATTGTCCTCACTTTCCTATAAGAGATAGTATTTAAAGCTTAGTTATCATGTGGTCTCCTTCCTAGGAAGCCTTAGTTTTCATGAGCCTAAGTTTTTATTGTTGACTGGAGGGTTTTGTGGCTGTTGCTGTTGTTATTGTTGTTTGTTTTTTTTTTCAACCCATCCATTAATCGAGTTTCAGCTTAGCAGTTCCACCCTCACCAATCCAAACCATTCCACTGTGTAAAGTAGTATGGCTCAGTGTAAGAGAGTTTTTCCAGCATGTGATGACTCAGATTTCCATCTGCAGTACAGCAAAAAATGCAAACAAAGCAAAGAGTAGAGGAAGAAGGAGTGACTGAGCAAGGACCCAGTAGAAGCAGAAATATGAAAAGGAGCAAAGAGCAGAGTCTTACAAATACCTAGGTGGATGCTCACAGTTAACCATTACACTGAGTGCAGGGTCCATAATGGAGCAGTGAGAGAAAGGACTGAGGAGCTGAAGGGGTTTGCAGCCTCATAGGAAGAACAACAATATCAACCAACCAGACACCTCAGTTCTCTCAGGGACTAAGCCATCTACCAAGGAGTACAAATGGCTCCAGCTGCATATGTAGTGGAGGAATGCCTCATCAGGCATCAATGGGAAGAGAGGTCATTGGTCCTATGAAAGCTCGATGGATGCCCCAGTGTAGGGAAATTGGGGGTTGGGAGTTAGGTGGGAGCAGGGTGGGTGGAGGAACATCCTCATAGAAGCAGCAGGAGGGAGGATGGGTTAGGGGGGTTCTGGGAGAGGGGAAAACCTGGTAAGAGAATAACGTTTGAGATGTAAATAAAGAATATAGTCAATAAAAAAAGAAAGTAGAAAAATCAACATAAAAAGAGCAAAGAGCTGATTGCAGTGAATGTGGATCAGAATCCATGTCAACTAACTGACAGTTCAGCTGTTAGCACTGCTCAACCCTCCATAGGCAGTGAAGAACACTTTTCTGTCTTTGAGAAAAATACAATATAATATAGATTGTGAGTTGAGAACAGAGTGCTTTGGAAAAGCCATTGTCTCAGAAGGTCCTATGAAATTCACTGGGATTTTATCTAGAGCTCTGAATACTGAAAAGAGTGGAGGTAGGCCTCAGGCCACATGAGCTGTGGGGTCTCAGATACCAAAGCCATGAAGAAGTCTCACTGGACTTGGGGAAAAGAAGAGCTCTCTCATCACCTCACTAATACTGGTAGCATGACACATTGTCACGGGAAATAGTTTATATCCTGGTCTAGAGACTCAATCCCATAATTCCAAGTATCTGGCAGGTTGATGCATGAGGACTGCAAGTACAAGGCCTCCCAGGCCAGCAAACTATGTTCAAAATCAGTCTAAATAATTTGACTGAGATGAGTGACACACACCAGCATTTAAAAGCATTGGCTACTTAAGCAGGCCTATAGCCTTAATGGGCTACATGAGACACTATCTAAAAAAAAAAAAAAACGACAACAAAAACAAATGTTTTTTTAAAACTACAGAGGATAGTCATGGTGGCTGACACCTTTAGTCTCAGCACTTGGGAGGAAGAGGTAGACAGAGGAAAGTCTTTTGATACTGAATGGCTATGTGCCAGAAAGTTATGCATACACAATTACATTTCACACTAGTAAGAAGAGACAAGATGTGCAATGCCACCTCTCCATCCTCACTGCATTTGGGGTCCTACAAGAAGAACATCAAGATGGATACAATATCCTGAACAATACAATCCAAGAAGGCCAAGTCAAGAAACACACAATGTACTAAAGCAGTTGCAATGAAGATTAGTTTAAGGGATCAAACATTAGCGTGGCTTGTTATTTCACTTCTTTTTAAACAGAAACATGAATTTTGGCAATGGCCACTCTCTTCTGGTGGGAGGACTTTAGTTTACTCTCCAAACCCATTCAAACAAATTCATATCATGTCTGGGCCTCCCCATCTGTCTATCAATCAAATGGATCAGAATATTATTGGCAGGCTTATGGCATTTTAGCTCTTTTGGTGGGACTGGCTCCATGTTCTGTTCTGGTGGGCTGGGAACAGCTTCAGGATTTTCTTTATCCGTGACTGGTATTATCCAATGGCCTCAAGGCAACAGAGAAAGCCTGGAAAAGAAGATGAAGCCACACAATCAGGTTAACCCAGCGGCCTCTTCATTACTGACTCCTCCCTTTTTTGTCTGTCAGTTTCTCACACATAAATGCTACAAGCAAAAGTAAATAAAGATGCTTTGAGACACAATTTGATTTTCAGTGTCTTTCTTATCATATTCCACATTATCATGTCTCACAGGACCATATCTTATATCCTGACATATGCATTGATATATTGTATTTTCAGAAGCTCTATTTTATTCCATTAACACATTTCAATTCCTGTTTCTTTTAAAAAGACTCTCTCTCTCTCTCTCTCTCTCTCTCTCTCTCTCTCTCTCTCTCTCTCTCTGTGTGTGTGTGTGTGTGTGTGTGTGTGTGTGTGTGTATTTGTGTGTGTGTGTGTGTGTGTGTGTGTGAGACACAGATTACCTATGGAAGTCACAGGATAACCACCATATGGGTTTCAGGAATTGAACTCAGTTCCTTATTCTTTACAGCAACTTGTTGTGCCATCTTGCTTGCCCTTGATTCCTACTTCTTTTTCTAAATAAAACCTTTGTATGACATGCTAATTGCTACATTTCTCTTTGTTCCAAGTTATAGAAAAGCAGGTGTAATGTACACCTTTCTCTTCACATCTGTCATGGACAACATTTCAGAGAAACCATACAAGAGTTTCAAGAAGAAAGGGATGGAATACCCAGAATTCTGCTGACTTATTTAGTTGACAGCTGGAGAAAGAAAGAAGGGTAACCAAGGAATCAGGACAAAGTTCTAAACTGCCATGTGTTCTGAGTGCTAAGACCTGTATATAGACATAGTCTAGAGAGTTCATGATGATCATACCTTAGATTCTTTCTACAGGAAAGTTTCTCTTAACAGTTTAATCACAAAACTATCATCCTCCCTCCACAGTACTCAACATGATCAGGACTTACTCAGCGGATGAGTTTGATGATAAAACAACAAAAAGCCACCAATTTTACACATTTGTTATGATGGATTTTAATTTCTCAGACCACCATAACATCTCTGTAAGAAATGAACTGATGGCATAAGGTATAAGATTCCTGCCTTTTCTGTGTCTTAGATACTGATTGGTCAGTTCTCACAAGAGTTATGGTGATGCACAATGGCCACTTCTTTTGCTTAGGGCCTGACTACAGTAAGCAGAAGGAGCCATTACAGACACCATATATTACCAACGCATTACCTTTCTACACAAACACACACACACACACACACACCTGCAAGTGCCCCCAGAGGCCAGGGGAGTACATAGGATACTCTGGAGCTAGACTTCCAGGTTTCAAGCCTTCTGAGGTGTGTGCTGAGAACTGAACTTTGGTACTCTACAGGAGCAGCAAGCACTTTTAGGTGCTTATCCATCTCTATTTTCCATCTTTTATAGTACTGAATTTATAAAGTTTACCGTGAGCTGTTTCATTATTAAAATGTTGGTCATGAGTAGTTACAATTGCCACAGTGTCATGTTTCCCATGTCTCTAATCTATAGCAACTATGCTGTAAGCATTGATGTTTGACCCAGGTGGGTATTTTCTGTATTAGGACCTAAATTCCAGCAGACCAATAGAGGGTTTATGGTGAGGACAGTTAGGCATTTTTGAATGGTGCTGCCTTCTGGAAGAAATGAAAAGATTTTTTTTTGTCCCCACACTGAACATCTCACTCAGTCCATGCAAAAAGTGAGGGAGTTTAGACACAGATGCCTAATAGACAGGTCCAGGTCTCAGTCTGTATTAGTCAGGATTCTCTAAAGGAACATAATTCCTTTATTACTATTTATTAGAATGCCTTTCAGGTTGTAGTCTAGCTTGTTCAATGGTGACTGTCTACCAACAAAGGGTAGTTATTCAGTTTCTGAGTCTGAATGGATCACCTGGTCTTCGGTATAGGCCAAGAACCTGAAAAAGTAGGCTCTAAGGCTAGTGAAGGAATGGACTTGTTAGCAAAAGTAAGAGCGAGCAGGGAAAGAAAGAGAACAAGTTTCCTTATTCCATGTCTTTTATATAGGCTGCCAGCAGAAGGTGAGGCCCAGATTAAAGGTGGATATTCCAGCTGTAGTGGCTATTCCTGGTTGTCAACTTGACTAAATCTGGAATGAACTACTCAAGCATTGGAAGGCTCACCTATAATCTTAATCTGGAAGCTCAGAGATACAAGTTTCTGACCTGGATCTTGGTATGGAGATCTTGAAGCATAGTGACTATGAATTCCAGAATATTAAGATTAGGAGAGCTCTGCGTTCAAGGTCATCCAGGATTAAAGGCGCAGTGGCACATGCCTTAAATCTGGGCCACACCCTCTGCTGAAGACCTATATAAGGACATGGGAAGAAGGAAGATTCACTCTGGCTTTTCCTGGCCTGCCTCCTGGGACTGAGCAACTGCTAGATCCTTGGACTTCCATGCACTGGTGACTCGTGGGACTGAGCAACTGCTAGATCTTTGGACTGACTATTGTTGGGGAGTTGGACTACAAGCTGTAAGTCGTCAACAAATTCCCTAACTATATAGAGACTACCCATATGTTCTGTGACTCTAGAGAACCCTGACTAATACACCAGCCTCAAAAGATCTGTATTAAAGGTCTATCTTCCCACCTCAAAGACCCAAATTAGAAGTGGGTCTTCTCACTACAAACTATTTACTTTGAAAAAATCGCCCACAAGTGTGCCCAGACATTTTGGGGTTAGCTAATTGTAGATGTAGTCAATTGGACAATCAAGATGAACCATCACAGGTCCACCCACTGTGGACATACATGGAATAAAACTGCTTGATAAACTAATTTTAGAAACATTAGCATAATGGAATACAATCAATAGAATCTAATAATTACAGCAAAATTGTACAATTCCCATTAGCACACATGTGCTATTCATGCTACACAAGTTACTCCCATATAAAATGCTTAATTGCATTTTCATGTAAGGCAATTCACCAGAAAATAAACTATCTCATTTTACTCATGACTGTTTGTGCATTTGGATGGCTATATTCTAAAATCATTTTGAAGTTGACAGGAAAAGGATTGTCCCAGAATAGAACTTATCTTACTGACTTTCTTAGTTAGGGTTTTGCTGCTGTGAACAGACACCATGACCAAGGCAACTCTTATAAAGACAATATTTGATGCTTGTTTTATAAAGAGATGGGAATGGCTGTACTCACTGACACAACACCACCAGGCTGGAGTTGGCCTTTGCCAAAATACCATATAATATAGTGAGAAAATGATTAAGATGATGTGGATCAACAAATCATTCCACTAATGGAGCCATTAAACTGGAAGCTGAGTTTTCTCTTCTTGAGTTTGATATTCATTTTACCTTGTTTTATTTTTGTATATTCACATATCCCATATATTCCAATCCCAACTAGGTACCACCCAATGGCTTCAGGCATGTGATCTCTGGCCACTCATTCTTGCAAAGGTTTTCAATAACGTTGTAGAGTAATGGGGATTTGGAGTCAGAGCAGCTGTTAAGTCAGCTGAGGGCATGCATGAAATGAAGGTAATCCTTGAAGGGATGGAAACCTAGCTAGGAAAATCTAGCTAGTTAGCTTGTATGCAGTATCAGTATATGCCTAGGGAAAGCCTGTGAGAGACAACTCCATTGTCATTGCTAAAGGATATCTTGCTGGAACCACATAACTACTGTCATTTTGCTCTAGTCTTGGCTTATGGCCAGAATGATTATAGGATGAAAAAGGGAACTGTGGTGGTTTGAACATGCTTGGAACAGGGAGTGAAGATATTAGGAGGTGTGTTCTTGTTGGAGGAGGTGTAGTCTTCTTGGAGGAAGTGTGTCGCTGTAGGGGTGGTCAATGAATCCCTCCTCCTAAACAAATGAGAGTCAGTCTTCTTCTATCCTTCTATCAGGCTTCAGATGAAGAGGTAGAACTCTTAGCTCCCCTTGCACCATGCCTGATTGGACACAGCCATGCTCCTGTCTTGATGATAATGAACTGAACCTCTGAACCTATATGCTAATCCATATTAAATGTTGTCCTTAAAGTGTTGCCTTGAGGGTCTGGAGAGATGGCTCAGCAGTTAAGAGCAGTGACTGCTCTTCTAGAGGTCCTGAGTTCAATTCCCAGCAACTACATGGTGGCTCACAATCATCTGTAATGGGATCGGATGCCCTCTTTTTGTGTCTCTGAAGACAGCTACAGTGTACTCATATAAATAAAGTAAATAAATCTTTTTTTTTAAAAATTGCCTTGGTCATGTTGTCTGTTCACAGCAGTAAAATCCTAATTAAGACAGGAACCTACCCTGGAAGTTTCCTCAAACAGATGACCAGATCATATCCAAATGAGGCTGTGATACACTAGATCTGGTGCTATTTGGAGAATTTGAATTTCTAAGATGTTTGGTGGTGCTAATGCTTCAGTTTCAGACAACAGAGCAATTGTAGAAACCACAGAGTAAGGCAAAGGACTGGGATGAATCAGGAGTCTTGTTAGAAGCTACATATACAAAATATTATGTGGTGATGCATTAGAGAAGCAGGAATATCCCTGGCCAAACAGGCCTTCCAGGCTGTATAGAGAGCTCACTTTTAGTTTGAAATACAGTATGGAGATTGGTCGCAGGAGATGTGGAACAGCAGTTAGAAGGACTTGTTGCTCTTGAAGAGGACATAAAATTTAGTTTCTAGCACCCTTGTCAGACATCTCATATCTGCCTGAAACTTCCACGTCAGGTTATCTGTACTCCAAGGTTATCTACACATAGATTAGCCATCACAAGATCAATTTGTCACAAAACCATGTCACTGTTGAATGATAACCTTTCAGTTCTTGTCCCAAAGACTCATGTTGATATCACAATATAAAGCACAGTTCAATATTTAAAAGTTCTATAGTCGAATTCTTCCTGCTTCTCCTGAGGCCCGCAAGTCCCAGAGACAACACACAGGAGCCTAGCATCACTGTCATCTGAGAGGCTTCACCCCAAAACTGATGGAAACAGATGCAGAGACTCACAGCCAAGAACTTGGAGTATCTTATTGAAGCAGAGGTGGGGAGAAGGATTGAAGGTGCCAAAGAGGTCAAGGCACCACAAGAAAGCCTACAGAATCAACTAACCTGAGTCCATAGGGCCTCATAGAGAGTGAACCAACAAACAGAGGGCATGCATGGGGTGGCACTCAGCATATAAGTAACAGTTGTGCGGCTGGTCTTCATATGAGACTCCTAACAGCAGAAGCAGGGGCTGTCTCGGACTCTGTTGCCTGCTTTGAATCCCTTTCCCCTAGTTAGGCCGATTTGCCTAATTACAATAGAAAATGGATCTAGTCCTACTGCAACTTGATATGCCATGGTTGGTTGATATTTGTGGGAGGCCTCTCCTTTTCTGAGGGTAAAGGGACACAAGAGGTTCCCGGAAGGGGAGATAATCGGGAGGGACTGGGTCAGGGAAGATGCATTCAGGATATAAATAGAATAGAAAAATTTTGAACTAAAAACATTCCACAGCTTTATAATTTTTGTTGTTGTTTTTACTTTTTAATTTTTTATATTATGTTTTATTTTCCACTCACTGTCCCCCTTCTAGTCACCCCTTCCCACAATTCTTCCCCCATCTCCCCTCCTGTTCACCTCTGGGAGGGTGGCACTTCAAGTCTCTTGTCAGTTCCTCCCCTTATAATAGAAGGTCTTACTTGGGGCACTCAATACAGGCCTAGAGATTTCAGGGCAACTAGACTAGGCCACTTAAGATGGAAAAGGTTTTCCTATCTGGCATAAAACATAAAGTTGATTCTTTGTATGGTTTTATTTGTTTCTACTTGATTGATTTCAGCCCTGAGTTTGATGATTTCCTGCCTTCTACTCCTCTTTGGTGTATTTGCTTCTTTTTGTTCCAGGGCTTTCAGATGTGCCATTAAGCTGTTAGTGTATGCTGTCTCCGGTTTCTTTTTGGTGGCACTCAGGGCTATGAATTTTCCTCTTAGCACTGCTTTCATTGTGTCCCATAAATTAGGGTATGTTGTGCCTTCATTTTCATTAGCTTTCAAAAAGTCTTTGATTTCTTTCTTTATTTCCACCTTGACCAAGTTATCATTGAGTAGAGCATTGCTCAGCCTCCATGTGTACGTGGGTTTTCTTTTGTTTTTGTTGCCATTGAAGACCACCCTTATTCCATAGTGATCTGATAGGAGGCATGGGATTAGTTCTATCTTCTTATATCTGTTGAGGTCTGATTTGTGACCAATTATATGGTCGATTTTGGAGAAGGTACCATGAGGTGCTGAGAAGAAGGTGTATTCTTTAGCTCTAGGATGAAATGTTCTATATATATATCTGTTAGTTCCATTTGGTCCAAGGCTTCAATTAGATTCACTGTGTCCCTGTTTAGTTTCTGCTTTCCTGAACGATCCATTTCAGAGAGCGGGGTGTTGAAGTCACCCACTATTATTGGGTGCGGTGCAATGTGTGCTTTGAGCTTTAGTAAAGTTTCTTTAACGAATGAGGGTGCCCTTGCATTTGGAGCATAGATATTCAGAATTGAGAGTTCTTGTTGGTGGATTTTCCCCTTGATCAGTATGTAGTGTCCTTCTGTGTCTTTTTTGATGACTTTAGGTTGAAAATCAATTTTATCTGATATTAGGATGGCTACTCCACCTCGTTTCTTGGGGCCATTTGCTTGTAAAATTGTTTTCCAGCCTTTTACTCTGAGGTAGTGTTTGTCTTTGACACTGAGGTGCGTTTCCTGCATGCAGCAAAATGCTGGGTCCTGTTTACGTATCCAGTCTGCTCGTCTATGTCTTTTAATTGGGGAATTGAGACCATTGATATTAAGAGAGATTAAGGCATAGTGATTATTGCCATCTGCCGTTCTTTTTTTTTTTTTTTTTTAATTTTATTTTATTTTATTTTTTTAATTTACATTCCAAATCACTTCCCCTTTCCCGTTTCCTCCCTCCCCGAAAGTCCCATAAGCCCCCTTCCCTCCCTCTTTTCTCCGTTCAACCCCCTCTCATTACTCTGTCCTGGCGTTCCCCTACATCCAGTCTTTCCAGGACCAGGGGTCTCTCCTTCCATCTTTTTAGAAATCTATTGATATGCTGATTGTGTCTAGGGTATTCTGAGATTCTGGGTCAATATCCCCTTATCAGTGACTTCATACCATGTGTGATCTTTTGTGATTGGGTTACCTCACTAAGGATGATATTTTCAAGTTCTGACCATTTGCCTAGGAATTTCGTGAATTCATTGTTTTTAATTGCAGAGTAGTATTCCATTGTGTAAATATACCACATCTTCTGAATCCATTCCTCCGTTGAGGGACATCTGGGTTCTTTCCAGCTTCTGGCTATTATAAATAAGGCTGCTATGAATATAGTGGAGCATGTGTCCTTATTGCATGCAGGTAAAGTCTCTGGGTATATGCCCAGGAGTGGTATAGCCGGATCCTCCGGAAGTGTCATGCCCAGTTTTCTGAGGAGCCGCCAGACTGCTTTCCAGAGTGGTTGTACCAGCCTGCAATTCCACCAGCAGTGGAGGAGTGTTCCTCTTTCTCCACATCCTCGCCAACAACTGCTGTCTCCTGTGTTTTTGATCTTAGCCATCCTGACTGGTGTGAGATGGAATCTCAGGGTTGTTTTGATTTGCATTTCCCTAATGACTAAGGATGATGAACATCTCTTTAGGTGCTTCTCAGCCATTAGATATTCTTCAGGTGAGAACTCTTTGTTTAGCTCTGTACCCCATTTTTTAATAGGGTTACTTGCCTCTCTGGAGTTTAACTTCTTGAGTTCTTTGTATATCTTGGATATTAGCCCTCTGTCGGATGTAAGGTTGGTAAAGATCATTTCCCAGTTAGTTGGTTGCCGCTTTGTCTTTTTGACAGTGTCTTTTGCCTTGCAAAAACTTTGTAATTTAATGAGGTCCCATTTGTCTATTCTTGATCTTAGAGTATAAGCTATTGGAGTTCTGTTCAGGAAATTCTCCCCTGTGCCCATATGTTCAAGGTTCTTCCCTAGTTTCCCTTCTATTAGTTTCAGTGTGTCTGGTTTTATGTGGAGATCTTTGATCCACTTAGAATTGAGCTTAGTGCAAGGAGATAAGGATGGGTCAATTTGCATTCTTCTGCATGTTGACCTCCAGCTGAGCCAGCACCATTTGTTGAAAAGGCTATCTTTTTTCCACTGGATGGTTTTAGCTCCTTTGTCAAAGATCAAGTGACCATAGGAGTGTGGATTCATTTCTGGGTCTTCAATTCTGTTCCATTGATCTACATGTCTGTTACTGTACCAATACCATGCAGTTTTTAACACTATTGCTCTGTAGTACAGCTTGAGATCCGGGATACTGATTCCCCCAGAGGTTCTTTTACTCTTGAGAATAGTTTTAGCTATTCTGGGTTTTCTGTTATTCCAGATGAATTTTTGAATTGCTCTTTCTAACTCTATGAAGAATTGAGTTGGGATTTTGATGGGGATTGCATTGAATCTGTGTATTACTTTTGGTAAGATGCTCATTTTTACTATATTAATCCTGCCAATCCATGAGCATGGCAGATTTTTCCATCTTCCGAGGTCTTCTTCAATTTCTTTCTTCAGAGACTTGAAGTTCTTGTCATACAGATCTTTCACTTGTTTGGTTAGCGTCACGCCAAGATACTTAATATGGTTTGTGGCTATCGTAAAGGGTATTATTTCTCTTACTTCTTTCTCAGCCTGCTTATCCTTTGAGTATAGGAAGGCTTCTGACTTGCTTGAGTTGATTTTATATCCGGCCACTTTGCTGAAGTCGTTTATCAGCTGTAGGAGTTCTCTGGTGGAGTTCTTTGGGTCGCTTATGTATACTATCATATCGTCTGCAAATAGTGATAGTTTGACTTCTTCCTTTCCAATTTGTATCCCTTTGACCTCTTTTTCTTGTCTAATTGCTCTAGCTAGAACTTCAAGTACTATATTGAAAAGATATGGAGAGAGAGGGCAGCCTTGTCTAGTCCCTGATTTTAGTGGGATTGCTTCAAGTTTCTCTCCGTTTAGATTGATGCTGGCTACTGGTTTGCTGTAAATTGCTTTTACTATGTTTAGATATGGGCCTTGAATTCCTGATCTTTCCAAGACCTTTAGCATGAAAGGATGCTGAATTTTGTCAAATGCTTTCTCAGCATCTAATGAGATGACCATGTGGTTTTTTTCTTTGAGATTGTTTATGTAGTGGATTACATTGATGGATTTCCTTATATTGAACCATCCCTGCATCCCTGGGATGAAGCCTACTTGATCGTGGTGAATGATCGTTTTGATGTGTTCTTGGATTCGGTTGGCAAGAATTTTATTGAGTATTTTTGCATCGATATTCATAAGAGAGATTGGCCTGAGATTCTCTTTCTTTGTCGGATCTTTGTGTGCTTTTGGTATTAGTGTAATTGTGGCTTCATAGAACGAGTTGGGTAGTGTTCCTTCTGTTTCTATTTTGTGGAACAGTTTGAAGAGTATTGGTGTTAGGTCTTCTTTGAAGGTCTGATAGAATTCTGCACTAAAACCATCTGGACCTGTGCTTTTTTTGGTTGGAAGACTTCCAATGACAACTTCTATTTCTTCAGGGGTTATAGGACGGTTCAGATGGTCTATTTGATCCTGATTTAATTTTGGTACTTGGTATCTGTCAAGGAAATTGTCCATTTCCTCAAGATTTTCTAGTTGTGTTGAATACAGGTTTTTGTAGTAGGATCTGATGATTTTTTGAATTTCCTCAGTTTCTGTTGTTATCTCTCCCTTTTCGTTTCTGATTTTATTAATTTGGATACTATCTCTGTGCCCTCTGGTTAGTCTGGCTAAGGGCTTATCTATCTTGTTGATTTTCTCAAAGAACCAACTCCTCGTTTTGTTGATTCTTTGTATGGTTTTATTTGTTTCTACTTGATTGATTTCAGCCCTGAGTTTGATGATTTCCTGCCTTCTACTCCTCTTTGGTGTATTTGCTTCTTTTTGTTCCAGGGCTTTCAGGTGTGCCATTAAGCTGTTAGTGTATGCTGTCTCCCGTTTCTTTTTGGCGGCACTCAGGGCTATGAATTTTCCTCTTAGCACTGCTTTCATTGTGTCCCATAAGTTAGGGTATGTTGTGCCTTCATTTTCATTAACTTTCAAAAAGTCTTTGATTTCTTTCTTTATTTCCACCTTGACCAAGTTATCATTGAGTAGAGCATTGTTCAGCCTCCATGTGTACGTGGGTTTTCTTTTGTTTTTGTTGCCATTGAAGACCACCCTTATTCCATAGTGATCTGATAGGAGGCATGGGATTATTTCTATCTTCTTGTATCTGTTGAGGTCTGATTTGTGACCAATTATATGGTCAATTTTGGAGAAGGTACCATGAGGAGCTGAGAAGAAGGTGTATTCTTTAGCTCTAGGATGAAATGTTCTATATATATCAGTTAGTTCCATTTGGTCCAAGGCTTCAATTAGATTCACTGTGTCCCTGTTTAGTTTCTGCTTTCCTGAACGATCCATTTCAGAGAGCGGGGTGTTGAAGTCACCCACTATTATTGTGTGCGGTGCGATGTGTGCTTTGAGTTTTAGTAAAGTTTCTTTTACGAATGAGGGTGCCCTTGCATTTGGAGCATAGATATTCAGGATTGAGAGTTCTTGATGGTGGATTTTTCCCTTGATCAGTATGTAGTGTCCTTCTGTGTCTTTTTTGATGACTTTGGGTTGAAAATCAATTTTATCCGATATTAGGATGGCTACTCCACCTCGTTTCTTGGGGCCATTTGCTTGTAAAATTGTTTTCCAGCCTTTTACTCTGAGGTAGTGTTTGTCTTTGACACTGAGGTGCGTTTCCTGCATGCAGCAAAAAGCTGGGTCCTGTTTACGTATCCAGTCTGCTAGTCTATGTCTTTTAATTGGGGAGTTGAGACCATTGATATTAAGAGAGATTAAGGCATAGTGATTATTGCCATCTGCCATTCTTGACGCTATCTTTATGTTTGAGTGGTTATCTACTTTTGGGTTTGATTCAAGAAGGTTATTATCTCATTTTTTCCAGGGTGTTGTTTCTCTCCCTGTATTGGAGGTTTCCACCTATTATCCGTTGCAGGGCTGGATTTGTGGAAAGATATTGTGAAAATTTGGTTTTATCATGGAATATCTTGGTCTCTCCATCTATGGTGATTGAGAGTTTTGCTGGGTATAGTAGTCTAGGCTGGCATTTGTGCTGTCTTAGTGTCTGCATGAGATCTGCCCAGGATCTTCTGGCTTTCATAGTCTCTGGTGAGAAGTCTGATGTGATTCGGATAGGTCTTCCTTTGTATGTTACTTGGCCCTTTTCTCTTACTGCATTTAGTATTCTTTCTTTGTTTAGAACATTCAGTGTTTTGATTATTATGTGACGGGAGGTATTTCTGTTCTGGTCCAGTCTGTTTGGAGTTCTGTAGGCTTCTTGTATGTTCATCGGCATCTCTCTCTTTAAGTTAGGGAAGTTTTCCTCCATAATTTTGTTGAAGATGTTTACTGGCCCTTTAAGTTGCAAATCTTCACTCTCATCTATACCTATAATCCTTAGGTTTGGTCTTCTCATTGTGTCCTGGATTTCCTGGATGTTTTGGGTTACGCGTTTTTTGCATTTTGCATTTTCTTTGACTGTTGAGTCGATGCTTTCTATGGAATCTTCAGCACCTGAGATTCTTTCTTCCATCTCTTGTATTCTATTGTTGATGTTTGCATCTATGACTCCTGATTTCTTCCCAAGGTTTTCTATCTCCAAAGTTGTCTCCCTTTGTGATTTCTTAGTTGTTTCTACTTCCTTTTTTAGTTCCTGGATGGATTTGCTGAGATCCTTCACTTGTTTGTTTGTATTTTCCTGTATTTCTTTAAGGTATTTTTGCATTACCTCTTTCAGGATTTCTTCCTGATGACCCACGTTCTCCTGCATTTCTCTGAGCGATTTTTGTGTTTCCTCCTCATGGGATTCCATCTGTTGATCCATCGTCTCCTGCATTTCTTTAAGCAGTTCTCGTGTTTCCTTTGTAAGGGCATCTAACCGTTGATTCATTTCTTTAAGCAATTTTTGTGTTGCCTCCTTATGGGCATCCGTCTGTTGACCCATATTCTTCTGCATTTCTTTATGCAAATTTTGTGATTCCTTTGTGAGTGCATCTACCCGTTGATTCATCTCGTTAAGTGATTTTTGTGTTGTCTCCTTGTGCGCCTCCATCTTTTGATCCATGTTCTCCCGCATTTCTCTAAGCGATTTTTGTGTTTCCTTTGTAAGGGCTTCTAACCGTTGATTCATGGTCTCCTGTAACTCTTTATGAGATTTATTTGTGTCCTTCTTGTGATCCTCTAATAGCATCATGAGAAGTGATTTTAAATCCAGATCTTGTCTTTCGGGTGTGGTGGGGTATCCAGGACTTGCTGCTGTTGGAGAGTTGGGTTCGGATGGTCCCACATTACTTTGATTACTGTTAGTAACATTCCTACGTTTGCCTTTTGCCATCTGGATACCTCTGGTGTTAGTTGGTCCTGCTGCCACTGGCTGTTGGTTGGACCTCCTGTGAGCTTGCAAAGCTATTTCTGCCCCCCCTGGATTACCAGGATTCCCCTGGCACCGATTTCTGGGGCCTGCCTGCTCCTGAGTGACTTTGGAGCCCTAATGTGCTTTGCCCCAAGTGATCTTATATTGGGGAGGCCTTGCACATCTAAAGGCTCAGCCTAGTGGATTCCTGGAGCAGAGGTCGCCAAAGGGAGGCTGGCAGGCTCCTGCCCTGTGCAGGGGTGTGTGATCTCTCCTGGGGGGGGGAGGGGGCGTCCCTCTGCCAGGCAGAAGTCCCACAGCAGATCTGGCGCGCTGGTCACTGCAGATCAGCCCAGCACCTGGGAGCAGGTTACACACAAGCTGCCTGAACCCGAAGCGATATTATGCCTGTCTGTCTCTGAGCCTGGTGGTCCCAACTACCTGGTCACTGGAGCAAAGATGGCGGAGGGCACTCTCCGTGGCGCTGCTCACCCTGTGGTCACGATGGCCCGCCGATCTGGCACCCAGACGACCACAGCACCAACCCGCCCTCGGGCACAGAAGGAAGCCCCAACAGGCCGTGTCCCAAGTGATGTTATATTGGGGGGAGAGCCTGGGTACCGGTCTCTCCAGCGCAGTCCGCGGGAACAGAGGTCGCGGAAGGGAAGCTGGCAGGCTCCCTCCCTGCGCGGGGTCCCTCCACCAGGCAGAAGGTCCCACCGCGGAACTGGCGTGCTGGTTACTGCAGATCAGCCCAGCACCTGGGAGCAGGTTACACACAAGCTGCCTGAAACCGAAGCGATATTATGCCTGTCTGTCTCTGAGCCTGGCGGTCCCAACTACCTGGTCACTGGAGCAAAGATGGCGGAGGGCAGTCTCCGTGGCGCCGCTCACCCTGTGGTCACGATGGCCGCCGATCTGGCACCCAGACGTCCACAGCGCCAACCCGCCCTCGGGCACAGACAGAAGCCCCAACAGGCCGTGTCCCAAGTGATGTTATATCGGGGGGAGAGCCTGGGTACCGGTCTCTCCAGCGCAGTCCGCGGGAACAGAGGTCGCGGAAGGGAAGCTGGCGGGCTCCCTCCCTGCGCGGGGTCCCGCCACCAGGCAGAAGGTCCCACCGCGGAACTGGCGCGCTGGTTACTGCAGATCAGCCCAGCACCTGGGAGCAGGTTACACACAAGCTGCCTGAAACCGAAGCGATATTATGCCTGTCTGTCTCTGAGCCTGGCGGTCCCAACTACCTGGTCACTGGAGCAAAGATGGCGGAGGGCAGTCTCCGTGGCGCCGCTCACCCTGTGGTCACGATGGCCCGCCGATCTGGCACCCAGACGACCACAGTGCCAACCCGCCCTCGGGCACAGACGGAAGCCCCAACAGGCCGTGTCCCAAGTGATGTTATATCGGGGGGAGAGCCTGGGTACCGGTCTCTCCAGCGCAGTCCGCGGGAACAGAGGTCGCGGAAGGGAAGCTGGCGGGCTCCCTCCCTGCGCGGGGTCCCGCCACCAGGCAGAAGGTCCCACCGCGGAACTGGCGCGCTGGTTACTGCAGATCAGCCCAGCACCTGGGAGCAGGTTACACACAAGCTGCCTGAAACCGAAGCGATATTATGCCTGTCTGTCTCTGAGCCTGGCGGTCCCAACTACCTGGTCCGCCATCTGCCGTTCTTGACACTATCTTTATGTTTGAGTGTTTATCTACTTTTGGGTTTGATTCAAGAAGGTTATTATCTCATTTTTTCCAGGGTGTTGTTTCTCTCCCTGTATTGGAGGTTTCCACCTATTATCTGTTGCAGGGCTGGATTTGTGGAAAGATATTGTGAAAATTTGGTTTTATCATGGAATATCTTGGTCTCTCCATCTATGGTGATTGAGAGTTTTGCTGGGTATAGTAGTCTAGGCTGGCATTTGTGCTCTCTTAGGGTTTGCATGAGATCTGCACAGGATCTTCTGGTTTTCATAGTCTCTGGTGAGAAGTCTGAAGTGATTCGGATAGGTCTTCCTTTGTATGTTACTTGGCTCTTTTCTCTTACTGCTTTTAATATTCTTTCTTTGTTTAGAACAAAATTCATTGCCCTGAGTGCCACCAAAAAGAAACGGGAGACAACATACACTAGCAGCTTAATGGCACACCTGAAAGCCCTGGAACAGAAAGAAGCTAATACACCCAAGAAGAGTAGAAGGCAGGAAATCATCAAACTCAGGGCTGAAATCAATCAAGTAGAAACAAATAAAACCATACAAAGAATCAACAAAACCAGGAGCTGGTTCTTTGAGAAAATCAACAAGATAGATAAGCCCTTAGCCAGACTAGCCAGAGGGCACGGAGACAGTATCCAAATTAACAAAATCAGAAATGAAAAGGGAGAGATAACAAAAGAAACTGAGGAAATTCAAAAAATCATCAGATCCTACTACAAAAACCTGTATTCAACACAACTAGAAAATCTTGAGGAAATGGACAATTTCCTTGACAGACACCAAATACCAAAATTAAATTAGGGTCAAATAGACCATCTAAACTGTCCTATAACCCCTGAAGAAACAGAAGTTGTCATTGGAAGTCTTCCAACCAAAAAAAGCACAGGTCCAGATGGTTTTAGTGCAGAATTCTATCAGACCTTCAAAGAAGACCTAACACCAATACTCTTCAAACTGTTCCACAAAATAGAAACAGAAGGAACACTACCCAACTAGTTCTATGAAGCCACAATTACACTAATACCAAAAGCACACAAAGATCCGACAAAGAAGAATCTCAGGCCAATCTCTCTTATGAATATCGATGCAAAAATACTCAATAAAATTCTTGCCAACCGAATCCAAGAACACATCAAAGCGATCATTCACTACGATCAAGTAGGCTTCATCCCAGGGATGCAGGGATGGTTCAATATAAGGAAATCCATCAATGTAATCCACTACATAAACAATCTCAAAGAAAAAAGCCACATGGTCATCTCATTAGATGCTGAGAAAACATTTGACAAAATTCAGCATCCTTTCATGCTAAAGGTCTTGGAAAGATCAGGAATTCAAGGCCCATATCTAAACATAGTAAAAGCAATTTACAGCAAACCGGTAGCCAGCATCAATCTAAATGGAGAGAAACTTGAAGCAATCCCACTAAAATCAGGGACTAGACAAGGCTGCCCTCTCTCTCCATATCTTTTCAATATAGTACTTGAAGTTCTAGCTAGAGCAATTAGACAACAAAAAGAGGTCAAAGGGATACAAATTGGAAAGGAAGAAGTCAAACTATCACTATTTGCAGACGATATGATAGTATAATTAAGCGACCCAAAGAACTCCACCAGAGAACTCCTACAGCTGATAAGCTACTTCAGCAAAGTGGCCGGATATAAAATCAACTCAAGCAAGTCAGTAGCCTTCCTATACTCAAAGGATAAGCAGGCTGAGAAAGAAGTAAGAGAAATGATACCCTTCACGATAGCCACAGACCATATAAAGTATCTTGGCGTGACTCTAACCAAACAAGTGAAAGATCTGTATGACAAGAACTTCAAGTCTCTGAAGAAAGAAATTGAAGAAGACCTCAGAAGATGGAAAAATCTGCCATGCTCATGGATTGGCAGAATTAATATAGTAAAAATGACCATCTTACCAAAAGTAATATACAGATTCAATGCAATCCCCATCAAAATCCCAACTCAATTCTTCATAGAGTTAGAAAGAGCAATTCAAAAATTCATCTGGAATAACAGAAAACCCAGAATAGCTAAAACTATTCTCAAGAGTAAAAGAACCTCTGGGGGAATCAGTATCCCGAACCTCAAGCTGTACTACAGAGCAATAGTGTTAAAAACCGCATGGTATTGGTACAGTGACAGGCATGTAGATCAATGGAACAGAATTGAAGACCCAGAAATGAATCTACACTCCTGTAGTCACTTGATCTTTGACAAAGGAGCTAAAACCATCCAGTGGAAAAAAGATAGCCTTTTCAACAAATGGTGCTGGCTCAACTGGAGGTCAACATGCAGAAGAATGCAAATTAACCCATTCTTATCTCCTTGCACTAAGCTCAATTCCAAGTGGATCAAGGATCTCCACATAAAACCAGACACACTGAAACTAATAGAAAGGTAGCTAGGGAAGAACCTTGAACATATGGGCACAGGGGAGAATTTCCTGAACAGAACTCCAATAGCTTATGCTCTAAGATCAAGAATAGACAAATGGGACCTCATTAAATTACAAAGTTTTTGCAAGGCCAAAGACACTGTCAAAAAGACAAAGCGGCAACCAACTAACTGGGAAAAGATCTTTACCAACCCTACATCCGACAGAGGGCTTATATTCAATATATACAAAGAACTCAAGAAGTTAAACTCCAGAGAGGCAAGTAACCGTATTAAAAATGGGGTACAGAGCTAAATAAAGAGTTCTCACCTGAAGAATATCTAATGGCTGAGAAGCACCTAAAGAGATGTTCATCATCCTTAGTCATTAGGGAAATGCAAATCAAAACAACCCTGAGATTCCATCTCACACCAGTCAGAATGGCTAAGATCAAAAACACAGGAGACAGCACTTGTTGGCGAGGATGTGGAGAAAGAGGAACACTCCTCCACTGCTGGTGGGATTGCAGGCTGGTAACAACCACTCTGGAAAGCAGTCTGGCGGTTCCTCAGAAAACTGGGCATGACACTCCTGGAGGATCCAGCTATACCACTCCTGGGCATATACCCAGAAGCTTCCCCTGCATGCAATAAGGACACATGCTCCACTATGTTCATAGCAGCCTTATTTATAATAGCCAGAAGCTGGAAAGAACCCAGATGTCCCTCAGTGGAGGAATGGATTCAGAAGATGTGGTATATTTACACAATGGAATACTACTCTGCAATTAAAAACAATGAATTCACGAAATTCCTAGGCAAATGGTCAGAACTGGAAAATATCATCTTTAGTGAGGTAGCCCAATCACAAAAGAACACACATGGTATGCAGTCACTGATAAGGGGATATTAACCCAGAATCTCAGAATACCCTAGACACAATTCGCATATCAATAGATTTCCAAGAAGATGGAAGGAGAGACCACTGGTTCTGGAAAGACTGGATGTAGGGGAATGCCAGGACAGAGAAGCGAGAGGGGGTTGAATGGGGAAAAGTGGGAGGGAAGGGGGCTTATGGGACTTTTGGGGAGGGAGGAAACGGGAAAGGGGAAATGATTTTGAATGTAAATAAAAAAAACTTAGAAAATAAAAAAAATAAATAAATAAGTTTAAAAAAAAGATTTACTGATTTTTTTCTTGTTTCTCCCTCCGGTTGGTGCTTCTCCACCTTCTGTGTCTAGGGCCCCATGAGTTCCAAATGTATTTTTCACTTTGGGGTAATAGCCACTTGTTCTCTGTGTCCATAGCCCCAGTATCTCCTGCCTCTTTTGCTCTCTGGCAGCAGCTTCCTTCACAGTCCCTGCATCTGAAGCCCTTGAGAGCTCCACCTGTCTCTTCACTTTCCTGTTCTTAGTGGCTACAACCTCCATCTAGTCTGTTGACTTAGCTGTCTCTGCATGGGTCTTATTTTAACGATGTACAATTCTTTATCTGTCCCATGGAGCAAACTTGGTGGAACCTCTAGATGCTCACGCCTTACCCAAGACACCTTTGACATTGGCAATTAGGTATCAGAGGTGAATGTGGGCCTCTGCTAACATGGCTTTGTGTTACCTCGAACCTAATGTTCTGAATCCTTACTTCCTGGTCAAGATGTCTGGGTTGTTAACTCTCATCATAACTCTGTTGTGTAGAAATCTACAACAAGAGTAGACAGGAATGAGAAGAATGGACTTGGGCGTGTCCAGCTTGTATCATTCCTGAATCCCTGTCTTATTCCTCATATTTCAGGTCGTGGCCTACAAAGACTTTACTGTGTCTTGTGAAATTATGTCTCATGGTACCCTCATCCCCCAATGATTCCTCACAACACTCAATAGCCTCCCACAGGGATGGTTTTTTTTTTTTTTTTTGGTTTGTTTTGCTTTTAGAGACAGGGTTTCTTTATGTAGCCTTGGCTGCCCTTGAACTCAGAGGTCTGACTGCTCCTGCCTTCCAAGTGCTAAGATTAAAGTTGTGGGTCAACACCACTTCCTGGGCCTCCCAGGAATCTATCAACTACATGTTTTTGTTACTCAAACAACTTAATGGTGCATTTAAAATGAGGGGGATGAAAACTCAATGTACTTGATATAGAAGTGGACTTAGATTGGAACTCTGTGTTCTATCCTTCCATAATTACTTGTGAAGTTGACTGGTCTATGAATGTACCAAGATGATGAGCTGACATTCTCTTTCCTTCTTTTTCTAATTTTTAATTTTTTTGGGTTTTTGAAACAGGGTTTCTCTGTATAGCCCTGGCTGTCCTTGAACTCACAATGTAGAGCAGGCTGGCCTTGAAGTCAGAAATCTGCCTGCCTCTGCCTCCCAAGTTCTGGCATTAAAGGTCACCACTGCCTGGCACTGAGACTCTGCAGGTACTAAGCATCTGTCCTGACTATCTTAAGGTACCAAGCTGCTGGTCTGTACTTCTTAAGGTACAAAGATGCTGAGATGACTCTCTGAAGGTAACAAGCTGCTGGCCTGACACTCTTAGGTACTAACATACTGTGCTGATGCTCTTAAGGTACCAAGATGCTGGACTAACACTCTCAAGGCACCAAGCTGCTGGACTGACTCTCTTAAGGTACCAATCTTCTGAGCTGATTCTCTTAAGGTACCAAATTACTGACTTGACAGTCTTAAGTTACCAAGCTCCAGAGCTGACTCTCTTAAGGTACCAAGCTGCTGGCCTGTAAGGTACCAAGCTGCTGGACTGATCCTCTTAAGGGACCAAGATACTGAGCTGATGCTCTTAATGTACCAAGATGCTGCACTGAATCTGTGGAGGCACCAAGCTGCTGACCTGACTCTATGCATGTATCAAGCTACTGAGATGACCCTCTAAAGGTAACAAGCTGCTGAGATACTCACTTTCTTTGCTTTTAATTTTTATCTTGGTTTTTTCAGACAGGTTGCTCTTTGTAGCTCTGGCTGTCCTGGAACTCACTCTGTAGACCACACTGGCCTCTAATCAGAAGTCTCTTAAGATAACATGATGCTGTGCTGAATCACTGAAGGCACCAAGCTGCTGTCCTGATTCTCTAAAGGTACCAAGGTACTGAGCCGAGTCTCTGAAGGTACCAAGCTACAAAGCTGATGTTCTTAAGGTACCAAAATGCTGGACTGACTCTCTGAAGGCGCCAAGCCACTGGCATGACTCTCTTAAGG
Organism: Tokudaia tokunoshimensis; assembly: GCA_036184795.1. Lineage (NCBI taxonomy): Eukaryota > Metazoa > Chordata > Mammalia > Rodentia > Muridae > Tokudaia > Tokudaia tokunoshimensis. The sequence continues at coordinate 104,486,485 of BTHU01000023.1, forward strand.
TAACAAGCTTCTGAGTAAATTTTTTTTCTTTTTTTTCTTTTCTAAGTTTTGTTATTTACATTCCAAATCATTTCCCCTTTCCTGTTTCCTCCCTCCCCGAACGTCCCATAAGTCCCCTTCCCTTCCTTTTTTCTCCATTCAACCCCCTCTTGCTTCTCTGTCCTGGCATTCCCCTACATCCAGTCTTTCCAGGACCAGGGGTCTCTCCTTCCATCTTCTTGGAAATCTATTGATATGCAAATTGTGTCTAGGGTATTCTGAGATTCTGGGTTAATATCCCCTTATCAGTGACTGCATACTATGTGTGTTCTTTTGTGATTGGGCTACCTCACTAAGGATGATATTTTCCAGTTCTGACCATTTGCCTAGGAATTTCGTGAATTCATTGTTTTTAATTGCAGAGTAGTATTCCATTGTGTAAATATACCACATCTTCTGAATCCATTCCTCCGTTGAGGGACATCTGGGTTCTTTCCAGCTTCTGGCTATTATAAATAAGGCTGCTATGAACATAGTGGAGCATGTGTCCTTATTGCATGCAGGGGAAGCCTCTGGGTATATGCCCAGGAGTGGTATAGCTGGATCCTCCGGGAGTGTCATGCCCAGCTTTCTGAGGAACCGCCAGACTCCTTTCCAGAATGGCTGTATCAGCTTTAAATCCCACCAGCAGTGGAGGAGTGTTTCTCTTTCTCCACATCCTCGCCAACAAGTGCTGTTTCCTGTGTTTTTGATCTTAGCCATTCTGACTGGTGTGAGGTGGAATCTCAGGATTGTTTTGATTTGCATTTCCCTAATGACTAAGGATGATGAACTCTTTATTTAGCTCTGTACCCCATTTTTTAATAGGGTTACTTGGCTCTCTGGAGTCTAACTTCTTGAGTTCTTTGTATATATTAGATATTAGCCTTCTGTCTGATGTAGGGTTGGTAAAGATCTTATAATCCTCTCTTATTTCCTACTTGGCCGTGGTATGAAGCGTTCTGCTCAGTTGTGTCCTCCCACGGTAGACATGGTAGACTTCTGAAATTGTCAAATGAGTCCTCCCTCCTCTAGCTTGTATCCATTGGGCACTTCATCACAGCAACACGAAAGAACTAGGATGGGAACATACAGAAGGCTGTAGAGGCTGTGGGAGGGAGGAGATACCAGAGCTTCTGTTGACAGTTTTTCTGCCTGTGTTTAGGTTGGTCCTTTGGAAATGCTATAAATATATTGAACATTGGAGAAGTTTGATGTGACACATGTTTTTGTAGGGAGCGGAGGGAGTCCCTCAGTGTTTCAGGCTTCATATATAGTCTCCAACACTAGAAAGTGCCGCCCTGGCTAGCCAAATGGATATTGTGAAAATGATGAGTTATACAATATCAGCTTCTGCCTTGGCCCCACTGGTCCTTCATGTCTGGGGTACGCTGTTGGTATGGTGTGGAGATTTTCAGACTACTCTACAAATCAAGAAGCAAAGAACTCAGATCTCTTTCCAATATCCATGTTTAAGAAAAGCTTGAAAGTGGGTTGTCTGGCCTCAGCAAAGCCTTGAGATACCTGTGCCTGAATGGTACTGAATGTATTATGAAAGACCTTAATCCAGACACCACTGAGATTCTCCTGAATACCTGACCCCAAACAAACTATGAGATAATTCAACTTTGTTGTTTTAAGTCACTATCTATTGAGGTGATATATTATAGCAATAGAAAATTAATACATGGAGAAAGAAATTAAAAAGAGACTCTTCAAGATTTCCTGACTCTGAGGATTCTGCAGCAGCTGTACACCACGCTCCAACCTGAGCAATTTGTTTAATGTTTTCAGTTTCATGCACCTGCTTAGCTTTTTCACAGTAAGACTTTAGGACTATGGACTTTATTACCTCACCTGTCTATTAAAAGGGGTGTGGTGTTCTGGTTACAATTTTATGTGTAGAAAGGAGGAATGCAAGATACAATGGTCTATTGTAACTCAGTGGCACCATTTACATACACACATAACTAGATACAGTTACCACAGACTGAAAACTCTAAATAAGATTATACCTCATCCATTTGCTGTAAGAACCACCAGTTCTGTGTTTTCCTGCTGAAAAAAAAAATTCCAGAATCCCACTGGCATTTTCTTTTATTGTTAAAAATGTTTATTTAAATTCAATTATACTGTAATTTACCATCATATTTTGCCTCCTCCTCCCCTTAAAAGCAATTTTTGAAAAACTCTATTCATAGGGATGGTGAGATGACTCAGTGGGTAGAGAGGTGTTTGTATATAGTCACCACAACCTTAATTTGAAAGCCCAACACCTAGATGGCAGAAAGAATTAACCATGAGAGTTGTCATCTGACCTCCACAATGTGTGCTGTGACATAAGTGTATCTGAAACTCTCAACCCTCTCCCTCTCCTTCCCTCCTCCTTGAGAGTGCATACACACACACACACACACACACACACACACACAGATACATGGGACATTGAAAAAAAGTTCTTTTCATAGCAGAGTGTTTTGAGACCTCATTTGTATTACATATTACAGCTCCATCCTTTACATAATGAAGATAAAATAAATATTTAAAATTAAATTAAAATAAATCCACACATTTGCATGCTCCCACCCTCCACATAATCTAAATAAGTAAAATCTTTTTAAAGAGGAAACTCCATTTGTGGGCATACCTTAGCCAATAGAGGTATTGCAAATGTATCTTTAAGCAACATCCTGAGTATTCATTGCTGAAACACTAATTTATTATCTTCTGAGCAGACAAGAATGCTTGTCTAAAACTTAGTGACAGCTACTACCCAACAAAACTTAAACTGAAGTTCAAAATTTTTAATTAATATTCATTTATGGACATTCATCTTTATCATCTAGTGGGTACTTGATATGCAAACATTTTCTACTAATAAATTTTAAAATATTTCAATTAATTAGTTAATTTGTATCTGTATGTATGTGTTTGGATATCTACCATGCCACCGTGGACAACTTGTAGTTCATTCTGTTCTTTTAGTCTGTGGTGGGTCCCGGGGGTTGAACTCAGGTCGTCAGGCTTAGTAACAAGCACCCTTATGCACTGAGCCGGCTTGCCAGCCCACCTAATTACACTTTTAAATACACAGGCTGGAAAATCGGTTCTAATGCCAAATTTTAGTAGTTAAGATACCTTTTATCAGCTTCAGAAGAACGTTTTAAAGGAGCATGGTTTGAAAACCACCAGCACAAATTTTCATACAATCGTGGTGGCTATACTCTTGTTCTCAAAGGAGTGGACGTTAACTGGTGTTTGAATGAGCTTATTAGTTTGGAGTTCGTCAGTGGGACATAAATGGGAGGGCAAGTGAAGTACAGGAGAAAGAGGTGTGTAGACATTCACTTCAGCAGGGGTAATCAAGTCTAGCAGGAGGCAATGCTGGCTGGAGAATCTGTCTCACTTCTGAGTCACATGAGAAAGGTTTGTCAGAGGGAACCTAAACTAAAAGTTCATAGTTATTTCAACAACAACATTGGGATTTGGAGTGATAGTTCTTACTTAGTAATATCCTTCGCAGAGATCCTAATTACAATTTGTTACCCACTAAGATTTATCAAAGATTTTCTTATTTCATGATCTTTTTCTAAATCTCACCTGATAGTATAAAATAAGGCTATGGAATACAGGACTATCAGTGAACAGACTAGAGTGGTTTTGATAACTGCTTTTCTGGAATTTTCTAACGACTTGGAAAAATAGGGTTGAAAATAATCTATTGGGTTGGTTTTTCTTAATAGCCGAAATCTCACTATCCTTTTTCGTGCATATGAAATTTATTACCTCTGTGTATTCACCATTAAGAGTTAAGAACTTGGCCAGGCAGTGGTGGTGCATGCCTTTAATCCCAGCACTTGGGAGGCAGAGGCAGGCAGATTTCTGAGTTTGAGGCCAGCCTGGTGTACAGAGTGAGTTCCAGGACAGCCAGGGATATTCAGAGAAGCCCTGTCTCAAAAACAGCCAGAAAAAAAAGTTCACGATCTTGGACTATACTTGCCTTTGCATACCTGTACATAGGAGAAGGAGAGACATTGGCTTCTTTGACAACCAAAAGCAGACAGGATATTGAGGCCTGGATTTTCTCAGGATCCTTGATCAGCTGAACCCCAAGACATTCCCACTGGCAGAATTTGACTGTTTGGTTTCAATCTTCTTTCCTCTTCCCTGTTCCCCTACCCTCCTCTTCCTCTTAAGTTAGAATTGAACCTAAGGCTTCATGCAGGCAAGCACTCTATTGATGAGTTACATCTTCAGTCCAATACCTGCATTTTCTAGCACAATTCCCTTTCCACACAGAGAGGGTTAAGACTTCAGGGCTGTGGTTAAAAGGTTTAGTGTGTTGCTCATTGTTAAACTGTGTGAAACAGTGATACCATCTTTGACTTCGGATCGTGGCCATCCTACCAGTGCCTGAGGGAATGAGGGAAATGGCAGAGGCAAATTCTCTATGTCCTGTGTCTAGATTGAACCAAACCGTAGTTCAATCTTCTCCCATCTGATAAAGTTTTCATCTCCCAGGTCTTTATTGATTAATTTTGGCATGAAGCGTCATAAGATTCATCTTCTACAGAGGACTAGGATATAACATGTGGAGCATATATCTCCATGCAGGAAAAATACTCATACTAAAATAAAAACAGATAAATCTCTAAAAATTAGTTTGTAGTTTGTACTACAAATATAAATTTATTAATGTATCTTCATACTAATATAGTTAGTTATGAAAATTTCCAAATTTAACTGTAAATATTTATATTGTGAACATGTAAACTGTCCATGACTCACAACAAAGATTTCAGAGTGGTGTAATTGAACGTTGCATATAATTTGGTTGTCATACAATGACAGCTCTTCATTTCAAAATGACTGCTCTTTTTTATCTCAAGAAGGGAGAATGAAAGCTACAGAAAAAATGAAAACTGGACTTAGTGGTGTGTGCCTTTAATCACTGCACCCAGGAGGCAGAAGGAGGAGGCTATCTTGTGAGTTTGAGGCCAACTTGGACTACATAGTGAGTTTCAGGCTACTTGGGGATACAGGGTGAGATCCTGTCTGAAAAGATAAAAAGTAAAACTGCGTAGGCGCTTCAGGCAAACAAATAGAGTTGAGTCATTCGTAGTTAGAACTGGTCTTAAAGATAAAGTTACCACTGACTTTCAAATGGCACTTTCATGGGTAAAAATGACAATAAAATGTGATTAGCATGCACTCGTCCCAGGGACAGCTCTGCCGCCTGTGCCTGTGTGTTGTTAAAGGAATAACCGTCTCAATCTACGATGCCGCCATTTTCTAGGGCTTCGAGGTTGATTGAAATTGGTACTTCTGAGATCACGGTTTAACTATGCTTCCTTTGCTAACTAAAATGGCTGCTGTTGTTTCTAAACTCTCACTGTAAGATAGGGCTGGGCTCAGCTGACTCAGCATGGGACTGAAGTCAGCTTCCACTCTGCTTTCCTTATACAATGGACTGAAGATGCCCTCTATTGAGCCAGTTCTTTGGCACCATCTTACTTGTTTTAAAGAAGGTTTATACACGGCTATGAACCAGAACCTGTGGCAGGCTGATGTGTTCTACTGCTCCCAAACTTTGCCTCTCAAAACTAATTTCTTTAGGATGATGGGATTGGTCATGTGGTAAGGCTTCTGAAGGGTTTACACATCCAAGGTACTTTTCTTGAAAAACTCCATGTGCAAATCCAGAAATCACACTGTAAAAAGTTCTAGATCCTATTGCTTGAGAAAAAAAAAAATCATGTACAACAGCTTGTGGTGTCGAAAAAAGTGTGGAGAGGGAGGTCACATGGAAGATCGCCAGTCAAGTTTCTCATTGAATGTATCCTTGGGAGCAATCCCATTTAATGCTTCCTGAAATAGAACCACCCAGCCAAACAGGAATATAAAAAGTAACATGTCACTGTATTTTCAACCCAAAGCTTTGGGTGTACAAGGTTGCAATAGATTATGGGAAGAGGAACACATGGCGATTCCTAACTCTACTGACTGGTAAATGCCATTTTCAGGGCACTTATTTTCCCCCCCGACAGGATTTCACTATGTAGCCCTGGCTGTACTTCAACTTACAGATAGCCACCTACCTGCCTTTGCTTCTCAAGTACTAGGATTAAAGGTGTGTGAGTGTCTCTCCTGTTAAGCAGGTTTCCTACAAGATTACAGACAATTTGCTGAGACAGCTTATCTCACTGCAGGCAACTCCGGGAGGGAGGGACTATAGGAGGAAATGTATGCTATATGCCACAGCCACTTCTACCCCTATAAAAGGTCATGGCCATTTCTTTCCACAGGTAGTCTCAAACAGCCGTGTGTGTGTGTGTGTGTGTGTGTGTGTGTGTGTGTGTGTGTGTGTGTGTACATAGACTCAGTCTGGTCTATCAAAATCAGGCTACTGTCTCTTTTTCTGTCTTCTGTCTCTTTAAACTGCCTTAGAAATCTAACGTGTAGTGCCAAGACCCAGAAAGGGAATTTAAACCCACTGGTCACCCACACCCTCCCCGGCTCTCAAATGCTTGAGGATCCTGGGCTGAGTGGGCTGGTAGGGCCACCTTTTCTCTGAGGCAGCCATTTTTCTTTATTCTCCATTTCTTCCCATCTCTCACCACAGTACAGCTCTGACACAGTCTGACCTTCTATGTGGGAGACCACACTCCATCTCCCAGACCACATACACAATATAGTGAAAACACTAGGACAAGGTGACTGTACTGGCTGGTTTTATGTGTCAACTTGACACAAACTGGAGTTATCACAGAGAAGAGAGCCTCCATTGAGGAAATTCCTCCACAAGATCCAGCTGTAAGGCATTTTCTCAATTAGTGATCAAGGCAGGAGGGTCCATTGTGCCATCCCTGGGCTGGTAGTCCTGGGTTCTATAAGAAAGCAGGCTGAGCAAGCCAGAGGAAGCAAGCCAGTAAGCAGCACCCTCCATGGCCTCTGCATCAGCTCCTGCTTCTTGACCTGCTTGAGTTCCAGTCCTGACTTCCTTTGGTGATGAACAGCAGTGTGGAAATGTAAACTGAATAAACCCTTTCCTCCCCAACTTGCTTCTTGGTCACGATGCTTTGTGCAGAATAGAAACCCTGACTAAGACAGTAATCTATGGAACCTAACTCAGAGTGTCTCTGTTAGGTTGGGGTAGGAGGGAGTGCGGTGCTTACGGAACCCCCTTTGTCTTGAGACTCAATGACATTCCAGTTCCGGTTTACAACCACACCCAGAACTGGAATGCCTGCTAAGCCTGGATAATACTGCTCATCTCTTTACCATCTTTAACTAAGATAGAATAAGACTCTTAGTTTATGCCTTTGTTTCTGTACCACCAAGCCTGGACATATCCAGGACATATCTTTGTAAAAGAGCTTGTTAAGCTTTCAAGTTGTCTACCCCTATCTGAAGACACCCATGCAGGGACAGTCTCTTATGCACCGCATAAGGACATCACCTATCAATAAAGAGCTGCATGGTCTACAGCAAGGCAGGAGAGACTAAGCATAGAACATCCACCAGAATTAGGAACTCTGGGAAAGAGAGATGTGGGAGTATTCACCATCAAGATGTGGGGGGAAGTTCAGTGTATGAAACTGAGGAGAGGTAACTAAACTAAGGAGAGGCATAAACTAAGAGTTCATCACCAAAGGAAGACATAGAACAGTAAATGGGTTAATTGAGTTACTAGCTAGTTGGGGAACAAGCCAAGCTTAAGGCCTGGGAATTAACTCATCAAGAAATATACCTCTGTGACATTGTTTGGGGACAGGGTCGGACATAGACACATACACTCGAAATGGTTATAGATATGAGATCACTGGATTTAGTCTTACAGAGATTCAAATGTATTCTGGGTATGGATAATACGACATATCCACTGGAATCAGGGAGACTCCTGAAGCCAGCAGCAGGGTTTCACACTATTACAGCAGAGCTGAGCCAAGGCTGCAAGCGCTGTCTTTCTGTCTCTCACTTTGGGGGTTTGGTCTTTGTGTATTGTACCCCTGGGGGCTTTTCTGCATTATGATTAGTTTTGACATCTTTTCCTGAGAAGATTATGTCTGAGTCTTTCTAGGAAAATCTTAAAATTAACTTTATCTGGTCCTATTTGGAGTCTTCTTTATGACCTGGAGAACTTTAGGCACAGATAAGCACAGAGCTAGGGGAGGCCATTACTCCAGGAATCTTCTTGGCGTATCTATCCCTGAGCAAATTCAAACAGTAAAATTGGTGAAGGGTAAGCAGAGACAACTGACAAACTCTGGCTGGTCAGGAGAATAGGTTACAGATACAGGGCCTCTTTTTATTATATACTTAGAGATCTCTGAAAATGTAGTTTAAAGATGGGGGGGGTCATACAAGATACACCCCTGGAGGAATAGAACTCAGTAAATATGATAGATTGACTAAAATAAACTTTTCCTACTTTGTAGGGTAGATGATGAAACATATAGCAAAAGAAGTTAGGGGTTAGTATTTGCTACTCATAAAAAGACTGGATCAGATATCTTCTGTTTGTTCGAGTGCTTTCAAACTCTAGCACTGCCGACCTAAAAGCAGGCTGTCATACAATAAATGTGCTTGCTTGGGAGGAAACATTCTTTTAAAAAAAACAACTTTTTTTGTATTGAATATATTCTTCATTTACATTTCAAATGTTATACCCTTTCCTGGTTCCCCCCCCTCCCTGAAAACCCTCAACCCATACTCCCACTCCCTGCCTCCAAGAATATGCCCCTCCACCCGACCTACTCCCACCTACCCCTGCCCCCCCCCCGATTTCCCCACACTAGGACCAAGGACCTCTCCTCCCACTGACCACTCCTCCCACTGATGCTGGACAAGGCATTTCTCTGCCACTCTTTTGGCTGGAACCATGTGTACCCCTTGGTTGATGGCTAAGTCCCTGAGAGCCCTGGGGCTTCTGGTTGGCTGACATCATCTTTCTTCCCATGGGACTGTAAACCCCTTCAGCTCCTCCTGTCTGTCCTCCAACTCCTCCATTAGGAACCCCGAGCTCAGTCCAATGGTTGGCTGCTAGCATCGCCTCTGTATCTGTAAGGCTCTGGCAGGGCCCCTCGGAGACAACTATAACAGGCTCCTTTTTGGCACGCACTTCTTGTCATCCATAATAGTGTCAGGGTTTGATGTCTATTTATAGGATGAATCCCCCGGTAGGACAGTCTCTGGGTGACCGTTTAATCTCTGCTTCACACTTTGTCTCCATAATTGCTCCTGTGAGTATTTTGGGAAACATTCTCTAGACTCTTTAAATTGGAGTTATAGGGCTGATAATAAAAAATAAAATCTGTTCTATTTGTATTTTCTAATTGTAACTGAACTTGTAACCCTGAACATACAATGTAAAAATCAAACACATTATCTGTACTTCACGGATAATCATTAGTCTGTCTTTGTTCTGTGAAATCTACATAAACAAAAAAGTGCCAGACTGCTAGTCAGTCAGAACTGGGAGATTCCCCCTTATCACCTGTGCCTGACTCATTCCCTCCCCTGGCTGACTCCTTGTCTCCTTTAGGGGGGAACCTGTTGATAAACAGCTAGAAACAGCCAGGAGCAGGACCCTGGCAAGAAACCCTGTGGGCGGGGGGGGGGGGCGGTTGGTATGGTTACTAACTTATTGTAATCTGTTAAAGATAACTAAGATGTACAAGTTAATGGTCAGTCACCTTATAAATGATCAAATTCTTTAATGTGCTTAGAACTATGTTTGTAGGCATGGTAAGTACAAATGTAATTCATTTACAGAGATAGTCTTGGAGGGAGAGACCGATTTATACCTCCTAGTATACAGTCTTTTGTATATGTAGTTAAAATTAAGCCTAAAACAAATAAGTCAAAACAAATTTAAAGTAAGCTTAAAAGTTTAAGGTTAAATAATATTCAAAATCAAATACATTTTTTGGAAAAACTGGTTATGAAGAATTGGATGAACGAGTAAAATGGTTTAAATTTGTAAATACTTACATGACAAGATGTCCCCAAGCCCCCAGTACCTCTCAGATAAAGCACAGTCCCTCCAGAGTAGGTTGCATTACAGGACAGGGTACGAAGGGAGATAAGACCTACCAGAAGCCGGCTTCTTCTGTCCACAGCTGTGTAGGCCTGACCAACTCTGGCTGTGTTGGCCAACGGAGGAAAACCTCCTCCTTATCAGTAGAAAAGATGAATTACTCCTCATGTCTCACATGACAAAGAGATGGATTCTCCTGCCCAATGGAAGATCCCAGAGTCGGCATCCACACCTTAAATGTCTAAAACAAGAGAGGGACAAATAGCAAGTCCTCTGCCCTCTGTGTCTCCAGTACTGACATTTGAGGAGGACGTCTGTGAACAGGGCAACATTATACCTAAGCCCATCACCTGACTGGTATGTGACCTGGATGCTGGTTCAATCGGTTATTCCCTTTACGCGCATCATAGCAAAAATTAATTCTAGGATCCACACCCTGACTAAAAGAGGTTGCAAGATATAATCATTAAACTCATAGTTTCGGGAAGTCATTCAGAATTCCCAAGCAGTCTCTTCAAGACTTTGCTAGACAATCCTATAAAAATGGCTCAGTAGCATTTGCCTTCTCTTTTAAATTATCAACTAGATGCTGAATTTAACTGACTTCCTTTTACACAGCTTCCAGGTATTTGTTCCTTATGCAGCTATTATAATACTGTATCCCTCTACAGAATGCTAGTACATGAGCCAGCCATTTCTACAGTTACATTTAGCTTTGTGTTAAGTTAGTATGTAACCTTATATTAACTTCTGTTGATCTTGACATAAAAAATTTCTTCATTAACTTTGTCTCTTAATGTTCTCTACAAAGTTGTGCAGTTATTATTACCTCACAACTTATGTTCTGGATCATTGCCAGTGACCATGGCCCCTGGGATGGTCCCTCTTCGGAGGACTCTGCTGCTCCTCTGCCCCATCATCGATCTTCTGTCAGCTTGAAACAGTTAAGACAGAGATCGGTGCCCTCAACCCCCTGAAAGTAGTTTGGTGACCCCTGAAAAAAGAAACTAATGAGTCATGAGCCATCCAATTCTCCCTCCTGTCCGCCTCCCCGGGAATGCAGGGCGACAATGGTATGATCCATCACAGCCAATCAAGTTAAAACTCTCCTCCTGCTAAGAGGCCAGAGGACCCCTCTTCCACAGACCCAGAACTGCCCACCTCCAGCAATGACATTCTTCAGCAGGAAGCCGCTAGGGAAGAATCTACGACCCTGCCCCCAATTCCCTGTTGTTTTTATATCCCCTTAAGTTTGGAATAATGCAGTGTCTCCTCTATAAGACAGGGTTCCTACAAGATTTTAGTCTTGTTATCTGCTGAGACATCGTCTAAACTTTGGCTGGCAACTCCAGAAGAGAGGGATTACAGGGAGACATGTAAGCTACAAGCCACAATCATTTCCACCCCCATTATTGGTAGTGGCCATCTTTTTCTGAAGGTAACTAATCTCCCACACATCTGAGTATACCCACCACTCACTCTACTATGTGCCAATAAACATGGTCCTGTCTATCAAAGACCATGTTGCTGTCTCTTTTTCTGTCGTCCATCTCTCTAAGCTGCCTTGGATGTTAGATAACATGTTCCATCACACCTGGTAGTCTTTTTTTTTGGGGGGGGGAGGTTGAGACAGGGTTTCTCTGTGTAGCCCTGGCTGTCCTGGAACTCACTCTGTAGACCAGGCTGGCTTCGAACTCAGAAATCTGCCTGCTTCTGCCTCCCAAGTGCTGGGATTAAAGGCGTGCACCACCACTGCCCGGCTGCACCTGGTAGTCTTATATGCATGGTAGCCACACCTGAGTAAGAACATTTAGTATTCCAATAAAACTTAGGTTTAACAGAGTTAATTCCATCAGCATGACTTTGCTTCCAAATTAAAGTCACACTTAGCTTTGGGAAGGGAGACTTCAACTCAGAAAACACTTAGAATTTTGTCATAGCATTTACATATGGTATGCAGTTTATGGAATAGCTGTCAATAATCCTCCCTTCCTGGTTCCACCCCCTTTATGTAATATACTTGTGTACTGGATCTATTGGCTTTTCTCTGGGCATGAGATTCACCAAAAGAGTTAAGATTGCTCTGTCATAACAGTGATACCTACCTTCTGTGATATTTTTGGCTTCCCTCTCTCTCTTGCTGTGATAAAGCAAGCTGTTTGGTTGTGGTCAAGATGGTAAAATGTGGCTACTGGTCAATGGAGATCTGAGTCTTCATATCAAAATTTTGCAAAGGACTAGATCCTTCCAGAAGTCATCAGAGTGAAATAACATGAGTTAAGAATAGAATTCTTATCCTCGGGCTACTTTTCTTTGACTTTGTTATCTGGAGACCTGTATCTTTTCCATTAATTGATCCATATCTCTTACCACAGAGGTGAGCAAGGACACTTCTGCAGACTACAAAACATGCTTCTTCATACCAAGACTTCTAGACAGGAGCTATTTCCTGCCACCCTTAACTTTAAAAACAACTTCAGGGGCTGGAGAGATGATTCAGCGATTAAGAGCTCTGACTGCTCTTCCAGAGGTCCTGAGTTGGTTCTCAGCAACCAAATGGTGGCTCACAACCATCTGTAATGGGATCTGATGCCCTCTTCTGGTGTGTCTGAAGACAGCTACAGTGAACTCACATATATAAACTAAATAATTCTTTTTAAAAAAATGAGTAACTTCAGGCTTATCATTTCCCATATTGGGAAGCCAGGATGATAAAATACCTGTGTCATTATCTTCCTGGTGTTAAGAATGGAAAAGATGATTCTCATTCTGAACTATGAGTCAACAAACTTGGATGTGAATTGTGTCTTGTGTGAAATCTGGACTTCAATTCTGTTTTAGTTAGTGTTATTGCTGTGAAGAGTCACCATGATGAGGGAAACTCTTATTTATAAAGGAAAACATTTGAGGCTGGCCTACAGTTTCAGAGGTTTAGGCCATTATCATCACAGCACTGTGATGGCAGACACAGTGCTGGAGCAGGTGCTGAGAATTCTTGGTCGTTAGGCAGCAGAAGGAGACTTGTGCCACACTGGGTGTAGCTTGAGCGTATAAGACCTCAAAGCCCAGCCCACAGTGACACACTTCCTCCAACAAGGCTATACCTACTCCAACAAGGCCACGTACAAACATTCCTTAGAATGCTGTGCTATTATAAACATTACAGCGATCTCATGTAAACAGCCTTCTCACCAAATGGGAAGACGTCTGGTAGGAAACGCTATAAGGCTGCCACTGGGAATCCTCTCTGGTGAGTGTGCTTCAGGACCTAACCTGCATCCACAGGGAAGTCCTTCAGCTGTGCCAGGCTAGGAGGACTGTACTGTTCCAGAAGATCCTTGAGCGAATCATGTGAGTTCTGACAAAGCAGGCATGTGTGAACTTGGCAGTGGTGCTGGGACCTCTGAAACCTTGGGGATGAAAAAAATATCAGTTTCCCAGAGAAGCAAACAAGGCTCCTCGGGAGAGTGACAGACAATAGGTCTTTAATAAAGGATGGCCCTGAAATTTGGCTGAAGGGGAAGAGAAGACCAGAGCTAAGTCCTGGAATGTTTTTAAGGCCTCACCAAAATGATAAAACTAATCTAGAAATCTAAGATAGCAACCAATCAGAAATGTGCTAATGTAACTGCTTCTTACCTAGTCAATCATGTTAGAGATTATCTAACTCTTCCAGAAAATTCCCCTAGCTTGGCATAAAAGGAATTTGCAAGCTCCTCTTGGGGTCGCCATTTTGTATGAATGGTTGACCCTCCCCTCCACCCCCCATAGTGTTCTTTCTGAAGAATAAACACTCTTGGCTTTTGCATCCTATTTGAGCCTGGGGTCTTCCTTCAGTGATTCTCACACCTTTATGCTGCCAGAAACTCAAAGATCACCAGAGCCAGAGTGGCCAGCCTCAGAGTTCCTTTGCCATTGAAAATAAGCCATGAGTTTGAGATGGAATGTTTTTGGGAGCATAGCAGTGAGCTCCTGGGGCCAGCACCAAAGTTGGAGTTTTTGTATTGTTACAGTAGGCATTCCCATTGCATTATCAAGGCTCACAGATTAGGGTGCCTTAGGCTTGGCTCTTATAGGAGGGAGCTAGGTTGTGATTGGCTCCTTAGCGCATCTCGAAAGCATGACATTATTCCAAGTCATACAAAAATGGTTTCACCTATCCTAACGACTTTGAACACTTAGAGACAAGGAAAGCTTTTTAATGATACTTATCCATTGGCTAATGCTCAAGGAAGATCCCACCTTGAATGAAATGTTTCACTAACATACAAATACCTTAGGCATTTGCATTTTTACATATGTTGTCATCCTTAAATCTCAGCCTGAGGTTACACTGTGACCAATTTGAATGGAGATAGGAGAACTCATGTCTGGCTACTTGGACAGATGGAAAATTTACACAGCTAAAATATCGTCAGGATTATTTCTTAAGTACATCAGTATTGTTCATTTTGAAATAGTTGTTACCCAGGGTCATCTTGTTCACATAAAAGAATTATGTTTTTTCTTTTTCTTTCTTTTTTTTAAGATTTATTTATTATTATGTAAGTACACTGTAACTGTCTTCAGACACACCAGAAGAGGGCATCAGATCTCATTACAGATCGTTGTGAGTCGCCATGGCGTTGCTGGGATTTGATGCAGGACCTCTGGAAGAGCAGTCAGCACGCTTAACCACTGAGCCGACTTCCAGCCCCCAATTATGTTTTTCTTAATAAGAGCATAGAGGACTTACTGGAAGACCAGAACTTAATGATGGCTGTGAGCCTCGAGCTGCCTGTCAGAACATGTTCTTTGGGGGTGGGTCGAACAGCTGGCAATCTTGGTGAACAAACATTCTAGCATCGTTAATTTTGTTTATCTTTAACACACCTGGGTAGCGTTACTTATCTTTGGGGTGTTTTATTAGCTTTCACTTGCCTAACTTCTACTTTTTCTGCTTTAATGTCTCCTAAGCAAATCTATTAATGATTGCTTCATTAAATCAATTCTATTACATTGAGTTTCTTCTGCATCGGTATGTGCTGATAGTTGAGTCTTTATGAGAGGAAGATTAATGTGTATGGCATTGACTGAGGAATATTTTGGGGATCAACGAAAAATGGGACCGCACAGAGTCCTGGTGAATACTTCTGCTAGCTCTGCCTTCCAAGCAGAACCTTAGTATACCGTTCCTTAGTACAGTAGACCTATTTCAGCAGAGAGTCTAATTTACTGAAATTTAGCTCTTCGGGTGTGTGGTACTAGGGATTGGTTGTATTGCTCCATGCATGCTACCAGCCTCCTATCACTGACCCACATTGCCAGCCCTCTTCTGTCATTTTGAAACAGTCTCACTAAGTGGTACATAATGCCCTTGTATTTTCAAGCCTCCTCCTTCTCTGAGCTCCCAAGAAGCTGGTACTTATGCCACCAGTCCCAGATGAACTTGACTGTTTTGATTTTTAAGATTTATTATATCTAGTATTCTGGCTGCATGTATGCCTGCATGCCAGAAGAGGGCACCAGATGTCATTACAGATGGGTGTGAGTCACCATGTGGTTGCTGCGAATGGAACTCAGGATCTCTGGAAGAGCAGTCAGTGCTCTTGACCTCTGAGCCATCTCTCCAGCCCCTTGCCTATTCTTAAAATGAATTTCAGAGCCCTATCTGTAGATTTATCTCCCCACTGCAGGAAATCAGAGTTCCTCAATTTTGTTTTTAGTAACAAGCAGTCTCAGATTTCTGTCTTTTCTGGAGATTCATTTGAGTTTTAGGATTGCCTAATTCCTGTTTATCTGTACTTACTATTTTCTTATATATCTGAACAGGCATGTGTCAATTGTTAATCTACTTCTTTCCATTGCTGTTCTCATTTCATTGCCTGTTCAATATTTCAAGGACTCAACCGCTATGTTTTGGTAGAGATTGTGTGTGTGTGTGTGTGTGTGTGTGTGTGTGTGTGTGTGTGTATTCTCCTGCATGCCACACTGTATATATGGAGGTCAGAGGACAACTTTGCGCAGTCCACTTTCTCCTGCCACCATTACGTGGGTAATCAAGCTCCTAATTTGTGTAGATTTTACATCTACTGTGACAGTTCTTTAACTAAATTTGGCCCAGACAATCTCTGCAAGTTTTAGACCAACAAATTAGTGAGAGACAAACTAAGAAGTCAGTCATAGATTTCAGCTGATTGTGTCTACATATTTCAAACTTATGGCAGCCAATAAACTGCGTTCATGACACTATCAAAAGTTCTTAAATCTCATGAACTATATATATCTTTAAAAGTCTAATATTGCTTAGGTAGCAGAATTGAAGGGAAAGTCAAACTAGAGTTGGGGAGTCACACCTGTGCCTGTTTATTTTGCTCTAGCAGCGGGTAGTTCGTATTCTTATCATTAGAAATTTTAAATTAATTTCTTCTTAAAAGATCTACTTATTTATGTGTATTTTTGTAGGTCTGAGTGTGTATGTAAGTGCACCACGTAACTGTTAGGTAGCCATAAAGTCAAGAAAAAGGCATCAGATCCCATGGGAATAGAGTATGGGGTAAGGGTTGTGAGCTGCCCCACGATGGTGCTGGAAGAGAATGTGTGTACTCTGCAAGAGTGGCAAGTGCTCTTAACCACTGCGCCATCTCTCCACCCCTCTTATAAACTAATTTCTATTAATAACGAATTATATTAACCAAGGCACTCTTTTAGCACGTCATGAAAATTCTAGTAAACCTATGTGCTTATTAATGTTATTGTTAAATTACAGGCTCTTTAAATATTTAAAAAAAAAATCCTTTTGAGGCTGGAGAGATGACTCTGCGGTTAAGAGCACTAACTGCTCTTCCAGAGATTCTGAGTTCAATTCCCAGCAACCACATGGGGGCTCACAACCACCTATAGTGGAATCTGATGCTCCTCTCTTCTGGTGTGTCTGAAGACAACCACTGTGTACTCAGACATTAAATGAATAAATAAATCTTTTTTTCTTTAAAAAAACCTTTCATAGCCTGATTTTTAGGTTCTTTTCCGGAGAGCCATATTTGTTTTGATTTGTTTTGATTTTGTCTATACATTTGATCTCGCTACTTATCTCAGGCGGGACTTGAGCTGGGGCTACTCCTGCCAAAGCTGGACTTCCGATCCCACCCTCACCCCCGGCTTCCCAGTGTCCCGCTCCAACCGGAGATTGAGTGAAACCCCACTCTAGAGCAGACCTAAGCACTTAAAGCTCTGCTCCATGGTTTTAAGACCTCATGTAGATAGGACACAGGTCAGCGAACACAACCTGCCAAAGGTTTAAAAAGAGAGAGAGAGAGAGAGAGAGAGAGAGGGAGGGAGGGGGGGAGAGAGAGAGAGAGAGAGAGAGAGAGAGAGAGAGAGAGAGAGAGAGAGAGAGAGAGAGAGAGAGAGAGAGAGAGAGAGAGAGAGAGAGAGAGAGACCAGGCAATCCCAGCGAGAGGTGGGGTATCCTGAAGAAAGCCAGGGGGCAGGAATTGCACCCTGACTGACAGGCAGAGCTCCGCCCTCCGCCTTCCTTGTCCCGCCCCTCGGCCAACTGTCAATTGGTGGATTCTCGTGTCAGTCAGCCTCGGAACTCCTCCTCAGAGGGAGGAAGGCCGGCGGTATCGGCGGTGGAGCCACAGGATTCCGGACCATGCGTACAGGCGGGACCTTCAAGACCAGCGAGACTTAAGGCTCAGCCCGTGAGACCCCCATATCCCCCTGAATTCGATTCGGACCCCCTCAGCGTGACACACGCGCGCGCGCTCGCTCGCACACGCCCCGTCGCCTCAGCTTCTCGGGAACTCCGAATGCCCCTTGGCTTTAGGTCCCAAACGCACCGGTGCGGCACCCACCCGGGTAGCTCGCCTCAGAGAGACGAAGTTCCCAGACAGGAACCCCGGACTCGGCGCAGAGACTCTCCTACGCCCCAGCAACCCCGAGAGCCCTCAGTCTGAGGACCTGTCACTCCTTAAGATATGCTTCCAAAGGTCCTAAAGGCTCTCACACCTTCGACCCGACGAATCCCAAATCTTCGTGACATCATCGTCAGATCTCATAATAGTCGGTCTGCGAGTCCCCAAACCTTATTCCACAGCCTGAAAGACTCCTCTAGCCTACAAGCCCAATTCCCTCATTCTGATGAACCCCAATCCTCAGCCCGAGGTTCCCTAAATTAAAAGTCTCAGTCAGAGGGTTCCTACCTTTTCACCAGAGGGACTTCAGTCCCCTGTACTCAGGATTCCCGAATCCGTTTACCTGAGAACATCTCTCTGACTCCTTGGACCAGAGGAAGAGAAAGTGGGGGCGGGGGGGACCCCAGTTGGCGGGAAGAACCTTCACTTGTTGCAGGCCCTGACCCGGATGCGCTCGCTCAGTCCAGAATCATTGCACCTGCACCAGTGTACTAGACCTCCGAGTCCGAAGAAGCCACCGTGTTGGCTGCATGGATTCCCAGCCTCCAGCTCCTTCCCATGTGCGGGTGGGCATCCCTGCTCCCCTATGACCCTTAGTTACTTCTTCATCCATAGGACCACAGGACCCTGGGCTTCTCCAGGGAAATGTCCTGCACCAAGAACACCAACGAACTGGAAGAGAAGAGTCCTGAAGGAGATTCGGGGAAACTCGAGTGGAAACCCAAGGTAGAACAAAGTTATCCTAGAGTCAGGAGCATCGTGGGGTGGGCAGAGACAAGCGGCTTTGAGTACCATAGACTCTTGGTCTACACTACGGTATTGATCTTCCTATGACAAGATGGTGGGTCCTGATATGTGAGAGAGGAAAGGCTCATCTGCAACTGCTGTCAGCATGAACACCCAGTGTTTACTTAAAGAGGCTTCTGGGAATGGGAGGAAAACCTTGGCCACTGAGACCACGCTCCAGGGTCCTCAAGCCCTGCCCAGCAAGTTCCGTTTTTTGTTTTTATTTTTTTTCTTCAGGTCAAAGATGGGTTCAAAGACATTTCCATATACTTCTCCAAAGAAGAATGGGCAGAGATGGGAGAGTGGGAGAAAATTCGCTATAGAAATGTGAAAAGGAACTATAAAATGCTGATTTCTATAGGTAACAAGAAGTCTTGGGTTGAACCAGCCTAGATAAAAATCAAGTCTCCAATTCCCAAGTTCCCATGGTATGTTAGCGTTCTCCCGGGTATCTAGAATGGTACAGTTCCCAATGGAGACAAATTTAGAGGAAACGTGTGTGTGTGTGTGTGTGTGTGTGTGTGTGTGTGTGTGTGTCCGTCCCTATGTTAGCACTGGCCCTGTAGAGATCTCATCTTCACACCCAGAGCCTACCTGGCCTTGTGATACTTTTGTTCCATCCTCTAGGGCCTGCTTCCTTTTTAAGAGGAACATTTTGCTTCTTTTCAGGTCTCAGAGCCCCTAGACCAGCTTTCATGTGTCACCAAAGGCAAGCAATCAAGCCTCAGATAAAGGACAGTGAGGATTCTGATGAGGAGTGGACACCTAAGCAGCCAGGTGAGGAGGGGTCAGGAAGACTTAGAAGCAAGATGAGGGGTCAGGAAGATTTAGAAGTGAGGTGAAGGGTCAGGAGGATTTAGAAGTACTCATCTGAAACCAACCCAGATTGAGGTTTCAAAAGAATAAAAGGTCAGCAAGCAAACAAGATGCAATACAAAATTAATACTGAGAAGCTATTCCTGTACATTGTAAAATATGTGAAAACTATATACTATTTATAAAATCAATAATTATGAAATATATTCAAATCTGGGCATGAACAAGAAGTATCGAACCCAAGGTAGTTAGCATAAGCACCTTACCTAGTCTGTAGTCTGCTTGCTTATTATTAATAATGTAAATATAACCATGGATGTGCAAATGTCTCTTCAAGATCTTATTTTTCACTTTTTTAAAAATGTACATAAAGAAATATGAATCATAAAGTAATTCTATTTTAATTTTTGAGGGACTTACTATTTCTGGTACCATTTTATATTCCCACCAAAGGGGGTCATTCAAGCATTCCAATTTGTTTTCATCCTTGCTGTTACTTCTTGTGATATATATATATATATATATATATATCTTGTGATATATATATATATATATCACAAGTGATGTAATATTTTTATTATATATATATATATATGCATGCTCCTAGAGAATAAAAATACATCACTGGGATTTTAATTTTCATTTCCCCGATGATTAATTGTGTTGAGAACCTTTCTCTATGCTTGTTGGCCACTTAAATAAATATCTGGAGAAGTGTGTGCTCATTGTATTAACTAGGTACCTAAAGAGCTGTCAACAAAATAGCATGTGCTAAATTTTTAAGCAGAAATATATTTCTTACAGTTCCGGAGGCTAGACATCCACAATGGGGGTGCTGCCTTGTCAGGTTTCAACAATGGTTTCTTCTTTGTATATAAGAGATCTCCGCTGTGTATTCACATGAACTATGTGTGTTCATGTGTAGAACACACACATAGGCATGTGTTCATAGGATTTCTACCTAATGAAAGAACTAAATCGCTTATGGGGCCACACTCTTCAGGTGTCATCTTGTCATACATAATTAGCTTCCAATAGCTTCATCTCCAAATATGTTAGAAAGTAGAAGTTGACTTAAAAAATATAAGTTGACTTGATAAAAACAAACTTGAGTCTAATCACCTATTTTTGATTTTGTATTGATGTTGTGGTTGTTGGGTATTCTAGATACCAACCCCTTATTATATATACATTTTGCAGATACTTTCTTCTATTCTTTAGGTTACACTTTTTTCTTTCTTTTTTTGGTTTTTTTTTTTTTTTTATGGTTTTTCGAGACAGGGTTTCTCTGTGTAGCCCCGGCTGTCCTGAAACTCACTATGTAGGCCAGGCTGGCCTGGAACTTAGAAATTCACCTGCCTCTGCCTCCCAAGGGCTGGGATTAAAGGCGTGCACCACCACTGCCTGGCTGGGTTACCCTTTTCATCCATTGTTTCATTTGATGTTTTTAAAATTAATGTAATCCTACTTCTCTGTTTTTGCTTAGATTTTAGGTGTTATACCAAGACAATTAATTATGTTTCCAATGTTATGTAGATTTTAGTCTAGCTTTCTTCTAATGGTTTCATGCCTTAGATAGAATTCCTTAAAATATGTTATTATCTTAGGTTTTGTTCTTTTTCAAGATTCTCTTGGCTATTCTGATTCCCTTAAGATCAAATATTAAACTTGATTTTTTTTTAATTCAGCAAAACACAGCCTTGGCATTTTGATAGGGAATAAATTTAATCTATACATCATTTGAGGTAATATAAACTTTTATAACATTGTCTTATAAACCATGAACATGGGCTATTTTTCCCTTTCTTTGAGTCTTAATAATATTTAAAGAAGTATTGTCAGTTTTTACGTTCAGATCTTTTACATCCTTTATATCCTACTAAATATTATTTTAATCATTGTAGATGTGCTTTTTTTAAAAAATTTGCTTCCTGGATTGTTTATTGTGGGTGTATAAAAACACAACTGATTTTTAAATGTTCATTTTATATCCTACAATTTATAGTGGAATCTTAAGGGATTTCTGTGTATAAGACAATGTAATTTGTAAAAAGAGACTATTTATTTATTTATTTATTTATTTATTTATTTATTTCCAAGTTAGATGAGATATATATCTTTTTTGGCCTACTTATTCTAACCAGGACTTCTGGTATCAGGTTGAGAAGAAATAGCAAGAATGAGAATCCTTGCATGTCTCTTGTGATCCTAGAGGAAAGAATTCCAATTTTTCACTATTAAGACTGATATTGAAAATGACCTTTTATCAAATGACCTTTTTGTATGTACACAATGTCTCCTTGTTTCTGGTTTATTGTGTGTTTTTCTTTGTCACAGGCTGATTGACTTATTTACTTAAAAATAAATGCAGTGGATATCTTATGAACATAAAACAAAGATGAGTTTTGTCTAACTGATTAAGCTTAAATAAAAACATTAATGTCCCCCAATAGAATGATAGGGTTAATAATATTTTAGAAATAATTTCCATATTACCCTTGGGTCATCCTTGAAGTCTTCACTCAGTTATTCAAAATTCTCGGTTCCTGGTGAGATTCTCAAATGTAAAGCTATATACCAACCCAAACCCTGATTTCCTATCCCTTTTCAGTCAGTCCTTCTTGGGAGCCTTTCCGGGTGAAGCACAGTAAACAACAGAAGGTAAGTGCTTTCCAAATCCTACAGACAAGGAAACCTTATTCATGGATCCAAACCCAGGTAAGGAAAGGAGAAGGCTTAGTGTACCCTGGGAATTGCTACCTTCCTGCTCTCTTCTACACAGTCCCTCTCATCCTCCATCATTTGAATTAATAAGAACATCATTCACTTGAGCGTTCCTACCTCAGTTTTTTTCTATGTCAAAGTGAGAAATTCACTAATGTACTCTATGGGTAGTTTACACATACAGAGAGGATTTTTGCTTTGAATGGCACATATAAAAGAGATATGATCCTCTCCCTCATAAAGACTCATTCTGATAAGAAACAACAGCTCTTGTCACTTAGAAGATTCAAGTTTTATAGCAAGGGATCCACAAATGAGAAAATGACTTAATCAGGCATGGTTGGTGCTTGCCTGTAATTACATGGGAAGCAGAGATCTAAGGACTACTGTGAGTTTGAGGCAAGCCTGGACTACTTAAGGAATTCCAGGTCTGCCACAAGTATACAATGATATAGTGAGTTTTGGAATGGGAAAGAGAGAAGGATGTAAGATTTCATATAGGCAAATAATTTCCATTGAAATATCATCTGTGGGAGAGACTACGAGAGAAGTTAGTAATCTCACATTAATATTATATTCAATTGTACATATTCTATTCAGTATCATATAAAGAATTATCATGTATGGGTGGTTGGAGAGAGGGCTCAGTGGTTAATAGCACTTCTTGTTCTTCCAGAAGTCCTGAGTTTGGTCCCTAGCTATACAGTTCAAACCTGCCCTTTAACTCCAACTCCAGGAGACTGAATGCCCTTGTCTGACCCTGAGACAACTTGGGCACCTCTCTCTCTCTCTCTCTCTCTCTCTCTCTCTCTCTCTCTCTCTCTCTCTCTCTCTCTCTCTCTCTCTTTCTCTAACGCACACACATACATACATATACACACAAATAGAAATGAAAATAAATCTTTAAAAAATGAACAATTAGCACATATACAAACTTATGAATGAGAAACATTAGTGAATTTTCTGGAAAAATCAGTACAAGAATTAGTTAATCTAATTCCAGAGTCATCCTAAACATTATGCTCAGATCTGTAATTTGAGCACTTGAAAGGCTGAGGTAGGAGGAATTCTTTAATTTTGTGGCCAGCCTCTATAATGAGACCCTGTCTCATACAAGCAACCTAATTCTAGAATCAATTATTTCCAGAATTCCAGTTTACAATTTTATCGCCACTTTGTTAGTTGTAGAGGTACATTTCTGCCACTATCTTTTCATTTTCTACCCAGAGATACTTCTGTGCTCTCACTTCCTTTTACAGATGTGTTTTATCAATTTTGTTTTCTACATTTCTTATCTGATCAATATTTCCTACTTTATGGATATACTCTCTTTCTCTCCATAAGCCTTATCCTCTTCATTGCAAACTTTGTTGACCTTCCCAAATATTCCTCCCTCAAGCCTGAAAGAAGCCTGAAGGGAGAAAGCCTAGCATATGGCCTCTTGCCCTGGATTCATTTGCGTTCTTCCTTGTCGCTTCCTTATTCTACACATGAACACTCTACACATGAACTGAAATCACATGTGAAAGCCTTAAAGAACTACAGAAATTCCTATTTTTTATATGTGACTCTAATTAAAGGAATCACCTAGAATGCCATCAAGTGGTGAATCTAATGTGAATGAAGCGTCTGGAAATTTGCTGAATACAAGTGACTCAGAACATGACCAGAAACCAGTGTCCTCCCCTGAAGAAGGAAATACCTCTGGACAGCACTCTGGAAAAAAAATGAGTAAGAGTAAATAATTTGGGAACTTTAATCCCTCTAGGAAGGTTGATGAGAATGGTTTGGAATGGTTAGTGTAGTAACTTCAGAAGGTTCTGAACTTGGTCTTACCTAAGCTGTGGCATTGATAGTGGGTATGCTATTAAGTAGTATGTCAACACTGACTTTAAAGACATACACTTGGGTTGTTTTTCACATGGAGGTACTGGGACCTGGGCAATCATACAAACTTTGTGACCTTGTGAATGTTAATATGTGGAAATAAGGATATGGTAGCTCTTATGTTGCTTTCAAACAGCAAGTGAAACATAAAGTAACTGATCCAATAAATCTCTGTGGCAATAGGAACCAAATACTCTCTATGCTGTTTGCTTAGGCCTTTGCTCTATCGCTTCTCGGCCTTTTGGCTAAGATCAAGTGTAGGCCTTTGCTCAATGCCTAATTGCAGTGTGCCCTTAACTAATATTTTATAAATGAATCAACATGTGAACGAACCAGTTTTTAAATAGAAAATGTGGGCAAGTAGAAATTAAACCTGAAGAGTTAGAAATTAGAATTAGATTAGACATCTGTTGTCAGTTGCATATGGGATCTTAGCTTCTTTACACAAAAATTTAAAAGGGGAGCAAATGCAGTAAATTTCACATTTTCTTTTAAAACATTTTAAAATAAATTTTAGTTTTTTAAAGATTTATTTTTATATGCATATGAATGTCTGCCTCTGTGTGTGCATGTGTACCATGTGCATTCCTGATGCCTGCAGAGATGGGATGAGAGTATTTGATTACCTAGAACCGGAGTTACAGATGGTTTTGAGCCATGCTGTGAGTACTGGGAACCAAACCAGGCCCTCTATAAGAAAAGCATGTGCTTTAACTGCTGCGCTATCTTCCCAGGCCCAGATTTTAGATTTTATGAAGAAACAGGGATAAATGCTTGAGATTCAGACACTTTAAATCACCTTTGTTCTCCACTCCAGAACTCAGGAAAAAGAATGTTGAAGTGAAGATGTACAGTCTGCGAGAGAGAAAGGGCCTTGTATATGAAGAGGTCAGCGAGCCCCAGGATGATGACTACCTCTGTAAGTGTCCGCCAGGCCATCTTATGTAGAAGGCCGTTATGTCATAGTCTAGTGATTCATCTGGTCATGTGGAGCCCAGGTCATGTCTACTCTAGTGACTTTGGGTGCATATTGTGAGAGTGACAGGAGTGCTGTGCTCTTTCTGAAAACCTTTAGATCTGGGGATGTTCACACACCTTCCCCAATCTCTGCTGTTCTTATCTTAGATTGTGAGACGTGCCAGAATTTCTTCATCGACAGTTGTCCCAACCATGGACCTCCCTTATTTGTAAAAGACAGTGTGGTGGACAGGGGGCATCCCAACCACTCAGTCCTGAGTCTGCCCCCTGGGCTGAGAATTGGTCCATCAGGCATTCCTGGGGCTGGACTTGGAGTGTGGAATGAAGCATCTGATCTACCAGTGGGTCTGCACTTTGGCCCCTATGAAGGCCAGGTCACGGAGGATGAAGAGGCAGCCAACAGTGGATACTCCTGGCTGGTGAGAAATGCCTCCTTTCCCTTCATCCTCTTTCTCCCCACTTCCTTTCTGTGCTTCTGGCGTGACAAACTAGGATATGGACAGGGACAACATGATAAATGTTGTATACTGAATGGTCTTTGTTCAACACGGAAGTCCTGCTTCCAGATATGAAGGTGAGTAGCTGTGGAGTGGTACAGAGACAAAGAAAGCACATGTGTACATGGTGACTCAGAAGCTTCATGTGCAGTCACTGTGAGTGACTGAGTCCAGAGCTCAGGGAGTACTGGTGAGTGTGAGGTGACATGATTTCATTATTGTCATACCGGAACTTTAATGTATTTTTTTCTGAAACTCAGATCACCAAGGGAAGAAACTGCTATGAGTATGTGAATGGACAGGATGAGTCCCAAGCCAACTGGATGAGGTAAGTCCATTAGGTCTCTGAGTTCTGAGAAAGACTGTCACTCATAAGACTTGTTCCTTTCTTTCTCATCATGACTCCTTCAATGGATCCCATATGCTCTGTTCATTTTTTTCTCTGCAAAGTACTTCTTCTATATTGTGGACATTAAGGAAAAATAAATTAATATTATAATTAACTTTTATCAAAGCACAGATCTACTTAGCAAAATTGGAATACTTAGGGAAACCTTAAGGAGCTGAAAAACACTGGGTTTACAATTTATTCAATATTTATGAAACATTTGTTTTGAGTCCTAATTCAGAAAATAGATTTCATTACTTGAGCAGGTCATACAACTTGTGTCCTTACAAGAGGCATATTACAGATATTTTATTAAAAGAAAGTTTGACTGTAAGTCTCGTATATATTGAGAAGTACACAGTGCTGAAACAACCTACAACAGAGGACCTTTAGTCTGTGAGGGCAGGAAATTTCCTTAGCTTCGGAGGCAACCATACTGGGTTCTGGAAGGATGTAGGTTTGGATGCTGTGCACTCTAGCCATTTTCTATGAGGATTAACTTAAATTTCTTATCCTCCTGATCTCATTTCTTGATTATAGGCATGCACCATACCCAATATTACGTGGTGCTGAGACTGGAGCCCAGGCTTCTGTATATGTAGGTGAGGCGTTCCAACCAAGCTATATCTTCAGCCCTATTTTTTGTGTGGTCTTGCTAAGAGATCTCTCAAGCTTTTATAGCCTACGCAGGTAGTGAGGAGAACTTTCAAACAATGTTAGGATCTGTGTAGGATGAAATCTACTAATCTAGAAGCAGAGTGTATGAAAAGTGCCAAGCTCTAAAGTATACACTTAAAAGATTTAAATCTTTGCCTCCCGAGCGCTGGGATTAAAGGTGTGCACCACCACTGCCCGGCAAGATTTAAATCTTAAGGTATAAGACTTAGAGTTTAGAGAAGCAATAAGTCATTGCTATGTCACTAACAGAGATAGAAGACTGAAGTAGAGCTTTGAAAACTGGGCTCTTGGGGGAAAGAAAGGCCTTTGGGATAGATGAACAGGGCTTGGAGCTACGAACGATATACGTAACATCAAAGGGATAGATAAGAACAGAAGGTTCTTTGAAATGTGGGAGGGGATTGGAAATATCATAGATGGGGGCACTGGATACCAGGAAGGGGCTAATGCATACAAGGAGCTGCCTGCCTGGTATTTTCTTCCTTTTCCTTCCACTCTAGGTATGTGAACTGTGCCCGGGATGAAGAAGAGCAGAACCTGGTAGCCTTTCAATATCACAGGAGAATCTTCTATCGAACTTTTCGGGTCATCAGACCAGGTTGTGAGCTTCTGGTCTGGTATGGGGATGAGTACGGCCAGGAGCTGGGCATTAAGTGGGGAAGCAAGATGAAGAAAGGATTCACAGCAGGAAGAGGTGGGCACTACTATGATTCCTTAAAATAGAAAGACAAGAGAGAATTCTTGAGAGTTTTCATTTTCTGACTCCTTCTTAAAAATGATTTATGGTAAAATAAAATTGTTTAAATTCATTAGGGAAAAATGAAAATTACAAGCATTTCTACAGGATACAATGTCAAGTGCCAAAAGCTTACCATAAACCAACTGCATAAAAAAACAGTATCTAGAACATTCAGAAACTATAATACTAATAGGGAAAAGGAAGAAAAATGAGAGTAGGGGTGAAGCAAGAAAATGGAATGTGAATAGGAGCTATCAAAGGCATTTTTAAAGATAGGATTTCACACCATGGGACATTCATAATACTGGCCAGGAATGAGACCCTGTATGCAGCAGAAAGCTACTCAGAAGTGGGATAAATGAAAAACAAATCAAAACCCTAGACTGCTTAATCCAGATACTGCTGCCCTGGCCCATCCTACTCCAGATTCAGAATGAAGTGAGTCAAACACAGGTAAGAGCTGTTGTGGTGGCTGTTAGTGGTCGTCAACTTGACTATATCTGAAACAAATTACAATCCAGAAATGCAGGGCCACCTTCTGCTTGGTTTGAAGTGGGTAAATTCAGTTCTAATGCAGAAATTTGAGTTCGAAAGACACAAACCTTTGTTCCAGATCGTAAGGCTGGAAGACACAGGCCTTTAATTTGGATGTTGAGGTAAGAAGACATGTGATATGCCTTTAATCCAAATCTTGTAGAGAGAAGACATATCTTTTTTGCTGGACAATTTTTTTGTCTGGAAGTCTATGTAAGGACATAAAAGAAGAAGGATGCTTTTGCTCTTTGCTTGCTTGCTCTCACCTTGCTAGAACAGCCATTCCCTCATTGGCATTGGAGTCCACTTCTTTGGGATTCTAGCATATATAGAAGACCAGCTGAGACACCCAGGCTTGTGGGGACTGAACAATTACTAGATTCTTGGACTTTCCACTCACAGCCAGCCATTGTTGGATTAGCTGGATTGACTATATATATATATATATATATATATAGAGAGAGAGAGAGAGAGAGAGAGAGAGAGAGACAGAAATCATTCCATAAGTTCTGTGACTCTAGAGAAACCTGACTAATACAACTATAGACTTTTAGAACTGTTTACCCTGGAAAGCCAATGTCAGGAAAATATTATTTTGTTCATATAATATACCTGTTGACATGAAAAGTAGTATGTCAAAGGAGAAGTTATGGAAGGTATATTTTCAAATGATCAGCAGGAATTTCAGACTTCACAGCCTCCTAGTGTTGTGACTTGGGGCAATTCTACCCAGTGGTTGTCAAGCTACCCTGTTCTGTTCCTGACAATAAAACTGGTGGTTCTCTCAGTACCTCTTTCTACAAATCTTAATGCTACAAACACTTCTGGGAAGTT
The DNA here is from genome assembly GCA_036184795.1 of Tokudaia tokunoshimensis. Taxonomy (NCBI): domain Eukaryota; kingdom Metazoa; phylum Chordata; class Mammalia; order Rodentia; family Muridae; genus Tokudaia; species Tokudaia tokunoshimensis. The sequence continues at coordinate 104,515,301 of BTHU01000023.1, forward strand.
CATTGAAAAATCCTCTTCCTCTTCCGTAAAACCATTTAAAAGCAGAGATTCTGTCCATTCACAATGAGAACATATAGGACAGACAGGGTGAGTGGCCAGTGTGTGCACTTTGGGTAGTACCCTTCCTATTCTGCATTGACTACCTCAGTATCAAGAGGAAGCCCTTCTCAGTTACATCTCTATTTAGTGTGATGGTCTTTATGTAGGATGTGGTGAAAATGTGGATCAAGCAATCTCCAAACTTTTGCCTACCCACCAACATAAAAACTTATAAAGATATTAAAACTGGGTGAATTCAAGGCCAATTTGGCTAACTTAGCAAGACTGGCTCAAAATAAATTCAGGGTTAGGAGTATAGCTCAGTTGCCTGGCATGTGTAAGGCCCCTACCTCTCACTCACAAAGAAAGAAAAAGAAAACTGAGCCAGAGATATAGTTCTGTGGTAGATGACTGCCTAGCATGCACAAGACCCTGACTTCCATAACCAGAATCACAAATTAAAGGGAAGACGAGAGAAAGAGAGGGAAAGAAGAAAGGGGAAAAGAAATGGGGAGGGGATTCAATGTTTACATATTTTAATAATATGTAAGACCCAGAAAGGTTTACCACAAACATATTGATTCTAATCTAATGAACTGATGTTTGAAATTTTTCTAAACTGATAAAACCTTCTAAGAAATGATGATATTAAAATAAGTTACAGCAATACATACAAATAAGCACAAATACACTATAGATGAAAAGCAGGCTGAGCAAGCCAAGGATAGCAAGCTATAAGCAACTCTCCTCCTGATAGTCTCTGCATCAGCTCCTGCCTCTAGATTCCTATCCTGATTTCCCTCAGTGATGGACTGTTACCTGAAAGTGTAAGTTGACATAAACTGTTTCCTCTCTAAGTTGCATGGAGAAGTGTTTCATCACAGCAACAGTAACCCTAACTAGGATACATGGTCAATCAAAAACCATGGACCACTTGTAAAATGAAAACTTCTTTGTAGTTCTCAGTGTGGAACCCTGTGCCTCATGTATGGTTCATGAAGACTGAAGACTTTACCATTGAGCCCCATCCTCCCTCTAGAGAACAACAACAAATCTTAACAGCACTTTAAGCATCTGAATGAATCCTAATCTAGCATCAATTGCTTTGTTTTGCAATTCAAAGGGGGGAAATGTGGATCGTTCTATCTCTATCCATAAGAATGTGAAAGATGGTGCTGGAGAGATGGCTCAACTGTTTGGAGCACTGACTGCTCTTCCAGAGGTCTTGAGTTTAATTCCCTTCAACCACATGGTGGCTCACAGCCATCTGTAATGGGATCCGATGCCCTCTTCCAGTGTGTCTGAAGACAGCAACAGTGTACTCACGTAAACAAATATTTCAAAAAAAAGAATGTGAAAGATCAAACATACTCCAGTGCCTGGGTTCTCACAAATCATGCTTGTTCAGCTTAAAATGTTCACCTGTCATAGCATTCAGTTGTCAAGAGGAAGCAATTCAAAGGCTGATATCACAGCTGATAAGCCAGGTGGAAGGAGCCATCCAGACTTTGCCCTGATGAACACTTTCTGGACAACAATAAAACAGATCTTCATAGATGATGGATTGTGCATAGAAGTACTGATCAGAATTAGGTTTTACATGGTAAATTAAAAGATTAATAATATTCTATATATTATTCCTGGAAATACAGCAGCAATCAGTCCTTAAACAGCTTTTCCCCAAATAACCACACAGAGACCTGTTAATATTTTAAAATCTTAGGCCTTAACTGGGCAGACTCTCAACTAGCTAATGTAAGTTAACCCCATCCAGCCACCTTGCTAGCTACAGCTATACCTTACAAGCCCATAGTCATTTTTGTCTTCTTTCATATCTCCTGGCAAAAGCTTTTCTCCTTCTTCCCAGAGTTCCTTTCTCCCTCCCAGGAAGTCCCACCTTCCAACTAATTGGCCATATTAATTATTGGTGATATTAAAATAAGTTACAACAATAAATACAAATAAGCACAAATACACTATACATGCATATATATATATATATATATATATATATATATATATATATATATATATGCTAAACAGATTTTTATTAATGCCAGAGAATGCCTTGGGTAGGTGAGGAAGGACAGAGACACAATTTCACACAGCATACCCCAACAGCACACAATTGTGTTGATATTTTGAGTCATTTTAGAGTTTGGCTTGGACTTTCTACAGGGACTCTCTGCTACAGCAATGAGCTTAAGGTCCTTTGGATGGTGTTTGACATTTCTCCCCACAAAAGAAGTAATATCCATCAAAAGGCTTTGGTGACAGCTGCTCTCTGTTAAGCCTGCTCCTCAGTGGACCTCTATGGAACTTAGTACTTTTCTTCCTGTTCATGTAACTTTGCTTTGCTGCCATGATTTCACCCAATCAAACTTCAAGAGCTATCATTCAGTTGAGAAGCCCAAGCATACAAGTACTTTGAGCTTCATCAACAGGAACAATGATGTCAGTTACTGTACTGTCGAACTCAGCACATTTTTTAAACTTTCAGAACTATCTCAAGTTTGCTGAGCATGTTTCTGTTGTTCTGAAGAAAGCCTACTGCCTATAAGCATTAGTAACCCATTCTTTTGTTGCCCACCATTCATGACCAAGCACTTGTTAGTTGAAAATGATTCTTTTTTTTCTAGTAGCAGCAATAATAATCACACATTGTCTGTGTGATGGTTTGAATAAGAATGACCCCTTTGGACATTTGAGGATCTATGAGAGCCTGTTAAAGAAGGGAGGGAACAAAGGAAAGAGAGAAGGGAGAGGGAGGAAAAGAAAGAAACCACCATGGTCTGTTCCTGAGTGATTCTATCATTTAAAATAACTTTACTAATGTACATTTATTTATTTGGGGGAGGGCTATATGTCCAGAGGACAACTTGCTGGGTCAGTTCTCTTCCTCCACCCCATCGGTACTAGAGATTGAGCTCAGACCATGGTGCCTTTCTCCACTGAGGCATCTCAGGCTTCTGTCATTTCTAACCCAGCTGCAACATTTGAGAAATCCAGGCATTCGTTCCTTGTTGGCATTCTCAAGTGTGCAGAGTTGGCTTTATAACAGTCCATAACCTAGCATTATTTTAGTTTAACTCTTTTCCTTTAAAAACAAAACAAGGGCTTCTTCTCCAAGCTAAGTACTGAGTGGAACACACACACTCTCTGACTCCCGCTTTCATCAATGGACTTGTGAAAGTACACAAACACCTTTTTTTGGAAGATTTCTTTACAGGGAAACAACTATCACTGATGAGTTAGGAAGTCTCTTAAAATATTATAGTTTGTGTCTTTTAAAAAAAAAAAAAAAAGAATGACCCCTTTGGCTCATATTTGAATGTTTAGTTGTCAGGGAGTGGAATTCTTTGATAGGATTAGGAAGTGTGGCCTTGTTAGACAAAGTGGTCACTGGGGTTGGGAATTGAGGTTTCAAAAGCCCACGTGAGAACTACTATCTCTTACTTTGCCAGCTGATCAGGATGTAGCTCTCAACTACTTGAACAGTGACTAAGACAGTCTGTATAATCCATGGGTTACACACCAAATACATTTACAGCATTCCTGGAGGAACCATAGGACAGTAACACCATGACTAGATCCATGTTCCAATTCTTTTGCATGATGAAGTTGTGACTTTTTTCTGATAACTGGTGGTGTTCAACAAAGCAATATGCTGGTCACCTTCAGGTGCCCAGGACTGCAGACTTTGTACAGTGGTGTCTATTCAGCATGGTCTTGAACATTTGAGTCATTTCCATTTTGTACAAAGTATTCAACAGAGGGTATATTGCCCTTAATAGAAGCAATACGAAGCAACAATCTCTGTGAATTTTTCCCCTCTATCCATGATATTGGGTGACAGCTTCACTGTGGAGGAGTCTGACATCATTTGTGTGTGAGCTGAGTCATTCAGCAGAGGTGAGAGTGTGCCTGGTGAAAGGATAAGGGAGTCATCTGATTCGTTAATATTTCTCTTGAGTGTGACATAAACTGGAAGTGCGACCACAGGAAGTGAAGAAAAGTCACCAGTATGTTTTCTACAAGCAACCTTGGCCTAACAAATGTTGGAATGTTGGCTCCCACATTTTTTAGAAGTAGGATTGGGAGACCAGCTATTACCTTTGGGATTTCCATTATGCCCCACTGAATGAAGATCTTTTATACGGACTTTCTTCTCAGGAGTCTCTTCACTCTTGCTCACAGTGTCTAGGGACACCATATGCTCAGCTGTTATAGAGACTTCAGTCAAGCTTTCAGACCATTCAAGTTCTATAACAGAGCCACTGGCTAATTAGTCTGTTTCACTATTTACTATCTACTTCCCTATCTACTTTAAATCTACTACCTTCTTCCCTGGCTTTAAATTCCACTCCTGGTTAATCTCAGGTAAAGATTTCTTCTACTGCTTTTTTGTAGATGTTCTAGAAGCTGCTTTAGCCCTCTTAGAAACAACTTCATGAGGACTTGTAGAAACAAATTCATATACACTGAAGCACGCCAGAGTTTGTCATCCTTTTGTTTTTTGTGGCTCGGTCTGTACTGTGTTTGTACAATTTATTCACAGTATATCTGACCTTCTTTGAGGGCTAAACCACATTTTTATTAAATTATTCTTCCTTTCTTCATCACCTAATAAAATTGTTCAGAGGTGTCATCTTTTGGATCTGAAAGTTTATTATCATGTAGCAAGTTTTGAAGTTTACTATAAAGCTGGGCCATACTGTCCAATTGCCTGTTTATCTTGAAGTCTAGGATTCAAGCTGGAGTGTAACACATCCTGTTCCAACACAGTCACTTGTACAATCATTACAGAAGATATGTTCACACTCTTCTAAATGCACAGGCTCCTTCAGGATCTTAGAGCAGTGAGAGCAGTAGCTTTTCCAGGTGCACAAGTGCTGCGCAGATATGTACCTAGGACCTCTAGGGAGCTGGCTCCATGGCCTGCTTGCACCCGGAGGAGGCTCTTTCCTGAAGCAGACCCTGGGCTGCAAGAATCACCTCAGATGGGTACACTTAGGCAGTAGAACACCGTTGTGTGGAGTTTCACGGCACTCAAGACATCTTGTGTTTCAACTCTTAAGCTAAGTGAAATAAAATATAAACTCAGTAAAATTTCAAGAATTAATAAAATTAAAGATCATTTTGTGTGCTTTTAAGTGTTATAAAATTTTTATGCTTTTAAATATTCTAATTTTAAAAAGGATTGTTGTATATATTTTGTATGTGTGAGTGTTTGCTTGCATGCATATATATGTGTGCAGTGCCTGCTAAAGCCAGAAGACAGTGATAGATCTCTGGGAACTGGAGTTATAGATAGCTGTGAGCTATCATGTAGGTGCCAAAATCAAACCCAGATCCTCTGTAAGAACAGCAGATATTCTTAACATCTGAACCATCTCTCTAGCCTTAAATTTATTCAAGTACTTTATGAACAAAATATATAACAACATATAATGCTATAAGGTTAGCCAGAAAAAAAAAAAGAAAAAAAGTTTTCAAGAACCCATCAACTTTTTTACCAAGTCAGTTTATTCTGGCCCTTCACTTTGGTTTTTTTTTTTAATTTCCTTCATATTTGTAAATAATATAAATATGTCATCATGCATTATGTCAGGTAGTTGTCAGGTAAATTATGGCTCTGTACCAGGAGCAGAAAATATATAAATATATAATAAACAAAAATATTGAAATGCCTTCCCTTTAGCTGACTCATGGGCTAGGGAAGCATGCATACTTGTACACACCTGTACAGAGTCAGGAAGTGACTCTGGCTTTGAAGAAAACCCAGGAAATGTGTTTAGAGACCTGTGGAGTAGGGGTGAATATAAAGGATAGTGAAGGAAGATAACATTTGGGAGGAGCAAACAGGTGGTCGAAGTGTCTCAGATAGAGGAGGTAGCTGTTGTAACTGTCTCAAGGAATGAAAGGTCTGCACCTTTGAGGACAGGTTGAAGTCATTTCATGGAAGGAAGCAGATGCCAGAGAAATGCATGTGAGCTTGTCTGTGTAGAGCCTGTGACTGGTCCCAGGACAGTGGAGAGTGAGGCAATAGTGGGGTTTCAATTCTTTGTTCTACAATGATGCTTTGGCTAATTTTCAAAAATATAATGCAGTGTGCAACCACCTTAGAGAGTGCTTCAGTTTCCAGGGGGAAAGGATTGCATGCAATGGACTAGTGGGTCACAGAGAGAAGACATCTAATTAAGGATATGTTTTGAAATAGGGTTTTTTTGTTATATTTGAAATGGACTAAACGTAAATGAAATAAGCATGAATACTTGGTATGAGGAGAAAGTTAACTTTTATTTTACAATTTGTCCATCATTGAGAAAGACACTTTATAGCCAAGGTGTGGCAGCAGAAGCCAGGGACTTCAATAGGACCCAGAACATCCTGCCTTCTTTAACCTAAAGAACCCCCAACTGAATATGTCTTTTAGAATGAGAAGACAATTTCAAACTCATATATGCTGCTTTTATCAACAACTCTACCCAGGTACTAATTGTTGTCCATCCTCTAGCTGGATGAACTCCAGGTACATTTAATTTTCCTTTTTTAGGAAAAGTCAGTAAGGGAAATTCCACCTAAGGAAGTGTTGTTAAGTCTCAATACTATGAAATAGGTGCAAAGAATGGATAGGGAAAGGTGATCAGGCATCTGAGTAAGTGGAACTGGATGAGGCAGGATTGTTAGGTAAGGTAGGATATAAAAACCAAGAAGATACTTATAGTTTATAGGGCATGCTCACTGTTGCATTGTTTACACCAGGAAAAAGGTTGCCCCTGATCCTACTTGGAGGACCAGAGTCTGACTGCCACGTAGAAAAGGCCCCTAATGTAAGCTTTTATAGATTTCTGTAAAAGATGTAGTTAAATAAAAATAGAGTAAAAACATTTGAAATGTAAATAAAGAAAATATCCAATTAAAAATTAGAATACAAAAATAAAAATTAAAGGTAGTGCACACCTTTAATTCTAGCACTCAGGAGGCAGAGGCAGGAAGATGTCTGTGAGTTCAAGGCCACTCTAATCTACAAAGCAAGTTCCAGGAGAGCCAGGAATACACAGAGAAACTCTGTCTCACAAAAACAAAACAACAACAACAAAAACCCAAAGAAATGACAATTAAAAAACCCAAAGGAATGACAGAATGTATTCATTGCACTTGATGGGAGACAGACAACTTGTGTTGGCTATTGCTTGTCTTGAGACAGACTCTTAAGACAGAATCTTACCCCATTGACCAGATTGTCCTTGAATCATCAAACCTAGCTGAGTGTGTATTCACTCATGAAGACTGAGTAGTGGGGTAGGCCTGACCACATAGAAAATCAGATGCCTAGGCAGTTTATTATATTCAATCTCACCTAAAACTTTATCTTTCCACAGAACTAAGGACAGAGATTCATCCTTGTCTTTTGTGCTCTTTGGCCTTCTCAAGTCAGAAATTCCTCACTCAACATGTGAAATGGAATCATCGCACTGAAATCTTCCCAGGAGCATCTTCAAGAATAAATCCCAAACCAGGAGATCCCTGTCCAGATCAGCTTCAGGAACAACATTTTGATTCACAGAACAAAAATGACAAGGCCAGCAATGAAATCAAAAGAAAATCCAAACCCAGGCATAAATGGTCAAGACAGATGATTTCAACAACCTTTCCCAGCACACTCAAAGAACAAATGAGATCTGAGGAAAGTAAGAGAACTGTGGAAGAAGAGATCAGAACAGTCCAGACAACAAATACAGAGGACACTGTCAAATCATTTATTGCATCAGAAATCTCAAGAATTGAAAGACAATGTGGGCAATCTTTCAGTGATAAGTCAAATGTCAGTGAGCAGCAGGGGACACACACAGGGGAGAAGCCCTATGTTTGCAGGGAGTGTGGGCGGGGCTTTACACGGGAGTCAAAGCTCATCCAGCACCAGAGGACACACACAGGGGAGAAGCCCTATGTTTGCAGGGAGTGTGGGCGGGGCTTTACACAGAAGTCAGACCTCATCCAACACCAGAGGACACACACAGGGGAGAAGCCCTATGTTTGCAGGGAGTGTGGGCGGGGCTTTACACAGAAGTCAAACCTCATCCAGCACCAGAGGACACACACAGGGGAGAAGCCCTATGTTTGCAGGGAGTGTGGGCGGGGCTTTACACAGAAGTCAAACCTCATCCAGCACCAGAGGACACACACAGGGGAGAAGCCCTATGTTTGCAGGGAGTGTGGGCGGGGCTTTACACAGAAGTCAGACCTCATCCAGCACCAGAGAACACACACAGGGGAAAAGCCCTAAGTTTGCATTGAGTGTGGGCGGGGCTTTACATGGAAGTCTGACCTCATCCAGCACCAGAGGACACATGCAAGAGAGAAGTAAAATCTTTTCAAAAAGAATGAGAAAGCCAATAGCAATAAAACCACATCTCAACAATTACAGGAAGACAAATGTAGCCACTAAATATCTGTTTGAAAACTTCTGAGGAGTCTACTGATTTTCAAAACTAGAGTATAAAATGATTAGAAAAGGGAATTAAATCCCTTTCTTCTTCTTCTTCTTCTTCTTCTTCTTCTTCTTCTTCTTCTTCTTCTTCTTCTTCTTCTTCTTCTTCATTTTTAAAGACAGATTTCTCTGTGCAGCCTGGTTGTCCTGGAACTTTTTCTGTAAACCAGGCTGACTTCAAAATCAAAGTTGCTAGCCTTTGCCTCCCCAGTACTAGAAGTAAAGTTGTGTGCTAAAAGCCTCATTACAAATTCTCATTTTCATGTGAGATGAGTTAGAAAGTCAAACAAAACCAACAACCCCTCACCAAAACAAAACAAACAAAACAGAAGAAAGTTTCTTGGGTACTCAAGGATGTCTCTCAGTTCTTTCTCCCACAAATCTCCTCTGTGTTTTTATTTTATTTTATTTTATTTTATTTATTTAGTTTCATGGTCTGATAAAGTTTCTTCCCATACAAATCTGAAGCCTAACTACTTCTTTCCTCATTAATTACTTGAAGAGAGAAAATCAGGAGGACCTTATAGAACTCATATTTTGTGCTCAGGTCTTTGTGGAATTTCAGTTCCTGGTAAGGTATAAGTCTGAGGTCACTACAGTAATAAAGTATTAGTGACTCATAGCCAGACATGGTGATGCATACCTTTAAACCCAGCACTTGGGAGACATAAGTAGGTGGATTTCTATGAATTCAAGGTGAGCCTGAACTACATAGTGAATGTCTAGGACATCCAGAGATACACAGTGACAACCTATCTAAAAAAAAAAGTATTAAAGAATCATATCTGGGATCCATGGAGAACTATCTGAGATTTGAGGCATAATTGGGTGTCTTAGTTATGGTTTCTATTGTGTGATAAGACACCATGACCAAAAGCAACTTGGCAAGAAAAGGGTTTATTTTATCATATACATCCAGGTTACAGTACAACATCGAAGGAAGCGATGGCAGAAACTCAAGCAGGGCAGGAATTTGGGAGCAGGAGGTAATTCAGAGGCCATAGAGAAGTACTGCTTTACTGACTTGTTCCTCATGGCTTGCACAATCTACTTTCTTATAGCACCCAAGACCAACAGCCCAGATGTGGTACTACCCACAATGAGCTGGAACCTCCTACAGAAATCTTTACTTGAGAAAATCACCATAGGCAAATCTAGTACGGAAATTTTCTCAGCTGAGAGACCCTCTTCTAAAGGGATTTTAGCTTGTATAAGTTTGAAATAAAACTAGCCAGCACACTGGATCAGTGAACAGTATTTCACAGTTACCTATTCTTTTCTCTATTATCCTGCCAGGCTCCTTGGCTCTTGGCATCCAATCTCTGAAAACTCAGAGATGTCATCCAAACTGTGCACATGTATGAATCCATGTGTGGCTGTGTTTTATGTACCTTACATGCATGTATGAAAATGTTTATGGATGTGGCCTAGGTATGGGCACCATTGTGTGTCTGATGGTTATGTAGGTACACCTACACACATATGTATACTTTATTTGTTATGTGCATATGTGGGTATGTTTATTTGTGGCTGCTAATCAGAGAAATAATATATTCCATTTCTCTAGAGTAATCTAGAGCCTCAGTTGTATGTGTGTGTAGATAAGTAGACGATAGATAGATAGATAGATAGATAGATAGATAGATAGATAGATAGATAGATAGTAGAGAATTACTTATCCATTAAGAACAGATGAATATCATTTCCAAGAAAAATGATTAGATATGTTTAGCAAAATATGCCAGACTCAGAAACATAAGTATTATAGGTTATCTCTCATATGTGGAAATCTAAACAAATAAAAGACATGAATGTAGAAGGAGGATCTACTACAGAATAGGATTAGAGAATTAGTGATTTGGAACAAGTGTGGGTAATAAGGAGGATAAATACCTTACATACAGGTGTGAAAATATCACAATGAAACCCACTACATACACTAATGTAGAAAAAAATGCCACCTTTAAAAAAGACTATTGCAGCCAGGTGGTAGTGGCACATGCCTTCAATCCCAGCACACAGGAAGCAGAAGCAGATGGATCTCTGTGAGTTTGAGACAGTTTGATCTACAAAGTGAGTTCCCGGACAGCCAGGACTCTTCCACAGAGAAACTCTGTCTCAAAAAAAAATGAATAAATAAAAAATACTATTGAGGCACTGCTTCTGCCACCCAGACCTAGACTTTCCACATCCTCCTCCAGGATTCAGCCTGGTGACTGTTCACTACCACCCCATGCTTGTCATTCCACTCCCACTCCAACCCATGCAATCAGCCAGATCTAGCCTGGGTCCCACAGCCAGTGCTCCAGCCTAGGCTGGCCACGAGCACTTGCAGCAGTTGACCTCTGGGCTTCCTCAAGGTCCTATATGCTGTGTCCATGAGAGGACAGAGTTAGCCACAATCAGGCTAACTCCACGACAGACTGCAAACTGGCAGTTTAGGAGACTAGGACTAAGTTTACGTTTCCCAGAACTGGAAAAGTCCAAAACAGTTAATTCCAGAAAAAAAGCACCCCTCACAGGCAGCCAATCAGGAAGCTGCCCCACCACCTGGCCTGAGCCAACCTCATGGGGAGCCATTCAGGAGCTATAAAAGCTGCCTACCATCTAGCTTGAGCCAACTAGACTTAATCAGCAAAAGTCTCCAAAATCTCCCAGAGCTTTAAACAATCACAAAAGCGCCTATACCCCTGAGATAAAACCAACCAATCAAGGGAAAGAAAGGTAAAAGTCACACACTCCTACCCTAGGACAAGTTTTAAGTTGACCCTTCAAAGTTCACACCTCTGTCTTTCATCCCAATCTATGGTGGACTCCTGCATGCAGGTTCTCTGCAGAACACTCTTTGCTGCTGCATACTCTTTGAGTCTGGGGTGTCATTCTCAGCAAATCATGGACCCTTACATCCACCACCTTCTCCTAAGCCAGATCCAACCTCTATGCATCTTCCAGGATAACCTTAGGTGCATCCAGCCACCAGACATTGTGCCCTGCCTCCACCATCCAACTCCATACCCAAACTACTCACATCTTCCTCCAGGGTATAAGCTGGTGCATATCTCTGACTACCTTTTTCACAATCTACCAGATTTAGCTTGGGGTCTACAACCAGTACACCAGCATAGTCTGACGTTTCTTACCTTCATTATGGAGGGGCTATATGGGCTTGGGCCAATAACCTCCCTACCTAGTTACTAAACTGCAGGATTCTTCCATATCATATCCAACCTATCAACTCAGAACAAGATCCCTCTGCCCACCTGATTTATTCCACTCAATACATTTTCAATTCCTATACTTAACCTATCCCCACATCTTCTCTTTTCCCTTCACCTAATCCATCTTCAACAAAATTTTAAGCAACAAAAAGAAGTCCACATGTCCAAATCTCATCACAGGAATACCAACAATATGAAAATCAAGCCATTATCTTCTTTCTAAAACCTACCAGTTCTGTAGAAATGTTTGCTAATGAAAATCACCTAGATGAATTCCAGGACATAGAAGTTAAAAGAAAAATAGGAAGAAATAAAGAGCAAATTCTGAATAGTGTCTAAGAACTGTAAATGTACCCTACACAGAAAAAGTGGACAGAAACACACTACAGAACATTCCAATCCAAATAAGAATAAGAAGTTCATTGAGAGGAACAAAGATAAGAATGACATCATACTTTCCATCAGAGGCCATGAAAGACCAAGAGAGCTACTCAAGAATGGGCATGACAGCTTTGAAGTGCTAACATAAATGGAGGATGCTCCATCATTCTAGTCCTTTAAAAATAACGTGAAATAAGGAGTACTCTGGGGGAATTTACTTACGTCTAAGTTTTCTTCTGTTATTTACTGTTGAAGCAGTAAAATGGTATTGGTTTTTGGAAGTTGCCAAATGTTATTAGTAATGATAGCTTTGTATGTTTCTTTTCAATCTTCATTGTTATTTCCTTTCCTTACTTTAAAGAAAAATTCATGGCCAGAGAAACCATAACTAAAAAAATAATAAAGTTACCTTAACAGAAGGAAGATGGATGACTAAGAATACAAAAGAAGGAATAAATAACATGATAATTGATGATTATATGAATAACTTTAATATCTGGGTTTGGGTTTTTAATTATTTAAAAATAGCTAGCAATTTAAATGTGTTGAACTATGCACTATATAACATATGTAGAATATAATGAAAATAGCAAAAATGCTGTGATTAAGAAACTTGAACTGTTACATGCTTTTCATACCTCATGTGAAATGCTGCAAGATTTCAAGGAAGAATGATAAAAGTTTGAGAGAGGTGACAGGTAGCTGGCTCCTGATGATCCACAGTTCTGGAAGTCATTTCTGTGTGCCATCTTTCTTTGAATGTGGGGCAGATATAATGATTTACTCTTAACAAACAGACTATAGAAAACATACTTAGAGTCAGATATGGCAGTCTGCATGTAGAAGAATGCAAATGGATCCATATTCATCACTCTGCACAAAGCTCAAATCCAAGTAGATCAAAAACATCAACATAAAACCAGATACACTGAATCTAATAGAAGAGAAAGTGGGAAATAGCTTCAAACACATTGGTACAGGGGAAAAAAATTACTGAACAGAACACCAATGGCTCAGGCACTAAGATCAACAGTTGACAAATGAGACCTCTTGAAACTGCAATGCTTCTGTAAGGCAAAGAGCACTGTCAATAGGACAAAACAGCAACCTAGAGATTGGTAAAAGATCTTCACTAACCCTATATCCGATAAAGGAATAATATCTAAATTATATAAAGCACTCAGGAAACTAGACTCCAAAAATCTAAATTACCCTATGAAAAGATGGGGAACAGAGCTAAACAGAGAATTCACAACTGAGGAAACTCAAATGGCAGAGAAGCACTTAAACAGATATTCAACATCCTTAGTCATTAGGGAAATGCAAATCAAAATAACCCCGAGATTCCACCTCACACCAGTCAGAATGGCTAAGATCAAAAACTCAGGGAACAGCAGGTGCTGGTGAGGATGTGGAGAAAGAGGAACACTCCTCCATTGCTGGTGGGATTGCAAATTGGTACAATCACTCTGGAAATCAGTCTTGAGGTCCCTCAGAAAATTAAAAATAGTTCTTCCTGAAGACCCAGCTATACCCCTACTGTACCCAGAAGATGCTCCAACACACCACAAGGACACATGCTCCACTATGTTCACAGCAGCTTCATTAGTAATATCTAGAAACTGGAAGAAACACAGTTGTCCCTCAACTGAAGAATGGAAAGAGAAAAAGTGGTTTATTTACACAAAGGAATACTATTCAGCTATTAAAAACAAGGGCATCATGAATTTTGCAGGTAAATGGATGGAACTACAAAATATCATCTGGAGAGAGGCAACCCAGAACCAAAAGAGCATGCCTTAGGTATGTACTCACTGATAAGTGGATATTAGTCATAAAGTACAGAATACACGTGATACACCCCACATAAAAGAATAAAGGAGGTAGGCCCAAGTGAGGATACTTCGATCTCACTTAGAAGGAGAAACAAAAATTATGGGAGGCAGTAGAAGGGAGGGACCTAAATGGGATAAGGGAGAGGGGGAAAAGAGGGACAAATCAGATATGAGGGAGACAGGAGATAAGCCCAGAGGGTCAGGAGAATGAATGGAAATATGCAGCTGCCCGAGGTGGGGGTGGGAGGAACCTCTAGAAAGTCCCAGAGACCCAGGGTATGAGAGGCACCCAGAACAAAATGTGGGTGACAGTGGGGAGATGGAACCTGAAGAGGCCACCTCCAGTAGATAAACAGAGAGTGATGGGGACACGAACCCACCTTCAAATTTTTGACCCAAAATTGGGTTAATTAAAAATAAATAAATTTAGTACCTCGTATAGTTTAGTCTCTCACATTCATCAGCTTTCTAACAGTAGAATACTTTATATTTTGGGGGGATTTGATTTACATTTCTCATTTCAAAATGTTCTCACTGCATTGGGCTTTTCTTCAGCAGAAGTGATCTGTTCCTGGCATCCTCAACTTCTTTGACTCTCTAGTGCAGATCGGGTTTCATCCTCACAACTTTATGTATTACTTTTTTTTTTACAAATTACAAATCTGTTCCAAAATATACTTACATTAAATACAATACACATTTCAGTAAGATCTACAGTTAATGACTAAGCATTCTGGGAAGCTTCACATCTAGGTAAGGTCCACATTCAGGGAATAAGCTAAGTGAATGTGCATTCAATCACAGTTTATAACGGGTTTCTTATTGCCAGTATGCCAGTCACAGGGAACATGTCATTACATCACTTGTGCAGGACACCAATTGTTGGAGGAAAAGAAGCAAGTACTATATCCTCAATGGTGAGTTCATTACAAATTCGGAGGAATTCCACCAGGCAGCCTAGAAAGTAGTTGCAGTAAACATGTTAAGGGAAGCAGACAACTCTCTCCAGGCCAAGACACACTTTCTTGCTGTGTTATGTTGTTTGCCACCTAGAGTGGTGTAGTCAGGAGGGTCTTCTTCAGGACAGCATGGTTGCAGGACTAGGACAATCCCAAGGGGCTGACAAGGAGTATGAGGATGGGGAGGAGGGATACCCCGAGCTGTTTCACATCAGAGACAACTGTGACAAAGTCCTCAGACATGAAATCTCTCCTCTAAGGATCTGGCATAGCATTTGATGTATTCATCTACTTTGTCCAAAAATCCTCCTTGTAACACAAATGATGTCCTGCAACTTCAACATTCAGTGGATCATCAAAATTCAAAAGATTGAAGCAATCCCATGCCTACTATCAGATCACTATGCATTAAGGGTAGTCTTCAATTGCAACAAAAACAACAGGAAGCCTGCATACACATAGAAGCTGAACAATGCTCTAATCAATGATACCTTGGTCAAGGAAGAAGTAAGGAATATTTTATACAATGTATGAAAATAAAGGCATAACATACCCAAACTTATGGGACGCAATGAAAGCAGTACTAAGAGGAAAACTCAGGTCTGAGTGTCTTCAAAAAGAAACTGGAGAGACCATATACTAGCAGCTTAACAGCACACCTGAAAGCTCTAGAACAGAAAGAAGCTAATACACCCAAGAGGAGTAGATTGCAGGAAATCATTAAACTCAAGGCTGAAATCAACCAAGTAGAAACAAAAAGAACTATACAAAGAATCAACAAAACCAGGAGCTGAATCTTTGAGAAAATAAACAAGATAGATAAACCCTAAGCCAGACTAACCACAAGACACAGAGACAGTATCCAAATAAACAAAATTAGAAATGAAAAGGGAGACATAACAACAGAAACTGAGGAAATTCAAAAAATCATCAGATCCTACTACAAAAGCCTATACTCAACACAATTGGAAAATCTGGATGAAATGGACAATTTTCTAAAGAGATACCAAATACCAAAGTTAAATCAGGATCAGATACGTGATATCAACAGTCTCATAACCACATAACCCCTAAAGAAATAGAAGCAGTTCATTGAAAGTCTCCCAACCAAAAAAAAAAGCACAGAACAAGATGGTTTTAGTGCAGAAAATTGTGAAACCTTCAAAAAAGACCTAACATCAATGCTCTTCAAACTATTCCACAAAATAAAAACAGAAGGAACACTACCCACCTCGTTCTTTCAAGCCACAATTATGCTGATACAAAAACCACACAAATATCCAACAAAGAAAGAGAAATTCAGACCAATTTCTCTTATGAATATCGATGCAAAAATACTCAATAAAATTCTTGCCAACCGAATCCAAGAACACATCAAAACCATCATTCACCAAAATCAAGTAGGCTTCATCCCAGGGATGCAGTGATGGTTCAATATACGGAAATCCATCAATGTAAGCCACTACATAAACAAACTCAAAAAAAAACCCACATGGTTATTTCATTAGATGCTGAAAAAGCATTTGACAAAATTAAGCATCCTTTCTTGTTAAAAGGATTGGAAAGATCAGGAGTTCAAGGCTCATACCGAAATATAGTAAAAGCAAAATACAGCAAACCAGTAGCCAACATCAAACTAAATGGAGAGAAACTTGAAGCAATCCCACTAAAATCAGGGACTAGACAAGGCTGCCCTCTCTCTCCATATCTTTCCAATATAGTACTTGAAGTTCTAGCTAGAGCAATTAGACAACAAAAGGAGGTCAAAGGGATACAAATTGGAAAGGAAGAAGTCAAACTATCCCTATTTGCAGAATATATGATAGTATACTTAAGTAACCCCAAAAACTCCAACAGAGAACTCCTACAGCTGATAAACAATTTCAGCAAAGTGGCCGGATATAAAATCAACTCAAGCAAGTCAGAAGCCTTCCTATACTCAAAGGATAAACAGACTGAGAAAGAAATTAGAGAAACAACACAATATAAAGTCACAAACAATATAAAGTATCTTGATATGACTCTAACCAAACAAGTGAAAGATCTGTATGATGAGTACTTCAAGTCTCTGAAGAAAGAAAACGAAGAAGACCTCAGAAGATGGAAAGAACTTCCATGCTCATGGATTGGCAGGATTAATATAGTAAAAATGGTCATCTTGCCAAAAGCAATCTATAGATTCAATGCAATCCCCATCAAAATTCCCTCGGCGAGGAGGGTGTGACCACTGTGGGCCTGGAGGAGGGGGCAGATAGGGCACAAATGCAGCAGCTAAATAACAGCCCAGTCAACCAGTTCTGCAGTGCAGACTCTAAAGCACAGGCAACATTGAGCCACCTTTGCCTTGCAGAGCACAAACCACTGTGTGTTTTCCCATATCCATCCAGACTGCTATGCTCTCATGCAGGGGGTGACAATAAGAACTTCCCTCCTGTTTTGCCTCTCTGTCCTTCAGGATACAGCCCCAAGTACCTTGGCATTTACAGAAATGAAAAACTACCGGGAAGTGACCTCTCTGCTCAAGCTACTTTGGTCCTACTGTTGTCCAGATAGTAGAGATATATAGTGTTGCCTGTCTGCCTCTACACTCTCACAGACGCACACCATGCATGCTTCCTCATGCTGATATTTCAGACAAAACGCCCGTAGTGGATGAACAGCATCCAGGAGACCAGGTGACCTTCGGGGGCAAGCACTGAGCAGACATCAATGCCCTGGCAAATCTGTGATGAAGAGGAAAACCAACGGAGAAGCCCAAACATAGCCAGGATTTTTACAATGTAAGAGCTCTGTGGAGAGGTTCCCCTAGGCAAGGAGGAGTGAGTGTCACCTGGCTATTTATCTTTAAAATTCTAAATACAACTCTGATTCCTTGAGGTGGGTTAAGAAGTTTTAGGTGGTGGACATTTTGTAGCAACACTATGCAGGTTCTTTTGCAATGTTTCTAGAGTCTCTCTTCCTCGTGTCAGGCAATTTCCCACCCCCAAGTGCTGAGAGGAGGGACCTACATCTCAGGGGTCAGGGTAGAGTACTGTTTATCCCATAGCAGGTAGGCAGCTAGTTTGAAGGGCTAATGGATGCTTGGTAGGGACCCTCAGTTGCTGCCCAGTAACTTCCTGGCAATATCTGCTGGAGGTGGGGACCCAGGAGAATGGGATCTCCTGCTCTGAGACACCTCAGTAGTGTGAGGTAACACCACCAGGTCAGTAGCCACACCTTTCTGCACCCTGATGCTGGGGGCATAAACATGCTGCTGCTGTCCATGAAAGGGCTAGGCTAACCCAAGTGTGTGGCAGGCTAGGCTTGGGAACAGTGCCAAGGGTTAGATAGCATCGCACACAGACTCTACACTCAGGTTTATGATGTTAATTTACTGCCAAAAGGTTTATTTTTTTGAAGTAACAATCAAACATGTTCTTTCACAGAGAAATGGTGATTGTTCTCAGGGAAGAGTCCTCCTCCTTGTACTCCTCTTCATCCAAGTCCTTGTACTCCTCATCATCCTCTTCATCCTCCTCTTCTTCCTCCTTCTTCCCCTCCTCCTCCTCAGACTTCTCTTCCTCAAAGTCCTTGTATTCCTCATCATCCTCTTCATCATCCTCTTCTTCCTCCTCCTTCCCCTCCTTTTCCTTCTCCTCCACTTCCTCTTCCTCCTTCTCTACCTTCACAGAGTTTTTCCATCTAGATATGGCTGAGACGACAGCTTTCAGGACATATCTGCACACCTTGTACAGAGACATCATGGAACCGTATCTAAGGTACCATGAGTAGCTGGTGGACTCAATCCCAGCCACTTCCATCTCAACACAAGCTGATTTACAATCTGTACTGTTATCTGAAGAACGGTCTTTACATGGGTTACGCATCTCCTGAGATGGACTCCCGTTGTCTGGGACACTTACGTGGATGCTGCCTTTTTCATATGTTCTCAAAGGCCTCGCGGAGTGGTTATCAGCAGGTGTTGTCTTGTTGGTAAATCCTTGCTCAGGCATAATGCCATCTTCCTTGGCCATCAGTTGTATCCTGCACTCTGAAACATCAACCATCACTCAAGACAGTCCAGACTGCCTGTCCTTTCAGGACAGGTGCCCCACAAATTGTGGCCACTGAATGTTAGCCTCAGTAGTGAGGCAACAAGCATCATCCTCTTTGTTTGTCACATGATGTCACAAGGAGGCCCACAGCCAGTCTGGAGGAGGAGCCTATCTTAGTGTAGGGGAGTAGTCAGAAAGTGGAGAAAATTGACACAGATTTCCAGAATAGTCTCCTGTGTTCTGATAGGCACATGTGGCCCACCCTGCATTCGTTTAGAAACAGATACTATTTCTTCTCCCACACCTCAAGGAGTGGAGGGGACAACAGGAGTCTGTTTCTTTCGACTCTGTTTTGCCCAAGGGCCAGCCTAAAGTTAGTCCAAACTTCAGCAATACCAAGACTGCTCAGCTAACATAGGCTGCTAGAGGACTCTACCTTTAAAGCAGCATGGTCTAACCTTGCTTTCACTACCTACCTGTCCCCACCGAACACTCCTTTCTTGGTCTGGCATTGGTCTCTTCCAACTACTCCTGCTGTCTGCTTATATCTATTCACATAGGTCCTAATAAGGAATGTGTTTCACTACAAGTTGGACAGGATGTCCCCAGAGTAGTGCTATGCCCAAATAGGACAAACTGAGTGTATACTTTATTCTAAACACTTATGTGATTAAAGGGCCACACATCCTTTGAATTTCTATGTGCACCTCTGCTTGCCACCAAATCTTATTCTGGGGAGCACAATAGAATTGCCACTGGCTTCCATCTCTTCTCCAAAGATGACATTTTTCTGTTCTGTGACACACTCGAGTTTTGAGGCATAATTTAACCACATTCGATTATCCTGAGTAAAGGTCCTACTTGCTTAGCTGAAATGACTATAGTAATTTAAATATGAAAGGTACCAGAGTGCATCTGATCATCAGATAAATGGTGTGTGTGTGTGTGTGTGTGTGTGTGTGTGTGTGTATTTATGTGTGTGTGTGTGTGTGTTGGTAGGAGGCCCAACAGAAAGTCACCCTCCACCACAGATGAGTGACACTGAATGAAGCTATCTCATCTATAGTATCAATCTATGTAGAAAGCTACAAGCTTTATATTGGAAATCCACAACCCAGGACCAAAGGGTCCTTTGCCCCTCCCCATTATGTGGTCCACATTGGCCTCTCTGAGGGGCAGCCCTTGTTTCAAGTCCATGTGTTATGGAGTAAGGAGGTAGTGTAAAGAACGCTTTTCTTCAGTTTATCTCAAAGAAGGAAATGATGGCCTGAAGAAGATCCTGTGCAGTTGTCTTTCAGCCCAAGCCTCTCTAGACAGTATGCATAGTCCATATCTAGACAGGCTTGCTCCATTGTGATGAGACTTTTCCATACTTCCTAAGCCTTCATTCCAGAACTGTGATTCTGGGGCTGGTGAGGTGCCTCAGCCTGTATAGCCAAGCTTGACACAACCATGTTCTCGAGACTGAACCAACATGGTGGTGGGAGGACTGTATCCATGTATTTTAAGATCCTGTACTTACAAGGTAAGAAATGAAGCAGAGCCCACTGGAATGATGTCTATGGTAGCATGGCTTAGATTCAGTAGATTTCCCTTAAGCAACTTTGTCCCTTAAAAACAGCAATATCCTATTTTTTTTTACAAAAATTCCCTCTTTTTCCTTAAAAATATTTCTGATTGGAATAGAGTTACACCATTTCTCTCCTCCCTGTCATTCTTCCCAGTTATCCTTCCTATAGCCCCTCAGTTATCCCTTCTCCAGACCCTTGTAGCTACCTTCCCTTGAAACATTTCCAGTCTCACCACTATCAAATTGATAACTAATTTTGTTTAATTATACTTCTTATGCCAACTCAATCACACATTCACTCACACACACACACACACACACACACATATACAGAGTCATACAAACATATTCTTTTTTAAAATTACTTTTATTTTTTTTTTACAATCCAGTCATTGCCCCCCTCCTGGTTCATCCTCCCACAGTTCCTCATCCCCCTTGTCTCCAAGAGGATGTCCCCTTAACCCTGGCCAGCTTTCCCCACTCCCTGGAGCCTCAAGTCTCTGGAGAGTTAGGTGCATCTTCTTCCACTGAGGTCAGACCAGGCAGTGAATATAAATATGCAACCTCGGGAGGGGGAAGGGAAGGTAGGGGAGGGGGTGGGAAAAGTGGGGAGGGGGGCAGGGAATGTAGGGGACCCACTAGAAAGTACAGGAGACTTGGGAGGTGAGACACTCTCAGGACTCAGAGGGAGGGTCCTCAGATGAAATGCCCAACAGTGGGGAGAGGGAACTTGTAGAGCAAACACATTCTTAAGCCTGAGAATGATATATTGTTTTAGCCTTTCTACCTGAACTACTCAGTCTTCCTGTAAGGGCAGTTTCTCAATGCAGTGATTTTTATTTTGCTCCCATGTTTGGGAGTCTTTGGTGAGGCTTACATATCTTCACAGAACTAACTGCTCATAGTTCAAAGCAGGAAGGAAAAGAGGCATAGTGGGCTGAGGTCCCACAATCCCTTTCTTTAAAATTTCCACGCTTTAAAAATATAAGGACTGTACCGCCCGCGCAGGGAGGGAGCCTGCCAGCTTCCCTTCCGCGACCTCTGTTCCCGCGGACTGCGCTGGAGAGACCAGTACCCAGGCTCTCCCCCCAATATAACATCACTTGGGACACGGCCTGTTGGGGCTTCCGTCTGTGCCCTAGGGCGGGTTGGCGCTGTGGTCGTCTGGGTGCCAGATCGGCGGGCCATTGTGACCACAGGGTGAGCGGCGCCACGGAGAGTGCCCTCGGCCATCTTTGCTCCAGTGACCAGGTAGTTGGGACCGCCAGGCTCAGAGACAGACAGGCATAATATCGCTTCGGTTTCAGGCAGCTTGTGTGTAACCTGCTCCCAGGTGCTGGGCTGATCTGCAGTAACCAGCGCGCCAGTTCCGCGGTGGGACCTTCTGCCTGGTGGAGGGACCCCGCGCAGGGAGGGAGCCTGCCAGCTTCCCTTCCTCGACCTCTGTTCCCGCGGACTGCGCTGGAGAGACCAGTACCCAGGCTCTCCCCCCAATATAACATCACTTGGGACACGGCCTGTTGGGGCTTCCGTCTGTGCCCGAGGGCGGGTTGGCGCTGTGGTCGTCTGGGTGCCAGATCGGCGGGCCATCGTGACCACAGGGTGAGCAGCGCCACGGAGAGTGCCCTCCGCCATCTTTGCTCCAGTGACCAGGTAGTTGGGACCGCCAGGCTCAGAGACAGACAGGCATAATATCGCTTCGGGTTCAGGCAGCTTGTGTGTAACCTGCTCCCAGGTGCTGGGCTGATCTGCAGTGACCAGCGCGCCAGATCTGCTGTGGGACTTCTGCCTGGCAGAGGGACGCCCCCTCCCCCCCCAGGAGAGATCACACACCCCTGCACAGGGCAGGAGCCTGCCAGCCTCCCTTTGGCGACCTCTGCTCCAGGAATCCACTAGGCTGAGCCTTTAGATGTGCAAGGCCTCCCCAATATAAGATCACTTGGGGCAAAGCACATTAGGGCTCCAAAGTCACTCAGGAGCAGGCAGGCCCCAGAAATCGGTGCCAGGGGAATCCTGGTAATCCAGGGGGGGCAGAAATAGCTTTGCAGGCTCACAGGAGGTCCAACCAACAGCCAGTGGCAGCAGGACCAACTAACACCAGAGGTATCCAGATGGCAAAAGGCAAACGTAGGAATGTTACTAACAGTAATCAAAGTAATGTGGGACCATCCGAACCCAACTCTCCAACAGCAGCAAGTCCTGGATACCCCACCACACCCGAAAGACAAGATCTGGATTTAAAATCACTTCTCATGATGCTATTAGAGGATCACAAGAAGGACACAAATAAATCTCATAAAGAGTTACAGGAGACCATGAATCAACGGTTAGAAGCCCTTACAAAGGAAACACAAAAATCGCTTAGAGAAATGCGGGAGAACATGGATCAAAAGATGGAGGCGCACAAGGAGACAACACAAAAATCGCTTAACGAGATGAATCAACGGGTAGATGCACTCACAAAGGAATCACGAAATTGGCATAAAGAAATGCAGAAGAATATGGGTCAACAGACGGATGCCCATAAGGAGGCAACACAAAAATTGCTTAAAGAAATGAATCAACGGTTAGATGCCCTTACAAAGGAAACACGAGAACTGCTTAAAGAAATGCAGGAGACAGGTGCTGGGCTGATCTGCAGTAACCAGCGCGCCAGTTCCGCGGTGGGACCTTCTGCCTGCTGGAGGGACCCCGCGCAGGGAGGGAGCCCGCCAGCTTCCCTTCCGCGACCTCTGTTCCCGCGGACTGCGCTGGAGAGACCGGTACCCAGGCTCTCCCCCCGATATAACATCACTTGGGACACGGCCTGTTGGGGCTTCCGTCTGTGCCCGAGGGCGGGTTGGCGCTGTAGTCGTCTGGGCGCCAGATCGGCGGGCCATCGTGACCACAGGGTGAGCGGCGCCACGGAGACTGCCCTCCGCCATCTTTGCTCCAGTGACCAGGTAGTTGGGACCGCCAGGCTCAGAGACAGACAGGCATAATATCGCTTCAGTTTCAGGCAGCTTGAGTGTAACCTGCTCCCAGGTGCTGGGCTGATCTGCAGTAACCAGCGCGCCAGTTCCGCGGTGGGACCTTCTGCCTGGTGGAGGGACCCTGCGCAGGGAGGGAGCCCGCCAGCTTCCCTTCCGCGACCTCTGTTCCCGCGGACTGCGCTGGAGAGACCGGTACCCAGGCTCTCCCCCCAATATAACATCACTTGGGACACGGCCTATTGGGGCTTCCTTCTGTGCCCGAGGGCGGGTTGGCGCTGTGGTCTTCTGGGTGCCAGATCGGCGGGCCATCGTGACCACAGGGTGAGCAGCGCCACGGAGAGTGCCCTCCGCCATCTTTGCTCCAGTGACCAGGTAGTTGGGACCACCAGGCTCAGAGACAGACAGGCATAATATCGCTTCGGGTTCAGGCAGCTTGTGTGTAACCTGCTCCCAGGTGCTGGGCTGATCTGCAGTGACCAGCGCGCCAGATCTGCTGTGGGACTTCTGCCTGGCAGAGGGACGCCCCCTCCCCCCCCCAGGAGAGATCACACACCCCTGCACAGGGCAGGAGCCTGCCAGCCTCCCTTTGGCGACCTCTGCTCCAGGAATCCACTAGGCTGAGCCTTTAGATGTGCAAGGCCTCCCCAATATAAGATCACTTGGGGCAAAGCACATTAGGGCTCCAAAGTCACTCAGGAGCAGGCAGGCCCCAGAAATCGGTGCCAGGGGAATCCTGGTAATCCAGGGGGGGGGGCAGAAATAGCTTTGCAGGCTCACAGGAGGTCCAACCAACAGCCAGTGGCAGCAGGACCAACTAACACCAGAGGTATCCAGATGGCAAAAGGCAAACGTAGGAATGTTACTAACAGTAATCAAAGTAATGTGGGACCATCCGAACCCAACTCTCCAACAGCAGCAAGTCCTGGATACCCCACCACACCCGAAAGACAAGATCTGGATTTAAAATCACTTCTCATGATGCTATTAGAGGATCACAAGAAGGACACAAATAAATCTCATAAAGAGTTACAGGAGACCATGAATCAACGGTTAGAAGCCCTTACAAAGGAAACACAAAAATCGCTTAGAGAAATGCGGGAGAACATGGATCAAAAGATGGAGGCGCACAAGGAGACAACACAAAAATCGCTTAACGAGATGAATCAACGGGTAGATGCACTCACAAAGGAATCACAAAATTTGCATAAAGAAATGCAGAAGAATATGGGTCAACAGACGGATGCCCATAAGGAGGCAACACAAAAATTGCTTAAAGAAATGAATCAACGGTTAGATGCCCTTACAAAGGAAACACGAGAACTGCTTAAAGAAATGCAGGAGACGATGGATCAACAGATGGAATCCCATGAGGAGGAAACACAAAAATCGCTCAGAGAAATGCAGGAGAACGTGGGTCATCAGGAAGAAATCCTGAAAGAGGTAATGCAAAATTACCTTAAAGAAATACAGGAAAATACAAACAAACAAGTGAAGGATCTCAGCAAATCCATCCAGGAACTAAAAAAGGAAGTAGAAACAACTAAGAAATCACAAAGGGAGACAACTTTGGAGATAGAAAACCTTGGGAAGAAATCAGGAGTCATAGATGCAAACATCAACAATAGAATACAAGAGATGGAAGAAAGAATCTCAGGTGCTGAAGATTCCATAGAAAGCATCGACTCAACAGTCAAAGAAAATGCAAAATGCAAAAAACGCGTAACCCAAAACATCCAGGAAATCCAGGACACAATGAGAAGACCAAACCTAAGGATTATAGGTATAGATGAGAGTGAAGATTTGCAACTTAAAGGGCCAGTAAACATCTTCAACAAAATTATGGAGGAAAACTTCCCTAACTTAAAGAGAGAGATGCCGATGAACATACAAGAAGCCTACAGAACTCCAAACAGACTGGACCAGAACAGAAATACCTCCCGTCACATAATAATCAAAACACTGAATGTTCTAAACAAAGAAAGAATACTAAATGCAGTAAGAGAAAAGGGCCAAGTAACATACAAAGGAAGACCTATCCGAATCACATCAGACTTCTCACCAGAGACTATGAAAGCCAGAAGATCCTGGGCAGATCTCATGCAGACACTAAGACAGCACAAATGCCAGCCTAGACTACTATACCCAGCAAAACTCTCAATCACCATAGATGGAGAGACCAAGATATTCCATGATAAAACCAAATTTTCACAATATCTTTCCACAAATCCAGCCCTGCAACGGATAATAGGTGGAAACCTCCAATACAGGGAGAGAAACAACACCCTGGAAAAAATGAGATAATAACCTTCTTGAATCAAACCCAAAAGTAGATAACCACTCAAACATAAAGATAGCGTCAAGAATGGCAGATGGCAATAATCACTATGCCTTAATCTCTCTTAATATCAATGGTCTCAACTCCCCAATTAAAAGACATAGACTAGCAGACTGGATACGTAAACAGGACCCAGCTTTTTGCTGCATGCAGGAAACGCACCTCAGTGTCAAAGACAAACACTACCTCAGAGTAAAAGGCTGGAAAACAATTTTACAAGCAAATGGCCCCAAGAAACGAGGTGGAGTAGCCATCCTAATATCGGATAAAATTGATTTTCAACCCAAAGTCATCAAAAAAGACACAGAAGGACACTACATACTGATCAAGGGAAAAATCCACCATCAAGAACTCTCAATCCTGAATATCTATGCTCCAAATGCAAGGGCACCCTCATTCGTAAAAGAAACTTTACTAAAACTCAAAGCACACATCGCACCGCACACAATAATAGTGGGTGACTTCAACACCCCGCTCTCTGAAATGGATCGTTCAGGAAAGCAGAAACTAAACAGGGACACAGTGAATCTAATTGAAGCCTTGGACCAAATGGAACTAACTGATATATATAGAACATTTCATCCTAGAGCTAAAGAATACACCTTCTTCTCAGCTCCTCATGGTACCTTCTCCAAAATTGACCATATAATTGGTCACAAATCAGACCTCAACAGATACAAGAAGATAGAAATAATCCCATGCCTCCTATCAGATCACTATGGAATAAGGGTGGTCTTCAATGGCAACAAAAACAAAAGAAAACCCACGTACACATGGAGGCTGAACAATGCTCTACTCAATGATAACTTGGTCAAGGTGGAAATAAAGAAAGAAATCAAAGACTTTTTGAAAGTTAATGAAAATGAAGGCACAACATACCCTAACTTATGGGACACAATGAAAGCAGTGCTAAGAGGAAAATTCATAGCCCTGAGTGCCGCCAAAAAGAAACGGGAGACAGCATACACTAACAGCTTAATGGCACACCTGAAAGCCCTGGAACAAAAAGAAGCAAATACACCAAAGAGGAGTAGAAGGCAGGAAATCATCAAACTCAGGGCTGAAATCAATCAAGTAGAAACAAATAAAACCATACAAAGAATCAACAAAACGAGGAGTTGGTTCTTTGAGAAAATCAACAAGATAGATAAGCCCTTAGCCAGACTAACCAGAGGGCACAGAGATAGTATCCAAATTAATAAAATCAGAAACGAAAAGGGAGAGATAACAACAGAAACTGAGGAAATTCAAAAAATCATCAGATCCTACTACAAAAACCTGTATTCAACACAACTAGAAAATCTTGAGGAAATGGACAATTTCCTTGACAGATACCAAGTACCAAAATTAAATCAGGATCAAATAGACCATCTGAACCGTCCTATAACCCCTGAAGAAATAGAAGTTGTCATTGGAAGTCTTCCAACCAAAAAAAGCACAGGTCCAGATGGTTTTAGTGCAGAATTCTATCAGACCTTCAAAGAAGACCTAACACCAATACTCTTCAAACTGTTCCACAAAATAGAAACAGAAGGAACACTACCCAACTCGTTCTATGAAGCCACAATTACACTAATACCAAAAGCACACAAAGATCCGACAAAGAAAGAGAATCTCAGGCCAATCTCTCTTATGAATATCGATGCAAAAATACTCAATAAAATTCTTGCCAACCGAATCCAAGAACACATCAAAACGATCATTCACCACGATCAAGTAGGCTTCATCCCAGGGATGCAGGGATGGTTCAATATAAGGAAATCCATCAATGTAATCCACTACATAAACAATCTCAAAGAAAAAAACCACATGGTCATCTCATTAGATGCTGAGAAAGCATTTGACAAAATTCAGCATCCTTTCATGCTAAAGGTCTTGGAAAGATCAGGAATTCAAGGCCCATATCTAAACATAGTAAAAGCAATTTACAGCAAACCAGTAGCCAGCATCAATCTAAACGGAGAGAAACTTGAAGCAATCCCACTAAAATCAGGGACTAGACAAGGCTGCCCTCTCTCTCCATATCTTTTCAATATAGTACTTGAAGTTCTAGCTAGAGCAATTAGACAAGAAAAAGAGGTCAAAGGGATACAAATTGGAAAGGAAGAAGTCAAACTATCACTATTTGCAGACGATATGATAGTATACATAAGCGACCCAAAGAACTCCACCAGAGAACTCCTACAGCTGATAAACGACTTCAGCAAAGTGGCCGGATATAAAATCAACTCAAGCAAGTCAGAAGCCTTCCTATACTCAAAGGATAAGCAGGCTGAGAAAGAAGTAAGAGAAATAATACCCTTTACGATAGCCACAAACCATATTAAGTATCTTGGCGTGACGCTAACCAAACAAGTGAAAGATCTGTATGACAAGAACTTCAAGTCTCTGAAGAAAGAAATTGAAGAAGACCTCGGAAGATGGAAAAATCTGCCATGCTCATGGATTGGCAGGATTAATATAGTAAAAATGAGCATCTTACCAAAAGTAATACACAGATTCAATGCAATCCCCATCAAAATCCCAACTCAATTCTTCATAGAGTTAGAAAGAGCAATTCAAAAATTCATCTGGAATAACAGAAAACCCAGAATAGCTAAAACTATTCTCAAGAGTAAAAGAACCTCTGGGGGAATCAGTATCCCGGACCTCAAGCTGTACTACAGAGCAATAGTGTTAAAAACTGCATGGTATTGGTACAGTAACAGACATGTAGATCAATGGAACAGAATTGAAGACCCAGAAATGAATCCACACTCCTATGGTCACTTGATCTTTGACAAAGGAGCTAAAACCATCCAGTGGAAAAAAGATAGCCTTTTCAACAAATGGTGCTGGCTCAGCTGGAGGTCAACATGCAGAAGAATGCAAATTGACCCATCCTTATCTCCTTGCACTAAGCTCAATTCTAAGTGGATCAAAGATCTCCACATAAAACCAGACACACTGAAACTAATAGAAGGGAAACTAGGGAAGAACCTTGAACATATGGGCACAGGGGAGAATTTCCTGAACAGAACTCCAATAGCTTATACTCTAAGATCAAGAATAGACAAATGGGACCTCATTAAATTACAAAGTTTTTGCAAGGCAAAAGACACCGTCAAAAAGACAAAGCGGCAACCAACTAACTGGGAAATGATCTTTACCAACCTTACATCCGACAGAGGGCTAATATCCAAGATATACAAAGAACTCAAGAAGTTAAACTCCAGAGAGGCAAGTAACCCTATTAAAAAATGGGGTACAGAGCTCCACAAAGAGTTCTCACCTGAAGAATATCTAATGGCTGAGAAGCACCTAAAGAGATGTTCATCATCCTTAGTCATTAGGGAAATGCAAATCAAAACAACCCTGAGATTCCATCTCACACCAGTCAGGATGGCTAAGATCAAAAACACAGGAGACAGCAGTTGTTGGCGAGGATGTGGAGAAAGAGGAACACTCCTCCACTGCTGGTGGAATTGCAGGCTGGTACAACCACTCTGGAAAGCAGTCTGGCGGCTCCTCAGAAAACTGGGCATGACACTTCCGGAGGATCCGGCTATACCACTCCTGGGCATATACCCAGAGACTTTACCTGCATGCAATAAGGACACATGCTCCACTATATTCATAGCAGCCTTATTTATAATAGCCAGAAGCTGGAAAGAACCCAGATGTCCCTCAACGGAGGAATGGATTCAGAAGATGTGGTATATTTACACAATGGAATACTACTCTGCAATTAAAAACAATGAATTCACGAAATTCCTAGGCAAATGGTCAGAACTTGAAAATATCATCCTTAGTGAGGTAACCCAATCACAAAAGATCACACATGGTATGAAGTCACTGATAAGGGGATATTGACCCAGAATCTCAGAATACCCTAGACACAATCAGCATATCAATAGATTTCTAAAAAGATGGAAGGAGAGACCCCTGGTCCTGGAAAGACTGGATGTAGGGGAACGCCAGGACAGAGTAATGAGAGGGGGTTGAACGGAGAAAAGAGGGAGGGAAGGGGGCTTATGGGACTTTCGGGGAGGGAGGAAACGGGAAAGGGGAAGTGATTTGGAATGTAAATTAAAAAAATAAAATTAAATAAAAAAAAAAAAAAAAAAAAAAAAAAAAAAAAAAAAAAGAAATGCAGGAGACGATGGATCAACAGATGGAATCCCATGAGGAGGAAACACAAAAATCGCTCAGAGAAATGCAGGAGAACGTGGGTCATCAGGAAGAAATCCTGAAAGAGGTAATGCAAAAATACCTTAAAGAAATACAGGAAAATACAAACAAACAAGTGAAGGATCTCAGCAAATCCATCCAGGAACTAAAAAAGGAAGTAGAAACAACTAAGAAATCACAAAGGGAGACAACTTTGGAGATAGAAAACCTTGGGAAGAAATCAGGAGTCATAGATGCAAACATCAACAATAGAATACAAGAGATGGAAGAAAGAATCTCAGGTGCTGAAGATTCCATAGAAAGCATCGACTCAACAGTCAAAGAAAATGCAAAATGCAAAAAACGCGTAACCCAAAACATCCAGGAAATCCAGGACACAATGAGAAGACCAAACCTAAGGATTATAGGTATAGATGAGAGTGAAGATTTGCAACTTAAAGGGCCAGTAAACATCTTCAACAAAATTATGGAGGAAAACTTCCCTAACTTAAAGAGAGAGATGCCGATGAACGTACAAGAAGCCTACAGAACTCCAAACAGACAGGACCAGAACAGAAATACCTCCCGTCACATAATAATCAAAACACCGAATGTTCTAAACAAAGAAAGAATACTAAATGCAGTAAGAGAAAAGGGCCAAGTAACATACAAAGGAAGACCTATCCGAATCACATCAGACTTCTCACCAGAGACTATGAAAGCCAGAAGATCCTGGGCAGATCTCATGCAGACACTAAGACAGCACAAATGCCAGCCTAGACTACTCTACCCAGCAAAACTCTCAATCACCATAGATGGAGAGACCAAGATATTCCATGATAAAACCAAATTTTCACAATATCTTTCCACAAATCCAGCCCTGCAACGGATAATAGGTGGAAACCTCCACTACAGGGAGAGAAACAACACCCTGGAAAAAATGAGATAATAACCTTCTTGAATCAAACCCAAAAGTAGATAACCACTCAAACATAAAGATAGCGTCAAGAATGGCAGATGGCAATAATCACTATGCCTTAATCTCTCTTAATATCAATGGTCTCAATTCCCCAATTAAAAGACATAGACTAGCAGACTGGATACGTAAACAGGACCCAGCATTTTGCTGCATGCAGGAAACGCACCTCAGTGTCAAAGACAAACACTACCTCAGAGTAAAAGGCTGGAAAACAATTTTACAAGCAAATGGCCCCAAGAAACGAGGTGGAGTAGCCATCCTAATATCGGATAAAATTGATTTTCAACCTAAAGTCATCAAAAAAGACACAGAAGGACACTACATACTGATCAAGGGAAAAATCCACCATCAAGAACTCTCAATCCTGAATATCTATGCTCCAAATGCAAGGGCACCCTCATTCGTAAAAAAAACTTTACTAAAACTCAAAGCACACATCGCACCGCACACAATAATAGTGGGTGACTTCAACACCCCGCTCTCTGAAATGGATCGTTCAGGAAAGCAGAAACTAAACAGGGACACAGTGAATCTAATTGAAGCCTTGGACCAAATGGAACTAACTGATATATATAGAACATTTCATCCTAGAGCTAAAGAATACACCTTCTTCTCAGCTCCTCATGGTACCTTCTCCAAAATTGACCATATAATTGGTCACAAATCAGACCTCAACAGATACAAGAAGATAGAAATAATCCCATGCCTCCTATCAGATCACTATGGAATAAGGGTGGTCTTCAATGGCAACAAAAACAAAAGAAAACCCACGTACACATGGAGGCTGAACAATGCTCTACTCAATGATAACTTGGTCAAGGTGGAAATAAAGAAAGAAATCAAAGACTTTTTGAAAGTTAATGAAAATGAAGGCACAACATACCCTAACTTATGGGACACAATGAAAGCAGTGCTAAGAGGAAAATTCATAGCCCTGAGTGCCGCCAAAAAGAAACGGGAGACAGCATACACTAACAGCTTAATGGCACACCTGAAAGCCCTGGAACAAAAAGAAGCAAATACACCAAAGAGGAGTAGAAGGCAGGAAATCATCAAACTCAGGGCTGAAATCAATCAAGTAGAAACAAATAAAACCATACAAAGAATCAACAAAACGAGGAGTTGGTTCTTTGAGAAAATCAACAAGATAGATAAGCCCTTAGCCAGACTAACCAGAGGGCACAGAGATAGTATCCAAATTAATAAAATCAGAAACGAAAAGGGAGAGATAACCACAAAAACTGAGGAAATTCAAAAAATCATCAGATCCTACTACAAAAACCTGTATTCAACACAACTAGAAAATCTTGAGGAAATGGACAATTTCCTTGACAGATACCAAGTACCAAAATTAAATCAGGATCAAATAGACCATCTAAACCGTCCTATAACCCCTGAAGAAATAGAAGTTGTCATTGGAAGTCTTCCAACCAAAAAAAGCACAGGTCCAGATGGTTTTACTGCAGAATTCTATCAGACCTTCAAAGAAGACCTAACACCAATACTCTTCAAACTGTTCCACAAAATAGAAACAGAAGGAACACTACCCAACTCGTTCTATGAAGCCACAATTACACTAATACCAAAAGCACACAAAGATCCGACAAAGAAAGAGAATCTCAGGCCAATCTCTCTTATGAATATCGATGCAAAAATACTCAATAAAATTCTTGCCAACCGAATCCAAGAACACATCAAAACGATCATTCACCACGATCAAGTAGGCTTCATCCCAGGGATGCAGGGATGGTTCAATATAAGGAAATCCATCAATGTAATCCACTACATAAACAATCTCAAAGAAAAAAACCACATGGTCATCTCATTAGATGCTGAGAAAGCATTTGACAAAATTCAGCATCCTTTCATGCTAAAGGTCTTGGAAAGATCAGGAATTCAAGGCCCATATCTAAACATAGTAAAAGCAATTTACAGCAAACCAGTAGCCAGCATCAATCTAAACGGAGAGAAACTTGAAGCAATCCCACTAAAATCAGGGACTAGACAAGGCTGCCCTCTCTCTCCATATCTTTTCAATATAGTACTTGAAGTTCTAGCTAGAGCAATTAGACAACAAAAAGAGGTCAAAGGGATACAAATTGGAAAGGAAGAAGTCAAACTATCACTATTTGCAGACGATATGATAGTATACTTAAGCGACCCAAAGAACTCCACCAGAGAACTCCTACAGCTGATAAACGACTTCAGCAAAGTGGCCGGATATAAAATCAACTCAAGCAAGTCAGAAGCCTTCCTATACTCAAAGGATAAGCAGGCTGAGAAAGAAGTAAGAGAAATAATACCCTTTACGATAGCCACAAACCATATTAAGTATCTTGGCGTGACGCTAACCAAACAAGTGAAAGATCTGTATGACAAGAACTTCAAGTCTCTGAAGAAAGAAATTGAAGAAGACCTCAGAAGATGGAAAAATCTGCCATGCTCATGGATTGGCAGTATTAATATAGTAAAAATGAGCATCTTACCAAAAGTAATACACAGATTCAATGCAATCCCCATCAAAATCCCAACTCAATTCTTCATAGAGTTAGAAAGAGCAATTCAAAAATTCATCTGGAATAACAGAAAACCCAGAATAGCTAAAACTATTCTCAAGAGTAAAAGAACCTCTGGGGGAATCAGTATCCCGGACCTCAAGCTGTACTACAGAGCAATAGTGTTAAAAACTGCATGGTATTGGTACAGTAACAGACATGTAGATCAATGGAACAGAATTGAAGACCCAGAAATGAATCCACACTCCTATGGTCACTTGATCTTTGACAAAGGAGCTAAAACCATCCAGTGGAAAAAAGATAGCCTTTTCAACAAATGGTGCTGGCTCAGCTGGAGGTCAACATGCAGAAGAATGCAAATTGACCCATCCTTATCTCCT
Organism: Tokudaia tokunoshimensis; assembly: GCA_036184795.1. Classification (NCBI taxonomy): domain Eukaryota; kingdom Metazoa; phylum Chordata; class Mammalia; order Rodentia; family Muridae; genus Tokudaia; species Tokudaia tokunoshimensis. The sequence goes on from BTHU01000023.1 coordinate 104,549,162, forward strand.
TGCACTAAGCTCAATTCTAAGCGGATCAAAGATCTCCACATAAAACCAGACACACTGAAACTAATAGAAGGGAAACTAGGGAAGAACCTTGAACATATGGGCACAGGGGAGAATTTCCTGAACAGAACTCCAATAGCTTATACTCTAAGATCAAGAATAGACAAATGGGACCTCATTAAATTACAAAGTTTTTGCAAGGCAAAAGACACCGTCAAAAAGACAAAGCGGCAACCAACTAACTGGGAAATGATCTTTACCAACCTTACATCCGACAGAGGGCTAATATCCAAGATATACAAAGAACTCAAGAAGTTAAACTCCAGAGAGGCAAGTAACCCTATTAAAAAATGGGGTACAGAGCTACACAAAGAGTTCTCACCTGAAGAATATCTAATGGCTGAGAAGCACCTAAAGAGATGTTCATCATCCTTAGTCATTAGGGAAATGCAAATCAAAACAACCCTGAGATTCCATCTCACACCAGTCAGGATGGCTAAGATCAAAAACACAGGAGACAGCAGTTGTTGGCGAGGATGTGGAGAAAGAGGAACACTCCTCCACTGCTGGTGGAATTGCAGGCTGGTACAACCACTCTGGAAAGCAGTCTGGCGGCTCCTCAGAAAACTGGGCATGACACTTCCGGAGGATCCGGCTATACCACTCCTGGGCATATACCCAGAGACTTTACCTGCATGCAATAAGGACACATGCTCCACTATATTCATAGCAGCCTTATTTATAATAGCCAGAAGCTGGAAAGAACCCAGATGTCCCTCAACGGAGGAATGGATTCAGAAGATGTGGTATATTTACACAATGGAATACTACTCTGCAATTAAAAACAATGAATTCACGAAATTCCTAGGCAAATGGTCAGAACTTGAAAATATCATCCTTAGTGAGGTAACCCAATCACAAAAGATCACACATGGTATGAAGTCACTGATAAGGGGATATTGACCCAGAATCTCAGAATACCCTAGACACAATCAGCATATCAATAGATTTCTAAAAAGATGGAAGGAGAGACCCCTGGTCCTGGAAAGACTGGATGTAGGGGAACGCCAGGACAGAGTAATGAGAGGGGGTTGAACGGAGAAAAGAGGGAGGGAAGGGGGCTTATGGGACTTTCGGGGAGGGAGGAAACGGGAAAGGGGAAGTGATTTGGAATGTAAATTAAAAAAATAAAATAAAATTAAATTAAAAAAAAAAAGGACTGTACCAACTTTTAGTCTAAATATTTACGTTTGTACCCATAAGCAAATGCCACTCTCGTCCTTAATGTAGAAGCTTCTCTTTGTTGTAAATGTCAGCTGAATATAGAGACTGAGTGGATAAAGACGCTCAGAATAAATAATGGTTGGATGTTCAGCCCTAAACAGGACATTTATACCATCCCATCTGAACCTTTGGGGACAAGGGCAGAAACATTGAGGAAGAGGCAGTAGGAAAATGCCAGAGGCAGATGATGATATGAAATGCTATCTTCAGCTTATTATATGACACAAAATGATCTCAGAGCAGCTGTGGTGGTTTGTCTGCATTCAGCATGCATGAGACTGGACCTGAAGCAGCTAAACTTCAGTTGGGGAGGGAGGGGTTCATGGGGCTTGACTTAGTTGGCTTTGCTATTGTCCTGATGAACAACATGCAAAAGAGCTACTTGGGGAGGAAAGGGCTCATTTGGCTTATGCTTCCATTGTTCATCTTTGAGGTGGGCACGAACGCAGAGGCCATGAAGTACTGCTCACTGGCATGCTGTCCTATAAATGCAAAAAATAAGTTAAATATTCGTCTTATTTAGGGTTTTTATTGCTGTGACAAAACACCATGATCAAAGAAACTTGGGGAGGAAAGGGTTTATTCGGCTTACACTTATAGGGCACTGTTCATCATTTAAAAAAGTCAGGACAGGAACTCAAATAGGGCAGGAACCTGGAGGCAGGAGCTGATGGAGGAGGCCATGGAAGGATCCTGCTTACTGGCTTGATGTCCTTGGCCTGATCATCCTGCTTTCTTATAGAAGAACCCAGGGCCACCTGGCACCACATCAGTGGAATAGGCCCTGGCCCCAGCAATCACTAATCAAGAAAATGCCTTACATCCCAGTTTTATGGTGGCATTTTCTTAATTAATAATCCCTCCTTTCGGATAACTCTGGTAGGTGCGATAGGTTGACATTAGCGAGCCAGTACAACTTCTTTACTTTAAGAGGGAAGAACCAGGACACAGTCACAATCTGAACAAAACCAAACCAAATTTGACCTGTGTAAATAACCCAGTTTCCAATGTTTGGGATCTACACAACAATCTTCTAGGCCCGTCCAAAAGGCTTGGGTCATCCCTCTGGTTCTGTGCTCTGCAGCACACACACCTGCCTTGTAAGCTCACACTAGCTCCACTCCACCCCTGCTGCTGCTCTTGGCGGTCATCTCATGCTATCTCCACGATGCTGGGATCTCTTTCTGTAACTAGGCTGCACTTTCACCACTAATAGACTCTCCCGGCCTCTCTTTAGGGACTCTAGTCCTGTCACAGAGTGTCAAGCTTCCACTGCTCTCCAGATTCACCTTCAAATCCAGTGACACCTGGGTGACTCTTTCACTACCAAGTTCAGCTGTCAACACAAGGTGGATCCTTGGCCACCTCTGGAACAGAGCTTCTGTGTGCTAATGCTGAGGTTATACTTCCCAGAAAGGTTCCGCTCAGTAAGATGCTGGTGTCTTGTCTTCTTGAACCCCCATTAATTTCTCAATGTCAGCAAACCAGCATTGATTATCCCAATATAAGAAAGGTTTCATTTTAGTGCTCCTTGTCTCCTGTCAATCATAATCAATTTGTCTGCTCCAGCTAACCAGTAGCACAGATTCTTAATGAAAATATACAAAGGGTCTTTAAGTATCTCTCTGCTCACTGGCACCTCACAAGCCAGGCCTCCGTCCTCTGCACTGCTCTCAGCATTATTACCTTCCAAGTTTCCTCAGAACAGCTCACCAGGTTCAAAAAGCTCAATAGCTTTTCTCTAGCCAATTTTCCCAAGTCTTTCCAGGATCCTCCCCACTCCCAGGACCAATTTCCGTCTTGGGTAGGGTTGCTACTGCAGAGATGAAAGAGTACGACCACACACACAAAAAAAAACTTGCTTGAGAAATGTGATTATTTGCCTTATACATCATAGTCCATCATCCAAGGAAGTCAAGACAAAAACTGAAATCAGGGCCGGAACCTGGAGACAAGAGCTGATGCAGAGGCCATGGAGGGGTGCTGATCTCTGGCTTGCTCTCTAGGTCTTGTTCAGCTTGCTTTCCTGTGGAACTCAGGACCACTAAGCCAGATGTGGCACCACCCACAATGGACTGGGCCCTCCCCCATCAACTACTAATTAAGAAAATGCCTTACAGGCTTGCCTGCAGCAGGATCTTATGAAGGCATATTCTCATTTGAGGTTCCCTCATCTCAGACGACTGTAGCCTCTGTCGACTATAGATAGCCTCTGTCAAGTTGAGATAAAACTAGTCAGAACAGGAATCTACTTCTCCCTGCTGAACTATTGGCAATTACCATTTCCTGTTCAGGGAGCAATCATTGCTTTCAGTTGTGTATAAAACAGTGAGCCCAATAGGTTCCACTGGATATTTACAAAGCCACAGTCACACAGTAGGTCTTGATTAAGACTAGTCAATTACAAAACAAAACAAAACAAAATAAATGGCATAAATGTGGGCAAGGGTGGTGGTGGTGGTGGTGGTGGTTGTGACAGAAGTGTGAGAGACATAAGACAGAGTGTATGTGGGGAATGAATGTGACCAGAATGCATTATATACATTTATGAAGTTGTCGAAGGACACATTTAATCAAATAATAAAATAAGGACTTGACTTCTCACAATGGAGCACTGGAAGGTATGGACACCCAGACCATAGCACTTTCTTAAGAACACTACCGCTGACTACTCGCAGAGCTTTTAGTCCCTTAGGTCAGAAGGAATTGGTAGGGAAGGTAGGGATTGTGAAAGTCACAGTTTTTGACATACCATTGTCCATGTGGTTCGATGTAGATGCAGTTCCATCTTGTAGCCACTGTGGGCTCCTCAGCTAACATCCTGCCTGCTCTGGTTCCAAAGTCACTGAATATAACTAGCAATAGGAATAGGAAACCACAACCTCCTTTAAGGTGGCTGACTTTGTTACGGAAGTGACCCACAAAGAACCAGCCTGGCACTCAGTGGGAGAACTCAGCTTTATTCCTAGGGTCTTGGACCCAAACTAAAGCTCCTTTCAAAAGAAAGCAGGGGGAAGGGAAATGAAAAGTCCAGCTTCAACCTAGAGTTACAGTTTCTTATAGTTTAGATACCAGTGTTCCAATCCCTGACTGTGTGGCCATCAGAGAGGGTGGTTTTTGAGTCTCATGACCACCAAGGGAAATTTCCATCCCAATCAGACATGATTGCAGGAACAAAAATTGCAGGCAGCAGATCAAACATTTCTTCCTTAGCAAACACCATCTGTTCTTTGACAAGGTACTTGTGGTAACCATTTCTTTTCTTTTTTATTATTTATTAATCATTTTATTTGTTTACATTTTCAAATGTTATTCCCCTTTCCAGTTTCCACTCAGTAAACATCCCACCCCATCCTCCTCCCCTCTGCCTCTAAGAGGGTGTTCTCCACCCACCCACTCCCACCTCACCCCTCTAGCATCCCCCTTCTCTGGGGCTTCAAGCCTCCACAGGACCAAGTGCCTCCCATCCCATTGATGCCAGATAAGGCAGTCCTCTGCTACATACTCTTTGGTTGGTGGTTTAGTCTCTGGGAGCTCTGAGGGATCCAGATTAGTTGATACTGTTGTTTTTCCTTTGGGGTTGCAATCCCCTTCAGCTCCTTCAGCCCTTCCCCTAACTCTTTCACTGGGGTCCCCAGGCTCAGTCCAATAGTTGTCTGTGAGTATCTGTATCTGTCTCAGTCAGGTGCTGGCAGAGTCTCTCAGAGGACAGCCATACCTGGCTCCTGTTTGCAAGCACATCTTGGCATCAGCAATTGTGTCAGGGTTTGGTGTCTGCGGATAGATGGCATGGATCGCATGGTGGGACAGTCTCTGGATGGTCTTTCCTTCAGTCTCTGCTCCATTTTTGTCCCTGCATTTCCTGTAGACAGGAACAATTCTGGACCAAAAATGTTGAAGATGGGTGGGTGGCCCCATCCCTCCAATGGGGGCCCTGTCTATCTACTGGAGTTGGGCTCTCGAGGTTCTCTCTCCCTGCTGTTGGAGATTTCTGCTAATGTCAGCCCCATTGGGTCCGGGAAGCCTCTTGCATCCCTGGTGTCTGGGACCTTCTAGTGGTTCAAGTTCCCCATCCTCCACGGCTACTTATTTCTATTTGTTCTTTTGGCTTTCTGGACTATGGTTTAAAATTTTTTTTTAAAAAAATGCCCGTTAGTGTGCTGACCAATGACCTCTCCGCCCATTGATGCCTGACAAGGCAACCCTATGCTCCAAATGCAGCTGGAGCCATGTGTGCCACTTGGTTGATGACTTACTCCTTGGGAGCTCTGGGGGGTCTGGTTGGTTTATCTTATTGTTCTTCCTATGAGGTTGCAAACCCCTTCAGCTCCTTTATTCCTTTCTCAAGCTCCTCCATTGTGTACCCTGTGCTCAGTCCAATGGTTGACTGTGTGCATCCACCTCTGTATTTGCAAGGCTCTGGCAGAGCCTCTCAGGAACTTTTTTTAAAAGATTTATTTATTATTATACGTAAGTACACTGTAGCAGTCTTGAGACCCTCCAGAAAAGGGTGTCAGATCTCATTATGGATGGTTGTGAGTCACCATGTGGTTCCTAGAATTTGAACTCAGGACCTCTGGAAGAACAATCAGTGCTCTTAACTGCTGAGCCATCTCTCTAGCCCTAGTGTTAACTTTTAAACACACAAAACATGTTTTGGGGTGACATACTTCAGTTGACAAGAACAGAGGCTCAGAAGTGGAATTACAGTAGCCAAAAACCAAGGTTAGCACATTTAGAGACTTTCTCAGAACTATAATCTTTGATGGACCAGGTCTTTGTTTTCATTTGGACAGGTGGTGCTTTCTATGTGCTGACTCTTATGCCCTGAATGGCACTCCCATTTTGGAGTCAATTGTGCTAAGGCCTGGGACCTACTAAGAGACCTGTTACATTCCCACTGGTCTTAGTGAATGAGTCAAATCATGATCTCATTCTCTTTGAAAGAGGTGTGGTTGGTCCTACGGACCATTCCTTATTCTAAATTTATACTTTTACTGAATTGATTGGCTAAAAACCAGATACTGGTACTATTTTTCTAGATAATATCTTTGTCTCTATTTCTCCTTTGAGTTCTTGTTTGTTTAATTGTTTTTACTCCTGATGACTTAGCACAAAAGAACATGTTTCTTTCAAAGCCATACTTAGTCCCCTTATCTTTTAGAAGTAAGTATTAGCCACTCCTCTTTTGAGGTACCATTCTTAGAAGGGAATCTAAGTATAGTTTCAATAGTTCTAGGTCCTGATCATCATGTCTACTTAGTTTGGAAACCATCAAAAGAGGCACATTTAGTCAAACCATTGTTACATGCCTACCAAATTGTCTCAGTGATATGGCTGTTGTCCAGATAAGTTAAGCCATAAGGCAGAATAATAGGCATCAGGGTAAGCAGAAGTGCCTGCCTAGGTTAAAGGTTTTGGAAATTAGACAAGACTCATCCCATTATACGTCCTCTAATATTAATTTGGGCTACCCCAGTCACAATAACTTTTGTAGGTTAGTGGACTAACAGACTGGTTAGTAAGGGCGAGGCAGGGTATCTAAGCATTCTTGGCACATTTCTGGCTGTTAATGACCAACTCCACCCCCAGAATCCCATCCTGTGGAACAGAATCTTGATTCCCCAGGTTTTTCTTGTTATCCAAAGGCAATAATTTTTTTACAAAACTTTCTAGAAGTTTTCATTTTATGGTCATTGGATTATATTTTTCTATGGTGCATTTCTTGGAAGAGACTTTCTATATATTCATCTGTGTATTTTTATTTAGCCTCTATTTTACAACCCAAATTTTTGCAATGGATCCTCTTTCTGGGGGGGGGGGTGCAGCTACAGGTCTCAAATAGAACTGTAAACTCTGTATTCCTATCTCAAACAATTAAACTCCCACATCTTTCCTTTTTCCAATACAACCAAACATTTAATGTAGACGTCATTGAGCAAAGGTCAAGATGAATATGGGTTTCCAGTCTGTAGTCACGTTAGATAATACCTTCCCTGTATTAGTTTTCCTTAGTTTCCAAGTACAGTCCTGAGGGCCATGGGTTTGGATGATTACCCTATCCTCATACCCATAGAACAAAACATAAGACTCTGGAAGAAGTAAAAGGCTAGGGAGGGGAAGGGCCTGGGACCTGATGAAATGGATCCCTAGTCCTAGAGACAGTTCATTTGGCCAGGACATCCATGGATTCCACTTTCTTGACCTGGAAATGGTAGATCCATGGTGTAATGTCAGCTACCTTCATAGTCTTAGGTGTGGAGAAAATCACCATGGAGGGTCCCTTCTGAGTTGGCTCCTTCTGTTTCCAGGGGCCTTATGGCTACCTGTTTGACACATACATTATTTCAAGATTTGAACAAGCAGAAACTGGTGATGGCTTTAGATGTTTGCTAAGACTCTCAGCCTAAAAAAAAAGCATTTATGGAGAACTAGAGAGCCTGTAGTAGCTTGAGAATGGGTGCTAGAGAGTTCTGCCAACTGCTGGCCTCTGAGCTTGTGAAGAAGTAGAACAAATCTTTCCAATGTAATCTCATAGGGACTAAATTATTACCTGTATGGGGTGCAGCAATTCCAAGCAAAGGAAGGAGATCTATCCATCCTTTGCTGGACTCTAATGAGAGCTTCGTTAAAGTTTCTTTTAATGTCCTGTTTATATTTTTTACTTGCCCATAATTCTGAGGACTATATGCACAATGATGTTTCCATTCTGTGTGTAAATTTTTGTTAATTGTGAAGTTATGGCTATGAAAGCTGGGTCATTGTCAGATACCATTGCTAGGGGCAGTACAATCAGGGGATCAGTTCCTGGAGGAGCTTTGAAGCTACTATCTCAGCAGGTTTAGTCCAGATGAATGCTTCAATCCACCTGGAAAAGGTACCTATAAAACCTACCAAGTAAAGGTTTACCATCCCCTGGCAGTCTGGATCTTGCTGAAGTCAATTTCCCTAGAGTTGCTGAGGTGTTGATCTCTTATTTGGACTCCTTCCTGGGAAAGGGCTCTCTGGTTTAGATTTATTTGAACACAAACTTGGCATTATCTTGAACCAGGATGTCCAGTTTAGGTATAACGTAACTTAATCTGAGTAACTCAGAAAGTTTTGTGGACCCCAGATACCTGGTGATGGTCAATTACCAACAGCCCTTCTAGTTGCTTATGTGAGAAGGATCTTTACCTCTGGTGTCCTCCATCAACCTGTGGGTCTGAGCTGTCAATTTCTTGTTTACCAAGGAGTCTCAGGCTGCACCAGGTTGGGTGATGTCATCAGAATATCAATAGGTGTTAGTGCTCTTTGTTGGGCATCCAGATTTAGCGACCAGGCAGTGGAGGACCACAGTTCACAGGAAAAGCCAAATAGCCTCTAGGAAAGGTCAATACTTTCTCTTTGTTTTTAATGTCGTTTCTCCTAGTAGTAAGATGTCCTCTTTATCATTCATACATACATGCAGTGGATAGAATAGTAAAAACCATAGCGAAGTCCATGTATGTGTTAGTGGAGTCTCTTTTTCCCTAGTTGAGAGCCTGGGTCTGTTATCTGGGCTGAGATACCTGGCTTAGGACTAAATCATTTACAAATGGTTTAGTATATAAATGCTGTATAGCTGCCAAGCCTGCCATGGGTGTGCAAACACTTGGAATTCAGATCACAAGCATGCTTTCAGTCTAGAGATGCTTGTCCTCAAAATCCTCCCAGGAGAACCCTGTGTTGGTAGAGCAGAGGGTTGGTTGTGGTTGAAAGCTCAGGAAATAAGGGAAGATGAGAAGATGCCCCAAGAGAGAAGACCAGTAACCTCAGCTAGGTCCCTGGGAGACTACACAGATTCAATGTATCAGAACATAGCTCTGGGGTGGACACAGGGCAAAGCACAGGTGGCTCTATTCAATTTTTCAAACTGGAGCCAGAAGTATGATAGGAGATAAGAATATCTGCAAATACCTTTGTTTCTTCTTTCCATCAACACAGGCCTGAGTCTTCAGGCACCCAGCCATCTGGGTCCAGGTTGACACTGCAGCATGTCTTCCAAACCAGCTACCACCAGAGGGCAGCAGCGTTCATTCACAACTGTTGAAAAGTCAGGAAGCCTAGGAAACTGATGTGGGAAAGAGAACATAGCAAAAGGAGAAACATTCCATCCCACCTGCCACGCCCTGGGCCTGGCCCGCAACCGAACCAATTACTGCACATAGCTAGGCAATCATTATGACGTTATCTCGAGATCTGTGACAATCTCTCTCTTCTCCCCAGCCCATAACCCCATCACATCCCACTGCAATCACTAGGGACCACTCAGGATACATCACTGTCTTTCCTTTCTCCACATTCCCTAAGTCACTCTCAGACTTTCTATGTCCTCTGTGAACAGCCACATACTTGTGTCTGGGGCTAGGTATACAGGTGAAAATGGAGAGTCGGAGAAAGGGATGAAGGAGAGACAAGTGAGGAAGGAAAGATAAAGAGCTTTATATGCAGTAGATTTTTGTGCCCCAAACACCATGGAAAGATTCCAGAATATCCATCATAATGTATGGCCTCTTCAAATTAACTGTGAATGGGGCTGCTTAGCCCAGAAGAGAGCTATAGATCCTGTGCACTGCTGCATGTTACTGCTGTGTGCAGAGGCCAGGAAGCCATCCCAGGAAATTTCACCACATCCCTCAAAGACAGATGCATTCTCCTGGGCAGTGAGCAAATTGGTTCACCTGGCAGATATGGTTGTCACATGGCTTAGATGTCTATGTATCTCCTATGTGTTGAGCTCTGGAGCACTGCCTGCTCCAGGAGCCGGCATTGGTCCAAGCTGCTATGGGACAACCTGTTCCTTGGTTCTCCCAAAGACTCCCACGTCGGAGGGAACTTCCCTTCCTAGTCTGCTAGGACCCATGTACCACCTTTCCCAAACCCAGGCATGAAAACCACATGGAAATATTTGGAGCATCTATGACAAAATTCTGCTTCAGGACAGCATCACACTGAAAAGGCCAAGCTACCCTTATCCCAAGTCTACTCCAATGGTGATGCATTTTTAATAGAAATTTCTTTTACTAAGACTGTACTTTTTGCTTAACCTCACAGCCAGAGTCAATTATATACTTTGATGTCACTTCAGACTTGAGACTGATGCCTACTGTATGCATCTCCTTTGTATAACCCGTCTTTAGGAGACCAATGCAACAACCAATCTTACTTGCTCTGAGCTTCTCTAGTAATCAACCAATATAAGCTGGCCTAAGGCATAGCTGTTATGTTAAAATATGCAAATATGCTCTTTTCAGTGTTCTTGACCCAGAATGTAATGAATGTATACTTGTATAGTTGAAGTCAGTGATTTATTCACTTGTAAAACACTGTCAAATATTTCTTTAAGTATCAAGAATTTTTCCCTATATGATGAGAGAGAGAGAGAGAGAGAGATATTTTCAGGCTTGTACAGACCCATATTCATGCAACAGAGAAACAGAAACAGTGGAAGATAAGGAGGGAGAGAAATGAAGAATTCAAATCCGATCACTCTTGTTTAAATTACATCAAGAAAATGCATTTACATTTATTTTCTATAATATGACACTGATGGGTTTTGGTGCTCTGAAATCATTACTACATTCAAACAATTGCATTTTGGTATTCTATGTGGGTATATATTTGTCTTTTAGGGCACAATGGTTGTCAGAAGGTGGGGCTGTTGAGCATACCCCGGGGAAGCACTTTGAATGCCAGATGTTAGATTACTGAGATGTAGACCTTGAAAAAGCACACCTTGATCACTAGGATATAAAGGAATATGATCCTGTAAATCAATAAAATATGTAGGGTAGTTTTGAGTGACCATAGCAGGAACAGAAACTCTAGGCTGAAGAGCATCAAAGCAATAGGGATGGGCACGGACAGGAGAGGATATGTAAATCATTTACCAGTCTCTCAGGAATACAGGAGATAGACACATTCCAGGTGCTGAAGTGGGACTCCATATGATCCTCCTGAACTTATTCTTGGATTAGCGGATGCAAATGTAAAGTCTGTGCCCTTAATTAGTCACTAGTGTGCTGAAACAAGGGACCCTTCCATTCAAGAACATTGGCTAGGTGTTTTTCAGTAGCTCCTTGAGAAAGAAAGTTCTGGAACAGAGGTTTCACAACTCCATTGACACAAGAGCTTCTACCCCAAAGAGAGAAAATAAGGGTGAAATATAGAGTTGAAAGTGGCAGTTTTGCTTTGAAAGCTTGCACACATGTATTCTGCTCTTTGGTGGACCTTTGCCTCAGACCCTGTGACTGTCTAAATTTGGAGACTGGATGTGGCAATTAGAAGTATCAGCTATAATTTCTTATTTTTTTTTGAGAATCTGCTCAATTGAAATTGTAGTATAAGGTTTATCATGAAACATCAATTGAGCTGGGCAGTGGTGGCACAAGCCTTTAATCCTAGCACTTGGAAGGCAGAGGCAGGAGATTTCTGAGTTCGAGGCCAGCCTGATCTCAGAGTGAGTTCCAGGACAGCAAGGGCTACACAGAGAAACCCTGTCTCTAAACTCCACCGCCCACCAAGAAAAGTTGAGCCCAATATCTGTGGAATGAGATTGTTGATTTTGGCATCATATGGGAACACCATAGTCGTCAGGAGCCTCTATCACTTCAATTGTGTGTAATTTTATAACGGAATTACAGATAAGCCTAATCATGAACTTTGTTTAGTGGTAGTAATCACATTTCTTACTGTCTTAGTGTTAGGGATGGAGTTGGATGGCAAGGTGCTTATTACACAGGAAGCAGTGTCTGCTACTTTAGCAACATTCCCTTCTGCTGAATCAACCCGAGGTGCATAGAACAGGGATGTAAGAGGCTGTTTCATAATAATGCATTGCCACACACTACCTGATGCCTCTACTGAGCAAAACACACCAAACCATTACCTTCCACAAACAATATTGGTTACTTCAGTACCTTGGCTACTTCTAGTTAAATGTGGGCCTCTCAGAATGTGTCAGGTGACTCAGCCTGGGAGACAAAGACCCCAATGTGTCCCCATTTCTACTGTACTGTGAGGATTAAGTTCTCTCAAGCAACAGGACATATTATATAACTCTCCTTAAGGAAACCCATCCCTTTCTGGAAGAGAGATCAGAAACCTTAAGTACAAAAGCATGAGCACTGGACCCTGGCTGAACTCAGGTCCCCTCACCGTGAAGTGGAAACATTACCACTTGGGCAGTGGTACAGGATCCTCAGCTGTCATCTTGGCTATTCAAATGTAGGTGAGATGCCAAATCTTTTAAGTTTAGACTCCATTTTAGTGAGCCTCACCTAAGTTTGAACTGAGGGTAAACTAACAGGCTGGTACCTAGCGTTAGTTTCTATGTTGCCCCTCAATGAATCCAGAGCCTAGCTCCAGCCTCTAGGCTAATCCCCAACAAGACCAGCATTTCCAGGTTACACCCTTAACAAGACCAGTGTCTCCAGGTTATTCCCCCAAACAAACCTGCACCCCTTGGCTACAAGTACATGCCTGGCCTCATGGCCGCCAATGCAGAGGGGAGCAGAAGTTAAGTTTATGATATGACTCCCAGCACCAGTCAATTATGGTAAAGTCCACAATAGCTTTCCAATTAGATGCTTGCACATGTACTCCTTGCTTGCTGTGTACGATAAAGCCTTGCCTTGATAGACATTCAGGGACCCCTTACCATGAAATCTGACTTGAATGACAGTGGTGTCTTGAAGGTTGCAGGTGGGGGTGAGCCAGCTCAAATGGAATAAAGACCCTGCTGTGACTTGTATCAGATTGTCTCCTGTCTTTTGGGGGATCACTAATATTTCCCTGGCACAACACAGGGTGATTCTCAGGGTGATCATGCCTGCCCAGGGTGTGCTATCACTGTGGATCCATACCACACCCAAACTACTAGAGAACATAGAGCATAGAAAATGTGGGCCGCTGCCATCGGGACACAAACACTTGCCTCAACTGGTTACTAGACTCCAAAATAGATTCTCACCTAGATAAGAGAGTATTTATTTCATCTTACACTGGAAGGAGAAAGTGGTGTTGTTATATTATAACCTCAACAAAGGAATTAATCATAATAATAATCATTGCTGACCAATCTGTGTGCAGATATTGCTCTCACTCTCAACATTTCATAGTTACAGTAGTTTCTTGTGTAGGGCTGAGGCATCATGGGCTTTCTCTGTCCACTTTGCCATATATCCTGCCCATCTTTATCTCACGTTTAAACTATCATCCTGTCGAGTCCTGATTAGTTTAGAGAGAGCAAGGAGGGTTATATGGGAAGGTGTGAAGAGAGAAAGAGAATGGAGAAACATATAATTATATCATAATATCAAAAGCTCCACTATGTTCATAGCAGCCTTATATTTTTTAATTTTATTTTATTTTCTAAGTTTTTTTTATTTACATTCAAAATCATTTCCCCTTTCCCGTTTCCTCCCTCCCCGAAAGTCCCATAAGCCCCCTTCCATCCCTCTTTTCCCCATTCAACCCCCTCTTGCTTCTCTGTCCTGGCATTCCCCCACATCCAGTCTTTCCAGGACCAGGGGTCTCTTCTTCTTGGAAATCTATTGATAAGCAAATTGTGTCTAGGGTATTCTGAGTTTCTGGGTTAATATCTCCTTATCAGTGACTGCATACCATGTGAGTTCTTTTGTGATTGGGTTACCTCACTAACGATGATATTTTCCACTTCTGACCATTTGCCTAAGAATTTCATGAATTCATTGTTTCTAATTGCAGAGTAGAATTCCATTGTGTAAATATACCACATCTTCTTTATCCAATAAATCTTTAAAAAAAAAAAAAGAGTGTATCAAAAAAGTAAAACTGTAAATCATAGAAAAAGAAAAAAAGGACTCAAAGCCTAGCAGACAGCTGACATCAGCACAAGTAATAATTCCCTGGTATAAAACATATCCATATTCTTTGGGGTTCAAAAAAACCTAAGGGAATGGCCTACTATGTTCTGGACAAAAGGAAAAATCTCTAAGAGCAAAGTGCTCATATTGTTCCAACCAGATAGGTATAAACTATCCAGTGCCACAGATGGATGTCACTAGATTACAAAACAGAAAACAGAGGGAAAGTAAATAGAGAGAGATGCAGTAAGAAGAGACCTCTCTGCCTCAAACAGGGTATGCAAAGGTTTAGGCATTGGAACACACATTATGCACAATGCTTTCTGCCAGAGGAAATTCACTGAGCTGACATCATCACTTCATCAACTATTTCTTTTTTTTTAATTTTATTTTCTAAGTTTTTTTTATTTACATTCAAAATCATTTCCCCTTTCCTGTTTCCTCCCTCCCCGAAAGTCCCATAAACCCCCTTCCCTCCCTCTGTTCCCCATTCAACCCCCTCTCGCTTCTCTGTCCTGGCATTCCCCTACATCCAGTCTTTCCAGGACCAGGGGTCTCTCCTTCCATCTTCTTAGAAATCTATTGATATGCAAATTGTGTCTAGGGTATTCTGAGATTCTGGGTTAATATCCCCTTATCAGTGACTGCATACCATGTGTGTTTTTTTGTGATTGGGTTACCTCACTAAGGATGATATTTTCAAGATCTGACCATTTGCCTAGGAATTTTGTGAATTCATTGTTTTTAATTGCAGAGTAGTATTCCATTGTTTAAATATACCACATCTTCTGAATCCATTCCTCCGTTGAGGGACATCTGGGTTCTTTCCAGCTTCTGGCTATTATAAATAAGGCTGCTAGGAACATAGTGGAGCATGTGTCCTTATTGCATGCAGGTAAAGCCTCTGGGTATATGCCCAGGAGTGGTATAGCTGGATCCTCTGGGAGTGTCGTGCCCAGCATTCTGAGGAACCGCCAGACTGCTTTCCAGAGTGGTTGTAACAGCTTGCAATCCCACCAGCAGTGGAGGAGTGTTCCTCTTTCTCCACATTCTCGCCAACAACTGCTGTCTCCTGTGTTTTTGATCTTAGCCATTCTGACTGGTGTGAGATGGAATCTCAGGGTTGTTTTGATTTGCATTTCCCTAATGACTAAGGATGATGAACATCTCTTTAGGTGCTTCTCAGCCATTAGATATTCTTCTGGTGAGAACTCTTTGTTTAGTTCTGTACCCCATTTTTAATAGGGTTACTTGCCTCTCTGGAGTTTAACTTCTTGAGTTCTTTGTATATATTGGATATTAGCCCTCTGTCAGATGTAGGGTTGGTAAAGATCATTTCCCAATTAGTTGGTTGCCGCTTTGTCAGGGGAAAGTAGGACATTATCTTATGAGATACAGGGGTAAGACTTTGTCTTACAAGATATTTAGGGTTGCTGTATAATAATAAAAAATTTACTTGTCTAAGTTACTTTGCTGCTGTAGCTGACCTGCCTTCTTTGTTTCTCTGAGGCCAGAAACTGTGGTCTTGGGCACTTAACACCTCATCCTAAAACCACAGGATATTAAGTAAAGAATAATTGCTAGAAACTTTTCTCTTTTGTCAAGATGCCTGTAACTTCTCAGGCTAGGGGGAAGCTTGGAGCAATAAACTTCTATTGAACAAGTAGAATAGAATAACTCTCACAGAAAGAAAAACTTTTACCTTGCATAAACACATAAATTCATATACATATTTTCACATGCACATTCATACAATTCCATTCAGACCAGTTGGGTTCAGCTTGCATGCATTCTCTCAATTACATACTTACACACACACATGCATACGTTCTCACAATTACATACTTACACATTCATATCCATACTTACATATGGACTGAAGACCAAGACCTAATCCAGATAGAACTCATTCATTCTGGATGAAAAATGAGCTACAATCTTTATTGCATATCAAAAGAAAAAGCTTCTACCTTTTTAATGCTAAATAAATTAAACTCAAGTTTACAAGAAGAAGAAAAGAACTTCAAGTCCCTGAATAAAAAAGAGAAGACCTCAGAAGATGGAAAGATCTCCCATGTTTCCTTAAGAAGACTAAGCCTGCCTTGTTATTAAGAAAAGATCTATACTGTCCCAAGGTAAGGAGAAGCCTCCCTTCTCCTTCTGCTCTCTCTGCAGCTTCTATTTCTTCTTTTCCTTGCATTCTGCACATTGCTCTCTTAGTTTTTATGTTACCTATAACTATTCCACTCTGCACTCTTTTTCTAATCTTGCTCCCTCCTCTTGTGCTCTTATTCCCAATGCCTTCTCTCCCAATACTATGCCTATACTTCTAAGTTCTTGTTGAGATCTGCTCTGTCTAAAAAGGGTTCAGTCTAAAAATTTCTTCTCAGCTCATTTCCCCTCTCTTCTCTTTGTCTCTGCACTTATACATTTTACAGAATGCATGGTCACATGTTAAAAACAATCTCCACAAGTTCACACATAAATTCAAATCATAAATTGAAATAGAAGTTTACAACAGAGAATATTTCCATGCATATGCACTAGGCGTAATTATCTGGCTAATTATTCATCACCCATTACAGCTCCACAGGTTCATCAAAAGTTAAAAAACATATGTTATTAGTGAAGTTTTATATAGATAAACCTAGTCAATATTTTATCTTCTGCCCTAGAACTGATAATATAACGTAAGTTCCCTTTTTATGACCTTTGGTTAACTGTTTTACAGCCTCATGGAACGTGCTCTGAGTTGTAGAAAGTCTGGTTAATATGTAGAAACAATTAACTGGTGACACTTGGGAGACTGGCAGAGTTCTCACTGAAGCTTTGACTATCAGAAAAGGACCTAATAGCAGTCCCAGTATAAAAGAGCTTAATAAAGACCGATATAATTGTAGGAATTCTTACAGGATCATCATTAAGTATTAAGAAATCACCTATTTGTTTATATAGCATCACTACAAGACAGTATATCTTTGTATATCTGTAGAGATCTGCTCAAGAGGTTGGGCTAATATCTAGAGATTATAATATATGTTTAATAATATCAGGAAAAGCATTAGCAGGAATCTTTCCTGAAATGACTTGTTCCTGGGCCTTGCCTATCGGAACAAATGTGTTGTGGATTTTCCAAGGCAGAAAATCTCAGGAAGTTCACCTGCTAGTTATTAGCTTGTCCTATGATGGCTCCTGATAATTTCAAGTACTATATTGAATAAATAGGGAGAGAGTTGGCAGCCTTGTATTGCATCTGATTTTAGTGAGATTGCTTCAACTTTGTCTCCATTTAATTTGATGCTAGGTGTTGGCTTGCTGCATATTGGTTTTATTAAACTTAGGTATGTGTCATGAATTCCTGATTTCTCCAAGGCTTTTTATCGTGAAGAGGTGTTGGATATTGTCTCAGGCTTTCTCAACTTTGAATGAGATGATCATGCAATTTTTTTTCTTTTTGTTTGCTTATATAGTGGGTTACTTTGATGGAGTCTGAGAAGAGAAGGGTTTCAAAGATAGGGGAGATTTTCTGTGAGAAGGAACCAGGATTAATTTGAAAACAAAACCTTTAGTGAGAAGGTCTGTGTCTCCTCAATTCTGTGTCTGCTGAGGCCAGAATATCCAGGGCAGCTTGTAGCTACAAGAAATGAGCTTTGCTAGAAGTAGGGAAACAGACAGTAGCTAGGGATCCTGTGGTAAAATGTGTGTATGTGGGCACTCTGTTTTCTACTAGGAAGAGAGAAAAGAATGCAGGACAAGTTTCCTACATCCCTGAGCCATATGTGTAAACTGCTGGGGAGCTATTGCTTGCTATCCCAAAGCGACATGGGTTCGAATGGAAGTGAGATACTGTGCTTTCTGTGTCTAGTAGGCCAAGAGACCTAGAGACCTGTCTGCTCAGGCTTCCAGAGTCACTAGAACCATCTCTCTCCCTGGACTTCAAAGACTGGAGAAATCCTTTGTCCTGCATCTCTAACACTATCAAGCCATGCCAAGTCAAGCAAAAAAGATATTGGGGGCATCAGCAAGATAATTCTGCTTCAGGATAGTATTTCACCTAGAATGCCAAACTATCCTTTACCTAGGTCCTGGGCCTTCTGCTTAGCAAAACATCCAAAATAGTTGCCTGCCACTAGGCATCCAGGTGACAACCTACTAATTTAGGCATTTCAGGCCAGAGGTGGATCTCCCAGCATGAGGCAGGGGCGTGGTCTTTGGGTCAAAGACCACACCGGGCTGTTATTTCCACTGGACTGAGACACTCCAGACATGGTTATGGCACCATCAAGGCATAGAGATTATAAACATATAAGACAAAAGGAAGACCACTCTTAGTTTAAAGAGAGGACAGAAGCCTCAGACACAAAACCATGGATACTGGGCCCAGTTCCCCTCACTGCACCACCAATATCCTGACTTGGTGTAGCACCCTTAGCTACCATCTTGACAGCAGCAAGGTAGACCCACAGGTCTTATCGAGGCTCTCTTGACACTGTGGAGCTGTCCTATAATCAAGCTTTAAAGGACCATTGCATGTAGATGAAAATGGGAAGGTGTCACTGCAGATATAAGTGCATGCATCAACCAGGGCTTAGGGCAGTAAGTGGCTTCAAAACTTGCTGAAGGCAGGTCTCCTGTGAACACATGGGAAAAGCCTGCACAAAAGCCTCAGAAACAAATTCATGGACACTGACACCAGGACCATAACACCATTATGCTTCCTGAGGAAATGACAATATCCTGACTTGAACATTGGCCTAGGACCCTCTGCTATCATGTTGAGCCCAGGGTTTAAGGAAAATCCCAAGGTAGTCAGTGTTACCAGCATTGTGGTAACACCATGGTTACACTACACATCCAAGGACTTAGGAGATCACTGGGCAAGGAAAAAGGCATGCACGCAGAAATAGACACCTGCATTATCCAAGGCATGGGGTGAGAAATTGCTTCAAAATTGACTGAAGGCATGTCCCTGGTAGACACAGGGCAACGCTTACTTCATTGTCTATAATTCTGAAGACCTTGAGATTCTCAGTTAGTAGTTCAGAATCTTAGGAGTTTGGACATTCATTGTCAAAACTCTTTTATTATCTTGTCCACAGACCACAGTAAATGCCGTCATGTACCCTAGGCATAGGTTAGAGTGTCAACTTAAGGACATTTTTGACAACTTGCTCATGGCTCAGTAGGGAATAACCCCAATAAATACATGGTGAAATAACAGCTTGTGCACGATCCCTATCTTGAGAGAATAATATGCCATTAAAAAAAAAAACAGCAACATTGCATCTCGATGCCTGTTGGGAACAGGATACTGACCCATGAGGATCTCTTTGGGATTACTCATCATCCATCATGATCTTCTGATCTATTAAAATCTAATACTTCACCCCACTCCATCCCCTCCTGGTACTGAGTATATTTTTATTTTCTTTATCTAAAGGGCCCCATGTTTCTCATGGAAGACATAGCTGAATTTAGTACATAGATTTATGTATCCTAACATGTATAGTATTTAGTATATAGAATTATATATCCCAATATATAGGAGGGGCAATATATTTTAAATCTAGCAAAAGAGTCAGTAACCCCTGATGCAAACTGGGTCCGTGACTCAGATACAAGTTGCCTTTAATGGCAGTTAGGCATCACTGGCAATGCAGAGAGGATATCCCTCTTGGGGTAGTGTTTGTCTATTCTTCCAGAAAACATAGAAAGATGTGGGTATATTTATTGTGGGGTAGGGCCCAGCCAATAAAGCAGTTAGCCACTAGGAACACTATAAGATCTGGGGCCCAGTCAAGGATAAGCTAGGGGATATTTATAACCTAGATTGCTAGCAGAAACAAATTGTCCAAAACTGGTGTGTTTATAGGCAACATGGAACAGGAAATGTGCACCCAATAGATCACTTCCATGAAGGGCTGAAACAGAACCCTGTGGGGAATCCTTTGATTAGAAAAATGAACCACTCCTGGGCATATACCCAGAGACTTTACCTGCATGCAATAAGGACACATGCTCCACTATATTCATAGCAGCCTTATTTATAATAGCCAGAAGCTGGAAAGAACCCAGATGTCCCTCAACGGAGGAATGGATTCAGAAGATGTGGTATATTTACACAATGGAATACTACTCTGCAATTAAAAACAATGAATTCACGAAATTCCTAGGCAAATGGTCAGAACTTGAAAATATCATCCTTAGTGAGGTAACCCAATCACAAAAGATCACACATGGTATGAAGTCACTGATAAGGGGATATTGACCCAGAATCTCAGAATACCCTAGACACAATCAGCATATCAATAGATTTCTAAAAAGATGGAAGGAGAGACCCCTGGTCCTGGAAAGACTGGATGTAGGGGAACGCCAGGACAGAGTAATGAGAGGGGGTTGAACGGAGAAAAGAGGGAGGGAAGGGGGCTTAATAAAAAAAAAAAAAAAAAAAAAAAAAAAAAAAAAAAAGAAAAATGAGGTCCCCAACCAAAGATTGGGATCATAAAGTTGCGGGATCACATTTTAAGGACCTCATTTACTGTATTTAGGCTCTCCTTTGCTGTCTATGTAATTTTTATATCATCAGAGGTGTTTCTATTCCCCAGTAAGTAAAAAAGGAGAGTGAATTCTGTGGAAGTGAGTGACAGGGAGAGGCACCTCAGGTGAGGTTGCCCAGGAACATCTGAATGGAGCCTAGGTTATCTTTCATAAGGAACACAAATTGTACCCTTTGAGGTTTAAAATGGTGTTGACTGACCATGAAACAGGAATCGTTACTGGGTTTAGATATTATAGCTGTGATTGCTAGCTCTGTGGCAAATGGCCTGAGCCAGTTGTTGCATCAAGGTTTTTAAGCAACTCGAGTCAGAGTGACCAGTTAGTATGCTAGTCATGTAATGGAGAGCATAGCACTTGGAAGTGCAATCTTTGTTGGTGTTCCATATGAACACATGGCAAATGGTGGAGCTGTTTTTCATGCTCTGCAGCAGCAAAATGTATTAGTACTTCTGGGCAGGCACATCATTATTGACTGTTTCTCCTGAGAAAGCAATAGTGGGCCTGTCTTCTTTATGGAGAAAAATATTTCTTTATTTCAGTTCTGAGCACATACAGTTGTTTTGGAAGGGCTGTCAATCCTGGGATGTTAGGTTATACTTCATTAATGACCTTGATATGAAGTTATATGCCTAGACTTATTATAAGTTATTATCCCATATTTGATTTATATCCTTGAGATGCCTGCTCTTTTACAAAGGGAAACTTTGGAAGTAAGCACACCCAAGAGTAGCAGAAGGCAAGACATAATCAAACTGACGGCTGAAATAAATAAACTAGTAAAAAACAACAAAAACAATACAAAGAGTCAATGAAAGAGAGAGTGGGTTATTTGAGAAAATCAACAAGATAGACAAACCCTTATGCATATTGATCACATACTCTTTCACAAAGCAAATCTCAGCAGATTCAAGAAAATTGAAAGAACCCCCTTTATTCTATCAGACCAACAAGGATTAATACAGGATCCAAATTCAAAAAGACACAGAGGAAATATGCAAATGAACCAAATCAGAAACCAAAAGGGACCAGAAGAAGAGACACTGAGGAAATCGAAAGAATCATTAGGTCACACTTTAATGACCTGTACTCCATAAAACTGGAAAACCTAAAACAAATGGATGATTTCTTCATAGATACCACTTAACAAAGTTAAATCAGGATGAGATAACCAATTTAAATAGATTTATAACCCCTGATTAATTTGAATCAAAACAAAATTCCGGGCCATATAGTTTTCTTGGAGAATTATACCAGACATTCAAAGAATACTTGATATCAATCCTTCTCAAATTTTTCCAAAATTTAGAAACAGATGGAACATTGTCAAATTCAACAAATAAATTATAACAAATAAAAAAGTTATAAATTGTGTTACAAATCTAAACAGATTATTCTCAGTAGAGGAATCCCATGTGTGTGAGAGACACTTAAAGAAATTGTCAATTCTTAGCCATCAGGAAAATGCAAATTAATACTAAAATTTCCTCTTACTGGTGGAAGAATGGCTAAGATCAATAACACAAGAGATAGCTCATGCTGTTGAGAATGTAGAGCTGGTGGGAGTGAATATATTTACACCCACTATAGAAATCAATATACGGGTTCCTGATAAAATTGGAAATTGATCTAATTCAGTATCAAGTTATACTGTTTTTGGGGCATATACCCAAAGGACACTTGATTGTTCCACAAGGACACTGGCTTAACAATATTCATTTTGAATTTATTCCTAATAGGCAAGAACTGTAAATATACTATATGTCATTCAACTGATGACTGGACAGAAAATGTAGCACATTTCCACAATGGAGAATTTCTCAGTAGTTAAAAAATTTTGGAACAATCTTACGAGTGCTAAGTGCATGAAAAATGTCATTACTCTCGACAACATAGCAATTAACACCTGAAGCAACAGAAGTGATGGGTTTGTGATCCTTTCTTGTCTGCAGCAATGAGAAGTAACTTTGTACAAAATGAAACACTGAATCAATGGGTGATGAGAATATTCTTGTTCGATAAATGTAATAAATAAAAAAATGGTTTTTTAGAACTCCAGATATTTACCTGATATTAAAAGTAACCCATTAATTTCATTAAATTAAATCAATGAACTATGAAAGACTGTAAGATCATCCTTCATCTCCCAACATAGTGCTAAAACTAAGATTTTCTTAAATCTGTGCTTTTACACATTATTCTGAAGATGTACAATGTCAGGCCTAGCAAGATAGCTTTAACAATATTTTTTCTTATAGGTATGCATAACAATATAATTTAACTCATATAAGTGCAATATTTTAACTCAGTGTATATGAATGGATATTCTTTCATTTAAAGGTCATTATATATTCAACACCATTATACAGTTTAAGACTACCAATATATAAATGATGCCACACACTGACTCTATTGTGGCTTTACCACATCAATTAACAATAAAAACATTCCTGCACATACATAGCCATTGGCCAACCTGATATAGATAATATCTCAGTTAAGAATCTCTTCCTATATGATTGTTGGTTTTATCAAGCTGAAAGTTACAATTAGCAACCTTCAAAGGCATGTGTGGAGCATGAGCCTGTGTGGCTATTGGGAGGGAGGTCCCACTCAGAAGGTGGGACAGTTCTGGCATGGACCTCCCAGGTACCTGTCGAGTGGGGAAGCAGCTTGGGTGTGAGGAGGCTTGGCTGTGAGGAGGCTTGGCTGTGAGGAGTCTCGATCCTTCCCTGGTGGCTGGAAAGGCTGAGGCCTGATCCATGCTTCTAAGTGGCAGATTTTGACAAGAGAGACAGTTGATAGTTTTAAGACTTTATTATTAAGAGAATAGAAAGAAAAGGGAGATAAAGAAGTAAAGAGAGGAATAAAAATTTTCCTAAGTTGATTGAACTTATGAACATTTTCTGATAAAATTGAAGAGGTACATGGAAAATATTTCTGATAAAATTGAAAAAAAATATTTGGAAAAACATTAAAATTGAAGATTATCATGGAAAATTATACAGATAAAATAGTAGGCATAAAAATATTCCAATTTATCTGTATTATGTTCCATGAAATAGTCAATCTTCACTTGTTTTTCTATATATTTCTTGAATTTTATCAGAGATATTTTCCTTGTAGTTCTTCAATTTTATCAGAAAATGTTTATAATTCCACTTTCAATTAACTTAGAAATATTTTTATGCCTACCATTTTATCTGTAATTTTCCATGATAATGTTCAATTTTAAGGTTATTTTACATTTTTCTACAATTTTATTAGAAATATTTCCCATGTAAATCTTCAGTTCTATCATAAAATGTTTCTATTTCCTTTTTCAATTTATTTAGTACTGTTTTTTGTCTAAAACTTTACTCATTACTTTTCCATGAAAATTGTTAATCTTGATGTTTTTCTCTATACTTCTTCAATTTTGTCAGAAACATTTTCCATGTAAATCTTTAATTTTATCATAAAATGTTTTTACTTCCTTTTTCATTAAAAAACAAAAAAAGAAAAAAAAAAGAAGTAAAGAGAGAAAGAAAAGGTATAGAGATGATGGAAGGCCGTGATCACATGGAGAGGAGAAAAATAATAGAGAGAGAAAGGGGGGAAACAGAGAGAGAGAGAGAGAGAGAGAGATGAGAGGGAGGCAAGAGAGAGATAAGAGAGGGTGGAGGGAGGCAAGACAGAGCAAGGAGGGGCAAGAAGCATTCTTTTATAGTAGGCTGGGATTCCGGGCAACAGCCAGGTCACAGTGGGGCAGGGAAAGTCTGGATGTAGCCAGGTGACTGCAGGGTTGGAGTCCAGCCAGAACACTAGGTGCCTGGGGCATGGCCATATGTGTCTGATGGCCACAGGATTATGGTGTTGAGGAGGCAGCAGTCTGGGATCATAGCTCACGGGTTCCATCCCTTGTAGAAATGTTAGACACAGAGCAGCCTTGCTCACAAACATGGTTGTGTTTCAATAATATTTCAGTTCCCAAGCGAGTACCCAGACTGTGTTGATAGTCAACTATTGCTGGAGAGGGAAATCTTAGAAAATATATAAAATTCTCTTACATACTGATGGATTCTTGCTGGTTTAAGTGAAGATTTAAAACACAGAAATCATGCTGGCTTAGTAACGTGGTGGTTGTAGGTTGTTCTCCAAGAACCATGACCTCACTTGTCCCAGAAAGTTGGCTAGTCCCAACAACAACCTCTTCATTCAATCAACATATGTAGTAGCTACATTCTAAATCTTTGTCCTTGTACACACAGATAAGTGTAGTTCTCATCCCTCTTCACATAAATTTCCTTTTATACCAGAAAAACACATTTATAGAAAAACCACAACCAATCAAAATGCAGCGAACACATGGTCATATTTACTCAGCCCCAAATCCTACATGCAAAACATAACTCTGACACCTAAAGTCCAGGAAATATCTTAGAAGATGGAGGAGAACGATCTTAAGAGCCAGAGGATAAGAAGTCTGCTATGAGGTTATGTCTCCTAGTCATTTTGGAGAGGCTAAACCTATAAACTGTCAACAACATGGCTGCCTAAATAAGACCTAAAACACAACAATGACCACCACCACAACAACAACAACATCAACAACAAAAAAAAAGACATGCTTTCATGCACAAGGCAACTCTCATAGATCTCTGAGGGAACTAGGAAGACTGAAACTGGGATAGATAAATCAGAGGAGTGCCCTCAATAACCTATTCAGTACAAAATGCTCAGAACTGAAATTGTATACATGCAAGCAAGATTTCAAATACTGAGCATGATGTAAATCTATATTTAGGAACACACACAACAACAACACACACACACAAACACACACACATACACATACACCAGTTAAAGAAAGAGTAGCCATGATTTCTAAAGAAAACAATGAGAGGATTTATGAGAGGAGATATATGTAGAAAGGGAAAGAAGGAAAGTAAAGCAATTATAATTTACACACACACACACACACTCACATAGAAAGAGACACATACAGATATACATATTAATGTAACTTCTTCAGAATATTTTTTCAAACAAACATAAAGTCACAATTCCTTTCTAGATTATTGCTTTCAAATTATATTAACTGACATTTTCTTAACTGGAGCTTTGCCTGTCGATATAGGCATGTGTTTCCTTTCACGATTTACCATATAATTGACCATCAAGTATTTTATTTACTTCTTCTCAACCTGGATCAAACATTTTACCAGGAAAGATTGGTTTAAAAATTTAACGTTACAATTATGAAGAAGCAACAAAAAAATATGTTTTTGTTAGGGGTGACTACAGCATAAGGGTTGCAGCATTTGAAACATTGAGAACCACTGCTATAATGTATAAAAATAAGTGACCCGAAGCAAGGCAATACCTGGTGAGGTTATACTTATAGTCCACTAAATTGAGTACAGATCTTGATACAATGTTCACTATAAGATTATGTATTTCTTAATCACCAGACTCTTTTGATGTAGTGAAAGTTAAAGATACCCCACACACTAATATTTCCAGTGACCCACATACTGTTTTTAGATACCTAGTTTCCCATAACTAGGATAGGTCAAGGTAGAAAGTATGAATCACATGAAACTGAAATCTGTTGTTACTTGCTGTGGACTTCTGACGCTAGCTGTAAGACTAGCAAATACAGAACAAAGCGATACTTTACAGGCAGGAATGAAACATTCTTGGGAGACAATAATGTAAGGCTATGCCAAATAAGTGTGAAGGACAGCAAGTCATATTTCAAAGGCCTATTACAGAAAACGTGGGGTTTTTTTTTGGTTTTTTTTTTTTTTGTTTTTTTTTTTTTTGCATTTAGAAGCATGTTCATTGTGTTTGAGATGATCCATCAGTGCTCTCTGAGCTACATAGGGTAGAAGAAAATCCTCTCATTACAAACTGACAAAGGTAAAATATTTTCAGAAGAGCATAAATCACATACTCAGAAACAGATCTGGGCCTTAATGCAAATGGCATAATCTGTAGTCATGTCCAGCTACTTTTTAAACTTCATACAGATAATGACTAAGGCTAAAATGCACTATAATATATGGTAGACTTCAGGACCAGTATCCTTAGTACATCACAAAATACATTTTGATATCTCAAAGAAGTAAGATTTCAAGTAGGCATTTTAAACATAACTAATCTACATCTCCAATGTTCTACTCTTGGTAGATATTCCTTTTTGGAGGAGTCTCCCAGTCTGCAAAGGATAAAGGCAAGAGTGGAATCAGTACAACATAAACTCAGAGTCTGTATTGTAAAAACTATATAGATCTGCAGGTCAGTGGGAAGAAGCCTTCTGCTCCTTCACACTGCATATAAATTATGTGAATTATGTTGCGTATCTCTTAGTCCACAGTCTGGCTCTCCGGTCATGTTCTTCTCTGTTGGTCAAATACTGAGTGGCTATGCTTCCAACTAGAGGATCTTCAGGGTTGCAATCTATCAAAAGGGAACAAATAGACAGCAAAACCTTTGAAATGGTCAAGGCAGGGCTCCAATTCTCTTTCAGAATATCCAGGCAGATGACTCCCTGACTGTTGATGTTGCAGTGATAGATTCTGGTACGGAAAGTAACCTTTGGTGGCTTAAATGGATAATCTGAAGAAAATGTGATATCCAGAGAAAAAACACCACCTTCATATACAGAACCAGGTGGACCAAGTATTGTTGATCTCCATTCATAAATGTTATCCCCTTTAGGCCCACCACTGCAGTAAGGAGGGGGATCAAGGGTGATCTCGGCTAGGTCCTTCTGAATTCTTTTAGCACTCTTGGATAACTTAGCAGGTGTTTTGCCAGAGAGTTTGGTGTTTTTCTTCTGCTGAGTGGCAGAAGGTTTTCTTTCTTCTTCCTCAGGCTCTGGAGCAGCAGGGTCTCTCTGGTCTGCGTCTGAATTGCCACTAGTGGTGCTGGGGCTCTCATCATCCGACCTTTGCCTATCACTGGACATCATGGTGAAGTTGTCTCTGGGAAAACTTCTCAGCCACCTGCCCGACCTAGTTTTGCTGCTCTGCTGCTGGGGAAGAGAGAGCTCCGAGGAACCTTCCTTGAGGAAATGGAGGCAGCCTTTGGTGGGGTGCGGAGAGAAACTAGAAAATCTTTTTTAATTAGATATTTACTTTATTTACATTTCAAATGTTATCCCCTTTCCTTGTTACCCCTCCTAAAACCCCCTATTACATCTACATTCCCACTGCTTACAAACCCCAACCTCCCACTTTCCTGACCTGGCATTCCCCTACTCTGAGAATTATGGTGAAGTTTGATAATATCTACAGAGATCATAAACTATGCCATGGGTGTGTCTATGAGTCCATAACAAAACATCACTAATCGAGTGCTCTCTGAGAGCAGGCCAAATATGAGGAGAATATGTGCCTTACTTAGAGGTTCATTGCTATGAAGAAACATCATAACCAAGCCAATTCTTATATGGGAAGACATTTAATTGGTGCTGGCATAGACTTTTCGAGTTCTATTTTCAGCAAGGCAGATAGAATGGCAGCATTGAGGAAGACAAGGTGTAAGAGGATAATAGGAGGTCTATACCTTGATCTAAATGCAGCCAGGGTAATGTAATAACTGTAATATAAAAATAAATAAATAAATAAATAAAATGCAATGTAATAACTGTAATCATCCATAAAATCAAAGCAATATAATAGATCACATACTTATGTGTTTACAGATCATGATTTGAATCAACACCCTATGTTTTCAAGTCTCAAGTTCTGAATCACAGTTATAGCCTACATTTCTGGAAATAGTTCACTCCAGATAGAGTTGATCACTGGGAATAGCCATGGCAATCCAACCCTTGTTAATTTGAAACACAATCAGGTCTCCTTATGTCAAAGTGAGAAAAATAGAAAGGCCACAATAGAGCAATAGTGTTAAAAACTCCATGGTATTGGTAGAGTGACAGGCATGTAGATCAATGGAACAGAATCAAAGGCCCAGAAATGAATTCACACCCCTATGGCCACTAGATCTTTGACAAAGGAGCTAAAAACATACAGTGGAAAAAAGATATCCTTTTCAACAAATGGTGCTGGTTCAACTGGAGGTCAGAATGCAGAAGAATGCAAATTATTCCACTCTTATCTACTTAGACTAAGCTCAAGTCCAAGAGGATCAAGGATCATATAAAGCCAGACACACTGAAACTAATAGAAAAGAAACTTTAGAAGTGCCTTGAACACATGGGCACAGGGGAAATTTTCCTGAACAGAACACCAATAGCTTATGCTTTAAAATCACGAATTGACCAATGGGACCTCATAAAATTACAAAGTTTCTGTAAGGCAACGGACACTGTCAAAAGGACAAAATGGCAGCCAACAAATTGGAAAAAGATCTTTATCTACATCCGACAGAGGGCTAATATCCAATATATACAAAGAACGCAAGAAGTTAGACCCCAGAGAGCCAAATAACCCTATTAAAAAATGGGGCACTGAGCTTAACAAAGAATTTTCACCCAGAGAATATCGAATGGCTGAGAGCACCTAAAGAAAGGTTCAACATCCTTAGTAGTCATTAGGGAAATACAAATCAAAACAATCTGAGATTCCACCTCACACCAGTCAGAATGGGTAAGATCCAAAAAATAGGAGACAGCAGGTGATGGCGAGGATGTGGAGAAAGAGAAACATTCCTCCACTGCTGATGGGATTGCAAGCCTAGTACAATCACTGTGGAAAGCAGTCTGGCAGTTCCTCAGAAAACTGGGCGTGGTACTCCCAGAGGATCCTGTTATGCCACTCCTAGGCTTATACCCAGAGGCCTCCCTGGCCTGCAGTAAGGACACATGCTCCACTATGCTCCTAGCAACCTTACTTATAATAGCCAGAAGCTGGAAAGAATCCAGATGTCCCTCAACACAAGAATGGATACAGAAGATGTGATATATTTACACAATGGAATACTACTCTGCAATTAAAAACAAGGTATTCATGAAATTCTTAGCCAAATAGTCAGAACTGGAAAATATCATCCTTATTGAGGTAACTCAATCACAAAAGAACACACACGGCATGCAGTCACTGATAAGAGGATATTGACACACAACTCAAAATACCTAAGACACAATTCATATCAATTTATTTCTAAGAAGATGGAAGGAGAGACCCCTGATCCTGGAAAGACTGGATATAGCAGTTTAGGGGAATACCTGAACAGAGAAGCGGGAGGGGGTTGAATGGGGAGCATGGGGAGGGAAGAGGGCTTATGGGACTTTGAGGGAGGGAGGAACGGGAAAGGGGAAATCATTGGGAATGTAAATAAAAAATATACAAAATAAAAAAAAGAAAGGCAACAAAAATGCATAAAATGATGTAACTTTACCTTACTTTACTAAAAACAATGACAATAAGCTTTTCTAGGTTGGACCTTGCCCCAAGTTTACCACTCTCTTAATTCCATTTAGTATACATCAACACAGAATTTAGCTTCATTCTACCTACTGTTTCCTCTTTTATAAATGATCCATACATTTTGTATTTTTTCTTTCTCATTTTGGTGTACTTTATTAAAACCTTCCCCATAAGATTGAAGCACTGGAGATAGTTGAATTGTCTTGATTTTTAGAAGTATTTACTTAATGTAATATTTATAAGTCTCTTTATCTTACAACAAGGCAGACTCTTCAGACAAAGGCAAAAAGTGCTTCACCAAAATGACATGAGAATGGTTGTTATGCTCCATTCTAAAATTCAATCCCTCTGAAGTCCTAGAACCAGGCCTCCACCTTTGAAATCACTCTCAGCACCACTGTCTTCTAAGCCTCTATTACTATGGCCAATTGAGCCCCACTTAATCCATATTGCTGCTTTCCAAAATTGCAAAATCTACATTCCTCAAATCAAAAACATGGTCACACATAAGCCAAAAATATCCCAGTCCCTGGTACCCATTTTTGTGTTAGTTAAGGTTGCATTGCCATGTGTATACTCTATTACTAAGACAACTCTTATATAGGAAGACATTTATTCAGTGTTAGTTTACAGTTTAGAGATTCTTTCTATTATCATTATGACACAAAGTATGGCAGCATGCAGGAAGATATGTTGATAGAGGAGCCAAGTGTCCTATAACTTGACCCAAAGGAAGGCAGGAGACTCTCTTCCACAGACAGCAAGGAGGATCATCTCTACCCCCCTATCCAGACTTGAGAATTTCAAGAAACCTCAAAGCCCCACCTCCATTGTGACATGCAGTGATAAACTTCCTGGAAGAAAGTTGCACCTTTCCCAATATGGACACATGTTTGATTATACCCCACATTTCATGGGGTAAGCATATTCTATCAACTGCTTTTCACTTTTTGGAATCCATAAGTTTATTCACACATACATGAGTATATTAGGTCTATACCTAGGCATACCCTTACACAAAATAAATTTTATATACCTCCAAGAGTCCCAATAGTCTAGCACAACCTCAACAATGCTTCAAAGTTACAAGTCTCTTCCAAGTCTCAAGTATTTTCTTAACTATAATCCCTTATAAAATTAAAGTTGAATAGTAGGTCACATACTCCCAAGATCACAGGATATAGAGTAACAATACAAACCTTCATAGTAAGAAAAAACTGGATCAAATAAAGCCTGAAAATCAGCTGGAAAAATACCAAACTATGCATCTACCTTTATGATATCCAATTCCTTTCAAATATTAAAACTGTAATCTCTTTCTTTTACTGGTGCTGGTTCCATTAAGTATTAGTAGCTCTACACAGTAGGTATCCCATGAGGCTCACACAGGATCTTTTGAGCTATTTCAGAAGGCTTGGCTCACTCCTCCCTTTCTGTTCTCTGTGTCACTCTAGGCTCTGGCTGTTCTTTATGGTCATCCCGTGGAACTGGTAGATCAAATAAACTGGGGTCTGCTGTTGCAGCTAGACAGCACTTCCACGAGTAGGATCTCATAAACTCTCATCAAGC
Organism: Tokudaia tokunoshimensis; assembly: GCA_036184795.1. Classification (NCBI taxonomy): domain Eukaryota; kingdom Metazoa; phylum Chordata; class Mammalia; order Rodentia; family Muridae; genus Tokudaia; species Tokudaia tokunoshimensis. The sequence continues at coordinate 104,580,813 of BTHU01000023.1, forward strand.
TCCCCAAACCTCAACATCATTTCAAAACCTCTTCAGTCCTGAATTGTTAACTACCACTGAGTCTGCAATTTCTCCACTGATCTTTCCTGGCCTCTCATACTGGCAAGCCTCATCTGCTACTCATGTTCATTACCCCTTCAATCCTTTAAAACCAATACCACCTGAAAGATTTTCATGTATTACCTGGCTGCCAGCAGCCATTCTTTCTCTAGAATACATCTGCTTTGTACTCTCAGGTACCACTTCCCTGAAGAAATCACCTCAGGGATGCTAGTCTCTTCTTAGTCATTGACAATTTCTTAGCTCTAGCTGAGCAGCATATGTTGTACCAGTACCATGATATATTCTCCATTTGAAACCCTCATGAACATCCCCAAAGCTGCCAAGTTCTATCTGAATACTGGATCTAAATCATGGACCCCCTAGTTTAATTATATTTACAAAAGCTTCCTATTTTCAATGGTTTCCCCAATAACTATCTTTGGATGTCATGGAAAAAGCACAGTAAACTTATTTGAACTCAGAAATCTCTATGGTTTTTACACCAGAGGGCTGGGATTAAAGTTGTATGCCACCATGCCTAGAATAAGCCTTTGTTTACTTGGAAGTTATGTTGTAGCAGGATGCACTTGAATTCAGCAATCTTCTTTCGTCTGTCTCCTGTGATTAAAGATAAGTTCCACCATGGCTGAACCTAAGTTTTGATGGTGACTATGGTTCTAGTCTTGATCAAGCCCTTGTGCCCTTGTACATCATGCTGTGTATCAAAATCCTGTGCTTTCCAGTCTCAAAAAATGGATCACAGGTGTGTCATTGGTTTCTGGAATGTAGTTCAAGATATAATCAACTTGACCACTAAGAATATCCATCACAATCCATGCCTTTTAAAATTGAATCACAATCATGTTTTCTTATATCAAAATTAGATAATAACCAAATCATAATAAAGCCTAACCTGGTATAGCTTTCTCTTGGTTCACTGCAAAAGCATAGACAATAAGCTCATCTAGGTGGAATCTTGCCCCAAGTTCACCACTACCTTTATTCCAGTTAACATCCTTCAACACATGATTTAGCTCCATTCCACTTCTTGCTTTCATGTTCATCTTTGAATCTTACAATTTATATTTTGAATTTCTCAGTTTGGTACACTTGATTAAGACCTGCCCTATATTCCAGTTTGTACCACTGGAGTTGGCTTTGAGAACTATTTCTTAATGTAACTATTCTAAATCACTTTTCCTTCCACTTAGGCAGACTCTTCAGACAAAGGCAAAAAGCACTCCACCTGAATACCATGAGAAAGGTTTCTAAGCCACATACTAAAATTCTATTCTTCTGAAGTCTCTTGATCCAGGCCTCCACAGTTGAAATCATACTCAGCACAACTGTCTTCCATGTTTCTAATACCTTGGCCAATTGAGCCCCACTTAATCCATCCTACTGCCTTCCAAAGCTGCAAAATCTACATTCCTCATATCAAAACAATTGTCATACCTATGCCAACAATATTCCAGTCCCTGGTACCCATTTATGTTTTAGTAAAGTTTCATTGACATACAGAGTGTCTATCACTAAGACAATTGTTATATAGTAAGACTTTCAATTAAGGCTGTCTTACAGTTTTAGAGCTTTCTTCTATTATCACCGTGGCAAGAAGTATGGTATTATACAGGAAGATATGTTGATTGAGGGGCCAAGTGTCCTACATCTTGACCCAAAGGCAGCAGGAGGCTCTCTCATCCACATTCAGGCAGGAGGATCATTTAGACCACAGTGCCCAGACTTTAGAATTTCAAGAAACCTCAAAGCCCCACCTCCACTGTGACATGCAGTGACATACTTCCTATAAGAATGTTTATCTGGAGTCTCTCTTTTGAAAGGATGTTTCTGCTGAAACAGACATGTGAGAGGATGTTTAGCTGAAAAAGGCATGTGGTGGGTTTTCAGGAAGTAGCTTGAAAAGGGGGAATGTAATGTTTTGCTAGACCAGATGCTTGAAAACATGTGATTTTTGGAAAGGGTATGAATATAACCTAACAGACAGCAGAAAACACTGCATATATTTATCCTTGCTTCTCTGTACTGTTACTTGTTTGCTCATCCTTGATGTTCTTGCCTTCGATCCCCTCAAAATTTGCAAGCCTTGAATCATCCTAAGTAAAGATGATCTCCCTATTCTTAGTTTATCCCAGTGTGGTCATTTACCATATGCATGTACTCACAAGGCTTCTGAATCCACCTCCATCACTGTCTCTGCTCCCTTTGACATTAAATCTGCCAAACCTGTCCGTGAGAGATGGGTTATCCATATTAGCATCTTTTACCATGCCCCTTTACTGTTCCCAGAACTCTTTATACCAGGAAATAAGAGGGGCCAACCTCCATTTAATATTAAGGGTTTCCCAACTTTCCCTGTTGAGGCCTGTCTATGTGGTATAGAAAATCTTTTCCACCAGAAGTCCAGCTGAAACTGCTTTTGGCATCATCAGATGGTCCCCATCTCCCTGTACATACCTGCATATAAACTTTGATGTGGGTACCATGCCAACTGGGCCTGTACAAGACCCAAATTAGCCCAAGGATATTTTGCTGTACTATGCCCAGATCAAGAATCCCCAAAGACCACCAGAACTCTAGTGTAATTCACATAAGCATTTATTCAGCTCAAGCTCAAGCTCTGGGTAAAAATCTTACTTGATGAAGCACGTGTAGGAGAAGGGGATTTTAAAGGAAAAAAAACAGCAAACCTGGGTTTCCAACCAAACTTTGGAATTACATATTTGGTAAAGATGTTTATGGAGAACATCTGGTCATTAACTAACTGATGCTACAGAAGAGGAGAGAATTGCATCCTTTGAAATGATATCTCCGAAATGCAGAAAAGAATGTAGTAAGGCCAGTGATTCCCATGGTTGCTAGGAATTATCTCCTGAGTGCAGAAAGGAATGTGGTAGTAATGGTAACTCTCTGCATCTGCAACTGGTTGGATGTGTTTCACCCTGGGAGTTGGTCTTCTGCTTAAGTCTATGTTTCTCACATAGGTCTTTCAGTTGTAAAAATCAAGACCACATTGCCTCTTGAACAACACCAGAGACTATGTTTACCTATTTAGGCCCATCTACCCTGCAAAAGAGCTTCCTGCAAATACCCACAGAGGAAAATGTCTTGAAAATCCCTCTAAGATATACTGGTTCCGTAAACATTGTAAGGAACTCCCATGACAGGAGAAAGAAAGAAAGAAAGAGAGAGAGAGAGAGAGAAAGAGGTGAGATAGTATGACAGTTGAATAAATATTATCTAAATAAAGAATAGTTATTTCTCATTTTTTAGTGCAATAAAAATTATATTACTCAGTTTTACTCATATCATCTTAATCTTATTCTTTACCATTTGACAAATGAGATACTGTAAAGTGTATGCATTGAAAATATGTTCTTGAACATTGTGAATTGTCTTTTCCTTTTGTTGGTTGTGACATTCCCAGGGAAGAATGAATGTTTAATTAATCCTAAATTCTTCACTGTTTTCATGAATTGTGCTTTTGCACAAATGGAGACAACACTGGAGATAGAAAACATTGGAAAGAAATCAGGAGCCATAGAAGCAAGCATCAACAACAGAATACAAGAGATAGAAGAAAGAATCTCAGGTGCTGAAGGTACCATAGAAAACATTGTCTCAACAGAAAAAGAATAAGCAAAATGCAAAACTTGTAACCCAAAGCATCTATGAAATCCAGGACAAAATGGGAAGACCAAACCTGAGGATTATAGGTATAGAAGAGAGTGATGATTTACAATTTTCAGGGCCAGTAAATGTTTACAACAAAATTATAGAAGAAAACTCCCTTAACCTAAAGAAAGAGATTCCCATGAATATACTAGAATCCTACAGAACTCCAAACAGACTGAACCTGAAACAAAAATCACTGAGCACATAATAATCAAAACACCAAATGCACTAAACAAAGAAAGAATAATAAAAGCAGTAAGGGGTAAAGGTCAAGTAAATTACAAAGGCAGACCTATCAGAATTACACCAGACTTCTCACCAGAGACCATGAAAGGTAGAAGATCCTGGGCAGATCTCATAAAAACCCTAATAGAACACAAATGCCAGTCTAGACTACTGGACCCAGAAAAACTCCCAATCCCCATAGATTCAGAAACCAATATATTCCTTGATAAACCAAATTTACACAATATCTTTCCACAAAATCTGGCCAGACAAAGGATAAGAAATGGAAAAGGCCAATACAAGGATGGAAACTAGACCCTAGAAAAAGGAATAAAGTAATCTTTCAAGAACCCCATAAGAAGGTAACCATACAAACATAAAAATGACGTCAAAATATCAGAAAGCAGTAATTACTATTCCTTAAAATCTCTTAACATTAGTGGACTCAATTCCCCAATAAAAAGACATAGACATAGAGATTGGAAATGTAAACAGGACCAACATTTTGCTGCATACAGGAAATGCATCTCAGTGGAAAAGACAAACACTACCTCAGAGTAAAAATCTGAAAAACAATTTCTGAAGCAAATGGATCCAGGAAACAAGCAGAAGTAGCCATTGTAATATCTGATAAAATCGACTCTCAACAAATGTCATCAAAAAAGACAATGAAGTTCACTTCATACACATCAATGGAAAAATCTACCACTAAGAATACTGAATTCTGAACATCCATGCTCCAAATGCAAAGGCACTCTCATTCATAAAAGTAAGTTTACTAAAGCTTAAAGCACACATTGCACCTCACAAAATAAATGCTGGAGGCTTCAGCACCCCACTCTCCTCAATGGACAGATCAGGAAAACACAAACTAAACAGAGATACCGTGAAACTAACAGAAGTTTTGGATCAAATAGATATAACAGATATCTATAGAATATTTCATCCTAAATCAAAAGAATATACCCTCTTCTCAGCACCTCATGGTACGTTCTCCAAAACTGACCATGAAATTGGTCACAAAACAAACCTCAGAATATATAATAAGATCGAACTAATCCCATGCCTCCTTTCAGATCACTATGGAGTAAGGGTGGTCCTCAATAACAACAAAAACAAAAGAAAGCCCACATACACCTGGAAGCTGGACAATGCTCTACTCAATGATACCTTGGTCCAGGTAGAAATAAAGAAAGAAATCAAAGACTTTTTAGAATTTAATGAAAATGAAGGCATAACATTCCCCAAATTATGGGAAACAATGAAAGCAGTGCTAAGAGGAAAACTCATAGCTCTGAGTGTTGCCAAAAAGAAGCTGGAGAAGGCATACACTAGCAGCTTAAAAGCTCACCTGAAAGCTCTAGAATAGAACAAAGGTAATACATTCAAGAGGAACAGAAAGCAGGAAATCATCAAACTCAGGGCTGAAATCAACCAAGTAGACACAAAAAGAACTATTCAAAGGAACAATAAAATTACGAGCTGGTTTTTTAGGAAAATCAACAAGATAGATAAACTGTTAGCCAGACTAATCAGATGGCACATAGACAGTATCCAAATTAACAAAATCAAGAATGAAAAGGGAGATATAACAAAAGAAACTGAGGAAATTTAAAAATTATCAGATCCTACTACAAAAGCCTATACTCAACACAAATGGAAAATCTGGATGAAATGGACAATTTCCTAGACAGATAACAAATTCCAAAATGAAATCACTATCAGATAGACCATTTAAACAGTCCCATAACCCCTATAGAAATAGAATCGAACATTGAGATTCTCACAAACAAGAAAGGGCAGAGGATCAGATCGTTTTAGTACAGAATTCTCGCGGACCTTCAAAGAAGGCCTAACACCAATTCTTTTCACATTATTCCAACGATAGAAATAGAAGGAAAACAACCTAACTTGTTCAATTAATCCACAATTATGTTGCTACCCAACCCACAAAAAGATCCAACAAAAAAAAAGAACACTTCAGACCAATTTTCCTGATGAGTATCGATGCAAAAATACTCAATAAAATTCTTGCCAACTGAATCCAAGAACACATCAAAATTATCAGATTCAATGCAATCCCCATCAAAATCCCAACTCAATTCTTCATAGAGTTAGAAAGAGCAATTCAAAAATTCATCTGGAATAACAGAAAACCCAGGATAGCTAGAACTATTCTCAAGAGTAAAAGAACCTCTGGGGGAATCAGTATCCCTGATCTCAAGCTGTACTACAGAGCAATAGTGTTAAAAACCGCATGGTATTGGTACAGTGACAGGCATGTAGATCAATGGAACAGAATTGAAGACCCAGAAATGAATCCACACTCCTATGGTCACTTGATCTTTGACAAAGGAGCTAAAACCATCCAGTGGAAAAAAGATTTCCTTTTCAACAAATGGTGCTGGCTCAACTGGAGGTCAACATGCAGAAGAATGCAAATTGACCCATTCTTATCACCTTGCACTAAGCTCAATTCCAAGTGGATCAAGGACCTCCACATAAAATCAGACACACTGAAACTAATAGAAAGGAAACTAAGGAAGAACCTTGAACATATGGGTACAGGGGAGAATTTCCTGAATAGAACTCCAATAGCTTATGCTCTAAGATCAAGAATTGACAAATGGGACCTCATAAAATTACAAAGTTTTTGCAAGGCAAAAGACACTGTCAAAAAGACAAAGCAGCAACCAACTAACTGGGAAATGAGCTTTACCAACCCTACATTCGACAGAGAGCTAATATCCAATATATACAAAGAACTCAAGAAGTTAAACTCCAGAGAGGCAAATGTCCCTATAAAAAATGGAGTACAGAGCTAAACAAAGAGTTCTCACCTGAAGAATATCTAATGGCTGAGAAGCACATAAAGAGATGTTCATCATCCTTAGTCATTAGGGAAATGCAAATCAAAAAAACCCTGAGATTCCATCTCTCACCAGTCAGAATGGCTAAGATCAAAAACACAAGAGACAGCAGTTGTTGGCGAGGATGTGGAGAAAGAGGAACACTCCTCCACTGCTGGTGGAATTGCAGGCTGGTACAACCACTCTGGAAAGCAGTCTGGCGGTTCCTCAGAAAACTGGGCATGACACTCCAGGAGGATCCGGCTATACCACTCCTGAGCATATACCCAGAGACTTTACCTGCATGCAATAAGGACACATGCTCCACTATGTTCATAGCAGCCTTATTTATAATAGCCAGAAGCTGGAAAGAACCCAGATGTCCCTCAATGGAGGAATGGATTCAGAAGATGTGGTATATCTACACAATGGAATACTACTCTGCAATTAAAAACAATGAATTCACAAAATTCCTAGGCAAATGGTCAGAAATTGAGAATATCATCCTTAGTGAGGTAACCCAATCACAAAAGAACAAACATGGTAGGCAGTCACTGATAAGGGGATATTAACCCAGAACATCGGAATACCCTAGACACAATTCGCATGTCAATAGATTTCTAAGAAGATGGAAGGAGAGACCCCTGGTCCTGGAAAGACTGGATATAAGGGAATGCCAGGATAGAGAAGCGAGAGGGGGTTGAATGGGGAAAGGAGGGAGGGAAGGGGGCTTATGGGACTTTGGGGGAGGAAGGAAACGGGAAAGGGGAAATGATTTGGAATGTAAATAAAAAAAACTTAGAAAATAAAACTGGCTGGCCAACCTGCACCAACCAGCAGCCATGTTTTTGCATGGTGTTGGCTGGGGGTGGGGGTTGGGGGGGTCTATGCGTGTGTGAGTGTGTGTGTGTGTGTGTGTGTGTGTGTGTGTGTGTGTGTGTGTGGTATTCGTGAGGGTACATAAGACACCAGGGATGGGGAGTGTGCATGGCAGAGATGAAGGGTCACTGATCACAGGCCATCATCAACTGCAGGGCACCTGCCAGCCACTGAAGGGCCAGTGGCTAGGCCGGCTAGCGCTAAGGCGGGTGAACAGGTACTTGCAGGGGACTCTCGGGCAGTCCTTCCTTTACCCAGTGCCACTCTGGACCATAGGGGCGGGGCCTCAGGAACAAACACCTGGACTTGAGGATCAGGAGCTGACCCCGCCCACTCGGTGCCCAGCCAGGCCACTGGGACTGGAGCTGGCCCAGAGATCCAGAGGAGGCCTGCCTGGCCCCGCCCACGAGGGTGTCCCCTAAAGCTGACAGCCAGGTCTCAGTTCTCTTCTTGGGGGTGCAGACTCCAGGGTCCCTGGGCACACTCTCTCAAGTTTCCAGGTCAAGGCGGCCAGCCAAGAAGTCCCTCCCAGGATGACCCTGGGCTGGCTGAGTGGTAATGAAACTGAACCTCCCTGCTGGTGGAGTCAGAGAGCTCTGGGCACAGGGCAAGTTGAACAGAGGCAACAAGGGGCAGACGTGGGCAATCTACCCCCTCCTTGGGATACCAGGGCCTGCACCAAGTGCTCCCCACCTGGAAGCAGGAGGCCCAGCAGTAGACCCAGGGCATTGGGTGGGCTGTCCTGTGTGCCTGGGACAACTTCAGTTTCCCGGGCATGAGGCCCAAGTCCCATGGGAGATGAAAATTTGGGAGAACGAAAGAAAACCCTGGTCTCCTTACCTGGCCACACAGGTTGGTCTCTCAGGTAACACTCAATAGGAGTTCTGGAGGATGCTGCCCCACAAAGTCATCCAGTCATCCTTCCTCTTCAGAGGCTCGGTTGGGCAGGCCGACCACTTCCACAATCTCGGCTGCAGGCCTCCTAGCACCCTGAGCTGAGGACAAGGACATATCGAAAGAAGGAATGAATATTCCAACACAACCTCTCATCCTGCCCCCTTGATTACCAGGCCTTGGCCTCAGGAACCCCAATTCTAAGCCCCTACTAAGGAAGCATCACCATCGCTAGGCCACCAGGGAACCAGGCATCCACTATGAGATAATTCCAGCTCCCTCACAATCTCTCTCCTCTCCCTAACCCTCCACCCAACCCTAGCCCTTCACTAACAACCAGCCAGCACTAGGACGGGGTGGGGGGAAGTGCGTGTGGTGGGGGAGAGGGACACTTGGCTCTCCTTTCTTCCTCCAAAGTCCCCAAGTCACTCTCACATGTGCATCCTTCTTTCTGCGATCCCATACACACTGATGTACCTACCTGTGCCAGGGCTAGCCACACGTGCAGCTCACAGTTCTCTGAAGACATTCAAGTGGACCCATGACGCCGGGCACCTAGACACAAAGCAAAATGTGCAATTCTCTCTTGTCCCCCCAGGAGGCCTGCAGCTCATCCCTTCCCCTGACCACCTACCTCCTCCTAGGTTACTTCACACCAAGGTCCTCTGAGGGGCCCCACTGGAAAATCACAAGGTGCTATCAAACATTCTCTCCATAGGATCACTACCACAGGTTCATAACAACTGGCTGGCCACCTAAATATCCACCAACCCACCTACCTACCTACCTACCTACCTACCTACCTACCTACCTACCTAAGCAACTCCTACTAAGATCTGCCTCTGGCTAACCAATATATACAGTTGCAGGGACACTTTCCAGGGCAGATCGGCCTCTCAGGATACCCGATGATGTACTCCATGGCCATGTGGGAAACACTGTTCACTCTCCACCAACAAGCCCTTCTGTCATGAACACTGAAACTCTCCAGAGGACCACACCTGCACTGCTGAAATCCTAAGTCACAGCTGGTGGAAGAAGACCCCCTCGAACAGCCTCCACGAGACAAGCCTGCCCTTGCTTTCCTATTCCCATTCCCTGCCAAGTTTCATGGAGGCTTCTGCTCTGATACAACCAGGAGAGCTTTCTCTTTCCAGACAGGCCTGCTCTGGCTTCTCAGAGGAGCAAGGCCTGCAATCCCAAGGAACGACCTGTCCCGCCACCCTCCATATGATTGATAAGCATTGGTCTCCTCCACCAAAACAGTAGTGTCACCGGGAACAAATACCCTGCCGTCCCCATTGGACCTTTCTATAAATTGTCCCCACCGGAGCTATGGCCTCTGGATACGAACAGCCTTAATGGTTTCCCCCACATGCAAACTTGTCCTTCTCAGACAATCATGAGTTCAACACCATAAGGACTGCTATACCCTGGGCCCAAACTGGACCCTCTTCAAGTCTCTCAGGGACGTAGGGACCTGAACAGGGGACACACAGTGAATAGATGCAGAGTCACATAGGTGTGCGCACAGGCACACACACAAACACACACACACACACACACACACACAGAGAGAGAGAGAGAATGAGACAGAGAGACACAGGGCCAGAGGCAGAGCCAGAGCCTGAGAGATACTCTGGTCTCCCTGTCTTCTAGGATCCTAGGCTGTGCATCGGATAATTTCCAGAACCATCTCTATTCCAGAAATCCTTGGTCATGTCAGAGAAGGCCGTGTCACTGCAGCCTTCATCCTGCCTCATCTGCCTGGATGTTAGGGAAGGGCGGGTAGTCAGGAGAAGGCCCCAGTGTGCTACCTGCCTGGGAATCAAGCATGCTTGTAAGGTGGCTTTCATGGGGACCGGCCTGGATTGTACTGTGGAAGCCTGGCCAATTTGGACACCCTTGGGACTACAACATACTCTGACTGTTTCTACTCAGGTTCACAGCGAGCCAGGACACTGCCTAGACGCTGCCTAGGCTCCTCACCAACTTGGGGCACACAGTGAGTTTGCCTGCATTAGATGATGGTGGAGCCTCCCAGACCATTGAAGGTTTCTGGGCCCTTGGGTGTTTTCCGGACAGGCTTGGAACCCTGATCCCCATCTGCAGCATGGCTCAAGGAGAGAGCCTTTTCCAAAAGAAAGGAAGGGAAACCCAGAGGTAAACAGAGACATAGGAAGGGGGTGAGGTGGGGTTGGGAGGGAGGGAGTTAACTGGATGAAAGGTATCTGGTCACAAAAGCAACCTGGCCCTGAGACATTGAGAGAGCTCTGAGAAGCCAGAGAAGCGGGATAGCCTGTCCCCACTCCCTGTCTCTCTGCTTACAACACAGGAAGGCGGGGTTTGGGATGATGTCCCCGAAGGCAGCTGCAGGGGAAGCCTCAGACAAAAGCGAGGAGGACCGGGACCAGTCTGCTAAGGAGGGACAGGCAGGACACTTTGCCCACAAGAACCCAGATGCAGCCCTGGGTGCAGATGCCTGTTTGGAGAGGTCACGTGACCCTGCGCAACCTAAGATGTCCGCCTGCACTGCACTCTGGAGGGACCGGGGAGGCTGTGCTTCCTGAGTCAGGCTAGACAAACCCTGTGTCGCCGGCCTTGTCCTCCGGTCAGCTGCTCCATGCCCACTCACAGGCCTCTCCTGGGCCAACAAGGCCTCAGGAGCCCCCAGTCCCTCCTGTGCAGCCAGGAAAAGAGCAGCTTCTTAGCGGGTTTGCCGCCATGTTCAGAGAGGCACAGCGCCTTGCAAGCGGAATCCTCAAAGCCTTGCCGCTTGAAGGCAGGAGAGCACCAAGAATGCCAACTGCCCGTCTGCATGGGCGCTCTCCCTCCGCCCTTCCAGAGGTAAAAAAACGCCAACCTGCACCAACCAGCAGCCAACATGGCAGCGAAGCGCTAGGGCTTCCCAGAGACCAAATATGGGCAGCTTTGGGGGCTACTGGGGATGCTTAAGGAATGTTTTTGTATGTTGTTGGCTGGGATGGGAGCTATGCGTGTGTGTGTGGGGGGGGTATTCGTGAGGGTACATAAGACACCAGGGATGGGGAGTGTGCATGGCAGAGATGAAGGGTCACTGATCACAGGCCATCATCAACTGCAGGGCACCTGCCAGCCACTGAAGGGCCAGCGGCTAGGCCGGCTAGCCCTAAGGCGGGTGAACAGGTACTTGCAGGGGACTCTCGGGCAGTCCTTCCTTTACCCAGTGCCACTCTGGACCATAGGGGCGGGGCCTCAGGAACAAACATCTGGACTTGAGGATCAGGAGCTGACCCCGCCCACTCGGTGCCCAGCCAGGCCACTGGGACTGGAGCTGGCCCAGAGATCCAGAGGAGGCCTGCCTGGCCCCGCCCACGAGGGTGTCCCCTAAAGCTGACAGCCAGGTCTCAGTTCTCTTCTTGGGGGTGCAGACTCCAGGGTCCCTGGGCACACTCTCTCAAGTTTCCAGGTCAAGGCGGCCAGCCAAGAAGTCCCTCCCAGGATGACCCTGGGCCGGCTGAGTGGTAATGAAACTGAACCTCCCTGCTGGTGGAGTCAGAGAGCTCTGGGCACAGGGCAAGTTGAACAGAGGCAACAAGGGGCAGACGTGGGCAATCTACCCCCTCCTTGGGATACCAGGGCCTGCACCAAGTGCTCCCCACCTGGAAGCAGGAGGCCCAGCAGTAGACCCAGGGCATTGGGTGGGCTGTCCTGTGTGCCTGGGACAACTTCAGTTTCCCGGGCATGAGGCCCAAGTCCCATGGGAGATGAAAATTAGGGAGAACAAAAGAAAACCCTGGTCTTCTTACTTGGCCACACAGGTTGGTCTCTCAGGTACCACTCAATAGGAGTTCTGGAGGATGCTGCCCCACAATGTCATCCAGTCATCTGTTCTTTTCAGAGGCTCAGATGGACAGGCCGCCCACTTCCACAATCTCGGCTGCAGGCCTCCTTACACCCTGAGCTGAGGACAAGGTCATATCGAAAGAAGGAATGAATATTCCAACACAACCTCTCTTCCTGCCCCCTTGATTACCTGCCTTGGCCTCAGGAACCCCAATTCTAAGCCCCTACTAAGGAAGCATCTCCATTGCTAGGTGACCAGGGAACCAGGCATCCACTATGAGCTAATTCCAGCTCCCTCAGCATCTCTCTCCCCTTCCTACCCCTCCCCCAATCCTCAGCCCACCCCAACCCTTCACTAACAACCAACCAGCACTAGGAGTGGGTGGGGGGAAGTGCGGGAGTGGGGGGAGAGGGACACTTGGCTCTCCTTCCTTTCTCAAAGTCCCCAAGTCACTCTCACATGTAGATCCTCCTTTCAGTGTCATAGTACATACCCATCTACCTACCTGTGCCAGGGTTAGCCACACGTGCAGCTCACAGCTCTCTGAAGACATTCATGTGGACCCATGACGACAGGCACATAGACATACAGCAAAATGAGCAGTTCTCACTTGTCCTCCCAGGATGCCTGGAGCTCATCCCCGCACTGCACCCCCAGCATCTCTAGATTTTCTGTTATGAGGTCCTGTCCCACTGTCCAATCAAGATTCAAGTTCACACAGCAACTCTTCCTGTTCCTCCCCTATCGACACCTTCATACTTCCTTTTTCCTCCAACAATTTTCTTAAGTTCTTCTGCTTATCCAGTGCAACTTAAGTGGCCATTTGTCAAGTGGTAATTTTACCCTTTATTGGTATGCAAATTGTCTTGTGTCATCAATTGGTGCAAATAAGGGAGAGATTTAGCCATAACCACACATATAAATTTGTGTATATATACATATAAAGAGAGATAGAACACATTAATTACTCTATGTAGATTCATGTGAAATTATCTTGTAAGGACTTTTGTATACTGTACTATTTCATTCACCTTAAGGAATATAATCACACACCGAAATCCATCTATGAGAGATAGCAGACAGATTGCATTTGGTTTAACAATTGCGATTATATTTGAAAATCTGTATTAGAGCAAGAATTCCTATTATATACCTAGGATCTTGGAGGTGTGTAACTAGATAGACATTATCACCCCTGTGAGCCTGACAACTTTTGTTCCACTCCTTGGAAAGCACGGAGTGAACCAGGGCCTGGAGTACACGTGTCATTCCTACATTTGTATAGGCAGAGAGATATTAGAGCATTCGCCTGTGAATGCAGTACAACAGCAGAGAGACCCCTCAACTCAGACAAGGTTAAAATTCTGTCTGCTGAGTAAGTTGCACACTGTGGCCTGTCAGTGGAGGAGCATGCATTTAATCCCAGCACTTGGAATTCAGAGGCAGGAGGATTTCTGATTTCAAGGCCAGACTGGTCTACAGAGTGAGTTCCAGGACAGCCAGGGCTACACAGAGAAACCCTGTCTTGAAAAAACAAACAAAAAAACATGTACACTGTGCTTCTCATAATGCACTACACACAAATGCTTTGTGTAAACAAACACACACACACACACAAACGCACACACATACACCAACATACACATACACACAAGGTTAAAACATAAAATTAAGTATAAAAATAGTTCTACACTGCGTGATGTGTTAGCATAGACCTGTAATCTCAGCATCCTGCAAATGAAGGATGGAGGGCATTGGGTGTAAAACACTTATTTTGGGAAAAATCAACAACAACAACAACAAAAACCAAAGATGAAGCAGGGTCCTAAAGCCTCACAGGAATTAAATCAGCTAGATCTACACATAGGAATGGCTATACTGATTTCATAGCTCCATGCCTGGTTCACTGAATAAACCTTCATATATTGTGTCGTTATGAAAAATGGTAAATGGAGAGGGAACAGGCTTTCGTTTGTTTGAGGTATTAGGTCATTCCTTTTACATTCTAGACTCTAGAGGGAGCTTAACTTTTCCTACATATGATTTAAAAGTCAGCAAAAAAAATGTACTGTATTTGAACATAATATTCATTGTGGGGAATAGGAACTATGATATCTACCACATCAGAAATTCAGTATGAACAACAAGAAGTACAAGGATACAGAAACACCCAAATGAAGACGTTTCTGAAAATAAATAGTGTCTGACCTAATTTAAAATAGGATTTGCTCAATTTAGGCTCATTTTGTATTACCATAGACCTTGGTATATCAAATTATTTCTTTTAAAAAGACCTAAGTTTAATTATTCCTTTACTATTCCAGGGAATACATGATTCTGTGGCAGAGTAACTTTTCTTGCTGTTGTGAGACTTTGGTATCTATAATCAGTGCTGTAATAATAATCATAACCATAATTTCACGTCTCCGCTGGTTCAGAAGTCTAGAGTCTAGAGCAATGAAAATGCACATGGGCCGCAGGCAGTGGGGACCCAAGACTTTAGTTCCAGCACTTGGGAGGTAAAGTGCAGTGGAATCTCCTCTGTGAGTCTGAGGCCAGCTTGCTCTACAGAGTGTGTTCCCGGACAGCCAGAGCTAGGCACAGAGAACATGCCCCGAAAAACGAAACAGAACAAGAAAATGAAAAACAGAAAGAATGTCCCTGAGGTTTTGTGAGAACTTGCCAATGCACACGCACAAATGCAGGGGTTTTGCTGCTTTTGTGTGTTGGTCCGCCTGTCTGTTTGAAACATCTGTAATAGAAAAAGTTCTTACTGGTTAAGTTTGGGGAGCCGAAGCAGCCATCCACAGGGCAGGACCTGCTTTCTCCATGACATAGTTCAAACCACCCGACACCTGCACCTCCCTAAAATCTCTCTGCTGTCGCAGCATTCTGTCCCAGAAAAGCGCTTCCGAGTCCCCAGGAAGATCTTCCACCAAGGCTCTCCAGATGCTGCCCAGAGCACAAAATTCAGTGTCCCTAAACTCAAGAACAAAGCCAGCCCACGTGGTGCTCCCTCCTCTGCCCAGAGGGGTCCCGGGGTGCTTCAAAGCCCAAGACTCCCAGCTCAGGGTTACACACTCAGAGCGGGGAGCAGATGCACAAAGACCGCTCTAGTCACCAACTCCTCCCGCATCTCAGAAGGAGTCAGAGGGTGGGGATAAACTTACTTGGTCGAGGCCAGGCTGTCCTGTGATCGAATCTCAGACCTTCGGACGACTGCAATGGCCAGCAGCATTGGCTCGGCGCCATCTCTGTGACTCTGCCTTCTTAGCTGGGAGCGAAGTAGAAGAGGAAGAAGAGCTATCCTTTCCCACTGAGTGCTGGCTCCGCCCTGCGGATGTGAGACAAAAAGATCCGCCCCAGTGTCTCAAAGGGGCGGGAGAGATGGGCCTGGGAAAGCCACAAGGGTCTGGGAACAGCTCATTTTGGTAGTCACTGAGAGGCTGTTTGTCTCCATTCAGTACAAAGCCATCTTAAACAAAAAGGAAAGTAGGCATCCAAGAGTCTCAAACGCATTTACAGGAAAACAAAAAACAGCTTAAATAAGGTTTAATAATGACGAGAGTTCTGTGGCACCATGCCTTTATGAATGTTTTGCCTGCATGTCTGTGTACCACATGCATTCCTAGTGCCCACAATGTCCATAGAGGGCACTGGAGCCCTTGGAACTGAAGTTTTAGGAACAAAGGGACATGAGCTGCTGAATAAGTGCTGGGAATCATATACGGGTCCTGTGGAAGAGCAGTGGGACCTCTTAACTGCTGAATCATTTCTCTATCCCAGTACTAGGACCATGTCCTCAAGTTTTGGCAGGCAGCCAGACCAATGGCAATACTATGAATTGGTTGGGGGGGAACCTCTTCGACCATGAAACCACAAAACTCACAGGGAGGTCTCATACACTTGGCACCAGATCTTTTATTCTAAATTCTTTGAGGGGAGAATATTATTTCCCAAGGTGGGGTAATTCCAATTCAACTATGTTTACTTTCTGTTTAGTGAGACAGGCTTTCTCTGGGCTACTTTGGCTGTCCTCAAACTCCCTCTGTAGACCAGGATGGCCTCGAGCTCAGAGAGATTCCACGTGCCTTTGCCTCCTGAGTGCCAAGATTAAAGGAGTGTGTCACCACCTGTGGATATAGATAGGTGGATGGATGGATGGATGGATGGATGGATGGATGGATGGATGGATGGATTGATGGATGGATGCATGGATGCATGGATGCATGGATGCATGGATGCATGAATGCAAAGATTTAAGAAAGCTTATAAATAATAGGTGTGCTTATGGCTTTTTCAAACATCCATCGTACTATTTATCCCTTTTGCTTTTCCTCTCCTATACTTATCTCTCCTATAACCTACTCCACGTAAATCTAACCCCCCCATTTTTCCTCCTGTCTTCATAGCATCTGCATTCTACTTTGAAGTTGAGAAAATGAAAACCTATTTTGTGCGTGTGCACACTTCTTGATTTTTTTTTTTAACTTAGCTGACAAAATAATGGCCTCCATCATAACAGTTTCATAGATGTGGGACATTTTACTTCATTCATCCCTCTCCCACACCCCTGGCATCCCCTGTCTATCTTGATGGTCTCCTACCTCCACTCAAATAGTCTCTGTCCCATTTGGTTTAAAGCAGTCCAACCTACTAAAAACTCCTTCCATGAACTTTCTTGAAATCATTATTGACACGACCCAAAGTGTGAAACAGCCCACATGTCCTTTGCCTGATGAGTGTTTGTTCAAAATGCTTAGTCTGCACCACGTCTCCACTTTGGTGTTTGGGATACAAGGCCTTACAGTGCAGCCTAAGCTGGCTGAATTTAAAAATCCTTCTCCCTCAAGTCTGAACTTGTAAGCCTGTGCCACCCTGCCCAGACTTATGCAAAATATTGGTAGGAAATTTTACAATGCTCTTGATAGAAGAGAGACTATTGCAAGCCACACATCAATCTTGGCAGCAAAGGAAGGCCAGTAGACAACGTGTTCTGATATAATTAGAGTAAAACACTCTATTGCAAAGGGTTCACATTGAAACAATGAAGCCTGATAGTGCTAATGATTTTTGAAGGCATCAGAGTCTCATTGTATTGACTCAGGCTAACCTGAAACTCACAAGTGCGCCTGTTTCCCGTGTGCTGGGACTGAAGGCATATGCCACTACACCATACCCAGCTATTTTGTGAGGGTCATCTTTTCATTCCACTACCACATTCATCACTACCACACTATCCCACCCTAAATAGATGCTTTCTTGTTACAAAAATAGTCATGATGGTCAGTTCGTGAAGGAAAGAGTGATTTCTTTGTGTCCTACACACTATTATTTAATGATTTGCTGGAACCGTATAAATAAATGCACACTTTAAATTATAAATATCATGGCATTCACTGCAAGTAAATGAAATAATCAAAACGGACTTGTAAGCTCAAGCTCAGATGTGGAAAAACAAAAGGAATAAAACTTCACAGAATTTGGAACAGAACTCAGATTCTGCTGGACAATATGTCTACTATCAGGTCATACTGAGTGCCAGAGAGAAATGTTACCTTGTCATTCAGTAGAGGCGAGAAACATAGACCACCGCCAGGCATCCCATTTTGGGAAATTTGTATTTTAGCTTAAAGAAATCTGTGTGTCTCATCTGCCGAGACAAATTATTTCCTTTGTGGAAATGGGCCAGGCATTAGTTTCTCAGTGTGTGTCTTATGCACACAAGCAAAATTGTTTGGAAGGGATCATTTTTATAATTATGATAATAATTAAATTCATAATATTTCTTTCCAATCAGAAGTTAACAAAATGTGTGGTCATCCCTTGGGTTTGGGGCCTAACATCACTAGAAAATAATTATAATGACTGTTAATGATTGGTACATTTGTCTAAAACTCAAGTAATATTTGTTCTAAAGCTGGGCAATGCTGGGCCGTGCCTTTAATCCAAGCACTAAATAGACAGAGTCAGACGTGGTCTAAAAAGCTAGTTGCAGGACAGACAGAGCTGCACAGAGATACCTTGTCTTAAAGAGGAGAGCTGAAGGAAAGGCCATGCAGTGACTGCCTCACCTGGGGATCCATCCCATATGCACCAAACACAGACACTATTGCTGATGCCAAGAAGTGCTTGCTGACAAGAACCTGAGAGGTTCTGCAGAGCCTGACCAATACTGACTGGGATGCTCACAGTCAATCATTGGACTGAGCACATGAACCCCAATGGAGGAGTTAGGGAAAGAACTGAAGAAACTGAAGGGGTTTGCAACCTCATAGGAGGAGCAACAATATCAACCAATCAGAATCCCCAGAGCTCGAGCACATGAACTCCACTGGAGGAGTTAGGGAAAGAACTGAAGAAGCTGAAGGGGTTTGCAACCTAATAGGAAGAACAACAATATCAAGTAAACAGAATCCCCAGAGCTCCCAGGGACTAACTCAACAATCAAAGATTACACATGGAGGAACCCATGGCTCCAGCCACATATGTAGCCTTGTTGGACATCAAAAGGAGGAGAGGCCCTTGGATCTGTGAAGGCTCAATGCCCCAGTGTAGGGGAATTCAAGGGAAGGGAGGAGGGAGTCGGCAGGTGGGTGGCTGGGTGAGCATCCATACAGAAGCAGGCAGAGGGAGGATGAGATGGGGGTTTCTGGAGGGGAAAACCCTGGGAATGGCGATAACATTAGAAATGAAAATAAATAAAATAACCAATGAATAAAGGAGAAAGAAAAAACCCTTGTCTTGAAAAACCATATATATATATATATATGTATATGTATGTATGTATATAGGTATATATATATACATATATATCACATATATACATAATTTTTTCTATCATATTCAGAAAAAGTATGTTCTTTACATTATATTTTCCTGTGAAGATTAGGCACTCTGCGATCAGAGGCTGTTCTCAGGGGCCATCCCCTCTCCTTCCTAGCTCCCTCCCTCCATTTGCCTCCTATGACTGTTTCATTTCCCCTTCTGAGTGAGATATAAGCATCTATTCTTGGGCCTTCTTTCTTGTTCGTCTTCTTTGGGTCAGTGGAGTATAGTATGGGTATCATGTATTTTATGACTAATATCCACTTATAAGTGAGTACATAGCCTGCATGTGTTACCTTACTCAGGATGATATTCTCAAGATCCATCATATGCATGCAAAATTCATACTATCTTTGTTTTTAATAGCTGAATAATATTCCATTGTGTAGCTATACCACATTTTCATTATCCATTCTTCCCTTGAGGGACATCTAGGTTGTTTCCAGTTTCTGTCTGTTTTGAATAAAACTGCTGTGAACATAGTTGAGGACGTTCCCTGTGGTATGGTGGGGCATCTCTTGGGTGTATGCCCAGCTTGGTCTTAAGGTTGAACTATTCCCAGTTTTCTGAGAAACGGCCAAATTGACTTCCAAATAGTTGTATAAGTTTGCAATCCCCCCAGCAATGGAGGAGTGTTCCCCTTGTTTCACATCCTCAGCAGCATGCGCTAGCTCTTGAGATTTTGATCTTAGACATCCTGATGGGTGTAAGGGGAAATCTCAGAGTCATTTTTGATTTGCATTTCTTTTTGGCCTGGAACTCAGAGATCTGACTGCCTGTGCCTTCCTCCCAAATGCTGAGATTAAAGGCATGTATGTTTTCTCTCTGTGACTCCCTTTCCCCGTCCAGCTCCCTCTCCCTCCCCCGCTTTTCTCCAGATGTGGGGGTAAAATTTATTACAGACTCAGATGTCACTTGATGACATTCTTGGCCTTTGCCTTTGTGGAAGGTCTGTTAATTCATTCTTCTAGGATTTAACTCATAACTACAGGGATGGTAGTTCCAACAGAGGGTTGGGTAATTGGTGGTTCTTCGTGGGCTAAAGATATCCCAAGACAATTTGTCTCAAGACTTACAACATTGCTATTCACCACAACCACCAGAGCAGTTCAAACCAGCTAATTAGGTTCATAGAATTGTTAACATCGTTTTGCACGTGCGCAGGCATGTGGATATGCAGGAGCACGCGCACGGGAGCGTGCGCGCGCACACACACACACACACACACACACACACACAAATGCATATACACACACTGCCCAACAGTTGGATGTTCAGTTCATGACAAGTTTTTATTCATAATACAGGAGTTACATAGTACCACTGCATGGAGGACAGGCACCTTGATTCAAGGATTTCTGACATATACCCACACTATTTGTACAGCTGTGTATATAATGGTCCAATTAGCTTCCAGAAAGACTGTTATAGGATCCTCTCTCGAGCAAATTTGGCACCTGTGATTGTTTTCCCAAGCCTTCACATGCAGGAACATATTTGCTGCATGGTGAGAGTTCCTCACTCTACCTCTAGCCAGGAGAGCACTATTGGGTAATGCCCTGTGCTCCAGCCTTGGATTTTGTGTACTTTGAAGAAGTAGACTTTAGTTCAGTTACTTCAGTGGTGTCTGGTTTGAATCACGTGTCCATATATTCATACTTTATTTGTCAGATGAGTAGTTGTCTAGTGTTTGAAACCATTAATGTCTTTATAATAGATAAATCTGATATGTTTTGTAATGTGGTGGCCTGATGCTGTAGGAGGGGGTGTCTCAGTGGGCCCATGCTAAGGCAGCCTTCCTTCCCCGACCCCACCCCAATGCACCAATGGGTCTAGTATAAAATGAAGTTTATTTGGGGCATGAGAAGGAGGTGAGAAAGGAGTGAAGGAGAGAAAAAAAGGGACAGAGAAGAACAGAAAGAGAGAGGAGAGAGAAAGAAGAGAAGAGGCTGGCTGGGATCATGTAGGGAACAGAGAGGGAGGGATAGAGGTAAGAGAGAGAGGGCCAAACAGTCCATTTATTATAGCAAGCTGGGCTGTTTCTAGGTAACTGTTGGGCAGAGCCTAGAAGAGATGCTAACAAAATCTATGTGCAGTGAGATCTGGTGACCCACATCTGTGACCCTACTCTCCGAAGGCAGAGACAGCCAAATGCCATCTCAAAACGAAAGTAGGGGCTGGTGAGATGGCTCAGTGGTTAAGAGCACGGAGTGCTCTTTTGAAGGTCCTGAGTTCAAATCCCAGCAACCACATGGTGGCTCACAACCATCCATAATGAGATCTGATTCCCTCTACTGGAGTGTCTGAAGACAGCTACAGTATATTTACATATAATACGTAAATAAATTTTATAAAAACGAAAGTAAACACACAAAAATTTCTACAGGGACACGAGGGGTAATATGTGTAGCTAGAGCACTTGCCTAGCTTACAGGAGGCCCTGGGTTCCATTTCAGCACTGCCAATCAAAACTAAAGAAATGATAGGAGGATTTGTCTGCTAGGTCTGGATGCATGAAAACAAAGGGATGATCATGAAGTGAGAAACATTAAATCCTCCTCCTGTACAATCTGACATGCCAGAAGTACGGAAGTCTGAGGCCTTTACTTCTCCTGTCTTTTGCCTCACGATTTTTTGAATCAAATACAGCCAGCCAAGGTAGAGAGAATTCTTAGCATGGACAAGACCTTGGGATCTAGTCCAAGCCCCTCAATCCCAGATAAAGACATTTTTGTGTGTTTATTTTTATGTTTGTGGGTTTCTGCCAGAGAAATGGTCTCTCATACTTCATGATGGCCTGGAACTCACTATCAAACCTAGGTTAACTACAAAACCTTCATCTTCCTGCTTCCATCTTTAAAGTGCTGGAATTGCAGGCACACATTTGGCCTTGAGGTAGTCTAGTGGGGCTAGAGTAAGACCAATAGTTCAGTGGATGGCAAGTTTTGAGACTAAAGTTTGTGCTTCACGGGTCCTAAGAAAGAAGCTACCACACTAGGTTGTAGAAAAAAGCTTTTGCTGTGGTTGGAAAGAGGCAAGGCCTTGTAAGCAGGTTGAAGATTAGGTAATTTGAGTAATTTCCAGGAGTGAGTCCTGATTTCTATAATAACTGGCCCTGGGGAGGTTAAGGCTGGAAAGTACTGGTGAAAGGGTGGGGGAAGGGAGGATGAGAGGGCTACTAGTTAGATTTCAGGTGAAAGACAATAGCCCAAGCAGTTGTTTACTATCTCTAGGCATTGTCTCTGGGATCAGCAAAACCACAAGAGGTCAGAGCTTCAGAATTACAACAGAGAAAAAGCCCTGATTACTATGGGCTTGTGTAAATAAAGTGTTTTCTTAAGGTGTTACTTTCCATTTTCTGATTCAGAAGTATCCTTCTGAGACCAGATCCACTATAGAAAATAAAAGAGTAAAGGAATTTAAACCGGAAGCCAGGAATGGGTTAAAATGGCTTTCTATACCCAGAGCTGGGGAGGAATCCAGGGCCTCAGACATTCCTAGCATGACTTGTTTTATCCTGGACAAGCAGAAGGCTTTGCATTTCAGGTCAGCTGGACCTCTCATAAAATCTCCATTGCATTCTCCCAGTGAGGAACCTTTAGGGGAGAAGGAAAAGTCTGGGGCCACAGTTTCACCTCTTTGCAAGTCTAAGAAAGACTCCCAGGTGAAATGTCCCCTGGAGACCACTGGGCTGGTATTACAGCTCTCTCCAGCTCTTTAGAAGCCCTTTTCTGGTTCCACTTTGTTTTCTTCTCTTTCACTTTAGGGTGTAATGGGCATTCAAAAGTCAGTGCCCCTTTTCTTACCAGGGGATTCACCCTATAAACAGTCACCAAACCCCAACACTACTGTGGAGAACAAGAAGCGCATATCAAAAGGAGCATGCCATGGTTGTCTTAAGAGGGGCCCTGCCAGAGCCTTACACATACAGAGGCAGATGCTAGCAGCCAACCATTGGTCTGGGAGTGGGGTCCCGGGAGGGCAGTATGGAGCAGCTGAAGGAGTTTACAGCCCAACGGGAAGAACAAAGATGGTGGCCACCAAGACGCCCCAGGACTCCCAGGGACTAAACCATCAACCAAGGCGCACACATTGTTCCAGCCAAAAATGTGGCAGAGGAATCCCTTGTCGGACATCAGTGGGAGGAGTGGTCCTTGCTCAAGTGAAGGCTAAATAGATGCCCCAACAAGGGGAAATTGAGGGAGGTGGTGGGAGTGGGTCCAGTGGAGGGGCATATACTTGTAGACAGAGAGTAGGAGGAGGGGTTGGGGGTGTTGGGGAGGGGGGAAATCGGGAAAGGTTTTACCACTTGAAATGTAAATGAAGATTATATTTAATTAAAAGAAAAAAGAAGAAGAAAAAGTCAGTGTCTATTTTCTTTTTGGGCTTGGGATGGGAGAGGTTGCAAGAAGCCTTAGATGTCTCTCATTCTCAACTATGAGCCTGTAGTAGACAAGATGCTGTCTTAGAGAGTCATTAAAATTTGTGATAAAGATGCTGAAGTGTGTAGCTCTTAGTTGATGGCTTCTGGAGGAACTGGGGCTAGAGTGTGAGGAAGGATTCAGATTTCTTTAAGGGGCTGGCCACTGGGAGTTTGACCCTGCTCCAGTGAGGATATGGGCAACACAATGTGAATGAATTGTATTTAAAAAAAAATTGGAGGGGGGGATCGCAAGTGTGGAAGTTGGATTTGAGGGGAAAAGAAAGTGTAATAAGGGTGCATTGTGTGAAATTCCCAAACAATCGATGAAAATATTATGTTGGGAAAACATCAAAAGCCTTTACTCTGCATGTTTCCTGGCCTGATATAAAAGAAATGATTTTGCCAGAATGAGTCTCCTGGAGCACACATCCTTAGCTTTCTCCTTGCGACAAAAGAATGCTTAGGAGAGCCTAAAAGATGGCTCAGCAATGACTGCTTGCTCTTCCAGACGGTCAGCATTCAATTCCCTGCAATAACACGGTGGCCCCAAACCATCTGTTTCACCTTTCCAGGAGACCTGACACCCACTTTGTCCTTGAGTATGCCAGGTTCATAGTTGTATATGCAGACACAATTCCGATACACATTAAGAGTGTGTGTTTGGAGGTACACTGCGAGACTGCTTAGGGCTGGCAGTATTGTGGAATTGCTACAGAGCATGAGCACAGAGCCTTGGGTTTGGTTCCCAGATGGAGTCAGGGAAGATCAGAAGTTCAAATGACCCCCAAGAGATAGACAACAGCCTCGGTTATAAAAATCCTTATCTAAATAGTGAATTATAAATAATGTTTATGTGGTGGACAGGTTCTGGAGAGATGATTCATTGGGTAAGACCTTGGCCTGCTCATCCAGAGGACCGAGGTTTTGTTTCCAAAACCAACAATGTGATTCACAGCTGTCTGTTAACTCTAGTCCTAGGAGGTCTGACCTTTGTCTTCTGACCCACATGGGTATCAGTCACATAAACCACCTACAGATATAAATACAAATAAAGCACTCATGCACATAAAAACGTGTGTGTATGTGTATGTGTTTGTGTATAAGTTTTAATAGTATTTTGTATGTTTTGAAATTATTTGTTTTATGAGTTTGAATATTTCAGCAGCATGTATCAGTAGCATGCCATTCCCGCAGAGGCCAGCAGAGGGCATTATGTCCACCAAGCCTGGAGTGAGCTGCCTTTTGTGTGCTGGTAAAGGAACTTTGGTCCACTGTAAGAGAGGCAAGGGCTTTTAACCTACTGAGCCATCTATCCAGCTGATAAACCAGCCTGCCTCTATGTTATTCTTGAAATCCTACTTATAGTAAAGACAAACTAGGTTCATTTCCATTTGTGATTAAATCTGTGTGTGTCAAGGATCGGACCCTGCCCCGCCTATAACCTTAACTACAAATGGTTCTGTACTGCCTGTTCCAGGAAATGGCAACCATGGCTGTGTTTTAAAAGGTGAATATGACCATCTGCTATTATATATGTACATACATGTCCCTTAGGACCGCCCTCAACCATGTGTTTTCATGAGGTTATGACCAACTCAATTGATATGCTTATATAACCCTCCCTATTTGCCCCCATTTGGGAACCCCCTACCCCTGAACTACAATCACCTTATCTTTCCATGTCACTTGGTGACCTCTCGAACCCCTCCTTATCGGGAAGCAGCCTGTGCACATGAAACAAAAAGCTTGCTTTAATTAATTGCTTGCTTTAATTAATTGCTTGCTTTAATTAATTTGGCCATGATGATTGAGGTCTGTGGTCTTGGCCCTCGAATTTTGGGATTGACACCGCCACTCAATTTTCTGAATGTTTAAAACATGTCCATGGTGCTATTAGTGTGACCCTGTCTCAACAAAACTAAAAAACCAAACAGTAAAACCAAAACAAAACTAAAAGTTATAATTTTTCCCTAGAAATGCATCCATCCAGGTGGAAGAATTCGCTCTGAGGGCTGTCCAATGATTTAGGACTGTACGTCTCAAAATTGGGAAATGACAAAGCCAATGAAGCAGCTGCCTGGCAACAGTGGGGGTAAGAGCACAGAGCACAGAGGATTTCACTATACTGAAACCATTCTGTCCTACACGATATTATTGGATATGTGTCACTATGTGTTTGTCTAAACCCCTAGACTGTACTTCTATGGAGAGGCCTGAGGGTGGAGCTCAGTGGTAAAGCGTTGATCAGCATGCCTGGGGGGGGTGGTGGTCTGGTTTTCGTCTCAGAAATAGCAAAAAAAAAAAAAAAAACAAAAGCAAACAAACCAACTAATGCAATGTAAACTACATCATCCTGTGACATTGGTTTTGTTACAAACTATTTGATTATTGTCCACAGAAAACCCGATTGTTAGCAAAACATACAAACTTAAAATAGATACTGCATTTGTCAGATGCAGTTAGTTGTGTCCTGAAGTGATTCAATTTGATTGTATCTCTCAAAGCCTCCTTACATAAGAATGATAAAAATGCAAAGTTCATGCCTATTTTAAGGCCAGGTATTCGGGGACAGGTCTTGTGGTCTTTGCTTTATGATCTGAGGGTAAATCAGCTGGGCAGCCTTGGGGAACACACCAAGTGGGAACATGGTCCAGGCTACCAAGGGTATAGGAGTGGAGCTAGAGAACTCTTTTTATAAGCAATTGGATTTTATTAGATCTCTGTCTCTTTTTTCTTGGAAGAGCCTTTATGGAAGGAGCTCTGGGTGAGAGATAGGGCTTTTCTATGGGCTTGCAGGAATAACAGAGATGCAGCTGGCAGGAAGTTGGTATTCTAGAAAGAGAGCAAAGAAGACATCTTGGGTTTGGAGTTGCTCAAGAGAAATGTAGACTGGATCAGTAAGAAGATACAGATAGAGATTACTCTTCCTTCCTTCCTTTCTTTCCTTCTTTCTTTCATTATTTGTTTCTTTCTTTCTTTCTCTCTCTCTTTCCTTCCTTCCTCCTTCCTTCCTACTTTCTTTCTTTCTTTCTTTTCTTTTCTTTTCTTTTTCAATATCAAAGTAGTTTTAATTTGCAGTTCCCCAAGGCTGTTGAACACATTTAAAAGTGATTTTCAGCCTATGGTATTTCTTCTTTTGAAAATTCTATATTCAGTTCTAGAACCATCTTTTTGATTAGGCTATTTCTTGATGTTTAATTTTTTTAATTTCAATGCCTTATTATAGAAAAGTAGAAAGAGAAAAGGAGATAGAGAAGTAGAGAAAGAGGAGATAGAGGGATGAGGGCTGGCCATGACCACGTAAGGGCAAGGTTCCGAGGAAAATGAGAGAGAGGCAAGAGAGGGAGCTTGATGTTTAATATTTGTCTCTGCCTCCCAAGTGCTGGGATTAAAGGCATGCGACACCACTGCTGGGCTCTTTGTATATTTTAGATAGCAGTCCTATATCCAGAGTATGGGTGACAAATTTTCTCTTCTTCTGTAGACTGCCTCTTAGGTCAATTGACACTTTCTTTTGCTTTACAGAAACCTGTGAACTTCATAAAGTCTCATTTGTCAGTTGTTGTTTATTCCCCTAAACTGCTAGTATCCAATTAAAAATTCCCTACATACGCCTACATATTATAGAATATTCATTAATTATTCTTCCAGCTGTTTCAGAATTTTAGTGTTATACTGACATCCTTGATCCCTTTGGAGATTATCTTTGTCCACAGTGAGTGAGTGAGGAAGATCTAGTTTCATCCTTCCACATGCAGGTATGAAATTTATTCCAGCACCATATGTTATCTCTGGCATGCATATTTTCCAAACCTCTTTGTCAAAAGTCAGGCAGCTGTGGCTGTGCAGGTTTGTATCTGTATCATCTGACGGAGTCTGTTGAGTGATAGGGTCTGGTTCTATAACCGACCATGCAGTTCTTATTATCATAGTCCTGTAATATAACTTAAAATCAGGTATGTATTACCTCAGACAGGGCATTTACTGATCAGTATTGTTTTGTCTCTGTAGGAGCAGTTTATGTTTCCAGGATAATTATTGACTGTGTCTCCTCGTCTCCTCCTGTTTCTGTGAAATAGAAGCATTGATTGGTATTGCACTGACTCAGAGGGTACTTTGGGTTGGATGAACATTTTTACAGTATTAATTTTGCCTGTTTATGAGCATGGGAGGTCTTCCTGTCTTCTAATGTCTTCTTATATGTCTTCATTAGTGTTTTTTTATTGATAAAGGAAGTAAAAACATTTTTTTCATTTTCTTTTTTTTTTTTATTTTGTTTTTCTAAGTTTTTTTAATTTACATTCAAAATCACTTCCCCTTTCCCGTTTCCTCCCTCCCCGAAAGTCCCATAAGCCCCCTTCCCTCACTCTTTTCCCCATTCAACCCCCTCTCGCTTCTCTGTTCTGGCATTCCCCTACATCCAGTCTTTCCAGGACCAGGGGTCTCTCCTTCCATCTTCTTGGAAATCTATTGGTATGTGAATTGTGTCTACGGTATTCCGAGATTCTGCGTCAACATCCCCCCATCAGTGACTGCATACCATGAGTGTTCTTTTGTGATTGGGTTACCTCACTAAGGATGATATTTGCAAGATCTGACCATTTGCCTAGGAATTTCGTGAATTCATTGTTTTTAATTGCAGAGTAGTATTCCATTGTGTAAATAAACCACATTGTTTTTTTATTGATAAAGGAAGTAAAAACATTTTTTGATAAAATTGAAGATTTACATGGAAAGTATTTCTGACAGATATGAAAAAACATAAAGAAAACCACGTTAAAATTCACAATATTCATGGAAAATTAAAGAGTAAAATGGTAGACATTAATAACATTACTAAATTAATTCAAAAATGAAGTAGAAACATTTTATGATACAATTGAAGATTTATGTGGAAAATACTTCAGGCAAAATTATAGAAAAATATAGAATAACTTGTTATTATTGAAGATTACCATGTAAAATTATACAGATAAAATGGTAGGCATAAAAATAGGTAGTCAATTTAAATATTTTCTAAACAATTTGATGATTTACATGGAAAATATTTCTTATAAAATTGAAGAAATATATAGAAAAGCATTTTAAAATTGAAGATTATCATGGAAAATTATATAGATAATATGGTAGGAATAAAATTATTTCTACATTGATTGAACATGGAACTATAAATATTTTCTTATAAACTTGAAAATTTTCATGGAAAATATTTCTGATAAAATTGAAGATATATGTAGAAAAACTCATTAAACTTGACTATTTCATGAAAATTTTACAGATAAGATTGTAGGCACAAAAATATTTCTAAGAGCCGGGCAGTGATGTCACATGCATTTAATCCCACCACTTGGGAGGCAGAGTCAGGCAGATTGCTGAGTTTGAGGCCAGCCTGGTCTACAGAGTGAATTCCAGAACAGCCAGGGCTACACAGAGAATCCCTGTCTCGAAAAAACAATATACATATATATATATATATAACATATATACATATATATGTATATATATACATATATATATATTTCTAAGTTGATTGAAAGTGGAATTGTAAACATTTTGTGATAAAATTGAAGATTTTCATGAAAAATGTTTCTGATAAAATTGAAGAAATATATATAAAAACAAGGGGAAATTGCGGGGGAGGGGTGGGAATGCGACGGTTGGAGGGGCATATACTTGGAGGCAAGGAGTGGGAGGAGGGGTTGGAGGCTTTTGGGGAGGGGGAAGCTGGGACATATTTTATCACTTGAAATGTAAATGAAGATTATATTTAATAAAAAATGAAAAAAGAGAAATACATGTTAAATTTGAAGATTATCATGGAAAATAATACAGATAAAATGGTAGACATAAAAAAAATTTCCTAAATTGGGAACAGAATTACAAGCATTTTTTGATAAAATTGAAGATTTACATGAAAAATTTTTCTGTTGTCTAGGACTTTTTATTGGGGAATTGAGTCTATTGATGTTAAGAGATATTAGGGAATAGTGATTGTTGCTTCCTGTAATTTTTTTATTCGATATATTCTTTATTTAAATTTCCAATGATTTCCCCTTTCCTGGTTCCCCCTCCCTGAAAGTCCCATAAGACCTCTTCCCTCCCCCTGTTCCCCAATCAACCCCTTCCTCCTTCCCTGTCCTGGTATTCCCCTACACTGCTGCACTGAGCCTTTCCAGGACCAGGGGCCTCTCCTTCTTTCCTTCTTGGGCATCATTTGATAATGTGAATTGTTTCTTGGGTATTCCAAGCTTATGGGCTAATATTCTCTTATCAGTGAGTGCATACCATGTTGCCTTGGTTTCTGTTGGTAATATTCTTGCGTTTGTCTTTTGCCATCTGGTTATCTCTGATATTATCTGATGTTGTTGTCTCTGACTGTGTTTTCTCTGTGCTCCTGGGAGACCTGTTCTCTCTGTGTACACTGATACGTAAGTACTTCTGTGAGAACTGCTCTCTTATGGTTGTATTTGGTTATGTAACTCTTTGGCCCCATCAACTCTGTGTGCAGGCAATAATCAGAAGACTCCCGTCACAGGCTGCTCCTAGTCTCTTGTGTCCTCAGGGTTTCAGGCTGTTTCCTCTGAGTAGCAGGGGTGGTCCTATTGGGCCTCTCTGCATTCCTGAGTAGTTAGCTACCTCCTGTGCGTCACTTGGATATGGTACCCAGTGACAGAGGAAGGTCTCAACCTGGACACAGAAACAAGAAGACTCCAGCCAGATGGTTCCAGACAGGATCCTCTGTGCTGCAATGCAGGTCTCACCTATGCTGGCTGACTCTTCTATGTCACTGTGTAGATAGCTGGCTTCTTGTGCCACTTGCAGATGGTGTGCTGTGGCATAGGACGGTCCCAAACCAGAGACTGAAACCGGAAGGCTCCTGAAAGAGGATTCTGGAGAGGATCCTCTGCTCTGCAATGCAGGTCTCACCTGTGCTGGCTGATTCCCTGCTGCTGGGTAGATAGCTGGCTTCCTGCACCACTTGGAGATGATGCACTGTGGCAGAGGATGGTTCCAAACTAGAGGACCTGTTATTTTTGATGCTATTGTTATGTTTGTGTGGTTACCTTCTGTTGGTTTTCTTGAAAGATGATTACTTTCTTGCATTTTCTAGGGTGTAGTTTCCTTCCTTATTTTGGCACTTTCCATCTATTATCCTTTGTAGGACTGGATTTGTGGACAGATATTGTGTAAATTTGGTTTTATCATGGAATATCTTGATTTCTCCATCTATGGTGATTGAGAGTTTTGCTGGGTTTAGTAGTCTGGGCTGGCGTTTGTGTTTTCTAAGGGTTGGAATGAGATCTGCCTAGGACCTTCTAGCTTTCATGGTCTCTGCTGAGAAGTCTGGTGTAATTCTGATAGGTCTGCCTTTATAAGTTACTTGCCCTTTTGCCCTTACTACTTTTAATATTTTTTCTTTGTTTAGTGTATTTGGAGTTTTGATTATTTTGTGAGGGGAGGACTTTCACTTCTGGTCCAGACTGTTTCGAGTTCTGTAGGAACCTTGTATGTTCATGGGCATCTCTTTCTTTAGGTTAGGGACATTTTCTTTTATATTTTTGTTGAAGATATTTACTAGCCTGTTAAGTTGTAAATCCTTGCTCTCCTCTATACCCATAATCCTTAGATTTGGTCTTCTCATTGTGCCCTGGATTTCCTGGATACTTTGGATTACAAGCCTTCAGCATTTTGCTTTTTCTTTGACTGTTGAGTCAATGCATTCTATGGTATCTTTAGCACCATATTGTATTCCGTTTTGATGCTTGCATCAATGACTCCGGATTTCTTTCAAGGTTCTGTATCTCCAGAGTTGTCTCCTTTTGTGATTTCCTCATTGTTTCTACTTCCATTTTTAGATCCTGGATGGTTTTGTTCAGTTCCTTCACTTGTTTGTTTGTGTTTTCCTGTAATTCGTTATGGAATTTTTGTGTTTCCACTTTTAAGGATTTTACATGCTGACTCATGTTCTCCTGTATTTCTTTCAGGGAGTTATTTATGTTCTTCTTGAAGTCCTCTCTCAGCATCACAAGATATGCTTTTAAATCCAACTCTTGCTTTTCCAGTGTGTTGGGGCATCCGGGACTTGCTGTCATGGGATAACTGGGTTCTGATGTTGCCAAGTAGCCTTGGTTTCTGTTGGTAGGTTTCTTGTGCATGCTTTTGCCATCTGGTTATCTCTGGTGTTAGTTGGTCTTGCTGTCTCTGGCTGGAGCTTGTCCCTCCTGTGGGCTTGTAAGCCTATGCTTGTACTTCTGGGAGACCAACTCTCTTCTGGCAGGGTCTGTGCACAGAAGGCAGTTGAGCCTCCTGGCTCCCTGGTGCAAATGGCGACCAAAAGACTCCTGTCCCAGCAACTCCACTGATCTTATGCCCTGGTGCTCTCCTAGCCGTTCTGCTCCAGAGAGAAGGTGGATATCTCACCCCTGTGCTCAGAAGTGAAAGTGTTGCTGGGAGATCACTCTCTCCAGGTGGGATCTGCACAGAAGGCTTTGGAGCTGCCTGGTTCCCTGGTGCCAGATAGAGTTTTCTAAAGACCTAGCTAGCAGTTTAGTTGTAGGATCAGACTTGTAAATAGGTATTTTGTATATTCTTAGGAAAACACAGTTACCTTGCTGAGCTAGCAGGTTTTTACCTCATTTTTTGCCTCCCTGGTCTTTATCGGTGTAAGTAATTTAAACAGCTTCATACTATATGTTTTAGCATGTGTCATTGACCATCAGAAACATACTCTTCTAGTGTTGTAAGGGTCTGAAAATCGCTGAAGAAGAAGCCCAGACTCAAAAAGTATGCAAAGATAATGAACACTCATTTTGCCTAAACAACCAGTATGGGGGATAGGGGTGAGTATTCAGCCACTCATAAATATGTTGACCCCAGAAGGCCTTGCAAACCCCTTTTTATGCAGGGATATGGGAATTTTCCAGAAGGATTAGGCAATCTCTCATGTGATTGGTAGGGGCCAAAGCAGTGAGATTAGTACAATTTTGATTGGTTACTACATTAGTTTTTCTATCTTTGGTAAGAACTTAGAGAGTGAGTTCTGTAATCTGAAATTTCACCGGGTGGGTGCTGGGGAAGCTATGTGCATCGGGTTATGATTGGCTTGTGCCAGGTGGTCAGTGGTCTAAATTTCTATGTTGTGAATGTTTAACCACAGGATGAGATAACCAAACCATGTAAGACTGACCATCACAAATGGCCCATCCTGAGGTAAGATATTTTCCCATCCTTATGGTTATTTCCAGGCTGACCTTTGGGTGGGGGATGTTATGGTCTAAATTCGTGGGAACTTACTCTAGAGCCTAAAAACTGCTGCTGACTTACTGGTTTTGCCTCAGGACATATGACCAGGCAGCTCCTGATTGGCTACCCTGAGACAATCTAGCTCATCAGACTCCTTTTTAACAATCATGAAAGATGGTGGTGGTGGCAAACAACTTTAATCCCAGCATTCAGTAAGCAGAGACAGGCAGCTATCCGGGTTTGAGGCCAGCCTGGTCTATAGAGCCCCTGAAAGAGAATTATATTTTTGTTTCATTATTTCTGACAGTGTCGTTAGTAATTGTGTTACATTTAGAAAGCCCTTTTTTACACTATCAGACAGTATATATAAACTAGCATTTCTCTCTCTCTCTCTCTCTCTCTCTCTCTCTCTTTCTTTCTTTCTTTCTCTTTCTTGCTTTCTTCCTGCCCTCCCTCCCTCCCTCCTTCCTTCCTTCCTTCTTTCCTTCCTTCCTTCCTTCCTTCCTTCCTCCTTTCCTTCCTTCCTACTTTCCTTTCCTTTCCTTCTAAGAGATGACTTAGATATCTTGCTTAGGCAGTCTTAGAAATATCATCTTTCTTCTGGTTTAGCCTCCTAAGTGTTTTAACAACAGGTGTGTGTATCCATGCCTATTTAAACTATTTTAAAATATTGCCATGTAACTAGACTCTGAAAGGACTGGACTTCATATTATTAATCACACAAAACTTACTGCACTTGTCAAGAAGGGTTCATTTTGTATCCTATGAGACAAGAGGCCATGGCTGGAGATACTTTTGGTGAATATAATCATGGCATGGCCTTGCCATCCAGTAGACAGAGTCTACATGATACCTCTGTATCCCCTAAGTTTCTCAGAGAAACTTATCCAATCCTGAAGACAATTGTAAAGTGGTTAATCATTTCTCATCACTGTTTAGTCACACTCTCCCAGTTCAGGGTGTGCACATTAGACAACACTGAAAAGATTAAAGATGAAGAGAAAGAGGAAGGGAAAGGGAAAGAGAAAGAAAGAGAAACAGAAAGAAAGAGGAAGCATTGGATAAAATATTTTTTAGAGGAATGGGAATGGAACCCAACACCTCTGAACATTATGTTTATCTCTTACTGAGCTATATTCTGTCACCCAAGGAGATCTGATGAATTAGAGGAAATAATTACACTTAATATTTATTTGTACCTGAGTTAGTGCCACACCTCCAATTCAGTCCTCAAAGCCCAAATCTAATACAAATGTTTTTATAAAATCTAACAGAAAACGGAGGAAATACAGGATACCATTGATGTATCACTATGGGGCAGAAGCACCAAGCGAGACTCAGGGAAGGCATGGGGAAGCTGAAGTGGAAAGTTTTAAGTTCAAGACCATCCTGAGCTAGACAGGGAGAACTGTCACAAAAACAAAACAATGTGCTAAGAGAGATGGCTCAGCCATTAAGAGTGCTTGCTGCCCTTTCAAAGTTTGATGCCCAGAATCCTTATCAAACAGATTCCAACCTTCTGTAACTCCAGATACTGGGGGAACCAATGTTCTTTCTGTTGGCCATGGATATCCCCTTCAATGGTACCCCCAAACCCCCTATATATCCACACTGAAAAACATCATTAAAACAAAATGAAAAGGATTAGAGGATAATTATTATGCAAATGCCTTTATTTGGACTACTAAATTGCTACCAGATTACATCACTTTTCAGAGTCAGATTAACATAATGATGTTTACAACTATAGGAAAGAGCTTGACAGAGCACGAGTACATCGAGTCCGACATACATACTTTCCCATTTTTGTGATCTCATCTCCTCGTCATAGGTGAAAAACATAAAAATCCATTTTACACTTTAGCATTCTTTGCTTATCGAATTCCCATCTAAATTGTGAGCCCTGCCTCTCCTCAAAAGTGTCATATTCAACAGCATTTTAGACTGAAAAGTAGTTTTGTGGTAAAGATTTCCAAACAAAAAAGTATGTATTGGACTGACTTATTGAAGACAAAATATCTCATTTCTTTTGAGCCTGGGTGTGAGGGGGAAACGCAACCTTAGGGTCCACTTTCCTCCACCTATAATTTATGCTCTTGTATGTTGTACTTACATGAAGACCCCTTTTAATAAAGTAGCAAATCAGCAGACGTGTTGGATGTAACCAAAATATTCTTAAATGTACAAAAAATAACCATGTAGAAAGAATACTGTCAAAAGATACTGATTTTAAGAATAAAAGAATGAGAAAAGCTTCTAGTACAGTCTGCACAGCCAGTTACTTCAGCGGATTTTCAGCACTACAAAGTAAGCAAATAATATTCATCTCCACACAGCATAAGATCACGGTTCTCCAGAAAGAGCTGCTAGAACTTGGAAAGCCAAAGGACGAGCTAATAATATTCCTATCTACACATGTAGGCGAGTCTCAAGAGATGGAAATCCCAGGAGGGAAAAGCTACATAGTTAATACAAAGCAAACCGGAATGTCAAGGGCAGCATTCTAGGAAGAGAGAGCAAAAGGTTGGCTGTGAGCACGTTCAGGTGTGCTGAGGAGATCCAGCTCTATGAGAAGGAGGAGTTGCTTGTTTACTAAAACGCTTTCTCTGAAGGCTGTCATGATTAATTAGTCTTGCTAATCCAAACTTAAAAGTCCTTCTAATGACCAAGACTTCTGAAGCCACGAGTACTTCACCTGGGACTAGCTGACTTGCTAATCATGCACCTTCATGTAAGGTTGGCTCTATTGAGATTGGCTATTTTACACTCTCTTCATCCCTCTGCCCATCAAACAGGCAAACACGGTCATGACCATCTTTGGTTTTACTTCCACAAGGTCTTCTGGGAGAGCATATACTCTGGCTCCGATTCTTCGAGCCATAGACACTGCATACCTAGATTTTGAGGAAACAAAAATCAACATGAATTTTTTTTCATCAAGAACACCTTTGGACCCATTTTTAAAAAGAGGATAAATTTATTTCATTTTAAGCAGTTTGGTGTTGTGCCTTCATGTATGTCTGTGTTAGGGGGTTGGATCCCCTAAAACTGAAGTTATGCACAGTTGTGAGCTGCCCTGAGGGTACTGGGACCTGAGCCTAGGTCCTCTAGAACAGCCAGTGCTCTTAAACACTGAGCCATCTCTCCAGCCCAAGGACAGTATTTAAGTGATGTACTTCCTCTTTATACCATGATAGCTGCGATGCAAATTTCTCTATTGAATGTATAACTCAGAGAGCTGGCCATGGTGGCACATGCGCATAATCTTGTAATCACAGTACTCTTGGGGCATAAGGTGAGGCCAAAAAGTCCTTGTAAGTTTGAAAGCAGTAAGAAGTCCACAGTGACACTTTGTCTCAGAAAACGTAAAATATAAATTAATAACTTCACATTTGTATTCTGCTTAAATTTTTTGAATTGATTTTTAACTTATACTAAGTTTTTCCAGTTCATTATTTTGGATTTTATTTACTCATTTCTTCCCAATATGAAATGAAAGGTAAGCTTGAAGCACCGAGTTCATACAAAAAGGAAATTGTTATCCAGGCATGGTAGCATACGTCTTTAATTCCAGCACTCAGGAGGAAGAGGCTGGGGTATCTCTCAGTCTGAGAGGCCAGCCTGGTCTACAGACAGTCAGAGAAACTCTTTCTTGAACAAACAAACAAACAACCACCCTACCCCGACCACAAAAAGAAGTGTGTGTGTGTGTGTGTGTGTGTGTGTGTGTGTGTGTGTGTGTGTGCGCATGTGTGTGTGTGTGTAATTAGCCAGGTTGACTGTATAATGAAATATGAAAATCTCTGTGCAGTGCAATAAATTAACAAATTCTTAAAACATTAGTGAACCTTTGAACCTTCTAAGGTAAAAATGTCACCACTAACAAAGGGGAGAGCTCGACTTAGAGTGGATCTTCCTGGCAGGAACACCAGTGTTCTGTGTATGAGCCCGAGTGACCATGCATGGTTGCCCTTACTTGGTGTGATTGTGCTTGTCAACTTCTGTAAGATTCCCACTATCCAAAGGTCATAGTTAATGCAGCATGGCTGGATGGCATCAATTAAACCCACAACCGAAAAACTGGAAATGATTGTCTTGTCCTATTATGAAAAAGGGAAGAAGAATAAGATTTCCACTATTTCCAAGTGATCATGTCCTTCTTCATGATAGCATGACCAAGGAAAGGAAAACTTTGCCACAAGCACAACATTAATAAGTTATATTAAGAAAACCCAGGTTGTCATAAAAATACCTGATATTATCTAGCAAACATAGCAAATAAAAATTAGTATTCTGACGCCTTCAGTTTCCCTGGCCTGTCCCAAAGTTCCATGGGAGACGAAAATTAGGGATAATGAAACAAAACACTGGTCGCCTTACCTGGTCACACAGGTTGGAGGGACACTAGGATCTCATTTATTCCTCCAAAGTCCCCAAGTCACTCTCACATGTGTATCCTTCTTTCTGCGATCCCGTACACACTGACGTAACTACCTGTGCCAGGGCTAGCCACAGGTGCAGCTCACACTTCTCTGAAGACATTCAAGTGGACCCATGACGCCGGGCACCTAGGCACAAAGCAAAATGTGCAATTCTCACTTGCCGCCCCAGGAGGCCTGCAGATCATCCCCTCCCCTGACCACCTACCTCCTCCTAGGTTACTTCACACCGAGGTCCTCTGAGGGGCCCACTGGAAAATCACAAGGTGCTATCATACATTCTCCCCATGGGATCACTACCACAGGGTCATAACAACTGGCTGGCCACCTACCTACCTACCTACCTACCTACCCACCTACCTATCTACCTAAGCAACTCCTACTAAGATCTGCCTCTGGCTCGTGCACATATATAGTTGCAGGGACATTTTCCAGGGCAGATCGGCCTCTCAGGATACCAGATGATGTACTCCTTGGCCATGTGGGAAACACTTTTCACTCTCCACCAACAAGCCCTTCTGTCATGAACACTGAAACTCTCCAGAGGACCACCCCTGCACTGCTGAAATCCTAAGTCACAGCTGGTGGAAGAAGACACCCTCGAACAGCCTCCACGAGACAAGCCTGCCCTTGCTTTCCTATTCCCATTCCCTGCCAAGTTTCATGGAGGCTTCTGCTCGGATACAACCAGGAGAGCTTTCTCTTACCAGACAGGCCTGCTCTGACTTCTCAGAGGAGCAAGGCCTGCAATGCCAAGGAACAACCTGTCCCGCCACCCTCCATATGATTGATAAGCAATTGTCTCCTCCACCAAAACAGTAGTGCCACCAGGAACAAATACCCTGCCGTCCCCATTGGACCTTTCTATAATTTGTCCCCACAGGAGCTATGACCTCTGGATAGGAACAGCCTTAATCGTTTCCCCCACATGCAAACTTGTCCTTCTCAGACAATAATGAGTTCAACACCATAAGGACTGCTATACCCTGGGCCCAAACTGGACCCTCTTCAAGTCTCTCAGGGACATAGGGACCTGAACAGGGGACACACAGTGAATAGATGCAGAGACACATAGGTGTGAGCACGGGCACACACACACACACACACACACACACACACACGCACACAAACACACACAGAGAAAGAGACAGAGAGACACAGGGCCAGAGGCAGAGCCAGAGCCTGTGAGATACTCTGGTCTCCCTGTCTCCTAGGATCCTAGGCTGTGTATCGGATAATTCCAGAACCATCTCTATTCCAGAAATCCCTGGTCATGGCAGAGAAGGCCATGTCATTGCAGCCTTCATCCTGGCTCATCTGCCTGGATGTTAGGGAAGGGCGGGTAGTCAGGAGAAGGCCCGAGTAAGCCACCTGCCTGGGAATCGAGCATACCAGTAAGGTGGCTTTCATGGGGCCCGGCCTGGATGGTACTGTGGAAGCTTGGCCTGTTTGGACACCCTTGGGACTGCAACATACTCTGACTGTTTCTACTCAGGTTCACAGCGAGCCAGGACACTGCCTAGACGCTGCCTAGCCTCCTCACCAACTTGGGGCACACAGTGAGTTTGCCTGCATTAGATGATGGTGGAGCCTCCCAGACCATTGAGGGTTTCTGGGCCCTTGGGTGTTTTCCATACAGGCTTGGAACCCTGATCCCCATCTGCAGCATGGCTCAAGGAGAGAGCCTTTTCCAAAAAAAAGGAAGGGAAACCCAGAGATAAGCAGAGACATAGGAAGGGGGTGAGGTGGGGTTGGGAGGGAGGGAGTTAACTGGATGAAAGGTATAGGGTCACAAAAGCTACCTGGCCCTGAGACATTGAGAGAGCTCTGAGAAGCCAGAGAAGCAGGATAGCCTGTCCCCACGCCCTGTCTCTCTGCTTACAACACAGGGAGGTGGGGTTTGGAATGATGTCCCCGAAGGCAGCTGCAGGGGGAGTCTCAGACAAAAGCAAGGGGTACCGGGATCAGTCTGCTATGGAGGGACAGGCAGGACACTTTGCCCACAAGAACCCAGATGCAGCCCTGGGTGCAGATGCCTGTTTGGAGAGGTCACGTGACCCTGCACAACCTAAGATGTCCGCCTGCACTGCACTCTGGAGGGACCTGGGAGGCTGTGCTTCCTGAGTCAGGCTAGACAAACCCTGTGTCGCCGGCCTTGTCCTCCGGTCAGCTGCTCCATGCCCGCTCACAGGCCTCTCCTGGGCCAACAAGGCCTCAGGAGCCCCCAGTCCCTCCTGTGCAGCCAGGGAAAGAGCAGCTTCTTAGCGGGTTTGCTGCCATGTTCAGAGAGGCACAGAGCCTTGCAAGGGGAATCCTCATAGAACGAGTTGGGTACTGTTCCTTCTGTTTCTATTTTGTGGAACAGTTTGAAGAGTATTGGTGTTAGGTCTTCTTTGAAGGTCTGATAGAATTCTGCACTAAAACCATCTGGACCTGTGCTTTTTTTGGTTGGAAGACTTCCAATGACAACTTCTATTTCTTCAGGGGTTATAGGACGGTTTAGATGGTCTATTTGATCCTGACTTAATTTTGGTATTTGGTATCTGTCAAGGAAATTGCACAGGTCTATGAAGCCACAATTACACTAATACCAAAAGCACACAAAGATCCGACAAAGAAAGAGAATCTCAGGGCAATCTCTCTTATGAATATCGATGCAAGCGGAATCCTCAAAGCCGTGCCGCTTGATGGCAGTAGAGCACCAAGAATACCAACTGCCCGTCTGCATGGGCGCTCTCCATCCGCCCTTCCAGAGGCAAAAAAATGCCAACCTGCACCAACCAGCAGCCAACATGGCAGCTAAGCGCTAGGGCTTCCCAGAGACTAAAGATGGGCAGCTTTGTGGGCTACTGGGGATGCTTAAGGAATGTTTTTGTATGTTGTTGGCTGGGGGTGGGGTTGGGGGGGGTCTATGCGTGTGTGAGTGTGTGAGTGTGTGTGTGTGTGTGTGTGTGTGTGTGTGTGTGTGTGTGTGGTATTCGTGAGGGTGCATAAGACACCAGGGATGGGGAGTGTGCATGGCAGAGATGAAGGGTCACTGATCACAGGCAGTCATCAACTGCAGGGCATCTGCTAGCCACTGAAGGGCCAGCAGCGAGGCCGGCTAGCCCTAAGGTGGTTGAACTGGTACTTGCACGGGACCCTCAGGCAGTCCTACCTTTACCCAGTGCCAATCTTGACCATAGGGGCAGGGCCTCAGGATCAAACACCTGGACTTGAGAATCAGGAGCTGACCCCGCCCACTCGGTGCCCAGCAAGGCCACTGGGACTGGAGCTGGCCCAGAGATCCAGAGGAGGCCTGCCTGGCCCCGCCCACAAGGGTGTCCCCTAAAGCTGACAGCCAGGTCTCAGTTCTCT
Organism: Tokudaia tokunoshimensis; assembly: GCA_036184795.1. NCBI lineage: Eukaryota > Metazoa > Chordata > Mammalia > Rodentia > Muridae > Tokudaia > Tokudaia tokunoshimensis. The sequence continues at coordinate 104,621,511 of BTHU01000023.1, forward strand.
TCTTGGGGGTGCAGACTCCAAGGTCCCTGGGCACACTCTCTCAAGTTTCCAGGTCAAGGCGGCCAGCCAAGAAGTCCCTCCTAGGATGACCCTGGACCAGCTGAGTGGTAATGAAACTGAACCTCCCTGGTAGCGGAGTCAGAGAGCTCTGGGCACAGGCAAAGTTGAACAAAGGCAACAAGGGGCAGACGAGGACAAACTACCACCTCCTTGGGATACCAGGGCCAGCACCAAGTGCTTTCCACCTGGAAGCAGGGGGCCCATCAGTAGACCCAGGGCATGGGGTGAGCTGTCCTGTGTGCCTGGAACGCCTTCAGTTTCCCTGGCATGAGGCCCTAGTCCCATGGGAGATGAAAATTAGGGAGAACAAAAGAAAACCCTGGTCTCCTTACCTGGCCACACAGGTTGGTCTCTCAGGTAACATTCAATAGGAGTTCTGGAGGATGCTGCCCCACAATGTCATCCAGTCATCTGTCCATTTCAGAGGCTCAGATGGGCAGGCCGCCCACTTCCACAATCTTTGCTGCGTGCCTCCTAGCACCCTGAGCTGAGTACAAGGACATATCGAAAGAAGGAATGAATATTCCAACACAACCTCTCATCCTGCCCCCTTGATTACCTGCCTTGCCTCAGGAACACCAATTCTAAGCCCCTACTAAAGAAGCATCACCATCGCTAGGTGACCAGGGAACCAGCCATCCACTATGAGCTAATTCTAGCTCCCTCATCATCTCTCTCCCCTTCCTACCCCTCCATCCAATCCTCAGCCCACCCCAACCCTTCACTAACAACCAACCAGCACTAGGAGTGGGTGGGGGGAAGTGCGGGAGTGGGGGGAGAAGGACACTTGGCTCTCCTTCCTTCCTCAAAGTGCCCAAGTCACTCTCACATGTAGATCCTCCTATCAGTGTCCTAGTGCATACCCATCTACCTACCTGTGCCAGGGTTAGCCACACGTGCAGCTCACAGCTCTCTGAAGACATTCAAGTGGACTCATGACAACAGGCACCTAGACACAAAGCAAAATGTGCAATCCTCACTTGTCCCCCCAGGAGGCCTGTAGCTCATCCCTTCCCCTGACCACCTACCTCCTCCTAGGTTACTTCACATCAAGGTCCTCTGAGGGGCCCCACTGGAAAATCACAAGGTGCTATCAAACATTCTCTTCATAGGATCACTACCACAGGGTCATAACAACTGGCTGGCCACCAACATATCCACCAACCCACCTACCTAAGCAACTCCTACTAAGATCTGCCTCTGGCTCGCCAATATATACAGTTGCAGGGACACTTTCCAGGGCAGATGGGCCTCTCAGGATACCAAATGATGTACTCCATGGCCATGTGGGAAACAATTTTCACTCTCCACTGACAAGCCCTTCTGTCATGAACACTGAAACTCTCCAGAGGACCACCCCTGCACTGCTGAAATCCTAAGTCCCAGCAGGTGGAAGAAGACCCCTCGAACAGCCTTCAAGAGACAAGCCTGCCCTTGCTTTCCTATTCCCATTCCCTGCCAAGTTTCATGGAGGCTTCTGCTCTGATACAACCAGGAGAGCTTTCTCTTTCCAGACAGGCCTGCTCTGACTTCTCAGAGGAGCAAGACCTGCAATCCCAAGGAACGACCTGTCCCGCCACCCTCCATATGATTGATAAGCATTGGTCTCCTCCACCAAAACAGTAGTGCCAGCAGGAACAAATACCCTGCCGTCCCCATTGGACCTTTCTATAAATTGTCCCCACCGGAGCTATGGCCTCTGGATAAGAACAGCCTTAATGGTTTCCCCCACATGCAACCTTGTCCTTCTTAGACAATCATGAGTTCAACACCATAAGGACTGCTATACCCTGGGCCCAAACTGTACCCTCTTCAAGTCTATCATGGACGTAGGGACCTGAACAGGGGACACAGTGAATAGATGCAGAGACACATAGGTGTGCGCACCGGCACACACACTCACAAACACACACACACAAACACACATACACACAGAGAAAGAGACAGAGAGACACAAGGCCAGAGGCAGAGGCAGAGCCTGAGAGATACTCTGGTCTCCCTGTCTTCTAGAATCCTAGGCAGTGCTTCGGATAATTCAAGAACCATCTCTATACCAGAAATCTCTGGTCATGGCAGAAGGCCATGTCATTGCAGCCTTCATCCTGGCTCATCTGCCTGGATGTTAGGGAAGGGCGGGTAGTCAGGAGAAGGCCCAAGTAAGCTACCGGCCTGGGAATCGAGCATGCTTGTAAGGTGGCTTTCATGGGGCCCGGCCTGGATTGTACTGTGGAAGCCTGGCCTGTTTGAACACCCTTGGGACTACAACATACTCTGACTGTTTCTACTCAGGTACACAGAGAGCCAGGACACTACCTAGACGCTGCCTAGGCTCCTCACCAACTTGGGGCACACAGTGAGTTTGCCTGCATTAGATGATGGTGGAGCCTCCCAGACCATTGAAGGTTTCTGGGCCCTTGGGTGTTTTCCGGACAGGCTTGGAACCCTGATCCCCATCTGCAGCATGGCTCAAGGAGAGAACCTTTTCCAAAAGAAAGGAAGGGAAACCCAGAGGTAAGCAGAGACATAGGAAGGGTGTGAGGTGGGCTTGGGAGGGAGGGAGTTAACTGGATGAAATGTTACTGGTCACAAAAGCTACCTGGCCCTGAGACATTGAGAGAGCTGTGAGAAGCCAGAGAAGCAGGATAGCCTGTCCCCACTCCCTGTCTCTCTGCCTGTAACACAGGGAGGTGAGTTTGGGATGATGTCCCAGAAGGCAGCTGCAGGGGGAGCCTCAGACAAAAGCAAGGAGGACCAGGATCAGTCTGCTAAGGAGGGACAGGCAGGACACTTTGCCCACAAGAACCTAGATGCAGCCCAGGGTGCTGATGCCTGTGTAGAGAGGTCACATGACCCTGCACAACCTACGCTGTGCACGTGTACTGCACTCTGGACGGACCGAGGAGGCTGTGCTTCCCGAGTGGAGTCAGGCTAGCCAAACCCTCTGTCGCAGGCCTTATCCTCTGGTCAGCTGCTCCCTGCCTGCTCACAGGCCTCTCCTGGGCCAACAAGGCCTCAGGAGCGCCCAGTCCCTCCTGTGCAGCCAGGAAAAGAGCAGCTTCTTAGCGGGTTTGCCGCCATGTTCAGAGAGGCACAGCGCCTTGCAAGCGGAATCCTCAAAGCCCTGCAGCTTCATGGCAGGAGAGCACCTAGAATGCCAACTGCCTGTCTACATGGGCGCTCTCCCTCCACCCTTCCAGAGGTAAAAAAACGCCAACTTGCACCAACCAGCAGCCAACATGACAGCTAAGCGCTAGGGCTTCCCAGAGTCCAAAGTTGGGCAGCTTTGTGGGCTACTGGGGATGCTTAAGGAATGTTTTTGTATGTTGTTGACTGGAGGTGGTGGTGGTGGTGGGGTTATGCGTGTGTGTGTGTGTGTTTGTGTGTTTGTGGTATTCGTGAGGGTGCATAAGACACCAGGGATGGGGAGTGTGCATGGCAGAGATGAAGGGTCACTGATCACAGGCCATCATCAACTGCAGGGCCCCTGCCAGCCACTGAAGGGCCAGCGGCGAGGCTGGCTAGCCCTAAGGCGGGTGAACAGGTACTTGCACGGGACCCTCGGGCAGTCCTTCCTTTACCCAATGTCAATCTGGACCATAGGGGCGGGGCCTCAGGAACAAACACCTGGACTTGAGAATCAGGAGCTGACCCCGCCCACTCGGTGCCCAGCCAGGCCACTGGGACTGGAGCTGGCCCAGAGATCCAGAGGAGGCCTGCCTGGCCCCGCCCCCGAGGGTGTCCCCTAAAGCTGACAGCCAGGTCTCAGTTCTCTTCTTGGGGGTGCAGACTCCTGGGTCCCTGGGCACACTCTATCAAGTTTCCAGGTCAAGGCCACCAGCCAAGAAGTCCCTCCTAGGATGACCCTGGGCCAGCTGAGTGGTAATGAAACTGAACCTCCCTGCTGGTGGAGTCAGAGAGCTCTGGGCACAGGTCAAGTTGAACAGAGGCAACAAGGGGCAGACGTGGGCAATCTACCCCCTCCTTGGGATACCAGGGCCAGCACCAAGTGCTTCCCACCTGGAAGCAGGAGGCCCAGCAGTAGACCCAGGGCATTGGGTGGGCTGTCCTGTGTGCCTGGGACACCTTCAGTTTCCCGGGCATGAGGCCCAAGTCCCATGGGAGATGAAAATTTGGGAGAACGAAAGAAAACCCTGGTCTCCTTACCTGGCCACACAGGTTGGTCTCTCAGGTAACACTCAATAGGAGTTCTGGAGGATGCTGCCCCACAAAGTCATCCAGTCATCCTTCCTCTTCAGAGGCTCGGTTGGGCAGGCCGACCACTTCCACAATTTCGGCAGCAGGCTTCCTTGCGCCCTGAGCTGAGGACAAGGACATATCGAAAGAAGGAATGAATATTCCAACACAACCTCTCATCCTGCCCCCTTGATTACCAGGCCTTGGCCTCAGGAACCCCAATTCTAAGCCCCTACTAAGGAAGCATCACCATCACTAGGCCACCAGGGAACCAGGCATCCACTATGAGATAATTCCAGCTCCCTCACAATCTCTCTCCTCTCCCTAACCCTCCACCCAACACCAGCCCCCCCTAGCCCTTCACTAACAACTGTCCAGCACTAGGACGGGGTGGGGGGAAGTGCGTGTGGCGGGGGAGAGGGACACTTGGCTCTCCTTTCTTCCTCCAAAGTCCCCAAGTCACTCTCACATGTGGATCCTTCTTTCTGAGATCCCATACACACTGATGTACCTAACTGTGCCAGGGCTAGCCACAGGTGCAGCTCACAGTTCTCTGAAGACATTCAAGTGGACCCATGACGCCGGGTACCTAGACACAAAGCAAAATGTGCAATTCTCACTTGTCCCCCCAGGAGGCCTGCAGCTCATCCCTTCCCCTGACCACCTACCTCCTCCTAGGTTACTTCACACCAAGGTCCTCTGAGGGGCCCCACTGGAAAATCACAAGGTGCTATCAAACATTCTCTCCATAGGATCACTACCACGGTGTCATAACAACTGGCTGGCCACCTACATATCCACCAACCTACCTACCTACCTACCTACCTACCTACCTAAGCAACTCCTACTAAGATCTGCCTCTGGCTCGCCAATATATACAGTTGCAGGGACACTTTCCAGGGCAGATGGGCTTCTCAGGATACTCCATGGCCATGTGGGAAACACTTTTCACTCTCCACCAACAAGCCCTTCTGTCATGAACACTGAAACTCTCCAGAGGACCACCCCTGCACTGCTGAAATCCTAAGTCCCAGCAGGTGGAAGAAGACCCCTCGAACAGCCTTCAAGAGACAAGCCTGCCCTTGCTTTCCTATTCCCATTCCCTGCCAAGTTTCATGGAGGCTTCTGCTCTGATACAACCAGGAGAGCTTTCTCTTTCCAGACAGGCCTGCTCTGGCTTCTCAGAGGAGCAAGGCCTGCAATCCCAAGGAACGACCTGTCCCGCCACCCTCCATATGATTGATAAGCATTGGTCTCCTCCACCAAAACAGTAGTGCCAGCAGGAACAAATTCCCTGCCGTCCCCATTGGACCTTTCTATAAATTGTCCCCACCGGAGCTATGCCTCTGGATAAGAACAGCCTTAATGGTTTCCCCCACATGCAATCTTGTCCTTCTTAGACAATCATGAGTTCAACACCATAAGGACTGCTATACCCTGGGCCCAAACTGTACCCTCTTCAAGTCTATCATGGACGTAGGGACCTGAACAGGGGACACAGTGAATAAATGCAGAGACACATAGGTGTGCGCACGGGCACACACACTCACAAACACACACACACACACACACACACACACAAACACACATATACACAGAGAAAGAGACAGAGAGACACAAGGCCAGAGGCAGAGTCAGAGCCTGAGAGATACTCTGGTCTCCCTGTCTTCTAGAATCGTAGGCTGTGCATCGGATAATTCCAGAACCATCTCTATACCAGAAATCCCAGGTCATGGCCGAAGGCCATGTCATTGCAGCCTTCATCGTGGCTCATCTGCCTGGATGTTAGGGAAGGGCGGGTAGTCAGGAGAAGGCCCAAGTAAGCTACCGGCCTGGGAATCGAGCATGCCTGTAAGGTGGCTTCAAAGGGACCCGGCCTGGATAGTACTGTGGAAGCCTGGCCTGTTTGAACACCCTTGGGACTACAACATACTCTGACTGTTTCTACTCAGGTTCACAGAGAGCCAGGACACTGCCTAGACGTTGCCTAGGCTCCTCACCAACTTGGGGCACACAGTGAGTTTGCCTGCATTAGATGATGGTGGAGCCTCCCAGACCATTGAAGGTTTCTGGGCCCTTGGGTGTTTTCCGGACAGGCTTGGAACCCTGATCCCCATCTGCAGCATGGCTCAAGGAGAGAACCTTTTCCAAAAGAAAGAAAGGGAAACCCAGAGTTAAGCAGAGACATGGGAAGGGTGTGAGATGGGGTTGGGAGGGAGGGAGTTAACTGGATGAAATGTATCTGGTCACAAAAGCTACCTGGCCCTGAGACATTTAGAGAGCTGTGAGAAGGCAGAGAAGCAGGACAGCCTGTTGCCACTCCAGGTCTCTCTGCCTGTACCACAGGGAGGTGGGGTTTGGGATGATGTCCCAGAAGGCAGCTGCAGGGGGAGCCTCAGACAAAAGCAAGGAGGACCAGGATCAGTCTGCTAAGGAGGGACAGGCAGGAGACTTTGCCCACAAGAACCTAGATGCAGCCCAGGGTGCTGATGCCTGTGTAGAGAGGTCACGTGACCCTGTGCAACCTAAGATGTCCATGTGTACTGCACTCTGGAGGGAACGAGGAGGCTGTGCTTCCCGAGTGGAGTCAGGCTAGCCAAACCCTCTGTCGCAGGCCTTATCCTCTGGTCAGCTGCTCCCTGCCTGCTCACAGGCCTCTCCTGGGCCAACAAGGCCTCAGGAGCGCCCAGTCCCTCCTGTGCAGCCAGGAAAAGAGCAGCTTCTTAGCGGGTTTGCCGCCATGTTCAGAGAGGCACAGCGCCTTGCAAGCGGAATCCTCAAAACCCTGCAGCTTGATGGCAGGAGAGCACCTAGAATGCCAACTGCCTGTCTACATGTGCGCTCTCCCTCTGCCCTTCCAGAGGTAAAAAAACGCCAACCTGCACCAACCAGCAGCCAACATGGCAGCTAATCGCTAGGGCTTCCCAGAGACCAAAGATGGGCAGCTTTGTGGGCTACTGGGGATGCTTAAGAAATGTTTTTGTATATTGTTGGCTGGAGGTGGTGGTGGTGGTGGGGCTATGCGTGTGTGTGTGTGTGTGTGTGTGTGTGTGTGTGTGTGTGTGTGTGGTATTCGTGAGGGTGCATAAGACACCAGGGATGGGGAGTGTGCATGGCAGAGATGAAGGGTCACTGATCACAGGCCATCATCAACTGCAGGGCCCCTGCCAGCCACTGAAGGGCCAGCGGCGAGGCTGGCTAGCCCTAAGGCGGGTGAACAGGTACTTGCACGGGACTCTCGGGCAGTTCTTCCTTTACCCAATGTCAATCTGGACCATAGGGGCGGGGCCTCAGGAACAAACACCTGGACTTGAGAATCAGGAGCTGACCCCGCCCACTCGGTGCCCAGCCAGGCCACTGGGACTGGAGCTGGCCCAGAGATCCAGAGGAGGCCTGCCTGGCCCCGCCCCCGAGGGTGTCCCCTAAAGCTGACAGCCAGGTCTCAGTTCTCTTCTTGGGGGTGCAGACTCCTGGGTCCCTGGGCACACTCTATCAAGTTTCCAGGTCAAGGCCACCAGCCAAGAAGTCCCTCCTAGGATGACCCTGGGCCAGCTGAGTGGTAATGAAACTGAACTTCCCTGCTGGTGGAGTCAGAGAGCTCTGGGCACAGGTCAAGTTGAACAGAGGCAACAAGGGGCAGACGTGGGCAATCTACCCCCTCCTTGGGATACCAGGGCCAGCACCAAGTGCTTCCCACCTGGAAGCAGGAGGCCCAGCAGTAGACCCAGGGCATTGGGTGGGCTGTCCTGTGTGCCTGGGACACCTTCAGTTTCCCGGGCATGAGGCCCAAGTCCCATGGGAGATGAAAATTTGGGAGAACGAAAGAAAACCCTGGTCTCCTTACCTGGCCACACAGGTTGGTCTCTCAGGTAACACTCAATAGGAGTTCTGGAGGATGCTGCCCCACAAAGTCATCCAGTCATCCTTCCTCTTCAGAGGCTCAGTTGGGCAGGCCGACCACTTCCACAATTTCGGCAGCAGGCTTCCTTGCGCCCTGAGCTGAGGACAAGGACATATCGAAAGAAGGAAGGAAGCCTTCTGTCCCAGAAAAGCGCTTCCGAGTCCCCAGGAGGATCTTCCACCAAGGCTCTCCAGATGCTGCCCAGAGCACAAAACTCAGTGACCCTAAACTCAAGAACAAAGCCAGCCCACGTGGTGCTCCCTCCTCTGCCCAGAGGGGTCCCGGGGTGCTTCAAAGCCCAAGACTCCCAGCTCAGGGTTACACACTCAGAGCGGGGAGCAGATGCACAAAGACCGCTCTAGTCACCAACTCCTCCCGCATCTCAGAAGGAGTCAGAGGGTGGGGATAAACTTACTTGGTCGAGGCCAGGCTGTCCTGTGATCGAATCTCAGACCTTTGGACGGCTGCAATGGCCAGCAGCATTGGCTAGGCGCCATCTCTGTGACTCTGCCTTCTTAGCTGGGAGCGAAGTAGAAGAGGAAGAAGAGCTATCCTTTCCCACTGAGTGCTGGCTCCGCCCTGCGGATGTGAGACAAAAAGATCCGCCCCAGTGTCTCAAAGGGGCAGGAGAGATGGGCCTGGGAAAGCCACAAGGGTCTGGGAACAGCTCATTTTGGTAGTCACTGAGAGGCTGTTTGTCTCCATTCAGTACAAAGCAATCTTAAACAAAAAGGAAAGTAGGCATCCAAGAGTCTCAAACGCATTTACAGGAAAACAAAAAACAGCTTAAATAAGGTTTAATAAGGACGAGAGTTCTGTGGCACCACGCCATTATGGATGTTTTGCCTGCATGTCTGTGTACCACATGCATTCCTAGTGCCCATAATGTCCACAGAGGGCACTGGAGCCCTTGGAACTGAAGTTTTAGAAACAAAGGGACATGAGCTGCTGAATAAGTGCTGGGAATCATATACGGGTCCTGTGGAAGAGCAGTGGGACCTCTTAACTGCTGAATCATTTCTCTATCCCAGTACTAGGACCATGTCCTCAAGTTTTGGCAGGCAGCCAGACCAATGGCAATACCCTGAATTGGTTGGGGGGAACCTCTTCGACCATGAAACCACAAAACTCACAGGGAGGTCTCATACACTTGGCACCAGATCTTTTATTCTAAATTCTTTGAGGGGAGAATATTATTTCCCAAGGTGGGGTAATTCCAATTCAACTATGTTTACTTTTTGTTTAGTGAGACAGGCTTTCTCTGGGCTACTTTGGCTGTCCTCAAACTCCCTCTGTAGACCAGGATGGCCTCGAGCTCAGAGAGATTCCACGTGCCTTTGCCTCCTGAGTGCCAAGAATAAAGGAGTGTGTCACCACCTGTGGATATAGATAGGTGGATGGATGGATGGATGGATGGATGGATGGATGGATGGATGGATGGATGCATGGATGCAAAGATTTAAGAAAGCTTATAAATAATAGGTGTGCTTATGGCTTTTTCAAACATCCACCGTACTATTTATCCCTTTTGCTTTTCCTCTCCTATACTTAACTCTCCCATAACCTTCTCCACGTAAATCTAATCCCCCATATTTCCTCCTGTCTTCATAGCATCTGCATTCTACTTTGAAGTTGAGAAAATGAAAATCTATTTCGTGCGTGTGCACACTTCTTATTATTTTTTTTAACTTAGCTGACAAAATAATGGCCTCCATCATAACAGTTTCATAGATGTGGGACATTTTACTTCATTCATCCCTTTCCCACACCCCTGGCATCCCCTGTCTATCTTGATGGTCTCCTACCTCCACTCAAATAGTCTCTGTCCCATTTCGTTTAAAGCAGTCCAACCTACTAAAAACTCCTTCCATGAACTTTCTTGAAATCATTATTGACACGACCCAAAGTGTGAAACAGCCCACATGTCCTTTGCCTGATGAGTGTTTGTTCAAAATGCTTAGTCTGCACTATGTCTCCACTTTGGTGTTTGGGATACAAGGCCTTACAGTGCAGCCTAAGCTGGCTGAACTTAAAAATCCTTCTCCCTCAAGCCTGAACTTGTAAGCCTGTGCCACCCTGCCCAGACTTAAGCAAAATATTGATAGGAAATTTTACAATGCTCTTGATAGAAGAGAGACTATTGCAAGCCACACATCAATCTTGGCAGCAAAGGAAGGCCAGTAGACAACGTGTTCTGATATAATTAGAGAAAACACTCTATTGCAAAGGGTTCACATTGAAACAATGAAGCCTGATAGTGCTAATGATCTTTGAAGGCATCAGAGTCTCATTGTATTGACTCAGGCTAACCTGAAACTCACGAGTGCGCCTGTTTCCCGTGTACTGGGACTGAAGGCATATGCCACTACACCATACCCAGCTATTTGGTGAGGGTCATTTTTTCATGCCACTACCACATTCATCACTACCACATTATCCCACCCTAAATAGATGATTTCTTGTTACAAAAATAGTCATGATGGTCAGTTCGTGAAGGAAAGGGTGATTTCTTTGTGTCCTACACAGTATTATTTAATGATTTGCTGGAACCGTATAAATAAATGCACACTTTTAAATTATAAATATCATGGCATTCACTGCAAGTAAATGAAATAATCAAAACGGACTTGCAAGCTCAAGCTCAGATGTGGAAAAACAAAAGGAATAAAACTTCACAGAATTTGGAACAGAACTCAGATTCTGCTGGACAATATGTCTACTATCAGGTCATACTGAGTGCCAGAGAGAAATGTTACCTTGTCATTCAGTAGAGGCGAGAAACATAGACCACCGCCAGGCATCCCATTTTGGGAAATGTGCATTTTAGCTTAAAGAAATCTGTGTGTCTCATCTGCTGAGACAAATTATTTCCTTTGTGGAAATGTGCCAGGCATTAGTTTCTCAGTGTGTGTCTTATGCACACAAGCAAAATTGTTTGGAAGGGATCATTTTTATAATTATGATAATAATTAAATTCATAATATTTCTTTCCAATCAGAAGTTAACAATATGTGTGATCATCCCTTGGGTTTGGGGCCTAACATCACTAGAAAATAATTATAATGACTGTTAATGATTGGTACATTTGTCTAAAACTCAAGTAATATTTGTTCTAAAGCTGGGCAATGCTGGGCCGTGCCTTTAATCCAAGCACTAAATAGACAGAGTCAGGCGTGGTCTAAAAAGCTAGTTGCAGGACAGACAGAGCTGCACAGAGAAACCTTATCTTAAAGAGGAGAGCTGAAGGAAAGGCCATGCAGTGACTGCCTCACCTGGGGATCCATCCCATATGCACCAAACACAGACACTATTGCTGATGCCAAGAAGTGCTTGCTGACAAGATCCTGAGAGGTTCTGCAGAGCCTGACCAATACTGACTGGGATGCTCACAGTCAATCATTGGACTGAGCACATGAACCCCAATGGAGGAGTTAGGGAAAGAACTGAAGAAACTGAAGGGGTTTGCAACCTCATAGGAAGAACAACAATGTCAACCAATCAGAATCCCCAGAGCTCGAGCACATGAACTCCACTGGAGGAGTTAGGGAAAGAACTGAAGAAGCTGAAGGGCTTTGCAACCTAATAGGAAGAACAACAATATCAAGTAAACAGAATCCCCAGAGCTCCCAGGGACTAACTCAACAATCAAAGATTACACATGGAGGAACCCATGGCTCCAGCCACATATGTAGCCTTGTTGAACATCAAAAGGAGGAGAGGCCCTTGGATCTGTGAAGGCTCAATGCCCCAGTGTAGGGGAATTCAAGGGAAGGGAGGAGGGTGTGGGCAGGTGAGTGGGTGGGTGAGCATCCATACAGAAGCAGGCAGAGGGAGGATGAGATGGGGGCTTCCGGAGGGGAAATCCCTGGGAATGGGGATAACATTAGAAATGAAAATAAATAAAATAACCAATGAATAAAGGAGAAAAGAAAAAACCTTGTCTTGAAAAACCATATATATATATATATATATATATATATATATATATATATATACCACATACATACATAATTTTTTCTATCATATTCAGAAAAAGTATGTTCTTTACATTATATTTTCCTGTGAAGATTAGGCACTCTGCGATCCGAGGCTGTTCTCAGGGGCCATCCCCTCTCCTTCCTAGCTCCCTCCCTCCATTTGCCTCCTATGTCTGTTTCATTTCCCCTTCTGAGTGAGATATACGCATCTATTCTTGGGCCTTCTTTCTTGTTCGTCTTCTTTGGGTCAGTGGAGTATAGTATGGGTATCATGTATTTTATGACTAATATCCACTTATAAGTGAGTACATATCCTGCATGTGTTACCTTACTCAGGATGATATTCTCAAGATCCATCATATGCATGCAAAATTCATACTATCTTTGTTTTTAATAGCTGAATAATATTCCATTGTGTAGCTATACCACATTTTCATTATCCATTCTTCCCTTGAGGGACATCTAGGTTGTTTCCAGTTTCTGTCTGTTTTGAATAAAACTGCTGTGAACATAGTTGAGGACGTTCCCTGTGGTATGGTGGGGCATCTCTTGGGTGTATGCCCAGCTTGGTCTTAAGGTTGAACTATTCCCAGTTTTCTGAGAAACGGCCAAATTGACTTCCAAATAGTTGTATAAGTTTGCAATCCCTCCAGCAATGGAGGAGTGTCCCCTTGTTTCACATCCTCAGCAGCATGCGCTAGCTCTTGAGATTTTGATCTTAGACATCCTGATGGGTGTAAGGGGAAATCTCAGAGTCATTTTTGATTTGCATTTCTTTTTGGCCTGGAACTCAGAGATCTGACTGCCTGTGCCTTCCTCCCAAATGCTGAGATTAAAGGCATGTATGTTTTCTCTCTGTGACTCCCTTTCCCCGTCCAGCTCCCTCTCCCTCCCCCGCTTTTCTCCAGATGTGGGGGTAAAATTTATTACAGACTCAGATGTCACTTGATGACATTCTTGGCCTTTGCCTTTGTGGAAGGTCTGTTAATTCATTCTTCTAGGATTTAACTCATGACTACAGGGATGGTACTTCCAACAGAGAGGTGGGCAATGGGCGGTTCTTCCTGTGCTAAAGATAGCCCAAGACAATTTGTGTCAAGACTACAACATTGCTATTCACCACAATCACCAGAGCAGTTCAAACCAGCTAATCAGGTTCATAGAATTTTTAACATAGTTTTGCACATGCGCAGGCATGTGGGTATGCAGGAGCACGAGCACACGCGCGCGCGCGCACACACACACACACACACAAATACACATACACACACTGCCCAACAGTTGGATGTTCAGTTCATGACAAGTTTTTTATTCATAATACAGGAGTTACATAGTACCACTGCATGGAGGACAGGCACCTTGATTCAAGGATTTCTGACATATACCCACACTATTTGTACAGCTGTGTATATAATGGTCCAATTAGCTTCCAGAAAGACTGTTATAGGATCCTCTCTCGAGCAAATTTGGCACCTGTGATTGTTTTCCCAAGCCTTCACATGCAGGAACATATTTGCTGCATGGTGAGAATTCCTCACTCTACCTCTAGCCAGGAGAGTGCTGTTGGGTAATGCCCTGTGCTCCAGCCTTGGATTTTGTGTACTTTGAAGAAGTTGACTTTAGTTCAGTTACTTCAGTGGTGTCTGGTTTGAATCACGTGTCCACATATTCATACTTTGTTTATTTGTCAGATGAGTAGTTGTCTAGTGTTTGAAACCATTAATGTCCTTATAATAGACAAATCTGATATGTTTTGTAATGTGGTGGCCTGATGCTGCAGGAGGGGGGTGTCTCAGTGGGCCCATGCTAAGGCAGCCTTCCTTCCCCGACCCCACCCCAAGGTACCAATGGGTCTAGTATAAAATGAAGTATATTTGGGGCATGAGAAGGAGGTGAGAAAGGAGTGAAGGAGAGAAAAAAAGGGACAGAGAAGAACAGAAAGAGAGAGGAGAGAGAAAGAAGAGAAGAGGCTGGCTGGGATCATGTAGGGAACAGAGAGGGAGGGATAGAGGTAAGAGAGAGAGGGCCAAACAGTCCATTTATTATAGCAAGCTGGGCTGTTTCTAGGTAACTGTTGGGCAGAGCCTAGAAGAGATGCTAACAAAATCTATGTGCAGTGAGATCTGGTGACCCACATCTGTGACCCTACTCTCTGAAGACAGAGACAGCCAAATGCCATCTCAAAATGAAAGTAGGGGCTGGTGAGATGGCTCAGTGGTTAAGAGCACGGAGTGCTCTTTTGAAGGTCCTGAGTTCAAATCCCAGCAACCACATGGTGGCTCACAACCATCCATAATGAGATCTGATTCCCTCTACTGGAGTGTCTGAAGACAGCTACAGTATATTTACATATAATACGTAAATAAATTTTATAAAAACGAAAGTAAACACACAAAAATTTCTACAGGGACACGTGGGGTATTATGTGTAGCTAGAGCACTTGCCCAGCTTGCAGGAGGCCCTGGGTTCCATTTCAACACTGCCAATCAAAACTAAAGAAATGATAGGAGGATTTGTCTGCTAGGTCTGGATGCATGAAAACAAAGGGATGATCATGAAGTGAGAAATATTAAATCCTCCTCCTGTACAATCTAACATGCCAGAAGTACGGAAGTCTGAGGACTTTACTTCTCCTGTCTTTTGCCTCACAATTTTTTGAATTAAATATAGCCAGCCAAGGTAGAGAGAATTCTTAGCATGGACAAGACCTTGGGATCTAGTCCAAGCCCCTCAATCCCAGATAAAGACATTTTTGTGTGTTTATTTTTATGTTTGTGGGTTTCTGCCAGAGAAATGGTCTCTCATACTTCATGATGGCCTGGAACTCACTATCAAACCTAGGTTAACTACAAAACCTTCATCTTCCTGCTTCCATCTTTAAAGTGCTGGAATTGCAGGCACACATTTGGCCTTGAGGTAGTCTAGTGGGGCTACAATAAGACCAATAGTTCAGTTGATGGCAAGTTTTGAGACTAAAGTTTGTGCTTCACGGTCCTAAGAAAGAAGCTACCACACTAGGTTGTAGAAAAAAGCTTTTGTTGTGGTTGGAAAGAGGCAAGGCCTTGTAAGCAGGTTGAAGATTAGGTAATTTGAGTAATTTCCAGGAGTGAGTCCTGATTTCTATAATAACTGGCCCTGGGGAGGTTAAGGCTGGAAAGTACTGGTGAAAGGGTAGGGAAAGGGAGGATGAGAGGGCTACTAGTTAGATTTCAGGTGAAAGACAATAGCCGAAGCAGTTGTTTACTATCTCTAGGCATTGTCTCTGGGATCAGCAAAACCACAAGAGGTCAGAGCTTCAGAATTACAACAGAGAAAAAGCCCTGATTACTATGGGCTTGTGTAAATAAAGTGTTTTCTTAAAGTGTTACTTTCCATTTTCTGATTCAGAAGTATCCTTCTGAGACCAGATCCACTATAGAAAATAAAAGAGTAAAGGAATTTAAACCGGAAGCCAGGAATGGGTTAAAATGGCTTTCTATACCCAGAGCTGGGGAGGAATCCAGGGCCTCAGACATTCCTAGCATGACTTGTTTTATCCTGGACAAGCAGAAGGCTTTGCATTTCAGGTCAGCTGGACCTCTCATAAAATCTCCATTGCATTCTCCCAGTGAGGAACCTTTAGGGGAGAAGGAAAAGTCTGGGGCCACAGTTTCACCTCTTTGCAAGTCTAAGAAAGACTCCCAGGTGAAATGTCCCCTGGAGACCACTGGGCTGGTATTACAGCTCTCTCCAGCTCTTTAGAAGCCCTTTTCTGGTTCCACTTTGTTTTCTTCTCTTTCACTTTAGGGTGTAATGGGCATTCAAAAGTCAGTGCCCCTTTTCTTACCAGGGGATTCACCCTATAAACAGTCACCAAACCCCAACACTACTGTGGAGAACAAGAAGCGCATATCAAAAGGAGCATGCCATGGTTGTCTTAAGAGGGGCCCTGCCAGAACTTTACACATACAGAGGCAGATGCTAGCAGCCAACCATTGGTCTGGGAGTGGGGTCCCGGGAGGGCAGTATGGAGCAGCTGAAGGAGTTTACAGCCCAACGGGAAGAACAAAGATGGTGGCCACCAAGACGCCCCAGGACTCCCAGGGACTAAACCATCAACCAAGGTGCACACATTGTTCCAGCCAAAAATGTGGCAGAGGAATCCCTTGTCGGACATCAGTGGGAGGAGTGGTCCTTGCTCAAGTGAAGGCTAAATAGATGCCCCAACAAGGGGAAATTGAGGGAGGTGGTGGGAGTGGGTCCGGTGGAGTGGCATATACTTGTAGACAGAGAGTGGGAGGAGGGGTTGGGGGTGTTGGGGAGGGGGGAAATCGGGAAAGGTTTTACCACTTGAAATGTAAATGAAGATTATATTTAATTAAAAGAAAAAAGAAGAAGAAAAAGTCAGTGTCTATTTTCTTTTGGGGCTTGGGATGGGCGAGGTTGCAAGAAGCCTTAGATGTCTCTCATTCTCAACTATGAGCCTGTAGTAGACAAGATGCTGTCTTAGAGAGTCATTAAAATTTGTGATAAAGATGCTGAAGTGTGTAGCTCTTAGTTGATGGCTTCTGGAGGAACTGGGGCTAGAGTGTGAGGAAGGATTCAGATTTCTTTAAGGGGCTGGCCACTGGGAGTTTGACCCTGCTCCAGTGAGGATATGGGCAACACAACGTGAATTAGTTGTATTTAAAAAAAATTGGAGTGGGGGATCACAAGTGTGGAAGTTGGATTTTAGGGGAAAGGAAACTGTGATCAGGGTGCATTGTGTGAAATTCCCAAACAGTCAATGAAAATATTATGTTGGGAAAACATCAAAAGCCTTTACTCTGCATGTTTCCTGGCCTGACATAAAAGAAATGATTTCGCCAGAATGAGTCTCCTGGAGCACACATCCTTACCTTTCTCCTTGCGACAAAAGAATGCTTAGGAGAGCCTAAATGATGGCTCATCAATAAAGAGCAATGACTGCTTGCTCTTCCAGACGGTCAGCATTCAATTCCCTGCAATAACGCGGTGGCCCCAAACCATCTGTTTCACCTTTCCAGGAGACCTGACACCCACTTTGTCCTTGAGTATGCCAGGTTCATAGATGTATATGGAGACACAATTCCGATACACATTAAGAGTGTGTGTTTGCAAAAGAACACACATGGTATGCAGTCACTGATAAGGGGATATTGACCCAGAATCTCGGAATACCCTAGACACAATCCGCATATCAATAGATTTCTAAGAAGATGGAAGGAGAGACCCCTGGTCCTGGAAAGACTGGATGTAGGGGACCACCAGGACAGAGTAACGAGAGGGGGTTGAATGGAGAAAAGAGGGAGGGAAGGGGGCTTATGGGACTTTCGCGGAGGGAGGAAACGGGAAAGGGGAAATGATTTGAAATGTAAATTAAAAAAAATAAAATAAATAATTAAAAAAAAAAGAGTGTGTGTTTGGAGGTACACTGCGAGACTGCTTAGGGCTGGCAGTATTGTGGAATTGCTACAGAGCATGAGCACAGAGCCTTGGGTTTGGTTCCCAGATGGAGTCAGGGAAGATCAGAAGTTCAAATGACCCCCAAGAGTTAAACAAAAACCTCGGTTATAAAAATCCTTATCTAAATAGTGAATTATAAATAATGTTTATGTGGTGGACAGGTTCTGGAGAGATGATTCATTGGGTAAAACCTTGGCCTGCTCATCCAGAGGACTGAGGTTTTGTTTCCAACACCCACAATGTGATTCACAGCTGTCTGTTAACTCTAGTCCTAGGAGGTCTGACCTTTGTCTTCTGACCCACATGGGTATCCGTCACATAAACCACCTACAGATATAAATACAAATAAAGCACTCATGCACATAAAAACGTGTGTGTATGTGTATGTGTTTGTGTATAAGTTTTAATAGTATTTTGTACGTTTTGAAATTATTTGTTTTATGAGTTTGAATATTTCAGCAGCATGTATTGAAGTACATCAGTAGCATGCCGTTCCCTCAGAGGCCAGCAGAGGGCATTATGTCCACCAAGCCTGGAGTGAGCTGCCTTTTGTGTGCTGGTAAAGGAACTTTGGTCCACTGTAAGAGAGGCAAGGGCTTTTAACCTACTGAGCCATCTATCCAGCTGATAAACCAGCCTGCCTCTATGTTATTCTTGAAATCCTACTTATAGTAAAGACAAACTAGGTTCATTTCCATTTGTGATTAAATCTGTGTGTGTCAGGATCGGACCCTGCCCCACCTATAACCTTAACCACAAATGGTTCTGTACTGCCTGTTCCAGGATATGGCAACCATGGCTGTGTTTTAAAAAGTGAATATGACCATCTGCTATTATATATGTACATACATGTCCCTTAGGACCGCCCTGCAACCATGTGTTTTCATGAGGTTATGACCAATTCAATTGATATGCTTATATAACCCTCTCTATTTGCCCCCATTTGGGAACCCCCTACCCCTGAACTACAATCACATTATCTTTTCCATGTCAATTGGTGACCTCTCGAACCCCTCCTTATCGGGAAGCAGCCTGTGCACATGAAACAAAAAGCTTGCTTTAATTAATCGCTTGCTTTAATTAATTGCTTGCTTTAATTAATTTGGCCATGATGATTGAGGTCTGTGGTCTTGGCCCTCGAATTTTGGGATTGACACCGCCACTCAATTTTCTGAATGTTTAAAACATGTCCATGGTGCTATTAGTGTGACCCTGTCTCAACAAAACTAAAAAACCAAACAGTAAAACCAAAACAAAACTAAAAGTTATAATTTTTCCCTAGAAATGCATCCATCCAGGTGGAAGAATTCGCTCTGAGGGCTGTCCAATGATTTAGGACTGTACGTCTCAAAATTGGGAAATGACAAAGCCAATGAAGCAGCTGCCTGGCAACAGTGGGGGTAAGAGCACAGAGCACAGAGGATTTCACTATACTGAAACCATTCTGTCCTACACGATATTATTGGATATGTGTCACTATGTGTTTGTCTAAACCCCTAGACTGTACTTCTATGGAGAGGCCTGAGGGTGGAGCTCAGTGGTAAAGCATTGATCAGCATGCCTTGGGGGGGGGGGTCTGGTTTTCATCTCAGAAATAGCAAAAAAACAAAAGCAAACAAACCAACTAATGCAATGTAAACTCTAATGTAAACTACATCATCCTGTGACATTGGTTTTGTAACAAACTATTTGATTATTGTCCACAGAAAACCTGATTGTTAGCACAACATACAAACTTAAAATAGATACTGCATTTGTCAGATGCAGTTAGTTGTGTCCATAAGTGATTCAATTTGGTTATATCTCTCAAAGCCTCCTTACATAAGAATGATAAAAATGGAAAGTTCGTGCCTATTTTAAGGCCAGGTATTCGGGGACAGGTCTTGTGGTCTTTGCTTTATGACCTGAGGGTAAATCAGCTGGGCAGCCTTGGGGACCACACCAAGTGGGAACATGGTCCAGGCTACCAAGGGTATAGGAGTGGAGCTAGAGAACTCTTTTTATAAGCAATTGGATTTTATTAGATCTCTGTCTCTTTTTTCTTGGAAGAGCCTTTATGGAAGGAGTTCTGGGTGAGAGATAGGGCTTTTCTTTTGGGCTTGCAGGAATAACAGAGAAGCAGCTGGCAGGAAGTTGGTATTCTAGAAAGAGAGCAAAGAAGACATCTTGGGTACAGAGTTGCTTAAGAGAATGTAGACTGGATCAGTAAGAAGATACAGATAGAGATTACTCTTCCTTCTTTCCTTCCTTTCCTTCTTTCTTTTTTTCTTTCTTTCTTTGTTTGTTTCTTTCTCTCTCTCTTTCCTTCCTTCCTCCTTCCTTCCTTCTTTCTTTCTTTCTTTCTTTCTTTTCTTTTTTTTTCAATATCAAAGTAGTTTTAATTTGCAGTTCCCCAAGGCTGTTGAACACATTTAAAAGTGATTTTCAGCCTATGATATTTCTTCTTTTGAAAATTCTATATTCAGTTCTAGAACCATCTTTTTGATTAGGCTATTTCTTGATGTTTAATTTTTTTATTTTCAATGCCTTATTATAGAAAAGCAGAAAGAGAAAAGGAGATAGAGAAGTAGAGAAAGAGGAGATAGAGGGATGAGGGCTGGCCTTGACCACGTTGAAAGAGGGGAAACAGTAAGACAAGGACAAGGTTACGAGGAAAATGAGAGAGAGGCAAGAGAGGGAACTTGATGTTTAATATTTGTCTCTGGCTCCCAAGTGCTGAGATTAAAGGCATGCGACACCACTGCTGGGCTCTTTGTATATTCTAGATAGCAGTCCTATATCCAGCATATGGGTGACAAATTTTCTCTTCTTCTGCAGACTGCCTCTTAGGTCAATTGACACTTTCTTTTGCTTTACAGAATCCTGTGAACTTCATAAAGTCTCATTTGTCAGTTGTTGTTTATTCCCCTAAACTGCTAGTATCCAATTAAAAATTCCCTACATATACCTACATATTATAGAATAT
This sequence comes from Tokudaia tokunoshimensis, assembly GCA_036184795.1. Taxonomy (NCBI): domain Eukaryota; kingdom Metazoa; phylum Chordata; class Mammalia; order Rodentia; family Muridae; genus Tokudaia; species Tokudaia tokunoshimensis. The sequence continues at coordinate 104,642,071 of BTHU01000023.1, forward strand.
TCATTAATTATTCTTCCAGCTGTTTCAGAATTTTAGTGTTATACTGACATCCTTGATCCCTTTGGAGATTATCTTTGTCCACAGTGAGTGAGTGAGGAAGATCTAGTTTCATCCTTCCACATGCAGGTATGAAATTTATTCCAGCACCATATGTTATCTCTGGCATGCATATTTTCCAAACCTCTTTGTCAAAAGTCAGGCAGCTGTGGCTGTGCAGGTTTGTATCTGTATCATCTGATGGAGTCTGTTGAGTGATAGGGTCTGGTTCTATAACAGACCATGCAGTTCTTATTATCATAGTCCTGTAATATAACTTAAAATCAGGTATGTATTACCTCAGACAGGGCATTTACTGATCAGTATTGTTTTGTCTCTGTAGGAGCAGTTTATGTTTCCAGGATAATTATGGACTGTGTCTCCTCGTCTCCTCCTGTTTCTGTGAAATAGAAGCATTGATTGGTATTGCGCTGACTCAGAGGGTACTTTGGGTTGGATGACCATTTTTACAGTATTAATTTTGCCTGTTTATGAGCATGGGAGGTCTTCCTGTCTTCTAATGTCTTCTTATATGTCTTCATTAGTGTTTTTTTATTGATAAAGGAAGTAAAAACATTTTTTTTCATTTTCTTTTTTTTGTTTTGTTTTTCTAAGTTTTTTTAATTTACATTCAAAACCATTTCCCCTTTCCCGTTTCCTCCCTCCCCGAAAGTCCCATAAGCCCCCTTCCCTCCCTCTTTTCCCCATTCAACCCCCTCTCGCTTCTCTGTCCTGGCATTCCCCTACATCCAATCTTTCCAGGACCAGGGGTCTCTCCTTCCATCTTCTTGGAAATCTATTGGTATGTGAATTGTGTCTAGGGTATTCCGAGATTCTGGGTCAACATCCTCCCATCAGTGACTGCATACCATGAGTGTTCTTTTGTGATTGGGTCACCTGACTAAGGATGATATTTTCAAGTTCTGACCATTTGCCTAAGAATTTCGTGAATCCATTGTTTTTAATTGCAGAGTAGTATTCCATTGTGTAAATAAACCACATTTTTTTTTTATTGATAAAGGAAGTAAAAACATTTTTTGATAAAATTGAAGATTTGCAAGGGAAGTATTTCGGACAGTTTTGAAAAAACATAAAGAAAACCACGTTAAAATTCACAATTTTCATGGAAATTAAAGAGTAAAATGGTAGACATTAATAACATTACTAAATTAATTCAAAAAGGAAGTAGAAACATTTTATGATACAATTGAAGATTTATGTGGAAAATACTTCAGGCAAAATTGTAGAAAAATATAGAATAACATGTTATTATTGAAGATTACCATGTAAAATTATACAGATAAAATGGTAGAAATAAAAATAGGTAGTCAATTTAAATATTTTCTAAAAAATTTGATGATTTACATGGAAAATATTTCTGATAAAATTGAAGAAATATATAGAAAAGCATTTTAAAATTGAAGATTATCATGGAAAATTATATGGATAATATGGTAGGAATGAAACTATTTCTACATTGATTGAACATGGAACTATAAATATTTTCTTATAAACTTGAAAATTTTCATGGAAAATATTTCTGATAAAATTGACGATATATGTAGAAAAACTCATTAAACTTGACTATTTCATGAAAATTTTACAGATAAGATTGTAGGCACAAAAATATTTCTAAGAGCCGGGCAGTGATGTCACATGCATTTAATCCCACTACTTGGGAGGCAGAGTCAGGCAGATTGCTGAGTTTGAGGCCAGCCTGGTCTACAGAGTGAATTCCAGAACAGCCAGGGCTACACAGAGAATCCCTGTCTCAAAAAACCAATATACATATATATATATATACATATATATATGTATATATATACATATATATATACATATATATATACATATATATACATATATATATGTATATATATACATATATATATATATATTTCTAAGTTGGTTGAAAGTGGAATTGTAAACATTTTGTGATAAAATTGAAGATTTTCATGGAAAATGTTTCTGATAAAATTGAAGAAATATATATAAAAACAAGGGGAAATTGCGGGGGAGGGGTGGGAATGCGTCGGTTGGAGGGGCATATACTTGGAGGCAAGGAGTGGGAGGAGGGTTGGAGGCTTTTGGGGAGGGGGAAGCTGGGACATATTTTATCACTTGAAATGTAAATGAAGATTATATTTAATAAAAAATGAAAAAAGATAAAAACATTAAATTTGAGGATTATCATGGAAAATAATACAGATAAAATGGTAGACATAAAAAAAATTTCCTAAATTGGGAACAGAATTATAAGCATTTTTTGATAAAATTGAAGATTTACATGAAAAATTTTTCTGTTGTCTAGGACTTTTTATTGGGGAATTGAGTCTATTGATATTAAGAGATATTAGGGAATAGTGATTGTTGCTTCCTGTAATTTTTTTATTCGATATATTCTTTATTTAAATTTCCAATGATTTCCCCTTTCCTGGTTCCCCCTCCCTGAAAGTCCCATAAGACCTCTTCCCTCCCCCTGTTCCCCAATCAACCCCTTCCTCCTTCCCTGTCCTGGTATTCCTCTACACTGCTGCACTGAGCCTTTCCAGGACCAGGGGCCTCTCCTTCTTTCCTTCTTGGGCATCATTTGATAATGTGAATTGTTTCTTGGGTATTCCAAGCTTATGGGCTAATATTCTCTTATCAGTGAGTGCATACCATGTTGCCTTGGTTTCTGTTGGTAATATTCTTGCGTTTGCCTTTTGCCATCTGATTATCTCTGATATTATCTGATGTTGTTGTCTCTGACTGTAGTTTCTCTGTGCTCCTGGGAGACCTGTTCTCTCTGTGTACACTGATACATAAGTACTTCTGTGAGAACTGCTCTCTTATGGTTGTATTTGGTTATGTAACTCTTTGGCCCCATCAACTCTGTGTGCAGGCAATAATCAGAAGACTCCCGTCACAGGCTGCTCCTAGTCTCTTGTGTCCTCAGGGTTTCAGGCTGTTTCCTCTGAGTAGCAGGGATGGTCCTACTGTAATACTGGGCCTCTCTGCATTCCTGAGTAGTTAGCTACCTCCTGTGCGTCACTTGGATATGGTACCCAGTGACAGAGGAAGGTCTCAACCTAGACACAGAAACGAGAAGACTCCAGCCAGATGGTTCCAGACAGGATCCTCTGTGCTGCAATGCAGGTCTCACCTATGCTGGCTGACTCTTCTATGTCACTGTGTAGATAGCTGGCTTCTTGTGCCACTTGCAGATGGTGTGCTGTGGCATAGGACGGTCCCAAACCAGAGACTGAAACCGGAAGGCTCCTGAAAGAGGATTCTGGAGAGGATCCTCTGCTCTGCAATGCAGGTCTCACCTGTGCTGGCTGATTCCCTGCTGCTGGGTAGATAGCTGGCTTCCTGCACCACTTGGAGATGGTGCACTGTGGCAGAGGATGGTTCCAAACTAGAGGACCTGTTATTTTTGATGCTATTGTTATGTTTGTGTGGTTACCTTCTGTTGGTTTTCTTGAAAGATGATTACTTTCTTGCATTTTCTAGGGTGTAGTTTCCTTCCTTATTTTGGCACTTTCCATCTATTATCCATTGTAGGACTGGATTTGTGGACAGATATTGTGTAAATTTAGTTTTATCATGGAATATCTTGATTTCTCCATCTATGGTGATTGAGAGTTTTGCTGGGTTTAGTAGTCTGGGCTGGCGTTTGTGTTTTCTTAGGGTTGGAATGAGATCTGCCTAGGACCTTCTAGCTTTCATGGTCTCTGCTGAGAAGTCTGGTGTAATTCTGATAGGTCTGCCTTTATAAGTTACTTGCCCTTTTGCCCTTACTGCTTTTAATATTTTTTCTTTGTTTAGTGTATTTGGAGTTTTGATTATTTTGTGACAGGAGGACTTTTTCTGTAGGCACCTTGTATGTTCATGGGCATCTCTTTCTTTAGGTTAGGGACATTTTCTTTTATATTTTTGTTGAAGATATTTACTAGCCCGTTAAGTTGTAAATCCTTGCTCTCCTCTATACCCATAATCCTTAGATTTGGTCTTCTCATTGTGCCCTGGATTTCCTGGATACTTTGGATTACAAGCCTTCAGCATTTTGCTTTTTCTTTGACTGTTGAGTCATTGCATTCTATGGTATCTTTAGCACCATATTGTATTCCGTTTTGATGCTTGCATCAATGACTCCGGATTTCTTTCCAAGGTTCTGTATCTCCAGAGTTGTCTCCTTTTGTGATTTCCTCATTGTTTCTACTTCCATTTTTAGATCCTGGATGGTTTTGTTCAGTTCCTTCACTTGTTTGTTTGTGTTTTCCTGTAATTCGTTATGGGATTTTTGTGTTTCCACTTTTAAGGCTTTTACCCGTTGACTCATGTTCTCCTGTATTTCTTTCAGGGAGTTATTTATGTTCTTCTTGAAGTCCTCTCTCAGCATCACAAGATATGCTTTTAAATCCAACTCTTGCTTTTCCAGTGTGTTGGGGCATCCGGGACTTGCTGTCATGGGATAACTGGGTTCTGATGTTGCCAAGTAGCCTTGGTTTCTGTTGGTAGGTTTCTTGTGCATGCCTTTTGCCATCTGGTTATCTCTGGTGTTAGCTGGTCTTGCTGTCTCTGGCTGGAGCTTGTCCCTCCTGTGGGCTTGTAAGCCTATGCCTGTACTTCTGGGAGACCAACTCTCTTCTGGCAGGGTCTGTGCACAGAAGGCAGTTGAGCCTCCTGGCTCCTTGGTGCAAATGGCGACCAAAAGACTCCTGTCCCAGCAACTCCACTGATCTTATGCCCTGGTGCTCTCCTAGCTGTTCTGTTCCAGAGAGAAGGTGGATATCTCACCCCTGTGCTCAGAAGTGAAAGTGTTGCTGGGAGATCACTCTCTCCAGGTGGGATCTGCACAGAAGGCTTTGGAGCTGCCTGGTTCCCTGGTGCCAGATAGAGTTTTCTAAAGACCTAGCTAGCAGTTCAGTTGTAGGATCAGACTTGTAAATAGGTATTTTGTATATTCTTAGGAAAACACAGTTACCTTGCTGAGCTAGCAGGTTTTTACCTCATTTTTTGCCTCCCTGGTCTTTATCGGTGTAAGTAATTTAAACAGCTTCATACTATATGTTTTAGCATGTGTCATTGACCATCAGAAACATACTCTTCTAGTGTTGTAAGGGTCTGAAAATCGCTGAAGAAGAAGTCCAGACTCAAAAAGTATGCAAAGATAATGAACACTCATTTTGCCTAAACAACCAGTATGGGGGATAGGGGTGAGTATTCAGCCACTCATAAATATGTTGACCCCAGAAGGCCTTGCAAACCCCTTTTTATGCAGGGATATGGGAATTTTCCAGAAGGATTAGGCAATCTCTCATGTGATTGGTAGGGGCCAAGGAGTGAGATTAGTACAATTTTGATTGGTTACTACATTAGTTTTTCTATCTTTGGTAAGAACTTAGAGAGTGAGTTATGTAATCTGAAATTTCACCGGGAGGGTGCTGGGGAAGCTATGTGCATCGGGTTATGATTGGCTTGTGCCAGGTGGTCAGTGGTCTAAATTTCTATGTTGTGAATGTTTAACCACAGGATGAGATAACCAAACCATGTAAGACTGACCATCACAAATGGCCCATCCTGAGGTAAGATATTTTCCCATCCTTATGGTTATTTCCAGGCTGACCTTTGGGTGGGGGATGTTATGGTCTAAATTCGTGGGAACTTACTCTAGAGCCTAAAAACTGCTGCTGACTTACTGGTTTTGCCTCAGGACATATGACCAGGCAGCTCCTGATTGGCTACCCTGAGACAATCTAGCTCATTAGACTCCTTATTAACAATCTTGAAAGATGGTGGTGGTGGCAAACAACTTTAATCCCAGCATTCAGTAAGCAGAGACAGGCAGCTATCCGGGTTTGAGGCCAGCCTGGTCTATAGAGCCCCTGAAAGAGAATTATATTTTTGTTTCATTATTTCTGACAGTGTCGTTAGTAATTGTGTTACATTTAGAAAGCCCTTTTTTACACTATCAGACAGTATATATAAACTAGCATTTCTCTCTCTCTCTCTCTCTCTCTCTCTCTCTCTCTCTCTTTCTTTCTTTCTTTCTCTTTCTTGCTTTCTTCCTGCCCTCCCTCCCTCCTTCCTTCCTTCCTTCTTTCCTTCCTTCCTTCCTTCCTTCCTTCCTTCCTTCCTACTTTCCTTTCCTTTCCTTCTAAGAGATGACTTAGATATCTTGCTTAGGCAGTCTTAGAAATATCATCTTTCTTCTGGTTTAGCCTCCTAAGTGTTTTAACAACAGGTGTGTGTATCCATGCCTATTTAAACTATTTTAAAATATTGCCATGTAACTAGACTCTGAAAGGACTGGACTTCATATTATTAATCACACAAAACTTACTGCACTTGTCAAGAAGGGTTCATTTTGTATCCTATGGGACAAGAGGCCATGGCTGGAGATACTTTTGGTGAATATAATCATGGCATGGCCTTGCCATCCAGTAGACAGAGGCTACATGATACCTCTGTATCCCCTAAGTTTCTCAGAGAGACTTATCCAATCCTGAAGACAATTGTAAAGTGGTTAATCATTTCTCATCACTGTTTAGTCACACTCTCCCAGTTCAGGGTGTGCACATTAGACAACACTGAAAAGATTAAAGATGAAGAGAAAGAGGAAGGGAAAGGGAAAGGGAAAGAGAAAGAAAGAGAAACAGAAAGAAAGAGGAAGCATTGGATAAAATATTTTTTAGAGGAATGGGAATGGAACCCAACACCTCTGAACATTATGTTTATCTCTTACTGAGCTATATTCTGTCACCCAAGGAGATCTGATGAATTAGAGGAAATAATTACACTTAATATTTATTTGTACCTGAGTTAGTGCCACACCTCCAATTCAGTCCTCAAAGCCCAAATCTAATACAAATGTTTTTATAAAATCTAACAGAAAACGGAGGAAATACAGGATACCATTGATGTATCACTATGGGGCAGAAGCACCAAGCGAGACTCAGGGAAGGCATGGGGAAGCTGAAGTGGAAAGTCTTAAGTTTAAGACCATCCTGAGCTAGACAGGGAGAACTGTCACAAAAACAAAACAATGTGCTAGAGAGATGGCTCATCCATTAAGAGTGCTTGCTGCCCTTTCAAAGTTTGATGCCCAGAATCCTTATCAAACAGATTCCAACCTTCTGTAACTCCAGATACTGGGGGAACCAATGTTCTTTCTGTTGGCCATGGATATCCCCTTCAATGGTACCCCCAAACCCCCTATATATCCACACTGAAAAACATCATTAAAACGAAATGAAAAGGATTAGAGGATAATTATTATGCAAATGCCTTTATTTGGACTACTAAATTGCTACCAGATTACATCACTTTTCAGAGTCAGATTAACATAATGATGTTTACAACTATAGGAAAGAGCTTGACAGAGCACGAGTACATCGAGTCCGACATACATACTTTCCCATTTTTGTGATCTCATCTCCTCGTCATAGGTGAAAAACTTAAAAATCCATTTTACACTTTAGCGTTCTTTGCTTATTGAATTCCCATCTAAATTGTGAGCCCTGCCTCTCCTCAAAAGTGTCATATTCAACAGCATCTTAGACTGAAAAGTAGTTTTGTGGTAAAGATTTCCAAACAAAGAAGTATGTATTGGACTGAGTTATTGAAGACAAAATATTTCATTTCTTTTGAGCCTGGGTGTGAGGGGGAAACGCAACCTTAGGGTCCACTTTCCTCCACCTATAATTTATGCTCTTGTATGTTGTACTTACATGAAGACCCCTTTTAATAAAGTAGCAAATCAGCAGATGTGTTGGATGTAATCAAAATATTCTTAAATGTACAAAAAATAACCATGTAGAAAGAATACTGTCGAAAGATACTGATTTTAAGAATAAAAGAATGAGAAAAGCTTCTAGTACAGTCTGCACAGCCAGTTACTTCAGCGGATTTTCAGCACTACAAAGTAAGCAAAGAATATTCATCTCCACACAGCATAAGATCACGGTTCTCCAGAAAGAGCTGCTAGAACTTGGAAAGCCAAAGGACGAGCTAATAATATTCTTATCTACACATGTAGGCGAGTCTCAAGAGATGGAAATCCCAGGAGGGAAAAGCTACATAGTTAATACAAAGCAAGCCGGAATGTCAAGGGCAGCATTCTAGGAGGAGAGAGCAAAAGGTTGGCTGTGAGCACATTCAGGTGTGCTGAGGAGATCCAGCTCTATGTGAAAGATGAGTTGCTTGTTTACTAAAATGCTTTCTCTGAAGGCTGTCATGATTAATTAGTCTTGCTAATCCAAACTAAAAGTCCTTCAAATGACCAAGACTTCTGAAGCCACGAGCACTTCACCTGGGACTAGCTGACTTGCTAATCATGCACCTTCATGTAAGGTTGGCTCTATTGAGATTGGCTATTTTACACTCTCTTCATCCCTCTGCCCATCAAACAGGCAAACACGGTCATGACCATCTTTGGTTTTACTTCCACAAGGTCTTCGGGGAGAGCATATACTCTGGCTCCGATTCTTCGAGCCATAGACACTGCATACCTAGTTTTTGAGGAAACAAAAATCAACATGAATTTTTTTTTCATCAAGAACACCTTTGGACTCATTTTTTAAAAGAGGATTAGTTTATTTTATTTTAAACATTTTGATGTTACACCTTCATGTATGTCTGTGTTAGGGAATTGGATCCCCTAAAACTGAAGTTATGCACAGTTGTGAGCTGCCCTGAGGGTACTGGGACCTGAGCCTAGGTCCTCTAGAACAGCCAATGCTCTTAAACACTGAGCCATCTCTCCAGCCCAAGGACAGTATTTAAGTGATGTACTTCCTCTTTATACCATGATAGCTGCGATGCAAATTTCTCTATTGAATGTATAACTCAGAGAGCTGGCCATGGTGGCACATGCGCATAATCTTGTAATCACAGTACTCTTGGGGCAGAAGGTGAGGCCAAAAATCCTTGTAAGTTTGAAAGCAGTAAGAAGTCCACAGTGACACTTTGTCTCAGAAAACGTAAAATACAAATTAATAACTTCACATTTGTATTCTGCTTAAATTTTTTGAATTAATTTTTAACTTATACTAAACCACACCATGATATTTATTTTATGTGTGTTCCTGATGACTGAAGAGGTCAGAAGAGGGTATTACCTTTCCTGGAAGTGGACGTGCCACCATGCGGGGGTCTTGGGAACTAAACCCAGGAAGTCTGTAAGAGCAACAAGTGCTTGTCTCTCCAGCCCCAAGTTATACTAAGTTTTTCCAGTTCATTATTTTGGATTTTATTTACTCATTTCTTCCCAATATGAAATGAAAGGTAAGCTTGAAGCACCGAGTTCATACAAAAAGGAAATTGTTATCCAGGCATGGTAGCATACGTCTTTAATTCCAGCACTCAGGAGGAAGAGGCTGGGGTATCTCTCAGTCTGAGAGGCCAGCCTGGTCTACAGACAGTCAGAGAAACTCTTTCTTGAACAAACAAACAAACAACCACCCTACCCCGACCACAAAAAGAAGTGTGTGTGTGTGTGTGTGTGTGTGTGTGTGTGTGTGTGCGCGCGTGTGTGTGTATGTAATTAGCCAGGTTGACTGTATAATGAAATATGAAAATCTCTGTGCAGTGCAATAAATTAACAAATTCTTTAAACATTAGTGAACCTTTGAACCTTCTAAGGTAAAAATGTCACCACTAACAAAGGGGAGAGCTCGACTTAGAGTGGATCTTCCTGGCAGGAACACCAGTGTTCTGTGTATGAGCCCGAGTGACCATGCATGGTTGCCCTTACTTGGTGTGATTGTGCTTGTCAACTTCTGTAAGATTCCCACTATCCAAAAGTCATAGTTAATGCAGCATGGCTGGATGGCATCAATTAAACCCACAACCGACAAACTGGAAATGATTGTCTTGTCCTATTACGAAAAAGGGAAGAAGCCTAAGATTTCCACTGTTTCCAAGTGATGATGTCCTTCTTCATGATAGCATGACCAAGGAAAGGAAAACTTTGCCACAAGCACAACATTAATAAGTTTTATTAAGAAAACCCAGGTTGTCATAAAAATACCTGATATTATCTAGCAAACATAACAAATAAAAATCAGTATTCTGATGCCTTCAGTTTCCCTGGCCTGAGCCCCAAGTCCCATGGGAGATGAAAATTAGGGATAATGAAAGAAAACACTGGTCTCCTTTCCTGGCCACACAGGTTGGAGGGACACTAGGCTCTTGTTTCTTCCTCCAAAGTCCCCAAGTCACTCTCAAATGTGGAGCCTTCTTTCTGCGATCCCGTATACACTGATGTACCTACCTGTGCCAGGGCTAGCCACATGTGCAGCTCACAGCTCTCTGAAGATATACAAGTGGACCCATGACGCCGGGCACCTAGACACAAAGCAAAATGTGCAATTCTCATTTGTCCCCCCCAGGAGGCCTGCAGCTCATATTTCCTGTAGTCAGGTCTGTAGGATATTTCTTGATTGGTTTGGGAGGAATTAGCTAAGAGTAGGTGGATCCAATTCAGGCAAAAGGTCTTGAACTCTATAAGAAAGCTGGATGAGAAATTCATGGGGAACAAAGACCTTAAGCAGTGTTTCTCTTTGCCCTTTGATTCAGTTCCTACCTCTAGAAACCTACATTGAATTCCTGCCCTGATTTCTATCAGTTATAGAATATGGCCTAAGGGTTAAAAGGTGAAATTCATGCTTCCACAAGTTGCTATTTGTTCTGACATTTAATCACAATAGAAATAAAACAAAGAGAGAATATTTTTCAAAAAATTTGGTTACTGCCCATCGTCCTTCAGGTTCACAGCTGCACCTATACCCACTGCAAATCTGGACACTCAACCCCCAATCCATACCCCTGCCTGTCTCCCAAAGACTGCTCAAACAAGGCACACAGGACTGCTATGTTCAGGGCAGAGTAGGAATGCTCTAACCAGAGACACACAGCACTGCCTGCCCCTAGGAGGCTTGCTCTAACTTAGGATAAACAGCATTACCTGTCTCTAGGGATGCAGGTCCTCCAAACCTGGATACCCAGGCCAGTAAACACCAGAGCCAGTCAGATGCCTAAAGACAATTCCAAGAACATGATCAACGGAAGCCAATGCTATTTATCACTGTGAAAACCTAGTTCTCCTACAATAGCAATCTCTGGATACCCTAACACAACTGAAAAGCACGATTTTAACCTTAAACTCCAGCTCATGAACATGATAAAGGCCATTAAAGATGATATAAATAAAAAAGATATACTAATCCCCTTACAGAAATATTAGAAACATAGGCAAAGTGGTAGAAGCCTAAAAGAGGCAAATGACACTGTCAATAGGAAAAAAACAGCAAACCAAAGATGGGGGAAAAGATCCTTACCAACCCTACATCCTATAGAGAGCTCATAGTCAATGTATACAAAACCTCAAGAAGTTAGACTCTAGGGAACCAAATAACCATATTAAATTTGGGTACAGAGCTTAACAGAGAGTTCTCAACTGAGGAATCCGGAATGACTGTGAAACCCTAAAGAAATGTTCAACATTCTTAGTCATCAGGGAAATACAAGTCAAAATGACCCTGAGATCCCACCTCCCACCAGTCAGAATGGCTAAGATCAAAATCTCAGTTGACAGCAAGTACTGATGAGGATGTGGAGAAAGAAGAATACTCATCCATTTTTGGTAAGATTGCAAACTGGTATAACCACTGTGAAAATCAGTCTGGAAGTTCCTCAGAATATTGGGCATAGTAGTAATACCTGAAGACTCAGCTAAACTATTCCTGGAAAGAACCCAGATTACTTTCAACAGAGGGGTGGAAACAGAAGCAGTTGTACACTTACACAATGAAGTACTACTCAGCTATTAAAAACAATGACTTCATGAAATGTTTAGGCATATGGATGGACAAGAAGATATAATCTTGAGTGTAGTAACCCAGTCACAAAAGAAGAAAAAAGTACACATGGTTCTTTACAGTTTCTGGCTATTATAAATAGGGCTGCTATGAATATAGTGGAGCATGTGACCTTATTACATGCTGATGAATCTTCTGGGTATATATGCAGGAGTGGTATATCAGGGTCCTCTAGTAGTATTATGTCCAATTTTCTGAGGGTTCACCAAACTGATTTCCAGAGTGGTTGAACAAGCTTGCAATCCCAATAGTAGTGGAGGAGTGTTCCTCTATCTCCACATCCTTTTCAGCATTTGCTGTCCCTGGAGTTTTTATCTTGGGCATTCTGAGTGGTATGAGGTGAATCACTGGTTTGTTTTGATTTGCATTTTACTGATGGCTAAGGATGGAATGAATACAGAAAATGTGGTACATTTACACAATGGAATACTCCCTAGATGTTAAAAATAATGAATTCATAAAATCCTTAGGCAAATGGGTGGAACTGGAAAATATCATCCTGAGTGAAGAAAACCAATTACTAAAGAACACACATAGTATGCACTCACTGATAGGTGGATATTAGCCCAGAAGCTTGGAATATGCCAGACACAATTCATAGTTCAAATGAAACTCAAGAAGAAGGAAGAACAAAGTATGGATACTCTGGTCCTTCTTAGAAGGGGGAACAGAATACCCACAGAAGGAGATACAGAGACAAAATGTGGAGCAGAGTCTGAGGGAAAGACCATTCAGAGACTGTCCCATCTAGTGATCCATCCCCTATATAGTTACAAACCCAGACACTTTTTTGGATGCCCACAAGTGCTTGCTATCCAGAGCTAGATATAGCTGTCACTTGGGTGGCTTTGTTAGCGCATAACAGATACAGAGGGAGTCACTATCAGCAAGCCAATGAACTGAATACATGGTTCCCAGTGGAGGAGGTAAAGAAAGGGCCCAAGGAACTGAAGGGTTTTGCAGCGCCATAAGAGGAACAACAATATGAGCTATATTGTAATCCCAATGCTCGAAGGGACAAAACCATTCACCAAAGAATACCCACGTGGTTACCCATGGCTCCAGACACATAGGCAGCAGAGGATGGCCTTGCTGGACTCCAAAGGGAGGAGAAGCCCTTGTCCTGGGAAGGCTTCATACCTCAATGTAGGGTAATACTAGGACAGGAAATCTAGAAAAGTTTGATTGGGGAACATGGAGAGATTAGTTGGGTTATGGGATTTTCAGGTGGGGGGTGGCAGGAAAAAGGACAACATTGGAATTTTAAAAAAATTCTTATCATAAATTAAGTGTTCTTTAAATCATTTTTAAAAAAGCATTTTTTGGAGTCAGTGGCCTGGCTAGAGTCCAGCGTTCAGCTGGTTCCAGGCTCTAGCCAGGACCTGACTACAACCTATTTAGCAGTGAAGGAGGAACCCTATTAAGATGTGACAAGAAACAGAGCCAACAGAAATCCAGTATAGGCAGGTACTTGCTAAAAGATGCAACATTGAGCTTTCCTTCCGCGACCTCTGTTCCCGCAGACTGCACTGAAGAGACAGGTACCCCAGGCTCTCTCTCCCCAATATAACATCACTTGGGACATGGCCTGTTGGGGCATCACTTTCTTTAGGTTAGGGAAGTTTTCTTTTATAATTTTGTTGAAGATATTTATTGGTCCTTTGAATTGGGAATCTTCACTCCTATACCTACTATTCTTAGGTTTAGTCTTTTCATTGTGTCCTCAATTTCCTGGATGGTTTTGGTTTGGAGCCTTTTGCATTTTGCATTTCCTTTGACTGCTGTGTCAACATTTTCTATGGTATCTTCTACATCTGAGATTCTCTCTTCTATCTCTTGTATTCTGTAGGTGATTCTTGCATCTATGATTCCTGATCTCTTTCCTAGGTTTTCTACCTCCAGGATCATCTCCCTTTGTTATTTCTTTATTGTTTCTGTTTCCATTTTTATATCTTGGATGGTTTTGTTCAATTCCTTCATCTGTTTAGTTGTCTTTTCCTGTATTTATTTAAGGGGTTTGTGTGTTTCCTCTTTAAGTGTTTCTACCTGTTTACCTGTGCTCTCCTGTATTTCTTTAAGGGCATTATTTATGTCCTTAATGTCCTGTATCATCATCATGAGATTGGATTTTAGATCAGAATCTTACTTTTCAGATGTGTTAGGTTATCCAGGGCTTGCTGTGGTTAGAGAACTGGGTTCTGATGGTGCCAAGTGGCATTGTTTTCTGTTGCTTGTGTTCTTGTGCTTGCCTCTTGCCATCTGGTTATCTACGGTGTTAGTAGGCCTTGTTGTCTGACTAGAGCCTGTCCCTCATATAAGCCTATGAGCCTGGGTATGTGCAAACTCCTAGAGGTCAAGCTATCTCTGTAAGCCTGGGTATGTCAGAACTCCTGGGTGTCAAGCTGTCTCTGGGTGTGATTGGGATATTGAGGGATGTAGTACAGGCTCCACTCCCGAGTACAGATACAATCTGGAAGAATTGTGCCCCCACCTGAGCATCTGTTCCTGCATCCCCTGGGCACCAGATGGGACACAGTTAGGCCAGGTATTAGGGCAGTAGTGGTGTACTCACCTGTGAGTGTATCTGGATGTATCAGAACTCCTAAGGTAAAGCTGTCTCTGTGTATGATTGGGAGTGGAAGGCTGTAGCACAGGGTCTGCTCTCAGCACAGATGCAAACTAGAAGGCTCCATTTCCATTTCTAACTCTAAAATAAAGAGAGGAAAGCAAGGGTTTGGAAACTCAGGTCATGGAAGTATACGGTGAGTTTCTGAAACCTCTAGTAATAGTTATTTAAAATGTTTTATTTGTGGCTCGTATTTCAAGATAAGTATTGTAAAGTGACTTTTATTGTTCAGAGGACATTGATAGGTATTCTCAAAGCCCAGGTATAATTTCTCCAAATATATTCAATCCAGAGGACCCATTTTCTTGGACAATAAATGAGAAAAGCTTAATCTTTCATATCCCTCTACTGAGACTGGTCAGAAGGTTTTGCTAAAATTATATAATGTAGACAGCTTCAAAGCTTGTGTGCATCTGAAAACTATGTGTTTTTAAGGCACCAATGTTGATTCTGTGTGGAATGTGATCACACAGTACTAGTGAGATAGAGATGCACAACAGAACTGATCTGTGTCTCTCACAGCTGAACTTGCCTGTGTCCTCTACATACCTTACGATCTGACCTCCAAATGTTTGTGCCTTGCATGAGCTGATAATACACTTCCTGTCTCAAATGATCATTTAACGCTTACCAGTTTAACTTAGGCAGGTTGATAAGTGGCTAACTGAAGATAAAGTTAACCAACATGAGATTTGTAATCATAATTGTAGAATTTAAAAAATTTTGGAGTCACTCTGATTAAATTCTTTCCTTAACTGGACAAAACTCAGAGGAGGAAAATGACTTGAAAAGTCATTTAATATAGCTGACAACACTGTGGGACCAGACCACATGATTCTTAACTCTGTTTCAATGGCCTTTTTTCATTTTCACAGTTTCCTGTTTTGTTATTTCTTTGAGTTTTATAAGTACACAATCCTTATTATTTTCTTACATTACCATTGCATATGAGTGCACAAATCTTAGTGTTCATGAGTCCAGTGATCTAGATTTCATTTTCTTAACATCCAGTTTGCCTTACCTGGTAAAGAAGCTAACATCTAGGCCTCTCTCTTCACTCTTCCACCCCATCCTACATAACCCTGAATGCATCCTGAGTATCATTATCATTATCTACCATCCCTATTAGCCCTCAACAAGAGTTCTCAAGCACAGAGAGCTGGGCAGAAACTAGCCTGTAAAACATGGGTGTCCAAACATAAGAATCATCTCTTTTGGGAAAAAAAAAAAGGATTCTGACCAAATTGGGGTAGTCTGTGTTGAGTGCCAAGAAAGGGAAGAAGTGTGGTGAGGATTCTGTGTTCTATATATTTCAGGAAACCCTGAACATGGAGTAAACTGGAAAAAGAAATTGCTGGAGCTATTACAACAAATAGGACTCATAAATGAAACTGAAAAGAGTTAGGGCAGTCCAGGTCCTCTGGCGCTGTGGATTAAAAGGTATGGAATGAACCTTTAACAGCTCAAGGGTGGATGGTTCTGGTTCTACAAATTAGAATCTGTACATTTTCTTTCATCTGATTTCTGAGAGGGAGAATGACATTACCAGAAGCCTCAGGGAGGAACAGATGAGAAGAAATTCAACTTATACTTGTACAGCTATCTCTTCTCTAGACAATGTTATTGTATCTAGTTTTAGAACTGCATTTCAGATTATAATTCAGTCTGGAACTGGGTACATCTACTGAACAAGGAATGAGAGTTTGAATCACCACTCTTTTCTTAGATGTGTGTTTATCATAATTGAGATTGAAAATGAGGGTTAGACTATAGAAATTTTTACCAAATCATGTGGCATAAGATAAGCAATCTTTAGTTGGTTTTCAGTGAGGCTTAAGTTTTGTTCATTGCCAGCCTGGAATTCAGTCTCATGGCTTTGGTTTCTAGCAATGATTCTGAAAACTAGGTGTCTTTTTGTGTTTTTTTTTAAATTAGGATTTCCTTGGGTCACAGGACACAGTATACACTGGTGTAATTTTTTTCACACTAGTAGATTTTTTTTCTACTCTAATTCACTTAACTACTCTATCAGCGATAATTTTGCTGCCTTCACTAAGTCTGAGCACTCAGAAAAGATGAAAGTATGTATGTTTGGAAAAAAATGTTAGTGTGAATCTAATTCTGTTCCTTCATTATCTAGATGAAGCAGAGAGAAAGGCTTCTTTACTAGTACATGTGAGCACACATATCTTAGTGTTCACAAGAGTACGAAGATCTCTCCTTCATCTTGACTTGTGTAGGTGAGCATATTATTGAGAGTCAATGAGTACAGTTTTACTGTCACATCTATAAAGTGCTATCTAGCAGCAAGCATCTGGTCCTCTGACTCTTACAGTGCTACCCTTATAATGTTCCCTGAGACTACTGAATGTATGTCATTGGGTTTGGTGTATTTCATAGTTAGTTGTCCTCTGCATATGTTCAGTTGTGGATTATGACAATAGTTTCAATCTATTGGCAAGAGATGTTTCATTGAGGAGGAGTGAGAGATACTCTTTTTTAGTGTTTTTTATTGGATATTTTATTTATTTACATTTCAAATGTTATCCTCTTTCCCAGTTTCCCCTCTGCAAACCCCCTATTCCAAACCCCTTCTCCCTGCTTCTAGGAGGGTGCTCCCCAACCCACTCACCCACTCCTACCTCACTGCCCTGGCATTCCCCTACACTGGGGCATTGAGCCTTCACAGGACCAAAGGCCTCTCTTCCCATTGATGACAGATAAGGCGATCCTCTGATGCATATGCAGCTGGAGCCATGGGTCCCTCCGTGTATATTCTTTGGCTGGTAGTTTAGTCTCTGGGAGCTCTGGGGGGTCTGGTTGGTTGATATTATTGACTTGTCTATAATTATGAGATTATGTATTTAGACTACATTCTACTGGTTTAGGAAAGTGGCAGTAGGCTCTTCTTTGGTGTCCATGACCTCTTAGCTGTAGATAATTGTTGGGTTTTCAGTACCAGTCATAAATCTCTATTCATGTGATGGGTCTTAAGTCTAAGTAGACAGCTGTTGGACACCCCTCAAATAAAAGTACCACTAATCATGAATTTCTTTCAGGGGTAGCCACTGTAAAATCTAGATTTAAAGGTGGATAAGCCTGCTGATTGCTTTTCTCCCTTGTCGGCCTTCATAAAAACTTTGGGTACCATGAGAGCTAATCATCAGTGAGGAGGTATCCAGGTAAGTTCTAGAATATATTAACATTTTGATCCTGAGCAAAATCTGAAACTTGGGTTTCCATTAAATCGTCTGAAAAGAAGAGAGGGGAAAAAAGTTTTTAAAAAAGAGAGAGAGAGGAAAATAGTGCCTGCTTCCTAAATGTTTTGCTGGGTTTTGTAAGATTTAAATATCTGGTATTCAAATATTTTTAGTTGCTATGATAGTTCTTTCATTATATAAAGTAATCTTTTAACTGTAATTCCTAAACTCATTCATACATTTGTTTGCTTTTCAGTCTCTGCCCTCTGTGTTCTCCCTGTACTTGTATTCAGGGCACATAACGGTCAAAGACCTGCATTTGTGAGTTTTGTGACTTTCAGTATTTGTAGTCTTCTATAAAGTTTATTTTGCTTCTTTTCCTTTCATCATAAAAGCAATGAGAATGTAAAGTATGCTATATATGTACTTGTAGCTTCCATTTATATACTTGGTGTCATAATTGGCTAAACAACGTGAAGCTCATAAAAGATTTGTTTGAGAGGTATATCAGGAAGAACCTTAAGTGGAATTAAAAGTGTAATCTATAGAATTTTTTAAAACTTTAGAAATTTATAATAGATTTCCTTTTGTATCCCCTCTTCAGAGATGGACTCAGGTCACAAGGAAGAATTTAGAGGCCCCTGTTGAAAATGCGAAGAGAACTGTGCAGGGTTTGAACTACACTTCTGGAAGAAAACATGTTGTAACTGCAAATGTAGGCCAGAAGAGCATGACATACTCCTGAGCACTGAGGAGAAAAGAAAAGTGGGGAAACTCTTTGAAGATGCCAAGTACAACAACCTGATCGCCAAGTTGAAGTCAGAGGGAATTCCTATCCATAACCACAATGCTATGACCAAACCAAATGCTGTCAAGAAGAAAGACTCCATCAACACTTTTACCCCTGAATGTGCTTCCCCTTCCAGAAGCAGGCACTGGCCAGGCAGTCCATGCAGATGCTGATTAAGGAGAAGCAGCCAGTGTCAGGTACAGAGAGGGCACAGTACCTGAAGAAGCAGTTGGTGAAGCAGCTCCCTGCACATGACCAGGACCCTTCTAAGTGCCATGAGTTGTCTCCCAAAGAGGTAAAGGAGATGGAGCAGTTTGTGAAGAAATACAAGTGTGAGGCTCTGGGAGTAGGTGACTTGAAGCTTCCCTCTGAGATGAATGCTCAACTATACAAGGTGCACAACCCTGCAGGAGTCAGAAACACCCCAGCAGTAGTGTGTTTCAAGGACGAGTCTACAGAGCCTAAAAAGACCCAATATTGCTGTTACTGCTGCAAACACACCATGAAGGAAGGAGACCTAGCCATCTATGCTGAAAGGGCTGGCTATGATAAACTCTGGCACCCAGCTTGTTTTATCTGCAGCACCTGTGGTGAACTCCTGGTCAACATGATTTATTTCTGGAAGAATGGAAAGCTATACTGTGGCAGACATTACTGTGACAGTGAGAAGCCACGCTGTGCTGGCTGTGATAAACTTATATTCAGCAATGAATACACCCAAGCAGAAAACAAGAATTGGCATCTGAAACACTGCTGCTGCTTTGACTGCAACAGCATCTTGGCAGGAAAAATATATGTTATGGTCAGTGACAAGCCTGTGTGCAAGCCCTGCTACATGAAGAACTATGCTGTGGTGTGTCAAGGATGCCACAATGCCATTGACCCAGAAGAGCAGAGGGTAACATACAATAACTTCAGCTGGCATGCTTCCACAGCGTGTTTCCTATGCTCCTGCTGCAGGAAGTGTCTTTTTGGGCAGAAGTTCATGCCTATAAAGGGGATTGTATCCTGTTCCATAGAGTGTAAGAAGATAATGTCCTAAGAAGAGTGTACCAAGCAGTATTGAGCCATAGCTGTCCACAGTGGCCTGCATTTCATGATAAACTGCAATTTGAAAAAATAAAAGAAAAAAACCTACATAGCAAACCAGAAGATTTTGTCCAATATTTTTTAACCTTAAGAATATTATCTGTTTTAATTTTAAATGGCTTAAAAATACAGTAAAGAATTGTAGCTTTCAGCCCTGAGTTTGACGATTTCTTGCCTTCTACTCCTCTTTGGTGTATTTGCTTCTTTTTGTTCCAGGGCTTTCAGGTGTGCCATTAAGCTGTTAGTGTATGCTGTCTCCCGTTTCTTTTTGGCGGCACTCAGGGCTATGAATTTTCCTCTTAGCACTGCTTTCATTGTGTCCCATAAATTAGGGTATGTTGTGCCTTCATTTTCATTAACTTTCAAAAAGTCTTTGATTTCTTTCTTTATTTCCACCTTGACCAAGTTATCATTGAGTAGAGCATTGTTCAGCCTCCATGTGTACATGGGTTTTCTTTTGTTTTTGTTGCCATTGAAGACCACCCTTATTCCATAGTGATCTGATAGGAGGCATGGGATTATTTCTATCTTCTTATATCTGTTGAGGTCTGATTTGTGACCAATTATATGGTCAATTTTGGACAAGGTACCATGAGGAGCTGAGAAGAAGGTGTATTCTTTAGCTCTAGGATGAAATGTTCTATATATATCTGTTAGTTCCATTTGGTCCAAGGCTTCAATTAGATTCACTGTGTCCCTGTTTAGTTTCTGCTTTCCTGAACGATCCATTTCAGAGAGCGGGGTGTTGAAGTCACCCACTATTATTGTGTGCGGTGCGATGTGTGCTTTGAGTTTTAGTAAAGTTTCTTTTACGAATGAGGGTGCCCTTGCATTTGGAGCATAGATATTCAGAATTGAGAGTTCTTGATGGTGGATTTTTCCCTTGATCAGTATGGTCATCTCATTAGATGCTGAGAAAGCATTTGACAAAATTCAGCATCCTTTCATGCTAAAGGTCTTGGAAAGATCAGGAATTCAAGGCCCATATCTAAACATAGTAAAAGCAATTTACAGCAAACCGGTAGCCAGCATCAATTTAAATGGAGAGAAACTTGAAGCAATCCCACTAAAATCAGGGACTAGACAAGGCTGCCCTCTCTCTCCATATCTTTTCAATATAGTACTTGAAGTTCTAGCTAGAGCAATTAGACAACAAAAAGAGGTCAAAGGGATACAAATTGGAAAGGAAGAAGTCAAACTATCACTATTTTCAGACGATATGATAGTATACTTAAGCGACCCAAAGAACTCCACCAGAGAACTCCTACAGCTGATAAACGACTTCAGCAAAGTGGCTGGATATAAAATCAACTCAAGCAAGTCAGTAGCCTTCCTATATTCAAAGGATAAGCAGGCTGAGAAAGAAGAGAAATGATACCCTTCACGATAGCCACAAACCATATAAAGTATCTTGGCGTGACTCTAACCAAACAAGTGAAAGATCTGTATGACAAGAACTTCAAGTCTCTGAAGAAAGAAATTGAAGAAGACCTCAGAAGATGGAAAAATCTGCCATGCTCATGGATTGGCAGGATTAATATAGTAAAACTGAGCATCTTACCAAAAGTAATACACAGATTCAATGCAATCCCCATCAAAATCCCAACTCAATTCTTCATAGAGTTAGAAAGAGCAAATCAAAAATACATCTGGAATAACAGAAAACCCAGAATAGCTAAAACTATTCTCAAGAGTAAAAGAACCTCTGGGGGAATCAGTATCCCGGACCTCAAGCTGTACTACAGAGCAATAGTGTTAAAAACCGCATGGTATTGGTACAGTGACAGACATGTAGATCAATGGAACAGAATTGAAGACCCAGAAATGAATCCACACTCCTATGGTCACTTGATCTTTGACAAAGGAGCTAAAACCATCCAGTGGAAAAAAGCCTTTTCAACAAATGGTGCTGGCTCAACTGGAGGTCAACATGAAGAAGAAAGCAAATTGACCCATTCTTACGTCCTTGCACTAAGCTCAATTCTAAGTGGATCAAGGATCTCCACATAAAACCAGACACACTGAAACTAATAGAAAGGAAACTAGGGAAGAACCTTGAACATATGGGCACAGGGGAGAATTTCCTGAATAGAACTCCAATAGCTTATGCTCTAAGATCAAGAATTGACAAATGGGACCTCATTAAATTACAAAGTTTTTGCAAGGCAAAAGACACTGTCAAAAAGACAAAGCGGCAACCAACTAACTGGGAAATGATCTTTACCAACCTTGCATCCGACAGAGGGCTAATATCCAATATATACAAAGAACTCAAGAAGTTAAACTCCAGAGAGGCAAGTAACCCTATTAAAAAATGGGGTACAGAGCTAAACAAAGTGTTCTCACCTGAAGAATATCTAATGGCTGAGAAGCACCTAAAGAGATGTTCATCATCCTTAGTCATTAGGGAAATGCAAATCAAAACAACCCTGAGATTCCATCTCACACCAGTCAGGATGGCTAAGATCAAAAACACAGGAGACAGCAGTTGTTGGCGAGGATGTGGAGAAAGAGGAACACTCCTCCACTGCTGGTGGAATTGCAAGCTGGTACAACCACTCTGGAAAGCAGTCTGGCGGTTCCTCAGAAAACTGGGCATGACACTCCTGGAGGATCCGGCTATATCACTCCTGGGCATATACCCAGAGGCTTTACCTGTATGCAATAAGGACACATGCTCCACTATGTTCATAGCAGCCTTATTTATAATAGCCAGAAGCTGGAAAGAACCCAGATGTCTCTCAACAGAGGAATGGATTCAGAAGATGTGGTATATCTACACAATGGAATACTACTCTGCAATTAAAAACAATGAATTCACGAAATTCCTAGGCAAATGGTCAGATCTTGAAAATATCATCCTTAGTGAGGTAACCCAATCACAAAAGAACACACATGGTATGCAGTCACTGATAAGGGGATATTGACCCAGAATCTCGGAATACCCTAGACACAATCCGCATATCAATAGATTTCTAAGAAGATGGAAGGAGAGACCCCTGGTCCTGGAAAGACTGGATGTAGGGGAACGCCAGGACAGAGTAATGAGTGGGGGTTGAATGGAGAAAAGAGGGAGGGAAGGGGGCTTATGGGACTTTCGGGGAGGGAGGAAACGGGAAAGGGGAAATGATTTGGAATGTAAATTAAAAAAAAAAAAAGAATTGTAGCTTTCATTTCCACACATCAAATTTTTGAGTTGGAAGCTTGAATTTAATAAATCTGCATATGCCTAGTGCCAAATTTATATATATATATAAATATATATATACTTAAAATTAGTGTATATACATATATATACATACACATACACATATACATATACTTAAAATTAGTATACTGGGAAAGATGAACATTTTGACTTCTATGTTTATTTCACATGGAAAATGTAAAGGAAATTACATGTTGTCTGATTTGACACTGCACTGCACACTCTTCTGTCTCATTGAACTGTTAGATGATGTGATGATGTCAATTCAGTAAATTCCTTCTGGCAGATAGTATGGTACATATGTGTTCCAATGCCTAAGCCCTTGCATTCCCTGGCTGAGATAGAAAGCCTCTCACTGTATCTCTCTCTATTTACTTTACCTCTCTGTTTTCTCTTTTGTAATCTAGTGACATCCATCTGTGGCACTGGATAGTTTATACCTATCTGGTTGGAACAATATGTGCTCTTTGCTCTT
This sequence comes from Tokudaia tokunoshimensis, assembly GCA_036184795.1. NCBI lineage: Eukaryota > Metazoa > Chordata > Mammalia > Rodentia > Muridae > Tokudaia > Tokudaia tokunoshimensis. The sequence goes on from BTHU01000023.1 coordinate 104,665,359, forward strand.
AGAGATTTTTTTGTCCAAAACATAAAAGTAGGCCATTCATTTAGTTTTGGGGTTACCCAAAGAACATTTATAGGTTTTGTATGCAGGGAATTATAACTTGTGCTGATGGCCACCTATCTGCCATGCTTTGACTCTATTTTTGCATGATTTACAGTGTTACTTTATGGATACACTCTTATGCTATCTCTGAGCTTACTGTAGAAACAAGGGGTGTCTTCTTTGCTTGTGTACTCCAATAATTGGGGTGTTTTTAATGTTTCCCCTTGTATGCTTTCATACATAACTATGCACCATAAATATTAAATCAAATGACTTATATTTCATTCCAAACAATGTCTTTTCATTTTAAAACAAAAAGCTATCAGGCAACTGTAGATTTTTATATGACCTGTGGGCCATTAATACAGTGCAGCCTAGTCTCCCAGTAGTGTTGGCCCTTCCAAAACAACTGTATGTGATGACATTAAGGATTGCTTTACGTCCATCACTCTTCATGAAAAGGACAGTCCCAGTTTTGCTTTCTCAGAACCAGCAGTCAATAAAAACATGCCTGCCAAGAAATACTAATAGATTTTGCTGCTGCAGGGCTTGAAAAAGAGCCCCACCATTTGCCAGATGTCCATTTGGAATACCATAAAACATCCCATCCCCAAGTGCTACGTTGTCCATTACATGGATAGAATACTAATTGGTCACTCTGACTCAAGTTGCTTAAAAAACCTTGATACAACAACAGATCCAGGCCTTTTGCCACAGAGCTAAAGGTCAGAGCTGATAAGATCCAGACCCAGCAACAATTCCTGTTTTGTGGTCACTCAACACCATATTAAACTTCAAAGGCTACAGTTTGAGTTCCCTATAACAAATACCCTAGTCTCCATTCAGATGTTCCTGAGGAACCTCACCTATGTGCACCCCTCCCTGCCACTCACTATCACACAGGTCACCCCCCTCTTTTCCTTGCTTGGGAGTAGAGCCCTCTCTGGTTATATAAAAAATTACATAGACAGCAAAGAGCCTAAACACAGTAAATGAGGCATTAATAATTCGATCCTGCAACATTACCGTCCCAAATTTGTGTCTGTGAACTGATCTTGCCAAAAAAAAAAAAAGGATTTGGCACAGAGGCCCTGTTTCAGCCCTTCAAGGCACCTGGTCTATTTATTCAATGTTGCCTACAATCACACCAGTTTTGGACAATTTATTTCTCCTAGCAATCTAGGTTATAAAAATCCCCCAGATTATCCTTGCCTGGGCCCCAGATCTTATAGTATTCCTAGTGGCTAAGTGCTTTATTGGCTGGGCCCTACCCCACAATAAATATACCTACATCTTTCTATGTTTTCTGGGATAATAGAAAAACACTACCCCAAGAAGGATATCCTATCCGCATTGCCAGTGATGCCTAACTGCCATTAAAGGCAACTTGTATCTGAGCCCCAGACCCAGTTTGTATCAGGTGTTACTAATTCTTAGACTATATTGAGAATGTAAGGTCCACTCTCAGTGTGAGAAGGGTTCTGAGAAAGGCAGGAATGGGAATGGTGCTGATTCAATGGCTCAGAGTCAGTAGTAGATGCAAGCTGCTAATTCAGGTACTCTTTCTGTTCCCTGATGATTCTCAGTATTCTTTATTCTTCAGTTTCATCTTAATTCTTCAGATTAGTTTTTCAGCTTAATAATCAGAAAGAGCCTGGACCCAGTCTTTTATTTACTAGAGCTATATCACCAAGACTTTGATCATTGTTAATAATTATCAAAACTTCTTAAATTTACATAAATTCTGAGTTCTGGATCAATAGTCCCAGCCCCTGTTTCCTTGCAGAACTAAGCACAAAGCAAAAGCACATTTCCTTATAGGTTTACACAGCCTGTTCTTTATGGTTAGCTGGGCACAGCTCTTCCAGTTTCCTAGTACAGCAGACAGCAGCCTTTTGTAACTATTCTCATGTAAAAACAGAAAGATAATAGATAGACTACTAAAATTAAAACGATTCTTTACCAAGTTTTGAATTTATGTAAGTAAAACAGTTAGCTTCTCTAATATCTTCCCAGGCATTATTATCTCCAACTATTCAGTCAGCTAGAAAAACAGAGTACTGACTTTTTATATGCTTCTTCATCATCTTTTAATTCTCTAATCTTCATTTCCTTATCCTAGCAATTCCATAGCCTCATATGCTCTCCTTCTGACACTATTTCTTCCTAAATCATATATAATTTTCTATTTTTTCTAGTCATACCCTTTCTTCCAGAGACCACCTTAACTCTCTGTCCTTACTGGACTGGAAGATACATGTACTTCCTCGTGATTCCAAATGTAAAGCCAAGTCTGGCAATGAACCATTTCTACAAAGGATTATGTAGGGTTTTATGGCCCTTGTGGTTATGTTGTGTAGATCCTTCCCCATGGCCCTAAAGGCCAAGCAGAGGGCCTGTCTCTACTTCTCCACAGCCTCATGACCATCTCCATTCCTCATTCCTGAAAACTATGTGTTTCATTTATTATGGCATAATTATTGGGGGTAGTATATTCCCCAGAAAGAAAGATTGAAAGTAAAGTAGAAAAGGCAACAGATCAGCTTTGGGGAAATAGCAACCATCAGTACATGTGGGGATCATAGGATCAATGACCTGGCAATGCTCCAGGGGCAGAAACTGTGTCACACTTCTCCTTACAAAGCCATGTCAGAACCAGCAACTGGCCCTACTACATATTAGGATTTATAATTCTATATAATAAACACTATAGATTTTAGCATATATAATTCTATATGCTAAATGTAGCTAGGTCTCCAAGTCCCTGGGGGCCCAGGGAGCACCAAAGTCCATTCATTGCAGGGTTCCTTCCCCCTTGGTGAACTCTTGGCCATCTTGATGCTGCTTGTTGGTACCAGCTCCCTCTTAACTTATTCAATGGCAGCCACTATGCTGTTAATAGTGTAAGGTCCTTCCTCTCTGCTGTAATTAAACCATCAGGGGGCCACTCCACCTTGTCACATCTCAGCTTCAGGTCTTGCTTGAGATAAGAGAAGCCCTTTACATGTTCAGCATACCCAGTCTGTCTGAAGCCATCTAGGAAAGGCAGATACTTTCCCACTGAAGCCAGACAAGGCAACCATACTGGGGACCTCATACCACAGTCAGTCTACAGCTTTAAGAAGAGCCTGTGCTCTCCCAAAGGTTTATTATTTGTTTTTGTTTTGGAGTTGTTTTCCTTTTTTTTTTTTTGAGACAGGGTTTGAGTATATAGTCTTGGATGTCCTGGAACTCACTCTGTAGTCCAGGCTGGCCTCAAACTCAGAGATCCTACTATCTCTGCCTCCTGAGTGCTGGGATTAAAGGCATGTGCCACCACCACCCAGTTTGAAGGGTTTTTATTTGTTTGTTTGTTTATTTATTTATTCATTCATTTATTTGATAACTTTATATGTAGATCACAGCCCTCTTCTCCTCCCAGATAAACCCTTACAAATCTCACCCCATTATCCTTCCCCTTCTCAGAGAAAGGAAGCCCCCCTTGAGCTGGGTCAGCTAGTCCCAGCAGGAATAAGAACATCCTCTCCCACTGAGGCCTAATCAGGCAGTCCAGCCAGAAGAGGGCAATTTCTTTCAAATTTTGAGATTATGATATAATTATATTGTTTCTCCCTTCTCTTTTCTCCCTTTAGACCCTCCCAGAACCTGTTTGCTCTTTCTACATTGATCAGGGACCTCCAATATAACAGTTTAAACATGAGATGAACAAGGGCAGGATATGTGGTAAAGTGAACAGAGAAAGCCTATGAGGCCTCAGCCCTACACAAGAAACTACCAGCAACTATGAAGTGCTGAGAGTAGGAGTAATATCTGTCCCAGGGAAGAGCACACAGATTGGTTAGCAAATACTATTATTTCTTTTGTGAGGTTGCACTATAATCATACAATTTCCCCCCTTCCAGTGTAATATGAAACAAATCCACTCCTATTATACTGGCTATTCCTGGTTGTCAACTTGACTATGTCTGAAATGAACTACAATCCAGAATTTGAAGGCTCACCTGTGATCCTAATCTGGCAGCTGGGAGATACAAGTTTCTGACTTGGATCTCTGCATGGAGATCTTGAGGCAGAGTGACTATGAATTCCAGATTAAGACCGGGAGATCTCTAAATTCAAGGTCATCTGGGATGAAGCAAATCCCAGATCTAGGTGTGGTGGCACACGCCTTTAATCTGGGCCACACCTTCTGCTGGAGACCTACATAAGGACATTGGAAAAAGGAAGATTGACTCTCTTCTTTGCCTGCTTTCCTTGTGGGATTGAGCAACTGTTAGATCCTTGGACTTCCATCCACAGCTGCTGCTGACCATTGTTGGGGAGTTGGACTACAGACTGTAAGTCATCAACAAATTCCCTGACTATATAGAGACTACCCATATGTTCTGTGACTCTACAGAACCCTGACTAATACACCTATCTAGGTTTGAATCCATTTGGGAGCCTAGCAACCAGTTGAGGTAAATGCTTGTGTCCCCCATGGTAGTGACCTACTTTTTTATGCTCTACAGCCTCTAGCAGTTTGGGTGTGGTATGGACCCACAGTGATAGCATACCCTGGACACCTGGGGATCATTCTGCATTTGAAGAGTCAAGATGACAGCTGAGGATCCTGTACCAGTGCACAAGTGGTGATGTTTCCACTGCACAGTGGGAGGAACTGAGTTCAGCTCTCGGGTCCAGTGTCCATGCTTTTGTATCTGAGGGTTCTGATCTCTCTTCCAGAAAGGGATGGGGGTCCCCTAAGTGTAGTTACATAATATGCTTTCTGTCCCTCAAGATAACATCCTACTCATAAGTAGAATGTCACATTATAGAGGAAATGGGGGCACAATGGGGTCTTTGTCTCCCAGACTGAGTCACCTGATTCATTCTGAGAGGCCCATATCTAGCCAGAAGTGGCCAAGATACTGGAATAGCCAATGATGAGTCTAGAAGGTAATAAGTTGGGGTGTTTTGCTCAATAGAGGGACCATGCAGTGTGTGGCAATGCATTATTCTGATAATGCCTCTAATATTCCACTTCTATGGCCCTAGTGTTGACTCAGCAAAAGTGCATGTTGCTAAAATAGCAGACTCTGCATCCTGTGTAATAAGCACCGTGGAACCCAACTTCATCCCTAACCCCAAAACAGTAAGAAATTTGATTACTACCACTAAAAAAAGTTTATGATTAGGCTGGTATCTGTATTCCCAGTTAGAAAACTACTAGTTATAAAAGTGATAGTCTCCTGACAACTATGGTAACTCCTTCCCATATATCCTTGATTTGGTTGCCAAAATCAACAACCTGATTCCACAGACATATACTGGACTCAGTTGATGGTTCCTTTTTGTATATATAAATATATTTTAATTGGATATTTTATATATTTACATTTCAAATGTCATCCCCTTTCCCAGTTTCCCCGCTGCAAACCCCCATCCCATCCCCCCTAACCCTGATTCTATGAGGGTGCTCCCCCACACACCTACTCACTCCAGCCTCACCACCCTAGCATTCCTCTACACTGGGGCATCAAGCCCAGAGGACCAGGGGTCTCTCCTCCCATTGATGTCAGATAAGTCCCCTTCAACTCCTTCAGTCCTTCCCCTAATTCCTCCATTGGGGTGGAATGGAATAGTCCTACAGTTATCTGTAAGCATCCACATCTGTATTCTTCAGGATCTGGCAAAGCCTCTTAGGAGACAACTGTATCAGGCTCCTGTCACCAAGCACTTCTTGACATCAGCAATAGTGTCTGGGTTTGGTGTCTGCATGTGGGATGGATCCCAAGGTTGGGCAGTCTCTGAATGGCCTTTCCTTCTGTCTCTGCTCTACTCTTTGTACCTGTATTTCCTTTAGACAAGAGCAATTCTGGGTTAAAATTTTGGAGATTATTGGGTGGCCCCAACCCTCAGCTGAGGTGCCATGCCTAACCTCTGGAGAAGGTCTTGACAGGTTCTACCTCCTCTTTGTGGGGAATTTCAGCTAATGTCATCCCTGTGGGGTGCTGGGAGGCTCTTGCTTTCCTGGCATCAGGAACGTTCTGGTTGCTACCCCCAGTTCCCCATCCCCCCATTGCTACACACCTCTGTTCAAATTCCTGACCCTCTGTATATCTCCTACATCTCCTCCCATACCTGATTCTTTCCCACTTTTCCCCTCCCCTTCTTCTCTTTCTCCCAAGTTCTTCCCTTGATTAATTGTCAATCTTAATGTGTGTTTCTATATGCTTCTTCAATTTTGTCAGAACATTTTCCATGTAAATCTTTAATTTTATCATAAAATGTTTTTACTTCCTTTTTCAATAAAAAAAAAAAAGATTTAAAAAAAAAAAAAGAAAAAGAAAAAAGGAATTCCCAGTAATCAAGCACTAACATCTGGCCTTCAAAGAGCTTCCCCAGGGTATGCTCACCAGCCCCACCTTCTGACAACACTGGGTAATACAGCAATGTGCCCTAAAAGACAAAAATATAGAATACCAAAATGCAATTGTTTGAATGTAGTAATGATTTCAGAGCAACAAAACCCATCAGCGTCATATTATGGAAAATAAATGTAGATGTGTTTCCTTTGTGTAATTTAACCAAGAGTGAGCCCAGATTTGAATTCTTCATTTCTTTCCCTCCATATCTTCCACTGTTTCTGTCTCTCTGTTGCATGAATCTGGGTCTTTACAGCCTGAATGCAGACTTGTGAATGTGTCTTTCTCTGACTCTGTGCCTGTCTTTGTATGTATTTTTCTGTCTAGAAGTAAGAAATGCTCTCTCCATCTCTCCTCTCCCTCTCCTTCTCTTTCTCTTTATTACTTTCTCATTGATCAGCACAGAAAGAATCACATGGGAAGAAATTAGGGATGCCTTAAAGAAATATTTAACAGAGTATTGCAAGTGAATAAGTGACTACCTCTAAATGATCTAGACAAATATCCTTGTTTTTCACACACTATCTGTATGTTGTATTCAATATTTGTGGTGGGTATTCATTTTAAGAAACAACTTTTATTCTATTTACCATTTTCTGAATATGATTATTATAACACATGTACAAGTATACATTCATTACACTCTGGGTCAAGAACATTGAAAAGAGCATATTTTAAAATAACAGCTATGCCTTAGGTCAGCTTATAATAGTTGATTACTTGAGAAGCTCAAGGCAAGTAAGGTTGGTTGTTACATTAATCTTTTAAAGATGAGTTATACAAAGGAGATACGTACAAGAGGCATCAGTCTCAAGTCTAAGGTGACCTCAAAGTATATAATTAACTCTGGCTATGAGATTAAGCAAAAAGTACAGTCTTAGAAATTAAAAGAAATTTCTATTAAAAATGCATCACCATTGGAGTAGACTTGAGATAAGGGTAGCTTGGCCTTTTCAGTGTGATGCTGCCCTGAAGCAGAATTTTCTCATAGATGCCCCAAATACTTCCATGTGGTTTTCATGCCTGGGTTTGGGAAAGGGGGTACATGGATCCTAGCAGACTAGGAAGGGGAGTTCCCTCAGACATGGGAATCTTTGACAGAACCAAGGTCCAGGTTGACTCCTGGCAACTTGAACTGGGACAGGCAGTGCTCCAGAGTTCAAGTTGTAAGAGATGCATACATCTAAATCATGTGAAAGCCATATCTGCCAGGTAAACCAGTTGCTCACTGCCCAGGAGAACGCATTTGACATTGAGGGATGTAGTGAAATTTCCTGGGATGGCTTCCTGGCCTCATTGCATGCAGTAGTAACATGCAGCAATGCATTGGATCCTTAGGTTCTCTCTGGGCTACCCAACACCACTCAGAGCTAATGTTAAGAAGTCAAACCTTATCCTGGATATCCTGGGATCTTCCCATGGTGTTTGGGGCACACAAATCTATCACATAAAAAGCTCTTTATCTTTCCTTCTTCACTTTTCTCTCCTTCATCCCTATCTCTGACACTCCATCTTCACAAGTGTACCTAGTCCCAGACATGAGTATGTGGCTGTTCATAGAGGACATAGAAAGTCTGAGAGTGATGTAGGGAATTTGGAGAAAGGAAAGACAGTGAAGTATCCTGAGTAGTTCTTGGTGATTGGGGTGAGGTGGGGTGGGGTGGGTTGTTGGGCTGGGGAGAAGAGACTCTCACAGATCTCCAAGATAGCTCATTATGATTGCCTTGCTATGTGCAGGAGATGGTTCAGGTGGGGGCCCAAGCCCAAGGCGTGGCAGGCATTAGGCCCGGTGGGATGGAATGTTTCTCCTTTTGATATGTTTTCATCTCCCCTGCCCCCCAATCAGGTTCCCAAATTTTCAGCAGAGGTTGTGAACGAACGCTGCTGCCCCCTGGTGGTCGCTGGTTTGGAAGACATGCTGCAGCATCACCCTGGTGCCAGATTCTGTCCCTAGACCGAAAATCAGGCCTGGTTCTATGAACAGAAGAATCGAAGGTGTTGGCAGATATTCTTATCTCCTATCATACTTCTGGCTCAGGCTTGAAAAATTGAATAGAACTGTCTGTGCTTAGCCCTGTGTCCATCCCAGAGTCATATTCTGGCAGTTGGAAACACTCTACTCTCTTGGGGACACAGCAGAGGTAGCTAGTCTTCTCCCTTATGAAATTAGCTCATCTTTCCTTATTCTCTGAGATCTCAGACACCACCATCCCTCTGCACTACCCACACATGGTCTTCCTGGGAGGGTTTGGGGGACAAGCATCTTTAAATTGAGAACATTCTTGTGATCTGAATTCTAAATGTTTGCACACCCATGGTAGGGTTAGCTGCTATACTGGTTACCCTGGTGGGAGGGCTCAAGTGGACCTCTCCTGGACCTATGGTCAGGCCCCTATAAGAATGTCCTGGCTTGGAACTGATTGAGAAATGCTTAAGATCTGGTGCCCAAGTCCATGAGTTTGTTTCTGAGGCTCCTCCACGATGGTCCTGATTGGCATGGGGATTCTGTGTGTGTGCCTGTGTGAACACTTGTGTGCCTATATGCATTTAATGTAAATGTGTTTGTGTGTTTGCATGTGTATTTGTGTGTCTAGTAAATTCTCCATGTCAGAAGTACAGGAAGCTATGCCTCAGAAATCCAAGAAGCAAGGCCACAAAGAACATGTAGTATAACATTTAGGGTGGACAACTGAGAGCTGACACTGGGAAGGACAGGTTGTTTTGTAGGGTAAGCCATCAGGGCCCCATCTCTTAGAAGGAGCTAAAGTGGGCAAAATGTCTGTACTTAACCCTGGGTGTCTGGTATGCATGTGTCTCAGTCATGTGTCTTAGCCAACCACAAATCATGTGGCAACACCATGAGGGGTGACAAGACCCATGGTCAGGAGTCACTGGCATGGAATCTCTGAGTACTCAGAGCAGGCCTACCCCTATAGAGCTGTCTTTGGAGCATCAGAGCAGATGTCTCTAGGAGGCTTGGTAGAGAGGGAGAGTTGAACTTCAATGATAAGGTTGTCTTCGGGAGTCTGGGAGAGTGTCTTCTTCTATGGTTGAGCACAGACATTCTGGGCAGTGTGGAATTGGAACTCTGGAGGCTTGGTTTTCAAGGGAAGTAAGACTTCCTGTGAGTACAGAAAATCATCACCCAAGTTTACATGATAAATGCTCTGGTAATCAGACACATCCTGCTGCCTTAGGTGCAATGGCTAGGAGTATAAACGTGAAAGATGGGAGAGGATATTAGAGATAGAGTCAGAAATAGAAAGATAGAGCTATAAACAGATAGACTCACATGTGTGCAGAGAGAGAACGAAGAGAAAAGAGAAGAGAAGAGAAGAGAAGAGAAGAGAAGAGAAGAGAAGAGAAGAGAAGAGAAGAGAAGAGAAGAGAAGAGGAGTGTGAGAAATAGAGGAGAATCTTTATGTATGTGTTTGTGTAGTTGTGTTGTTGTAGTACTCTTTTATTTTTTATTTTTTGATGTATTTGCATGCAGCCTGGTAGCAAAAGTCATTCTGTTGGCCTTGACCACTGCTGAGAATGGATGGAAGTGGCATTTGGGATGTACAGTTCAGCACCTAGGCATCACTACCAGCTAAAACCAAAACAGAGGCCTTAACCCATCAAAGTCCATAGCTCTGCCAAAGTCACCAAATGACCCAACCTGTATTTTTGGCTTTTGTAGTTCTGCTTCTGACTAACTATTCGTGTTAGCTATTCAGGTTGTCTTAAGTATATCAAACTAGGATATGTCTTTACACTTAAAAGCTTACACAAAAAAAAAGGCTTGGTACTATACTGGGATACTAAAAAAAATCTCCTTATCATGGGGGAGATTGAGTCCCAACTGGCCATCTCTTGTCACCACACAAAGCTTTCACTACAGGTATTGAGTCGCATTTTATTGCATTGTTGGCATGGTGATGCCATGGAAATCCCCAAAGAACCCAAGTCATTGCCAAGGCAATGGGTTGCTAAATGAAAACTGATAATGGGGTCCCATTGCTGAGGAAAATATCAACACAAGTCATTGAACATGAAAAAAATTGAGCTGATGCCTACACAGGGCCATCACCCTTACATTCTATAGTCTTTGATGCAAGAAGATACTCTGGAGGCTAAAAAAAGAGAATATGTAAACACCAATACAGCCACAAAACCTTTGACATAAATATCTTTTGCCTGCAAGATATGCTATGTTAATGGTGGCAGAGAACTTTTGGGAGTAACCAAACAGTAACTGATTCCATCTAAAGCCCACTCCTCAAGGTGGAACCTGTATCCAAGACTGCTTAGGTGACCAGGACTCTGAGACTAGATAGCCCAGGGACCTAGGGTACAATGAAATAATAGTGGTTGTGATGGTTTGTATATGCCTGTCCCAGGGAGTGGCACTATTAGAAGGTGTGGCCTTGTTGGAGGAAGTGTGTCACTGTAGGGTTGGGCTTAGAAATCTTCCTCTTAGATGCCTGAAGATACCCAGTCTGTTTCTGGTTTCCTTTGAATAAAGGTGTAGAACCCTCAGCTCCTCCTGCACCATGCCTGCCTGGATGTTGCCATGCTTCTGCCTTGATGACAATGGACTAAACCTCTGAACCTGTAAGCCAGCCCCAAGTAAATGTCTTTTATAAAACTTGCGTTGGTAATTGGTGTCTGTTCACAGCAGTAAAACCCAAACTAATACAGTGGTCTAAAGAACGAAAGGAAACAGAGTGATGGAATGACTCATAATGATATTCTACTATACTCATAGATCAGTATATTATCGGACCGTCATCAGAGAAACTTCCTCGTGCAGCAAATTAGGACATGTACAAAGATCCACAGACAAACATTACAGAGAGAGAGAAGGAGAGGGAGGGAAGGAAGGAGGGAGAGAGGGGAAGAGGGGGAGGGGAAAGAGAGAGGGAGAGGGGAAAGGGGAGGGGGAGGGGAAAGAGAGAGAACTTGAAACACACAGTTCTAAATGGGATGTCTATATCAAATCTCTCCCCCTCCAAGCTCAGTGAACCCTGCAGAGCACCAGACAGAAAGAATATAAGAGCCAGAAAGAAAGTGATGGAGAACATCAAGTGAACAAGCCCCTGTGAATCTACTGAGCAAGGCACATATTAACTGAGAGAGACTGAAGCATTAAGCACAGGGCCTACTCAAATCTGCACAAAGTCCTCTGCATATATATTATAGCTTTCAGCTTTATGTTTTTATGAGATTACTCAGTGTGAATGAGTGGGTTTCTGACTCTTGTGCCTGCTCTTAGGACTCTCTGCCTTCAGTTAGTCTACCATATCCAGCCTTAATGCAATGATTTGGTTTTATCTTTTTATACTTTATTTTGTCATGTTTGGTTGTTACCTGGTAGAAGGCTGTTTCTCTCTAATGATTGACAGAAAGGGAGTCAGTCTGGAGGGGAGGACAGTGGGAGAAATACTGGGAGAAATAAAAGGGGGCAAACTATAAACAGGATATATTGTATGAGAAAATGATCTATTTTCTATTTAAAAAGAAAGGAAAAAAAACAAGTTAAACATGGCAGAAGGGCTCCTGGGGCTCCAAGCTACTGATTTTGATGGATTCTTAGTGAGGTGAGCCACATAAAAATTGAAGTGTACACATTCAATGGGTAATAGGTATGTCTTAGTCAGGATTTCTATTCCTGCACAAAACACCGTGAGCAAGAAGCAAGTTCTGAAGGAAAGGGTTTATTCAGCTTACACCTTCCACATTGCTGTTCATCAACAAAGGAAGTCAAGACAGGAACTCACACGGGGCAGGAACTTGGAGGCAGGAGGTGATGCAGAGGCCATGGAGGGTGCTGCTTACTGGCTTGCTTCCCCTGGCTTGCTCAGTTTGCTTTCTTATAGAACCCAAGACTACCAGCCCACGGATGACAACACAATGGGATGGGTCCTCCCTCCTTGATCGCTAATTAAGAAAATGCCTTACAGCTGGATCTCATGGAGGCATTTCCTCAAGGGAGGCTTATTTCTCTGTTATAATTACAGCTTGTGGCAAGTTGACATACAAAACTAGCCAGTACAAGGGGCAATAGTGATGATATCATGTATACTTTGGAATAAGAATTTACATAATGCTTAAAGTTGACTTTACAACACAATATTGTGACTGGTTAGATAGGTAACTGGTAACTACTGCTATGACAGCTAATCAGTTTGATCTTCAAGATGTGCATGGCAAAAGAAAAGACAAGACATAGTAATATGTACTTCTGACTACCATGTATATGTTGTGCACTCAGCAGCAATACATTAAAGAGATAGATGTTGGGTCCTGTGGAGGAGGAATAACAAAACAGGTAAAACTCAAGGAATGTGGCCCACTGGTTAGCACAACCAGGATGGGTGTGCCTTGGAGAGGCTGAGCCCTGAGGACTATGCTTCTGGACGACTTCATGCTGTTGTGGAGTATATCTCTGCTTGTACCCTCATATGACTTCCGTCATAATCTATCAGTTCTATGAGAACTCTAAGGGGGTTTCTCTCGCCTTATTGGGCAATGTCATTGTCACCCACAACATTAGTTAGATGGAACTCTTGATGAAGGAGGGCTCAAACCTTCTACTTGACTATGTCTCACAACCAAAACCTCATCTGAAAGGAACATCAGAACAACTCTTCTTGTTTTAGTGGTCCTGAAATTCATACTGCCCCCTGTCCAAGAGTTCTATAAAAAGTCCCTTTCATAGAGGGGCTTCAGTGCCTCTCCCTTCCCTATGGGAGACCCAGACTCTCTACTCCTACTCATAAAAATTTAGTCTTGCACCCTCTGTCTAGGGGGCAACAAAGCCTTCTCTTAAAGCCCATATTGGATGGAAATATTCTCTTTTTCCCTAGAGGGACTCAGGCCTACATTCTCTTGTAAGGTGTCAATAGATCTTCTACTGACTTTGTATGCCTCCTGTATTCCCAGCTGTCTGGGATTACTTCCCATCTTCTTCCTGCTACACTTATTCTAAGACATTCCTGCTCTGATGAAAGGGGCCTTGGACTCATGCCATCTGACCAAAGACTTCATAGACCCAAGATAACTGTCCAACCTGTTGGAATAATTCAACATTTACTGCCTGGCCTTCCCCATAGCACACAAAATATGTGGATATTCTAATTACTGAGAAAGAATTGGAAGGTGATCAAACAGTACCAGACCTTTCTTTGTTCCACAAAGTGTTTACATTTTGTCCAATGGTAAATGATCTTCCTTATTTTATTTAAAATAACCAGAGATTTTACATCTCTGACAAATTGATATAGATTTTCTCCTTTTACAAAATTTCTCAAAACTTCTGCATATGACCAGGGTGCTTCAACACTCTTACTTCCATGAAGTCAGTCACATTACTTCTTTGATGGAGACAGCAGTCCTTCTACTTCTGTCCAAAGATACCCAGGTACTCTCCCCATCTTAGATAGTGAGATTTAGATATTCACAATAAAGAGTGCTCCAGAACTGGCCTGTGTGATCAAGGAAATCCCACAGATTCACCATCTTCCCAGTGTATCTCCTATATGCACCTTCTAATTTCAGTGTCCTGGGAAGCACTGTTCTGACCTAAGAGATCTCAGAGCACTTTGGACTGAGGTCCCAAATAAAAGAGTAGCAAGGAAGGGTAAATCAGACTACCATCTTCAAGCTGATCCCTTAGACAGAGATGTCCTGTCTTTCATGCAGAGGGGTGTGTGGATGGACATATGTTTATAGAATGCACTGAGCCAGAGACTACTGCATTGCAGCCTCTTAGAAGACTTCTAAGACTGCTATCATGCCTACAATGGACATTCAGATGATGTGTATATCTAGATTGTGATTTCAAGTTTGGGACTGATGGAGTACCTGGAATGTCCTATAATTCTCAAGGTATCAATCATCCTTCAACTTCTGCTCAGTAGGGCTGCAGACATAAAAGAAAGAGAGGCTGAGACTATTCCATACAATCCTGGGGACTCCTATCTCATCTTTCTGCTTTAGAGCATCTTAGATCTATCACTTGTCCTCAAAGGGGAAGCAAAAATTCTTCTTCTGCACACAGAGAAACTGGATATGCCTCCTCCTACCCAAAGAAGTCTGAGTAACCTCTTTTACTGAATTGGCTTTTAGACTATTTCCTCTCCCTAATTATAGCCCAACTATTCCTCTTCTGACCAAAAGGATTTCAGACCTGCCTGTTCTAATACAGGGCTAAAGAATACCAATATCAAAAGGGTTCTCAGACTTTCTAAATATGACTCTGTGGGAGGGTACTTTCGAGGGGTACTTCATTGGGCCTCAGATCCTTCTGTTGAGACCAAAGAGATTCCAACCTACTACCTCTGATTTACAAGGGGGCCTCAGTTCTCATCTTGCTTAGGTGCTCTTTAAATATGCATTGTCCTCCTCTGATGCAGAAACCCTCAGACATTATATTGCTGCTAGAAAAACACACAAAAAGTCAGGAATGAAGTGTGGGGGGTCCATAGGCCCACGATGAGTCAGAGACCGTTGGGGGCCCACAGGCTGAGGACAGCATCTAGCCTGGGGTGTGGGGGGGGTGCAGGAATAGGACCTCCAGATTAACTCATCTGTGATTATCCTTAGCTTGGCAGAGGTTATCTGAAAGCATAGAGAGGCCTTCTACAGGAGGTTTAGGGTGCAGCTCTGTAGGCAAAGGCCTTCTCCATGCTGCCCCACCGTGGTTCTTGATGAAAGAGACCACCCATATTTATCCATACAGTTTATGGACTGTTTATCATGGAAAATGGATGCATACCAACCTCTCAGGGTGGACCAGATATTTAATACCTTTTGCAGGAAGGAATGTCTGGGAAGGGAAGCTTGTTGGCTCAACCCTCAGGGCTTCTAGGTATCTCATTAGCATGGACAACTCTGTTTTGGGCTGCATGACCAGCATGACGAGAGGCACATGTTCCTGGCCAGGACTCTAGTAAGGAACAGGAGGCACCTACTGTTTCAGGTGTGTACCTGAGTTCCAGGGTCTCAGACCTGCTCTACCTTACCAAATTTCCTAGCAAGGTCCATTATTATTCAAGCCACCAAGATGTGTAGATCATATTTTCAAGAAGATTCTAAACCATTGAAGGAGAGAGAGCAAGTCTTATTTTATTGTTATTTCTCTTCTGTGTCCATCAGAATCTGTTTGTAGTGAGATTTCTACTTTCTAAGTACTTGTTTTATGCCAGCTAATACAATATTACATCATACAATAAAAGTTCCATTTAGTAGTGGATCTTTCATTGTATAAATGAGGGGTCTGACTTCCCTGACCCGCCAAAGGATTATAAAACTGTTTTTATACAGAACTTCAGCTTGAATATACTTTATGTGACTGGAAAGGTCAGTGGTTAGTTTAACAAATTATTTCAGGACTGGAGAAATGGCTCAACAGTTAATAGCACTGGCTGCTATTCCCAAGGTTCTAGATTCAATTTCCAACACCCACATGATGCCTCACAAATATGTGATATAATTCCAGGGGATCCAGCACCCTCTTCTGACCTCTATAGGAACCACATATGCATGTGGTTCACAGACATATATGCAAACAAAACACTCATTCACATAAAATAAATTTAAAGAAATCAATTTCATTTAATATAGATTTATTACAAAAACTCAGCATAGTAGAATAAAATTGAACATGTCTTTAGCACTTCATATTTTAAGAATATATTCATATACATCTTGTATACTTAAAGCAAGCACTGAATAAACCCAAATTTTATATCATTGAGCTTATTTGTTTGATTGGTTGACTTATTAGGGTGCTACCTATATACACTGCTACCAAGCTATACCCTCAGCTCTAAATAAAGCTAGTATTAAAGAGCCTTGGGCTTATTTTTTTTTACTATTTTAAAAAAATTTTTATTTTTAATTTTTTTCTATTTACATTTCAAATGCTAAAACCTTTCCCGGTTTCCCCCCTCCCCGAAAACTCCCAACCCTTCCTCCCACCCCCTGCTTCCAAGTATATGACCCTCCACCTGATCCACTCCCTCCTCCCCCGGCCTCGATTTCCCTTTTGTAAATGAGATGTCATTAAAATATTTACATCTTGGTTTATTCAAGGTTATATTTCCATACCATTGGCCACCAAACAACAGAACCTGTCTGGAGAGAGCGCCTCTACATTTGATTTTTGTAAGGCTGGCCCATAAACATGATCAGATCATTTCACAAGTCTCTATTCCAAGAGCTAGAGCATAATATAAGCAGAGGTTTAAATTTCATTTGGAATCTATCAAATGCCACAGAGATGACTAGGTTAAGCTCTATGTTAGCAAAAGTCACATTTTGTGGAAATTAATATTCTCATTGTTTTGTATTTTTTTCTTTTGAGACAGGGTCTCACTATGTAGTTCTGTCTGTCCTGGAACTCACTATACAAATCATGATAGCCTCAAACATACAGAGATGTCCCTGCCTCTGACTCCCAAATGCTAGAATTAAAAGTCTGCCACTATGCCTGGCTGGAAATTAAATTTTCAAAAAATCTTTTAAATCGTTACATTTTCAATAAACCTCATTAAAAAATTAAAAAACAGAGTATTGGGCCATAGGTTTAATGCCATTAATCAGTGGAAAATTATACTACAAACTTTATATGTTCATTAAAATTTTTCTGGAACTTGGCAATCTTTAAAAGTAAAAATAATTATTATATGCCCCTTAATGTCTATTACAAAGCTTCAAAATTCTCCCCTTCTTTTTCTCCTCTTCGTTTCTTGATATTGAGGGTCAACTCTAGAGCCTTACAAGTTCTTTACCACTGATCTATTACCCCTAACCACCAAAAAAGAAACCATCTGGTTTCTTTTACAAACCAGAATCAAATGTTATAACACAATGGTATCAACTTCACTATGTTATAGCATTTGCAACCACAGATGATAAGATTAAAATCATGAGGCACCATGTGTGGCTCCAAAACTCTGTATTTTAATAATAATAATAATAATAATAATAATAATAATACCTATTTTTAAAACAGGTATTTAAGTGTGTTTTGTAAAACACCTTATTACAATTATATAGCCAAATCAATATTTGCAATTAGTCCTTTTGCTTACTATTTTATGATTTTGTACACAGGGTCTCTCGTAGCCAGGGTATCCTCAAACTTACTATGTAGATAAGGATGTCTTTGAACTCCTGATTCTCCTGCCTCCACATCCCAAAGATTACAGCTATGAACTGCCACACAGGTAATGATTAAGTGTTCTTAATTACTTTGGGCACATGACAAAGCATCTTAGTGATTTTCTGTTCTCTGCAAAACAAGAGTTAGAGCCTAGACATGGAGTCAGACCACCTGCTCTTGAACCCTAACTCTAGCACTGACAGGCTGTGTAATCTTAGACCACTTATTTAAATGTTCTGAGCCTCACTGTTATCATTTGTCAAAAAGGATGATAATAAATAAAGCCTTCAGCAAACTATATATACTCAGTGTTATTACAACCTTTTGTTTGTCATGTTTAGAAACTTCAAAAAAATTCTAGTGTCCCTTTGACTTTCCTCATTCAATGTAATATATAGTTCTCCCTTTAAATATATGAGTTTTAGAAGTTATTGAGACATTGTCAACCAGAAGCTTTTGATGGGTAGATGTTTGGTTTCAGGACAATTGGGCAAATGCAATACCTAAATCAGTTATCTTAACTCTTTCAACACAGAAAGAACTGTGAAGTATCCTGAGAGATTTGATATTTCCTATTCTCTAACTTTCTTGCCTAGAATATGACAGGAGCACAATAACTTTTCATTTCTATGCTGCATTACAGAGTAATGGTTTAGAAGACAGTATAAGGGACAATTAGTATCCATGTAAGATAGAATTCACCAGTGTTTTAGGCGTAAAAATTAACTAAACAAATAATAAAACTAATAGATATCATACATTCACGCTTAAGTTTAAATATATACAGGTTATAACACCTAAGATACACCTTAATCCTCTGCTAGTGCCTGACATATTTTCTATCATTCATTGTAAGATTCATAGTAATGTAGCAAGTAATGTTAAAATGTCTTAGAGTCAGTGAAATACATTAGACAATAATTTGAAAAAAATAATTGTTTCAAGTGAAATGAAGCAGCCATGTTCTTTGTGAGGCTTCATATAGCTAAAGCATTGTATATAAAACTAAAAAGTGCCCCTTCCGCGACCTCTGTTCCGGTAGACTGCACTGAAGAGACAGGTACCCAGGTTCTCCCCAATATAACATCGCTTGGGACACGGCCTGTTAGGGCTTCCGCCTTCTCCCAAGAACAGGACAGCGCTGTGGTCGTCTGGGTGCCAGATCTGCAGGCCATCGCCTCTGCAGGGTGACCAGCGCCACGGAGAGAGTGCAGAGTGCACTCCGCCATCTTTGCTCGAGTGGTCGGGAAGTTGGGACTGCCAGGCTCTGAGACAGACAGGCAGAATATCGCTTGGGTCTCGGGCGGCTTGTGTGTACACGGCTCCCAAGTGCTGGGCAGATCTGCAGTAACCAGCGCGCCAGCTCTGCTGTGGGACTTCTGCCTGGCAGAGGGACGCCCCCTCCCCCCCTCACTCTAGGAGAGATCACACACACCTACACAGGGCAGGAGCCTACCAGCCTCCCTTTGGCGACCTCTGCTCCAGGAATCCACTACGCTGAGCCTTTGGATGTGCAAGGACTCCCCAATATAACATCACTTGGGGCAAGGAACATCAGGCCTCCAAAGTCACTCAGGAGCAGGGCAGGCCCCAGAAATCTGTGCCAGGGGAATATTGGTAAACCAGGGGGGGCAGAAATAACTTTGCAGGCTCACAGGAGGTCCAACCAACAGCCAGTGACAGCAGGACCAACTAACATCAGAGGTAACCAGATGGCAAAAGGCAAACGTAGGAATGTTACTAACAGAAATCAAAGTAATATGGCACCATCCGAACCCAACTCTCCAACAGCAGCAAGTCCTGGATACCCCACCACACCTGAAAGACAAGATCTGTATTTAAAATCACTTCTCATGATGCTATTAGAGGATCACAAGAAGGACACAAATAAATCTAATAAAGAATTACAGGAGACCATGAATCAACGGATAGAAGCCCTTACAAAGGAAACACAAAAATCACTTAGAGAAATACAGGAGAACATGGATCAAAAGATGGAGGCGCACAAGGAGACAACACAAAAATCGCTTAACGAGATGAATCAACGGGTAGATGCACTCACAAAGGAATCACAAAAATTGCATAAAGAAATGCAGAAGAATATGGGTCAACAGACAGATGCCCATAAGGAGGCAACACAAAAATTGTTTAAAGAAATGAATCAATGGTTAGATGCCCTTACAAAGGAAACACGAGAACTGCTTAAAGAAATGCAGGAGACAATGGATCAACAGATGGATTCCCATGAGGAGGAAACACAAAAATTGCTCAGAGAAATGCAGGAGAACGTGGGTCAACAGGCAGAAATCCTGAAAGAGGTAATGCAAAAATACCTTAAAGAAATACAGGAAAATACAAACAAACAAGTGAAGGATCTCAGCAAATCCATCCAGGAACTAAAAAAGGAAGTAGAAACAACTAAGAAATCACAAAGGGAGACAACTTTGGAGATAGAAAACCTTGGGAAGAAATCAGGAGTCATAGATGCAAACATCAACAATAGAATACAAGAGATGGAAGAAAGAATCTCAGGTGCTGAAGACTCCATAGAAAGCATCGACTCAACAGTCAAAGAAAATGCAAAATGCAAAAAACGTGTAACCCAAAACATCCAGGAAATCCAGGACACAATGAGAAGACCAAACCTAAGGATTATAGGTATAGATGAGAGTGAAGATTTGCAACTTAAAGGGCCAGTAAACATCTTCAACAAAATTATGGAGGAAAACTTCCCTAACCTAAAGAGAGAGATGCCGATGAACTTACAAGAAGCCTACAGAACTCCAAACAGACTGGACCAGAAGAGAAATACCTCCCATCACATAATAATCAAAACACCAAATGTACTAAACAAAGAAAGAATATTAAAAGCAGTAAGAGAAAAGGGCCAAGTAACATACAAAGGAAGACCTATCCGAATCACATCAGACGTCTCACCAGAGACTATGAAAGCCAGAAGATCCTGGGCAGATCTCATGCAGACACTAAGACAGCACAAATGCCAGCCTAGACTACTATACCCAGCAAAACTCTCAATCACCATAGATGGAGAGACCAAGATATTCCATGATAAAACCAAATTTTCACAATATCTTTCCACAAATCCAGCCCTGCAACGGATAATAGGTGGAAAGCTCCAATACAGGGAGAGAAACAACACCCTGGAAAAATTAGATAATAACCTTCTTGAATCAAACCCAAAAGTAGATAACCACTCAAACATAAAGATAGCGTCAAGAATGGCAGATGGCAATAATCACTATGCCTTAATCTCTCTTAATATCAATGGTCTCAATTCCCCAATTAAAAGACATAGACTAGCAGACTGGATACGTAAACAGGACCCAGCATTTTGCTGCATGCAGAAAACGCACCTCAGTGCCAAAGACAAACACTACCTCAGAGTAAAAGGCTGGAAAACAATTTTACAAGCAAATGGCCCCAAGAAACGAGGTGGAGTAGCCATCCTAATATCAGATAAAATTGATTTTCAACCTAAAGTCATCAAAAAAGACACAGAAGGACACTACATACTGATCAAGGGAAAAATCCACCAACAAGAACTCTCAATTCTGAATATCTATGCTCCAAATGCAAGGGCACCCTCATTCGTAAAAGAAACTTTACTAAAGCTCAAAGCACACATCGCATCTCACACAATAATAGTGGGTGACTTCAACACCCCGCTCTCTGAAATGGATCGTTCAGGAAAGCAGAAACTAAACAGGGACACAGTGAATCTAATTGAAGCCTTGGACCAAATGGAACTAACAGATATATATAGAACATTTCATCCTAGAGCTAAAGAATACACCTTCTTGTCAGCACCTCATGGTACCTTCTCCAAAATTGACCATATAATTGGTCACAAATCAGACCTCAACAGATATAAGAAGATAGAACTAATTCCAGGCCTCCTATCAGATCACTATGGAATAAGGGTGGTCTTCAATGGCAACAAAAACAAAAGAAAACCCACGTACACATGGAGGCTGAACAATGCTCTACTCAATGATAACTTGGTCAAGGTGGAAATAAAGAAAGAAATCAAAGACTTTTTGAAAGCTAATGAAAATGAAGGCACAACATACCCTAATTTATGGGACACAATGAAAGCAGCGCTAAGAGGAAAATTCATAGCCCTGAGTGCCACCAAAAAGAAACGGGAGACAGCATACACTAACAGTTTAAGGGCACACCTGAAAGCCCTGGAACAAAAAGAAGCAAATACACCAAAGAGGAGTAGAAGGCAGGAAATCATCAAACTCAGGGCTGAAATCAATCAAGTAGAAACAAATAAAACCATACAAAGAATCAACAAAACGAGGAGTTGGTTCTTTGAGAAAATCAACAAGATAGATAAGCCCTTAGCCAGACTAACCAGAGGGCACAGAGATAGTATCCAAATTAATAAAATCAGAAACGAAAAGGGCGAGATAACAACAGAAACTGAGGAAATTCAAAAAATCATCAGATCCTACTACAGAAACCTGTATTCAACACAACTAGAAAAGCTTGAGGAAATGGACAATTTCCTTGACAGATACCAAATACCAAAATTAAATCAGGATCAAATAGACCATTTAAACCATCCTATAACCCCTGAAGAAATAGAAGTTGTCATTGGAAGTCTTCCAACCAAAAAAAGCACAGGTCCAGATGGTTTTAGTGCAGAATTCTATCAGACCTTCAAAGAAGACCTAACACCAATACTCTTCAAACTGTTCCACAAAATAGAAACAGAAGGAACACTACCCAACTCGTTCTATGAAGCCAAAATTACACTAATACCAAAAGCACACAAAGATCCGACAAAGAAAGAGAATCTCAGGCCAATCTCTCTTATGAATATCGATGCAAAAATACTCAATAAAATTCTTGCCAACCGAATCCAAGAACACATCAAAACTATCATTCACTACGATCAAGTAGGCTTCATCCCAGGGATGCAGGGATGGTTCAATATAAGGAAATCCATCAATGTAATCCACTATATAAACAATCTCAAAGAAAAAAATCACATGGTCATCTCATTAGATGCTGAGAAAGCATTTGACAAAATTCAGCATCCTTTCATGCTAAAGGTCTTGGAAAGATCAGGAATTCAAGGCCCATATCTAAACATAGTAAAAGCAATTTACAGCAAACCGGTAGCCAGCATCAATCTAAATGGAGAGAAACTTGAAGCAATCCCACTGAAATCAGGGACTAGACAAGGCTGCCCTCTCTCTCCAAATCTTTTCAATATAGTACTTGAAGTTCTAGCTAGAGCAATTAGACAACAAAAAGAGGTCAAAGGGATACAAATTGGAAAGGAAGAAGTCAAACTATCACTATTTTCAGACAATATGATAGTATACTTAAGCGACCCAAAGAACTCCACCAGAGAACTCCTACAGCTGATAAACAACTTCAGCAAAGTGGCCGGATATAAAATCAACTCAAGCAAGTCAGTAGCCTTCCTATATTCAAAGGATAAGCAGGCTGAGAAAGAAGAGAAATGATACCCTTCACGATAGCCACAAACCATATAAAGTATCTTGGCGTGACTCTAACCAAACAAGTGAAAGATCTGTATGACAAGAACTTCAAGTCTCTGAAGAAAGAAATTGAAGAAGACCTCAGAAGATGGAAAAATCTGCCATGCTCATGGATTGGCAGGATTAATATAGTAAAACTGAGCATCTTACCAAAAGTAATACACAGATTCAATGCAATCCCCATCAAAATCCCAACTCAATTCTTCATAGAGTTAGAAAGAGCAAATCAAAAATACATCTGGAATAACAGAAAACCCAGAATAGCTAAAACTATTCTCAAGAGTAAAAGAACCTCTGGGGGAATCAGTATCCCGGACCTCAAGCTGTACTACAGAGCAATAGTGTTAAAAACCGCATGGTATTGGTACAGTGACAGACATGTAGATCAATGGAACAGAATTGAAGACCCAGAAATGAATCCACACTCCTATGGTCACTTGATCTTTGACAAAGGAGCTAAAACCATCCAGTGGAAAAAAGCCTTTTCAACAAATGGTGCTGGCTCAACTGGAGGTCAACATGAAGAAGAATGCAAATTGACCCATTCTTACGTCCTTGCACTAAGCTCAATTCCAAGTGGATCAAGGATCTCCACATAAAACCAGACACACTGAAACTAATAGAAAGGAAACTAGGGAAGAACCTTGAACATATGGGCACAGGGGAGAATTTCCTGAATAGAACTCCAATAGCTTATGCTCTAAGATCAAGAATTGACAAATGGGACCTCATTAAATTACAAAGTTTTTGCAAGGCAAAAGACACTGTCAAAAAGACAAAGCGGCAACCAACTAACTGGGAAATGATCTTTACCAACCTTACATTCGACAGAGGGCTAATATCCAATATATACAAAGAACTCAAGAAGTTAAACTCCAGAGAGGCAAGTAACCCTATTAAAAAATGGGGTACAGAGCTAAACAAAGAGTTCTCACCTGAAGAATATCTAATGGCTGAGAAGCACCTAAAGAGATGTTCATCATCCTTAGTCATTAGAGAAATGCAAATCAAAACAACCCTGAGATTCCATCTCACACCAGTCAGGATGGCTAAGATCAAAAACACAGGAGACAGCAGTTGTTGGCGAGGATGTGGAGAAAGAGGAACACTCCTCCACTGCTGGTGGAATTGCAAGCTGGTACAACCACTCTGGAAAGCAGTCTGGCGGTTCCTCAAAAAACTGGGCAAGACACTCCCGGAGGATCCGGCTATACCACTCCTGGGCATATACCCAGAGACTTTACCTGCATGCAATAAGGACACATGCTCCACTATGTTCATAGCAGCCTTATTTATAATAGCCAGAAGCTGGAAAGAACCCAGATGTCCCTCAATGGAGGAATGGATTCAGAAGATGTGGTATATTTACACAATGGAATACTACTCTGCAATTAAAAACAATGAATTCACGAAATTCCTAGGCAAATGGTCAGAACTGGAAAATATCATCCTTAGTGAGGTAACCCAGTCACAAAAGAACACACATGGTATGCAGTCACTGATAAGGGGATATTAACCCAGAATCTCGGAATACCCTAGACACAATTCGCATATCAATAGATTTCTAAGAAGATGGAAGGAGAGACCCCTGGTCCTGGAAAGACTGGATGTAGGGGAATGCCAGGACAGAGAAGCTAGAGGTGGTTGAATGAAGAAAAGAGAGAGGGAAGGGGGCTTATGAGACTTTCGGTGAGGGAGGAAACAGGAAAGGGGAAATGATTTTGAATGTAAATAAAAAAAAACTTAGAAAATAAAATAAAATTAAAAAAATAAAGAAGTTTAAGAGAAAAGACTGCACAATCATTTAGAACATTGCAGTAATCTAGGCAAGAAATGGCAGTGGCCTGAACTAGACATGTAGCTATTGGCTGGTGATTCCCTCACTGGATGAATTTGACAGTCAAACAATGATCAGGAAAAGGACAGAGTGTGGCACACTGGAGACTGCTCTTGCTGTTGTTAAACACAGACCTCATAAAGCAATCTGATGTCTTCTACTGCCAATTCAAATCATAAATCATCAAGAAAGGTAAAGTGTTTGGTACATTCATATACCAACAACTGGATACTATGTGTCTTAGTTAAGGTTTTACTGCTGTGAATAGACACTGTGATCAAGGCAACTCTCATAAGGACAAGATTTAATTGGGGCTGGCTTACAGGTTCAGAGCATGGCAGTGTCCAGGCAGACATGGGGCTGGAGGAGCTGAGAGTTCTACGTTTTCTTCTGCAGGTAGCCAGGAAGAGCCTGGCTTGAGGCAGTTCGGAGGAGGCTGGCTTCCAGGCAGCTAGGACAAGGGTCATAAAGCACATGCCTAAAATGACGCATTTCCTCCAACAAGGCCACACCTACTTCAATAAGGCCACACATTCCAAAAGTGCCACTCCCTGGGCCAAGCATATTCAAACAGTTCACTCGCTGACCCCAATAGGCTTGTTCAAACACATGAGCCTATGAGGGGGTAGGGGTGCATACCTAGCCATAGCATAATGCAAAATACATTTAATCCAACTTCAAAAGTCCCAATAATCTATAGCAGTCTCAACAATGTTAAAAATCCAAAGTTCAAAGTCTCTTCTATCTTTTTTTTTAATTTAATTTTATTTTATTTTTTTTAATTTACATTCCAAATCACTTCCCCTTTCCCGTTTCCTCCCTCCCCGAAAGTCCCATAAGCCCCCTTCCCTCCCTCTTTTCTCTGTTCAACCCCCTCTCATTGCTCTGTCCTGGCGTTCCCCTACATCCAGTCTTTCCAGGACCAGGGGTCTCTCTTTGTGTTCTCAGAAAAGCTCTAGCTAGCCAGCACCAAGTGTCCCAGTAGTTCTTTCTATTTTTGACACTAAAGTCAGAACCACATGGCCAAAGTTGCCGAGTTTGTTTGGTGCTTGTTTGGGCTGGAACATACCCCGCCGCAACACACATTCTATTACCAGCTTTCTGTTTTCCAACTCGCTCACTGCCACAGCTTGGCTGTCCTGGAACTTGCTCTGTAGATTGACCTTGATCTGCTTGGCACTGTCTCTTGAATGCTGATATTAAAGTCATGTACCACCACACCTAGATTTAAGCAGGTGGCTTTGCTCTAAGACATTATCAAATAGAGTGGACCCTATGCAAGACATCATCAAAGCAGTCTCCCCTGAAAGACATTAACAAAAAAATATGGCTCCATTGCTATGAGTCATCAAACAGGGATTTCCTTCTGGAAGACATCATCAGGAAGGGCTCCTGCCCTTCTTTAATACGTCTTGATGGCAGTGCCTTTCTCTCCTGTTATTGTCATCAAGAGGCCCTCCCCTGTGAAGCTGTCCTCAGAGGAGAAAAGGCCAACCTTTAAGATGCCATTTGAAAGGATGGATCCCCTACAAGAGGTCATGAAAAGAGCATGGACCAGCCTTTAAGATCAGCAAAAAGGCTATTGTCTCTACCACAAGACATCGTCAAACAGGAAAGTTCTTGTGTAAATTATCATCATTAGAGGTCATCATTGTATGTCAGCAGCTAGCTGTATTGGAAGACTACATAAAACAGAATGGTTCCTCTGTCAGAAGACATCAAAGGAGGAAGTGCCATCTTTTAGAAGTCATCAAAGTTCAGTGTCTGGGTCTGCTGCAAGATGTCATTAAACAATGCAGCCCCACTGGGAGTTGTGTTCAGATGCCCACTACAAGATTTCAAAGAATAGCCAGCCATGCTACAAATGTTCAACAAAGGAGACTGGTCCAACTACAGACTTCATGTAAAGAGAATGGGAACCTGAACTCACGAAAAACACTAAATGGAAAATTTTTCAGGCGTTTTTTGAGACAAGGTCTGGCCTGGAATTTATTATGAAGCAGATGCTGACTTTGAACTTCTGATCCTTTTGCCTCTACCTCCCACATGATTGACTCAAGAATGTCTTCAAAATGATGGTACTTAGACATGGCTCTACTCTTAGCTTTCTTCATTGGAGCAAGTAGCTTCCCCCTTTTCCTGGGCTTCAGCAAAATGTAAAATTCAACATAAAAACATCTCAAGTTTTCCCATCTCTAATTAATGAGCTCTCTGCCTGATTCTCCTAATTCAGTGGTCCCCAACCTTCCTAATGCTACAACCCTTTAACACAGTTCCTCATGTTGTGGTGACCTCCCCCCAACCATAAAATTATTTTCGTTGTTTACTTCATAACTGTAATTTTGCTGCTGCTATAAATCCATATGTAAACGTCTGTTTTCCAGTGGTCTTTTGGGGGTTGCAACCCACAGGCTGAGGTCCTAATTACAACTTTTCCCTGCTGTTATGAGCCTCTATCTAATTTCACTCACTTCCACTAGAGGGTGACCAGGGAAAGGAGATGAGGCTCAAACCAAATTCTTGCGTGTGTGTGTGTGTGTGTGTGTGTGTGTGTGTGTGTGTGTGTGTGTGTGTGTGTGTTTGTTTGTTTATAGTCAGGCTTAGGGGAAAAACAAGTAAGCCATAGAAATTGATGTTACATGGAGGACAAAATGAAGTTGAGATTTCTGATTGCTGTTGGTTTTGACTTTTATTAAACTGTGATTATGTATTAACCAAAGAAAATATGAGAGATGTTTTACATAACTTTTTAAATAAAATATAGAAAGTGGCTAAGAGGAAAATTCATAGCCCTGAGTGCCACCAAAAAGAAACGGGAGACAGCATACACTAACAGCTTAATGGCACACCTGAAAGCCCTGGAACAAAAAGAAGCAAATACACCAAAGAGGAGTAGAAGGCAGGAAATCATCAAACTCAGGGCTGAAATCAATCAAGTAGAAACAAATAAAACCATACAAAGAATCAACAAAACGAGGAGTTGGTTCTTTGAGAAAATCAACAAGATAGATAAGCCCTTAGCCAGACTAACCAAAGGGCACAGAGATAGTATCCAAATTAATAAAATCAGAAACGAAAAGGGAGAGATAACAACAGAAACTGAGGAAATTCAAAAAATCATCAGATCCTACTACAAAAACCTGTATTCAACACAACTAGAAAATCTTGAGGAAATGGACAATTTCCTTGACAGATACCAAGTACCAAAATTAAATCAGGATCAAATAGACCATCTAAACCGTCCTATAACCCCTGAAGAAATAGAAGTTGTCATTGGAAGTCTTCCAACCAAAAAAAGCACAGGTCCAGATGGTTTTAGTGCAGAATTCTATCAGACCTTCAAAGAAGACCTAACACCAATACTCTTCAAACTGTTCCACAAAATAGAAACAGAAGGAACACTACCCAACTCGTTCTATGAAGCCACAATTACACTAATACCAAAAGCACACAAAGATCCGACAAAGAAAGAGAATCTCAGGCCAATCTCTCTTATGAATATCGATGCAAAAATACTCAATAAAATTCTTGCCAACCGAATCCAAGAACACATCAAAACGATCATTCACCACGATCAAGTAGGCTTCATCCCAGGGATGCAGGGATGGTTCAATATAAGGAAATCCATCAATGTAATCCACTACATAAACAATCTCAAAGAAAAAAACCACATGGTCATCTCATTAGATGCTGAGAAAGCATTTGACAAAATTCAGCATCCTTTCATGCTAAAGGTCTTGGAAAGATCAGGAATTCAAGGCCCATATCTAAACATAGTAAAAGCAATTTACAGCAAACCAGTAGCCAGCATCAATCTAAACGGAGAGAAACTTGAAGCAATCCCACTAAAATCAGGGACTAGACAAGGCTGCCCTCTCTCTCCATATCTTTTCAATATAGTACTTGAAGTTCTAGCTAGAGCAATTAGACAAGAAAAAGAGGTCAAAGGGATACAAATTGGAAAGGAAGAAGTCAAACTATCACTATTTGCAGACGATATGATAGTATACATAAGCGACCCAAAGAACTCCACCAGAGAACTCCTACAGCTGATAAACGACTTCAGCAAAGTGGCCGGATATAAAATCAACTCAAGCAAGTCAGAAGCCTTCCTATACTCAAAGGATAAGCAGGCTGAGAAAGAAGTAAGAGAAATAATACCCTTTACGATAGCCACAAACCATATTAAGTATCTTGGCGTGACGCTAACCAAACAAGTGAAAGATCTGTATGACAAGAACTTCAAGTCTCTGAAGAAAGAAATTGAAGAAGACCTTGGAAGATGGAAAAATCTGCCATGCTCATGGATTGGCAGGATTAATATAGTAAAAATGAGCATCTTACCAAAAGTAATACACAGATTCAATGCAATCCCCATCAAAATCCCAACTCAATTCTTCATAGAGTTAGAAAGAGCAATTCAAAAATTCATCTGGAATAACAGAAAACCCAGAATAGCTAAAACTATTCTCAAGAGTAAAAGAACCTCTGGGGGAATCAGTATCCCGGACCTCAAGCTGTACTACAGAGCAATAGTGTTAAAAACTGCATGGTATTGGTACAGTAACAGACATGTAGATCAATGGAACAGAATTGAAGACCCAGAAATGAATCCACACTCCTATGGTCACTTGATCTTTGACAAAGGAGCTAAAACCATCCAGTGGAAAAAAGATAGCCTTTTCAACAAATGGTGCTGGCTCAGCTGGAGGTCAACATGCAGAAGAATGCAAATTGACCCATCCTTATCTCCTTGCACTAAGCTCAATTCTAAGCGGATCAAAGATCTCCACATAAAACCAGACACACTGAAACTAATAGAAGGGAAACTAGGGAAGAACCTTGAACATATGGGCACAGGGGAGAATTTCCTGAACAGAACTCCAATAGCTTATACTCTAAGATCAAGAATAGACAAATGGGACCTCATTAAATTACAAAGTTTTTGCAAGGCAAAAGACACCGTCAAAAAGACAAAGCGGCAACCAACTAACTGGGAAATGATCTTTACCAACCTTACATCCGACAGAGGGCTAATATCCAAGATATACAAAGAACTCAAGAAGTTAAACTCCAGAGAGGCAAGTAACCCTATTAAAAAATGGGGTACAGAGCTCCACAAAGAGTTCTCACCTGAAGAATATCTAATGGCTGAGAAGCACCTAAAGAGATGTTCATCATCCTTAGTCATTAGGGAAATGCAAATCAAAACAACCCTGAGATTCCATCTCACACCAGTCAGGATGGCTAAGATCAAAAACACAGGAGACAGCAGTTGTTGGCGAGGATGTGGAGAAAGAGGAACACTCCTCCACTGCTGGTGGAATTGCAGGCTGGTACAACCACTCTGGAAAGCAGTCTGGCGGCTCCTCAGAAAACTGGGCATGACACTTCCGGAGGATCCGGCTATACCACTCCTGGGCATATACCCAGAGACTTTACCTGCATGCAATAAGGACACATGCTCCACTATATTCATAGCAGCCTTATTTATAATAGCCAGAAGCTGGAAAGAACCCAGATGTCCCTCAACGGAGGAATGGATTCAGAAGATGTGGTA
Source organism: Tokudaia tokunoshimensis (assembly GCA_036184795.1). Classification (NCBI taxonomy): domain Eukaryota; kingdom Metazoa; phylum Chordata; class Mammalia; order Rodentia; family Muridae; genus Tokudaia; species Tokudaia tokunoshimensis. Next base: position 104,695,894 of record BTHU01000023.1, read on the forward strand.
TATTTACACAATGGAATACTACTCTGCAATTAAAAACAATGAATTCACGAAATTCCTAGGCAAATGGTCAGAACTTGAAAATATCATCCTTAGTGAGGTAACCCAATCACAAAAGATCACACATGGTATGAAGTCACTGATAAGGGGATATTGACCCAGAATCTCAGAATACCCTAGACACAATCAGCATATCAATAGATTTCTAAAAAGATGGAAGGAGAGACCCCTGGTCCTGGAAAGACTGGATGTAGGGGAACGCCAGGACAGAGTAATGAGAGGGGGTTGAACGGAGAAAAGAGGGAGGGAAGGGGGCTTATGAGACCTTCGGGGAGGGAGGAAACGGGAAAGGGGAAGTGATTTGGAATGTAAATTAAAAAAATAAAATAAAATTAAATAAAAAAAAAAATATAGAAAGTGTTCACACACATATGGAATATATTAAACCAATAAATTTATAAATCCAGTCTTTACTAAGCCTTGATACCCATGTGGATATCCCATTATCTTTATAAAAATTGATAATTGAGAATTCCTATTAGAAAATTCATCCCCAGGGCTGGAGAGATGGCTCAGCAGTTAAGAGCACTGACTGCTCTTCTGAAGGTCCCGAGTTCAAATCCCAGCAACCACATGGTGGCTCACAACCATCCGTAATGAGACCTGACGCCCTCTTCTGGTATGTCTGAAGACAGCTACAGTGTACTTATTTATAATAATAAACAAATCTTTAAAAACAGAAGAAAAAGAAGAAAATTCATCCTCACACACACACCCCATTTAAGCAGCACAGAAATTTCTAGCACTCTAGACAACTTTCTAATCAACTTTATTTCCCATTACTCTCTTGAAAAATGTCCTGCATTTTCAGGAAATCAATTTTCCATGGAAATCCAATAAACATAACCTTGGTGTTTGTGAGTTTGATGCAGAAAATAAATTTTCCAGCTACCTAATAAGGGCTAGCTGGGTGGTGTAGAGTTTGCCATTAATATCAGCACTTGGGAGTCAGAGGGAGGCAGGTATCTGTGAGTTCAAGGCCAGCCTGGTCCATAAAATAAGTTCCTGAGTTATGTAACAGAGACCCTGTCTTGACTAACAAAAAGAAAGAAAGAAAAAAGGAAAGAATAGAAGAAAGATAGTGTGTGTGCATGAGAGAGAGAGAGAGAGAGAGAGAGAGAGAGAGAGAGAGAGAGAGAGAGAGAGAGAGAGAGAGAAGAAAATAACTAAGTAACTAAGAGCAGGAGTCAAAAATCTTACGGCCCCAGAGGTAATTAGCTGATTGCAGTGCATGGTGAGGTAGACATAGAATATATTGTAGGCTCAGAAATTACAAGATGCACAAAATAAGTGATGGTAGTATATTACAAGAACAGGGGTCAGCTTATAAGGGTCATAGGCTAAAACATGAAACAAACAAAACTAAAATCAAATGAGGTGAAGTAATAATACACAGAAAGTACTAAAAAATAGAAAGCCAGGAGTACATACTTATAATATCTAGATAATAGCTCAACAATAAAATGAGGTAGTGCAGATCTTGCTTACAAAAGGATTCATCATTGAGTATGGAGGAGATGGTAGAATTGGGAAGCCAGCTTCTGTGACCATCATGATAAATACAATAATCATCTTATAAAGCTTGTACAAGACAATAATCATCGTATAAAGCTTGTACAAGATGGTTGGGGAGATGCATAAAGTGCAGGGAGCACAAGTGTAAGGAACTCCTGATCTCAGATCCCCAGATCCCATATAAACGCAGCCCAATAGGGCTAGACAGATGGCTTAGTAGCTAAGAGTGCTTGATGCTCTGGCAGACAACCTGGTTCGATTCCAAACACCCACAGACTGTTCACAAACACCTGTAATCCCATTTCTAGGGGATCTGATGCCCCCTTCTAACCTTCCCAGTCACCAGGCATGCACATGGTATCCTACAGCAAAATGGCAGGCAGAGACGAGCATCCCCAGAAGCCCACAGACCAGCTAGTCTAGCACATACAACAGATTCTCACTCAAACAAAATGGAAAGGCAAGGACTGATGCCCCAAGGGTGTCCTCTGACCTCTGCATTCACTTTCATGCAGACACACACACACACACACACACAAAGATCTAAAAATTAAATTACATTAAAATTTTAAGACTGCATAATAGGGGACTGGAGAGATGGCCCAGAGGTTAAAACACCGACTGCACTTCTGGAGGTCCTCAGTTCAAATCCCAGCAACCACATGGTGGCTCACAACCATCTGTAATGGGATCTGATCCCTCTTCTGGTGTATCTGAAGAGAGCAATGGTGTACTCCTATGCATAAAATAAATAAATCTTTAAAAATGATTTTAAAATAAGACTGCATAATAACCCTACTCTGTAAGAATCAATATGTATCATGCTAATTTATAGTAAACAGTAATTAGTGACTGTAAGGAATGAGCACAAATGTCATCTGACTAAATGATTAAAATTAACATCACTAATGAGAAACAGACAGACGACTTGTCTTTTTCAGTTTGAGAACCTGAGACAGACCCAACATCATTTGTGTAACAAATTAAGTAGCTAAGTATGATGGTACATGCCTGTAATCCCAACACCTGGGAAGTTGAGGCAGGAGGATAACAAGTTTGAGTCTGTGTCTCAAGAAACCCCATAATATAAAATGCTGGAATGTAGCCAACGGCAGAGCACTTGTATAGTGTCAATTCACCTAAATCTAATCATCATAAGATGCTTTAAAAATTCGGAAGCAAAGAACATTCTGTTGGAAAAGAAGAGGGGGTGGGGAGTGTATTAATCAAAAAATGGCAATGCCATAAAAGACAAAATCTGTAGAAATAAGTGCAGATTAAAGAAGATTAAAGCAACCTAACAATTACAGGCCTCCCTCATTCAAGACTGGATCCTGTAAAGGGTGAGGTAGGGAATGATATAAAAGACACTAATTGAGCAACTAGTCAATTTGGGATATGGAAATTTGATTGGATTAAATCATTATGTCAACATTTAGTTGAAGTTGATCATAACTGTGGTTATGGATAAGAACATCCTTCTTGGAAAATACTAAGGCATTGAGAGCTCGTAAATAATAGAAAATGTAAGTGGCTCAGAAAAATATGGATATCTATAAAGGCTAAGAGAGAAAACACAGGGGTGGATGAATTGTAGTGATAACAACATGTGGGTCTTGGCAAAGGATGTATGGTGCATTCTGTAATGTTCTTGAAGTTTCTGGGTTCTTTTGAATTTGTGAATGACAAGGTCTCACAAGTTAGCCCAGGTTGGCTCTGACCTCTTAGATTCTCATTTTGTTTCTGTAAGAGTGCTACCCCCCCCCCCATACACACACACCCCTCTGTCTGGAAGCCCAGTGCTTTGCAGTTCTAAAATGAATGCCCCAAAATCATTTTGTTGAGCAGGGGCCAATGTGGAAGTTAGAGGAAAAAATATTACAAAAGGGCCAAAGCTTGTTCAAGAGATTCTGAAAGGAGAACCTACAAGCTGGAGTTTAGGTCTGACTCTGTCATCACAGACTGTATCTGGAAAGCCTCACCAAAAAGAATCTTGATGACAACACTCAATTTCTGCCATCACCAAGTCAAGTAGAAACATGCTGTCCAGTATTTCACAAAACCCCCAGGACACCAACCAAGTAGGCAAAAGCGAAAAATCATCATACAAGTTTTGACAGGGAGAAAGAAAGCATTGCTGCTCGTTTCCTTAGTTACACTGAATGAATCTTAACTTGATAAATAAAATGCCCCCCATTCTCAGCTTGCCTCTCAGGGACAGGTGCTACAATGAAGAAGCTGATTGTTTGGAATCTGGAAAAAAATTAATGCCTGTTTATGACTTCCCACAGAAGTATTCCAGGTATACAAGTATTGCTGCAAGCACAGTTTTATTTGTTTATCATTTATTTATTTATTTATTTATTTATATTTATTTGAAGTTGCAGGATTTATTTACAAAATTTATGCAATGTTTTCTTTCTGTTCCATAGTATAAGCAGGTTTTGGTAGGATTTTGTTGGTTTGTATTTGTGATGCTGAAGATTAAACCCAGTGTCTGACTCGTGTTATAGACATGTATTCTATCATCGAGCTACACTCCCAACTTCCTAGTTTATTGTAAAAATACCACTTAAAATTAATTGCAGTCTCTAATAAAACCAACAGTCCTGAAAGATGTCCCTTATATGTGACTCTCACCCTCCTATAGTGTCCAGCCCTATGCTGGACTCATTTATTTTAATTAGTAAAGCATACTTTATTTAAAATCATTGTGTTGATGATATCAACCAGACTCGTGGATTTATATAGTTTATGGGTACACCATATCTAAGAGGGATTTCCAAAAGAGAAACCACAAATGAATCGAAGATCCCTTTAGCAAGTAGAAAGCAAACACTCACTGTCAATAAGAGGCTTGGAGTACTCCTCCCAAAAGTCATTTCCTTCTACATCTATTCATTTGTCTTATACGAGGGTGAGTACATATGTGCTCTGGTATGCGTGTGAAAGACAGAGGAGAACTTTTAGGAGTCAGTTCTTCCCTTCCACTATATGGGTCCTGGGGATTGGACTAGGGCTGTCAGGCTTGGCAACAGGTGTCTTTACTGCTGAGCCATATCACAATCTAAAGACATTTGTTTATGAAGGACACAGAAAGGGAAGAGGGTTTGCTATTCTGCTCCCTACCCTAATTTGAGAAATCTCTAAAATCCTGTTGTCCTTCTGTAATCCCCATCCCTGGAGAAGGCACAAGGGTTTGCACAATGGAAAAGTCTGATGTAGTATAGGTCATTCAATATGACTAGAGCAAAGGCTGCATATTTTTTGCTTGTAGTGGTTGGGTGTTTGCTTAGGAGGCTACAAGAGCAATTCTTATTCACTAACAAACTTATTGGGAGGAAAAACAAGAAGGCACAAGAATAACCTATTTTTTTCATATTGTCTTCCAGATTTTTCTTTGACTTCATCAATGTAATCATCACAACACACACAGTTTTATCTCAGTCTTGTCACTTACCATTATAGCATTTCCCTATGTCCTTAAAGAATCCTCTAAGGATTCTGATTAATAAGTACATTAGTATCCCAGTATGTAAATGTGCCAGTATGTAAATATTCTGTTTAATGTCAGAGGTTTTAATTGCTAATTGTTCAGTTTCCTAAATTAAAACTTAGGTGAATATCTTGCATGCAAAATATTGGCTATGTTATGAAGTATACATTGCCAAGGTGTCTTATCACAGGAATTCAAAGACTTACATATTTTAAAGAGTCTGATACATAATGTATCAGTCAGGGTTTTTAGTCACAAGTAACAAGGCTGATCGTGGAAGATTGAGCAGAGTAGTTTCCTAAAGGATCTTGAGCTTTTTACAGATTTATGGGAAGGGCTTAAGCTACCAGAAAGGATACCCCAACCAAGTGACATAACTATCATCGTAGAAAAGTTGTCAAAGCCTGCTGGGCCTAGTGGCAAATATCTGTAATCCCAGCAGCACTCAGGAGACACTGGCAGGAGGATTGTCATGAGTTCAAGGCCAGCCAGGGTTACAAGGCTACATAGTGAAACCTTTCAGGTCAAAATAAAGTGGGGGGGGGGGGAGACCATCAACATCTATGTAAATGACATTCTGTAGACTTGTACTAGCAATAGTCTTAAACCTGGCTATAAAAGAGCCTTTCCCCTGCAATACTGCCAGTGCCAACTTTTGAGAACCTGGATGAGCACAAATGGAAGACCGTGCTGAATCTGGTTTAACCATGTGCCCCACTTATGGACTCCTGAAAGCAAAACTAAATTCAGATGCTTATGGGCTAGCTGCAATGGACATTGAGTCTTAGAGGACGTCCACAAATCTAGAAAGTAAGTTTGCCAGATAAGATAGGACAGGTATGATGGCATAGACCTTTAATTCCAGCAGTTCGGAGACAGAGGCCAATCTCTGTGAGTGCTAGGCCAGCCTGGTCTATATGTAGTTAGCTGCAGGCCAGTCAGAACTACATATTGAGACCTTGTCTCAAAAAGAAAGAAAAAAAATACAGGAAGCTTGGATTCATTGAACACACACACACACACACACACACTCTCCCCCCACCTCTCTCTCTCTCTCACACACACACACACACACACACACACACACACACACACACACACACACACACCATTTTTGTTTTTTGCTCTTCTGGAGAATCCTGCCTAACACATTTACCGTGAACAAGTGAACAAGGCCCTGATTTTGATTCTCATCACTAAAAACAAAAAGGGTGCTTAGTTAGGTTTGAATTTTAGATAAAAATGAAGTCATTTTACATACAAGTAGAGCCAAAATATTTGGAAGCAATTTTAATTTCATCTATCATTTATTTGTGTTTTGCATGTATTGGGGAAGGGACACGTGTTAGATTTGAATTCAGAGCATCAGGATTTGTAGCAAGTCTCTCTCTCTCTCTCTCTCTCTCTCTCTCTCTCTGTGTGTGTGTGTGTGTGTGTGTGTGTATGTGTGTGTGTGTGTGTGTGTGTGTGTGTGTGTGTGTAGTTTGTTCTCCACCCGCATTTTTTTTTGATACTTGTTTTTGGTTGGTTGGTTATAAATCCTTACCTGGAGGCTTTATTATTTTTATTGATATATTCTTTATTTACATTTCAAATGTTACTCTCTTTCCTGGTTCCCCCCCTGCGAAAATCCCCTAACCCATCCTCCCTCCCCCGTTCACCAACTGGCTCCCTCTTCCTTGTCCTGATATTCCCCTATACTGCTGCATCAAGCCTTCTCGGGACTAAGGGCCTCTCCTCCCTTTGATGTCCAACAAGGTCATCCTCTGATGCCTGTATATCTGGAGCCATGGGTCCCTAAATGTGTACTCTTTGGTTGGTGGTTTAGTCCCTGGGAGCTTTGGAGTTACTGGGTGGCTCATATTGTTGTTCCTCCTATGGCGCTGCAAGCCCCTTCAGCTCCTTGGGTCCTTTCTCTAGCTCCTCCATTAGGGACCCTGTGCTCAGTTCAATGGCTGGCTGAGATTTTCCCCCTCTGTATTTGCCATGCACTGGCAGAGCCTCACAGGTGACAGCTATATCAGGCTCCAGTCAGCAAGCACTTGTGGGCATCCACAATAGTGTCTGGTTTTTGTAACTGTATATGGGAAGGATCCCTAGGTGGGGCAGTCTCTGGATGGTCGTTCCCTCAATCTCTGTTCCACACTTTGTCTCTGTATCTCCTCCTGTGGGTATTTTGTTCCCCCTTCTAAGAAGGACCAGAGTATCCATACTTTGGTTTTCCTTCTTCTTGAGATTCATTTTATCTGTGAATTGTATCTTGGGTCTTCCAAACTTCTGGGCTAATACCCACTTATCAGTGAGTGCACAAAAGTGTGTTCTTTTGTGATTGGGTTACCTCACTCCAGATGATATTTTCCAGTTCCACCTATTTGCCTAAGAATTTCATGAATTCATTGTTTTTAATAGCTGAGTAGTATTCCATTGTGTAAATATACCACACTTTCTGTATCCATTCTTCTGTTGAGGGACATCTGGGTTCTTTCCAGCTTCTGGCTATTATAAATAAGGCTGCTATGAACATAGTAGAGCATGTGTCCTTATTACATGCTAGAGAATCCTCTGAGTATATGCACAGGAGTGGTATACCAGGGTCCTCTGGTAGTATCATGCCCAGTTTTCTGAGGAATGGCCAAACTGATTTCCAGAGTGGTTGTACCAGTTTGCAATCCCACCAGCAGTGGAGGATTGTAAGGCAAAGGACACTGTCAATAGGACAAAACAACAACCAACAAATTGGGAAAAGATCTTTACCAACCCTATGTCTGACAGAGGGCTAATATCCAATATATACAAAGAACTCAAGAAGTTTGACTCCAGAGAAGCAAATAACCCTATTAAAAAATGGGGTACAGAGTGAAACAGAGAATTTTCACCTGAGGAATATCAAATGGCTGAGAAGCACCTAAAGAAATGTTCAACATCCTTAGTCATCAGGGAAATGCAAATCAAAACAACTGTGAGATTTCACCTCACAACAGTCAGAATGGCTAAGATCAAAAACTCAGGAGACAGCAGGTACTGGCGAGGATGTGGGAAAGAGGAACCTGGAGGCTTTATATGACCAAGTCTGTTATCCCTGCATACAACATACAACATACAACAGATTTCTCCTATCTGGAGATGATATTTATCCACATTTCTAGATTATTATGGTAGATTTTTTTTCTGCTTAATGTATGTGAAGAAGGATGATTAAGAAAAAGACTTCCCCCCTCCCCGCAAAAAACCTGTTAACTAATTATCCTGGTAGGATTAGTTGAACAACTCAAAGGATTTCTTTTCTCAAATTATTTCTCCATGTACAGCATGGAGTTCTTTCAATTCCTTCTTTGAGCACTTGCCTGTTTTACTCAAAAGCATTATGTGCCAAGAACAGAAGTTTCATTCTATATTCTTGAGTTTATAAGTCAGTAAAGTAAAAATTATTCTCTCTTCAGGACATACCTGTTATCTTAACATCTGGAAACCTGAGACAGAATCATTTCAAATTTAAAAGCCATCCTGGGTTTGGGACTGATTAAATAAACAAAAAAGCAATAATAACAACAAACCTTATCTGTACATCCAAAAGAATCATACCTGATATTTAAGTTACCCAAAGAATGATTAAATTGTAGTTTTGGTACCAAATGGCCTTCCTGATTGGGAGTCAGGATTTGAATGGAGTTTCTAGGCTCTTATTCAAGAATGAAAAGCCCACACAAATTGCAAAGTTGTGAGGAAACTAGTAATGGTAAAGAAAGTTGAGGATTTAAAAGATTTTAACAGATGGAATATGCTGCAAGAGAGTAGCAGGTGAAACCAGCACAGGAGGAAAGAATCTCAAAGTTGCTTGATGATTGTTCATGGTTTCTTCTATGGAGTTCAAAGGGAGGTGTTTGGTTGCCAAAGGGTGTAGTATGGGTGGTTCTCTATTTTGGTTAATAGATTTTGACTATGTAAGACTCTGTTCACTACACATGTCCCTTGACATTGTGAATCAAATTTTAATAATATGCACGCCTGATTATGCATGGGCATAAGATGGCAAATAGGGGGTTCTCCCTAAAAGTTCACCCAGAGGACACAGTTTGTCTTATTGTGAAAAATTAGTTCAGACCAGATTGGCCCCCTGACACTTGCATGCCTTTATATGAGTAATAACTTTGCATAGAAATTGTTGAAGTACAGTCGTCAGATCTTTAATGGGAGGAGTAACTTGTCCCATTGTTTAAAGTAGGTTTACACAGTCTGATTGTCTTAGTTAGGGCTACTAGTGCTGTGATAAAAACATTATGACTTAAAAGTAACGTGGAGAGGAAAGGATATACTTGATTTACTGTTCATCATCAAAGGAAGTTGAGGCAGAAACTGAAACAGGGCTGGAATCTGGAGACAGGAGCTGATGCAGAGACCATAAAAGAATGCTACTTACTAGTTTGCTTATCATGGCTTGCTCACTCTGCTTTCTTATACAACCCAGAACCACCTGTTCAGGGACTGCACCACCCACAATGGACTCTCTAGCACTACCCACATCAGAAAATTAAGAAAATGTTGCATAGGCTTGGCTACAGGCCAGTTAAGTGGAGGCATTTTCTCAATTGAGGTTCCTTCTTTCCAAATGACTTTACCTTGTGTCAAGTTGACATACAACTAGCTAGCACACTCCATATGACAAATTCATAAGTCCCATGTAAATATTTGTGAAAGGATAAAAATATTTTCTCACTGTGTGTGATGGCATATAATTATAATCTCATCACTGAGGAAGCTGGGACAGGAAGAATTTGAGGCTACCCTAGATCACATAGTTACAAGTCAGTCCAGGCTACATAGCTAAGTTTTGACTCAAAGAATATACATTATTTTCTCACCATGAGGTAATTTTTTTTGTTTTGTTTTTTGTTTTTGTTTTTCGAGACAGGGTTTCTCTGTGTAGCCCTGGCTGTCCTGGAATTCACTTTGTAGACCAGGCTGGCCTCGAACGAGGTAATTTTTAACATACATTCTTCTAAAAAAAGATTTTAGGACCACTCTCCTGTCAACCTCTCATCTTAACAAACTACAAATCTTTAATTTGTCTCCCTGTCAACAAGGGGGTGCCGTGTCTCATTTTATGCTTACTCCTTTCTTCTGGTACTAAAAGTATTTTATTTCAGAAAAAACTATTGATCATGTTAATTATCAACACTCATGTCAGGCAAAGACTCTCACACAAGCCAATTCACTTACTGTCATCTTGTGTATGAATTGATTATATAATGTAAGTGCCTGTCTTTGACCAATCATTAGCTACCATTAAGAAGTGGCTAAAGGCCACTTGCTTCAGCAGAGAATTATGGAAAGAAATGGGAACAGTAGCCATAACTTCTGCTGAGGTTCATATGTCTAATAAAAGGGGCTCGAAATTTATTTTCTCTATTATTGGACACTCTACAGCAGAGCTCCTTAAATTTTTTTTTCTATGTGCAGCCAATTTCTGCTTTAGAAAATGTTTATGCAGCCAGACGGTGGTGGCACACGCCTTTAATCCCAGCACTTGGGAGGCAGAGGCAGGAGGTTTTCTGAGTTCGAGGCCAGCCTGGTCTACAAAGTGAATTCCAGGACAGCCAGGGCTACACAGAGAAACCCTGCCTCGGAAAAAAAAAAAGAAAAAGAAAATGTTTATGCAACTATAGATATTTACTGATAATAAATTGTAAAGAAGTTTAATCTTTAAACAATGTTGGCATATATAGAATTTGACCACTTATTAAAGATAAAAGTGGATTTACATACTGAGATAAATATAATTATTTCTTTTTAGATAAATGATTAACTCATTTGATTCTGTGGGAATATTCATCAGAATTCATTGCTAGCTTGATTTTATAATTGCCAATGCTGAGGACACTATTTCACCTAAATATTTAGTGTAAAATGGAAGAAGTATGTTTAGGGACTGTGGTGGTTTGATAGGAATGGCCTCCATAGACTCATGTTTTTATAACACTTGGCCATAGGAAGTGTCACTATTAGGAGGTGTGACCTTGCCTGGAATAGATGTGGCCTTGTTGGAGGAAGTGTATCCCGGGGGGTGGATTTTGAGTTCTCATATGCTCAAGCTATGCCTAGTGTGGCGCACAGTCTCCTGCTGCCTTCCACTCAAAATGGAGAACACTGTCTCCAGCATCATGCCTGCCAGCATGCTGCCATGTTTCCTGCCATGACAGGGGACTTAGACTTCTGAAAGTATAAGGCAACCCTGATTAAATGTTTTCCCTTGTAAGAGTTACTGTCATCATGGTGTCTCTTCACAGCAATAGAAACCCTAACTATGACCAGGACATTTAGAAATTATTGGAGTTTCTGACCTAAAACCAAGCCAACATTAAGGATGATTTTTTTTATGAGATTCAAGTCAGCAACTTAACCAGCAACATATAAAATTAAATATTATAACACAATACAATACAAAGATATACCAGTTTGACATTCACATAATAAAGGATGGTGGTAGAAAAATATTGGAAGTCTTTGCTTTGTAAAACTATACTAGGCAATGGTAGCACACACCTTTAATCTCAGCACTCAGTAGACAGATGCAGGTGGATCTCTGAGTTCAAGGCCAGCCTGTTCTACAGAGCAAGTTCCAAGACAGCCAGCCAGGGCTATACAGAAAAAGTCTGTCTTGAAAATAATAACAAAAACCCCAACAACTATGATATTTCTTTAAGAACGAGAAACTTTATGTGCACAGTAAAACATCATATGCTGTAGTCCACAACATACAATATTCACAAATCCAAACTGAGGGATTCTGTGCTGGGTTCACTGGTGTTTGTGTCTTGACAGCACATACAGTGCAAAATGCATGAGCCTTGTATTCAGAAACAAGTCTGCAATGAAGTCACCAAGTGTGACATGGCTGAGTGCTGCCCAAACCACCTTGGATTCAGTATATAGTTTTGAATATATCTTCAGGCATTTGCATCTCAGAAACCTTTTCTTTCTGGCATTTTTCTTTGCAACACCTACATCCAGATATGTGACTCCATACAGTTCACAACCCACAGTTCAAGAAGCTGTGGTGTACAGTAAATCTATATGGAGGTGTGACTGTATGAACTTCATAGGCAGGAGTAAAGAAGCCCATCTGCTCTTGCCGAGAGAAACTTTGGTGGTTTTTTTTTTTTTGTTTTCGTTTTTTGTTTTTTTTGTTTTTTTTTTGGTTTTTCGAGACAGGGTTTCTCTGTGTAGCCCTGGCTGTCCTGGAACTCACTTTGTAGACCAGGCTGGCCTCGAACTCAGAAATCCTCCTGCCTCTGCCTCCCAAGTGCTGGGATTAAAGGCGTGCACCACCACCGCCCGTGTGCATTCTCTTATTTGAAAAATATATACGTACATACAAGTATCTTGGTTATATCCACCCCCCACTCACTTCCTCCAACTTCCCTTGGTCCATCCCCACAGCATATCTCCCTTCTCCAATTTAATATCTTTTTCCCCTTTCCTTTTCTTCACCCCCCCCCACCTTTTTCTTTTTAAGGTTTCCTAAGATAATAGCGAGGCTGAGCTAAACTGAACCACCAGGTGTCAGCCTCCAGTAAATGTAAAAGGATGGCCAGAGGTCCATAGATGACCACGGGACAAGGACCGCAGAGCAGCCTGAGGCCCAGATGAGCACTTTTGTCAGACAGTGAAGCAGACAGGAATAGGCAGCCAGGAGAATTCCACAATCCCCCTGGTCTCCACCCTGTGACATTTGTGGTGTGGAAAAATCAGCTCCTACTTGGTGGATTCCCAGAAGAGGATCAGTTAAGGAGTCAGGAGAGCATGAGAAGAGATTAAAATCTGGGACTGGCAAGGTTTCTCAGTGGTTAGGAGCACTGACTGCTCTTCTAGAAGACCCAGGTTCAATTCTCAGCAACCACATGGTGACTCACAACCATATATAACTTTCAGTTCTAAGGGGATCTGATGTCCTCACATGTACATGGTACACAGACATATATGCAGGCAAATTTTCCACATTAAGATATTAAAATAAATAAGTCTCAAAAAGGGTTAAAGACATAGGACTATGTATCAGGTCCATTGGGCATAGGCTAGGTTGGAATGTAAGTATGAAATTGAGTCTGGGGCTGGAGAGATGGCTTAGTGGTTAAGAGCACTGACTGCTCTTCCAGAGGTCCTGAGTTCAATTCCCAGCAACCACATGGTGGCTCACAACCATCTGTAATGGAATCTGATGCCCTCTTCTGATCTGTCTGAAGACAGCTGCAGTGTACTCATATAAATAAAAAATAAATAAAAATTAAAAAAATGACTTAGATTCTCTCAAAAATTAAAAAAAAAAGCTGGGCGGTGGTGGTGCACGCCTTTAATCCCAGCACTTGGGAGGCAGAGGCAGGAGGATTTCTGAGTTCGAGGCCAGCCTGGTCTACAAAGTGAGTTCCAGGACAGCCAGAGCTATACAGAGAAACCCTGTCTCAGAAAAAAAAAAAGAAGAAAAAAAAAAGAAGAAATTGAGTCTATCTAAAGTGCCTACTTTCTTTTAAGCAAAATATACCACAAATATGTGAATGAGGCATTATGGTTCTATAGTAAATGAATATTCATTCTAAATTAGTAGTAGCTCACACCTGTAATCTCAGCATTCAAGAGACTGAAACAGAAGTATGGTGACGTTCCAGCCAATCTGAGCTACATAAGTAAGACCCTGTCTCCAAAAACATTCATTCTAAGACTGTGGAGGAAGATGAACTTGGAAGTTACTACTTTTTGCCACCATCTTGGCACAGAGCATCCAGAGTCCAGACCTGAGACCCTGTTTTCTTTGTGTCGGACACTTACTTCCCAGTGCTGAAGTCACTTTCCCGTACCTTCTATTTCCTGCCAGGCTCAAAGTCCTTATCTTCCCCACTACGGAGGGGTGGATGTTCACTTCTCGGGAGCAACTGACTGCTTCCGGCAGATAGTGAAAACCCAAGGGGTACTGGGGCTCTGGAATGGACTGATGGCTAACTTACTAAAGGTGAGAAGGGTGGCCAGCCTCCTGCTTCTCTGCCTCTTCCGGTTCTTTCCCTTCCTTACCTTCTCAGTACAATTTACATGAAAATACCTCAATCAATTAGCACTGATATCCGCTGTGCATCCACCCTGAAGAATGCAATAGTTTAGAATCTACTACCACACCCTAGAAGAACTGAGCATTTAGTATCAACTCAACTAGAGGTTTCCAACATTTTCCTTATTATAAAGGTATAGCAATAAAGACATGGAGCCACTGTCAAAGGAGTACATCACAGAAGCAAGAACAGACCTACCCCAAGGTAGAAACTTGCTATATGACAGAGGTGACATCAAAAATAAGAAATGGAAAAAAAAAAACGTGGACTGGGAAGATAGCTAGTTAGTAAAGTACTCATCTCACATGAGAACCTCAGTTCAAGAGTCTCAGAACCCATGTGAAAAAAGGTCAGGTATTGTGGCACACTTTGATAACCCTAGTGCTGGAGAGGTGAAGAGAAGGAATCCCTGGGGTTCAATAACCAACAGACCTAGGCCACTTGAAGAGTTACCAGACAGGGACACATGCTGTCTCAAAAAGGGGGGGGGCAACATTTGAGGAATGACAGCCAAGATTGTCCTCTGAATTTCCATATGTACCTGCACACATGTGAACACACAAAGACAGGCACACTCATACACCCACACAAATATGAAATGATAGACTAAAATGATATCAGAACAACTGATTTTCAGAGGAGATAGATAAGTGATCATGAGCACATGCTGTGCACACAAATATACCCAGGTAAATTAAATACTTGAATACTTTAAAAAGACTTCTGGAAGTTTGATGATAGCACTCAGGAGAATGAGGACAGAGAGAAATGGAAAATGGAAAGTCTTAAAGATTATACAGTATACTGCCACAGAGAAGAACAATTTGACAACAGATGAGAAAGGGCTACATTAAACAAACCCAGACTCTGGATGACCTTTCCTTCAGTCTCTACTCCATACTTTGTCTCTGTATTTCCTTCCATGAGTATTTTGTTCCCCCTTCTAAGGAGGACTGAAGCATCCACACTTTGGTCTTCCTTCTTGAGCTTCATGTGGTCTCCAGAGACTGTCCTACCTGGGGATCCATTCCACATATAGTCACCAAACCCAGACACTATTGTGGATGCCAACAAGTGCTTGCTGACAGGAGCCTGATATAGCTGTTTCCTGAGAGGGTCTGCCAGAGCCTGACAAATACAGAGGGGGATGCTCTCAACCATTGGACTGAGTGTAGGACCCCAAAGGAGGAGCTAGAGAAAGGACTGAAGGAGCTGAAGGGGTTTACAGCCCCATAGGAGGAACAACAATATGAACCACCCAGTACTCCCAGAGCTCCCAGGGACTAAACCACCAACCAGAGAGTGCACATGGAGGGACCCATGGCTCCAGCCATATGTGCAGCACAGGATGGCCTTGTTTGGCATCAATGAGAGGAGAGGCCCTTGTTCCTTTGCAGGCTCGATGCCCCAGTGTAGGGGAATGCCAGGGCGGGCAGGGAGGCGCTAGTGGGTGGGTTGGGGAACACCCTCATAGAAGCAGGGGGAGGGGGGATGGGATAGGGGGTTTCTGGAGGGGGGATAACAAGAAACGGTGATAACATTTGAAATGTAAAGAAAGTATCCAATAAAAAGAAGAAAGAAAAGAGTAATAAAAAAAAAAGAATTTCCAGTAAATTTAATTGAGTATTTTAAAAATTACTCTAAATTTATTTTTTTAATTGCACCTTTCAGGATTCCCTGAATCTGTACTTTTGCATTAAACTTTTATTTATAACACATGTTTAGAAGAACTACATATCATATCCTCCAAGACAGAATTTCCACATGGTATCTTGGGAAATCTCTATGAGAGTTTATCTGATATCACTCAAGTACTTAAATTTTATTTGTTTGAATCAGCATAGTTTCTAAATATTTGCTTTTATACTTTTGAATGTAAACCAGTATTTCCTTTTGTTCTTACTTGGAAGTTCCAAATTTTGACAATAAAAGTTCTTTTCTTTTGCTAATAAAAAAAGAATAACTCAGAATGTATAATTTTAAGATTGTTGTTGGACTATTAAACAATAAATAATAAAAGTATTTAATTACTCAAAAAAAAAACCAAATCCGGAGAAACTCTCACATATATGCACAAGTAATGTAGAATTCCAGTAAGTGGGGGCTGGAGAGATGGCTCAGCGGTTAAGAGCACTGACTGCTCTACCAGAGGTCCTGAGTTCAATTCCCAGCAACCACATGGTGGCTCGCAACCATCTGTAATGGGATCTGATGCCCTCTTCTGGTGTGTTGACAGACAACTACAGTGTATTCACATACATAAAGTAAATAAGTCTTTAAAAAAAAGAATTCCAGTGAGTATAGTGTATTTGTGGAATAATAAAAATGGCCTAGTTATCTTTGACTGTCAATTTAACACAACCTTGAGTCATTGAGAGAGATCAGATTGGCCTGTGGGCATGTTTGGCTGGGTGGGTCTTGATTGATAATTGATGTGGGAAGGCCTGGTCTACTATAGGTAGCACTATTCCCTGTGCAGGTGGCCTTGGGCTATATAAGGAAGTGTGGGTTGAAATGAGCCAGCAAACAGCATTCCACCATGGTTTCTATTTCAAGTTCCTGTTTGAGTTCCTGGCCTGACTTCCCTCAGGGATGAACTGTGACCAGTAAGCTGAAAAAAACTCTTTCCTTCTCCTTTGTTACATTTGGCCAAATTCTCTTATCATAGCAGAAAGGTCAGGCAGTGGTGGCACAGAAAGGTAACTAGAACGAAATGAAGTTCAAAGTAACCAACTAGATGTAATGTATAAATTAACTGATTAAGGTATTTTTTCTGAAATAAAACATTTCCTCCTGCAAATGGAGGACTACAGGCTCATAAGCCAGGAAGCGTATGAAACTTCGGGATCTTAGAAAGTTGTCTGACTCACAAGGTCATTCTCCAAGGTTATAAAAAGCAGTAAACAGTCACTCCTGGACCTGAGGCTCTGGAGGAGTTGCCTATAGGTTGTGAAGCTGCTTTTGAGTAATGAGCATAACCTGAATAAAAAAAAAAACCAATAATTCACCGATTCACCAACCCAAACTTAGATAAACTGATTTTTTTGTTCTGTCCTTAGTGCCGTATCTGCTACAAATGGACATTTGTTTCTCTCTCCCCAGGTTAAGTCACACAACATTATGTGAAACAGTAGATACTCAAAATCTTTATGAAGAGTATGGGGATAGTTCAGTGGTGAAGTACCTGCATAGCAAGTACAAGGCCATTTTTTTGCACTGCCCAAACAAATTATTATGCTAAACCACAGCGCAGATTACAGAATGATATGCCCAATAAGCTATGCAAAAAAGGAAATGCACGGGGAGTATCTGAAGAGAGCACATGTTGCATTTACAGAAGATCTAGGATTCAACTATTAAAAATGAGGGCATCATTTTCTCAGAGAACCGGGAAGGATGTTGGTGTAGAGAGGACATTTGGCTACCATGAGTTCCGGTGTGCTCTTGCCGAAACCACAGATCCGTGGTCTTCTGGCTAAGCGTCTACGGGTTCATATTGTTGGCACGTTCACTGTGGCCCTGGGAGTTGCTGCTGCCTATAAGTTTGGCGTGGCTGAAACAAGAAAGAAGGCATATGCAGATTTCTACAGAAATTACGATTCCATGAAAGATTTTGAAGAGATGAGAAAGGCTGGTTTCTTTCAGAGTGCGAAATGATTTCAGAATGCAAAGAATTCTTTGGATTGTGCTCCATAGAAGTTCATGCTGACCTGTGTTCCTGAACTATGAAACATGAATATGTGAGCTAAGGAGTAGTTCTCTCTCAATAAACAATAATTATATGGACAAAAAAAAATGAGGGCATCATGAATTTTGCAGGGTAATGGATGCAACCAGAAAATATCATCCTGAGTGAGGTAACTCAGACCACAAAGGACATACGTGGTAAGTACTCACTTATGAGTGGATATTAGCCAAAATGTACAGAATAGCCATGATACAACCCACAGACCATAAGAAGTTTAGCAAGAAGGGCCAAATGAGGATGCTTCAATCCCACTTAGAATGAGGAACAAAATAACCACAGGAGGCAGAGGGAGGGAAGGATCTAGGTGGGAGAGGGTAAGAGGAGGTCAGGATCAGGTATGGGAAGAGAAGCCCAGAGGCCCAAGAGAATGAATAGAAATATGAGGTTGCGGGGGGTGGGGTTGGGAGGAATCTCTAGAAAGTCCCAGGTACCTGGCATGTAAGAGACTCAAAAGTTGTGACCTTAGCCGAAATCCCCAACAGTGGGAAGATAGTACCTGAAGAGACTACCCCCCCAGTAGATAGACAGGGCCCCCGCTGGAGGAATGGGGTCAGCAAACCACCTTCAACATTTTTGACCCAGAATTGTGCCTGTCTAAAAGAAATGCAGAGACAAATATGGAGCAGAGACTAGAAGAAAGGCTGACCAGTGACCAGCCCAACTTGGGATCCATCCCATGGGCAGGCATCAATCCCTGAAACCATTACTTGATGCCCCAGGGAAGGGGTATGCCTGGAGGAAACAGGGGGAGCACCCTCTCAGAGGAGAAGAGGGGGAGGATAGGGTGAAGAACTCTGGGAGGAGGGACCGAGTTGGGGGCAGCATTTGGGATATAAATAAATAAAATCATTAATTTTTAAAAAAGGAAATGCATGGGGGGGGGGTCTGGAGAGAAGGCTCAGTGATTAAGAGCATCTGTTGCTCTTGCAGATGACCTGGGTTTGATTTCCAGCACCCACATTGTGGCTCATAACCATATAGTAACTCCAGCTCCAAGGAATCTGATAACCTTCTTCTGACTTCTGTGGACACCATGCATGGATGATGTGCACATACATACAGGTGAAACACTCACACACATTAAATAAATCCTGGATCTTTTAAAATGTGAACTATGTATGCTATATTGGATAAATGCATGTGTAGTAAAAGTATAAAATCTTGCTCAGAAAATACATACACAGACATTAGATAGTGGTATCTTCTGAGGTAAGCAAAATGGCATAAGCTTGTAATCCCAGCACTAGGAAGGTTGAAGTCAGAGAAAACCAAGTTTGGAACTAACCTGACATGTGAGGATATGTCTCCTCAAAATAAATAAATAAATAAATAAATAAATAAATAAATAAATGGCAGAAGGAAGAGGGAGTGAGGAAAGGAAGAAGGGAAGCAGGGAAGGAAGAAAAGAAGTGAGGGAAGCAAGAAAGAAGAAGAAGAGAAAAACAAAGGAAAAGAGAGAGAAAGAAGATAAAGATTCCTTCCGAGACAGTGGAGAAGTGAAAGGGAATCAAAGAAGGCAGGGCATAGACTTCACATGCATTAATAATAGTTGTTATCAAGCCTGAGTGGTACCATTACAGGGGTCTATTCTGTCTTTCATTTGTTTGAAATATTTCATCAATTCAAACCTTTTTTAAAAAGAATCAACAAGAGAGATGATTGACAGAGTGTGGGTGTGCTGTCAGGAAGGGAATCAGGGATGAGTCAGGTTGTGTATCTGGTGCTGATGTCAGTGACACAGAGCAAAGATCAGAAGTCCACTTTCTAAGGATGCTGGGCTGGAAGTCAGACATGATACGCTTCAAGGAATAATAGAGCAGGGATGCACACCAAGATGTTTCATGCTAGAGGTCAGAACAGGAAACTGGCTTGCAAAAGTGAGTGACAAATCAGGTCATTCCTTGTGTCAGAAGGGCCAGGCCAGAAAAGCATTTAGCAGCAAAGACACTCCAGGAGAAGGCAGGACCAATGATTGAGCTCAGACAATGAGAACTGAGGAAAGGTTGCTGATTAACAGTTCTAACAAGCTAGGGGACAGAGAGCTCCAGGGCTGAGCGACACCATGGGGAGTGTTAATGACAATTCTTTTTAGAACAACGTGGGCAACGAAAAGGAGGGCAATGTTACATATTACTTACAGATATGTATGTATCTGGTAAAAGTGTAAAAATGATTATACTGAAGGAAAATATAGACCTTGTACAAGGAAACACAAGTATGTAAACATGCATGAATTGTATATATGCTTATATGTACATAGATGTGTAAATTGTGAACTATGTTTTCCTCACTCACAATACTAATTATATACACCCTCCAAAGTCTCTCACAGTGAACAAATATATTTCCTAACATATGTGAGACTGTGACATATACATAATGATATATGTCCCTGTAGATGTTTTGCATTTGGGGTGATCTCAAGCACTGTTTTCCTGATAATGTCAGTCTTAGAAAGCTTTTCATTAGAAGGACTATCCTCACAGTCAAGAAGGAACAAAGTAAACATCAACTGTGAGACAGTCAGGCATTTCAAGAGAAATATGAAACCGAAGTCAATAGCCATTAAGAATCAGATTCAAAGCAACACATCCTCCAATAGGAAAGACTTGAGAATTGCACCCTAACTACTAATGGAAATGCAACACCTGGAGAGAGGTGGCCACCAAGCAGAACATGTGGTTAAATGAAGTCCCTGGAGACAGACAACATAGGAAAGAAGTCAGGAGATGGAGGAGTGTTTTCACAGAATAACAGACTTAGCAACAAGTCTCACAGGTATAAGGTCAAGGGATACTCCTTCCCCTCCCCTCTAAAAATATTAACTTATTTACTTATTTAATTGTATGTATATGTATGTTTGTGACTGGATGTATATACACCAAGTATATATAGTCCTTGGATGTTAGAAGAGACATCAGATGCCCTGTTTGTAAGTCATCATATGGGTACTGGGAACTAAACTATGATAGCAGTAAACATTCTTAAGCACAGAGCCAGATGTGCAGCCCATTCTTCCCCCTTTTGCAGTGCTGGAGTAGAATCCAAACACCTTACCGCTAAGCCACATCCCCAGCACCAAGGGGCAGTCATTTATTTTATGAAAAATTTGCCACCTGCTTATTTCTTTGAAGTGTGGTTGAATGAATGCTGCAACATGCATGTGGAGGTCAGAGGACAAGTTGCAGGAATCACTTTTCTACATTTGAGAGTCTGAGAGAATGAACTTGGATCATCAGCCTTTGTAGGCAAGCATCCTTATCCAATGAGTCATCTTTCCAGGCCTTGTCAGTCCACTTTTTTGATTGTCAAAGACAGGGTCTCACAGTGTAGCCCAGATTGGCCTATTAATCCCTACTAAATTCAGGTTTGCCCAGAACTTGGAATCCTCCTACTTCAGCCTCTGAAGTGCTATAATTCCACACATGAGCTTTCACAGCTGGCATGGGACAGCCTTGCAATTAATACATACAGCTAGAATAACACCTCAAGACATAATGTTCACTTTAATTACAGTAGACTAGCAAGCAGCAAAAAATGGTTTATAGGCAAATGAATTGTTCCTCAAAACTATTAAAGTTTGATTCATCTCTTTATAAGTTTTCTGAGACATCAAAACACCTAAGATAACATATGTAAAAAATTGAATTTTTTTTTATTTTTCTTCCTCATTTATTTTTCAAGGCAAAGTCAAAACAATGATTACACACCCAATGATTATAAATTTAAAATACATTATATAATGCAAATGCTTTCTACTATATATAAACATATGTCTTGAGTTACAGTATTTAAAGTTTGAATATGCCGGGCGGTGGTGGCGCACGCCTTTAATCCCAGCACTTGGGAGGCAGAGGCAGGCGGATTTCTGAGTTCGAGGCCAGCCTGGTCTACAAAGTGAGTTCCAGGACAGCCAGGCTACACAGAGAAACCCTGTCTCAAAAAACAAAAAAAAAAAAAAAAAAAAAAAAAAAAAAAAAAAAACGTTTGAATACAGGGTAAACACTCCAAGATTAAATGACAAGGTTAAGTGTCTAATTCTGCAGCCTTTTGTACCTGGCATATGCTGAGACTTCCCTAATGATAGATTTACATTTGTTTTTTAGCTACTAACATTTATTTCTTTCTCTGTAGATTAGCCTCTATATTTTTATTGGATAGTTTCTTTATTTACATTTCAAATGTTATCCACTTTCCTGGTTTCCCCTCCGGAAACACCCTAGCCCATCTCCCCTCTCCCTTCTTCTATGAGGGAGCTCCCCCACCCACCCACTCCCACTCCCACCTACCCACCCTGCCATTCCCCTACACAGGGTCATTAAGCCTTCACAGGACTAAGGGTCTCTCCTCCCACTGATGCCTGACAAGGCCATCCTCTGCTACATATGCAGCTAGAACAATGAGTCACTCATTGTGAACTCTTTGGTTGGTGGTTTAGTCCCTGGGAACCCTGGGAGTTCTGGTTGGTTGATATTGTTGTTCTTCCTATGGGGTTGCAAAACCCCTTTAGCTCCTTTATTTAAAATGTATTAACTTGAGCCACGTTGTGTTTTAGAGGATATGTAGATGTATATGCATATGTGTATATGATGATAGACAAGAAGCAATGTTTACAAAGGCAAGCAGTGCCCTTGTGTCTTCTCAATTCAAGTTTTCTGAACATTAGGGACAATTGTTGTGGGTAGGAATTTTCAGTCACCCATATCATCCATCATGGAGCACCAGCCCTGGGCCAGGCATTGTGCTAAGCACTGTGCTAGGTGCTGGAGCTATCTAAATGAGACCCACAAAAGGCTCCGCTCACCCGGAGCTTCTACTCTGCTGGGAAAACAATCAGTCAGAAAAAAAAAAATTAAGTAGTATGTGCTGTGGGGAGCGAGCATGTTAGACCAGCAAGCCTCAGGGGGAAGGAGTGCAGGGAAAGAAGGTGTGCAGGGAAAGCCTTGCTGAGAAAGTGCTTTTGAGTAAAGGAAAGGAGTAGAGGTAGAGGTAGTCTTGCAGCTATCTGGAGTGACTGCATTCCAGACAGCGGAAGCAATCAATGTAAAGGCCTGAGGCTGGAGCATACTTGACAGGTTGAAGAAAGAGCAAGGAAGCTAGTGGGCCTGATGGAATTGTGCTAAGGAGAGACTCCTGGGGCAGGAGAGCACAGAGGTCACAGGAGGTGAGGGTATAGAATCATTCAAAGGACCTGGGGTTTTGCCTATCGAAATGAGAAGCATGGCAGTTTCTGAGCCAACTTCTATGATACAACTTTCATTTTGTTGTTGTGGCCACCCCAAATGGGCCGAGGCTGCAAGCACAGAGGCCACTGGGAGGCTGGTGTTCTCAGTAGAAGATATGATCACCTCAGAAGAGATAATGGGGTTTTGGGCCCTAGCGTTAGTGGCAGTGTGAGAACTGCTCTTTTGGTTAGAAGGTAGACCTGCCAGGGTGTTTGTTTGCTAGCTAGCTAGCTTGTTTGCTTGCTTGTTTGCTTGATTGCTTGCTTGCTTGATTGATTAATTGATTGCTTTTATGGATTGGATGCAACCTGTGGAAGAAGAATTAAGAGTAGTACAAATGGTTTAGGACTAGTAGGTGGAAAAAGTTTCTGGGCATTAACTGATGTGAAGTGGGCATAGTGACATCCACTTGCAATACTAGCAGTAAGTAGGCTGCAACAGGAGGATTCCTGTGGCTTCAAGTCCTGCCTGGGCTACATAGTGAGACACCCTGTCTTGTAAACAAAAATATGAAGACCTCATTGGGAAGTTATATACATATCCGCACTTGATTTGTATTGAGCTATCATTATAAACAGTTTGTTCTATACATCTGCCTATGCACACATAACCATCAGTCTACTATATTTATATTTTATCAAATTATTTACATTCATCTTAATTACTCTATTTGATAGATTCAGATACAATTTAAGTACCACAAATTCTGGGTTTGTTGGTTCATAATTTTTTTTTTTTGCAGTCAATTATCCTGGAGAATGAAAATAAGATGAGGCATTTGGAAAACATAGGACCACTTGAATATGGATCAACAGACTATGAATATCCATGAGGTGCTATTTGCATGGCTGTAGTGTGACTGTCCTTCTCTTGTGCCCCGTGGCAACTCTAGAAGCATACAATATAGTACAGCGTTCTGAAAAATGTACCTCAGAAACTGCAGTTGTTGGGGAGGACAATCCACTTCAATACAAACCTGAGCTACGAAGTGGTTCCTGGTGAGCATGGATGAGCATGCTCCTGCTGATCTCTCATGGACTTCCAAGAACTCTAGGGAGCAGCACAACATCTTGAAATCCCGGTGACTACATAATAAGAACTATATAAATGTGGTCCCTTCTACCATGTTGCTTCAAACACTCTGGGTTCCTTGGCAGTGTCTTCATCCCCCAGCCCCCCAAAAAGTTTGTCAGGGTACAACGAAAAGGAATTTGTAAAAACAGACAATATCTGTCATATGGCTACAGTTTTACAAGCAACCTTTGTCTTTCTACCATGGAAATTTTTATGTACCATCTAAAAACAGCAAAGATAGTTCGGTTACTTCTCATGCACCCAGCTTCAACAACATGTGGCTTCTAAAGATTTTATTTTATGTGTTTAAATGTTTTGTCTGCATTCGTGGACCACATCTGTGTCTGGTGCACACTGAGTTCAGTAGAGGCCTCAGAACCCCTGAAGATGACGTTATAGGTGGTTGTGAACCACCACATGGCTACTAGGAACCAAACCTGGGTCCTCTTCAAGAGCAAAAACATGCATTTAGCTGCTGAGACATCTTTCTAGCCCCCAAATTTTTGGCTTTTTAAATATAGTACTTTGAGAATTACACATAAGTTCAGAATGTAGTTTGATCATATACACTCCCCACTCTAACTTCTTCTAGACTTACCTCCCAACATGTCCCCTTCCCAACATCTAGTGGCCCCCTTAATTTCTTTTTTTTTTTTTTTTTTTTTTTTTTTTTTTTTTTTCTTTTGCTTTTTTGAGACAGGGTTTCTCTGTGTAGCCCTGGCTGTCCTGGAACTCACTTTGTAGACCAGGCTGGCCTCGAACTCAGAAATCCTCCTGCCTCTGCCTCCCAAGTGCTGGGATTAAAGGCGTGCGCCACCACGCCCGGCTCCCCCTTAATTTCTTAAAAATATTATTTATATAAGTGATTTGTCTGAATGTCTGTGTACCATGTGTGTGCCTGGTTTCTGTGGAGGCCAGAAGAGGGCGCCAGATCCCTTGGAACTGGAGTCACAGACAGTTGTGGGCCACTATGTGGATGCTGATACACTGAAAACACATAGATCCCAGGCTCTCTAGAAGAGCACCCCATTCTCTTAGACACTGACCCATCTCTCCAGAGAGTACTTTTTGTTAAAAAAAAAATGATAATCCACTGAGTCAAATTAGTGCTGCCTTCATGTACACGGATGTGGGTCCTTCTTCTGCCACATGAACAACCTACCAATGACCACATCCACAAAGGTAAGTAAGTGACCCCTCGAAGCAGCCATCAACTACCAGCATCTCCTCAAGTAGGGGTAGGGCCTTGGGAGTCTCTCCCCCACCATGCTGGAATTTTGACTGCCTTGATCTTGGGCAGACAGCCCTGGCTGCTGTGGCATTCTTGAGTACAATCTTGCCAAGTTCAGAAGGCAGCATTTCACAGCATTCCTCTCCATACTCCAGTTTTTCCATTCTCCCATCTCTTCTTTGATGTTCTCTGAGCTACAGTTGAGGGTTGGACCAGATTTTCCACTTAGGACTGAGCACTATTAGCACTTTGACCACTTATGAGCCTCTGTATTAACTGCTGCCCACTGCAGAAAGAACCTTCCTGAGCAAGGCTGAGAGCAGCACTAAACTATGTGTATAAACACAAATGCTTAGAAGAAGGATGACCACTTAGCAAAATAACAATAGCATGTTCCTCTAGAGCCTATGATATCCCTTGTTATGGGCTTTGATTGAGTTTACAATACTAGACATGAAATCCCTCCTGTTGCATGGGCCTCACATATAATCAAGAGAGCAATTGGTTGCCTCCACAAACAGGCTTGCCACTATTTGATAGTGCAGCATGCAGCAGCAGCTTCTAGCTTTGAGTAAGGCCTTTGATGTCTCTCTCCAGACCAGCATTCCACATAGCACCTTTCAGCACTATGGAAGCTAGCCAGCAGAAATGGGTTCCCAATCAGTTCCCAATTAATTTCACTCTTGCTTGCAACCCAAGTGTGTATTGCCTTACCATCTGCTTACAGTGACCAAAAAATCCTTAAGCCTAATAGAGCAATATACAAACCAAAGCAAAACTCCATGAAACATAATACAAATAGAAGCAATGAAATAATATAAAATAAACACTAAACAAGAACACTTAATGAATTGATGGCCCGGCCTCTGGCTCTAGCAGGCTGTGTGGAGTGCTGTGTCCAGGAGAGGGGAGCTGGTTTCTGCAGCCTCACAGATACCACTGGCAAGATGGTGGCTGGAACTGGAATTGAACAGTTGACAAAGCTGAGTTTGCATTGCCTTCACCTCACTTCACCAGGGGTTGCCACAAAGGTAGTTTATATTCCGGCATGATAGACTCGGGATGACTAGCTAGGCTGCTTATATGGCAGACTGACAGCTCCAATAAAGGTACCCCAAAGAGCACACAGGTACTAGATCACTCTTTCTGTCTGTATCAGAAGTTATGCCGTATCAAGTCCAACTTAGTTACAAGCCCATCCAGACTCAAACAGGGACAGGAAGACTATTCCCTCAGGAAGCAGGAATGTTATGGGTGTGCCACGTGTGTAGTCCCACAGGGCTTCTCACTCACAAGGTCTCTGCACTTGGCTTTAATGCTTTTGAAATTTGTAATAAATGTGAACACAAGCTCCTGTGTTTTCACTTCCCCCTGGTCCTAACTGATTTCATAGCCAGTTTTGCCTTGAAAGGAGAAATGCCAGAGCCAACACTGTGAGAAGGGCTCATGAGATGAGAGGTATTGTTGCAGATACCTTTGGGGAACACAACCTACCACAATTAATCCTGAAGTATGTAGTGTGGACTAGGGCATTTTATCTCATTAGGTTTCCCTAGTCATGTAAACCAAGTACTTACCCAGTAAGTACAGTGTCACTCTGCTACCTACCGCTTATCAACTACATTACCAACTACCTATTCATGTTGCTTAGCAGCCTCAGTTGGTCCTAGCTGTGTGGATCTTGTTCATTTTTGGTCTCTAAAGTGGCTAAACAACGGAAGTTATTGTACTGTCTGCTTCATAGTAGAAGTTCAGTAACTTTCACCTCCTCCCTTTCCCTTGCTATAACCTTCCAGTTCAGGGGTATCAGTAGAGGGTTTTTGTCTTCATTAATGAGGGCTATATAGCTACTAAGCATCAAGCTAGGTTTCCATCCTTGTCTTTTGGTTTGTAAGATGGCCCCACTTGCTGAGTGGTTTGTATTCCCTTATCTAGATGAAACCCAGCCTTGGCTTCTGTACAAAAATACTCACTTTGCCCTACCAACTAGTCACAATAGAATGTCTAGGGTCTGTTCCACATTTCACACATTTACCTTCCCTGCCCCTCTTCTTGCTCTCATCCTAGAGTAGTGTGCCTGTTCCATACAGGCTCCTGAAAGTCCTTTGCTCTTTTCAACTCTGCCCCAGGATTAGTGTCTCGGTTTGTTTTCGGTTGCTACGATAAACATCATGACTAAAAGCAATTTTGGAAGGAAAGGGTTCATTTTCCTTACAGTTCCATGTCATAGTCCATCGTTGAGGGAAGCCAGGGCAGAAACTCAAGTAGGGCAGGAAGCTGGAGGGAGGAACTGGAGCAGAGGACATGGAGGAGTGCTGCTTACTGGTTTGCCCTCAGTGGCTTGGATGGTCGTTCAGGAGTTTGCATTTACACTGGAAAAAGCAATCTCTGATGCTTTCTGTAACATTTGAAATATTTTAAGAAGCACACATTAGCATTTTCATAGACATACTACTGCATTCCTGAAAGATAAGAGCTCATCTTTAAATCCACGAAGTGCTATGTATAGAGAGTATTTTCTCCAGACATCCCTGCTGGTCTTAAACCTTCGTGTTGATTCCTGCCAATTCAACTGAGGCCTGGCTGTTCCTGCTAGTTCTTGCCACTGCTACTGTTACCCCGGACACTACTGAACTGAACTGCTAATATATCCACAAACTGTAAATTGTTTATGAGTATTTCAAGCTGCCGCTACTGACCTATAAACTGAACTACTGATTTCCTGACAACACAAATAAGATTTGCTCCAAAGAACTATTTCTAAACAGGTCCACTTCCCCCATATCATAACCTTTCTTTTCCACTACCTCTAGTTAGGGGTGGGCTAGAAGCCAGGCTAAAACATTTTTAAAACCATCATTAAAAATAGGTTTTAAAAACTTAAAACAACATGAGAGGTCATCTTTAAATCCACAAAGTGCTATATAGAGAGAGCATTTTCCTGTTTTTTAATGTTTTGGAGTGTGTGTGTGTGTGTGTGTGTGTGTGTGTACACAAACATGAGAATGTATACATGCATATGTGTCAGTGTGCATGAAGAAGCGTGAGAGGAGAACCTTGAATGCCTTATTCCATTTTGCTCATAAAGAGTATTAGTCATTATTCTTTTAAGATGGGGTCTTGCTATGGAGCTGAGGGCAGTTCACCAGCTTCAGCCTCTAAGTGTTGAGATAAGTGTGCATCACTATGATCTATTAGAGTGAACCCTTATAAGTGTATCCTTTGAAGAAAGTGAATTTAGAAAATATAAAAATGTTTGTGGATTTGTCTGGGAAAACAAGAAATCTCCCATTATACCAAATGATGCAATCATTCCAATAATAAATTCTCTCAGTAATGTTTCTATTATTTAAAATGTCTTACAATTGCAACAAATCTTTGCATATATGCCTTCCTATACTGTACCTACTATTATATCCAGTCTGACACTGTCAGTATAAATTAGTAGTGATGTGTTCACAATGTATAATGTATGATGGAACTGTTCTCCAGAACAATTGGGTTTCTGGACATTATATGGCCTATAATATAATATATAATATAAAATGGGGAAAATTACCTTAAATCTGCCTATCTCTCAAACTTGTTCCAAGGACTGAAAGAAAAATGGGAATGGAGTGGGGAGATTGTTCAGTGGTTAAGAGGATTTGTTGCTCTTGAGGAGGAGTGAGCTTCGATTGATTCCCAGAACTCATATGGTGGCTCATCATTCAACTTCCACGGGATTCAATGCCCTCCTCTGACCTGTGCAGGCATCAGCCATGCATAAGGCACACACACATACATACATACATGTGAACAGAATGCT
Organism: Tokudaia tokunoshimensis; assembly: GCA_036184795.1. NCBI lineage: Eukaryota > Metazoa > Chordata > Mammalia > Rodentia > Muridae > Tokudaia > Tokudaia tokunoshimensis. The sequence continues at coordinate 104,725,143 of BTHU01000023.1, forward strand.
CATATTCACTAAATACATACATACATAAATCTAAAAAATGAAAAAGAAAGAGATATGGACACGGTGTGTTTTAGAGACTATTCAACTCCCCACAATGACCATTCAATCATTATAAAGGTCTCAACAATACTCAAAAGGTGGGCACAATATTACAATTATTTATGCTGTTTTATTTTTTATCAATTCTCATTAGAAAAGACTCACACAATTTGTCCCGAATAGATTTAATGTCCTGAACCCTCTCCTAAGCCTGCCCTGCATTTGACTGTTGTGTATGTGAAATGTGGCTCACCTGATGGAAGAATGACATTTATAATGTTACTTAATGTAAAGGCCCCTTGTTTCTATTTTCCACTAACGAGACACTTCCCCACCCTCTTAATTTACATATTGGGATATAATTATAGGCATTAATTGTTTTTCCTAAGTAATATAATTTTACAGCTTCCTCTCCTTCCATACCACCACCTACCTCCATCTCCTCATTTCTTTTGAGACCCATTCTTTTTGACAGTCTGAGCTGGTCTCAAACTCTCTACATCCTTCAGGGTAGCTTCAAACTTTGAACTCACAATCCTCCTGCTTCAGTCTTCTGATTTCTGGTATTGCAGGCATGTACCACCATGCCTGGCTAAAGATAGTGTTAACATGGCAGGTAAATTTGTGAGAAACATCCAAGCTATTTTAACAAATGTAGACAAGAAATGACCTCTTGGAGGCTGGAGAGCTATCACTACAATTTCTCTTTACCACGGGAGCACAGTCCTACCTGCATCCCACCCATTTTTCAATGTCCAGCTCTAACAGCCTCTCTTTCAGAAGTGCTCCATAGATGTGATCTCTACTACTTTTTTATTTTAAACTTGGAATAAGCTCCTATCACAGACTACCTTGCATCACAAACACACTCTCATTAACTTCAACTTTTTTCCATGAAGGAAACAAACAATGCCATTAATGTATCACCCTCTCAGTGGATACAACCACCCTTGATGTGTAAGTAATTAAAGAGAAGTTCTAAAGCAGAAAATATAAAACCTATGCTCTCACAAATGGGCATGGAGTCCACACAATGACCAATGACCGGATGGTGTTTGCACACCATCAACATGACACACGCTTCCCATGGCTCACAAGGCTGAAGAAGCTGCTACTTTGTTGGCTCCATCTCTTACCTCTCACTTCAATCCTTCAGCCTCCAGGGTCTTTTAAAAAATTCTGATCTTTCAATACATTAAGTCTGCCTCCATCTTCAGGATATTCCTTACATTCTTGCAGTATTCAGTTCAAAGAGGCTTTTCTTGACTATATTGTCCACATTAGGACTACAACTCCACTGACTCTATCATATTACTTTAACTCTGTATAGAATTTTATCTTGCTGAAATAAACATGTTCATTTGTTTACAATGGAATCCAAGTTCCACGGGAAGAGGGACTTCTGTTATGTTCAATGCTGAGTACCTTCTGTGGCTCAGAAGAGTCTTCAGTACTAATGATGCTTTTGGCTATAGGAAACAGAACACTTGTCTACCTAAAAGTGACATAAAGGGCTAGAGATATAATTTGGTTGATAGAGTACTTGTCTAGCATGCACAAAGCCCTTGGTGTGATCCCCAGCACTTCAGCTACCAGGTATGAGTTCAAGTCAAGTTTTAGCTATGATGGAGAGTGTCAAGGCAGCCTGGCAGAATGAGACTGATTGACTCAAGTATTAAGTTTCTGCCCATGAAAAGAAATCCAGAGCTAAGTAATATGAAAGTAGATTTGAGGGCTGAACACTGCTGAATTCTGGTTTGGCTTCTTTGAAGTTGTCTTGGTCTTCCCTCTTGGTTACGATACAGCTGCCCAGGGTTGATGCTTCACATACAAAAATACATCACTCTAGAGAAGAATGAGGGACATGTTCCCCCCCCCCCGTATGTATGTATTTACATGTTATGTATTTTACGTGTTTTATAGGACTATCCTCCAAGCCACTGTAAAGTGTAAAGGCCCCTTGCTTCTTGTTTCTAAATTTCACTCATGAGACACCTCCCCACTCCCTTAATTCACATATAAGGACAATTGTATCCTAATTGTACATGGTCTTAGGAGCACTCAGAAGAGATAGAGGATATAAGGAGGGAAGGAGATTCATCTGCTTTTCTGCCTTGGGTTAAGCTATAGGTGCAGACCTTTCAGCTTTTACGTCATCCACACTCTTGCCAGTATCTCATGCATTGCTCTGTAAGTAAGTCTAAAACACTCCTTGCTTCCCAAGGTTAATTTTGGTGGAACTGTACCTTTTAGGGTCATTGGGACTTTAGCAGGAGGGGAAGATGTTGTTTACATCTTGCCCAGGGAAGGAATTTTAGCAATAGTGTGTAAATGTTTTGCCTGAATGTGTATATGTATACCACATGTGGGCCTTGCTCCTGAATCGGTTAGAAGCACTGGAGCGATTCCCCTGAAACTGGACTTCAGTGTGGTTGTGATTCACAAGACAGGTGCTGGGAACTGAACCCATGGCTTCTGCAAGAGCAACGAGTGCTCTTGACCTCTAAGCCATCTCTTTATCCTCAGAGGGGACTGGACTCTGCTCCATGATCTGGGCATTGAACTTATGGGCTGGGAAACGAACACCTCTTTCTGTCAAGGTGGAGAACTTCCCCAGGAGTCCTCTTGGTCTGCTGTCTTACACCCATTGCCCCAAACTGAGTAGGATTCTAGGCCATCCTACAGTAGAGGAGAGAGTTGAGCATGGATTAGTATTTACCAATTATGATTCATCAGTACCTGGAGCACTACCTTTCTTTCCTAAACCCTGTGCCTGAAGCCTTGTACCTGAAGCAGTGAATCTGGGGTTAGCAAAGGAAAAAAAAATGCTAGAGTATTCTGGAGGTCACCAAGTAGGAGCCAGACACACAGATGTTTACCATTCATCGAACACATGGTGTGAATTAGTGCTGATCCACCTGCAGGTAACAGTTTCAATCTCTCTCTCTCTCTCTCTCTCTCTCTCTCTCTCTCTCTCCTCCTCCTCCCCAACACACACACACACACACACACACACACACACTGTGAGGTCAACATATAGGACAATGCCTGTCCCTTAGAGGACTTACAGGTCCCAGGTCCTGGAAGAACCCTCCATCTGTGCTTTATCATGACCAATGCAAAGGTGGCCGAATGGGCTTGCTGCTAAGATACTTGGCCTTCTCTGGGTTCCTGGAGTCCATTCCCATGCCCTTGTTTCCATAACAAAGCCCTTGTGTAGGTGTGTGACTGTTTGCTCTTTGAAGGCCCTAGAAGTGTGGAAACTGCCTTATGGGCACTGGTGGAAATCCTAAAAGGGCAGGTTGGATCCCTGGTGATGGGCCATTTCAAACTTAAAACGAAACAACAACAACAAATGAAGTTGATCCTTTCATTTCAGAATTAAGGCTTGGCAGTGTCACTAGCACTCTATGATTCGCCTTGTTTGTGTCTTAAGCATGCATGCTTTACACCTAGTCAGATGTTCTTTGATTCTTAGGAAAACAATTTCTTGGAAGCTGGGGAAATTAAGGAAAGGGTGAGACGGTTGCAGGGCACAGGTAAAAGCTAGAGGATTGAAAGGTCCCCCAAAAGCCTACCCAGTGAGCACTAGGGCCACCTACTCCTTGTGGAGTCACTGCAGAACCACACAACTCATCACAGGCTCTGGGGCCCCTCACCACCCAGCTCTCCCTGCCTGGGTTAGACTTCTAGAAGCCGGTGCCCTGGTTGCCCTAAGAAGTGGATGCCTGGGTGGGGAAAAAAAGGGGGTTGGGTACAGGACCCAGGCAAGTCTTTCCTGCAGCAAACCTGCTCTTCCTTCCTTTGACATAGGGCAGACCCAACCAGGCTGAGTACACAATAGGAGGCATGCTGCTCCAAGTTGTTTCCCAGCCTCTAGCCGCCTGGGACCCAGGGGCTTGCGGGTTGGGGCTAAGTGAGATTTCTCCCACCCCTCACTAGTCCTGAAGTCTTAAGGAAGGCAGAGGACCCTTGCGGCCCCAGCACACCCTAGTCTTGGAGACCTTTCATCACCCACCTCTGACCCCCTCCCGCGCCATACTCGGAAAAAGAAGCAGCCTTATCTCGCCTCCCGGATGCGGCTGCACCAGCAACATCAGCTGCGGGCGGAGCCCGGGTGCTTGCCACTTCCCCCTCTTCCCGCGTGACCCTCGCCCCCACCTCCAGCACTTCCCCCCCTCCAGGAGACACACCCTCCTTCTTAGGCTGTTGGCCACTCAGGTCGGGGCCCTTGGTGAGAGGGAGCAGCCGCCGCCGCCCGGCAGGACCCAGAGCGTGCAAAAGCTTGAGCGAAAAGGAGGGAAAGAAGGAGGAGCGGCGCGCGGGGGGAGGAGCCGCGGGAGCTGGGCGCGGGGCGGCGAGTTGAGATGTGGCCGGCCTGTCGGCCTGTAAACACAGGCAGCAGCAGCAGCAGCGGCGGCCGCCCGGGCCCGGGGCACTGAGCGCGCCCGCTGAGACCTGCCCGCCACCGCTGCCATGGCCGAAGTGCGCAAATTCACCAAGCGGCTGAGCAAGCCAGGCACGGCAGCCGAGCTCCGGCAGAGTGTGTCGGAGGCCGTGCGGGGCTCCGTGGTGCTGGTGAGTGGTCGAGCGACGGGGAGTCCCGGGGGGGTTTCGCTCACACCGGGAGCGGCGCGGTGGCTTCCCGCGCGCGCGCTGGGGACCATGGGCAGGATGGGCGCAGCGGTAGTCGGTGCGCGAGGAGCTCTCTTTCTCCTCTGTTCTACTTAAGTTTTCGCTCTGGCGACCGGCTGCCGGGGTGGGAGTCTCAGGCGCCACGGGATAGCGCTCTGGCTGCCCCACCAGCGTGCGCTGGGCTGGAAGCTGAACGGCAAAGCGGGTTTCACAGAGCTGAGGACGGAGAGTGGGTCTCCACCCCGACGGGGGCGGCTGAAAGCTTCAGATCGCACCTCCTGCTCCCCCGGACCCCCGCACAAAGAGCTGGAGATTAGGGCACGAGGAGATCAGGATCCCTTTAGGAGGGCACCTGGGGCAGCCTAAGCGGAAGGATGCGATGAACACAGACATACTTGAGCGAGGATCCACATCGAGTACACGCGCGCACATACACACACTTAGACACACAAAAAACCCCACCCAAAAGCCCAGGGCGCCCAAGCTCTGGCGGGCGATGTGGACAGAGGAAGCATAGCGACTTCCTCCTGCTACTGGGGAGAGGGAGGGTGGTGATGGGTGTTGAGGGATACTGCCAACTAAGGCAGAGAGAGAGAGAGGATTGGAAACAATGGGGCTCTGCGCCTGAGTGGGTTTTGAGTCTGTATCCTCTGGGAGAGGATGGCTTTTAAGACTTGTGAGCGATTGGGAGCAAGAGGATGGGGGAAAGACTGGATGTTGCTGTGTAGGGATGAAGACCCTAGAACCAGACACCTACCGCAGACTACTGGGCATGTCTTGGCAGCGGGTAGAGCTGGGGGGATGGGGATTGGAGAGCGTTCTGACATCCCCCCTCTCCGGGAAGCCACCCCTCCCCCGCACGCCAGCGCACCCTCATCAGCCCTGTTCAGATTGTCTAAATCTGGAGGGAAGCCTTGGATAAGGGGCACTTGCTCCTTCGCTTTTAAAGGCCCCTGTTGCCAATTTTTTGGACTGGGGACCAAACCTTAAATAAGCAGTGGGTCTGATTCATTAGCGTGCTTTTTGTTACTTTGTTTTGCAGGAGATTTGCTGGGTTTTGTCCCTTTCCGCTCCGATATTATTTTATGTCATTTGCTGTGTTTAAATCTCACCACTTAAGAGGGCTTTTTGTTAGCACAACTTATCCTGGGAAGGGAACCTCGCAGCTTTTCCTTGTAATTTTTATGTTGATCTTGTAGAATCGGCAATAAAACCAACATTAAAGTGAGGCAAGGGGCCTGATCCTAACAGTGGGGAAAGTTGACATTAGTAGGAGTTCTGGAAGAGGATCAAAGGTAAAATATGTACCTTTGAGATAAAAATCGGATTTCTAATAACTGCAACTGTGCAGAGCCAAGTGACTTTAAAGAAATGTCTTTATCGTGGCTGGACCCTTGATGTTTAATCCTGCTGCTGGGTAAAACTAAACCCAGACCTTTAATGTTGTTTTAATGGATTTGGCTTATTGTATATTTCACTTGGATTTGGAGCCAGAACATGTTGAGGTCAGATCAGAACCTCACTTGTCATCAGGGCCATTTAAGAGAGGACCACAAGCTGTGTGCAAGGCATTTATACCAGGTTGTCATCTTCAGTGGTTATTAGCAAGTGATCAGACAGCCTAGCACAAGGATGGCTTTTCTAAAATCATAAAGAATGATGGCTTTTCTAAAATCATAAAGAAAACCTTCCCTGAGAAGGAGTGGTTGGGCACCTAACACAGAGTGTGAAGAGAGAGGAAAGATGGACAGATGGTATCAAGAGAATAAATGGGGCACAGACAACCTCTGCTGGGATTTGACCAGCATTTGACCTGCCTCCCACAACAGTAAAAAGTTAACACTCTTTCTGAGGTTTTAGGCTTTGAAAAGATCAGTTTTGAGACGGTCTCATTCTGTAGCCCAGGCTGTTCTGGGACTTTGGTCTTGTACTTGGTAGTCCTCTTGCTTCAGCTTACTGGGCGCAAGGATTACAGACATGTGCCGCCTATAATTTTTTGTGCAGCATAGGTTCACTGGCTTCTTCCTACCTCTGCATTCTTGGCAATGCTAGAAAAAAAATCTATTAACAGAGAAAGACTCTTCTGGGAGCTACAGCCAATGACCAGGGAGTCCTGGTCAGCTGACGTTACTTGGGATCAGTTTTTAGCTTTTATACAAGGGAATGTAGAGGAGTGAAATCTACTTATTTCTGTGATATGTGATGTGTATTAAGACTTGGGGCACGGAGGGGGTTGTGTGAGAAGTTTCTAGTGATCTAAATCCATCCATTGAGCCCTTATGCTGTACAAGGCATGATTGTTAGGTGCTTTAGAACGTTTAATTCATTTATTTAGTTCCAATCTAGGGTGTATGTGTGTGTGTGTGTGTGTGTGTGTGTGAGAGAGAGAGATACTAATCGATCTCTGGGTCTTCAATAATGCTGTTTGTCAATTAAGAAATAAATAGCTTTAAACAGTACATTCATTCTCACATATTACTTTCCCTCCGGTTTCTCGTTGTTGTTTGGTTGATTTTTGTTGTTGTTGTTGTTGTTGTTGTTGTTTTTAGCTTCATAGACCTGTTAATCAGAGTTAGGAAAGCCAGAGGTGACTGGAGAGCAAAACAACCGTGCTGCAGCTGTTGTCAACTTCTGGTTCAGGTCTGATGTAAGCCCCAAGTGTTTATTGAGGGACAGCTGAGGTGGGATTTACACTTGCTGCCATAAACCCAAGATAGTATTAGAGTTTCAGCACAAGTTGGAGTCATTAGCACAGCAGGCCACACTTTTCTTCCCATGTAATTCTTGACAGAACTTGGAAACCCTAGCAAGCTGAACAAATATACACTATTTCCTGTTTAGTTTTTTTTCTTTTTTACAGCTACACCCTTCTTGGCATGTCCATAACATCATTCAGTTTTGCTCACTGTTCAGAAAAAAAAAAGTGCAGAGGGCTTGGGCCCTGGCTATATATAGCATGTCATTATTAGTATTTCCATGAATCTATTAACTATGTAATGAAACGGGCAGAGAAAGAGAGGCTGTTTCACAGCTGCATGTTCTAGTGAGTTCAGCATTTTTATGAAGATCAGTTTTAAACCAGGGAAAGGGCTAATTATCGAATCGCCATTGACTAGGTTATCTCAAGAGAGCCTTGGGAAGCGGCAAGATAACCCACCAGTGAGCATTGACGCTAATGGAAAATGTTCACGTACATGCATTTTTAAAGTGCAGAGTTCTGTGTTTTTGTTATACTTCAGGTTATAGTTCTTGGTGCCTGGTGGGAACCAAAAACATTTGAGAAACACGCTGTATCTCCTAGTAGGAGTTTAAATAGTGCTTGCTACTTATGATCACCAAAAAGTTGTTAGATATTACCAGTCGTAGCTCCTTGAGGTAAGGTAATTCAGACAGGTCTTTGGCTGGTGTCAAGGGATTTCAAATGAGCACAAACTAGCTCTCTAGCATTGAGAAAGGCCAGTGAGGGGTCAGCAGCTGTTCCTTTCCTCCGCCCGCCACTCACAACCGCCTTTGAACAGAGTAGTTGTCTTGCTTGCCTTTAGGCAAGAGCTGAAAAACTCAGCAGCTCCTCTGTTCCATCTTCCCAGGGGACTGGTGAAAAGTACTTAATATAGGACAAAATCTACAACGTCATTTGGAAGGAGACAATACTTCCATTGTGGAATAAAGTCAGTTTCAACTTGGGCTTTCCCCTCTCTGATGTTGGGGACAGAACTCATGGCCCTGGAGTGTGCTAGGTGCACACAAACTATTACTTACCCACACTCTCTTAGCCCAACTAGGCTGTGCTTGTTTACTTATTTAACTCATGATGCCCCTGACTCAGTCTCCTGAATGCTCGGGGTTTACAGGCATATACTGCCATACCTGGCTTCAATTTTGGCTTCTTGAGCATGCCTTTCCAGTTCACAGATTTAGTTGGGCTCTTATTGACCTGAGAGTGAGAAAGGTTAGCCACAGTCATGGCACCTGAACATAAGAATTCCTTATTATTCCTTTTGGTAGCTTCTCTTGTTAGAAGGGTTCGGGGTGACCCACTCTTCTAAAGTTTGTCCAAAGGACCAACTTTGTTAGAAAACCAAAGACCATCTCACTGAGCCTTCACTGAAGCAGCAAATAGAATCTTTACCCCTTCTTTTTTGGTGCGTGTGTGCGTGCGTGCGTGCGTGCGTGCGTGCGTGCGTGTGTGTGTGTGTGTGTGTGTGTGTGTGTGTGTGTATGTAAGTGTCCTTATCTGTGTGCACCCATGCAGAAATCAGAGAACCCTGGTGCCCTGTTCTGTCACTTGACAACTAATTTCCTTGAATCAAGGTCTCTCAGTGACCGGAACTAGCTATTCTTTGGCTAGACTGTTCTATCTTCTTGTCTCTGGACCCCATTCCCACTCAGCTCACAGCCAGACCTGGCTTTTTAAGAAGTGCTGTGGATGGATGTAAACTCATGCTGGAACAGCAAGTATTTTTATATACTTTGCTGTCTCCCCAGTTCTAGAATTTGTTTTGTAAGTTTACCATGTTAAAGCCATTCTCCAGATTGAGGCTTTTCGTATCCTGATTACCAGTGATCTTTCTTAAAACATTTATTGCTTTGCCACTTAAAAATACTTATTTCATTAAAGAAAACCTAGAAGAGAAAAAGATGAAAGTGCCACTATGTCATTGGTCAGAAGGAACTCAATATTTCTAATGTATGTATTTTGACTTTTTTTTTTTTGAGACAGAGTTTCTCTGTGTAGCCCTGGCTGTCCTGGAACTCACTGTGTAGACCAGGCTGGCCTTGAACTCAGAAATCCTCCTGCCTCTGCCTCCCAAGTGCTGGGATTAAAGGCATGCGCCACCACCGCCCGGCGGTATTTTGACTTTTATAGGAATATTTAAATGTTTTTATTTTGTGGTTATGCAAAGCCATCTAGCCAGCCCTTGAGTAACTTTTCTCTTATCTATATCTTATTTATATTGGCTCATATTAGCCAACCTACTCTTGCATAAGTGTATTTAATAAAATTGCCAACAATCTTATTAGGAGTTTTTTATAGATAAACCATCCTTCATTGGTTGATTCTTTATAGATTTTGGATTTAAAAATTTTGGTTTGTGTGTGCACGTGCCCATGTGTGCATCTAAGCATTTTCATCACAGTGCCTGTGTGGAGGTCAGAGGTCAGAGGTCAGTTTTCAGGAGTTGGTTCTCTTCTGCTTTGTTAAGGTGGGGCCTCTCTTGTTTTTGGTGAGCTGTATACTCCAGGCTAGAATGACCTAAGCAATTCTCTTGTCTCAGCATCACATCTCTTAGGGGGAGGGGGCCTGGAATGACAGGCCTCTGCACCTGGCTTTTTAAGTGTGTTCCAGGGATTAAACTCAGGTCTTCAGGCCCTTTTACCTGAGCTGTCTCCCTGGCTCAGTAGTTCTAGTTTCATGCTGCTGTAAACATGAGTTGTGTAGTGTCATAGTTATCTAGATTTTCACTTTATTTTGTATTTTGAGATAGTCTCTTTCTGTGAAGCCAAGGCTGGCTTGAATTTGTAATCCTTTTGCCTCAGCCTCCTGGGATTTCAGGCATTCCTACTGTGCCTGATACTTTAAATTTAAATGAATTAAATCTCTTCCTAAATGGCCCTTGCCATAGTTCAGCTTCTTAGTAGCCATATGTGGTTGGTGACAACCATATTAGATGGTGCTGAAAATACCCCATTCCATCATTGCAGTTCTGATAACTATGACACTACACAACTCATGTTTACAGCAGCATGAAACAGCTGTGAGAAAGTTGTTCCGATGTACTCCACCAATAGAGCATGCTCTCCTGTGCTGACACTGGTTAAGAGTCTTCATCTTTGTAATCTGGTAAGTTATAAAGAGTACATTGATAGTGTAATGTGTATTTCTTTGATTACTGTTGAAATTGAATACTGTTTCCTATGTTGATGGCCCATCCATATAACTTATTTTAAGGACTGTGATCCTTGACTCAGACTTGTTTCCTTGTTTTGGATTCTCGGAATAATCATCTCAACACTTCACAATTCTGTTTCGCTAAGTCAGGGGTGGGGCCACACATGTATGTTCTTTAAAGTCAGCTCCAGGGTGATCTGGGCAACTTATATACTCTAGGCGAGAATGTGCCCTAGATACGTCTGACAAAGGATTGTTTAGATTCTCCCTAAAGACCTCTTTATGTTAGGAGGCTGTTTTGGGAAACTTGAGTTGAAATTCACTCTGCTGAGTTCTGTGCTGATCTGCAACAAACCCTCCTATTGGAACCACATGGAATGTTTGCTTCCTCTTTCATATGACAACCTTTGAAACATGTGGAGATTACCACCAAGCCATTTAAAATTTCATTTTCCACAAGGTCAGAGAGCCTTCATTTCTTTTCTTCATTTTGCACATGACTTGGTTTTAAGAATCTTCACACCATGATCATTGTGTCTGACTTGGTTCCAAGTGTTTAGTTTCCTACTGAACAGAAGAGGCAGAGCCTGAGGCTGGAGTGAGCCTTGGTGTGAAGTCTGACTTCTGCTGCTACTTGTACTGTGAACAAAAGCAGGTAACCTTGACTGTGGAATGGGGACAGACAGAAGTAGTGTCCTTGTGAGGAGTAAAGTAATGTATGAAGACTGGTGGACAGGTGGTTCATACAGTATTAAATGAAGGTTCAGAGAGAGACAGTTTTCCTGGTACATGCAGCAGTGGAAGGACCACAGATTCAAGAACATTTGGGCAACACAAATTGGTCTTAATCAGTTTAAACTGCAAAAGACACAAAGTTGAGTGAGCAGGGAAGGAAACAGTGGATATGGTCAAAACACACAAAAGAACTAAAAAAAAATAAACAGAAAATTTGAAAACTCAATAAAGAGGGTGTTGAACAACAACAACAAAACAAAACACCTCAGTATGTTCTACCACAGAATGTTCCCTAGTCCTTCGAGGTATGAGCACATCATAGGGTGCCCGGAATGCAGTAGGTGCACAGTTTGCATTTTGTGCATAGCTGTGGGATATTCTTAAGTATTGAGAGAAGAGCCTGGAGGCAGGGATCTAGCGAAAATATATAGTCCAGGAGAATGATAACAGAGGCCTTAACTGAAGGCAGTGAGAATGGAGATAAGAGCCAGTTCCGTGATTAACTCTATAGCACGTGGTGAATCTTGAAGTGGGAGTGGAAGCAAGGGGAAGAGAAACAACAGGGAGGAAGAGAGAGGTGGAGTCAAGCTAATTTTGAGTTTTTTTCAGTTTAGGTGAATAGGAGGAAGGCGATAGAGAAGGGAGAAGAAAATGAGCATGCTCTATTTGAAAGAATTGTGAGGGTCAGGCCAGGTTTCAGTGAGAACCTTCTAAAGGGAGACTGGGCATGTAGGGTTGTATTTTGGCAGAAGCCTGAGATTCTTGAGGACAGAGAGGAAAGTGTTCCAAGTGGAATCAAGAAAGGGAGGAAGGACCGGGAGAAGACCAGGGCTGAGCTGAACTGACAGAGATAAGATTGTAGGGGTAATTAGCTGATGGAGGAGGCTTGCATCTTTTGAGGGAGATTAGGAAGTAGGAGCCAGGGTAGGGAAGAATAATCTGGAGGCTAGCCCCAGACTTCCCATTAGAATGATAGAAGTTATCACACAATAGATATATACACACACACACATATACACATACTCGTGGGTGGGAGTGGGGAGATCTTACTCTAGCGGTTGGCTTTAGTAGATCTTAGAAATGAGAAGCTGGCCAGATTCCTTTGGGTGCCCGGAAAGAATAATGTAATAGTTTCTACCCTTAAGGGACTCCTGATTCATATATGAAGATGGGATGCACAGTAATAACTGATGTAAAGATGGAAAACAGATATGAGGCTATAATTTTGTCTTCTGCCTTCAGTTGGTTAATCCCGTTACTCTTGTCCCAGATCCCTGACATTTTCTGAATTTTTTTTCCACATTTGTTTAGACTTTAGTCTCTTCCGGTCTTAACAAGACTGAATAGGCCTTCACTAATGAACACTGTTAATCTGTAGGAATTCCCCTCCCCCATGTTTTTTTTTTTTGAATGGTGAGAACTAGCAGTGACATGTAATGGTAAGAAATTTGTAGTATATTGTGTATAGCTCACATTGTCATTCCCTTTCTTGACCTCAGTGGTTGTTACCTTCCAAAATTCCACACTCCTGGCTTTTAGTTAATTAACTTACTATATTAAAATTTTGTATTGTGTGTGGAGTGTGTGTGTGTGGAGTGTGTGTGTGTGGAGTGTGTGTGTGGAGTGTGTGTGTGTGTGTGTGTGTGTGTGTGAGACAGACAGACAGACAGAGAGAGAGAGAGAGAGAGAGAGAGAGAGAGAGAGAGAGAACGTGCACAGAAGTATGGTACAATGTGCTTGTGAAGGTCAAAGGTTTCCTTTCACCATGTGGGTATCTGGGATAGAATTCAGGTCAGGAGACTTTGGTGGTTTGTCTTAACCTGGTGAGTCATCTTGCTAGTCCCACCCTTGCTTTAAAAAATATGTAGTTTTAAAATGTTTTGAGAACTTCATATGTGAGCAGTGTATTGCCATAACTCTTACCTCCTCTCACTTTCCAAGCCCTCCGATCTCCTCCAAAGTTCTTGACCTCTTCTTTAATTATTACACACACAGACACACACACACACACACACACACACACACACACTTGCACAGGCATGCACACACAGAGATGTACAATCTACTGACTCCATTAGATGTTCCAACTCAGTACAGAGGATTAATTCACCCACTTGATACTTTTCTATTTTTCTCCTAAGTTACAGAAACATTGACAAGATGTGTCGAAAACTGTATTTTTATTCTCTAAATTTTATTTACCACTGAAACCGGAAACCACGGGAGGGAGAGGGAGCTCAAGCAGTTCCTCCTTTCTTACGGTTTTTGTTTTGTTCTGTTTTGTTTTATGACTTACAAACCATAAGAGTACTTTTAGAATACATTTCTTCTTGGGATTTAGATCTCCTGATTTCCTATAGATTTTGCCAGGAAGACAGAAGAATTCCTGGCTAATGTTGGTCCGCCATTTGTATCAGCCTGGAGCCAGATGCCTTTTTGATTCTTTGCACAGCCCCACCCCAGAGGCTTCCTGAGCAGAAACTGGAGTGGGGCAAAGGGGCAGTTTCACCAAGCTGCTATTTGCCTCTAAGCTCATGCTTGTTAGAGCAATGGGTAAGAAGCCTGAGCTCTGGAAGCACCCAACTGCTTGTTAGCAGGATGATACCAGGCCAGTGCATTAAGAACACATCAGAACATATGATCCACATGAATGTTGTGCTAGGAAAGACAGCTTAGCCAGTAAAATGCTTAGATGAAGATGTGGCCTTGAGCTCCAGAACCCATGGGAGAAATGTCAGGTGTGGTGGGACACCCTTGAAATCCCAGTTCTGAGGAGGTGAAGATCAGTGGATCTGAGGCTCAAGGCTCAGCCAGTTTAGCCAACTCTGTGAGCTCTAGGCTAGTGAGAGATAGTTGTGGTGAGGGGAGAGACAGAGACAGAGACATCAGAGAGAGAGAGAGAGAGAGAGAGAGAGAGAGAGAGAATATGAAACCACACAGTTCTCTGTCCTCCATATGCATGAGCATACATGAGCATGCTTAGCTTCTTGGATACACCTGTGCTCTCAAGTACATGGACACACACACACACACACACACACACACACTAAACAATGCCTTGTTGCTTCTTAGTATTGTTCCAAGGCTTTATGTCCTTTTTGTGTGTTGTTGGGATAAAACCCCAGGGCCTCACAGATGCTAACCATACAACTACTACTGAGCTACACCCATAGTCTCCATGTCCTTTTGTATTCTGCCATTCAGGTTTTGTCATAACAAGCTAGATTCTGTTAAGGGGTGGCGTATCCAGCTCCCCAGTCAAGTCTGTCGGGAAACTCAGCAGTCATTCCAGGTACACGTGGTTTCTCTATTGTTCATGCAAAACCTTGCACAATCACACCTAAATTTTGCTCTTAATGATTTCCTGTGATTCTTTGCTACTTTATTTTTATTGCCTACGGAGTTTATCATCCACAGGAAGGCTCTTCCTGCTTTCTTGACAGCTTGTGTTGGACTGCATATACTTCAAGGTGCTGTGAAGCATTAGAGGGTGTTCAGAGTTTTTCCTTTTTTTTTTTCAATAAGATTTACTATTTATTATATGTAAGTACACTGTAGCAGTCTTCAGACACACCAGAAGAGGGCGTCAGATCTCGTTACAGATGGTTGTGAGCCACCATGAGGTTGCTGGGATTTGAACTTAGGACCTTCAGAAGAGCAGTCAGTGATCTTAACCACTGAGCCATCTCTCTAGCCCCGTTCAGAGGTTTTCATTCCCCGCCCCCAATGGTGCTTTCTCTAATGACAGAAGTATTTTACCAAGTGAGATACAACTGGAGA
Source organism: Tokudaia tokunoshimensis (assembly GCA_036184795.1). NCBI lineage: Eukaryota > Metazoa > Chordata > Mammalia > Rodentia > Muridae > Tokudaia > Tokudaia tokunoshimensis. Next base: position 104,740,222 of record BTHU01000023.1, read on the forward strand.
TACTTGGCCAGTTTGCTTTGGAGTCCCTGAAACAGAATAGCTCTATTTGAAGCTTTTTGTTGCATTGTGACGGAAGGCCAGCTAGTTTATTTGTGTGGAATATTTTTCAGATGATGCCCAGGTCTTATATTTCCATAACCCCAAATTTTTGTTTTTGGAATTCATTTATTTTATTTTATGCACATAGATATTTCACTTGCATTCATATGCATATGTCCTAGAACTGAAGTCACAGACAATTGTGAGCTGCTAGGTGGGTCCTGGAGAATAGAACCCAGGTCCTCTAGAGGAGCAGCCAGTTCTTTTAACTTCAAAACCATCTTTCCACTCCTGTTATAGCCGGAATTTGAAGGAGAGTTAAAAGGGCTGCTATGTCTCTGATGTGATATGTCTGTGGGTCAGTATTAAACATATACTACATTGCTATCACTCCTGTGCTATAAATGGAGAAACAGAGGTGTGGGTTCTAGTGAGGCAGGCCATAGATCATCCATCACTTTCAAATGATAGGACTGCTAATGAACTCCAGCTGTCTCTTCTCCTTCAGAGTAGTCATGTAAAAAACACAACAATCGTGTGCATCCCAGGTTCCACAAGTAATCAGGGGAAGGAACTTCCTGTGTGGCTTGGTGATGGCTTATAGGAAGCCATGTTTATTTCCAAACAAGCTTGGTTTCTATAGTGGGAAAGTAGAAGTTACGGACAAGATTATTATTTTGTTATTTAAGAACTGGTTACTGTCAGCTGTTCTTCCTTTACTATTTGAATAAATATACAGAAAAAAGGACATTTCAGAACTTTAGCTCTGCAGAGGTACCTAGGATCATTTTCCTGGAACCTCTTTTAGGATTTTTTTTCTTTCCCAAGTTCGTTAGTTCTCTCCAAAAACAACACTGTTTATATTTCTTTCCATGCCTTTTTATATTAGTAGTTAAGTTTTCTCACTTGAGAATTGGCCGACTTTATGCCTTATAGGGCCTATTGTTACAGTGCTCACGAGTACATGGAACAGTGCTGTTGGCATGACCAGTTTATTTTCATAGGCTAACAAGTTCTGAGTGCTTCAGTGCACCATATGGCTTTGCAGAGACCTGAAGGAAGGAATGTCACCATCCAAGGTGTCTACTTTACCACCAAGAAATGGCTGATGTCCAAGGAGACTTGGCATCAACTGTTACATAAACTGAACAGAATCATTATTTAAGATCTCACAGGGGCCTGTGACTCTCGTCTGTGTCCAGTAGAGTGTTTATGACATGCTTTATTGTTCTGGAAGCAAAGAATGCTCTCTTTTCAAACTTGCCCCAGGGTAACTTGTTCCTTCACTTCTAGTGACTGACCTGATTGCTCATAGAGGAAATTGGTGTCTATCTGTCCCTACCAAATAGTCTGTCAGAATTCTCACTAGGAGCACCAAAGTGATGCCAAAAAAGAATTCCATAAGGCTTCTTGCCTCAATTCTCTAATAACTCACTAGCTTTCTCCTTGCCTCCTACCCTTCTTACTTTCTCTACTTAGAGCACAGTCCAGTATTGGAAGCATCAAGAGTTTCTCACATTCAGTGTCCAGGTCCTTGGTTTTAAGATGTATAAACTGCTGGTTGTACCCTGTATGCTTATATTTATTTATATTGCTTACATTTATTTATATATTTATTTATTTATTTATTTATTCATTCACTTACATTGAGACAGGGTCTTATATAGCCAGGCTGACCTCACACTTAACACATATAAATATTTTATACTATATATATGTATTATATTTATACTTTAATATAAAGTATTATATTATCATAGATCATTTTATATATATATATATATATATTTATATTTGCCTGGTGTGGTGGCACGTGCCTTTATTCCCAGTACTCATGAGGCCGAGATAGACAGATCTCTATGAGTTCAAGGCTAGTCTGTCTGCATAGTGAGTTCCAAGTCAGGCAGGATTGCACAATGTGACCTTGTCTGAAAATCAATAAAAAAAGTGTGTGTGTGTGTGTGTGTGTGTGTGTGTGTGTGTGTATGTGTGTGTATCAGTGTGTTGCTAGATGGAACCAACAGACTCCCATACACTGAGCAGGTAATCTGCCATGTATTACATTTCCAGCTCCTACGTCCCTAACCTGATCTCTTTTTTTTTTAAATTTTATTTATTTATTTATTTATTTATTTATTTTTTTTTTTGGTTTTTCGAGACAGGGTTTCTCTGTGTAGCCCTGGCTGTCCTGGAACTCACTTTGTAGACCAGGCTGGCCTCAAACTCAGAAATCCTCCTGCCTCTGCCTCCCAAGTGCTGGGATTAAAGGCGTGCGCCACCACCACCCAGCTAACCTGATCTCTTGCCTATCCATTTCTGAGCCCCTACTTGGTTTCCTGGCAGGATACCAGCTCCTCTACAAGTGACTTCTTGTCATATTGCTAGGTCTCCTGAGCAAGTCTGCTGTGCCTTTACCAGGACTCTACAACTGCTCAGTTTAAGCTCTGTACAGCTAAACAGTGTACTGAGAGAGGGAGCGGGCTGCTTGGCAAACTCACAGGAGGCTGAGTGCCTGGGTAAGAAGGTCTAGCAGGTAGGCCACATGGGGATTTGGACCAGTGAGACATATGATGCATCAGTTTCCCACTTCTTTTTTTTTATTTTCTAAGTTTTTTTTATTTACATTCAAAATCATTTCCCCTTTCCCGTTTCCTCCCTCCCCGAAAGTCCCATAAGCCCCCTTCCCTCCTTCTTTTCCCCATTCAACCCCCTCTCGCTTCTCTGTCTTGGCATTCCCCTACATCCAGTCTTTCCAGGACCAGGGGTCTCTCCTTCCATCTTCTTGGAACTAACTTAGCACATTGTCACAAACTTAGTGTCTTCAAAGGACACAGACTTTTTATTTACTTATTTTATTGAAAGTGATTTTTTTCATGCAATATATTCTGATAATAGTTTCTCTCCCTCAAATCCTAAGTCCTCCTCACTTTCCTACCTACCCAAATCCACATCCTTTCTTTTTCTCTTGCTCATTAGAAAACAAACAGGCATATAATAATAATAATAATAATAATAATAATAATAATAGTAATAATAATCCTTGAAATAAAAGCAAACAAACCAGAATAATAAGACAATACAACTAGCAGGAAAAAACTAGTCCCAGAAAAAGTACATAAAGATGCAGAGACACTTTCATTCATATACATAGAAATTCTATAAATACAAACAAACCAAAATCCAATAAGCAAAGGACCTATAAGGTTTAAACAAACAATGCCCAGACAAAGCATTAGGAGACAGAAAATCCTCCAAAAATACTCTTGAGTTCATTTTGTATTGGGCATCTGTATTTGGCATGAGACTTACCTGTAAGTGTAGATTATATACTCCCTGTTGGGAGAAAATGAATTTTTCCTTTGCAAGTGATTGTCAATAAGAGATAACTTCTGGGTGGTGATGCTGGCTTGTGTCCACTCCCTGTCTCAGTGCTGGCTTCCCATCTAGCTTACACCTGTGCAGGTCCTGTGCATGCTGCCACTGTCTCTGTGAGTTCACATGTTTGTCAGTCATGTTGTGTTTAGAAGTAGAAGGCCTTGATTCCTTGATGTCTTCCATCTCCTCTGGCTGAGCCTAAGGGGAGGGATTTGTTGGAGAGATCCCATTTAGGACTGAGTGTCCCAGGTCTTTCATTCTCTGTACATTGGCTGGCTGTAGGTCTCTACATGTGTTCCAATCTACTGCAGGTGGAAGCGTGCCTGATGGTGGCTGAGCAGGGCACTGATCTAGGAATATAGCAGAATGTCATTAGGAGTCATTTTATTGCTGTATCCCTTTAGCACAGTGGGTAAAGGTTCATGAGTTGGTGGGGCTCCTGAGGTTGAATGGGTTCCTGACTTTGTAATGAAAGAGAAGAGGAACAGAATCTGATAGACTAGCAAACAGTAGGCCAGGTGCAGATGTTTCCCAGAGTTCTAGTGAAGAAGCACAGACCCTTTTGAGAATTTTAGCTTCAAGAAAGCAATGCAGGTTTGTCATCTGTGATTTTCATTAGCTTGTTTTCTGAAATTCTTCATAATTAATTATTTTCCCCAAAGAGAACGCCATTGGTCTGGAGTTCTTATAGAGGGTACTGCTTTCAGACTTAAGGTGTTTCAGGATACAATTTGGCCAGACACATGCAGGCACCTAGCCAGTTCAGGCCTATGGAATTTTCCACTTGCAGCTAAGGAAAAGAAGAAAGCAGTAAGGGTACATAGGTGTGTGTTGCCGGGCACTGTAGATATATGTGCAGGAGATATGTTTATAAGAAAAAGGGATGATTTCACATCACCAAGTAACTCTGGCTCACAAGTCCCAAGATGTCTCTTACATGTCCTTTGCAAGAGATACTTCACCTAGGCTGAAGGTCAAGTTAGATGGGGCAGCACGCTCCAGTATTTTCAAGAAAATTTTAGGACCCCTTTTTAGATAAAGTTTCTAAAATACATGGTTGGAGAAGGCAGAGGAAAAGACAGAGAACTCTCTGAGTTCCTTCTTAACGTCATGATAATTTTAACTGAGAGATAAATCGAAACTTCCTCTCTCCGTAGAATGCAGTCCCTGCCATTTTAGAGAGCCATACCATAAATGCCTTCTGGCTGCTTTTGTTTCAGCCTCCTCATGCTGACCAGTAGAATACCCATGATAGTCTGATGGCCCAGCTCCTTGCAGCCCTGAAGAAGCACTCTATCTTAGACGTGGGTTGTGTTTGCTATTTTTACAGCAATTCCAATTGGCCACAGTTACATTTCTCCCTGGCTCAACGTATCCTTTTACAGGTCCTTGGGTAACTTATCTGACTGTGCAGTGAACATCCTTATGAAAAGGTCCAGGGGAAATCACAGATTTTTGTTCAAAATCTGGAGCTACAAAGTGTCCAGCCTCTCTTCACTTTCTTCTATTCCATGTTCTGTTCTTGGACTCTTCAATTGGGAGAATAATTCCCAGTCTTTTTCTAAGCTAACATAAGATAAATCTCCTGATATTTTCGTCTGCTGTTACATACGAGTAATCTACTAATTTTTAATCGTGCAAGTTTATTAACTATAGTTCGATTCGGGACTTCTTTAGAAAGACTTCCAAGATGAGATTTATTTTCTCCAAGTTATGGTTTCTTTTCCTTCATACTGGCCTTTAATTTTTAGTTTGTTTTCCCAGTTTACTGATCTCTGTGTTGGGGTCTCCTCCTTTCTACTTGTCTTCCACTGAGGTCCATGACTTACGGGTAGTGTACACTACATTGATGAATTTCAAGACAGACTTGATGCCTTAGATGCCTGGAATGTCTTGCCCTGTTGTAGATAGCGGAAGAAAGTAGAAAGCAATGTATTGTTGGAGAGTGTGCTAACTTGAGAGAAAGGTATGTTATGATGTGGTTGATAACCACTTTGGCTGATGATCAATACAGATACTTTCATTCACTTGATGCTAAAATCCCAAGAGGGATGCTTTTAGAACTGTTTCTTGAACTGAACAAAAGCAGAGGTTCATTTTCTGCTGATTTCCTTATAATGGATTAAGTCTATTTAGAGCAAACTTGTAGACATAAGAGAAGGCAATAAGATATAATCTGAGAGAATTGAATAGTGTGTGTGTGTGTGTGTGTGTGTGTGTGTGTGTGTGTGTGTTACAATAGTCAAAAAGACCAGAGATTAAAATACTAACAGTATTCAGTGGGGGCGGGGGGAGGGGGAGCAGCCTATATTTAGAGAACTAGAGAGGAGGAAATCAAAAGCTTCAGATCTTGTGCTAGGTAAGTAGAATGGCTTTTTAAGTAAACACATACATAGTCAAGCCTGAAGACAGTGACCTCCCAAATCAAGTAGCTGAGGAATTTCAAATTGTAAACCAACTGTCCAAATCCAATCGAGGTCCCAGTTTACTGACCACCTGACACCAACAGGTGTTTTGGGACCCAAGGGTGGAGGGGGGATTTGGGTGCCCTGTTTACCTTCATCCTAGCTTTTCTTAGCCTTGAATAGCAACACCTCACACCTGTTCCAAACCTGTATTTCTTGAGGCAGCAAACCCTGCTGGACAGGAATGGCAGCAAATGGAGACTGTGCCTCTGAACCATTGTAACTCTGCAAGAGCAGTCCCCACCAGGTCTGGCTTCCTCTTACTATTTCCTTTCTCTTCTAAGCACTTTCTTCTCTTTTCTAACTTCTACTCAACACTAACTGGTGTCTCCTCATAGCTCCTCTTGCTCAGCAGGCACCCTACCACTGGGTTACACTCCCAGTCCTTTCTCTGCATGCATACTCCCCATGACTGATGTTCCCGGTATTCACATCCCTGCACTGCCACCTTCTAGGCAAATCCATGGCTCTAGATCCTCTGCACCCCACTTCATGGCCTCATTTTCCACCATGCTAACTAACATCCAAGTGTGGACTCATGCCTACTTTATTTCCTGTCTTCCTTCTTTCCTTCTTTCTTTCTCTCCTTCATCTTCTCTCCTTCCCTAGTGCTAGGATACCAGGTAGGCACCATCACATTCAGCTCCCACTTCTCTCTGCTCATCTTTTCCCGCCCATTCCTTTCTTCTATTTGACTACAAAGTGCTCACCATGGGGCAGAGACATTACTTTGTTTATTTTTTTTAACCTTTTTTAAAGCCAAGGGTGGAAAATTCCAAAGGCCTGAGTTAGTGATGGCTAGGTGCCTTTTCTGGAAATCTAGTAACTGGAGTGCCAAGAGAATGTCATGGGACCGCACATCTGGAAAAGCCGTTCCCTAAAATGTCCTGGTTTTGAATTTAGGTCCATGTGAAAGAAGAGGAGGTTTTAAGCCGTGATGAAATCAATCATTACAACTGAACATCCGCGTTTACATCACTTTCTTTTTTCTTTGCTGCTGGGCTTCATTGGGAAATCATAGCCTTTGGCTTTTTAGGACTTTGTAGAGTCCAACCTTTTGCATAAGAAATAAATACATCTCTCACAGCTCAGCTTAATTGAGGATTTCACTTTGTTGGAGTCAATTGTTCGGCAGAGGCCAGATCCATTTCAGAGCAACCAGAGTGGGTCTCCTGGGGCTGGGGAGCATCCTCCCAGATGTTACTAGGTGGAGCTGAGGAGATGAACCCCACCCTCATGCGTCTTGCTTCATCCCTGGAGAAATAACCTGGGCAGGGTTTTGCTTGCATATCCCTGAGGGCTGTAACAAATTAGAGGTGACTATCTTGACAATTGTCCAAAAAGCAATCTTCTTGAAATACATAGAAAGTAGTTCATCATTCTGCTGCTTCTCATGAAGGTGTGTGTGTGTGGGGGGGGGGGGGGCGGGGAATAAAATCCCCAAGACCAGAAAAATGCCAACTCTATTTGCTTTGGTTTCATGTGACTATGAAGAAAGCACTCAGAATTTCAAGTTGCCCAGTCAAGTGTGTAGGTTTACCTTTGTCCCATCTTCCCCCACCACAGCCTCACCCACAGACTGAACCCCAGCCTCTCTGAGCTATCACTGCTTCCAAGAAAGACACTATCCGTTCTCCCCTGCCAGCCTTTCCAAATCTCACTCTTAATTTGAAATGCCCCTCCATCCTTCTCTTATCAAAGGGAGACCTGTCTGTCCTACAGGGCTCACACCAAATGGCCATCTTCAACACTACCACCTCACTGAGTAGCACATTTTGTTTTGTTTTGTTTTGTTTTTTTCTCTCTGAAGGTATTGTAGCATGCCTCCAAAAACATGCTGTAGACTAAGTGGCATGAAACAATACATTTATTCTCTCATAGTTTTGGAAATCAGAGGTCTAAAAATCAGAATGACAGGGCCACATTCCCTCAGAAGACTTCAGAGAAGTGTCTGTTGCTTTCCTGCCAGCTTTGGTAGCTCCCCACTTCCTGAATCCAAGGTTGGATGACTCTGGTCTTTGCCTCTGAGGATCTGCTACACATTATCTTTTGAAACAAGACAAATTCCCTCTGATTCTTTCTTATATTAAAGGACATGTGAAATAGCATTTAGGGCTTGGCCTTATAAACCACAGTGATCTCCTCATTTCAAAATCTTGAACTCAGCCACATATCTATGTGCCTTTTTGCCATAAAGGCACATTAGAAGGTTCCAGGCTTTAGACAGGGGTACAGGTTTCAGAGGCCATTCTTCAGATCATCCTACTACTGTTAAGTTTTAGAGTATATTGATTTCATTCTGTCTTATCAGTGTAAACTGTTGATAATTTTTTTTCTCCAATTAGAATATTGATGCCTAAGGGACCGCAGAAGAGTGGCAAAAGCTAACGTACGGTAAATAGTCCGTGTGCCAGAGGACCCAGCATAGCACATTTAGTTTGTATTAACATTGGGGACTTCCATGCAGCCATTTGTTAAAGAGAAAGAATAACATTGTCTTTGGGACTTGGCAGAACTGTTCATAAGGCCAAAAGAAACATAAATTCAAGTGTTCAAAAATAAGGGGTAGGGACTTGAGAGATGGCTCAGTGATTCATAGTGAATGCTACACTTGCAAAGGACCCATGTAAGGAGACTTAAAACCACCTGAAACTCCAGCTTCTGGGGAATCCAATGCCTCTGGTCTCTGCACACACACATACACACGCGCACACACACACACACACACACACACACACACACACATGCGCGCACTCAAAAATGGTAATGAATCTTTTAAAGTAAGGGGCTAGGCGGATTAACACCCATATACTAGAAAACCATGCAGGCATTGACATGACTTCTCACTATATGATTCATATTAAGGAAAAATTTCACTTATGAAGCTGCATATAAAGTATCACCCTATCTCTGTAGAATAATACACATCTGATAGGTGTGAATTTAGCCATTTAATTACTCCCCAACTTTGTCTCCTCATCTGCAATATGGATATAATGCTGGTGTAGACTGCAATGGGAATGTTGTGAAGCTTAATTAAAACAGTAAAACTCTTACAACAGTGCATAGCACAGAGGAAGTACTGAATTAATATAACCATTGGTATTATTGACATTCTCAAAGAAAGTGTCAGTGGGACATTTGTGTGTTTATAATAGATATGTGCTTGTGGATATTAAGAGTATATACTCTGGATGGCAGTATTGTGGATCAGTTTTACTTTTGCTTTATGTTTTCTGGGTTTTGTTTTTGTTTGAGATAGAATCTCACTGTGTATCCCTGCCTGGTCTAGAACTCATTATACAGACCAGGCTGAGTGAGAATCCATGGAGATCCATCTGCCTCTCCCTCTCAGGTACTAGGGTTATATGTATGTGCCACAATGCTGGAATGTTTGGGGTTGCTTGTTTGCTTGTTTGTTTGTTTTTATTTTCAGACAGAGTTTCACTAGGTAGTCTCTAACTTTTACTACTTACTATGTAGACCAGGCAGGTCTTGACTTTGTGGTGATCCTCCTGGCTCTGCCTTCTGAGAGCTAGGGTAACAGGCATGAACCAACACTCCTGGCATGCTTTCTGTTTTTAAAACTTTTATTTTTACATTGATCACAATAATTTTTAAAAGCGGAAAAGTAGATTTCAAGACAAGAACTGTACTTTTTGGATGGCTATGTTTATATGACACTTATATCTGTAATTTACTATATGTTTAATATTTTTAAACAGAGTTTTGCTATGTAGCGCTACCTAACCTGGTACTGGTCTAGAACTCATGGCAGTTCTCCTGTCCCAGGCTCCCACATGCTCGAATTATAAGCATACTCTACCATCTCCAATTTACTGTTTATTTATTTAGTTGCACATAAATGTGTGTTTGTGTGTGCTGTTTGTATATGTGTGTGAATGTCTGCCGTGTTTATGCATGAGTGTTCATGGAGGCTGTAACAGGGTGTTGGATACCCTGGAGCCTACGTTACAGGCAGGTGTAAGTTGCCGGACCTGGGTGCCAGGAAACCGAATTCAGGGCCTCTAGAAGACCACTAAATTCTCTAAACCATTGAGCCATTTCCAGTCCCATTAATAATAATAATAATTATTAATTGTATTATTATTGTGTGTATACATATTAATAATATGTATTATAATAATACATATTATTATATATTATAATTATTGTTATTAATTGTATGTATTATTGTGTGTATACATATTAATAATATGTATTATTATTATTATTATGTAGGATCCCACTATTATGTAGCTCTGTCTGTTCTGGAACACAATATGTAAACCAGCTGGCCTCAAACTCACAGAGATTCACCTGCTTCTACCTCTTGAGTGCTGGGATTAGAGGCATGTGATATCACATCCAGCTTCAAGTATTATTATTAAGACAATTTCTTCTACAGACCTTCAGATCCTTGCCCAGTGATTTGTACATCTCAAGTTCTCTCGTCAATGAAGACAATTTTTTCTTGGTCTGGAAGTCACAGACTTTGATTCCCGTTTCCTTTCATTCCTGTTTGCTCACTTATTTCAGGCTTTCATCATAATATGCTTTGCTTTCTTTGCCTCCTTCCTCCCATTCTGTGTCTCAAAAGCAGTGGTTCTCAACTTTCCTAATACTGCAACCCTTTAATACAGTTCTTCATGTCATGGCGACTCCCAACCATAACATTATTTTCACAAATACTTCATAACTGTAATTTTGCTAGTGTTATGAATTGTAATGTAAATATCTGTGTTTTCTGATGGTCTTAGACGACCCCTGTGAAAGAGTTGGTCAACCCCCAAAGGGGTCTTGACCCACAGGTTGAGAACTAATGCTCTAGGGTCTGCTTTTCTTGACAAGGTCTCACTATATAGTTCAGGCTGGCCTTGGACTTGTGACCCTCCAGTCTCAGCCTTACATTTGCAGAGATTACAGGTTGTGTCAGCACATCTAACTTTATAATGTGGGTTTGTTGTTGTTGTTTTGTGTTTTCTCAGAGAGAGACAGGATTTTGCCCTGTAGCACAGGTTGGCCAGACACTCATTATATAGACCAGGCTGTCCTTGAACTTGAAATCTTCCTGTCTCTTCCTCCCAGGTGCTCATATCTGTCAGCCACCATATCTGGTGGGGGCTTAAAATTCAAGTAAAATTCATTAGTAGTTTACATGCATTATGATTAGAAGGACTTAGGGCAGTGATTGTCTTGAGCTTTTTGAATAGGCTTTTATCTTGGTACTTTTATTTAAAAACATTTTTGATCTTTTGAAATAGGAGTGCCCCTGTGTTAGAAATTGCATGTGACTTTGCAAAATCCTACCTTAAAAAAGATATAGAATATAGTATGGTCATTTGCATCCTGAAGGCATTATTTACTTTGCAAAGCATGTCAATAGAATTTGCTTAAAACAAACAAACCAAAAGACTAAGTGTGTGTTTAAATGATATGATTTCCCCCAAATTTCACTTCACTACAGACTGCATTGTGCAAACACAGCTGTACCAAAGCTGGAACAGTGATTGGCAGCTATCTCTGTACCATGACAAACCCATTTTATGGACATACTGCCACCCAGGTCTCACAGTGAAGAGTAGAAGTTATAATTTCTGATTCATAATCCCTCACATTAACAATAAAAATTGTTTGGCTTTTACCTAGTAGCTTTCATCCAAAACCTTCAAAGTGCTCAATCCACATTTGCTTCCCTATAATTAAACCAAATGAGTCAGCAACAGAACTAGGAAAGCAACCTTCCAAACTACAAGCAACAGGAGAAGCTAGTGCTCTGCTCTGTCTTCTGACAGCAGGATATACAGCACAAAATCGTTATAGCTTGTTTATTTTCCGAGAGATAAATATAATATTTTATGTATATTTTAGGAACTATTTTTAGAGTAAGTGTAAAATCTGAGGCAAAACAGAACAGCAGGCATGGAGTCACTTCTCATCCACTGCACAGCCTCCATTCATTAGCACCCTGCATGAAAGTGGTGAGTTACAACAAGAACAACAAAACCTACATTGGGTGGTGAGGTGTGGTGACACAGGCCTGCTGTAATCCCACACTTGGTAGATTGAGGTCTGAGGATAGTGAATTGGAGGACAATCTGGGCTACACGGTGAGAGAGCTTGTCTTAAAAATAAAAAGGAGACATCTATAGCAGACTAGAGAGTTGACTCAGTGGGCAAAGGACCACTATGCAAGCATGAGGGTCTGAGGTCAGATCCTCCACACTAAGTGAAAGCCAGGCATGTTTATGCACAGACCTGTAACCTCAGCGAGTGGGGGTAGAGACAGGCAGATCTTCAGTTCCTGTACTAGGCTCAGTGAGAGGCTTGTCTCAAAATCAAGGTGGAAATGGATAGTGGGAGACAGCCAAAGTCAATCTTTAGTCTCTATACATGCAAACACAATTGAGTGCACATACAGAAATACATGAGCACATATACAGGCACTACTCTCTCTCTCTCTCTCTCTCTCTCTCTCTCTCTCACACACACACACACACACACTCACAAAAACACATGATGAAGTTTTACTACTTGGACTTACTGTGCTCCTAACAGCAGCCCCAGTATCAGTGTTGTGTGTCAAACTTTTTTCTGCAGAGAGATGCAATAGACATGTCTACTCACCCCAGATAAGGAGCCCATGACAGACCAAAGTACAGATACCACCAAAGTCCAACTTGGAGAACCAATGAGTTTTATTGGTGTTGCTGACAGGAATATGGGTGAGAGGTTACTTACAGGAGCAGAAGTAATGCAAACATACACACATAGTATCACCAAAACCTACATGAAAATGAATGACATCTCACAGAAGCTGGGAACCTGGAACACAGTGCACAGCCTGGAGGCAGCTCAACACTTTGGAGAGTTCCTTCCCAAGTGACTCAGTTGCTCTAAACCTCTTCCAGGCAACTAGACTGCTTTCTGCTTCTTCCAGGCATCTGGTCTGTTCTCAGAGTTTTCTTTGCAGCTTGGTTTATCTGATAATCTTCTTTGCAACTCATCTGAGAGGGACTCTTAGCTTTTACTGCTTATGCTGGCCGAGAAGAGTCTGTTGAACCTGGTTCATTTCAGGGACTTCCTGAAGCTAATTTTGAGTGGCTTACTTTCCTGCTTAAGGAGTTTCCCTGCAGGATGGAATACTTCAATCCCAGAGGAAACCGTTACACAGAAACCAAGCAGAAGAAACCTCTGTGCCAGTAGTTGGTAAGGTTAGTTCGAGTGACTGCCAAAACAGTGTAACTATCACTGTTGCCCTTGGTTGTCTCTCAGAGGCTGAGGGCAAGTCCCTATTATCTAAAACAGCACAGAAGGCAGACCCAGGACTTCAGTGATCTTGAAAGATTTCAGCTGGATCTAATCTGAAAGCCTCCTTTCTGAAGTCTAGTTTACCATAAAGTGCTATGTAAGCTATCAAGGGAGGGAGGCAGTAATAGTCCTATCCAACAGTGATGATGCCTTCAAACTACAAGAGTCAGCATAACAAGATATCCCTAAAGGTGTGATAGTGGCACTCATATCTTGGTGCTAAAACAACAGCTGTCTAATTGCATGGAAGCCACACACAGTAGGAGGGAAATTATGCCTGGTACTGGAACCCTAGCCAGCTACCTGAGACTAGTGACATCATGGATATTAGAGGGGAACCTTCTATGCACAGTTTACTACCATAATCCTTAACTGCATTCCAAAATTTATTCATATATCTACCTGTAGACAAAGAACTATAGGCAACTAATGACTGCTGAGAGAGGGGAAAGTAGCCTCTCCCAGGGATAAATTCCCTAACTGGTTATCCAATACAAAGTGGTCAGCTCTGAAATCACATAACACAAGCAGTACTAAATGGACTCAGAATGTCATATTTATATATTTATGCATATATGTATATTAAAAAGTAAGCCATCAATTTGAGAGGGAGTGGAGGGAGAAGAGAAGTTGGAAGGAGGAAAGGGAAGGGGGATGTGATGTAATACTAAAATATTTTAATTTTAAAAATGACTAGATATAATCCCAGCATTTGGGAGACTTTGGCAGGAAGATGACTAGTTCAAGGCCATGCTCTGATACAAATAAACTTTGTCTCTAAAAAAAATAGTTCAAGACCTTGCTATGCTATAAATGAATGTTATCTCCAAAAAGAACAACGAGAAACAAATAAAGGCAAACTGATGTGACAACCAAAGTCTACAGTGTATATTAGGGATTACTCTTCACATTAAACATTCTGTGAGTACAAACCTTTACCACCTGTACTATAGAATAACTATTTGTCTCTATGTTATAGGATAATAACCATTATCCTATGTTCTGACTATTACCTCATCCCTCTTTATTTTTTAAGTTATGGGGAAATATTCAAAACTCAATATAAATACAAATATATTTTTATATGTCCACCTTATATTATGATGAGTGTATTGCTTGAAAAGAAAAGGCTGGGATGGGCAATACAGTGGAAAGAAGCTAAATAAAGACAAGAAGAAAGAAACGTCATTCAAAGATGTGCACACTAGTATGGAAAATGGCACACTAGTGCAGAGGAAAAAGGAGATGCTGCTTACAGGGGTGAGTGCCATGATCTGAGTGTCCTAAATGTCAGAGACAAGCCCTTCCACTTCAGCAATCCACCTTTCCAATCCTATTGTTGCGTTGTGTTGTTTTTGAGGGTCTCACTGCATAACTGTGCCAGGAAGGGAGTTCACTATGTAGACCACACTGGCTTCAAACTCACAGACATCCTCCTGTACCTCCCTCCTGAATGCTGGGATTAAAGGCTCCCATTCATTTGCTTTTCAGTTCTTGAGAATTATAAGGAGGACTTTTCTTCTTTCTTTTATTTTTGAAATTGTAATATAATGACACCATTACCCCATTCCTATACTCCATCTAAGCCCTTCCATAAGCCCCCTCACTCTCTTTCACCTCCATGGCCTCTTTTTAATTAATTGTTGTTATATACATATATGTATGTATATATACACACATGCATATATGATATACATTTTATTGTTATTAAAAACTGATTGGTGTGCTCTTCCCTGGGGAAGGTCATTCCTCCCACTCTCAGAATTCATTTGTTGTCTGTGGATCTTTGTGTAGGGTTGAGACCTTCTTGGTTTTTCCCTGTCCACTTTAGCATGTCTATTGTTGTTATTCTTGTTCAGCTCATGTGTAAGCAGTCATGTTGCTGAGACTTTATGGCTGTAGCTCCTGACATTCCTAGGAGTCATGACCTCACAGCAAACTCCCCAGTCTGTCTTCTCTTACACTATTTCCACACCTTCTCATAAAATGTCCCTTGAGCTTTAGGTATAGGAATTGTTTTGTGGGTGTTATCAGTTGTATCAGACTCCACAATTCTGCATTTTGATTGGTTGTGGGGTTTGTAGTTATATCTGCCTGTTGTAACACAAAGGTTCCTTGATGAGGTGTAAGGACTATAATTATCTGTTGGTATAAGGGTAAATGTTTATAGTATAGTTAGGGAATATGCTGATTTACGGAAGATGTGTTTCTAGGTTCTCCTAAAGTGAGATTTGGTGTTAAGGGACTATAACCCATTGTCATTTGTGGTTTCTTTTGGAGAATTGTTATGCAGCCCCTCCCTTTTTTATTTTGTTGCTTTTATTTCTTTCATTGAAATTAGATTCTCCTCCCATTTAGTATGTCCCTGCCAAAGTTTCTCCTCCCTCCACTCTTCCCAGGTCCCTCCCACCTCCCCTCTCTACCAAGTTGGCATTGAATTCCTTATCCTCCTGCCTTCAACCTCCCAAGTAGTGAAATTACAAGCTATGCACCACCATACCTGGCTCTAAACTGCCTGCCAGTTCTATGAGCACATGATTTATTCCTTCATTGAAACTTGAAAGAAATCCAAGGACCAGAAGACACTGAGAAAAGGATTTATGTTTTGCCTCTAAATATAAATGTGCGAAGTCTTAAATATTAGGAAGTTCCTGTAATATGGGTAAAAAGTAAGTGGTTGGAGCCACTATATTAATGCTGAAAGAGCTAGGGGTGTACTGGCAGCCATTTGCAGATTGTTCTTTTGGGGAATTCTTTCTGGAAGCCTCATGGGTCTTGAGCACCAGTGAGACTGTGTACTGTGCCCTGATTTCCTCTTTTGTTTAGGGGGCTCAACCTATCCCAGACCTCATGTATTTTGGAGTGTCTTGTCTTTCCATGCCCCACAGTAATATTCTGCTAGCTTTGCTCATGGTTGTTTTTCTCTCTCAAGAAGTCTTTTGATCCAACTTTTGTGTCTGACTAGTGAAAAGGAAGTAAGAGTATCAGTGTGTCTTGTATTAGTGCCTGAAGAAACATTCTGTACCTATTAAACACATGCTCTTGACAGTCGAGGATAGGACTGTTAAAGGTAAGCTTCTCCAAGCCTGGGTCAGACTGCCTTTCCTTGACCTCACTGGATGGCACTTAATGGAAAAATATGATAAGGGTTCACCCTATGGAATTGTTGCTTAATATTATAGATGACTCATTGGAATTAGTGTGCTAGAAAATCATCTCCAGATGTGTAGCAGAAACTTTTCCAAAAGGAAGGAATCAACTCTGGAAACTGGGTTAGTTTTCTTTCTTTTAAATAATCTTAGAGCCAGAGTTAGTCAGTTCATCTCATTTGTGGTTAGTCAACACTTATTTGGGGTTCTCCGTGCTAAGATCCTATAGTCATGTACTTTTAAAATGATATGCACAAAAATAGGTCCTGTGCCCAGGCTATCCCTTTATCCCATGTTGCCTTCTCTACTCTTCAAGAGTGCCAATATGTTCATAATGATGAATGATCCTGAGTGATCCCTACTCCCTTGGGCTCTGACCTTGTTCTTTATCAGTGTGCATTCCTATGGGAAGGCTTCTTTCTAAGTACTTTAAAGGATGGCAGAATACCTTAGTGGCAGAGTAGACACAGAATGTCTAACCCAGAAGTGGCTGAGAATGGCTTCTCTGTAGTCTGGGTTGGAAAACTACTTCCTATCTATAGAATATGAGAAAATTAACTTAAGCATCTCTGGTTCTTTAATTATACAATGGAAGCAATAGTAATAATATTCTGAATGAGGTCATCCCTTGCAAACACTCCACATAGTCCTTCTCTGAGTTGGCTCTGTGTGTAGTTTGGTGTGAAGGAGGAAAGGAAGATCTGACTTGCAGATGGAGGCTCTCCAGGAAGTCAGAGTGTTAGGGTTTTGCAATTCCACCTTTACCATACTTAACTCCAGTAGGGAATCCACAGGCTTCTCACATCCAGTCAATTTTTAGTTGATCCCTGTGAAAAGAAGTACTGTGTTGTCATCTGCTTGCAAGCAACAGACAGATTTTGTAGCTCGTGTAATAGTCAGAAGGAAAGTATTTGCCAGTAGCACAGCCTGGAGCTCTAGCAAAAGCCAAGTCCACTCTAATAAGGTGTCTTTGGTAAATACAAACTAATGTTTTCTGTCTTGCTCATTTTTCATGACATACCTAGTCTCACATTATATCTGGACAGTTTTCCACTGAATGTGTATTCTATCAGGAGATCTCAAAGACAGCAACAGCAAGTGTACTTGTGTGCCAGGATATGGGCCCCAAATTTATGAACTTGGAAAACATCAGAAAAGGGAAAGATAATAAACATTACTGTTCCATAGATATATGGATTTTTCTCATTCCTTCTCTCTCTATTTCTACCTCTATTCTCACAGCTCAGGATGGAACCCAGGGTCTCACAACTGGCAAATGCTCCTTTGTTTATTTTTATACATCTTCTCTTCTAGTTTTGAAGCTTTGAAATATTTAGGAATTTGTAAAAGTGCTACAAAAATTTGTGTAGTGGTTAAGAGTTCAACTCCACAGTTAAGCAGCCCTGACTTTGAATCCCTAACACATTACTGTTCTATTACTGTATGGCACATTATCACAAGCTTAGAAGCTTAAAATAATGCACATTTACTAGTTCCCATTTCTCTGGGGCAATACCATGAGTGGGGCTCAGTGGGAGGTGCTTCTCTGAATAATAGGCCTTGGCAGCACTGGGTCCTCATCTAGAGGCTCAGAGACATTTTCGAAGCTAGTTCAGGGTAGGCATAATCCAGTTCTTTGTAGTTAGTTGTAGGAACTGGTCCTATTTGCTGGTTGTTGGCTGCCAGCCTCCATCAACTCTTAAAGAAGAAGGTCAGTCAGAGCCTGGTGGCTGTAATATTACATGGCAGTCTATCAGTCCAAACTCAGCAGGTGAGCCTTTCTCTTCCAGATGAACCCTGCCCATCTTCTAGGGATCATCTAATATGGCCAGGTCTCCTTTGGATGAATTTGAGGTCAATGGTTGGTAACCTCCTTGGGGGAGCAATATTTCCTAATAGTAACAGTTCCCATTTACATGTAATTGAGGCAGACAGACAACAGAACAGTACTAGGGGACATCATAGACCTCCACTTGCTCTACCAACTCCACCAATCACTTGGGCAAGGAGCCTGAGCTCTCTTCTTTGTTTTCCTAATGCTGAAATAAGAGTTGTGGTAGCATTCTCTACCGTATGAGGTTATTGCTAGAATTGCATGAGATGACACACACAATTCATCTCAGCTTAGCCTTGGTGCTAACAGAGCTTTCCATAGACACCAGAGTCATAGCACAGAAGTGCTTCTTTCTTTCCTTCTTTCCCACCTTGTCTTTACTTACTCCTACCCATGATATAATGGTTTTGAGGGTGAAGCTCATGCTAACATGCTAAAAAAATATTCAGAATTTTCCCCTAGTGGTTTGTGTTACTTCAAAGAGAGATGACACACACTTGTTGTAATCCCAGTACTAGGGAGGCTCAAGAGGATGATTATGAGTTCCCAGGAAATTTAATCTATAGACTGGGACCCTGTGTCAAAACAAAAAGTAGATAAGGTGAAACATTTCCCAGATGTTACTCTGCTTTTGAAAACTAGCTTGGAGCCAGGTGTGGTATAAGCATAGTAGCACACATTTTTTTATCCCAGCACCCAAGAGACAAAGGCAGCCATATCTGTGTGAGTCTGAGGCTAGTAAGTTTTAGAACAGCCAGAGGTACATACTGAGACCCTGTCTCAAACAAAACAAACATCCCCACTGTGGGTTAAAATGGTGGCCCGCATCTGGCCAGGGCTAAGGCTGCTGGGTGAAGCAGATGAGGGGAGTTTGACTGTGCACACCCCACTCTGCTGCCGGGTGGGTGTCAGGCTGTGAGAAGCCGCAGGCTGAGACCCAGGACGACAGGTTCTCAGCCTTAGTCACCTTGGACGGCGACAGATGCTGTGGAAGAGCTGAGAACAGAGTGGGGACCTGTGGGACTGGATCTTGCCTGGGGCCAAAGGGGAAAGGGGGAAAGGAGAGCTCTGGCTGGTTCCCGCAGGGATGAGTGTCCTTGCTTTGCTTGGTCAGCTGCTTGGCTTGGCGGAGACCATATCTGGAAGCACAGAGAGGTTTCCTGCAGGAGACTAGACGCAGCTCTTTAGAGGAAGACCTGCTCCTTTGCTCCAGCATGGTGGGTCCAGATTAGAAGAGGCAATACGTGGTTTAAAGTGTTTATTATTGGAAGAGAGTTGTGATGAGTGAAAAGTAGAGGCTGGCCTTGACCACATGGAGAGAGGGGGAAAGGAAAAGAGCCCAAGAGGGCAAGAGAGAAGCAAGCAGGAAACAGGGTTAAGAGAGTAAGAGAGGAAGGAGGGGACACGCATCCCCTTTTATAATAGGCCAGGCCTACCTGGCTGTTGCCAGGTAACTGTGGGGGTGGAATCCAGATGAAATACCAGGGACTTGGGGCATTACCCTACATGATTGATGGCTACAGAATTATAAAGAGCTGAGGCCTTATGTCAGGAGCCTCGAGTGTGAGAGCATGGCAAATGGTCTTCCATCCCTTGCAGGAACACCTGCTGGGTCTCCAGGGTTTAAACCTAGCTCGACCAGAATACAGGATGCCCTTCATGGTCCCACAGTGGTCCTCAGAAAATTAAATATAGAATTGTCTCTAAATAGAATTAGGAATTTCTCTCCAAAGAACTGAAACAGAGACTCCAAAAGATATCTGTACATCTGGGAGAGATGCCTTAATCACAGTCACCAAAAGTTAGAAACATCCCAGTTAGAAACATCCCAGATGCCCATGGGCAGCTGAAACAAAACCATATATGTATGTATGTGTAAGTATGTATGTATGTAGGTGTATATACATACATATATACCACAATTTTATATATATATATATATATATATATATATATATATATATAAAGAGAGAGAGAGAGAGATTGAGAGAGAGAATAATATTACTCAGTTTCACCAAGTGAAATTCTAACGCGCATGACAGAGTGGGTGAATCTTGAAAGCATTGTGCAAGTGATACAAAACCAGACAGAAGCAGACCAATTTTGTTCAGTTCCAATTATATGAGATAAGTTGACAAGGCACATACATAGCAATAGAAAATAAAGATCACCAGAGAGAGCAGAGAGGTGGTGTTTAATGAATATGGAGTTTCGGTTTGATACCATTTAACGTTTGGAAATTAGTAGTGATAACTGCAGAACAAAGACTGTACTCTATTTTCATAATTTTGTTTTTAAGATAAGGAGTCATCATGTAGCCCAGGGTGGCTACAACCTCATAAATCCCCTGCCTCATATTCCTGAGTGCTGATGTTAGAGATGTGCATCACTACATATGGCAATGGGACTGTACTTGTGCCACTGAAATGTCCCCTTAAAAGAGTGTAAGTGGAAGATAAATAGTATGTAGAGATTCCTCACAATAATAACCTTTCCTCAAATCCAATCATTGTATGTCTTTGGACTATACCAGAAATACATAGTATTAGAAGTCTCTGAGGAAAACCCAGACACTGAAAGGAAAAAAAAATCATCACATGCACAACTCTAAGGAAAGCTGTTATTTTAATTTCTCCATATTTTTATTTAACCACTTTGCCTTTGTCAGTTAACAGTCATTTTCCACCACTTCCTGTGCAAGTGGCATGCAGACATCTACTTAGTGAACCTTCCCAGTCTTCATCTATTATTAGAAGAAAAAATAGAAAAGGCCTCAGAACTGGGGAAACACAGCTCCACAGCAGGCATTCTGTCACTAAATCTGTCCTCAGCAGCAGTGGTTCTTGGGCTCCAGCCACACCATGTGAGCAGCTGCAAAGAAGAGCAGAGAACCTGGGGTCAGGAAGGCTGGCTTCAGCTAGAATAGCATAAAAGTATATAGCAAGGCCAGGAAGTCTTTGACTATTGTCAGAATATACACAGGGCACTGCAGCTGAGGCACACATTGTTAAGGACTCTTACTCATCCTTTCAGTTCTGAGTGGTTCTGCCATGCCCTCCTGTGTTTCTCTCGGGGCCTTCCAGTGGCTAGTTTGGCAATGGGTCTCTGAGCCAGGGAAAATTGCTGCTGGAGCTTTACAAGTCTCTTTAGAAGGAGACTGATTGGCCATTTGAAAGTGCTCACTGTCAGATCTTGGAATTCACCGGAAAGCAGGGTAAATCCCTGAACTGACTGGGGCCTTGTGGTTCCTACACTGGGTGACTAGAATTCTTTCTGACTGAGTTCCGGATTCTCCTTCAGAGAAACTGTCTGGTGTCTAAGGAAGGATGTCTAACAGTTTAGCAGGGGAAGGGGCTGAATGTTGTTGAAAGGTATCCAGCACTTGTGTGGACACTGCCTGACTTTTGGGAAGAACTGCCTTTGCCAGTCCTCTTGAAATAGGGTATTATTAGGTTGTTGGTGTAGCTTGGTGATCAACTTGCCCAATAAGCACATGACCCTGCATTTCATCCCCAGTACTACAAACTGGAGGGGAAGGTGAGAGGAGGGGAAGAAAAGAGAGGAAATATCAATTTAGATATAAATGGCAATAAATCTCTCACTTAATCCAAGAAAATCAATAATCCTGTTTTGCCAGAATTATATTGATTGTGAAATATGTTGGTGAAATAACTGCACCAAATGAATATCCCTAAAAAACACCCATAGGAGGCCATATATTTACTCTCTAATATTATTATTGATGGAAAGAAGGGGCTTACCTCACAATATTCTATATGTTTGAGTGCATTTCTGGAGTAAAGGGAAATATATCATTTTAAAAATTGACTTCTATGTACCATTGAGATGGAATGGCAAGGAAAGTTGCTGGCTGCCAACCTCAGTGACCTGAGTTTGATCTCTGGGACCCAGAGTGTGGAAAGAGAGAATTAACTTGTACAAAGTGTCCTCTGATCTTCACACATGACACACACACAAATAACATTTATCTAAAATATAGAAGCATTGGGTGGATGAGATGCCTCAGCAGGTGATGATACTTGTCACCAAGCCTGACATCCCTGGGACCCAGATGGTCAAAGGAGATAACCAATATCTGACCATCACAAGGAATGGACTCTTTCTCTCTCAATAAATTCAATCAATAAATAATAAATAAAATAAATGTTTAAATTTTTTTTTAAAAAACTGACTTGGTCTAATTGCTTCTCTCCAAGTCTGTAATTGGATTATTGCTGCCATCTGTCTCTGTTTTTTTTCCCCCAGTTGATGCAAGCCCAGACATTTTAAGTGAAAATATTCTATTTGTTAGGCTGGGGATTCACATAGCCTACTGAAATCCTAGAAAGTTTATTTGAGACAGGGCTCCTTATGTGTCCCTGACACCCCTTGAACTTGCGATGCTCCTCGTTCCACCTTCCAACTGCTGAGATCACAGGGGAGCACTGCCAAGCCCACCACAATACCTTGCATTTTTAAATTTATACCCTTTACTTACCCAACATATGGTATTCACATAGGGTGTTCATGGAGTATCTTGGAAATTAAAGGGAGTTTTTTTTTTGAACATTCATCCAAAATTCCTTTTATGCTAAAGTTTCTCTGACATCATTTGAAACATTGTGGCTACCAGAAAGCAACTTCACATGCAATCAGAATCCAACTTGAAATCCTATAGAAATGAGATGGACGAACAGCAAACTGTCAGCAGTGTGCCCACAGAGGCAAAGAGTTTCTAAGTGAGTGATTTCTATTTTCTAAGTTGTAGTTTTGAATTAAAAATTCTTCAGTGAGCCAGGCAGCAGTGGCGCATGCCTTTAATCCCAGCACTTGGGGGGCAGAGGCAGGCAGATTTCTGTGAGTTCAAGAACAGTCAGGGCTACACAATGAAACCCTGTGTCTAAATAAACCAAACCAAATCAAAGAAAAAAACACTTCAGTGAACATGTATCACTTTTACAATTATGGAAAATCAGAAATTCTCACATAATACAAAGCAGATTGTTTATAGGAAAGCTAGCATAGTAGGGGTTAACCTTTCTTGGGTCTCGCATTCTTTTGAAATTGCTGGAAGTTTCAAACCCTTCTCCAGGGATGTTATACCCATGGTGTTGTCAGTGAATCTCTCCATTCACAAAACCTCAAGTTTCCTATCCTTCTAGGCAGCTGTGCTGTCATAGCTCTTTCCTGTTCTTTTGTAGGCTGTTGGCACAGGTGCCTACAGTACAGGGGACTTCGAAGGAAAAAAAGCATGGTCTTCAACACAGGGCTGAGAGCCTGGCTGAACTTAGAATTAGAATCAGTGAGGAAGCCTGTGAACACCAAGTTGAGATTTTCCCCTAGGAATAGGGCATAGCAGAGAAGACAGCAGGGAGACTGATCTTGGGCTTAAGAGTGGTGGTGACAGTAGCTGCAGTTTAAAAATGACAACAGCTAAATAAGAGCACTCTCGGCCTTTAGGCTCCAATTCAACTGATAATAAAAGCAGGGTCCTAATGCACATGGCAAACATGACATTTATGTCCGCTAGCTAAAGGATATGTAAGAGAGAAGGTGTAGAGTATTCTCAAGGACAGACAGTGTTTTGTCACTGAGATAGCCTTTCAGTCAATGCTATAATCAGAGGCCTCTAGATATCCCCAGTCCTCGTGGTAGAATTTGCCAGGGGTGGGGTGGGC
Source organism: Tokudaia tokunoshimensis (assembly GCA_036184795.1). Lineage (NCBI taxonomy): Eukaryota > Metazoa > Chordata > Mammalia > Rodentia > Muridae > Tokudaia > Tokudaia tokunoshimensis. The sequence goes on from BTHU01000023.1 coordinate 104,764,073, forward strand.
ACTGCAAAGAGAGAGTGCTTAAATAAGGGCATGGAAGAGTGTTTGTGGTAGCAAAAGCCTTCTTTGCTTTCTGAACAAATATGAATGTCCTTTGGAGTGCTTTTAGCTGGAGGAAATCAGTGAACCAGGAATCAGTGAGAGTTGTGGTGGGCATGTTCAGTACACAGACTGAATGTGAACCCAACAGGGGGAGAGAGCAGGAGGCAGAAACACGAGAAAGACTGACTTACTGATTGATTGATTGATTGTTTGCTTGATTGTTCATGCTGAAAAAAGACACTACAACTGCTATGTAGGGACTTTTGCTTGAGTCATAGTCTCCCTCTCAGTTTTAGCTCAAACAGACAACGTTTGGAACTGCCCAACACAGGGCTTCTTTGTGTAGGTATGCCTTGTCCTCTGAGAACTTCATACACAGGACTATGAATGTATCCTAAGAGTAATGTGTGAATGAAATTCATGCTATTCAGATGGGTGGGGCAGGGCTCCTGGGTCCCTCTCTAATGAGTGCCTTTCAGTGAGTGCTCATCTTGGAAAGACTGCAAGAGGAAGACAGTTGTACTGCTGAGGGTTAGAAAAATGTTGGCAGTGGGTCTGCAGTTTGCTCATTCACCCAATTGGGATATAATGTGGGGGAATTTGGAACCAAGACCAACAACCTACAATCACCAAGCTTTCTCTTGGTGAGGAGGGAAAGGGAGAACATTGATGAGCACTAACTGCATCTTAACCTTTAAGTGGTGGGCTAGGATGGAAAAGGAAGTAAAGTACTTACTTGTTCTGTGCTTTAGGAGGTATCATTGGATCCAGTGAGTATTATTGGTATTAGAGACTGATCACATGTACCTGGATACATCAGTCATCTTAACCAGGCCTCCCAGTGTAGTAGAGGAGAGAACTGAACAGAGGGATCAGGATTAGCAAAAAATGAGAACCTGTGAGCTACTAAGAGCTTTGTCCACTCTAGTCAGAGGGCTAAGGCTAGAGAATAGGGTTAGAGGTCAGATCATGAAGTGTCTTAGAGCCCTTCTTGGCAGTTTGGGTCTTGTTCTGTAGGTTCTGGGAAGGACAGTAAAGAAAGGAATGCTGTGAACCAACTTCCATCTCGGGAAAAGTTTAACAGATTTGGATCAAATTAGCCAATGAAGAGGTGCCGAGAACAAATTAAGTCACAGATTGGTAGTTGAATCTTTTCTAAATAAAATGTTCAGGTTAATTTATTCTGTCACTCTAATAATCAGTTTTCCATAATTCAGTGTATTGCTCCTGAAAAATAGAGACAGTAGGGCACATGTTCAGGCTATGTTGTCATTTTATGGATTAATTTCCATTACTGTGGACTTTCTGGCTTTCAGTGCATAAGTATGAGCAAAACATCTGTTCATGTCATTCTCTTGCTAAAAGCAGCAGCAGAAGCAAAACAAACAAACAAAAATTTTAAAAAAAACAACCAAACAAACAAAAAAACTCATTGCTGGCTCCCCACTTCTACATGAGGAACTAGTCCCAGATTATGTTCGTGGTGAGTGTGGCTCTCCATGAATGGACCTCTCTAGCTCATCTCATCCATCTTTCCCTTTGCAGAACATTAGCAGACTCACAAACACAGCCCTCTAAGCTCTCGGTACTCAATATCATTGTTTACTGTTTTTCCCCATGCTGCCTGTATTCACCCTTGCCTGCTTTGGGATGATGATCTCCCATCATCCAGGGATCAGCTCAGCTGCTTTTTTTTCTCCTTCACCAACAGAATGAATCTCTCCCTTACTGGGGGGTCCACACACTGCTCTCTCTATATCTCTATCTGTTGTGGAACCACACCCTCCAACCATAACATGGCACTTGCCGTATTAAAATCTAAGCAGCTGGGATTACCTACATGAGACTGTCAGGAGCTAACGTTCCCTTACTGAGTAGAAGGAGGGCTCCTGTGGCTGTGCAGGAGAGGGTCCCAAGGCCCTGCTTTCCTTCTCCAGGGTATATAACTAGTTAAAATTTGCCAGGAACTGGGCTTTTTGCCCACCCTCCTGTAGGTAGCTGAAACTGATTTCATTGATTCACCAAGCTTGACTTCGGTGGTATCAGTTTTCTGTTCTGTCGTTGGTGCCCTACTTGAAATAAATACCAGTTTATCTCCACCCAGGAAAAGTTGATATGTGACCATGGCAGTCCTTGCCATGCTCTCTGTGAGAAAGCATGACTCTCTGCCCCTCTAGTTCATGAGGTCACTGAGAGCTCCATCTGCATCTTGTTCATCTTTCAGCACTTTGTAACTCACTGCCTGGCCCATGGCTGATGCTCGGTTAGGTTAGTACATGTGACTAGGTTAAATATTTTGCATTTTGTTTTGTAAGTGCCCTAGAAGAATTCTCAGGGGATGACTGACCAGCAGGGAGCCTCACTTTTGTAGCAGGTTGGCCAGCAAAATTTTGACTGAGTTGCAGGATTTCCTCACACATCAAAATCTAACTGTGCTCATGAGCAGCTGGGTTTCTGTCCTGGGAACCCATCTCTTAGGAGACCCTGGAGGGTTTTTACCTTTCTGTATGTACAAGGAAGTGAAACCGGGTAGGTGATTTTTTTTTTTATGTTTTAGCTTTCTTTTTAAGTTTTGTTAACCTTGGCATACATAGTAATTGGGCTTCATCATCTCCCAGTATAATTTAGGTGTCTAAAAAGTGCTTCTTGGTCCTGACCCATAATGCTTCAGGTCTCCTTTCTCTAAGTTGGTTTAGCTTTGCTATCTCAACACAAGCAAGAGTTATCTGAGAAGAGGGAACCTTCTTCTGAGATACTGTTCCTATCAAAAGGGCTTGTAAGAAAGCCTGTGAAGCATTTTCTTGATTAATAATTGATATAGAAGGGCTTGGCCCACTGTGGGTGGTGCCACCTCTGGGGAAGTGGCCCTGGGATGTATGAGAAAGCAAGCTGAATGAGCCACGTACGTGGGAAGCAAGTCACTAAGCAGTGTTCATGGTCCTGCTTGAGTTTTTGCCTTGACTTCTCTATGATGAACTATATAAGCTGTAAGATGAGACAAATCAAACATATTAGTAGGGAAGTATTTAATTTAGGCTAAAGCAGTGTGGGTATGATTATAAATCTGCCCAGGGTGTGTACAGGTCAATAGAGTAGTGAAATGCAGGGCCAAACCGAGTTATAGTAGGAGAGATAGGATTAACATGGACTGGGTCACTCCGTCCTGTAATAGTAAGAAATAGAAAAGTTCCCAACATTTTACAGATGTAAACTTTGCCTTTACTTCTCTAAGAAGCTTTTACAGTGTACTATCTCATGTAGTGGTATAGACTTCTAGTATTGGGAGAGGTTCACAAAAAGGAAAAAGGTGGGTAAGTAAAATCCAAGATGACCAATATGAGGAAGACTAAAAGATTACTACAAGATGCCGTTTTCTCCTTTTCATGATTCATTTTCAAACTGGGACCTTTCAATTTTCTTTACTCCATTGTCAGGAACAAATTAATGAAGTGGACAGACCTCTGGTGCAATCTCATGTACGAAATGACATGTGGCTGCATGTTCTAAAGGGTTCAGATGATGCTGAAAGGACTTCAGGTGTTCACTTTTTCACTGACAGTAAATCTATGGAACATTTGTATATTTGGATTTTGAAGAATGAAAAGTATGCTATGACTCTCTTTAAAAGTTAGGAGAAAGTCAGGGGGGAATTTTTTTTTTTTTTTTTGTTTTGGGTCTTGCTTTTTTTTCAGACAGGGTTTCCCTGTGTAGCCCCAGCTGTCCTGGAGCTCTGTATGCTATACTGTGGACTCCAAATCACTGAGATCCACCTGTCTCTGTATCCCAAGTGCTAGGATCAAGGGCATGCACCACCACCACATAGGTAGTGAGAACATTTTTTAAGGTCAAAACTGGCCTTGAACTCCAGGACTTACACAGTTCTGTCTCAGTTCCCCAACTAGTCAGGACTGTTAGAGGAGGATCCCTGCTCCTAGTGAGAGTTTTCTTAGAGTTTTGACACTCTGTGGGGATCACAGACATCCAGCAGGTTGAAATTAATTGATAAGCACGGAATAGGTTGTTTGTCATAATTGAGTATGTCTTGAGAACTTGTTTTTTGATTTTTCCGGAAACTTGTTATGTCTTCCCAAAGTGCGTTTTCCCCCTATTATTAATGGTGTTAACTCAAAATAGTATTATTCTAATTGACATCCTCTCCAGTCCTTCAAACCCTTCTGGTTATTTCCCCCCTCTTCCTGCCTTGATTTGAGTCATTTAAAACTTATTAGCACAAAGTGAATATCAAGCCAGGAGGAATTGAATCCAAATCAGTTCTTACCTGAGAGCCAGTGAGTTGAGTCAAGGTATAATTATTGGCTACAGTGAAGTTTGGGGTAGAGAGTTCATCTGCATTCTGCTTAGCCCTGTGGAGAGAATATGGGCTATTTGCATAATATGTGACTTGGCAGTAAAGAAAACATTTGTAAAGCAAGCTGAGCCTCTCATAGAGCATGTTGTCTCGTTAGAATAAAATCTTTTTGACTTTTTCAGACCAGTTCTCAAAACAAATAGCAAGTAGACTTGGAAAGAGGAAGTACGCTTGTACTGAAAATTTCCTGTGTTAAAGTTCTAAAATTGGGGGAAAATAGGGAGGGATAGGTAAGAGTATTTTTCTCCAGTTGTCTTTATGTTCAGTTTTAAGTATCTTTAAAATCTCATTTTGTTGGTTTTTAGACTTGTAAGTAATTACTTAAAGCGGGAAACTGAAAATCAGTTCTGAAGACTGTTGGCTCTCCAGACCTCCTGGGTGGCCCCTTTGGCTTGGGAAGCTTGTACAGAAGACCCGGCCTCTTTGTGTTATGCAGCTGGCTATCCCCAGGAACCACAAAAGCTTCTGACTTTGGAGTTCTCACGGCTCTCTGCTAGGTTCCGTGGAGGATATTGAGATGAATTAGATACAGGTCCCTTGACAATATCTTACTTTTTTTTTGTAATTTGATTCTTCCCCACTTGAATCAGGCCAGCTCCTTTCCTCAAAAAGATCCAAGGTGTTAATCCCTACTCATTGAAGACAAGTGCTAAATTGGAAGCAACAGCCTAGAAATGCAAAACTCCTTATCCAATTACAATCCAAGCTCTCCCAGTCGGTCAGCCACACTCAGCATCATCAGGGAAGGTCTCAAGGTGGCACATGCCTTTAATCCCAGCACTCTGGAGCCAGACACACACAGATCTTTGTGAGTTTAAGAGAAGCCTGGTCTACAGATCAAGTTCCAGGATTGCTAGGGCTACACAGATATACCCTGTCTCAAACAAACAAACATACAAACAAAACAAACAAAAAACCATAAAATCAAAACAAACCCAAAAATTCTATGCGTTCAAGTTTTAGAAAATTCTAAAATGCAAAGTTCATTGAGTGAAACAGAACATGGTAGGTAGGATCAAGAATGAAGAAATACTATCTGTTGAGTTTAGAGCACACAGGCTTGTGGGTACATATTATGGTTAAGATCAATGTTGCACTCCACAAATATGATGCATTCAGTCAGTCTGACTAAACCTCACTTTCACCATATGTAAAATGTACATATAAAAGAAGAAGAAAACCTTCTGGGATTTTTTTTCAGGGAATTAAAAGAAGACATACAGTGCTTAACAGTGTGCATAATGGTGCAGAGTCTGTGAAGCAAAGTGCAGGGCACCATCTCTACTGAGAAGATTCTGCTGAGCAAACTAAACCACAAAGTAGTTGAATGCCAAAGCAAAGCACTTGCCACAATCCAGGGGAAAAGTACCATGGGTTAGAGAAGAGGCAAGCTAGGCTAGCTCAAAAATAGTAAGGCCTAGGGCGATGGTTCAGTAGGCAAAGTACTTGCCACACAGCCATGAGGACTTGAGTTGGGATTCCCAGCATGCACATAAAAGCTAGGCAGTCTAGTGACCTGTCTATAATCTCAGCCCTTTCAGCAAGTCAAGACCTGGGATCCCCAGGGGGCTGGCTGTCCAGACTAGCTGAATTGGTTCAATAAATAAAGTGGAGAATAATCAAGAAAGACACCTGATATCAACATGGGGCCTCTACATGCATGTGCACCTGTACCACCACACATGTGAACAAGCAAACACAAATGAATAATACATAAGAGTAACAAATTAATAGAATCTGATTTTCTGGGGTTGGGCATTTTTCCCTTTTTTTGGTGTGTGTGTGTATGTGTGTGTGTGTATGCATGTTGATAAGGACTTCCTGTGTAATCCAGCCTGATCTCAAACTCATCTTCTTGCCTCAGCCTCCTGAGTGCTAAGACGCCAGGGGTGCCACTACACATGGCTTTCTCCTAGAGTTTATGAACAAAAGTGGAAATGCAAAAGTGATCCTAGACTACATACTCACACAATGAAAGCTTTTGATTGAAATAAATGGTAATAGATGGATTCCTGTGTTTGTGTGTGTAACGTGGTTTGTGCCAGCACTTTGCTGGAGGCTGGAGGCGATGTTGGCCATTGGAAGGTATGTAGAGGTTCAGAAGCCAAGTGTGGCTTTAAGACAGCTTCTGGGATCAAGTCAGATGTCTAGGTTTATCTGCCTTCCACAGTAAGTTAAGAGAACCTTACCCTCAAGGGTAAGGTCCAATTCTATTTGTGTCCATATCACCAGCAGCTAGCACGGGGGCTGGCCCTTAGTAGGGACCCATTAATATGTCACATACTGAACCTGCTTTGTTTTCTCTCCTGCTGGAAGGAAATTGCCTTCCCCCAGTGGCCATTTTGAGTGCAGAGGGTTATTTTAAGATATTCTTAAGAGAGAACACTAGAAACTGCTGTTGAGTGGCTAAAAGGAAGGAAAAGCAGAATGACAAAGGGAAGTGTAGAAAGTTCCAAGTGAAGGGGATGGAGGGAGGATGGGATGGAGTGACTTATCTCTTTTTGAACATGGTGCTCCTTTCTTCTCGCTGTCATCATCTATAAGAGAACGTCCAGTGAGGCACAGCCTTATTATGCCTGTGATCCTAGCACTTGGGAGTTGTGTCCTGAATTTGGGGCTGGCCCGGTATACCTAGTAGATTTCAAGCCAGCCTGGACTACAGGGGAAGACCTCTTTCTGTAAAACAACAACAAAAGATCAAAACCATAGAACTCGGATGCCACTGTCTCAAAATCACACACAAAATATTTTTGGACCAAATCATTATCTTAAGCCGGTTGTTGCTGTTGTCTTTATTATACTGAAATCTAGTGTGGAGGATGGGTTGTTGGTGGTGAAGGTTTGAAATTGGCCCCACTCCACCCTCATTGCTAAGCTTTCTGCTCTCCCTCCCGGTATTTGATAAAGAAGGGAATCTCTGCAGCCAGTGCTCACTTTTAGACTAGCAGAAGACACATTCTCTGAATTCTTCAAGACAACTGGTTTCTAAACTAGAAGATTTACTGGTAAACTCATGACCTTTAGTATAATACCTAAGAGCAGAAGTAAGTCTGGTTGATTTTGTGGTGTGTGCAGGGAAATATGAGATTATTTGTGTTTTAAATTTTATTCTTGTTTATTGTGATTATTATATACATGTATGGTATGGGGGGGGCGGTTGTTCATATGTGCCATGGTGTGCATGTGGAGGTCAGAGAATAGCTCCACAGAGTAGGTTTTAGTTGTTTCCTTCCACCTTGAATGGGTTCCCAGATCTGAGGCGGTCAAGCTTGTGTGGCGAGTGCTTCACTTGCTGAGCTATTTCTGAGGCCACTTTTTTGTGTGTTAAATGAATGGATCTGTGCTTCTGTTTCTAATGGTAAACTATATAGACTTAACTAGTCATGTGTACTTTGGGCAACATTCAGTGAGTTGTCAATATCAGGAGTTGCAGTGTCTACTATAATGCTAACGTGTGTATTCACTCATTTTGGGATTACAGACTTGGTATTTTGCACATGTATAGTTAAAATGATGAAAGATCAGCATGTTAGATATGTTAGAGCCACCACAAAGAAGAATGTCCAAGTTGTGATGCTGTAGACAGACCCTCAGTTGGGGTTCTTTTTACCAAGACTGCAGCTGAATCTACACTGATAACTTCCCTGTTTCCCCCGTACTAGCAATGATAAGATGGTCTCAATTTGTAAAATTGTGCATTTCTTCCTAGTTTTAGAATTTACACACTGAAGGCCATCAAGAATTCCATTTAGGCAGCTTAAATATACTTGAAACCGTGAACTACATACATCTCAAGCCATAGTTTCAAAATGACTATTGAAAGTATTTTTTTTAAAAAAAAAAACAAACCAAAAATACTAGAATTAAGTATTTATTCTCTTTTACAGGAGTCTCAGAAGACTTTTTAGTAAATAAATGCGTCTCGATGGAGATATTTTTCTCAATGTAGATGTTTTTAGAGTTGAGGTTGAGCCCAGTGTCTCGTATAATAATCTAGGCAAGCTTTGTTATCACTGAGCTACAGTTCTGGTCTCAATGAACATATTTGATTTGAGGATTGTATACAAATACATCCAGTTTGTGCAACACTGACAAGAAGAGGGACAGGATCAGGAGTTAGAAGGTGTGGTTTGGGACTGCAGTGTAGCTCAGTCCTAGAGCACTTGCCTGCCATGAACAAGGTCCCATTTCCAGCCTGGCAAGAAGAAAGAATGTGAGCTTGAATGATTATAATGGTGATTCTGCTGCTAATGACAAATGAGCCTCTGAGCCACTCCCCTCACATATAAAGTTAACGTGATAGTAACTTATGTGTGTACATGATAGACCTTCTGGCAGGTCAGTGGAATGCAGATTCGAGTGCTTTCTTAATGATGCAAAGTGATCTTCAAATGAACAGAAGGAAAACAAAACAAAACAAGACAAAACAAGACTACTACCAGCAAGTTATTTCAAGGGAACTTATGGCTCCGTGAATAAGGGCTTTGAAAGACAGATCGCTTTATTTTTTCCCTGGTGAAAACTGAGTAGGTTCCAGATTTAGGCTGCAGTTTTTCTTGTCACTCCTCAGGAAGGCAAGACTGAAACATTTGCTCACTTCACTCCAGATTGTATAAATAAATGCCTTTGCCTTTTGTTTAACGCTGTTACAGAACTGTAGAGGAGCATGCGGTGGGGTCTTGCTGTTACTTGAAGGGCTAGTGAAGTTTTGTTCATTATAATGCAGGTGTCTGTGGTTATAAAAAAACCTTTGTAGGCTAACCATTATATAAACTAAACTAAAAGGAAAAAATCACAAACATGAAAGAAAAGTCCATTTTCTTTCTTCTGTTTCTTTCTTTCTTTCTTTTTTTTTTTTAGTTTATTTGAGACATGATCTCTCTATTTAGCCCTGGCTGGCCTGGAACTCATTATGGACCAGGCTGGCCTTAAACTCAGAGATTCACTTACTTGCCTCTCCCTTCCAAGTGCTGGGATTAAAGGCATGCTCAGCTTTCATTCTTTTTAATATTTTATTTAAAATATTTTATGAATATTCATACATACATAAATGTGTTTTGATCAAACCCACACCCATGAAAACTCTGTAAGTGTAGTTAGACATTTTTCTTTGGTAACCGTAGAAGTCTAGTGATAGAATGATGTTTAAATTGAAAAAAGCAAACTCAATGAAGGTTATGGTCTAGATTGCTGGGAGAACTACTATTCAATCCAGAAGTCCAACTTTTCCTTGTCTCTGATGACTTAATCCCACTGGAAAGGGAATTGTAGGGTTTCAGTTGCCTCTCCTTTGTTTACAAAGGGCCTAGGTCTTCTGTTAGAGCAGTGGTTCTGAACCTTCCTGATGCCGTGCCCCTTTAATACAGTTCCTCATGATATGGTGACACCCAACCATAAAATTTTCTTTGTTGCTACTTCATAATTGTAATTTTGCTACTGGTACGAATTATAATGTAAACATCTGGTATGCAGAATATCTAATGTGTGATCCCCAAAGGGGTTGCGACCCCCAAATTGAGAACCATTGTGTTGGGGTAAGCATTGTGGTACCCAGAATAGTTAGTTTAATTTTCCTAATATCCTGTGTCTTGTGACAGAGGAAATAGAAATGACAACTCAGAACCTTAGGTTGAATCAGTTTGAAATGAAAAGTAAAACTTTTTTTTTAAATGTAGCATGCAGATATGACCTTTAAAATGTGAGGGAACTGTTGCTTTCATTTTTACAAGGCTTATAGTTTACATCTAAACACATGATTCATTTTTGACACAGGCTTTTTTATATTAACATGACATGAAAAAGTCAAAATAATTTCTTTTTTGTCATTTGGCTAAGTTGCTTGAAGCAGGTGTGTGTGAAATTACTATACAGAGAAGTTAATAGATGTTAATTCAACAGGTTATACATTGAATTTGGACTAGTTTTAATATATCTTATTTTAATTAACTTTGTAGTCATGAGGATTGAATCCAGGGCCGTTTATATACTAGGCAAATGCTCTGCCATTGACATATATCCCAACCCTCCTTTTCAGCTTCTTTTTTTTTTAAGAGTCTTAGTATATAGCCCCGGGTAACCTGGAATTCACTATGTAGATCAGGCTGGCCTTGAACTCAGAATTCTGCCTGATTTTGCCTTCTGACTTCTGGGATTAAGGGCGTGCACCATCACACCCAGCTCACACACAAAACCATGGAAATTGTACATACTAATGGGTACATGTAATATTAAGAAATGCATATATTATATAGTGTTTAAATCATGTTAAACATATTTATCTCTTCAAATATTTCTTTGTGGTGAAGATTTAATATATCTTTAATATTTTTAGATTTGTGTGTGTGTGTGTGTGTGTGTGTGTGTGTATGAGTGTTTTGCATCACATGCAAGTCTGGTGCCCGAAGAAATGGTGAGCACTTATGAAGGTACTGGGTCCTTTGCAAGAACAAATACTGTTAACCACTGAGCCAACTATCTAGCCTCAATTGACTACATCTTAAATCTGTATTCAGTTTCTGTCAATACAAGTTAAATAATTTCATTTAAATAAAACATCCTTATTAGAAATTATTAATAAATATTGTTTAAACAATTAACGTGTAATTATTTAAAATAGCATGTCAAGACATGGTTCTAGGTGAGTCTGAATATCTCAAAGTTCATTGCATAATGAATGCTTGGATGTCTACCATGCGCAGTGAACAAATTACAGCTTTTTTGGTTCTGATGCTAGCACTTCACAACCAAATTTTGCTGGAAGGGAAAGGGAAGCTAGTCCTTTCTCCCTTTACTAATCATAGAGATGAAGTTTGGTTCACAGGCTTAGGTCTTCTATTGTGGGAGGCTCCCTGCCTTTGAATGAATAGTCAGAGAAGTAAAAATAGATCAGGGTATGTTCAGTGAAAGAAAATAATAGGCAGGTAGGAAGTGGAATAATCCAAGTTCAAGACCTTGCATATTAATATTCTTTTGTGTTTCTGAGTGGGGGAGAGACTGCATGAGAGAAAAAGAATGAGTCTTTTATGGGCACAGACCTTGGGTTGACTTTTGACCCTGAAGATTTAAGATTTATTTAACCTGAGTTAAGTCCAGAACTTCCTCAACTGTAATATGGGAGAATGGATTATGCCTATTTCGTAGGTTGTTAGAAACATTGCATTGGAAAATATACAGAAAGCACTTAGCAAGGTCCTGCTGTATAAAAAGAGCTCAGGACCTATTGGCAGTTGATAGCTGCTGAGCAAGGGAGAGCTGTTTTTTTTCAGGGACATAGGCCCTGAGAAGCCACTCCATGCTTTTAGAAGACGGTCCCACACCCATGCTCATGTAGGCAGTACTAAATGGACCCAGTGGAATTTTAAACCCGAAGTTAAGAGATGAAGTAGGAGAGATAGGAGAACAATTGGAAAGGAGAGAATGGGTGTGGACTTCATCAAAACATCTTATATGCATGAATAAGTAGTCAATACAGTACTTTAAAAGAACCCATTTGATGCTATCATTATCGGTAGTATTACTCCTCTTCCTATGTCATCTTTTGATTTCTCATCTTTATTGACCCGGTTCCTTGTAATGTGACCTTGTAACATAACTTAACTTGTAACATAACATAACTTGTAACATAACTTTCTATCAATGGTCAGCTCACTGAACTGTCCAAAAGGAGTCCACAGAGTTTACCCCCTGAAACCTCACCCTTTCATGTCATGTCAGCAGAATTAAGCCTCTCCAGGACTCTAGCTCGCCATAGCAAAGCTGGAATGTAATACAGTCTTTGGATTGTGTATTTGGCACAGAGACGTCACATGAATGTTCTTATTTTCTCCACTTTAGTTACCCAGCAAATAGAGCGCATTCACTAAATTTCTCTAAATATACTGTTTCAGATTGACTTAAAATTCAGGATATGTTTTGGAAGATATAAACAATGTGGTACTATTTCTTTAGAATTCTTATCTATGGCAAGGAGGAGTTTGTCAGATGCATGTGCTTGGTGTTCACATGTGTTTGATATATGTCTGATGTATGCATATGTATGGAAAAGGTTTCTCTTATTAAAGTAGCTTTATGTTCTTATTAGTTCAACACCCCCCTTTTTTGTTTTTTTATTTGTTTGTTTGTTTGTTTTTTTGGGGGGACAGGTTTTCTCTGTGCAGCCCTGGCTGTCTTGGAACTCACTCTCTAGACCAGGCTGGCCTGGAACTCACAGAGATTTGTCTGCCTCTGCCACTGGAGTGCAGGGATTAAAGACATGAGCCACTACCACTGGAACAATTCCCATTTTGTGTAATAGTGAACCTTCACTACACAGAATGCAATTTCCCTCTTCTGGGAGTCTGACAGTAACATTTATTTTTTTTGTATCTTACAAAGGAAAAGGCCAAGTTAGTTGAACCCCTGGACTATGAGAATGTTATCACCCATCGGAAAACACAGATTTACAGCGATCCCCTCAGAGATCTGCTTATGTTCCCCATGGAAGACATATCTGTGAGTGCACATGTGATGTTTTTTAAAGAATCAGCACTTTATTTTCCAAGCCAGTTCTTAGTGTAAGAATGTGATTTGATTTCTAGATCTCAGTGATTACTCATCAGCGCAGAACAGTGCAGTCTACTGTACCAGAAGATGCTGAAAAGAGGGCCCAGAGCTTATTCGTCAAAGAGGTAAGGGGCTCAATAGCCATCAAAAGGACTTTTCTTCCTATTTGTTTTATTTTTATTTTTTTATTATTGTGTTGTGTTTGAGTTTATGTGCACCATGTGTGTGCAAGTGCCCACACAGGCCAGAAAAGGCCTTTGGATTCTCTGAAACTAGAGTTACAGATAGTTGTAAACCACCTGATATTGGTGATATTGGTTCTCCAGTCATCTGCTATATGATTTTGGGATATATATATATAAAGTTCAAATTCAAATTTAGTTTATAAACTATTGAAAATACTTTTTACTTTATTATAAATGGGAATTAAAATTATTAAACTTAGCTCATGTAACAAATCTGTATGATGTAAGGCAAAAGCTTAAACATTTGTAAGTAGTATATGGGGTTTTGTTGTTGTTGTTTGTTTGTTTGTTTTATTTTTCATTTAGATCTGAGTATTTTGTCACGTACTTGAAGTATGAGTTTTCAGAAGGACATATGAATTAGGGTCTGTCCATGTCAGTTGGGCTAGATCACTTGTTCTCAACCTTCCTAATGCTGTGACTTTTAATACAATTCCTCATTGTGGTGACCCCCAACCATAGAATTATTTTTGTTGCTATTCTACAACTATAATTTTGCTACTTTTATGAATTGTAACATAAACATCTGTATTTTATAATGGCTTTAGGTGACCCCAGTGAGAGGGTCATTTGAGACCATCATACTTGATTCCCCAAGTCAAGATTCCTATACCAATATTTCTCAATTAATTAAAAATATTCTGTGGGTATTTCACCAGACTTTGGCTTATGTGTTTGAGACTTGGACTTGAGGTTGCTTTTAAATTCATGATCTTTCTAAGCTCTCTGGATGCTGGGGGTTACAGGTGTGTGCCACCATGGTCAGCTCTATCAGACTTTTAAAAATATATTTCTTTGTATTCTTTTTCTATGTTTGAAATGGATGATTCCTACTTTCTTCCAGTGTATTAAGACCTACAGCACAGATTGGCATGTGGTGAACTATAAGTATGAGGATTTTTCTGGGGACTTTCGGATGTTACCATGGTAAGTTTAGAAGTTAAGGGAAATAGAATTATTATTATTGGCATCATCATCATCATCATTATTATGGTTATTACTTGGCCTTTTAGAAAACTCTTCTGAAACTCCTGTTATAATTTATAATAAGTCAGACCTCAAACATCAACATATTTGACTCATGAAGTATTTTGACTAGTTGAGTATGTTTTGAGTGTGCTTGTTGACACTCTTCCCAGTAAGTGTGAGCTCACTTAGTTTGACACATCCATATTGACTACAGAATAATCTTTAGTTTATTCTGGACAATATAGGAATAGTTTTCCCAGTGGTGTCAGTGAAGAAATTGGAAGCTATTTAAATCCGTTTGACACCTGCTGATATCCCTTGGATAAGACTTGGGGATAATCTCAGTGAAGTTGAAAAACTGTCATGAGGACTACTGACCCAGTAGTCATGGTCCAAGTTGTCTTTCTGCTCTTTCCTAGCTGGCTAGGTCTGAACCACCCAGTCAACCTCTCCTATCAACCCCCTTTCTCCACTGCGTAACAGCTGGTCTCCCAGCATCTCATCTAGGAAATATGAAGGGGGAAAAGGAAAAAGAAGACATTTGTGAAGCCCTCTGTACCTTTCAAAAACATTTTCCTAGGAAAAAAGCTACTAACATTAGCCGCCCGGGTTCCCAAAGCAAACAAAACCGGAGAGCCAAAATGACACAGTATTGCTTTCTGACCTGTGAAGAGAGAAAGTTCTGCCACTGCTGACAGCCCTTCCAGACGTTCCTTAGCAACTTTAGCTCTGCTTGACTCCTCTCTGGTCTCTGTTTTATCTTTGCAGCTGGCTGCATATGTGGGAGTCCTTCTATACAAATAAGGCAGGGCCAAGGAGGTAGCTTAGTCAGGAGTTTTTGCTTAGCAGAAATCAAACAAGCAAACAAAAGAAGCTTTGCATGTTTACTCAGGAATAAGGCCTATGTTTGAAAAGAAGAGAGTACTTTTCCATCTCTTGCCTTGCGTTTTCTTGTTTTGCAGAGAATGAAGTAGACTTCAGGTTTTGTTTGTTGGTGATGCTTATAGGTTATGTTTGGTGTCTAAATTAATTTTCTTGCACTTTCAGCAAGTCTCTGAGACCCGAAAAGATTCCTAATCATGTGTTCGAGATTGATGAAGACTGCGAGAAAGATGAGGTAAGGATGGGGCTAGCTGTATGCCTTTCTTCAGGGGTCAATTCTGTTGAAAGGGAATTCCTTAAGGAAAGATGAGCGATTTTGGAACAAGTGGCTATTGAGTATCTGTGGCCACTTTTCTAACCAATGAATGTTTTTTAATTAAAAAAATGGTTACACTTCAGTAACTATTGAGTGCCTTCTGTGTTTATACCATTGGGCCTTTCATTCTATCTATGGTCACTATTTTAAATATTTATGAAAAGTGATAACTTCATGTTTAATTAGGAAATGGGAACAGATCTAGTTCTGTATTTGCTAAATGTTGGCTAAATAAATGGTTGGATGACTGCAGTTCTACTGATTGCTTTTATTCTATTTCAGGATTCATCTTCTTTGTGTTCTCAGAAGGGTGGTGTGATAAAACAAGGTTGGTTGCATAAAGCAAATGTAAATAGCACCATCACAGTAACCATGAAGGTAGGTAGTAGTTATATTATTAGTCTATCATTTGAAGTATATTGACATATATAATGAATCTGGAGAAATGCTTATTTTCTAATGAGCCCTTGTAAAACCTTTTGTTTTAAGTTAACATGTAGAATAGTAGGTTTCATTATGGATTTTCTAAATACACATGTCATTATACTTTGTTCTCATTTGTTCCCCTACCAAAAAGTTTTTGATGAAAGAATCTTATCAGATAGCATGGAATTTTAAAGCCCTAACCTCAGAACAAATTTAGAAATGTTACCTTTGAAAGCCATATAATGAAGCTTTTAATGTCTTACAGAAGTTGCCAGGTGAATGAAGGAAATATCTTTGCAAAAACAGGCATCAGAGGTTCCTATGTGGAAATGGATTTAATGAATGAATTTGGCGCTTATTAAATACTAGTGACTGTGGGGAAATATATTGACATCTAAGATGGGGAAGTCTGTTGTGTTCAGTAGCTTCATAATTGTGTTAGAAACATACCACATTAAGTCCTACATTAAATAGTGCCTTAGGGTGGTCAGACCTATTTGGAAAATGAAATGGTTTGACTAGATAGTGAAATTATGTAAGGGACTTGTGGGGGACAAAACCAAGAACACTGAAAGTTTTGTTTGGGAGGCAGCAACGAGCCATTAAAATCAACAGGAAGAATAAATGAGCTTCTTGAAGATTCTCAGCAGAGAAATTATTCCATGATACCAAATATAACTGTTCTTTCAGATATTCACTATAAGATCATGTGGCTTCCTGAGTATGATTCACAGTTCCATTAAGTATTGAAGATCATTCTAGCTTTCAAATAGCCTGAAAGCAGAAACCATGGATATCTACCAAAGGAAGACTCAAATTCTATCTTAATTTAATATTTTGCCTGCTGCTTTTCCTTTAGTGGCAATATCCCGTTCTCACTTTCATTTTCCTGCTGCTAAGATAATGAATCCAAGTTGTAGGACGTTTTCTATGTATCTGTTATATCAGAGCATGGGATTTTTACACGTATAAGACAATAAGAGAATTATTTCAAATCCATTTACTAGGGGATTGGTGTATCATACCAAGTTTATTTTGCATCTCATATTTATATTCTGCATTTAATTTGCATGGCAGACCCATGAAATAGACACTGTTATTATTGTTCCTAGTTTCCAGATATGGTAAAATAGGCATAGAGAAATCTGATGGCTAAACAGAGTTCCAGGGCTGGGAATATGGCTTAGAGAGTAAGGTACTTGCTGTGCAAGCATGGGGGCCTGAGTTTAGATCCCCAATATCCACATAAACAAAAGCACTAGGTAACATTACCTTCATCTGTAGTCACATCACTTGGTATGCTGAGACTTGTGAATCAAAGGGGTTGGCAGGTCAGTAAGGTAAATGAAAAGGGAGTTACAGCTTTACCGAGAAACCTTGACATGGAAAATAAGGTGGAAAATGATAACAGAAGACAATGTCACCCTCTAGCTTCTGCATATGAATGCTCAGGTAAATACACCAGAACACACAATTGCACATGCATGTGTGTGGACACCACACATACAGATATATAAAAACTAAATAAACAGAGCTCCAAGTTTTCAGGAGTAGGATTTGATCCTATGCAACCTATTCTCTTGGCCAGTCCATTGTCATCCTCAGTAGCTGAATGCCACATGGCATGTCCTGTCAGAGTCTTCAGGTTCAGAAACACACATGTGGAGGTTATAACTATGTGCAGATGGTCAGAAAATGGTTCTGGGTTTTTACACTTTTTAAAAGATACTTAATCCACATATTTATAGCTTACAATGCAGACTTTTAGTACGTACATAGTATATAATAAACAATGAATAGATTCAGGTAATTAGCACATTCATCAGCCTAAATATGAATGCATGTGTATGTTCATGCATGAGTGTGCTCCTGCATGTGTTTTTGTGTGTGTGGGGGGGTGAACATTTGAAATAATCTTTACTAGCTCTTTTGAAATATATGATTAGTGGTTGCCATCTGTACTATACTGAACTGTAGAAATTATTCCCATCATCTGAGTATATACCCTTGTGTGCAATAGATTAGACTCCATTCCTTTCCCCTAACATTCTCAAAATATTAAACTGTTTTACCTATACCTTAGGTTTAGCACAGAGCTAAGGAAATATGCTCTATTGCAAGCTGGATTCATAAGATATTAGTTGGAAATTAATCTTTACTAAGCAATTCAGAAGACTTTTAAATTATTTCTCAGATACCACTGAATAACCCTTTGCTTTACTAACAACTTTCAACTTCTCAAGAAGACATTATTTTAGGTTAAAAAAAAAATCTCCAGTTGCCTGTAAAACAGTTCATGGTTTATACCTTCTTTCATAATTTTTTAAAATACACATCGTTGTGGTAGCAAGTCTAATGAATCCCCAAAGATGTCCATGTCCTAATCCCTAGAACCTGTAAATGTTTGCTTACATGACAAAAGGGAATTCTAGTTGCTAATAAGCCAATAGGGAGACGATTTTGAGTTACCCAGGCAGGCCCAGAATAAGTGCAAAGCTCCTGATAAGTGGAAGATGGAGGGAGGCAGGAAAGGAGAGTTGGAGGAAAAGATGTGAACAGAAGCAGGGCCATAGAGAGATGCTATGTGGCTAATTTTGAAGATGGAGAAAGGAGTCACAAGCCCAAAGATGATGAACATCCTCTTGAAGCTAAAAAGAAAGTAAGGGAGTGAAAATGGACCTTCTCCTACCTATGTTTTAATCTAGTGAGACCAGGCACACTTCTAACCTACTGAACTATAACGTAGTAAATCTGTTGTTTTAAGCCACCAAGTTTGGACTAATTTATTATAGCACTAGAAAACTAATACAGTCAGACATTGATTGTTCCACTTGATTGTTATCTATCTCTGAGGTTGAAAACTCCCACACTTACAGGGACAAGGGAGGAGCCATAAATTCATGGAGTAGAAGTAAGCATAAGTCTGAGGTAACCGGGGACCACATGGGTGAGGTGAAGAGGCCAGCTGCAACTTTTTGCCAGCTAACCGTGGCCTTGTCTCCATTGAGATAGGCTCTTTGCTTTGTCTCTTTTTATTCCTATCTACTTGCTATGTAGCTGAGGATGAACTTGAATTTCTGGTCCTCCTGCCTTCACCTCCATGGTTGTAACCCAGTGCTTCATGCATGCCAGTTGTGTACTCTCCCAAATGAGTTGCACCCCCAAATAGGTTGTTTCTTCTTTAAAACCCCCAGCCTAGGGGGCATTGTCCTTGCAACTGTAGGTGCCCTGTCACAGGGTGGGAAGAAGCTCTTCTGAAGTCTGCCTTGCTTCCGGCTTAATGAGAAGCTAAGTGCCCACAGCTCAGGAGAGCAGCCTGTCCAGCTCTTGCAGTCAGGAGGGGCAGAAGCATAAGCCAAAGGCTCACAGAATTAGAGGTGTGCAGGAAGGAAGACTTCTGTTTGCTTCTAGTGTGTGACTCTTCCAAATAAAGACTACTAATCAATCACAGTAAGCAAATGGGAAGATTATTTCAGTGTGTGGTTATCTGAGTAAATTTCCCTGTACTGGAGGCAGGTTTATCCTGGGTGCAGCGAGAGTTTCCTGCACACTGGGGGCCTCTTTCTGTACTGGTGAGAAGCAATGAAAGGTTTAACAACCAGCATCATAGAACTGACCTCCCCCGCCCCGCCCAGAGAATCTTTTCTTATCAGAAAATCCATGCTTTGAGAGTCCTCGCTAACTCCCAGCAAGCCAGGAAACTGCTACAGAAGGGCCTAGGTATTCATCATGACTCATTGGCAAATAACAGCCCACAGAAGCCAAGCTTCTGTCTTTGTGTTTTATCTGAGTCTCCATGATGGGCTGTGGCTTGATACCAGCCTTCATAGCCTCTTGTGACTGACAGTTGTGCTTCTTCTGGCAAGTTATGTATTCAAAAGTTTTCAAATTCATTTTAAAGCATACAGACGAAAAAATCCGAATCTTAAAAAAAAAAAAATCTGTTTGAATAACTCGGCCTGGTGGCACAGGCCTATAATCCCAGCACTTATAAAATGACTGGAGGTGGCTAGGATCTCAAAGCCAGACTGGAATATACAGGGAAATGATGTTTTATGCAACCAAATCAGGAGCACTATGTAGAACTTACCTCTCCCTTCAAGCCCTAGGATAAAAGATCTTCTAGACCTTTGAGCTGTCACAAATAAGAGAATCCAAAGAACAAGAAGGGAAGGAAAAACTAGAATCATGAGTGAAGGTGTAAAAGGAAAACGCAAAAAGGTCAGAAGATACCCAGCATAGTTCAGTTGATTTACAAAAGGAATCAGACTAGTTATTTATGTGATCATTTGAGAGAGCAACCATGCAGCCTTATGCAATATCAACACAGCCAATGCAAATTATGCCTGGACTACTTTCAAAAATTAAACCTCCTGTTGTGACTGCCAGAACTCTGTCACAACATTCAAGTTGATTGTGATGGACCCTACAGAAAAGAAGGGCTGGCACATGGACTATGCTGAGCTCTTAATGCTGGAATAAAAATTATGTTTTCCCCAGTGTATTGTTCCCCCACACCAGCCCAGAACAGTTAAGTTTAGTCAATACCGTTCTCTGCAATTGTCATTATCTTCCCCAAAGTGCTTTCTGGGTAACCTCATTATCCACCAACAAAGTATCACAGAGTCATACAGGCAATGAAAGAGCTGCTAATGATGTATCTAGCTTCACAGTGAGACACAGTCACTCTACAGAGTCACAGTGCCCAAGCATTTCCTCTCCTTAAAGAGGATGCTGGCCTCACACAGCTCTTGCGAAGGCAAAGGCGCTGATTGTTGTCTGGGCACAGTGACTTTTTTTTTAATTTCCAGCACTTGTAAATTGCCTTGTTGTGAGCAGTCATGTTAAGACAGGACACGCTTTATTACAGTGAGCAATTTCCTCAGTTTTGTGCGTTCTAGTTAGTGAGAAACCACCCCATTTCAATTCCTGGAAAAGGACTGGAGAGAAGCTGAAGATAATCATAGAGAATCCATGATCACTTAGGCAGAAACTGCAGTCCCAAGAGAAGCCCATTTGGTTGCACTATCTTTCCTAAGTAGCTGCTAGAGACATCTGCTTTATTCAACTTGTTCCCTATCACTGAGTAAAATTAATGTAGACTAGATAGCTATGCTATCAGGCATGACCTTCCCCTGGTATTTAGAACTATTTTTCCTAAGAAGCATAATGATATATGGAATAAGGAAAAAAACTTGATCTTGAGGGTGGTTTTTAGTTTAAAAGAGTTGCACATTCTTGGCTAACCCTTGGGACACCCACCTTTGTGCATCTTCTTGGCTCAGTTTGATCACATTCCTTAGGCTCTCTACTCCCCATTCTCAGCAATTAAATGTTGAAGTGCCTTGCTGTGTTATCAGGGTTGCAAGTTCAACTGTCTGATGTATGACTCACTCTGGGTGCCCTTCCTTTTTTTCCCCCACAAAAGAGAGCCATTTGTTATACATCCAGAGTGCAGAAGTCTTTATTACTCTTTGACCGCTGAAGGATAATTCTCTTCTTGGTAGGGGGAAAACAGCAAATCAAAAGAGGATTTCATCCAAGAAAGTACATTCAATATGAAAGTAATTGCTAGGAGTTCAAGGTCACTGTGTATATTGGAACAAAAGGGGGATAAGATTTATTACTTTGATTTGTTACTTCATTTGAATGCTCCAATCTACTAGACTGCATCTTACAGTAAACAAAATGGATTAATACTTGTTTATCATAGGCAGGGGGTTTCTTACTAATTTGCTTTTCTGTTTTATTTCCATTCATTTGGTGACTACTGCTCAAAATATTAGGTTCTTCCTATATGTCAGACACTCTTAGGAATCATCAAATCCATCACCGTATATACAGGAATACTTTACTGTACATTCTGGAAGATAGAGAGAGGTATCACATGTGGCCCTCAGGGCTTAGGGCCTCTTTTTTTTTTTTTTTTTTTTTTGGTTTTTCGAGACAGGGTTTCTCTGGGTAGCCCTGGCTGTCCTGGAACTCACTCTGTAGACCAGGCTGGCCTCGAACTCAGAAATCCTCCTGCCTCTGCCTCCCAAGTGCTGGGATTAAAGGCATGCGCCACCACCGCCCGGCTGCTTGGGGCCTCTTTGGAGATGTGAGACACACAATAAAAATAGTTATTTAATGGGTACCCTAATACCCACTCCATGAGCATGGGGTCTGATAAAACCAGGTCTGGCAGGAAGGGAATCCCAAATGAGAGTAAGTGTGGGTACAGTATTTAAAAATAACACACTAGATGAGCACTGGTAGACATGCTAGGTTAAGTTAATTGGTTCCCGAGTAATCTCCTGTGCATCAGTTTCTCTCTTGTGACGTGGAGATGAAGATAGTGATGACCACATACCATTGTGTGAGTGGACATGAGCAAGGCACTCAAAGACAATAAGGCAGTAAAGCGTGCCAGTCATTATTATTTTATATTATGAGGATTACAAGAGGCCAGGATCTGACACATGAGCCTGATCATGCCAGAAACATGACACCATCAAAAATTTAAACAAGAAAAAAAAAAGGTTAGGTATGTAGGCTCTTGCCTGTAGGCCAGTACTTGGGGAGCTAAGAGCAGGAATATCACCATGAGATTGAAGCTAGTCTGAGCTGTAGAGTGAGACTCTGTCTCCAAGAAAAGAAGGAAGGAGGGAGGAAGAAGGAGGAAGGGACAGGAGACAAGGACATCAGGAAGTTGAGCAAGGCCATCACTGAAAGTTGAAGAAAATAATGTGTCCACAATGACAAGGGAGGATTGTAGCTGCCTTCTTTCATGGTTTGCTTCAAATTCATTTAAAAAAAAATCTCCAGTGCTCAGCTATGATAGAATTATTCAAGAAAAGAGAAAAATTACTTGAAAAAATTACTTGATTTTCAACCCAGTTTCCCATAGTGTAGAATTATGAAATCTATTAAAATGTGATTGGAGTATAAGACAATACAGAAAGAGATGAGTGACAAGGTTGTCAGCCTTCTGGAAGGGGTTCTCCAGAAAGACAATGTTTTGCCATTCTAGTACAACTACATGTAAGTTAGTTTTCTTATAACCTTTTGGGTTTTTCTTCCTTACTGTTCCTTCCATCTTTGCATCCTTCCATTATTACAGTTTTGAGACTTACTGTGACTCTTACTCCCCCCTTTTCCTCAGAGACAAGAGTTTCACAATGCAGCCCCAGGCTGGTCCTGAAATTGTAATCCTTCTACCTGTGTCTCACCAGTGCTAGGATCCTGCTTTTTCCTTTTCCATGCTATCCTACCATTCTGTTTAGTTTAACATATCAGTTAAGTAGATCCCCCTGCCTCATTTCTACATTGCTACTGCCCTTCCTACTCTGTCTCTTATCCTTCAGAGCATTCCTTCTTAGGACTTCTGCTTCATATAATGTAGAGGAAGTACCCACACTCTAGGTAACATATATAGGTAAACACTCTTGCGATTTGTTATATAAGATGGTAAAAGGTTTTCCTAATTGGAAGGCAGAGTAGTAGGCATAGGCAATCCACCTTTCCTGTTCGTCTTCCATCTTTGATGCAACTGAGTGACAACCTTTGTTCCTGGTCCAGAAGAGGTCTAAAATGTTACCTTCCCAACATCTCAGGGGCTTGAAAAGACTTGGTATGACATAATCCCTGAGACTCAGCCCTTCTGGCTTGTTGTCTGTTTTCCTATCCTGGATAGGCCAGTCATGAGGATCCATGCTTCTCATTAACTAAGATGGGGAATTGTCATCTGTGTTCACTAAGAAAAATAATAGAGCCAAGGAGGATGAAAAGGATGTGGGTATTACAGAGAAGTAGCATTCTATTTCATGAAAGTGTTGATAATACAATGGAGGATGAATTATCATGTTTTTCTTTTTGAAGAAGATGTATGAGTTATAAGCATTATTGTGGATTTAAAACAATAGCTGACCTTAACAGTCTAGAAAGAAATGGTAAAATTTAAGAGATAGATAAATGGAGGTAGATTTGGATAGGGTTCACACTACAAAAGAGTGCTACATTGTTTTCAGGTACTTACAGAAAACCAGTGAAGTACAGTCCTGAAAGAAAGTGGAAAGGGAATTCTGTGACTATTCAGGTAAGAGGATCCCAGGCTAAGGGCAAGAAGAGAAATGACTTAAAGGAGTTCCTTTGGGGTTCTTGACTAATGGCACATAAACCAGTGTAGCTGGAGCAGTGTGATTAGATACACAGATACAGGCTCGGGAGATGGCTTAGTTGGTAAAGTGCTTGCCTTTCAAGCATGAGGAGCTTCATTTGATCCCCTAGAAGCAATATATAAAAGCCAAGTGCTGCCTTTCTTGTAATACCAGTACCAGGAAGGCAGACACAGGAGGATCATGGTGCTTGCTGGTCAACTAATCCACACATCTCTGAGGTCCACTGAGAGACTGTGCTTCAAAAAAGATGGAGAGGGCTGGAGAGATGGCTCAGCAGTAAAGAGCACTGACTGCTCTTCCAGAGGTCCTGAGTTCAATTCTCAGCAACCACATGGTGGCTCACAACCATCTGCAATGTGTTCTGATGCTCTCTTTTGGTGTGTCTGAAGACATCAACAGTGTACTCACATAAAGTAAATAAATCTTTAAGAAAATTGTTTAAAAAAAGATGAAGAACAATTGAACACACACACACACACACACACACACACGGTGACCTGCAGCCATATGCACCATGTTCTAAGCTAAGGTACAGATGTTATTTATTTAAAATTTATCTTGATTCTCCAACCTCCACATCCCAAGTGCTAGGATTGCAGGTATGTGGCAACCTACCTAGTACCTAGCAATTTTAACTATTTCATATAAACATGTTACATGTTAATGGGGTAACATGAGTTTTGGAAGCAGATATACATTTTATCATGTTTAAATTAGATTGAACATGTATTCTCATTATTGGGAAGACTTTCAGTCCTTGGTTTTTTGAAGTATGCAGGACATTTCTTAATCACATGATTACGTAATAGCACCCCAGAGCTGCTGCTTCCTCTCTGGGTGTCACTGATGACCCCTCCCCCACTGCCTTTTCTCTGCACTTTCCACAGCTTGGGTTTTGCTTTAACATTAGTGAGAAGCCATTGCAAAATTTGGGAAAGACTCTTTGTGGATGTCACAGGCTTCTGACTCCAATTTATTTAGTAACCACTATGAACGTAAATATGGTCTTACTCCCTCTGTTAGGCAAGGTGTGTGGATATATATCCTGTAAAATAATTATATCAATATCCAAGGACTAAAGGCCTTTCAATGAAAGCTGTGATGCAGAATTATTATTTTAACATCTATCCTCTTTCTGAACCATACTAAAATATTTACCTGTAAACTAAATATTTACATCTTGGACAATTTTAAAACACCGGCTTCTGATTTCTTCTTGCTTCTGCATGAGTTCGGGTGCTCCTTTCGTCTTTGAAAAATGGACTTACAAACTTCATAGAAGTTAAAATCCTAACATATAGCAGTGCTAGAGAGATGCCTCAGAGGTTAAGAGCACTTGCTAATCTTGCAGAGGACTCAGGTTTCATTATCAGCAACCACATGGCAGCTCAGAACCATCTGTGACTCCAGTCGCAGGGGATCTGATGTCCTCTGCTGGCCTCCATTGGCACTGGTCTTGCAAGTGGTGCACATACATCTGTGCAGGCAAAACACCCATACACACAAAAGTAATTTAAATAATTGTTTTCAAAAACAGGTACCTCATTGAATTTGAATTTTAGAATGAGAAGAGATCACAGCCATTTCCCAATCTGTTGTTCACTCACAAACTTATTTCTACACAAGGATGACTTTAAAACATTCCTAATCCACACCCCTGTAGTCATTGCTACTCTGGTATCTGAGGCAAGAGGATCAATTGACCCAAGAGTAAAAGGTTATCCTGAGCAATGCAGTGAGACCTCCATTTCAAAAAAAAGTAAACTAAATAATTCCTTGCTGTGCAAATATTGTGCTTCTAATGTGTGGGCTCACGGGTGTTTGTGTGTGTGTTGGGGGTAACTATCAGCCCAGGAAAGTTAATATGTAACTTGTTCAGTGAACTTCTAATGCTGTGGAGCGTCTCACCTGCAAGTGTGTGTGTTTGTGTTGGGGGGAGATAACTGTCACTAGGAAAGCTAATGTGTAACTTATTCATGTTCAGTGCAATGATTGTAGAGTCTGACAAAATGATTCTCTAAATCATCTGATCTGATCCAACCATGTTACAAGCAAGCAGACTAAAAGAAGGACATTGTCATAGGAGGTCGTGGATGATGGGCAAGATCCTAAGACGTTGACACAAGTGTTTCTTCCAAGTGCTCTTTTAGGCAGATGCTCTCTCTGATTGGGAAACTACCTCCAACGTTACTGTGAGGGGTAATTGCTAAGTTACAGGGAGTTATTTCCTACAATTTCATATCCTGTTGCTAATCTTGGAAGGTGGTAGCTACTGCGGAATGTCTTTGCTTGGTGGGACAGCTGTATGTGAAAGCATTTGCGCAGACTGTAATTTGACTCTAGGCTGCACATAGTTTACTCTTTGTTCTTTCTTCTCCGGCCTCTCTGTGCTTGACTGTGGGTTCTGCAAACAGATTTGGCCAGCTGCATCACTAAATCTATATACTTTGAGTTTTACATTTGGTAACAATGAAAAATTTTAACTAGATTGCAAGGATTTTTAATCATATTAATTTTGCCCAGAAGATATATTCTGATTTTTTTGTCATGTAATTATTGTCATAACTTTTAAAAAGTCATATTTGTACCATATCTCACTATGCAGTAAATTATTCACTAAAAACAAGTTCGGTATGTAGTTTTAGGGCTTTCTGGTTCCATCATTTTATTAAGAGATGTGAACCACTGTCATGAAAAATCCGTAAATGTAAAGAATATCATCACCAGTTTTGTTGTTTGTTTTTTGAGACAGGATGTCATTTTGCCCAGACTGGCTTTGAACTCACTGTGTAGCCAAGGAAGGCCTTAAACTCCTGATCCTTCCGCTTCCTGAGGATTAAGGGCATGTGCCAACCCGCCCGGCTATAGTAGTCATTTTTGCTTACCATTTTTCTTGCATATATAAATATGCATATATATACACATATATATGCATATATATGTGTGTGTATATTTACATGTATAATGGTATAATCATTACATGTTAAATATGCATTCATATACATGAAATACTTAAGTCCCTCCCATCTCAAAAATCCCAAATTCACTGATTTCACATTTTTGGATTAAGGATGTATTCTTTTAAAATGCTTCTCTGGCCCCAAGCACTTTAAAAGCTATTCAACTTGTATATATGTGTATGAAAAACATAAATGCACATACAAGCATATTTTCTGCATTCTGAGTCTCAATAAAGTAACATTTACTTGAGGCACTAAAAAATAAGTGGGTGTTTTCTGCTTGGTTTCCCTTCTGTTGATACAATATATCCATATGGCTACTACCTGAAATAGAAGTTGCAGCACTTACCAGTCTAACTTGGTAAGGGGTTCTTAATACTGGTTTATTTATGTATTCATTCACAAATAGATGGCACTTAAGTCCACAATGTCTTCGAGCATTATTATTATTATTTTACTACTTTTTTATTTCTAAAATGAAACAGCCCACAACAAATCTCTATAATTTTACTGGTTCATGCTATAGGGAAATTAATAGTTGGTGTTTAGAGATGCTTTGCCAGAAGTTTAAGTAGTTGGCAGGAATGATCCGGTCAAATGATGTTCTTTTCATAATTAAAGTCCTTTAAATACCAGATCACATAGTGGATCATCTGCAAATGGCAAGCTTAAATCTTAAGGCCAGTTTTTGTGAGTAAGACATTACACATAGGCATGTATTTCCTCCATGATTACTTGGAGTATGTTTTGTTTTTGGTTTTGTTTTTGTTTTTTTATGTCTCTGTTATCATTCTCATTCTGCAGTGGTTTTAGATACAGCATCCTGGGAAATTATGACTGGATTAAGTTTTCCTTTTATTATGATAAATGTTTGACACAGCCTATCGTTTCTGACCTATTTAAAAAAAACATACAAACCTCAAAGTGTTCCTAAATGCCCTTTGCTCACTCCATTCATTGTTTTCTTTGGGGGTGTTTTGAGGGAGAAAGAAAGGGACAGCATGAAGGAATTCAGTCTTCCTCTGTTGCCTCAGTCCTGTGGGCTTTGCTGTGAGTTGTAGCAAAAGACTACTCCCATCTCTGATCTCATGGCACAGTTCCCTTGGGCCTATTGATCCAGACTTCAGCACTACAGGCATCCAACAACTGGTTTTGGAGAGCAAGAGCCCTGGTCTACTCTTAAGTGTCATATGACGTAAAGGTGATGTAAACGTATATGACTTTTAATGCTCAAATTGATGGCGATAAAACAGAATTGGAAAAGATCCAATTGTAGTTTGCAATTAGATGGGAAGGGATGCTGGGTGAAGAGGACAGTGATTCATAAGTGCTTCATACATATTAAGGTGTTAAATACTCACTATTTTCTATATGGTTCATTATCTGAAGGTAAATTACACACTATCTTTAAAGAAACAAGGAACAAAATGAAACATTTATTTGTTCATTCATTCATTCATTCATTCATTTATATTTATTTTAGGGGTTGTGTGCATGTATGTGCTTGAGTGTATATGCTTGCCACAGAACATGTGTGGAGATCAGAGGACTATGTTCAGGAGTTGGCGGTCTCCTTCCACCACATGAGTCCTGGGTATCAAAATCTGGTCAACAAGCTTGGTGTCAAATCTCCTAACCTGAGCCTTCTCACCAGCCCAAAAACCCGATTCTTAAACATTTTTGTTGTTCAGATATGGTAACTGGCAAGACGTTTCAAGTTTTTAGTTCAAAATAAACAGCCCTACTGCTATGAGATTAAGTTACAAGTGGATCTTTGCTGCATTTCCCATTATAGGTGTTCAAGAGACGGTATTTTTATTTGACTCAACTTCCTGATGGTTCATATATTCTCAATTCTTATAAAGATGAGAAAAATTCCAAAGAGTCTAAAGGTTGCATCTACTTGGATGCCTGTATTGATGTTGTTCAGGTAAGGCTATTGCAGTAATCATTGTTTTTCTTTCTCTAAGCAGGTTGTTGATGAACAATTAAAAACCTAAGCATTCTTTCCTTCTTGGTTGATGCGGTTAGGATTCTGTATAAGCTCCACCCCACAGTTACCTGGCAACAGCCAGGTTGGCCTGGACTACTATAAAGAGGGCTGCTCACCCCCTCCTCTCTCTCTTACCTCTCTTACCTCTCTCACTCTCAGCTTCTCTCTTGCCCCTCTTGGGCTCTCCTCCCCTCCCCCTCTCTCCACTTGGTCATGGCCAGCCTCTGTTTCTCTACTCTCTCCCTCTCTCTGCCTTTCTCTGACTCCACTACCCCCTTAACTCCCATCCTATGCCCTGAATAAACTCTATTCTATACTATGCCGCTGATGTTTGTCTGGTCCCTCATAAGAAGGGATGCCTCAGCAAGGGCCCGCTGGGGCACCCCCTTTCCCCACACCTCCATATACCATATTCTCTAACCTCTTTCTCTTTTTATGATCACAACACTATCCACATGCCCAAACACCTATATTAGAAATTTCTAAATCTTCTCAGTATACTACCTTCATTCAGTGTCAGTATTTAAAGGTCTATCAAACCCATTTGAATCTGACTTCAAAGTACTTATTGATACATATTTTCTTTTAATTCTCGGCTTTTTCTCTGGGTATCCCTTGTATTGTCTGTCCTAGAGTTCTGCCTTCTTTTTTGGTTTAAGATTTCTGTTATTATCATTATTTTTGTTATGAGTACTTGTGTGTATGGGTATGTGCACATGAGTGCAGGTACCTGTGGAAGCGAGAAGATTGCATTGGATTCCTCTGAAACTGGAATTGCAGGCACTTATACCCTGCATAAGGTAGGTGCTGAGAACTGAACTCAGGCCCTATGTGTGAACAGTAAATACCTACTAAACACTGAGCCATTTCTCTACCTCCTAAGTCTTGCCTTCCTACTTCCCAATTTGCTGTTTTATGTGAGTCCATCTTCCAGAGACATAGAGTGGATCATTCAGTTGTAGTTTCAAAACCTTTGAATCTTGATTTCCTGTCCCACAGAGGAAGATTTAAAGCTCTTACCATTGAATTCAAGGCTCATGGGGAATTTCCCTTAGCCTATCATCTAATTTCATCCCTTTTCACTCCTGTATAAATCCATGTTCTGATCACAACACGCTGTGTATTCCATAGAGTTAAGGCATTTGTGTGGCTTCCTTATTATTTATTTTTGTGACGCTTAGAATTGAACCTAGGGTTTTGTGCATGCTAGGCAATATTCATAGCCAATGTTTTATGATGACACAAAACCTTTCTAAATTGCCCTTATCTTTTAAAACTTGGTTTAAATTCCATTTCAGCCTTAAAGTGCTTTCTGTTTCCTTCCTCACTCTCATATCCACCAGTCAAATTCAGCTCCATGTCCCCTGGGCTATCATTTGGCTGTTACCTTTAACAAAAAATCATACTTTACATTGTGTTTCGTTCCCTTTTGGGGTTGCATTGCAAAAACCCTGTCTCACTCATTCCTGTATCTCCTACAGTAATTAATAAGGCTATGCACACCCTGGGGAGTTAGCAAATGTTTATTGATTTGGATTACTGGAGCTATAGACAAAGGTCAGGTGGGAGAGAGAAGTGCAGAGAAAGTATTTGAATGGTAAGCCAATTGACAGAGAGAGGGAGGGAGCCTTGAGCTAACTTTAGTTTATCTGAATCCTTATTTTCAAAACTGTACTGTTAGATTAATAAACTCCATGTACTCTATCCAGTACGATTACATGAGGTTCAGATGCAAAGAAATTAAACCTATGAGCATCTGTGTAAATTCAACATGTTTTTGTCTGGTTTTGCTTAGTGTGCACAGTGCTGAGGCTGGAACTTCAGGTCTTAAGGACACTTAGAAAGTGCTCTCCCTCTCAGCATCAGCCCCAGCCCAAAGGTGCTTTTTTAAAATACAAAATAATCACACCTTTGAATTTTACTTGAAAGAAAAGACAGACACACATGATTCCTAGATTTTCTCAATCAGCCCTGATCTAGTGCCCTTTCTTTGTATTGTTCCCACAGACATCCATTTATGAATCCCACTTCCTAGTATCTTCCAATGCATAAACCTTTACATCTTGCTACGCCAATTTAATTTCATCTTTTCCTATCCTTTGAAGACCGAAGAGGAGGACCGTGGTCCTCTTGAATAATTCTTCTTGAATAATGACCGTGCAGTAGAGAATTATTGATTTATGGGTCTCTGAATCTTGACATGATTGCTGAGACTCTGGAGGGGATACTATGCCATTTCATTTGTCATGGCAGAGAAGGTGATAAAAGGAAAAAAAAATGTGTTATTGGGTTTGAAGACAGAATGGGTTTTTCCCTTCTATTCTAATATGCAATGTGGGCCACTTTACATATTTTACTTAGAGTCACAGTTTGATGTGAAACAGTTATGCCCTTCTTTTACCCAAGTGATGTATTTGATACTGTTCATGATGAAATGAATTGCATATCTGTAATAACGAATAAATATAAAGGAAGCATTGTATTTGTTTCAGGTCATATTTTAGCTTGCTTCTTTCATCAAATTTTGAAAGTCTATAAATAAAATAAGAAAAATTTTTGAGTAAAGATAGCAATTTGAATGGTGGTGCTTGATTTTCTAAATGTAAAGGATCCCAAAGACCTTAAATGATTGTCGCCAACTTTGCCCTTATTCCATTTTGTTCAGACCTGGGAGGAGGATCAAAGGTTTGATGTGGTCTGGGAGTGTGTATACCTTATTGAAAGAAGCAATGATTTTGTGAAAGTATTGGTGCACATGTAGGCTGAGCTGAGGTAAAAGTAATGTATAAATGAATGCATTTAATATTAAAAAGGGCAGCTGATCTAACTGAACAGATGTTTTCCTTTCTCCCCTTCTCTAGTGCCCCAAAATGCGTCGTCATGCTTTTGAACTCAAGATGTTAGATAAGTATAGCCATTATCTGGCAGCTGAAACTGAGCAGGAAATGGAGGAATGGTTGATAACATTGAAAAAGATTATTCAGATCAATACTGACAGTTTAGTGCAAGAGAAAAAGGACACAGTCGAGGCGATACAAGGTAAGGACTTTGAAATGATTTGCTCTTGAGGTAAAGCCCTCATTTTTAATCCATAGAAACATACATCCTTTGTGCTAGGTGAAGATAGAATCTTAATATTGAAGGCCAACCTGCTTCTTTATGAAGAGTGGCTTCAGAAGAGGCTTTTCAAAGAATTGGTACTGCATGGGACCTGACACTTAAAACATACCTGTGCTGAAATGGATAAGAAATTTGCAGCAGATTTTCAAAAGTCGATTAAAGCTTCCCCTGTGCTTTCATAATCCCAATTCTTTGCCATAAATCTAGTAGGAAAGGATGGAGTGGGAGCGAGGAGAGTCCTCTTAGGTAATTTGTAACAGTCTGTATGGTTTGGAACATCTGCTTTTAATGAATTTGCAGAGGAGGAAACTAGCAGCCAAGGAAAAGCCGAGAACATCATGGCTAGTTTGGAAAGGAGCATGCATCCGGAACTGATGAAGGTATATCTCTTTTATGGCAGCTTGCCTTCCACTGACATAAGGCAGGGCAAGCTAGGAAGGTTTTAGTACTGGATTTCATTTGGAAGTGTCACTTTCAAGTTCAAAACCCCACCAAATTGGTTAAGCAGGTAGAGAGAAAAGATGCATTCCAAATAATGCACTTCAAAGTGTCCACCCTCAGTGTGGAAAATCTTTTTCTTCCTTTCTTTCTTTCTTTCTTTCTTTCTTTCTTTCTTTCTTTCTTTCTTTCTTTCTTTCTCTCTCTCTCTCTCTTTCTCTTTCTTTCTTTCTTTCTTTCTTCTTTCCTTCCTTCCTTCTTTCTTCCCTTCTTTCTTTCTTTCCCTTTCTTTCTTTCTTTCTTTCTTTCTTTCTTTCTTTCTTTCTTTCTTTCTTTCTTTCTTTCTCTTTCTTCCTTCCTTCCTTCCTTCCTTTCTTTCTTTCTTTTTGTAGACACAAGAGAAAGAGAAAAAATTCTAAGCTTTTGTAACCTTTTCTATTTTGTCTATTTTTATTCAATTTGATTTGATATATAATTAAATAAACATTCTTCTTTCAATGGGCTAATGATTCAGTTCATGCAAATGATATTCAGCCCAAAGACACATGCTAATTTCTTTTGTAAATTATGTGAATAATTTACCCAGATAAAGACATTTTCTTGGACTGGTGATACAAACTTATTTCTGTTTTTCTCTTTTCAATTTACTCCCTCTTAAAAATTTTAAAACATTTTTAAAACTGCACTGTACTCATGACCCCATGTGCTGTCTATGATTTAGTAGATTTCTTGAATCCTTTTTATATTTTTTAGTCATGATAGACTGTGCAGTTCATTATTTTCCCTAAGATGGTAGGATCAGAATTGTATATGATAACACATGAAAAGTACTATGGAAATGTCAAATAAGGTATTGGTCTCTTTTATTTCTTGTTTGCATCCAACATATTTTGGACTTACGTTTTTATAATGAATACTAAATGTAGAATATTTTAGGTTTTATGGAAATGTATAAAAATCAGATCTGTTTCTTATTATGAGTCTCGATGTGATACAGCGGCGATGAAGCTGTATAAACAACATGGTTAATTGGTATTTAACATTGTTTTGAAGGAAATGTAGCAACATTATGTATTTTTAAATTTTAGTATGGCAGAGAAACAGAACAGCTGAACAAACTGAGTAGAGGAGATGGAAGACAGAATCTCTTTTCTTTCGACTCAGAGGTTCAGGTATTGATCTATTTCTAACTCAAACTTGATTGAAATGTTGAAATCATTGATTTTTTTGGTCACCAGTGGGGAAAACAAATTGTTTTAGATTTGTCTTATTCACTTTGAACATGTAGGTTGACTGATTCCTCTTTTAATAGGACTGCCAATAGTATGGAACTGAATGTATATATCTTTTCCTCAGTCCTTTCATCTTGCCGCTTACCATGGATAAGTTAAATAATGCCTAGCAATAATTTCAGTATTCCCTGGCTCCATTAAGTACACTTGTGATCTAGTGGTAATGAATATCCACAATATAAAGAGTACTGAATTGAATGAACTATGGGTATTCTCCATTTGAAATTGGGATAAAGAACAGGAAAAGTATGTAGTGTGCGACTCTTAGACTTTCTCCCTCATAAAGAATATTTCACGAAATTATTTGGAGAAGTCAATTCTTTGTTTTCTTTCTCCCTTTTCTATATGAAATCTCATTGAAAAGTTTATTATTGTTGGTGTTGTCTCTGTGTGTGTGTGTGTGTGTATTATTTGTATGCCATGGCACATATGTGGAGGTCAGAAGACAACTTGGTGGATTTGGTCCTCTCCTTTATCCCTTAATGAGAATTGAACTTAGAATTTCTCGCTTGTATGGTAGTGCCTTTAGCTGCTGAGTCATCTTGATTTTGTTTTAAATAAAAATATTGTATGAGCACAGCAGGTTTTAGCTCAGTAAAACCATATTAAGAAAATATAAAATAATTTGAGAAAAAAACTGATTTCGTTATTTCTTTTTCTGCTTCATAGGGTTCTCTAATTGAGTTTTAAATTTGGCTTGATATTGACATAGTGTGTATATATAGTGCATACTTCAATAGCATTACCATGTAAAATTGATATTGTGTGCTGTGTATGTGTGGTGCATGCATGTGTATGCGGGGAGGATATGTGCGCACCTTTCTGTGCACCTGTGAAGGCCAGAATTTGACTTGGAACATTTTTTTTCCTGTCACACTCCACCTTTATACTTTGAAATGGATTTCTCACTGAGCCTGGAGCTCACTGTTTTAACTAGACTGGTCGGCAAGCCCCTGGGATCCACCTGTCTCCCATCGTGTTCTTCTCCAGCTCCGGGCTTACAGGTGTGCAGTGTTATGCGAGGCTTTTCTGTGAATATGGAGACTCCCACTGAGATCCTCATACTTGCCCAGTAGGCACTTTTCACCCAGTGACCTTAATGCCAGCGAATTATTTTTTTAAAAAACAACTGCTATTTTACCCAAAGCAACTTTATATATTGTTTTAATGTCAATTATGTGATACATACATATGCATATATAGATGTTGGTGAGATGGTCTAGTTAGTAATGACACCTGTTGACTTAAATTCCTAGAGCCCCCTTTAAAGGTGGAAGGAGATAATTCTAGAAAATTGTCATCAGACCTTCATGCATGTACTATTATATACATACCAACACACACATACACACACACACACACACACACACACACACACACACTATGTAAGTAAATGTAATAAAACATAGAACAGTGAGCTTTAAAGATGGCAGCTCTGAGATACTCATTCAGAAAACTACTTGTTGCAAGCATGACTGAGTCCAATCATTGCCCTCATGATTGGACTGTAATTGGACATGTCAGGCTCTTTTGACTGAGGACAAAGGAGGCAATTGATGGTGGTTGAAACTAAATCTAGTATCTTTAAAAACTTGTGGTGTAGTGTTTTTGTGGTCATGAAACTGAACTGACTTTGTGTTTATCGGTGAGCTACAGTGAGAGAAAACCCACAAATGTGATGAATCTTTAAGTACCATCTTTAAGAATTTAGTGTTGATTGTGGAAGGTCATTTCACCACAGAGTAATGTTGTGTTAAGTAGAAAAGGTAAAATGCTATCCCCTAATTTCAACTTCCTTTTCTGGTCACATTTCAATGTAGGGAGAGAAGATTTTTGCCTGTGACCTTAGGGAATAATGAAATGCTATTTTGACTGAAGGGATATGGATCAAACTTTAAACTGTGGGGAAGGCCATATAGCTCAATATTTATACTTGGGGCCCATAGAAAGAAAAGGATTTGGAGGCTGGGGTGCTTTGGGCTGATTACTCTTCAAATTCCACTGTCTGAGGAAGACAGAAAAGAGAGCATAATTATGGGCAGAATTGATCTCCATGGCAATGGCTTGCCTCTGCTAGCCCCATAGATAAGTGTTTAAAAGGGATCTGTCAAGTCCCACACTTGCATTATTTTTGTAGATAGACTCAGAGTGGGAAAACTATACATTCAGGGACAGTGGGAATTTTATTATAGACACAGGATGGGTCAAAACAGGTATAATTATTTAAGAGCCTTCAGGTATAATACCTGTTTTGACGAGATAACTGAAAAATACGTCTTATATTTCTTGGCTTGACTGTTCCTTCTTGGGAACAGTCTTTGATCAAATTTTGAGTCATTTCTCCCCTACCGTGCTTATGGCTGTAATGAAAGTGTAAGTTCTTCCATAATCTACACTTGGCTTTCTGTTTGCAATTAGAATGGACAAAGGTACTTGGCCTGTGTGAGCCTTAGGAACTGGAGAGTTCTCTATTTCTCTGAGGAGACACAGATGCCTACCCTACTCAGAACTGACTCCCAGTATCTTTTGTTTAAAATTTGTATTTATCTTGAAATACAAGTACTTTTTTTAAAAAAAAAATTCATCCTTTATGGTAATTAGGACACATTCCTCAGTTCTGTTAGAAGCTGAGCTCAGTTTATCTGTCTTCTAGGCAGAAACTCCCTCTCTCTGTCTCTGTCTCTGTCTCTGTCTCTCTCTCTCTCTCTCAGCTACCTCTCACTCTAGATGCCAACAACTTTCAAATCCTTATGATCAACCCAGACCTCTCAGTTTTCCAGCCACGTAATTACCTCAAACTCAAAACATCCCTAACTGAATTGTTCATTTCCACTCACTTTACCCCCCAAAATTATCATTCGTTTGTATGATATGACGAAGTTTTTAACTTCAGTGTCTCTGTGATCTCCTGGGTCTGAGACCACTGTGCTGTTCTTGTTGCTTTTCAAACCTATTCTTGTTAGTCTGACCTCCTAAAGTGCTTGTGAAGGAAACAAATCCTACTGGCTTTAAGGATATATTTTATGAAGAAGAAAGAGGAGATTAAGAGGAAGAGGAGGAGGAATTAAATAATACTAAAAAATAGTGTTAGATAAATCTAATAAGAAAGGACATATAGACTATCAGGATTATGCAATTTTTTTTTTTACAGAGAGTTGGGAAAATACTTCTTTTCAGAAGTGCAAATTGATCAGAGAGACTTGAATGAAAAAGGAGAGCAAACCAAACAATTCTCTAGGGGTAGGGTTCCTGAAAGAGTAGCAAGTACAAAGACCCTGTGGTGTGAGCGGTGTTAGATATACTAGAAAAATAACCAAGGATGGACATGTGATTTGGAGCAGTAAAAATGATCGGGAAAGACTAAAAGAGTAAACAATAAGGTCACAAACATGGGAAATGAGAGTCAGGAGTCGTGCCATGTATGGTAAGGGTTTGTATGCCTAGGTTTGGATTTCTGATGTGTTCATTGCCTTAGGTCAGGTTCTCATCATCTCCTTCCAAGAGTTCTCTGTCAGCATTCAAAAGTTGCTATAAAGTCTCCTGAAAAATCTTATTGAATGAAAGCATTATAGGGGGGTTCAAATGGACAGAACTATTGGATTCTGTTGCCAACTCTAATATGCTAATCTGAATCTGTATCAATCAGTGTTATGAAGACTGTCTTCTTAAACAACTCATACTGTTTTTGCAGAGGTTAGACTTTTCAGGAATTGAGCCTGATGTAAAGCCATTTGAAGAAAAGTGCAACAAGCGTTTCTTGGTGAATTGCCATGATTTAACTTTCAATATCTTGGGTCACATTGGAGACAATGCAAAAGGACCACCCACAAATGTACGTATGACCCTTTCTTCTACTGTGCTGGACCTAGCATATTAAAGAAATACCTTTCTTTTTCATAAGTAAGGACTAATTGGCAGGACAAAAATTCCAGTGTTAGATATCATGATAAATTTGACATGGAGAATTTCATCTCTCTCTTTTGGCCAAAATCCAAACATTTTCTCATCTTGAGAGGTGTCCTGCAAGTCTTACCTACTTAAAGTAGCACAAAGAGAATGCGCTCTCTCTTCAGGAGTGGCATGTCTCCAGAAACTGTAAAATCTGCCCTCACACTGGATTTGTCTAAGGAATAGGATTTCTTTTAGAAAATTGGTTCATAGAAATGAATTAGTATCCCCAAGCCTTAGTGACACATAGTTGCTGTTCAGTCTGCTAGGCTCACTCATTGTCCTATAGAATGAAATTCATTTTTGGTCTGTGTAAATATTGGGTATATTGGGTATCATGAGTTGATGTGGTCAGAAATACTTGCCACTATAAATTTCAAATCTTTGAAGAGACTATTTAATGTTCATCTTTATTTTGGGTTTCTAGTTTCAAAAATATCGAGTAAAGATGGATTCTTTCACAAAGTACCTAAAGTACATCAGAGCACTTTCCTGTCTACAAAGGGTTAATTTTTACACCATCTGGCATGAAATTTCTCTTTGTGACCAGCTTTCAGATGCCATCTGTAAGGAGGAATCATGTCTTCCATATTTGCTGATAGGGCAGAGCATTTTTTGAGTAATTTACTATTGACTGATGGTGGCTCTTATGAGATATATAGGAATTTTGTTTATAATCTATAAGTTAGCAATGTTTTGGAGTCATGTTAGTAAATGTATAGAAATGTAAGTTTTATTCATAGGTCAATTTTTCTTTAGGTGGAACTTTTGAATTCTGTTCATCATTTAAAAACTATTCTAACTTGTTAATTTATGTGAATTCATACCTTGGAAATTTATACCTGACAAAAATAACTTTTTATTTTGATTCAAAAATTAAAATTAAAATAATCTTTTATTTCTGAATTCCCCTACCCTGTCATTTGATGCAGAGCAAGCATAATGCACTTTTAACTAAATATTAAACTTAGAAGGTAACACAATAAACTCAAATTTGAAGGAAAAAAATAAAACACCCTCATTTTGCAGTTTTTCTCCCGAAGTCTTAGTTTTAAAATGCCAACTGTCTTCATTCCTAGGTTGAGCCCTTTTTCATCAACCTTGCCTTATTTGATGTAAAGAACAACTGTAAAATTTCCGCCGACTTTCATGTAGACTTGAACCCACCCTCCGTCCGTGAAATGCTGTGGGGTACCTCGACTCAACTGGCCAATGATGGGAATGCAAAGGGCTATTCACCGGAGTCTCTTATCCATGGAATTGCTGAGTCTCAGTTATGCTACATAAAGCAGGTGAGTGTTGATCATTTTGCAGCACCTTCAGAACAAGAGGGAGAAGAAGTACCTTTGCCTTACTTCCTGGTTTCACGCAATTTTCTTACAGCATTCCACCTTTTAGAAGGTCTGTCTACAGATGGTCTTTTGCTAACTGAGGTTGACAATGGGAAATGGAAAGCAATGAACATGTTAGTAACGTGTTGGTAGAGTAACATTTTTAGGTGCAAACAATATTTCGTGAAATCCAATGCAAATGTAGAGCCAGATATATACATGTGAATACATGTACACATGTACACACACATACCTCCTCTGAAGAAGTGGCAAAACACTGGGAATTTTAGGGTCAAATTTAATGCCCATTGCTATAGGATTTGAAGGACTCTGGGTCTGTGATAGCTTTTCCATAGTTTAACATCCTCAAAGCCTCTTCACTTGTTCATTAGACAATAGTTGACACATACAGGAACATTCACCAACAATAGGAAGAGCTCATAAAAGGGAAATTGACAAAGTACAGCATTATTAATTAGTATGTGAGAACCCAATATTGAATTCTATGTTTCTAGTTTCCCACATAATGCCAAATAAGTATTCTTATGTCTGCTTATTGTATTATTTCAACATACTATATATTGGGATAGGAAGTTTAGTGGATCAGGTGATTGATCAGGTATCGTTCAGTAATCTACATCAAGAAGAAAGTCATCGTTGTTATTTGGTTTTGAGATGAAGTTGTATTGTATGTCTGATCCAGGCTGGTCTGAAATGCCAGGACTGAAGATATCCTCCTGCCTTAACCTTCTGAGTAGCTGGGCCTACAGGTTTAGGCTACCATATCTCGACACTTAAAAAAAAAAAGTCCTTTTTGTGCTAACATTTCCATTGGGTTCTTACATAATCAAAATAGTTTTGTGGAATGACATAAGTGTTACTCCTTCACAGTCAAGCAAATTGATGATTGGGATTTGGGTAAGCTGTCCAATCATGATATAGCTAAGAGTAGTAAAGATAGGATTTGATCCTCTGTCTAAAAGATCTCAATCAACAATATTAGAGAGAATGCCATGTAACTAAGTTGTGTGATGTATACCATCACCACAAGCACTGTGGAATCCTGGGAATTATGTTAGGAGTGCACTGAGGGTGTTGATATATTTTTTTAGAAGAAGGTGGCAGTGAAGTGGATAAGAGTCACCCTGGTGAAAAATAATTAGACCGGAGCCTTTGATACGTAGGACCAAAGTCTCAGCCAACAATGGGTTTTCTTTAGTCACTTTCTATATCAGGAGATAGGGAGATACTAGAAAATTATGGGGGCAA
This sequence comes from Tokudaia tokunoshimensis, assembly GCA_036184795.1. Classification (NCBI taxonomy): domain Eukaryota; kingdom Metazoa; phylum Chordata; class Mammalia; order Rodentia; family Muridae; genus Tokudaia; species Tokudaia tokunoshimensis. The sequence goes on from BTHU01000023.1 coordinate 104,804,370, forward strand.
ATGCAGAAGAACCTCAAAGAGTGTGCCCAACCCTGCATTATAGCCCTTGTCAATAAAAATTAAATGGACTTCTAGGAGCTGGTGAGATGATTCATCATGTCAAGTACCTGCTGCTCAAGTGTGAAGACCAGAACAGATCACTAAATACGCATATAAGCCAGGTAGGCTTAGTGGTCCTTCTATAATCCCAGCACACAGACAAATCATCCCAGAGACAGAGATAAGATATTCTGGAGCAAGATGACTATCCAGGATAGTCAACATGGTGAGCTCTAGGTTCACTTAGGGACCCTTCCTCAGTGTTTAAAATGGAGAGCCACTGAGGAAGACAACTGGTGTCAACCTTCCCACATGCACACACACATGTGTATCATACATACCAAAGAACACATAAATCTTCACACACCACGTATATACATATAGACAATCAATGAACCTCTGTGTGCCTCACTATCCTCTCCTCTAATGTGAGAGCAGTGATAGCTCCTGCTTCCTATGGCTGTTATGGGGATCAGACAAGATGTATTATCCGTAGAAAGCACTCTGCAACAGGCACACCCACCTTGTTCCATGCAAAACATTTTCTCAATGCAGTGTGCCTTCTATGGGTAGCACTGGTAACAGTGAGCTTAGATAAAGGAGAGAAAACATGTGCTTTTATCAACTGCCAATTATTATTAAAATATAACATTCATTCTTGACTTTAGTGTGGGTAAATGCCAAGATGACTGGAATGGGAAATAATAGGTACTCAGTGAAAGGTAGCAATACTAATGGTCAGTTTGACTCTTTTAACCTGTCCACATTATGTGACATACTGGTGCATGGACCATTCTGGAAGCCCAGGGTGCAATCTTCTTCACTGTCTCCTTTCTATATAAATATCTCTGAGCCTCTGTTTCTTAATCCTTTAAATGTGTACATAACTAATGCCTTCACTACTATTCAGTAGGCGGAAAAGAATAATCTCTGGGAAGCAAAGGGAGAGAGGGATCTGGGTGGGAGTGAGGAGAGGGAAGGAGGGCCAGTTCAGGTGTGGAAGGAGATGGGGGAGAAGTACAGAAGGTCAGGAATTTGAAAGTAGGTGTGTAGCAGTGGGGGAATGGGGAACTGCATGTAGCCACTAGGAAGTCCCAGATGCCAGGAAAGCAAGAGGTTCCCAGGACCCAACAGGGAGGACTTTAGCAGAAATGCCCAACAAAGGGGAGCTAGAACCTGTAGAGACCATGTCCAGTGGATAGGCATGTCCCCCAGTTGAGGAATGGAGCCACCCAACTCAAAAATATTAATCCAGAATTCCTCCTGTCAAAAGGAAATATAGGGACAAAGAGTGGAGCAGAGACTGAAGGAAAGGCCATCCAGAGACTGCCCCACCTGGGGATCCATCCCGTATACAGTCACCAAACACAGATACTATTGTGGATGCCAAGAAGTACTTGCTGACAGGAGCCAGATATAGCTGCCACCTGAGAGGCTCTGCCAGAGCCTGACCAATACAGATGTGGATGCTCACAGCCAAACATTGAACTGAGCGTGGGGACCCTAATGGGGAAGTTAGGGCAAGGACTATAAGAGCTGAAGGGGTTTGCAACCTCATAAGAACAACAACAATATCAATTAACCAGACCCCCCCCCCCCAAAAGCTCCCAGGGACTAAAGCACCAACCAAAGAGTACACAGGGGGTACCCATGGCTCCAGCTGCATATGTGGCAGAGGATGGCCTTATCTGGCATCACTGGGAGGGGAGCTCTTTGGTCCTGTGGAGACTTGATGAATCAGGATAGGGGAGTGCTAGGCCACTGAGGCAGGAGTGGGTGGGTGGGTGGGTGGGTGGGGGAACATCTGCACAGAGGCAGGGGGGAGGAAGGAGGGGAAATTTGGAAGGGGGATAACATTTGAAATGTAAGTAAATAAAATAACCAATTAAAATGCTAAAAAATGATAGTGGAATAAAATAAAGCATTCAGATAGTGAGGCATAGTTATGCATACGTTATTTGAGATGAATTAGACTTAATTGGGCACGATAGTGTATATCAGCTACTTGAGCCTGGGAACTCCAGGCTAGCTTAGCCAACATAGCAAGATGAGGATGTGGAAGGGAAGGAGAGAGGGAGGGAGGGAGGGAGGGAGGGAGGGAGGGAGGGAAGGAGGAATTGGTTAAGTCAGGTAAGAAGAAAGGGATGGAAAAGAAGGGAAATGGGGAGGGGAAGGAAAGGAGAAAAATTGGAAGGAGGGGAAATGGAAAAATGGGAAGGGAAGAAAGGTTGAAAAGGAAACATTTAGAAAAGTCAAGAAATTAAACTGGAGCAAATAAATTCAAATGGGAAACCACTATAAATACCTAAGACTTGAGTGTTGCGGGTGAAGCTTTTTGAAATATATTAACAGGCCAAGAGTGTCATCAGATAGCACCTGTGGCCCCTGCAGAGCTTCTCTTTGCAGTAATCTACCTACCTGATGAATTCACCAATAGATTTGAAAAGTGCCTTGGATTTATGAATTCCTTTGTTCCATTTCTATAAAAACTTTACAACACAGTTACCACATTAGAACATGGGATTTTTTGGTAGCCTGAATCTGTGTTACCAGGCCCTGGTTGCCCATATTTGGCTCCAGAATCAACTGTCTCTTACACCCTTAAAATAAAAATAATAATCGAAATAGAAAGGACTGAATGCAAGTTTCTAGTTCTGAGTATACATCCTGCAGGGGCAGCATGGACAGTCTGTTAGTCCAGCTAAAGATCAAGCATCTTTCCAGCAATACCAGAAAACAACTTCTGTGACTATGATATAGTTTGAGGGGACACCCTAGTGATAACCAGACACCTAATGTGTATTATTTCATTACCCCATATAAGAAACTTCTGACAATAATATTACTGTCAGTCCCACCATTTCATAGGACCTGAGAAGTAGAAACCTGAGATGGAGGAAAGATGTGAATTGCCTAAGCTGGTAAATGGCCAATCCAGGCTGTCTAACTCCTCAACCATATTTGAACTACCTTGGTCCATGTTTGTGTTTGCTGCTTGGTAATCCATCACCCAGACTTTCTACAAGTTCTTTGACTTGGCGGGGGAGGGGATACTGCTAATCCCTCACACTGTTTTCTGTCTTGCTCTGTCAAACTTCGGAGCTTCAGTTTGGAACTCATGAGATAATACGTCTGAAATGCTTTGAAAGCTAGAAGGCAATATTTAACGAAGTTGGAAATACACGAAGTAGGAAAACAAAAGTTGGTAAACACCCACTGATGGATTATTTTATTCAAATTCATTTGATGTTCCTTCAAGTACGAGACAAAAACCACTGACACAATATTTAGAGAATTTTTCTTTTCTTTTTTTTTTTTTTTTTTGGAAAGTCAAAAGATGGTGTGGTTATTCCACACACATTCAAAGAAAATGATGTCACTTTGGCTGGATCCCCATTCATGCCCTGAAACAGAGGATAGATAGGCAATTTCTAGAGCCTCTGCTGCCTCCGCTTACTTTGACAGCACCAAAGCTTTTAAACTGCAGAGTTTTCCATAAGATGGTTTATGGGTGTGTGTATTGCCTGTATTTGTCCATGTGAGTTTATGTACATATATGTGCATGTAGGTATGGAGGGCAGAGTTCAACAACGGTATCTTCCTCAGTCACTCTTTACCTTCTTTTTTCTTTTTTTTTTTTAAAAAGAAATTTAATTTCTTATTGATTGATTGATTTGGCTTTAAACATGTGTGTGTCAATATATGCATATATGGACACGTGTGTGAATGTCTATGGAGGCCAGAAGAGTCTTAGGCTCCTGGAGATGGAGATGCAGGTGGTTTTGAACCCTTCAACTCCCCCCCGCCCCAGCATGGGCGCTGGGAACTGAACTCTTGGCCTTCACAAGAGGAGTACAAAGCAACTTTTCTAGTTCCTCCACCTTTTTCTTTTTTTTCTTTTTTCTTTTTCTTTTCTTTTCTTTTTTTTTTGGAGTCAGCATCTCGAAGTGAATCTGGAGCTCTTCCATTGAGCTGGACTGGTTGGCCAGTAAAACTCCAGGGATTCACCTGTTTTCTCCTCAGCACTGGAATTATAGGCTGACTTCTGGCTTTCTGTGCCTGCCAAACTCAGGTGCTCGTGTTTGTGTGTCAAATGCTTTGGCACTCAGCCAATTGTCTCAGTCCCAGATGGTGAGTTTTTAGGTTGGGCAAACAGTGGAAGTGGAGTCTTTCTTCTTCACTGTATTCAGTATGAATTGGAGTGAAGTGTTAGTTCCAGCTACTTGGGAGACACATTGTCTTTAGTACATTCCAATTATGCCAAATGATGTCTACTGTATTCCTTAGGTCTAAGAATTCACCTTGCAAAACAGCCACGGAGAAGGAGCTTAGATGCACAGGGTGAAGCTAGCAACAAAATAGGAACTGCATTTGGAAAGATACACTCATCAGAAGCTTTGGAATCTGTAGCAAAAGCAGCCAACACTACCCTCTGGATAGGGTGGGGCAGGCCTAGGGTACTAGTGCTCCAGCATTCAGGTGGCAGGGACAGGATGGTTGCTTCAACTTCCACCCTAGCCTGGGCTATATATAGCTAGACTGTCTCAAAAAGCAGAAAGTACCCCAAATAACAAAAATGTCCTACCTATTCCTAGAATCCTGGACATGATCCTATGTTGAATATCAACATTCTGTACTCTCCACGCTACAAGATATCAGTTGCCAAACAGCCATATGTATGTTACATAAAAATATCTAACAGAAGTCATTTTCCCCCTAGGGAATCTTCTCAGTGACGAACCCACATCCTGAAATTTTTCTAGTTGTGAGAATTGAAAAGGTGCTGCAGGGAAACATCACACACTGTGTAGAACCCTACATCAAAAACTCAGATCCAATAAAGGTAATTTAAAATGGGTAAATATTCCTGCTCAGTAGAGAACTCGCCTTTTACTGGTATTTTAAAATGGCATTGTCAGAGATCTTTGTGATGAAACATTATCTTCTCTGAGGATTTCTTACACTGTCTACTATGGAATAATATACCTACATCCACTCCTGTCTCTGATGCAGTGAGGCTAGACAATGAGCTCATTATCAATGTCTTAACTTCAAATGGCTGCTGTTCACTGTGGTCCGTCTCACCCTTTATACTTTTTCAGTGTGAGTTCTTTCATGGTATGTTCACATATTACATGGTGGGGATTTTTCATTGCTTTATTTTTTTTCCTGAATGTTCTTAAATGGCAAAATCAAAAGTTTTCCATTTTTATCATTATCAAAATCCTTAGATCATGACATCTGACTGGTTAGAAACCTGAATCCTGTCCTCTCTCATGTAATAAATGAAAAATCTGAGACCTAGGAAAGAGAAGGATTTGTGGAACAATTACACAATTTAAGAGCCATCAATCTATTGAATGTTGAATTTTACTGTATTCACATACTATTTATTAAGTGGAAGATGCTGAGGAGGCATGACTAATAGGTAGGGGAAACATATTTGCAGTGTACACAAAAGCCTCTAGGATTTTGTATCCCCAGGGATAAGCATCCAGCCAGTGCTTCGAAGCCTATTTAGGCCTTTTAGGCAGCTTATCGCCTTTGTCATCTCTCATTGCCTGTTCAAACAGCGGCTGCTGCCCACATGAGACTAATTGCATTGACTCTTGTCACTTGTGCCTTATCTTGGGAGTAGAAGGTCAACTGTATCTAGAACAAACTTCCCCTATGAATAATGAGTATCTGCCAGCAGTGTGGAAGGAAATACAAGTTAACACTGCTCAAAGTGTTCCTAGCAGAAGGCTGTGGTACAAAGGAGTTCAATATCTCATTAATCTGTCTTCTGAAATGAAGAAAGAGTTGTTAGGGAGAAAACAACATGCCTTTAAGAATTACATTTTGACGACATCCTTAGTCATTAGGGAAATGCAAATCAAAACAACCCTGAGATTCCATCTCACACCAGTCAGGATGGCTAAGATCAAAAACACAGGAGACAGCAGTTGTTGGCGAGGATGTGGAGAAAGAGGAACACTCCTCCACTGCTGGTGGAACTGCAGGCTGGTACAACCACTCTGGAAAGCAGTCTGGCGGCTCCTCAGAAAACTGGGCATGACTCTTCCGGAGGATCCGGCTATACCACTCCTGGGCATATACCCAGAGACTTTACCTGCATGCAATAAGGACACATGCTCCACTATATTCATAGCAGCCTTATTTATAATAGCCAGAAGCTGGAAAGAACCCAGATGTCCCTCAACGGAGGAATGGATTCAGAAGATGTGGTATATTTACACAATGGAATACTACTCTGCAATTAAAAACAATGAATTCACGAAATTCCTAGGCAAATGGTCAGAACTTGAAAATATCATCCTTAGTGAGGTAACCCAATCACAAAAGATCACACATGGTATGAAGTCACTGATAAGGGGATATTGACCCAGAATCTCAGAATACCCTAGACACAATCAGCATATCAATAGATTTCTAAAAAGATGGAAGGAGAGACCCCTGGTCCTGGAAAGACTGGATGTAGGGGAACGCCAGGACAGAGTAATGAGAGGGGGTTGAACGGAGAAAAGAGGGAGGGAAGGGGGCTTATGGGACTTTCGGGGAGGGAGGAAACGGGAAAGGGGAAGTGATTTGGAATGTAAATTAAAAAAATAAAATAAAATTAAATTAAAAAAAAAAAAGAATTACATTTTGGCTAGGGATGTGGCTCAGTGCTAGAGTATAAGGCTGTTGATTTGATCTCCAGCATAACACATACACACACACACACACACAGACACACACACACACACACAGAAGAGAGAGAGAGAGAGAGAGAGAGAGATTGAGAGATTGAGAGAATTTAAAAGTAAATAGTTTTAGTCTTGGAAAATGGGTAGCAAAGATATTTTAATATTTCCTTATAGATGTTTCCTTCCAGGATTTTTGGTGTGTTATAATGATGATTTGGGAGAGGTTTGAAGATGAATCCATGGCAGATTGAACAAATCTAACTCATCTCATCTTTTTTCTGGCCATAGACAGCCCAGAAGGTACACAGGACAGCTAAACAAGTATGTAGTCGCCTTGGACAATACAGAATGCCCTTTGCTTGGGCAACCAGGTTCGTGTAAATGCAATCCTGACCCTTCTATTTTTAGTTTTCTGTGAAGTGGGGAACCAGTGTCCTTACCAGCAATTCAGTGGTTCATTTCTGGCAGGCTAGTTAGTTGTGTCTTGGTACACTTACGATGTAAAGCTTCTTCAGACTTTGCTATACATCCAAGATCCACTTCCAAAACCCTACTTGTGTGAAATTTCTTTTGGTTTGGGTTAATCTGATGGGCACTACTTAATCTTATATTTTAACATAACTCATCACTAAAGTGATAGAATTTTCCTCAGAGAACTAGAATATATAACAAATTATGTACAATATGCCCAGTTTTTCAGAGTTGGTTGAGTTTATGGCTTTAAAACCTATCAGAATCATTCTGGAAAGTGTACTAAAAATTTTGATGGCAAAGAATGCAGTCAAGAAGTGCAAACTTATAATTAGTAGATTTTCTGGTGAATCCTTTGGGAATAGTATATTTAGAAACATACATTTTCTGTGATTCTTATGTTACAGTAGCTTATGAAAGTGTTTCATCCAAATCTTGCATATCTACAGGCAATGAGGATTTGAAGCCTGTTTCTTGTTTATCCCCACTTTGAAATGTAAATTCATCAGCTTGTTTATGGTACAGCCTGTACAACTGACTGGGAGTTCTTGGGAAAGAGCACCATGTTCTGAATAATTCAATCAATTATGTTCACTGGGTGCTGGGGAATAGCACAGGGTAGGAGATTTGAAGTGAATCAACTCTTCTGTCACTATTTATAACCATTTCATTTGGGGTAAGGATCTCAAAATATATCATGTGCTAATAGATGAGAAGGCACTATTTTCCTTGTCTCTCATGCTTGTAAAACAAATAATTGCCAAGGATAGGTGAATGGCAGAAACTAATGCAGGCTGGCGTTCTAGAAGGGAAATTGTGGCTTATAAATATATACATATACTGATTTGTAATGTATCTACCTTAAAAGTCCATTTCTGCTGCTACTACTGTTTATTATTAATAATAATTAATTTTAACTGTGTCCAGAATACTCACTTATCTAAGTACTTAATGCATATTTTTTTACTTAATTTTTTAAAATACATTTTTTTGCCTTGTAACTCTACTTAGTCTAGAACTCACTATTATGGCGACCAGGCTGTCTTTGAACTTGCAGCATTTCATTCCTCTGCCTTCAGAATGCTGTGATCACAGCCACGCACTCCTATGCTGGGCCTAATGTTTAAATATATATTTAGGAGATGGGTACCAGTATCCTATCTTTGAGATGAGGAAATGGAGACACAGAAGGAAAGGATAAAGAAAATGAAACCTGCGTCTAAACCTTAGAGCATGTAGCAAAGTGGAAATCAGGATATGGGCTTTCCCGAATTAGCACTGTCTGTAGACCACTGTGGTATCCTCCTGCTCTTAGGCAGTTACAGGAACTGCCTGCTGCTCTTTTGCCAGGTGAAAACATTAATTCTGAAAGCTTCAGAGAGAAACTCTGATCCCCAGTTCTGGTGAGGCATTATGCTATTTTCTCCTTCCTGGATTGTTTCCATCAGCTGCAGTAGCAGGGATTTACTAAGGTTTGTCCAGGACATTTAAAAAGTATATAATAAGCCCCTGTTACTAGAAATAAATATTTTAAAGCAGGAGCAATGGGCTTTGTTGAGGAGTGTTGGGTTTCTGGCTGTTGCTACTTCCAGTGCATTAGGTGCTCGTCTATTACTTTCCATTTTAGCAGCAAAATAGCTGCTTAAAAATGGTAGAAGAGCCAGGGTGTGGTGGTGCACACATCTTTTAATCTCCCAGCATTTAGGAAGTAGGGGGAGGCAGGCAGATCTTTATGAGTTCAAGGCCTGCCTGTTCCAGACCAGCCAAGGCTACCAAGTGAAACCCTGTCTCAAAAAAAAAAAAAAAAAAGAGGTAGAGCGAGCCTCTCAAAAATCATATAACTATATATGTAGTAAACTTTATATAACTTCACCTTTAGGAGTCAATGTAATTTTCATCAGTTTTATGCTGATAAAATGAATCGTTTTTGAATAGAGATAGATATAGATATGTGAATCCACATTAATAAATGTTCACAAATGTAAGGACCGCTTTAACAATGACTGGCACAGTATAGATAGAAGGGGTATTTCTTCCCAGAAAGGTTCCTCATGGCCCTGTCTAGGCACCCAGGCAACCATCCATCTGATTATCACTGGATAAAATTTTGTCTGTCCTGAACTCCTCATAAAAGTGGAATCCTATAGCATGTATTCTTGGGACTAGTTATTTATGCTCAGTATGCTTTTGAGATTCTTCCCTGTTGTGTAGAATTCCTTTTGGGTGGCACTCCACTGCATAATCTGCCAGTTTGTTCATTCATTTACTTGATCAATTTCTGATGTATTACCAGTTTTATAGCAAATAAATCTGCTGTGAGCATCCAGGTAGCATGTGGAACTATGCCTAGAAATATAGTAGCATTGCTGTAGGGTAGGCGGTGTGTGCTTCACTTTGTGAGAGTCCACTAAAGCACTGTCATGCATGTTTACAGTTTCACATTCACACCAGTACAAGCTGAGTTTATCGGCACTTCAAAATTTGTTTTACAAGTCTTTTTGTTGTTATTCTAGACCCATTTTCAAAGATATTCAGGGCTCTCTGGATATGGATGGTAGATTTTCCCCTTTGTATAAACAAGACAGTAGCAAGCTTTCAAATGAAGATATTCTCAAGTTGCTCTCAGAATACAAAAAGTAAGTGTGTTGTATGAAATGGAAAGAATGGATAAATTATCGAATTTCTAACATAATGAATATGAGTTATATATGGGCAAAATTGAATACTTAAAAATTTGAGATTGGATTTCAGGTAACCAGTGCATCATTTTTTACCTCTAAACTATTCTTGATTTCTACCTAGGCCAGAAAAGACAAAATTGCAGATTATCCCTGGACAGCTGAATATCACAGTGGAATGTGTTCCTGTAGATTTACCAAGTAAGAATGTATTGCAAACAAACACTGATGATTGTAATCAGAGCTTGAGTATCTATCAATAGTTTACTGCAGGTTTACAGTGTTTCAATTTCCTAGGGCTTCCCTAACCAACAAGGGAAGGAGCTTGCTAGCAAAGGATGTTCAGGGTCATATGCTGCAGACTGAGGGCATCCTATATATTGTAAAAACCTTGAGATAGAAGCATTCTTAATTTGTATGAATAGAGAGGAAGTTGGTGTGGCTCCATGGTAGGATGTGGTGGGAACAATGGAACAGGAAATGGTAGTAGAAAAAGAATATAGAGAATTGTATAGACTGGTAACACCTTAGATTTGTATTTTATTTTAAGTACACTGAGAAATCACTAAAGGATTACACACAGGAAACAATACCCAATGTGCATTTAAATATATGCAAGAGTGAAACAGATTATTTTTTCATCAAAAGAACCATTGAGGGGAATAGAGAAATTGCCCAGTAGTTACTGCTCTTCCAGAGGATCCAAATTCAGGTCCCACCACCTATATTTGGCTGTTCACAACCACTTTTAACTCCAGCTTTAGGAAATCTGACAACCTAGTCTCTGCAGGCACCTGAATACACACACACACACACACACACACACACACACACACACACAGAGTCAAGGAAATCTTTAATAAGATAATTGAAATATAGACAGGAGTTGATGCATATGCACACAGATTTTTTTTTACAATGTTCTTTACTTTAGAGGGAACTTGGAAGCTAACAGAATCAAGATTGTCAGTGTGCTTCAAGTATTTATTGCACAGCATTACCATAAAATTTGATTCAGTGATTGAAATTGTTGTTTATAATTTGTTCAATGAGCTATCGGATAAACTATCAAGTAATCAAGATTGAGTTGTGTACACACCATGGGACTTTCACTTTGCTGTGTAAAATGTGCATAGAGAGAAGACTAGAAGACAACCCAGGCAAATACCCCTGTGCCAGTTATCTGTGGGTAGTACAATGCAGTGACTGATTGCAATTGTAAATCTTTAATTTGTGCCTCCAGATGTTATTATTAGCATGCATTGTTTTAGTAATCAGAAAAAAAACAACTGTAACAAAAATGTTGTGTCCTTAGGCTCAGTTTAGCCTGGATCTTCCTTGTCCACCCACATGGCTGGACAATAAAGAAAGCGTCATAGACCTACGTGTTGCTCTTGACCTCTCCTAAAAAGGCAGCTTCAGAAACACATATGGTTCAGTTGCTCAAATATTTTGTGTTTTATTTCATTATTGATAACACATTATAAGGTCTATAATTTAAAAAAAAACCCTTCCATTATTTTTTAGTGAAAATTTGCACCTGCACCAAGTTAACTTTTTAAAAGTGATTCACCATGAGCTAATTGGAAGCATAAATTTACTCTCATTGCTTTCCCTGATACCAATAAAAACTTGCAGCAGAAGCTAAAATCGTAGCCACAGGAGGGAAGATGCAGTGGGTTTCTTTGCAGAGTTTGAATTTGTCAAAATTATGATGTGTTATATTTGGCAAATCGTTCAGTGTTGAGAATGAAATTACAACCCATGTCTGGTGTAAAGGGTCTCATGAAAATCAGCACTCACCATGTCCTTTTTGGGTTCTTAAAGTTGGTTAACTTTTTGTCACCAACTAAGAATTCTGTTCTGAAATCGTTCTTTGCAAAGACAATCCATGTATCTTTCAACAAATGTAGGGAGCTGTTAATGACTGCTAAGTTACATGCTTATTTTTGTCCTACCATAGATTGTATTACCTCTTCATATGTGCCCCTGAAGCCTTTTGAAAAGAATTGTCAAAATATTACTGTGGAGGTTGAAGAGTTTGTTCCAGAAATGACAAAATATTGTTATCCATTCACTATTTACAAAAACCATCTGTATGTCTATCCTTTGCAATTAAAATATGACAGCCAGAAATCATTTGCCAAGGTAAGGAAACTATACATTCTTGGAGCATGCAATATTATTGATCATCTGCTCACTGCGTGACTCACTTTGGCTGATTAATGATTTTAGGCTAGGAACATTGCCATCTGTGTGGAATTCCGGGATTCAGATGAAAGTGATGCATCTGCACTAAAGGTTTGTTCATGGTGGTGATCTGTGTGTATTTTGGGAAGAGATTGTGGAGACGAAAATTTAGTACTTGATGGTGTCATGCTCTAAGTTTAATGTCTTTATGTTTTAACAAGAAAATGTGCTGGAGTGACAAAGGTAATATTTCATTTCCTACTATCACATGTGAACTGAAGGGTTTGTTTAAATGATCTGTATTACAAGATAGGATGGATATACAGCTGAGAAGATGGGTGAATTTGGGCTGCAGATCTATCTGTATGATGGTCCTGCTCTGTAGTACTTGCCTAGCTTGTACAAGGCCCCGGGTTCCATCTTGAAAATGAGAAAGTGGATGAAGTTTCCTTCTTCCCTTTTGGCATTTGTTCCACTTGAATTTGTATTGCTTAGAGGCCCAATCACAAGGTCATTTTTTTAATGACTAGATAGTTTATAATGGTTCCTTCAGGGGGCCTTATAATGTTACTATTAGGAGACCTTCAACTCCTTTCTCTTTGAAACCTGAACAGGCTTGTTGAGCTGACTGAAGCACAGCATGAGGGCTTTGATCTGAGCTAGGACTTCTGCTCCTCAACTGGCAGACCTTAGCTCTGTGATCTCTGCAAGGCAGAGTCCCAGTAGCATGCAGTGTGGCCACGAATACCCATTATGATGCAGTGCCTTTATGGTTTCACTGTAAACTTTTTCTTCTTAAGCCCAGTGATCAGAAACCTGAGACAGAAGCCCCAAACAATGCAACCATCACAAAGTGTGTATATGGTTCCTTGCTGCAGTCATACCCTAACCCACTAGAGAAAGATACCCCTGCACTCCCAACTAAATTGTTGAATATTGCACTGCCCCTATGTTTGAAAAGAGCTCCCTTTCCCCCAAAGAGAACATTAAATTCAATTAAGGATTAGCTGGCTCAAATGCAGTGGAAATTTCCCTCCCTCTGCTTGTCTCTTCAGTAGAGATGAGAACAACCAGTTCCCTTTCCTCCCTGAAATATCCTTTGAGTGTCATGTAGAAATCCTTAGGTTACTTCTCAGCAGTTTTGGAAAAAAAAAAAAAGCCTTGACAACTGTATTTCAGGAGAGTTGGCCGTGGACTTGTGGCGTCTCAATTTCATTTCTTAGCTGGCCTAGAGGGCTCACTCCACAGTAACAGTGGAGCAGTTAGGAACTTGGCATGCTGGTTCTGTATTCATCCTTGAGCTTATTGGGCCAATGGAAGTAAAAGTAAATCAGAGTGGTTGTGAAATGGGAGCATTCCAAGGAGCCATAGAAAGCCTTACATCTAATGCCAGAAAACGAGTAATTAAAAAAAAAAGTGCCTTTTAATGTGTCAGGTTAAAAAAAATAAGAGAAGCTGGGCACACCTTTAGTGTCAGCATCTGAAAGGCAGAGGCAGGGTTGCATGCAGATCTCTGAACTGGTGATGAGCCTGGTTTTCATAGTAAGTTCCAGGAGAGCCAGGGCTACATAGTGAAACTCTATCTCAAGAAGCAAACAAACAAACAAAGCTTTATGATGGAGGAGAACAGTAAGCTTATCTGTCTAGAGCTTAATAGACATTTGATTTTTTTTAATTTTTAGGGGTTTTGTTGTTGTTGTTGTTTTTAACACACCTTTTAAAAACATGCGTTCAACAAGGAACATCCAAAAAGAAAACTCTTGCTAAGGTCCTCCTATCTGTCCTGAGGAGCCATTTTAGAGAGTATCTCTCTCCTAAAGGAGAAAATATCTGCAGCATCCCACTGTCAGCTAGTTGAGAAAGCATTCCTTTGGTGGCCAGATGTTGGAAAGTGTTCAATAGCCAGCTGAGTTAGACACTCTCTGGACTGCTGTCTTGTAGCAACTGCATAAATGCTTGAGTGATTACAAGGTTATGATAGCAGCTGAGTGGATTCGGCCACACCCCCTACTCTCACTGCTTCTAAATGTATGATGTTTAGTATTATCTTTTTTAAAATCCTGGGTTGGGGGTGGTGACTCTGTTTCCTATCTTTTGCAGTGCATTTATGGAAAACCAGCAGGGTCCGTTTTTACCACAAATGCGTATGCTGTGGTCTCGCATCACAACCAAAATCCAGAGTTCTACGATGAGGTAAAACCCTGACATTTCAGTATTTACAAAATTCAGTGCTTGCTACTTTCTTTCATTTTAGTTTTTTAATTTTCAAGCCCCTTCATTTGCCTGTGCAATCCTTGAATGTTTTGTCCCATGAAAATTGAAAATGTCACATCGAAAGGAAGGGCTTGTGTCTTCATGGTATCCTATGATAACAGGGAGAGATTTACTTACAATGTCAAAGGCTTCTTCTCTAGTTAAGATGATAGTGCACAAATCTCAAACAGGACCTGCAACTCTGGCCCTCCGCGTTTTTCTCAGACTGGCTCTGTTTCAATGAGGAAGTCACCGTCACTTTTGGGATCTCTATTTCTTCAGCATTTAAGTAAGAAATTCAGAGCCAGGCCTGGTGCAGTAGGCCTGGAATCCTGGCTGTTCTGGAGTATTATAAGTTATAGGCTTGCTTGCACAACTTAATGGGGGGTATCTCAAAATGAGCATTAAAAGGGAAATATAAGCCAGTCGTGGTTATTCACCTGTAATTCCAACGTTTGAAATGCTGAAACAGAAGGGGCTGTAGTCCAGGGTCATTCTCAGTGGCATAACAAGCTTGAGGCTGGCCTGGGCTATACAAAAATGTGTCTCAAAACTTATTGAAAACAGATCTGGAGATGTAGTTCTCAGGTAGTGAATTTCTCTAGTATACACAAGGCCCTAGGATCAAATTCCAGGGCCAGAAATTAAATAATTAACGACATAAATGTGGGTATAGGCAATGAAATTAGAAAAGAGGCTACCAGGAGAGAAGAAAGAGGTGTTGAGGAGGAGGGAAGGGGGAAGGGCAATAGTGAATTCCTATGAATGAAGTCAAAATGAGGCTAAGGGGAGAGGGGTAAGGGTGGAAAGACAGAAGGCAGGCAGCAGGGACATAGCAGGGGCAGGGGGAGCTGTACAAAAATTGTCTTTGAAAATGCCATAGTGAAACTTAGTACTTCAAAGTGCTGCTAATTTTAAAACAGAAACAAACAAATAAAATTCACTACATCCAAACTGGCTTTTCTGAAGGCACAGTCAGCTCTTTCCTCTTATGGTTTTAAGCGGTAATGGGGAGCTTGTCGATAAGAGAAACACTGGAGGGAGAAAGCTGTACAGCTGGGTGTCACAGTCCCTGTGGCTGCCCTGCCCACCTTGTTGGAAGGGATCTAAAGGGGAGTGCTGTGGCCTGGTGTTCCCTTCTAGTCTCTCTGGTTCTTTCTTTTTTTGCTCCTTCTCTACCTCTGGATCTTTTTGTATTGCCCAGTGTGCCTAGTCACAACCTCATCTAGCCTCTATGTATTTGCTTATCCAACCCTGCAGGCTGCTTTTGATTCCTAGTATTTGCATGTGGCCTGAATGAGCATCCTGGACCAGATGCTCTGCTGGGTCTGCCTAGGCCCTAAAGTCTCCATTCTTGGCTTGGTCTGAAACCGTCCCTCCTGCTGTCAGGATTTCTCCTGATCCACCTGCTCTTGTATAGACCCTCCTGCCCTAACTCTGGGCCCCACACATTCTTTTCTCAATGCACTTCCCCTGATTTCTTTGGGGGTGGGGAAGGAATTAATAGTGTCTTGCATTTTTGCTACCCAGGGGGGAGAGTATGCCCATGTTTATGTGCAGTAGAGCATTAGATGCCCAGATGGTCTGGATGCTGTGAACAGGCATATTCGGTAATGAATATACCTATAACAGACCTTGTTGATAATATTCCCAACCGTGGTCTTATATGCACTATAATTGGACCAAATGTTTTTATATGCCTCTCTATAGCCAGTACCAACCAGTGCAGCGATCTAAACATAATGAGAGATGATTATTTTCGGAGAGTCTGAAATAATAGATATTTTTTATTCATTCACTATATATTGACTAGGAAAGACAGAGAACAGTTATTTTAATGTGTATCTGTATGGATATGGACATGTGTATCAAATCTAAATTTTTATTTGTTTCTTACCTGCTAATAGGAGACATAAGTATACAATCGGTTTCTAATCAGAAAATAACTTGAGATTCAGTCTTATAAGCATCTTTTGAACCTAATTTTTGGAGTCCTATGTGGCATATTTTTATCTGTTCAAGAACAAAGGTTTTTTTTCTAGAGTAAGTTTTATGAACTTTGATTTTGAGGGTACCATAATGTGATGGTAAATATTTGCATATTATTTGTAAGATTTTATTTTTTTTTCACGCACAGAGGAACAACAACTTAGGTAATGTAGTTTTTTCAAATTCAATGTTCATTTTAAATAGATTGCACTGGATTATGTCATCCCTGGGCATGAGGATGTGGTTTTTCATCTACTGTTTTATAAAATCCTGCTTTAACGTGGAAGCTGGAAGAACTATGCAGAAAGAAGTATTAAATCAACGAAAGTATTAAATCCCCACAACTCAAGGGAGTAGTACTGTCAATCTGAAGCTGACTGAAAAAAAATTTCCGAAGTACATTGAAATGTTACCTGCTATTTGGCCATTTGGCTTATTCTTCAGGGGGTATTTTTGGAACAGTCCAGTGAAACTGAGCTACATGTCTGACAGCCCAAACTAACCACTAACACAAAGCAAAACAAAATGTCTTCTGTAATATCTCTACCATTTCAGATCAAAATTGAGCTTCCCATTCACCTGCATCAGAAGCATCATTTGCTTTTCACTTTTTATCATGTGAGCTGTGAAATCAACACAAAAGGAACAACCAAAAAGCAAGACACAGTGGAAACTCCAGGTATGCTTCTTTATCTTTATTTAGTGTGTGTGTGTGTGTGTGTTATTGGGGATCAGACCCGGGGTCATATAATCTTTCTCTAGGATATAAAATCATTTCACCAACTGCTTCACTTCTTGACCAAAAATTATATTTCTGAGTTATATAGTTCATTGCTAAGCCAAACACATCGGTGTATACCTGTAGTCTCAACTACTTAAAAGTAGAGCATTACTGGAGCCCAGGAATTGAGGACCAGCCTGGGAAGCAGAACAAGCTTCATCTGAAAACAGTTCATTGACAAAAGACAAACTATACATTGAATTTATAATCATGCATAACAAATATCGTTGTCCAGATACTCACCAGTACAGCCAAAGTTCTTTAAGCAACGTCAAGTAATA
Source organism: Tokudaia tokunoshimensis (assembly GCA_036184795.1). Taxonomy (NCBI): domain Eukaryota; kingdom Metazoa; phylum Chordata; class Mammalia; order Rodentia; family Muridae; genus Tokudaia; species Tokudaia tokunoshimensis. The sequence continues at coordinate 104,821,741 of BTHU01000023.1, forward strand.
ATGCTGTTCTTGGGGAGAAACACATATTAACAATACAGTGTTGTTATTTCTTTTATGGAGAATTGCCCAGCAACTAGTATTATCTAGTTCTGCTTATTGAGGAAGAGAAAAGTAAGCTCAGAGCCAGGGACATCTGTGAGCTGGAGGGAGACTGGAGACTGCCTGTTGCTAATGAGAACAGATTTAATGAAGTTGAATAAGCTTTAGCAGTGAGGCACCAGTTCTGGTCCCATGTCATGAAAGCTTTAAATAAGCCAGTAGAAAGAAGACAGCTTTAGGAGACCATCCAAAGACTGTGAGCATAGCCTGTGTCACTTCCACTTTACAAATGTCATCCGCCTCAGGATGCATTCATTCAGCAAATATTTCTGCATATTTTTGTGAACTATAACAGTAGATACTATGGAGAATGTAGTTAAAAAAATCCAGTATAGAGCTTGTCTTAGAGTTAATATTGATGTGATAAAATACTGTGATCACAAAAGCAACTTGAGGAGGAAAGGGTTTATTTCTGTTTGTAGCTTGTAGCCCATCAGGAAGTGAAGTCAGGACAGGGACTGAGCTCAGGAACCTGGAGACAGAAACTGAAGTGAAGACCACAAAAGGGGACTGCTTGCTGGCTTGTTCCTCATGGCTTGCTCAGCCTGCTTTCTTATAGCACTCAGGACCACCAGCCTAGGGATAGCACCACCCACAGTGACCTGAACTCTACCCCCCATCAATCATTAATCAAAATAATGTTTGATAGGCATGCCTATAGGTAAGTCTTATGGAGGCATTTTTACAACTGAGAGTGAGTCCTTCCCAAATTTTTCTATCTTATGTTAAGCTGACAGAAAAACAAACCAGATGAGGGCTCATCATCATTGAGCATATAATCTAGTTAACTTTATGGGTGCTATATAGACAATTCTATCTAATATAAGATAGATAATAGTGAACACCGGAAAGGTCGTGACATGTGAACATGGATGAGTGAATGACTCAGCTAGTGGAAGGACAAGTGGCTGTGACTCAGGCAAAGCTTTCAGGAGATGGCATTGAATGAAGTCTTAAAGGATGGGCTTGAGCTTGGAATGCTATGATGGCAGGAAGGTGGGGTATTCTAAGATGAAGGAACAGCTTTTACAGAGTCAGAGTATTAAGGGGATATGGACAGAAAACTATATGTACTTAACAAACAGAAGAGCCCAGGATGCTGGGTAGAGAACCAGAGGATGTGTTTGAAAAGTGTTGTGGAAAGTCTTGAATGCCAGGCTGTGGATCTGACTTTATTTTATTGCCAGTGTGGGACTATTGTAAGGTTACTAACACCAGTATGAGCTGTTTGGGAGGCTAATGGGCCAGGAAGGAAAGTAAAGGTCAGCGTGAGGTAGAGCAGGAAAAAGGAAGGAAGGACAAAAGGATACCAGTTGGAGACCTATTTTAAAATGTTATATAAAGGAAGACGGTATACTGTGATGACATCAGGAAGGAAGAATACAGAAGAATTAAAAGGAAAGACAAGTGTGAAGGCTTATATCTGTAATTGCAGCACTCAGGAGTCTGAGGCAGAAGGATTGCCATGAACTTAATGCTAGGCTATGCTATAGTATGAACTCATCTTTACAAAAAAAGGAAAGAATAAATTTTAAAGTTTAAAGTCCTCTCAGTAAAAACCTCTGCAGTTCCTTATGAATATACTCAACCATAGGTGGATTAAAATATTGTTTTGTATGTGTGTATATGTTCACTGTGTATGACCACATATATGCATCAAGTCACAAGGCAGTCTTTAATGTCATTCCTTAGGTGCCATCCAGTCTTATTGAGAAAGAGTCTCTCAGTGACCTGAACTTGGCAAGTAGGCTAGGCTAGCTGCTGAGCAAGCCCTAGGGGTTCATCTGTCTCCACAAGTGCCCTGAACTGGGAATTGCACATTACCACACTTGGCTTTTTCAAAGTTTGTGCTAAAGATTGAACTCATGACCTCATGCTTGCATAGCAAGCACTTTACCAATTGAGTTCTCTTCCCCAGTCCCTGTAAATGTTATTCTTCTGAAGCTGAATGTGGTGGCATATGTTTTTAATCCCAACACTTGGGAGACAGAGGCAAGTGGATCTCTTGTGAGTTCGAGGCCAGCCTGGTCTACTAGCTAATTCCAGGATAGCCAGGACTATGGAGACAGACCCTTTCTGAAAATTAAAAAAATAAATTGCATCTGTACTAAATGCATATAGGCTTTCCCCTCTTGTTTTTTTTTTGTCCCCTAATTAGTGAAATAAAACATTTACATAGCATTTACATTCCAGCAGATATTATATTTAATCAAGGAATACTTTGAAATATACAGGAGGATGTTCGTAGGGTACATGCAAATACTATGCCATTTTTATAGGTAAATTAAGCATACACAAGTTTTAGTGCCTCTGAGATGATCTTTGACCAGTCAATCTCCTGTGAATTCCTAGGGATGACTGCATATTGTACCTGGCAAATAGCTGACTAATTGATAGATGATTGAGAGTAACCATTGAAGTTTCAAAATCAGGTCATCGAAAAGAAGATACGGCAGTATGTGGCAGGCTCAGGACTGATGTGTTTGAGGAGCTAGTGAGATCACGGAAGGATACCATCAGGCAGCGGGGCTCAATATCAGGAAGCCACATTGAAACTGCAGTTAGAGCAGGAGCCCAGAAAAATGAGATGAAACCAGACAGAACTATAATAATCCACGCAAGTACTTTCCACCTGAGTGATAAGTTGCAGTTATCTCATCCAGATTCTAGACAGAAATGGGCAAGGTGTCCAGTGAAGCATGAGGTGGTGATTCTTCATGTCACTCATCAATTCTAACTGTCCTCCCTTTAAGTGGCTTCCTACCTTTGAGCCAGATGTCATGCTTGATAGCATACCTTTACAGCTTCCAAGAACTGCATATGAGTTTCAACTAAAGGAAACACTTGGCCATGCTCTGATAATTCACAGTGCAAAAGTGTCACCTAAGCAGAATCATGCAGAAAGAAAGTGGATTGATGGTTTCTTGGGGTAGGGAGGAAAGGACAATTGGAATGACATGTTAGAGTTTCTTTTTTAGAGCAATGAAAAAATTCTGTAATTCCTTTTAATGGAGCAATTGCAAATACATGAAAAATCTTACATAAATTATAACTCATGAAAACTCCATGAGGAGAAATGTTGTCTAAGAACAAGAAATATGTTTTCCTAGTTTCTAGTTTGGAAGTCCCAGACACCCCATCCCCATTGCTCAAATTTTCACTTTCACAGCATCATCTCTTTGTTTCTCTTTTTTAAATTTTCTTTTATTTTTGAGATGATAATTACATCATTTCTCTCTTCCCTTTCTTCCTTCCAAATAGTCCCGTATACTCCTTCTCTCTATCTTTAAGATTCATGGCCTCTTTTCTTTATTAATTGTTGTTACATGCATATATGTATATACATTCCTAAATATAACCTGCTCAGTCCTATAATGTTACTTATGTGTGTGTATACGTGTGTGTGTGTGTATGTCTTTGTGTATGTGTGTATGTATATATATATATATATATATATGTATATCTTGAGGGCTGACCATTTGGTATTTAATAACCACTTGGTGTGCTTTTCTCTGGGGAAGACTATTTCTTCCTCCCTCAACATTCCTTAGCTGCTATAGTCCTTTGTGTAGGATTGGGGCCTCCTGGGCTTCCTGACATTGTCATTTCTAGTGGTGCTTCTGCACACATCACTTTCCTGCTTTTTCTGAGAGCAGAGGTCTGGGGAAAGCATTTTTGAAGTGGTGCCAGAGAAGATGCTCTTCGGACATGATACAGTATCAGTGAAAGCCATTCAGTCTACTGAGAGAAAGCCATGTTTTGGTTGTCTTCTAAGAGCGAAAGCATTTGCCACATTAGACATGTCCATGAAAACATTGTAACCAGATTTGTGTTGACTTCTGAGTTCACAGTATAAACACACACATGCACATCCATGCATAGACATTCATGCAAAGAATTTTAAAGACTTGGAAGGCAGTGGACTTCCAAAGTGCTCTTCAGCCAACACCCCATTTCATTTGCCAGAAGTCCATCAAGAGCAAGGTTAGGTGTTTTTTTTATTCTTTCATATTTTACAACTAAGTTATAAACACTCAAAGCCCAGAGTAATTTGTATAATGGAAAGACTGACACTACGGAACGTGAGCAACACAGATGGCTCTGGTTACTATAGCAAAACATGAGTGTTTTTCTAATAGAAAGCCAAGATCCCCGTTTGGGGGTAGAAGTGTTAAGAAATGTGGAGATGGCAGGAAATCTCTCAGTGGACTGAAGTCATAAACACTGTAGCCTGGCTATGTTCTCATTCTACTCCTTGACCTCCAGTCAGGAAACCTCTGCCTGTCTAAATGATTGACTCCTTTACTACCTTGTATCAAATGTAGCTGGTAACCTTGATTTATGACCTTAATTTTCCATACTCCAATATCCCAAGGTTCCCATAAGAAGTTTTAGAACATATGATTGCTGTCTGAGATGGTGTCGACTGTGAGACTTTCAACTCTAAGTAGAAGGATAGATAAGAGGGATTTGAACCTTCTAAAACACGAGTCTACCCAAACAGCCCCCAACAGTGATATTGAGGCACATTTGGAACAGTTAAATTGATGAAAATTCATCAATTATCTTAGGCCAGCCCCTCAATTCTTTTAACTGAAAGGGCCATGTTGCTCCCATGTTTATTGCCAAAGATACAGAGCCAATAATTTTTTAGTGTATAGGCTGGGATTAGGAAATGATCCAAATGCATTGTTCTTTCCCTGGACCACAGTTGCCTGGCACCTGGGCTCCCACGTACAGATCCCTGGAAGCATCACCATCCTGCCTGCTTCCCCAGCTTGCAGACATTTGTGTAGCTAATTGTATTTGCGATTTCATTTCTTACGGTTGATTATTTATTGTCTTGGCAGTTGGATTTGCCTGGGTGCCTTTGTTGAAGGATGGGAGAGTCATCACATTGGAACAGCAGCTGCCAGTCTCAGCCAATCTTCCACCAGGCTACTTGAATGTGAATGATCCCGAATCAAGAAGGGTAGGGGGATATCTGCATTTGGGGAAGTTGTCCTGTTTTATATATTTAAAAGTAGAATTCTGTGGGTATAATATGGGGCAGGAATACACAAAGTATGGTCTGAAGGCTGGTCCTCCTTCACAAGCAAGTTAAGCAGGAAAAACTGTTCTGTGTTTACAGCTGATGATTTCAGTATCTTTTAAAACTGGATTTGGGGTATGACTTTAAAAACTTCATCTATTTAACTAATTCATTTTATGGTAATTTATATAAATCTGGAGAGGATTGGACATCCAAAATTATTTAGGACCTGTCTATTCTAAAGGGCACTTATTTTCTCCAGTATTTCCTTTGGATGAACCTAATACATTCCTTTCTGAAATCTCTTAAAATGCATGGGTGGTATTGTAAGTTGTTCATGTATCTCTCGCTGTAATTAATATATATATATATATATATATATATATATATATATATGCTCATGGCTGTATTTTCTCCAGCAATCAAATGCGGATATCAAGTGGGTAGATGGTGCAAAGCCTTTACTGAAGATTAAGACCCACTTAGAATCAACCATTTATACTCAGGTAAGTTGCAGCACCCAAATTTCTCATCTGAGTCCTGGAATATGTTTAGTCATTAAACTGGACTATTTTTAATCTCCCACTGCTTTGGAGAATTGTACTTTAAAAGGCACGGAAAATCTATCATCAACATTTTAAACATGAAAAAAAAAAAGCTAAGGCTAAATTAGGAGAAATAGACTACATTATTTCTGTTTGATTTGGTTTGATTCGGTTTTTAAAGCCTTAAATAAGTGCTTACCTGGTTAGGCATGTTTAGCAACTTCCTGTGTGTTCAGGTACACACCATGTTCACCCAAGGGCAGACGTTGGTAGAGATGGCTCCGGGGTCCAGGTGTCAGAAAACCCAGATAGATTGGCCTTCATGATGCTGCATCAGGGAGAGCTGGGGAACCTGCGCTTGAGGATAATGAATCAAATTTCATAAGGCTGTTTCCATCTGTGTTCCAGGATCTGCATGTGCACAAATTCTTCCACCATTGCCAGCTGATTCAGTCGGGCTCCAAAGAAGTTCCAGGGGAACTCATTAAATATTTAAAGGTAAATGAACAGGTTCTGCGAAAGGTTCATTTTTTTGTGCCTTTCTGCTGCTACATTATTATTATTATTTTTTTTTTTTTTGCCATGGAATAAAAGAACCAGGCAAACACCTGAAAACCCTTTGGGCCTCAGGAGGGCGCTTTCTCTTTGGTACTTTTCCATCAAGTGGCTGTTCAGAAGCAGGCAACAGCACGGCTGCATTAGGGAGAAAATGTTAGAGCCAAAATTTGACATCGTGGCTTAAAAACCTCTGATTTTAGTTGCAGAAAGGACTTTGGAGGAGGGGTGGTTCTTGGCTCTTACTGCTAACTACCACTAAAAGGAGAGCCTGTTGTGGTGGGGAAAGAGTCAGAAAGAATAAAAAAAAGTTTTCCTTGAAATAAAATGGAACATGGTCCTGTGTCCATTAGTGGGAGACTAGACTGTCATAAGGGCCCACTGAAGCTAGAAACATTGTCTGCATGCATGTAGCACACGGGAGGGAGTCTTAAGGAGTCTTAAGGGTACCATATTGTAGCAGTCAGAGAACCTAATGTTAAACGTATTCCCTCTGTGTGGGAACTGTGGTGTGCGTGCTAGGACCTGCCTGGCGGCAGTTGTTTCTTTTCTTTACTTCATTACTAAGGTTAGCCAAGGAGAATATGAGGCGTTTTGATTTGATGACTACAAGATTTCCCTTTACCTATTGGTTGCTGCCTAACAGTGGCCTCAGGAAACCCTTTCTTCCAGAGAGATAGTATGGTGTGAGATAGAGCCTATGGGTCTGTGGTAATCATAATCTGAGTTTGCACTTCAGATCTGTCATTTAGTAGGTCTGTGATTAACCTTTACCAAGGTATGGAACTTCTCTCAGCTGTCACACTGGGATAAGAGTAATTAATGTCCATTGCTTGTGAGGCTTGAATAAGACACCTCATCTTTCTGGGTCCTGGGTAATTGCTCATGAGTCACTAACATCTGGAGTGCTTCCTGGGACATCCACATCAGGGATGTAAGCAAAGAAAACAGTATTTTTCGAAAGAGCTTCATGTGTTGTGGCAGGAATGAACACAGAAATGAGCAAGTAAGAGATACCACCTCAGATGATTATAGATGCTATAGAGCAGCAGTTTGCAACCTGTGGGCTGCGACCACTTTGGGGGGGGGTGTCACACATCAGATACCCTACATATCGGATATTAACATTACGATTTCATAACAGTAGCAGAATTCCAGTTATGAGGTAGCAACAAAAAATGATTTTAAGGTTGGGAGTCACCACGGTATGAGGAACTGAATTAAAGGGTCACAGCATTAGGAAGATTGAGAGCCACTGCTATAGCGAGACAGGAGTGTGGTAGACTTTCTGTCTTACTAGAGAGGATGCCTCTGGCAAAGTGATATTTGACCAGCTACTTAAAGGAGGATGGTAGCCAATTTGTCTGGCTGGGGAAGAGCTGGGGACAGTCGGTACAGAGACCCAGAGGAGCTTGGTTTGGTGTATTGTGCAGCGGGAAGGACTGTGATATGTCTGGTGTATGAGGTTGGTAAGGCATAGACCTCAAGGCATCTGGGGAGCCTCTGAAGGTAGTGAGGAGAGTTATTTTTGACGAGTCAACTAGCAAGTCTTGCAGGAGTTTGACAGAGGCATGATTTGCCTTTGATTCTTTTGCTGTCTTACGGGCATTAAACCCAGGGCCTTCATTCATGCCAGGTATTTAAACACCCTACCATGCAGCTATAGCCTCACTTTTTGGTATTTTGTGTATGTGTGTATGTTCATGTGTGGGGGTACCTGTGTGTGTAAGCATGGGCATGTGTATGTGTGTACATTTATGTGAAGGCCAGAGATCACTTAGGTTCTGTTTGTCAGGAGATGTCTACCTTGTTTTTTAAGACAGAATCTCTCACTTATCTTGAGCTCGCCAAGTAAGCTAGGCCAGAGAGCCCCAGGGATCTGCCTATCTCTGCCTCTTCCCTACCAATGGAATTACAAGATGACAGCACCATACTCCGATTTTTAATGCTGGTGCTGGAGATCAATATCAGGTCTTCATGCTTGACTGGCATGCAACTTACCTACTGAGTTATCTTTTGGTCCTGTGTTTTATTTCTTTTAAAGATACTTTTGTTAAGTTGCCCAGGCTGGTCTTTAACTCACTGTATAGCCCTGGTAGGCCACGAACTGCCAAGAGTTCTGCTTTATCCTCCCAGACTGGACTGGACCAGACTGGACTGAGATTATTAAACAGAGTTACTAGGTCAGGCTTGACTTTAGTTTTTATAGGACTATTCTGCCTGCCACATTAAAAAACATTCATTTTTTTTGTTGTTGTTCAAGAGAGACAATCAATCATTAGTGACTCCCGGCCTCAGCGTTAAGGACTATAATAGTCATATAACTTTCCAATCCAGTCCTTACTCCAGCTATATGGATGGACAGTTTATCTGTTAAACTCATTGATTTTCCTTTTGGAGGGAAATCTGTGAGAATTTTCACAGAGTGGTGTTAGATACATCATTTTCAAATACTGGTAGTCTTCAAATGGAAAAAACTGTACACTGGTATTTCCTTTTGAGGGTGTGGAATGTCAGAGTTATACAGTGTACATACGCCCTCTGGTGGCCATCTGTGAAATGGCATGCAATTGAAGAAATAGTGTCAAAAAGGGTTGTGCAGGTTTTATTTTTTATTAGATATATTCTTTATTTACATTTCAAATGATTTCCCCTTTCCTGGTTTCCCCCTCCCCAAAAGTCCCATAAACCATCTCCCCTCCCCCTGTTCCCCAATCAACCCCCTCCTGCTTCCCTGTCCTGGTATTGCCCTACATTGCTGCATCGAGCCTTTCCAGGACCAGGGGCCTCTCCTTCCTTCTTCTTGGGCATCATTTGATATGTGAATTGTGTCTTGGGTATTCCAAGCTTCTGGGCTAATATCCACTTATCAGTGACTGCATACCATGTGTGTTCTTTTGTGATTGGGTTACCTCACATAGGATGTTCCAGTTCCACCCATTTGCCTAAGAATTTCATGAATTCATTCTTTTTAATAGCTGAGTAGTATTCTATTGTGTAAATATACCACATTTACTGTATCCATTCCTCCATTGAGGGACATCTGGGTTCTTTCCAGCTTCTGGCTATTATAAATAGGGCTGCTATGAACACAGTGGAGCATGTGTCCTTATTACATGCTGGGTAATCCTCTGGGTATATGCCCAGGAGTGGTATAGCTGGATCCTCAGGGAGTGTCATGCCCAGTTTTCTGAGGAACCGCCAGACTGCTTTCCAGAGTGGTTGTACCAGCTTGCAATCCCACCAGCAGTGGAGGAGTGTTCCTCTTTCTCCACATCCTCGCCAACAACTGCTGTCTCCTGTGTTTTTGATCTTAGCCATTCTGACTGGTGTGAGATGGAATCTCAGGGTTGTTTTGATTTGCATTTCTCTGATGACTAAGGACTTTGAACATTTCTTTAGGTGCTTCTCAGCCATTCAGTATTCCTCAAGTAAAAATTCTTTGTTTAGCTCTGTACTCCATTTTTTTTTAAATTATTTATTTTATTTTTTTTAATTTACATTCCAAATCATTTCCCCTTTCCCGTTTCCTCCCTCCCCGAAAGTCCCATAAGCCCCCTTCCCTCCCTCTTTTCTCCATTCAACCCCCTCTCGTTACTCTGTCCTGGCGTTCCCCTACATCCAGTCTTTCCAGGACCAGGGGTCTCTCCTTCCATCTTCTTAGAAATCTAAACTCCAGAGAGGCAAGTAACCCTATTAAAAAATGGGGTACAGAGCTAAACAAAGTGTTCTCACCTGAAGAATATCTAATGGCTGAGAAGCACCTAAAGAGATGTTCATCATCCTTAGTCATTAGGGAAATGCAAATCAAAACAACCCTGAGATTCCATCTCACACCAGTCAGGATGGCTAAGATCAAAAACACAGGAGACAGCAGTTGTTGGCGAGGATGTGGAGAAAGAGGAACACTCCTCCACTGCTGGTGGAATTGCAAGCTGGTACAACCACTCTGGAAAGCAGTCTGGCGGTTCCTCAGAAAACTGGGCATGACACTCCCGGAGGATCCGGCTATACCACTCCTGGGCATATACCCAGAGGCTTTACCTGCATGCAATAAGGACACATGCTCCACTATGTTCATAGCAGCCTTACTTATAATAGCCAGAAGCTGGAAAGAACCCAGATGTCCCTCAACGGAGGAATGGATTCAGAAGATGTGGTATATCTACACAATGGAATACTACTCTGCAGTTAAAAACAATGAATTCACGAAATTCCTAGGCAAATGGTCAGATCTTGAAAATATCATCCTTAGTGAGGTAACCCAATCACAAAAGAACACACATGGTATGCAGTCACTGATAAGGGGATATTGACCCAGAATCTCGGAATACCCTAGACACAATCCACATATCAATAGATTTCTAAGAAGATGTACTCCATTTTTAATAGGGTTATTTGGCTCTCTGGTGTCTAACTTCTTGAATTCTTTGTATATATTGGATATTAGCCCTCTGTTGGATGTATGGTTGGTAAAAATCTTTTCCCAATTTGTTGGTTGCCATTTTGTCCTATTGTCAGTGTCCTTTGCCTTTCAGAAACTTTGTAATTTTATGAGGTCCCATTTGTCAATTCTTGATCTTAGAGCATAAGTTATTGGTGTTCTGTTCAGGAAATTTTCCCCTGTGCCCATGTGCTCAAGCTCTTCCCCAGTTTCTTTTCTATTAGTTTTGGTGTGTCTGGTTTTATGTGGAGGTCCTTGATCCAGTTGGAGTTGAGCTTAGTACAAAGAGATAAGAATGGATCAATTTGCATTCTTCTACATGCTGACCTCCAGTTGAACCAGCACCATTTGTTGAAAAGGCTATCTTTTTTCCACTGGATAGTTTTGGCTTCTTTGTCAAAGATCAAGTGACCATAGGAGTGTGGGTTCCTTTCTGGGTCTTCAATGAGGATGAGAAAACAGAAGTCTTAAGTAGAGGTGATTTGTCTACAGTGCTCCAGCTACTTGTTAGCTGATCTGAGTCTGTGACACATCTCTTGATGCCTAGTCCTATGAATGTCTGAACAAACCTTTGTATCTATTATCCCTGTAAATGGGAGTTTCATGAATTCATTTATTCATTGACCTTTGTTGTGTATGTAGTACCTATGGAGCTTGCACAGAAGAATGATTTAGAAAGATTGTCAGTGTGGATATTACACCCTAATCAAAGACAGAGCAAAATGTAAGTTAGCTAGCAACTTCTTCATAATACAGAGAACTGTCGGAAGACAGATGTGATTAAATGTTGCATGTTTGGCACAGAATTGCAGGTATTAAAGATTCAGATCATTGAGAATCCCATGTAGAGCAAGGACTCCCATTTTTCCTTGCCCTCTGTTGCCTTATTTATTCAGCCATTCACCAAAGATTTATTAAACATCTTATGTGGGCAAGGCATTGTTCTGGATGCTGGGAATGTCACTAGGGGAAATTTGGACAGAACTAGTTTTTTGTGGGTAGGGAGATTATAAACTTTAGGGAAAAAATGAGTGCTGTGCAGAAAAGAACAGGTTAATGAGAACATTCTAGGTAGAGTTGTCAGGGAAGGCTTGTCTATGGAAATACCAATTTCAGGAACAGAAGCAAAGCTGACAGCCATAGGTGAAGAGAGTCTGTTACAGCGGTGTGGATGCCCTATACTGGCCTGTTTAGAGGGAGGCAAAAAGATAGCATACCTGGAACACAGGGAGCAGAAGGTTGGAGGGGCGAGGCTGCTCGGAGCTCAGTCTAAAGATTGTATGGATCATGGAGGCCTGTGATGGCCTTTGTAGTGATTTTGTTTGGTTTGTGTTTAACAAGGCAAAAATGGCATTAACTCATTTGCATATCAAAAAGGACATTGATAACTGTTGAGAATAAATTCTAGAAGATAATAGCTACATAATGGTAGCAGGAAGCTCCATCCTACATGGGATGCCTTGTCTGCCTGGTATTTCCCTTCTGCTTAGCTCGCATTTGCTACCTTCTTGTGGCCCTATTGCCACTTCTTTTGTACATGTCGTACTATTTGCTATTTGTACCACAGTGATTTAGTTCCATGTCTTTGCCCCTTTCAACAGTGAACTCTAATGATAGGAGCTGCGTTCAGGTTGTTTGGTTTGCTCTCTGTTGTTTTGCTATTAGAAGTATATCCAGTGCCCCTTTATGGGATGAGAAGATGAACTGGGTTCACTGAACTGCGGGTTTGAATTGGCCCTGGATGAGTAATTGGGAATTGGCTAAAAACTGTGAACAAAACAAAATGAAGGAAAGCATATGGTATATTTAAAGAGCAATGGTGATGTTAGTTTGACTTTCTGAAGAACAATAGTCAATTTAAAGATTCAAAAATGCAGACTAGGTCTTCAATACATTCAACTTAATTCCATAGTTCAGGAATTCTCAAGTTCAGCATTAGTGATATTTAGGGGAGGAAAGTTCTTTGTTGTAGAATATTTAGCAAAATTACTAAACCTCTCTCTACTTAGTAGAAACCAGTAGCACATGCATGCATATACAAGTTGTGATAGCCAAAAATAGCCCCAGACATCGCTAAATTTCTCACAGAGACCATGTGATTCCTGAATGAGAACTACTATTCACAGTAACAGGAAGATACCACATTCTAGATGGCTGAGAATGTAGGTCAGTAGGAAAGTGCTTACCTAGCATGTGGGAAACTGTCACATCTTCAGCAGTAATAGGAAAAAGATGAAAACCATTTTGTAGAAAGTAGTCTAATGTAATCAGCATCTATGGTGGGTGGGTGATCAATTTGGAAATGTGTGCTGGATATATTGAGAGTGAAGGGACATTATAGATGTTCTAGAAAAATGTCAAGGGGGTATCTTGAAAGGAGGCAGCAGAACTGATGACTATGTAGAGAGTGCACAGGAAGTAAACCCTTAAAAGGACAACCCTGTGTTCCTGGAGCTTGCCAGCCTATCCTGTGAACCTAATGGGAGAGAAGCTACACAGAGGCCTAAAGTTCTTGTTAAGATACAAATGATCGAGTCCTGGAAAGGGGAGGTGCATGTGAGGATATAAAGACAGAGTAAAGAAGACCAACAAAGAGAAATGATGAGTTCCCTTATGTGCAAAGACTTGGCTCGTTGTATTTCCCATAGCACTACACATAGAATTGATGGGAAAAAAAAATCTCAGCAAATTTGTATTTTCTTTTTGCTTGTCTGATGGAGTGATGGAGTGGGTTAATATGGAAAGAATAAAGGAATGTAGCAAACAGCACTCAAACATTTCTATGTATACATGAATATATAATATATATATTATATATACATATATCTCTATACTACATTTGGATGTTTGTAATGCCCATTATTAGGGGCAGAGTGCAAGCATGTGGAATAAATGTATTCAAAGAATGTTAGAGGACTCGCCAGATTGCCCAGTGGGTAAAGGTGGCAAGCCTGACCATCTGAGTTTGATTTCTGGGACCCAAGTAATAGAAAAGAGAACTGATTCCTGTAAGTTGTCATCCTACCACACGCATGCACTGTGGCACATAGGCTCCCACATGCATGTGTATATGTGCTCCTATACACACACACACACACACACACACACAGAGTAAGTAAAATGTAAAACCTTTAAAAGACTGTTAAAATGCAAAACTATCTCAGTTTGATAGATGATGTGGGATAAAGCAAATTATGTACAAACATGTTCTTTACTGAAACTCACTTACCTTACCATCAGGCTAGCTGGAGGCTAAGATTGTCTTTGAAAGCATATGGAATGCATGGTGCCTGTAGGCAGATCTTCCAGCCCCCACCCCACAATGAATACAGATTTACCAAAGGCCAGTTGTCTTCTTACCAAGCCCATAAATAAATTGTACTTGGTATCTTTAGTTAGGCATTCTTGTCTAATTAACTTGCAAAATCCAAATAGCAAAACAATGGGGTGGATTAAGTCCTTAGCAAGTCTCCTGTCTCAAAGGTGCACATTTCAGCAAGCCTATAGTAAAGCCAGTATATCGCTCATTACTTAATTTTCTTATTGTTTCACATTTGCAAATTAGATCATATTTCTGTTTGTTTCCATAACTAATAATGACTTATTTTAGTGTTTGCATGCCATGGAGATCCAAGTCATGATACAGTTTCTACCTGTAATTCTTATGCAACTCTTCCGAGTTCTCACAAACATGACCCATGAAGATGACGTTCCCATCAACTGCACCATGTGAGTTTCGGTGTTATAATGAAAGAAGCTATTTGCTTCTGGTTTTTCCTTTTTTTTCAAGGCTATAAACTTCCCTCTTAAAACTGTGTTTGTTCTATTCCATTAGTTTGGTCATATTGTCTCATCGTCAGTTGTCTGAATGAATTTTTCTTTTTAATTTTTCTTTTGATTTCTTTTAAAAAAATTTAAATTAACTTTATTGTTAAAAAAAAAGCAACTTGCAACTAAACTAAACAACACACACCTAAATGAATCAGATCCAAAGATTGTGCATCTCAGCGAACTTCTATGCAGTCACAATAGCCATACAGAATGGAAGCTGTGGAAGTTCATTGTTTATTATATTTCTATGCATTTAACCATCACCAAAACCAACAACTCTATGGCAGGATTAGAACTAGAAAAAATTTAGCTATATATCCTCTTTCATGATGTGCATTATTCCTTTTTTTTTTTTTTTTGGTTCTTTCTAATCCTCTAACAGTCAGCCTTTCTTGTTCTTTCATACATGTTATACTGAGCCCAGAGTCAGATTTGTTTACATATATCCATATGATGTTGGCTAGGTTCAACATGTGATAGAGACCAAGGCTATTCTCTTTCTGAGATTATGTGACCTTACTTGATATGATAGATACTGAATCCATTCATTTTCTTGCAAGTTTACTTTTATTTCTGTCTATCTCTTTTCTTTCTTTCTGACTGATCATTCAAGAAGCATGGCATTTACTTTCCACTGTTTTTATTTTATTTTCCACATTTCTTCTCTTACTGATTTTTTTGCTTCACTGTACTGTGGTTGAAAACTCTAACTGGAATGATTGCAGTCTTCTTAAATTTTATTAAGATTTTGTAAAATAACCTAATGTATGTTCAATCCTGGAGTGTATTTGTGTGCATACAAGCAGAATGTGTCTTATTTTACTGTTGAATGAAACATGTTCTGTATACGTATATATTTTGTTAAAGTATAGTTAGAGTCAAATATTGGCTTCCTGATTTTATGTCTGGTTGACCCATCCATTGTTGAAAATGACATATTGAAATCCTACACCATTCGTGTGCTGCTTACTGTTCAAATTTCAATTGACCTTTCTCCAGTAATGTTCTATACTTATATTGTACAATACAGTAGCCACTTAGCACATTCTGCAAGTGTGGCTAGTTCTTCCAAGGAATGAATTGAATTGCAGTTCATTTTAGTATTAACCAATACAGTCACTCACCTATGACCAGTGTTTCTCATACTGAACAGAATGTGTCATTAAAACCATGAGTTTTGACTTGGAAGGATAAGCTATGTCTGTATGAAAACAAAGGTACATTGTAAGGTAGGGGGTAAAACACACTCACATTTCAAAATGAAGATAGCTGACTTGAAAAAGTGCTGTGCTCAATGCTGGATGTCTTTGGCTCTGCTGCCCTTACTGCCATTTCCCCTAGACCCCAGTCTACAAACACTTCCGTGTTGTGTGCCCCTATCTGCTGTCAGGGAGAGAGTCCTGTTGAAAGTTTAAGGAGCATTATTCTCATATAATAGTTCTCGAAATGCATGTCCCAGCGGCACTATGCCCAGGAAGTTTATCAAAATGCTAATCATTGAACTTTAAACTCAGCCCTACAAAGTCAGAAACACTAGGCGAGGAGCCAAGCAATCTGTTAACAGGCCTTCCAGATGCTTGCTGAAGTTTGAGAGACAAGGCTAGTCTCTTTAAGTTTACCTCCCACTTTCATCTTATTTTCCTTGCTCCGTCCCTCCTTTCCCCTTGGCACGGTTTTCATGTTGTCTTTTGTTTGTTTGGGTTTTTTGTTTGTTTGTTTGTTTTATTGAGACAGTCTCATTCTGTAGCCCAAACAGGACTAGACTCAAGGTGATCCTCCTGCCTTGGCCTCCCAAGTGCTAGGATTACAGGTATGCACCACCTTTCCCAGCCACTTTATCTTTCTTTTCTGTTCCTTTTATCTTCACTGGAAGGAATTTGAGTATTTACTTTGCCTGAGCTTTTTTACAACATAGGGCTATGACCATACTTTTAAGTGAATACACAGATTTAGAAAGGAGACGAAACATTGGGGCTGCCAAAGTAAAGTATCCTTTGATCCAGGAAATACATTTTCAAGGCACCAAGTGTGTTAGGCAGGGGCTCTTATAGACCTAAACCACTGTCACCTCTCCTCTTACCCTTCTTGTTGTTCAGGCATTTTGTTTGCTTTGTTTGGTTTTCTGGGATTAGACTTGCTCATATGTGCCAATCACACTAAAATCATGAGTTGAAATGTGGCCCGCTGACATTTATGAATGTCGTTTCAGGGTTCTCTTACACATTGTGTCAAAGTGTCATGAAGAAGGCCTGGAGAGCTATTTAAGATCCTTCATAAAGGTTTGTGGAGTAAAGCTTTCTTTCTGGATGATTTACCTGCTTCCCAGGACAGTTGTATCTGATGGTTGACTTGGTTCTGTTTGCAGTATAGCTTCAGACCTGAAAAACCAAGCACTCTTCAGGCTCAGTTGATACATGAAACCCTGGCTACTACTATGATAGCAATATTGAAACAGTCTGCAGATTTCTTAGCTATAAATAAACTTCTAAAGGTAAGGATGGAGGACACAACTGGACACAAAGCCAGTCTCGCCATATTTGGTTGTGACCTTTCATTTTATCCTTGTTTTTTTTAAATATACTTTTTTTTGTATTGGACTATTTTTATTGGTTATTTTCTTTATTTACATTTCAAATGTTATCCGTCTTTATCTTTGTGTCCCAGACCTTCCCTCCTTCTCTTACATTGCATGTGTATCTTTCAGAGCCTTCTTCCCTCTCCACATGCATCCCTTGCTCTGAATTAAATGTGTAAAAGGTAAATTTTGGATGAGGCAGAATCTTGTATTTGTTACATACAGTGTACAGTTCATGGACCTGCGGCTGCCTATTTACCAGCTCTGGACAAGTGTTATCTCATGCCTAACTTGGAATATTTAATATCACTTCTGACAGGTAGTTGGTACTCAATAAACAGTTAACTATTACTCTAACTCCTTTTTTTACTATTTCATTAATTGGTGATAGAATTATGGGCCTTTTGAGATGAGTTAGCTAGAGACTTGATGCTAGCTTTCAAATTATATGGTATGGCCAACTGTATAGGTCATGTAGGCTTTGCCAAAGTGAATGTAGGCAACAATAATATTTATTATCTTTATATGTGAAAGAAAGACAAGAGAGGGTAATGGGGTGAATATGATCAAAATATATTATATACGTGTATGAGAATGCCATCGTTAAACCCATTTAATATATAATTAATATATGTTAATAAAAACATTTAAGTGTTCATTGTAGAGAATTTATGAGAAGTAATAAAAATAACTAAAAGTTGGCTTGCTCTTATCACTAACCATGGGCATCCCAAAACAATATCACTGATAAAAAAAATCCTGTCCAATGAAGCGACCCTCCTATTCTCCCACTGTACATGCTTATAGAAACATTGAGTGTATTTTGTGTTGGCTAACTATGCCTGGGAATGGGGTCTTGCTCTGGATTATGGTTAATATACCCAGTGTCATTCTTTCTTTCTTTTCTTTGTCTGAAACACTTGGGAAGTATTCTGTGAGAATTTAATAGTGAATTGAAGTCGCTTGAAATTGTTATCAAACTTTAGAGACAAGATGTCTGTTAATTTGTCCAATGTTTCAAAGCCTCAAATATTTGGGAAATTATTAAGGTGTGTGTGGGTTTGTTTTTTCAGTACTCATGGTTTTTCTTTGAAATAATTGCAAAATCAATGGCCACATACTTATTGGAAGAGAATAAAATTAAGGTAAGTAGGCTCAACAATCATTTAATTAATTAACTAATTAATTAATTATGTTTGAGACACCCTGTTGTTCAGGCTGGTCTCAAATCCTTGTTCAACCTTCCAAGTGCTTGGATTAGAGATTTGAACCCTCACACTAGGCTCATTTTGATTGATAAATGGTAATTGTACACATTTATGAAACTAACCTATGACATATATAAAGAAAGCTAAACTTTACACATAGCAATAATATGCAAGTCTCCTTTTTATTCTAATGATTCTTGCCCTTAGCTTTTCCAATGTTGCTTATAGAAACAATGAGTGTTTGCACAAATCTAAGCTCCCACAGTTCATGTGTTCTCACAGTTTAATTTGCAGCATCTCCTAAATAGTTAGAAATGATTATAGTAGTATATAGGTAATATCCTACTGTTATTTACTACATGGAATGCATTGACAGTTTGCATTTCTTTTTAACAATGTCAGTGTTGAATTGCTGGAGAGATGGCTTAATGCTTGTTGCTCTTACAGAGGACCCGAGTGTTCCTAGCACCCATGCTAGGCAGCTCTGTTATCCCAGCTTCTGAGAGTGTTACCCTCCTTTGAACTCTACAGGTGCCCCCACTCCCCGCCACATACACATAGATAAAATATATTTTTTACAAATGAAAGTTTGTTGAAAAGATTCAATGAGAAAAAGTAGCAAATCAGACATGTTCTGTCTATTAGAAAGGATTAAGGTATATAATAGAAAGGATAAAAAGAACTTTGTACACATATTAATATCATGTATATTTCTGCATGTGTAATATTTCTGCATCATGTAATAATACAAAATATATTTCTAAAATTTGGAGTGTACATTTACTTATTTCTTCTGTTTATTATTATTATTATTATTTGTCATTGTTGTTGTTATATATGTGGTGTATGGATGTGACCCCATGTGAGCTACAGAGCATTTTTGAGACTTTGTGGAGTCGATTCTCTCCTTCACTATATGTGATGTGTATCAAACTCAGATCATCAGGTCCTGCACAACAAGCATTTTCCCCACTGAGCAGTCTCGCAGGCCCCTTATTTGGTTTTGAATTTTGTTTTAAAGATACACGTTGAGAATTCCTGAACTGAAATGCCTAGAACCAGAAGGGTTTCAGATTTTTGACATTTTCAGGTTTTAGAATATTTGCATATACATACTGAGATAGGTATCTCGAGTACAAGATGCATGTCGAAACATGAGACTCGTTCATGTGTCATTGATATTTTATACACATAGCCTGAAGACAATTTTATGCTTTACATTTGCACCTGTGTTTTGACTTCAATCAGTAACACATCAGGTATGGAATTTTCCATGCATAAAGTCAGGTCTCAAAAAGGTTCAGGTTTTCGAGCACTTAAGATTTGAGACTTTTCAATGAGAAACAACCTGTACAAAGAAGTTTTCTTGGTTACAGAAATCATGATGGGTGAGGCATGTGAAGTGAAAATTCATCTCATAGAAATTTCATAGAATAAGTTAGCTGAAATTGGAACACATCCTTATGTTCTGTACCAGAAAAAAAAGTAAAATAAAATAAACAAGTGTACCTGCATCCCAGGAGCTTGGGTATATTGACCCATGCTATACCTGATGATAATTTCAGACACATATTATTAGAGAATCAGATCATTCCTGTAAGTTCAGGGTCTAGAATAATGGTTCTCAGCCTGGGGTCACAACCCAGTTTGGAATCTAATGACCCTTTCATATCACAAATCAGATATCCTGCATATTAGATATTTACATTATGATTCAAAACAGTAGCAAAATTATAGTTATGAAGTAGCAACAAAAGTAATTTTATGGTTGGTGGTCACCACAACGTGGGGAACTGTATTAGAGGGTCACAGCATTAGGAAGGGTGAGAACCACTGCTCTAGGATAAAGTTTACTTTGAATAAATACTGAAGTCATTTTTAGTTGAAAGAAAAAAAAATGTACTTTTTAAAGGCATTTCCATGATGGAACATGTTTGAAAGTAAAATCACAGTTGATCTGTTGAGACTTTTTCAAACTCTGACTCTTTTTCTATTTGTATTTAAGCTCCCCAGGGGCCAGAGATTTCCTGAGGCATATCATCACATCTTACATTCTCTGCTTCTTGCAATAATTCCCCATGTGACCATTCGCTATGCAGAGATTCCTGATGAGTCCCGAAATGTGAATTATAGTTTGGCCAGCTTCCTAAAGGTGAGTTAAAGGCAGCCAAAACATGTTCGGGATCTTTTCTTCACTGATAGGGTCTAGAAAGGCCAAGGAATAACAGTTCTCTTTTCTCCTGGAAAAGCTGGGTGTTTGGCTTAATTTTTTTTTTCCATTGTTGAGGATTGAACCTATGTCCTCTGCATGCTGGGCAAATGCCACACTCCTTAGCTATATCCCTAAGCCCTAGCTAGGTCTTTTCAAGGCTGTTGAAATAACTCTTCGGACTGATAGATCAATTCATTCAGGTGTATTCTCCCTCTCACTGAAGCAAGTAGTTAAATAAAAGGCTCTGTCTGAGCCAGAAGACTGGCCGTGCTTATTTCACAAAACATTTTAAATACATTTCAAATAGAATGCTGTTAGGTGGAGCAATTGTCCCACCCAGTCCCCATCAGTCTTTATCATACTCTGACATCTTTATGCAATTAAATCATTTTTCTGGTGTGATTGGCTTTTGGGATTGTCTATCTGTGTCAGTCTCTGTCTCTCTCTGTCTCTCTGTCTCTGTCTCTCTCTCTCTGTGTGTGTGTGTGTGTGTGTGTGTGTGTGTGAAAGAGAGAGAGAGAAAGAAAGAGAGAGGGAGAGTGTGTTGTGAGTGTATAAGTGTATGTGTGTGTATGTACTCATTACATGTGCCCTGAGACTGGAGCAGCACACCTGTCATTTATTGCAGCAGTGCCTTTCACTGACCCTGGAGCTAGGCTGGCATCCCTAAAGCCCTAGAAATCTTCTTGTCTCTCACAATCCGCATGGCACTGGGCACTAGAGATACAGGGTTACATATGGCCATGCCCAGCTTTTTGTTACATAGCTGTTTGGATTCTAACTCAAGTCTTCATATTTGTGTAGCAAGGGCTCTTACCACTGATCCATTTCTTATGCCCAAAATTTTGAATGTTTGAAGTAAAGGTACCTATTTGCTGTTGCCAGCACAGGATTACATGTTACTAATGCATATACATAGAAATCGTTTGTTTTGCTCTGTGAGGTTCTTTGAAAGGTGACAAGAATCCCTACCCTTACAGAAGATGTCAGGTTTTTTTTTTTCATTTTTTGTTTTATTGTCATATATGTGGGTATGTATTTATGTGTGTGTCTTGTTTTAAAAATTACACAGTTGAGGCTCTTAAGTCTTGCTTCCATTGATAATTTACTTTTCTCCTTTTCTTTAAGGTCACCCAAAACTTTTGACAGCTATTCTCATATTATCCATAAAAAATTATATCCCCTTTGTATAGAGCAGATTTTTAAATTCTTTAACAGCATGATAAGAAACACCTAGAATTGTATAACTAATCTGCCTTCTTTGCTTTATTAGCGCTGCTTGACACTGATGGACAGAGGATTTGTTTTCAATTTGATAAATGACTATATATCGGGATTTAGCCCCAAGGATCCTAAGGTAAGTTCTAAGGACATAGTTGTAGTAGCTATTGGACATTTAAGCATGAAGTCAAAGGTGACAGCTATATTCTCTTTGAGAGGATTCAGAACTGCTCTTTCCATTTGTGTATGTTGAGTATGGTCCAAAGCGAGGACTTTTGAGTAGTGTTTGGAGAGCTGCCACAGATCTAGCTATTTACTAACAGAATTCAACATATAGTTGTAATTCTGACTAACAGCGATTACAGAGATAGGATATGGATACCCAGCAGGATCCAGAAAGAAAACAAGAGCAAGTGAAGGCTGTCATGATCCCCATGCAGACATCTCATGTTTTTTCCCTCTTGTGAAGACATACTTTCCCAGTAGGTGTGAGAATACAGTAAAAGGCTGCAGTATTTCTGTTTAGAGTTTAGGGTTCTTTGGGACTAACCCAACTGTGGAGATCGGGAATGAAGAAACATACAGAAAAACCTGGGGTTGGGTGAGCCATGATGGAGACATACCAGAAGTCTAGAAACACAGTATGTTTATTATATACAGCTGAATGGGGATGCAAGCTTATTTTATACAATTGGTGGAAGAGGTAGGGGGCTCACTTGAGGGGACCACTTTCAGGATGTAGTCACTCAGGTTGCATACCACTGTCAACTTCTGCAGATCAAAATTCTAGACTAGTGATTTATGTTGAACACTTACTTTACTTTCAGATTGTCTAGAATTTTGATCTGCTTTAACACAAAACCAGTTCCACCATAAGAACTATGGGAAGCGAATATACCCCTGTATATATGAGCATTCATGACATGAGCACAGTCATGTCAAGGAGCCCAGGTGACCCTGATCCATAGGAATAGCAAGGCCTTCCCCTGACCGGAGTAGAGAAGTTGACATGTTCCCTCTGTGATAAGGACCTAGTAGACTGGTACAGAGAAACACAACCTTATCACAGAGGGAACATGTCAAAATCCCCTTTCACAAATAACAGCCAACATCAGTGTTACAACAGGCCTTTTTAAATCTACCACTCTAGGGCCTGCTATGTTAACTCTTTCCTGTACAGATTGCACCTGCAAGTATACATTGGAAGATAAACACTTCACTTCTGTTAGGAAGCTAAAGATCATATTTTTCAATCATCTACAAATAAATGCCTTCAAAATAAGACCTGACATATAATTTACCATTTAGGTTCTTGCTGAATACAAGTTTGAATTTCTCCAAACAATCTGCAACCATGAACATTACATTCCTCTGAACTTACCAATGGCATTTGCAAAACCTAAATTACAGAGAGTTCAAGGTATGTATTTGTATTTTCCATTGTTTGGGATTGTAATTCCTTTTGTGATAGCACTAGTGTAGTATAATGTTTTCTAATGAAACCAGTTAACTTTATGGTAACTTGAGAATTGTTACTATCTGAAGATAGGATCATTGATGGCATTCTGCATTTCCTTCATTCTATCAGAGGCAATAGTCTTAGTATGAAAAATTTGGATATGCTACTTATATTGTTGCTAAACACAGATGTCAGACACTAGTAAAATTTCTATAATAAGTATATTGAATTTTATTTAAGAGGAAATGAGAAAGTATATGAATGCCTTTCTGCTGAAAGCACAAAAATATAAAAAGTTAAATGATAATTTTTATGCAGTAAATTTATGAAATGCCTCAGTTTTAATCTCCATTGCTAGTTTTATTGAATGCTTTGTTGTATAGCACTATTCTTATGTTATTATGTTTTTTATTTGTCCCTTTTCTTTTCATATATTAATTAGATTTTTTTTCATTTGCGGTGGACCGTTTGACTTCAGTAGGTAGGTTTAACTCGGTTCACTCTAAAGTAGTATGTTGTGTTTAAACACAATTGATTTGATGAATGGCCAAGATGAATGGGGGCTTTATTTGCTTTTCAATTCCTCCCTAGCCAAAGTGAGTCTTCAATTTCTGGTACCTAAAAAATCTTAAAGGCAAGTGCTTGTTTACCCTTCAAAATGAACTTCAGTGCTGTCTGAAGAATCAACTTTCAAATGTCGCAAGTTCCTCTGCTACAAATCAGCTTGGGGATAAGGAAGGACTGAATGTCATTTTTAAGTGTTTGTCACCTCTCTCAGGCTTGCTGCTCTATCACCCTGTTGAATGGCTACTTGGCCACAGTCTTGAAGGTGTGCTTCACCAAACTGAATTTATTCAAGTCACTGAAGCAAAAAAAAAAAAAAAAATCACTTGCCATTTGCAAAATCTACCCAGATAAGTCCACCTTGGTTATTCAGCGCTGTCCTTGGATTGGAAAGTGATTGGAATTCACAAAAAGTATGAGAATGCAGGAGTGTCTAATGCCTTGGTCTTTAAGGAAGTCTCTACTCAGAGGTAGTGGGTATAGAAGTGGTGAAATGATAGCCAGTCAAAATGGGAAAATACTTTAAGACCATAGTACTACTATCTAACCACCCATTACTAAGTTGAGAGCATGTGTGGCTCACATACTTCCCCCTTCTATTTGATAATGATGAGGCCGTAGGGAAAAGGAGAGGATAGGGCATTTGGGATTTAGGATTAAATAAGAGAATTGGCAACATTTAAAAGTCCTAACTGAGTATACTACATTGCATTACATTCTAAATCAGACAAAAGAAAAAAAAGAAAGACATTTTATCTAAAATAAATGGAAATACAGAGTTTACTAAATTTGATCCCAGCCCCGCCCCCCGATTTATTGTAAGTCCCACAGTATTAATGTGGAGGATTTAATGGAGATCAGAAAGTCTAGAAAGGAGTGAAAGATGCAGTTGGCAGTGGTGATTTATGAAATGGAAGGTCTGTATTTATGTGATGATGAATTGATGTGAGATGGATGTTGAATTGATGTGAGATCTGGTGGACTTTTGTATTAGCATTGTATCTACTAGGAATGTTCAGGCCAGTATATAATGATCAGTGTAATAATCAGTACTTAATACTGTTGGCATAATCCTGTTTTCTTCTTTTCCTAATTTATAAACCTAAATGGATAAGGAAATCAAGCACTAATCTATGATGTTGAGCTTATAGTTAAAATGAAATCTCTTCAGATAATAAAGAAATAAGTTAAAAGATGCCCAAATATAGAATTATTTCATTCCAGAATCTATTGCAATTGTACTGAGACTTGAAACAATTTAGGAGGGAAGGTATCTTGCTGACTGAAATAATAATTAAAACAAATCATCTATCCCTAATTAAGAGTGTTCTTATTAGTAAAAAATTTTGCATGCTCATTCTATAGTATAGAGGATTTGTTCAAATTGATTGATAATAAAATCTTGATAGTTCTTGCTAGCATGACCACAGATGATCAAATAATAATTATAGTATTCTAGTTGTCTAATAATTTTTATTTTGTATTAAAAGTTCCAAATTTTATTGTACTGCAGATTCCAGTCTTGAATACAGTTTATCAGATGAGTATTGCAAGCATCACTTCTTGGTTGGTCTACTTCTGCGGGAAACCTCCATTGCTCTTCAAGACAATTATGAGATCAGATATACAGCTATCTCTGTCATAAAGAATCTTTTAATAAAACATGCATTTGATACTAGATACCAGCACAAGGTAAGGATGTCTATACAGTAGCACGCTAGCAAATTTCTACTAAGAGTTTTCATTCAAGATGATTACAGTGAGGAGCATAGTATGAGTTATCGATGAAGAGGTAATTTTATAAACTAATTTTTTTTTCCATTTCAGGCCATTAAGTTTTTTTAAATGCCATGCAAATTAACTCAACGGAAAACATTTTCTCAAGCCATCTTTTAATAATTTGATGCTGGGGAAGAAACAAGCCATGATCCTGCACATAGCGAACAAATATTCTACCACTGAGCTCCATGTCCCCAGCTTCTCAAATCATATTTTTAAACTAACATATATAAAGATTTGTATTTATGTGACAATGGAAAAGATATTAGGTTGCTTTCTGTATTTTTCTTGTATTTCATATAAATATTTGGGCCAGTCACACTCTTTCATTATTATTTATTCCATAAACTAGGATTTTTGGAAAGTCTTACAGGAATTGGAAAAAATGGATGAATCAGGAGTTAAAGCGTGCTTGCTGCTCTTGCAGAGGGCTGCAGTTTGGCTCCCAATACCTGCATCTAGCACCTTCAGTTCCAGGAGATCCCATAGTTCTGGCCTCCAAAGGCACCTTTAGTTACATGCGCACATACTCATGTAAAAAACATCATATAGACTTGTACCATGCATATGCTGTCAAATATAATGTTTTTAAATATATACACATATCCCTAAATAAATATGATATTAATACTTGCTTAATAAGACATATGAAGTATATCATATATAAAATATGTAATGTGAATTTTTCTTTATACTAAAACATGTTATGATAATATATAACAGTCAAACTATGGAGGTGGCTGTAAATCTTACATACATTTAATATTATTTATGTGAAACCCTATATTGCTCTGGTTACTGTCTGCTACTACTTAAATACATATTTAAAAGTCATTAACATTGCAAATTAAGGTCATGGAAAATTAAACTACAAACTGAATGGATTTGGAATAACCCTGTTACTTCCCTAATATTGAGTAACTCAAGGGAATATAGTATTTCCTGTTTGATAATACTACATTTATCCATAATTTTTTTTTTTTGTTGTTTTTTTGAGACAGGGTTTCTCTGTATAGCCCTGGCTGTCCTGGAACTCACTCTATAAACCAGGCTGGCCTCGAACTCAGAAATCCACCTGCCTCTGCGTCCCAAGTGCTGGGATTAAAGGCATGCACCACCCACCACTTCCCTGCTCCATAATTTTTAACATTCAAATTTAAACAAACTTATGACATAATTTGTTATTGTAACTAATTTGGAAAACTGATTTTCAGATGGATTTTTTCCTATAATTTTTATCATGTTGTATTTTTTAGTTACCAAGATTTTTTTTTTTTTTATTTACAACTCTTACCATTTTTTTCATGATTCTGTCTGGAAGTAAATTGATCCTTCATTTCAAGATATAAATTATATTATTGTAGTTTGTGATATTTTTGCCAAATTATAAATATGTACACTGATCTTGCAAACATTCTTTTCCTTTATGTGGCTGTGTTTGAAAGCTGTCACTGGACTCTGTCTTTTGAGTAAATCCAAACAGCAATGCAGTTCTTGGATAATTTTTGTAACCTATTAGCTCATACCTCAAATTTTTGTAGCTATTAGCTCACTTTTAGGCTTTTAATCTGATGTATGAGGTCAACCCCATTCATTTGTAGCATGTGCATATTATTAATCAATAAAGTTTTGATATTTTTCAGAACCAGCAAGCCAAAATAGCACAGTTGTACCTTCCATTTGTCGGACTGCTCTTGGAAAATATACAGCGATTGGCAGGCCGAGATACTTTGTATTCCTGTGCAGCCATGCCTAATTCTGTAAGTGTGTTAATGCATTTCTGTCTCAAGTTGTATCTTGATTTAGCTAATGCATGTGGAATTTCGGTCATCTGCTATATGATCTCAATCCTATGAATTTACTTTTTTAGTCCATTTTACATTGCTACTGTTTTTCCTAGAGCAATGTGTCTCAAACTATAATGTGGAGAATGCCTTAGAACACAAATCTTAATTCAATAGGCCCTAGTGCAGAGTCTTTGTGCCTAACAAACTTTAGCTGCCTCTGTCTACTGCAAAGACCACATTTTGGATAAGAAGTTCTAAAAGAATGGCTTTTTTTCTATTGTTTTGTTCTTTAGAATTTGCTGGTGTTAATACATTTCAGTGTATTTATTCATCTTGAGAGCAAAATGAAAGACTTCACTTCCAGAGTATCAGAAACTGGGGATTAAGATTCCTTTGTTTTTCTGTACCCTTGATAGTCACTGTTTAATATTTCTTGGTCTGTCCCTTTTAGTTTATCACAGTTGGGTGAGTTTTCTCTCTATTCCCCTTAGTGCCTTAAGACTTAGAAGGCAATTAAAGGGTAACAATGTTTCTATTTGTCAAATAATCTGGCCCTTGTAATATTAAAATATTCCCTCCTCAACCTTAGACCTAAAAGGTTTTCTGTCAACTGCTCCTAGTTTTGGCCTCTAGAGATGTGTAAAATATTTGTTTCCACCTCCATAATTTGTCCCTTCCACATACACCTTCTAAATTTGTCTCCAGGCCATATATATCATCATTTTGATATTTGCCATTCCAAACCATTTATTTTCATGGCAAGTGCTTCTGGATACTCTCCAATTTGCCAGTGGCCCCACTAAAACAATGGTGTCAGGCTGAGTGCTACCATTTGAAAGACTGGAGCAAGAAGATACAAATCCAAGGCAAGCCTGGGCTACATAAAATGCTACCTTAAAAATGTGTATATTTTATACTTGTTCCAGTAGAACTGTTAGCTCCTATTCCTCTTCATACTTTGAATGGTCCTCAATCTCATATATATATTTTATTTTTATATATATATATATATCATATATATATCATATATATGATTATATATAATATATAATATCATATATATAATATATATGATATATATAATATATATGTTATATATATTATATAATATATATAATATAATATATAATATATAATATGTTATATTATATAATATATATTATATAATATGTTATATAATATATAATATATAATATAATATGTTATATATTATATAATATATAATATATATTATATATTATATATATAATCATATATATGATTATATATATCATATATATATTATATATATGATATATATACGACTCTGCAAAATATGTGTGTGTGTGTGTGTGTGTGTATTGTTGGGTAGCAAGTTGAATTGTGCTTTTCAATATAATCTAGAATTTTTTTCCTGTAAAATGCCCTTGCTAATTTTGAAACCTCCTCCTAAGTTCCCAAGAAACAACTTTTTAAAGGTAAGTCTCAGGAAGAATTTTATTTTTATTTTTAAATTATGTGTATATGCATGTGTCAGAGTGTATGTTCATACATGAATACAGGTACCTGTGGAGACTACAAGAGAGTGACAGATGCCTTGGAGCTGGAATTATGGGCAGTCCACATGGGTACAGGGAACTGAACTCTATCCAAGAGCAATTAGGCACTCATAATTGCCGAGACATCTCTCCAGCCCTATTTACTGAGACAGAGTCTCACTATGACTACAGTCCAGGCTGGCTTGGAACTTGGAACAATTCTCCTGACATACACCACCATCACCAGCTGAAAATGCCACTTTTAAGCTTGCCTGGTAGTTTTCTTGTGGCAGTTGATTGTGTTAATGAGTACAATGGAAATGTAACCTCACTGAGTGTCACATTGGTCTTCACACATAATAGTTCATACTGATGTTCATTGTACACATATTTGACATTCATAGTTGGAAACATTTCAGTATCTCTTCTTTTGCAGCTCACATTCACTTAGGAATTTTTTTTGTTACACTTCAACTTCTAGCATTGTCTCTGGTTCCAAGGAAGAGAATTGAACTGAACAATGTTTAGATTATACCACACACACACACACACACACACACGTATATGTATGTATATACTGGCTGGTTTTGTGTGTCAACTTGACACAAGCTGGAGTTATCACAGAGAAAGGAGCTTCAGTTGGGGAAGTGCCTCCATGAGATCCAGCTGTGGGGCATTTTTCTCAATTAGTGATCAAGCAGGGAGGGCCCCTATAGGAAAGCAGGCTGAGCAAACCAGGGGAAGCAAGCCAGTAAGGAACATCCCTCCATGGCCTCTGCATCAGCTCCTGCTTCCTGACCTGCTTGAGTTCCAGTCCTGACTTCCTTTGGTGATGAACAGCAATGTGGAAGTGTAAGCTGAATAAAGCCTTTCTTCCCACAACTTGCTTCTTGGTCATGATGTTTGTGCAGGAATAGAAACCCTGACTAAGACAATGTATATGTATATGTATATGTATAGACACATATATGTGTGTAAGAGAGGTTATGATTATTACTATAACATGCTAGCAGCCAATTTTTTTGTGACATACCACTTAACTACTAATAGTACTTGATGTAACTTTCATAGTAAGCTTTGTTTAAAATCAGAGTACAATCTAATTCAGATTTTTTTGTGCTAGTTTTAAAAATGGTTAAATGGCTGGGCAGTGGTGGCTCACGCCTTTAATCCCAGCACTTGGGAGGCAGAGGCAGGCGGATTTCTGAGTTTGAGGCCAGCCTTGTCTACAGAGTAAGTTCCAGGACAGCCAGGGCTACACAGAAAAACCCTGTCTTGAAAAAAAATGGTTAAATGACTCGGGCATCATATGCTGTTGCAGGCATCCAGGGATGAGTTTCCATGTGGCTTTGTTTCACCTACAAACAGAGGGAGCCTGGCCACTGACAAAGACACAGGTAATTAATCACTTTAAAGCTTATGCATCTCACAAATGTTTAGCAATGAACCTCTACTCTTTTAAAAATATTCTGTGATAAATCTATACAAATCCTGATCTCTTCTAACATTTAGATAAAATATGACACACATGCAGCCATATTTTCTAATTTGTTTAAGCATGAACTAGATGGCTAGATACAGTAGAAAAACTAGAATATAAGGAAAAACAAAAGACACTGGTTTCCTTTCCTCTTTTCTTTCACTGATATTGGGTAGGCCACTTTCCTAGGCTTGTGTTTCCTTATCTATAATATAGATAAGCCGTTTTGTGAATTACATGGCTTTATTACATGACTTCCAGGAAACTAATGCATAGCAAATTGTTTTGAGAGGGGAAAATCACTTAATATTTACTTGTTTTCTTGCAGCATCTTGACATATGAATTTAATATTTTTAGACCAGGATCATATATGTAACATACGTGTACTTAAAATAATATAGTACTTAGTTTTAAAAATATTTTGATGGTTCTTCCTGCTGCTAACAAGGACTTGGACTTTTTCCCAGCCTATGGGTCTTTTCAAAATGGTCATGGAATTAAGAGGGAAGATTCAAGAGGTTCTCTTATTCCTGAAGGAGCAACAGGATTTCCAGACCCTGGGAGCACCGGTGAAAATGTAAGAACCTAAACATATAGAATAACCTGGTGACATAATAGGCTACCAAAGTTTTTAAAAAGAAACATGCAGATATCTACACTTGTATAGCCTTTTCTGGATCTGTAAAATGCATCCCACAATTCCTGAATATTTTAGTACTTTCCTATCCTTGCAGCTGCTACTTGGATATCTTTTTCTCCCTTAAACATAGTATGAAATTTTTAATGAAAGTTTGAGACGGGGTTTTTTCCAACAAAGTTCAAGAATGCCTCAGGCTCATGATATCTCCCAGACAATCCTTGAACTCACAATCTCCTGCTTCCTCCTCTAATTTACTGCTCAGGCTGATCTCAAATTTCTGGCTTCTAGCAGTCTTCCTGTCTCATCCTCCTCCTGAGTAATTGCAATGCCAGGAAAATACCATGATGCCCAGTTTACCTGGTTGTCTTAAAGCTGTTTATAGGGAATAAGTCAATTATCCTCATGCAGTCTAACTCTTCCCTCTTTTGCTATAGTTCACTGTAATCTAGAGAGGGTGGTTCCAGTTTAAAATTTCTAATCCTCCTTGCACTTAAAACATATTAGAGCAGGGCTAATTCAGCCTTTCTTTAAAAAAAAAAATAACATTAATTTGAGAGAAACTTTAGGTCGTCCAGTTGATATTCTCAGAGTTCCAGCATTACTTAGGGTCTTAGAGTATGCTAACTTTTCCATCAAATTGTTTCAAGCCTAAAATGTAAACTGTGTCTGCCTTGAGATCAAAATACCACATCCTAGACAGTAAAGTTGTCACACTAGGTAAAGTCATATAATCATATTACTTAGATGGGTCTGTAAATATTTTTTAAAATACTAAACTTCCATTCATGTTTTTTAAGTGAAACTGGAATTTTGACTTAAGCCAGCCATACCTGAATGCATATTTATAAATAAGAGTTTTCCTACTATTTTGTGGCACACTTAATGTGCATCAGTCACCTGGAGGGCTTAAAAATAAATGGCTGTACCTCACCCTCAGAGGGTCAGTAGGTCTGAAACAGGGCCTGCTAATTTTTATTTCTAAGTCCTCAGGTGATGCCGATTCTGCTGGTGGGAAGCACCCCTTAAGAACCACTGGAATATACATCTTTGAGCCTTTGGGTAAATAGTAATTTATTCACAAAGGTTCCTATTTCACACTATTTTGAATTATTATATCATCATAGATAAGGTCAGAGCAATTAAATAACTTACTAGTAATTACATGTCTGACAAGCAATCAGAACAAAGGTTTGTTTCAATCTGATTCAAAGTCCTTAGTAAATCCTTAGTTTTATGAACCCTGTTAGCTCAGCTCTGAGTATTGTTTTATCAGCAATGGTGAAACTTTGTATTATTGTTACTCTCTATATAAATCCTCAAATAAATGAGATCTTGCCATGATTTAGTATTTAAACAGACCTCATAGGGCTGGAGAGATGGCTCAGAGGTTAAGAACACTGACTGCTCTTCCTGAGGTCCTGAGTTCAAATCCCAGAAACCACATGGTGGCTCACAACCATCTGTAATGAGATCAGATGCCCTCTTCTGTCCTGCAGGCATACCTGCAGGCAGGATGCTGTATATATAATAAATAAATCTTTAAACAGACCTCATTAAACAATAGGAACATCATTACTTTGATCTAATTTGGAAATATTACCTGGTCCTCTTTATTTTAATTATTGTATCAGCACATTTTTGTTTTTTATTTTTTACAAATTCACTTTACATCCTACACACTGCCCCCATCCTGGTTACCCCCTCCCACCATCCTTCCCTCCCTCCCCTTCTCTAAGTAGATGGGTGCCCTAACTCCACCACCCCTACCCCCACCCCCACCCCGTGCTTGAAGTATCTGTGAGGCTACTCGTGTCCTTTCCCACTGAGGCCAGACAAGGCAGCCCAGCTAGTAGAACATATCCCACAGACACACAACAACTTTTGAGATAGCCCCTGCTCCAATTGTTCAGAACCCACATGAAGGTCACTACATATGAGTGGGGAGGCCCCTGTATGTTCTTTGGTTGGTAGTCAGTCTCCGAGAGCCCCAAGCATCCAGGTTAGTTGACACTGTTTGTCTTCCTGTGGAGTTCCTATCCCCTTTGAGACCTGCAATCCTTCCTCCTATTCTTCTATAAGACTCCTCAAGCTCTATCCAGTTTGGCTCTGGGTGTTTGTATCTGAGTCAGCTGATGGGTGGAGCCTTTCAGAGGACAACATGCTCCTGTCTGCAAGCATAACCGAGGACCACTAATAGTGTCAGGGATTGGTGCTTGCACATGGGATGGGTCTCAAGTTGGGCCAGTTATTGGTTGGCCATTCCCTCAGTCTCTGCTCCCTCCTTCGTGCCTGCATTACTTGTAGACAGGATACATTGTGGATTGAAAGTTTTGTAGGTGAGTTGGTATCTCTATCACTCCACTGGGGTTCTTGTCTAGATACAGGAGGTGGCCTTTTCAGGTTCTATATCCCCAATGTATTGAGTCACAGCTTAAGTCACCCCCGTTGATTCTTGGGTGCCTCCCTTATCCCAGGTCTCTTGTCTCTTCCTGGAGATGCCCCCCACCTCCTCACCACAGTCAATTGCAGATTTCCATTCATTTTCATAGCCATGTGGCCATCTCTCCTGTCCTTCCCCACACCTGATCCTGAATCCCCCATTCCCCTTCCTCCCAGTTCCCTCCCCCTCCATCTGCCTTTCCCCCATACCCCCTCCCTACCCATTCCTTCCCCCTTCGAAGTGAGATTCAAGCTTCCTTGCTTGGGCCTTCCTTCTTGTTAAACTTCTTTAGGTCTGTGGAGTGTAACATGGTACCTGTATTTTATGTCAACCCATTTTTTAAATAGATGATTGGAAGTTGGATATTAATTCATTCTAAGAAATGATTCAAATTTAAAAGTGTAACTTTTAGGCAGTGATGGGGAATTAAACCCAGAACTTGCATATGAGAGGCAAATGATCTACTTCTCATCTCCAGCCCTAAAATGTTTTATTTTCATATACTTCAAATCCCTCCTTCACATAATAGCTATTCTTTCTGAAACTTTTGAGTATTTAAAGTTTTGTTATTAAACACAAAGCATATGGAAGTAGAACATAAGTACATCATTAATGGCTATATCTTTATGAAGACCCTGAAGTAATTTCCAGTGATACCACTAGATACTGTAGCAATGAAGACTCAGCCCATTTACCTGTAAGATACACTATAAAATTTATAGTTTTCCCCAATAGGACTAGTAGTTAAAAAAACTTTAACTAGTAGTTAAAGTAGTTAAAAAATACTTTTGTTTAAGGCTGTGTAAAATTACCATATTATTTCCTAAGTCTCCTCTCTTTTATCTTACAGACCCGACAGAGTTCTTCAAGGAGTAGTGTATCCCAGTATAATCGTCTGGATCAGTATGAAATCAGAAACCTCTTGATGTGCTACTTATACATAGTAAAGATGATTTCTGAAGGTGAGAGACTAGCATATTCAGCAGGAACTGTAGTAGACACCCCCCTCATAGGTTCAGGCCTGTAAACTGAGAACATACATATTAGAAACTGATCTTTAAAGATTTAAATCATAAAATATCCCTTAAGATGAACATTAAAATAAGTTTCTATGGACTTGAATGTCTTATAGAATTTAAAAGTCTTAACTTATAAAATTTATGCAACACTGTTTAAGGGTTTTTAGGCAAAGCATAAAATATGTTAAGTAGTTAATGTAACAGGAAGGAAATAATCACAATACAAAATTAACATTTTAGCATTTATTTGAACCAGGATTTGAAAAACATAAAAACAGAAGCAAAAAACCAGGGCTTTTTGAAGGTAGGGGATTCCACCGTTGTCTTTTTCAGCATCACTGGTGTTGTCTGGAGTCAGTCGTTTGTCTCTGCAGCATTTCTGATGTTGTCTGGAGTCAGGCTGTCAATCTGCTTCTCTTCTTGGAGAAGAATGGTATTATCTGCTAGCATTACTAGTTTTTCTTTATACTATATGACTGTCTATAAACAAGGGATTAAATTCATGTCCTCAGGAAGTTAAAATTAAATTACCTTTTCCTCAAATACCACATGTATTTACAAAATTCCCACAAAATTCCATTTCTTTATATTTGCTTAAAAAGTATGCAGGTCTAAAGAACATAAAATCTACCTAAGTAGGCATTATACAGTATACACATATAATATTATATTTTCTTCATGAATTTACAATTAACAAAGTAAATGTAAACTAGGGGAGCATTCAATAGTAAAACACATGGCTGGCATATGTGAGACTCTGGGTTCAATTCCTAGCACACGTACAAAACAGAAAAGAAAAATAGTTATCAGCACTGCAAAAATCAGTAGGTAAATTTAAAATAAATTCAAAAAAGACCCAAGTTCTAATCACCATTCTCATATAACTATCTTGTGCAAGTTTTCTATTACTTACATATTTTCTAGATTTACTATTTTTTATTTCTCTTTTTAGCTTTATTTTTTTAAACAAAATCTCATTATATAACCCTAAATGGCCTGGAACTTGCTGTGTAGACCAGGCTATCCTCTTTGGCTCAAGTGCTGGGATTAAAGGCATGCACCATCATGCCTGCTTGTTTTACTTTTTTATGTGTATGTGTACCACATGTATGCCTGGTGCCTGCAGAGGTCAGAAAGAGCATGAGATCCTCTGGACCTGGAGTTAGAGATGGTTATGAGCCACCAAGTGGGTGCTGGGAACTGAACGCAGGCCCTTTGCAAAAGTAACAAGTACTCTTAACTGCTGAGTTGTCTCTCCAGCCCCGATTTATGTAAGTTTTGGAGACAGTATCATTTTCTATATATAAGGATGGCTCAATCTCTTGATCATCTTGCTTCAGCCTCTTGAGTGCTAGAATTACAAGGGTACACACCACATTTGGCTGTTTCATTTTTTTCCCATCACACTTGGCTGTTTCATTCCCAAACACAATCATTGGTGTCAGATGACAAACCTAGAGCTTCGGCTTTGCACATGCTTAAGCAAGTCACTGTCAAGCTTCACTGTTAAGCTAATACCTAGGTCATATTTTTAAACGATTTGGGGGGGGGACTACTAGAGACATGAACCCAGGGCCTAGTACATGATATATACACTCCCAGTCCATTTTATACATTTTCTTAACTATTACATACTTTATTTTTGTGACAAAGAAACATAACAGATAGAAATAACAAATTTTAGAGAACAACAATACAACAATCTTTTTTTTCATAGTCAAGGATGGTCTTAAATTCACAGTCTTCTTGCTTATCTTCCAAATGCTGGGACTAGAGGTAGCTGCTAGCATGCCCAATTATTTCTCATTTAAATTTTTTCTGGTGGTACACACCCAGGATATCTTTAACAATTTTTAGCAAACATTACTTGTTTTTTTTTGATAATACAAAATAATAATATAAATAATACAGATTATTAGATAATAATCTATTAGCTACAGAAATATTAAAGCCCTTAGCCACATATGAATAAAACTCTGAAATAAATTAATACAACTCAAAAAATAGTATTTTTTTTCTTTTTAAGATGGATCTTTCTAGCCTAGCTTGTTCTAGAACAAACAGGCTAACCTTGAATTCAAAATTTTTCTTCCTCGGCCTCCTAAAGGCTGGACTTCTATCATCTCATATTGAAAAATAATACAAATAACTGCAATCTATTGGTCTCCTGAATATACAACTTAGTAGTAATCTGTCAAAATTATATTGAAGTGAAAGATTGAAGCTCTGTGATGGGCCTCCATGTTTTAGAAAAGTAAAACCAGTTTTCAAATCAGAGGTTCATTTCAGGAAATAACAGATTACCTAATAATGACAATACAATACTTTTTGCCTTCCCACAAAATAAAAAATGAGAGAAGATGGAAACTGATTATGATATTAATGGGGTTCCTGTGTTTATGGGATTTCTTTATTGGAACTATGAATATTCTAAAAATTTCATAAAAATATTAATAGTTTTGAGATATTGAAAAAATACTGTATTGTTGGTTTTAAACAAAAAATTTATAGTATGAGAATGCTCTTGTTAAATTCATTATTTTTGTATGAATTTAACAAGAGTATTCCTATACCATTAATTCATCTATCCCAAGAGCCAACAATAAAAAAGACATTCAAATACAAAAATGGGTATCTCTGAGCACAAAGAAAGTAGGACAGAGAAAAGAGGGAGAGAAAAGATACATGTCTGACTACTTCTCTCCTTCCAATCCAATGTATACACCCATGTAGAGTCACCACATACTTTGCTAGCCAGTCAAGTCTGGATATATGTTTTTATGTTATAAACCTATGGCTTTTATTTCTTATGAACTACGTAGTTTCTCTTACAAATACAGGTTTCACTTAGTCTACCCAGTATTTTTTCCCTTTTTAACTAGGTAGTTCTCTTACTTTGTAGTTTCAGAGAGGACAATTTCAGTAACTCATGTTGTCTGCACCAAATCTCTATCTTTTACATGTTTAAAGTCACACTGCATCCCATAAAGTCATACTCATTTTATTCTAAAAACTGTTTACTTCTAGATCCTTTTTAATGTGTTAGTTCTAGTGACCTTGTCTAATAAATAGTATTTTCATTACTCTATGTACATTTGATTGTTGAACTCTCATAAGTTAATATCCTTCAGGTACTCATACTTTTTTCAATTTTTGTTATAAAATTAGTAACATGTCAAATTTTGTTCCATGTATACACAATTGTTTAGGGGCAGGGGGATTTTGAAGTTTCCTTCTCTTTTACTAATATATAGGCAATTCACTATTTTAGGGTCCTAAAGAGCATGAATTAAAGAGTTTTAAGTCCTATTGCTTTATTATTAGTTGCACAGTCTGAATTTACAGGAATACTATCTTATTGAACAGACAAGACACATTTTCCTTAGAAGAAAACATGGAGGGAAGGTGCAAATTTTTCCTTTCTAATTGTCTTTTTTTTTCAACATACTCTCTGAATGAACTCTGTCAGAATCACTTCTAGGCCTCTTTGCAATTTTTTTTTGTATTTTCAGATTCACAAATGCTTTTACCAGTAGTTTCTCCCCTGGAAAGCAAAGGACCAATGGACACTGCAGAGTGACTGCTACCAAATTTTGGTGATCTCCTTTTCTGAACATATTTTGAAGTGTAGTCAATAGGAAACACCTGTGTAGTATTAGTACTTCTCTGTCTTCTCTTTTCAAAAGCTGCCAGTGCAGAATTAGGATTACAAGGCATACTTTCCTCTGAAGTTTCAGATACTATTACAGGTTCTCCAGAGGAAGTGCTGGGAAAGTTCCAAATGAAGGTACTTTTTCCACATTTTTGTGTGGAGGCCTTTAGTTTTACTTCAGGAGGTTTTGAGAAAGTATTTGATTCATCTTTCCTTGAGGTAGCCAATGCAGCTTTTACAGAATGAGCTGTACATGACAGTAATATATTGGCCTCTTTGGTACCATGATCCTCAACAGAGGGAGAATCCACAAAAGAGGTCTCTGAGACCACCTGGATTTCCTGACTGCCTTGTAGAACTCGTTTATTTGGTGGAGGTGGTTCTACCATCAACGTACATGGATGTTTTTTTGGTTCGTTATGTGGTTTTGTAACATGCCTAGGAGATGAGGATATCTGCACTGCCTGAGGAGGCGCCTTTACTGTATACATATGTTTAATTTTCATTTGAGTACCTTTCACGAAATCTTCATAATCACTATCTGTAAAATTGAACTGAACCCGTGGAGTTGCTTTTAGCTTCTCTGAAAGCATTTTGTTTTCTTCTTTTAACTTGTTATTTTCTACAGTGAGCTCAGCAATCTGCACTAGATTTTTTTGTTGCATGTTATTAAATTCTTGATGTAGCACAGCCCTGTACGCTTCATTCACTAAACAGCGCTCACATTCTTTTGTATTGGAGGCTTCGGTTGGCTGTGTTAGTGATCTATTACCCTTTGATACTAGGCGCCTTCCCTGCGTCAACCGCGCCTTTCTCATATTGCTTAATTTCACCTGTAAACGGTGAAGCTCTTTATCATGGACCGCTTTCAGTGACAACCATACCTTTTTAAAGTCATCAGATGCCAAATCACTTACGCTAACCTTCACATTATCCATTCGTGTGCGTTTTCTGCCGCCTTCCCTGTCTTCACTATCACTACTGCTGGCCTGCATCTTGTTCGACTTACTGGGAACTGAGAGCGGCAGGTTTGGGCGTGGCGGGCTCACTGACAGACTGGCCCGAGAGCTTCTGCTGAAGACTTGTCACGGGCTAGTGACCAGCAGAACCACCGGGCTACTTTTTAACTACAGAGCTGTGGCCAGCTGCTTGGCCTGCCACTGACTTTAAAAAAGAAAAAGGGGGGGAAAAAGGAAACCTCCACTGAGAATTTGTCACTGGCTAGCGACCGGTAGGACCACTGGCGGCCTTTTAACTCTGGAGCTGCGGCCAGTGACTCGAAGTGCCACTGACAAAAAGAAAACGAAAAAAGAAAATAGCAGAGGAACCTCTAAGGGGAAGGTCGCTGACCGGAACACTAGCCCCCGCGGCCCTGTCGCCCTAAGCTCCGGCAGCGGCAGCGGCAGCAGCCTCACTGGCCTCACGGGCCTCAAGGGGCTCACGGGCCTCACGGGCCTCACGGGCCTCACGGGCTTCAAGGGCCTCAAGTGCCTCAAGGGGCTCACGGGCCTCAAGGGCCTCACGGGCTTCAAGGGCCTCAAGGGGCTCACGGGCCTCAAGGGCCTCACGGGCCTCACGGGCCTCAAGGGCCTCTCGGGCCTCAAGGGCCTCTCGGGCCTCACCCGCCACCCGCCCCTTTACAGACCTGCGGAGAAGCTGCCTTAAGACGCTGTCCAGCAGAGCAGGTGCCGAGGACAAACAGAAAGGCCCGGTTTCTTAGAAGCGAAACCCTTTTGGCTGAAACAAAAACAAAAAACAAAAATGCCGAAGCTCAAGGGCAAAAGAAACGCCACGCCGTCTAAGATGACGTCCGCTGCCCTCTGAGGCCAGGCGGGAATGCCCTCAAACGGCTGAGGGAGCACGCATGCGCAACCCCGGCCAGCCCCACCCCCTCGGGAGATACCAAGAGGCCAGGCGGGCTGGGGAGAGGAGAGAAATTGCCGTTGGCTTAATCATTTAGAACAAATGATATTTTAGAGCAGTCCACAACAAAGATACTTTGATTATGAATGATTAATAATTTAGAATCATTAAAAACTTGAAATTCATGGTTCAATAGAAGAAAAATTGGAGTAAGGTGAGAACAGTGACCCTCACTGTAATCCCAGCTCGCTAGGGGGTTCCAAGGTGAGAAGATCATGAGTTCAAGGCCAACCTCTACAACCTCCTGAGACTCTAGACCCCCGACTTAAAAATAAAATTCAGAAAATGCTTATAATTTCAACAATCTAGAGGCAAAGGAATGGACTGTTTAAGGTCAATCTAGGCTACATTTTCTACACAGACCCCATCTTCAACCCGGACCATGGAAAGAGCTAGCAACAGCAAAAGCATTTGCTGCGTAACCTGTTAGGCATATATGAGAAGTATAAAAAAGAAAGCCATATTCTGACAAAGTTTTTCTATCTTTATTTTTTTATTTTTATTTTTATTTATTTATTTTTTTTTAGCCAGAGCTGGGCAAAGTGGTATGCTCCCTTTATCTCAGCACTTGGAAAATAGAGGCAAGAGGATCAACCTAGACTATAAAATAACCCCCTGTAGGTAGGTAGGTAGTAGGTAGGTAGGTAGGTAGATAATAAAAGGTATATTGGAAAAATGAAAGAAATGTGTTAAAGAAACTTACATGGATAGGTTTAAGACATTCTTCTGTCTGAAATATTTGGACACCATCAGCCTTATTATCCAAAGAAGACAATGGAAGATGATAATCTCTTTCTCTAAATTCTTAAATGTTTTGGTTAACATAAGAGCCCTTCAAGTAGCAGATAAAAAACACCTGACTGTCTCTAGAAAACTACCCATCAACCTACCAGTTTGTGAAATTTTAGAGTTAGCTAAGCCGTGGATATAAAAGATAAACAAATATTTCCTTATTTTGTCTTCAGCTATGATTGGAAGATTAGCACTAACCATCGAAAAGAACATTTATAAAGTAAATAAAAAGATTAGGACCTGAAATAAAAATTACATGATTCATTTGAAATCAATACAAAAATATGCATGTGTATTCTTTTGGGTGCAGTGTGATGAGACACATTTGTAATGTCTGAGCACATGTTTAAGACCAGCCTGAGCCTCTGTAAAATCCTGCCTAAAGAAAGGAGAAGACCCCCTTGGTAGTGCAAGCCTATAATCCCAGAACTCTGAGGTGGAGGCAGGAGGATTAGAAATCATACACAGCAATAATGGATTTGATGTCAGCCTGGAATATAATATATATATATATATATATGTATATGTATATATCATCCTGTCTTTAAAATGATAGAATGTGTGGGTGTGGGCAGTGGGAAGACAAATATAGAGATAAAGTATGTAGTGATGGCTTTTTGTTCTCACATCTAACACTTTCTTTCTCCTATTTTCAGATACTCTCTTGACTTACTGGAATAAAGTGTCTCCCCAGGAGCTCATAAACATTCTCGTACTTCTAGAGTAAGTTACAGTATTTTCCTAAACAGTCCACTTACTTGAAAAAAGTTAATTGGAAGAAATTAAACATTACTGTTTTTCTGTTTCAACAGTTCATTTGCTGTTATTGTAGAAAATTAAATTATTTTTAATATTTTAGAGTCTAGCATTCTTCACCCAGTGATTGATAAAAGGAAGGAGGTAGAATACTTGTGATTCTATAGAAAACCTCTTGTCTAGTAATTGTCTTCCAGGTGAGTGGGAATCTTACTATGACCTTGAAAACTAGGAAACTAGAATGGTATCAGCTGGCTCATGTAATTTTTTTGAACCAGATCCTGGATTAATGCACAGCTAAAATTTAGATGTTGAACTCTTAGAGTTGAGTAATTCTAAATACTCACTTTAGGAACAGACAGATGAAGCTGTATGGATTTATATAGAAATATACATCTACCTGTATTTTAAACACTTGGGGAGACCAACTATGGTGAATGAAAGGTGTTATATGCTAAGCTACTATGCTATCATTATCAAAAGCTAAAAGGAAAATTATGCACAGAATGAAATGTAGGAATTTTTATATAAATAGTACATATGCATTATAGATATAGTTGATATGCTCATATAAAATACAGAGAGGATAATTGATATATAACCAGTTGATGCAACTTTAAAAAAAATCACAAAAAATATCTGCTGATTAGCAGTTAAGACTTCAAGGGGGTTCTCCTAAATATGCATTTCTTAGACGTTTAGTTAGATTACAAAGTAATGGGATTTTCATTATAGCATTTTCTTACAAATCATTTCTATTGATCTTCTCTTGCCCTATCCTTTAAACCCTTCCCACTCCCACTGACCCCATCTCTCCATTAGTTCCATTTTCCCTTTCACATAGCCTATCTTCTATTGCATTTTGTTCCTATTTTTCCCATTCACTAACCCTTCCTGAAGTCCTCTTTTTTTTCATGGTCCCCCTTTTAATTTGATGACACCCCCCCCCCAAGCTGTAGTAAACAGTGTAAATATGCTGGGAAATATTTACCAATGAAGACAACTGATGGTGAGGATTTGCTTTAAAAGAGGCAAGATGAATGGGAGGATGGAGGAAGATTAGCTTGCTTTTCATGGAACTTAAGACTGCTCATGACAGCTAGTGAAGCTGGAAAATAA
The DNA here is from genome assembly GCA_036184795.1 of Tokudaia tokunoshimensis. Lineage (NCBI taxonomy): Eukaryota > Metazoa > Chordata > Mammalia > Rodentia > Muridae > Tokudaia > Tokudaia tokunoshimensis. The sequence continues at coordinate 104,864,391 of BTHU01000023.1, forward strand.
TGAACACTTGGGGATTCGGATGTTACTTTTCCTATATTCGTGTATTTATGATTATTAATAATATAGAACATTTTAATACCTCTGTACAAAATATAGCATTTGCCTCTACTTCTATAATTAAGGAACGTGGTTTGGTTTTAACAAGCACTAGAGACCTTTGCTATGGTATGGTACAGTGCACAAAAGATGATTTACATGGGCAAGTTTTTCCTAACCTGTCATTATATTCATATCTAAAGACACAGGATTTTTAATGCTAGTATAACTATAGCAAATATATGTAGAAAGCCCATAAGTAGTTATTGTGAAAAATGAATGTTATTGTAATGTAATTTAGTAAATTGATCTTGGGAACATATGACCCTCTACTTATTACTTATCAAATTGCACCAGGTAGCCGTATATTATTAATGTGCTGTTGTTCTTCTTTCTAGAGTATGTTTGTTTCACTTCCGATATATGGGGAAAAGAAACATAGCAAGGTAATTCCTGCGGTACTTTAACATTCCATTTGTTCATTCTTTTCCAACAAACAGCAATCCCATTGGTGGCATGTAAAACCTAAGATATTGACTTTAGGTTAATGTGAAGGCAGCAGTGATTTATTCAGAGTATCCCAATTCCAAGTTAAAACTAATGTGAACAAATACTATGTTTTCAAAAGGATAATGACTAGAGTGATTGAGGTTTCTACCTTCTGAGATCTCCCTGAACTTTGAGCAGATATTTGTGTTTCCTACAGGACTTAAGTAAGGACTAAATATAAAAGTAGGCAGAAAATCAAAAGACAAAGGTGGCTGTAAAATGTGTCACTTTTGCCTGCAGTCTGTTAACGTCCCAAGTACTAAGGTGAATAGAAACCCCCAAAAGTAATTAGGGCATACATTATATATTATCTATTTATTCTTTTGCCTCTTAAATCTCTATGAAGAAATGTTTGAGGGGCTCCAGGGCGTAGCTCAGTGATAGAGCATTTGTTTAGCGTGCACAAGGCCCTGGATTCAATTCCCAAAACCACACACACACAAAAAGAAAAAAAAAGGAAAGAAGACAAAATACGTTTGTTCTTGGAATATGGCTAAGCAGCTGAGTACTTTTGTAACATATGTGAAGCCCTGGGTTCAATCCCCAATACTGGAAAAAACAATCAGGAATGTCTGAAGGCAAATGGTTAAAGGCAAAGTAAGTCTTGCTTAGTTCAATTGTGAGTGTATCTGTGTGTATATGAATTAGAACTACTAATTAAAGGAATCCAAATATAGTCTTTTAAAAAACTGTGTGCATCATACAGAGGCAGATGCTAGCAGCTTACCATTGGACTGGGCGTGGGGTCCCCAATGGTGGAGTTGGAGGGCGGTCTGGAGGAGCTGAAGGGGTTTACAGCCCCATGGAAAGAACAACGATGTCAGCCACTCAAATGCCCCAGGACTCCCAGGGACTAAACCATCAACCAAGGAGTACACATGGTTCCAGCCAAAAATGTGACAGAGGAATGCCTTGTTGGGCATCAGTGGGAGGAGAGGTCCTTGGTCAGGTGAAGGCTAAATAGATGCCCCAACAAGGGGAGATTGAGGGGGGGAGGCGGGAGTGGGTCGGGTGGAGGGGCATATACTTGGAGGCAGGGAGTGGGAGGAGGGGTTGGAGGGTTTTAGGGAGGGGAGAAACTGGGAAAGGTTTTACCACTTGAAATGTAAATGAAGATTATATTCAATAAAAAAAAACTGTGTGCATGCTTGGACATGTGCATGCTGTGGCAAATGTGTTAAGGTCAGACAACAGCTTGTGGACTGGGTTCTCTCCTCCTACCATGTATGTTATGTCCCAGGGATCCAAGTAAGGTTGTTAGGCATGGTGGCAAGGACCTTTCACCACTGAGCCATGTCTCCAGCACCAGATAGTTTATTTTTCAAAGTTAAAATCCATAGCAGTTTCTTTCTTTTCTTTGTTTTGTTGGAGTTTGGGTTTCAGCTCCAGGATCTCAAACTTGCTCTGTCTCCAAGGAGGATCCTCTTGCCTCTGCTTCTCAAAGACTGGGATTAGAGGACGCATAAGCCAAGCTTAGTTTCACACACTGAAAACTTTGCATATGGTTTATTGCTGTATCTCTGGAACAGCCCTAGTATTCAGTCTCAGGTGATAAACGTTCCAGTGTCTACCATTGTTCCCTGTGACTGTGAACTGCTCTGATCTTTAGCACCTTAGCGTTGCAGATTTTGTTACTCCAACCTCATGGTTAGAAGAGGGCAAACTTTTTCCTGAGTTTACGCATGACCCAGCTGTAAGTGATCCAGAAAGAAACTGGATTGATATTCATTCTTGAATATCTGATGCCAGTCCCTTCCCATTTCAGTGTCCGTCTTCTCGCTTCTCCTTCCTCACTTCCTGAAAAAAAAAAAAAAACAAAACCCTTAATATTATTAGAGTGTTGTCTACTTAGCCCCAATGTTTTTGAGAAGGATAGAAGACTCTTTCTAAATGCCTTAGCTAATAGTATACGCTCTTTTTAAAACCCATTAAAATGTTGTACAATTTAGGGGCTAGAGAGATGGCTCACCATTTCTAATATACCACGTTTAATCTGAGCAATAGTTGATAGAATCTATGAGTAGCGTATTATATTTATCTGGAAGCATATCAACTAAAATCACATTTCATTTTCAAAGAATCAAACAATGACGTATATTATTGGAGCACTTCAGTTTTTGTTGTTATTGTATTTTTGTTTTATTGGTGGGGGTTTGAGACAGGGTCTCACTACGTAGCCCTGGTTGTCCTGGAACTCACAATGTAGAACACACTGGCCTTGAACTCACAGAGATCCACCTGCCTTTGCCTCCCAAGTGCCAAGATTAAAGGAATACACCATCACTGCCTGACTTTACTTCAGTTATTTATTTAAAATTTTATTTTAGGGTGCATGATGCCTGGCTATCAAAACACTTTGGAATAGATCGAAAATCACAAACTATGCCAGCTCTTCGAAACAGATCAGGGGTGATGCAGGCCCGGCTGCAACATCTTAGCAGCTTAGAAAGCTCATTCACACTTAATCACAGTAAGTAATCTTGGATTGGAGGCATATCAAATAGCCTGGTAATACTATTTAATCTTTTTAATTTAATGTGTATATATGTGTGTATACAGATATGAGCATTGTGTGGATGCAAGTGTATGTGTGTGGTGTGTCTGTCAAATTTTATTTTTAATTGTTTCAGATTTATTTAGCCTGAATCTATATATGTGTGCCATGTTTGCCCTATACCTGTGAAGGCCAGAAGAGGGCGCTTGATCCCCCAAAACTGGAGTTACAGATGAGTGTGGACTTGAACCCAGGTCCTCTGGAAGAGCAATAAGAGCTCTTAACTAGTGAGCCATCTCTTTAGCTCCATTAAATTTTAATAGAAAGTATTAACGTCCTAATAAAATAGCATATAAAAATATTCAATTAGAGTTATTATTCATTTAATGACATATATGTCCTGTTCTGACTACAGAAATGAATCGACTCTAGCTTTGCTTGGTAGTTCAAGCCTGTAATTCCAGCTACCAAGGAGGGTGAGGCAGAAAGTTCACAAGATAAAGGCCTGAGCAAATGCAATAAAAATCTTAAAAAAAAAAAAATACTGGGGAGCTAGCTCACTGCTAGAATGTATGCTTGCCTAGCACGCATGAGACCTAATCTTCAATCCCCAGTAGCAGCAAATAATAATAATGAGCTCTAAATACTAGTTGTTGGAGGTATATTTAAATAGGATAAAGCATTGAGAAGGTATCTAGGATAAGAAGAAAAACCTTGCCTAACTGGGGTCGTTAGGGGATTAGATAAAGGGAAAGTACCCTCTGACAGCAAACATTAATTTTAAAAACACTCAGAGGAAGAACACTTTCATTTTCATGCAGGAATCCAAAGGTCACAGGAAAAGAGGCCAAGAAAACTGGCTTTGTGAAACCCAATTATAATAATAATAAATGTCCTACATAGATAGATCCTGAGCTAAATGACTGAGGCCGCATTTTTTTTATTGTTCATTAATCTTTTTTTACAGTCCAGTCATTAACCCACCTCCTGGTCCACCCTCTGACTGTTCCTCCTCCCATATCTCCTTCTCCCACCACTCATCTCCAAAAGGATGTCCCCACCACCCCACCTCCACTCCCCCAGACCTTCCCACTCCATGGGGCCTCAAGTCTCTCAAGGGTTAGGAACATCTTCTCTCACTGAGGCCAGACCAGGCAGTCCTTTGCTGTATATGTGTGTCAGGGGCCTCATATTAGCTAGTGTATACTGCCTGGTTGGTGGCTCAGTGAGGATGCAAATTTTTCAAGTTTCTGCTTGTTATAAAAGTGCAACAAACCTGCTTCCATAGACCCATAAATAGCCTGGATTTTAGAAACAAGTCTCCTGTCACTGGCAGAATTGAAGACATCTGACTGTAGGATGCTGAATTTCCGGTGACTTTCTCATTTTTTTTTACCCATGCTGGCAGCACAGCTGAAGATGCCTCCCACATGATTTCCTAATTGCATCACCATAGCTCATTACTGAGATCACATTGACAAAGAAGGGTACAGCTAAATACATGGTACAGAAAAAAAAAGTGACCGGAAGTGATTAAGACAGACCTTGGCTCAGTATCAGTGCAGTGAAGCTCATTAGGTCCTTCTAAGAAGGCAAGACTGTCTGTCTCACTGTGGCTTTGGGAGGAAGTTATTTGGTGATGTTAACACAAGTCTGTGTTGGGGGCATGGTTTAATATGCTTCTCTTACCTTAGGTTCTGCAACGACGGAAGCAGACATTTTCCACCAGGCACTTCTGGAAGGCAATACTGCTACTGAAGTGTCTCTGACAGTACTAGACACCATCTCCTTTTTCACCCAGTGCTTCAAGGTAACGATGAATTTGAAATTGATCAGTGTCAACTACAAGAAAGACAAGAAAACTTTAATAGCTAGCTAGTTTGAAGAACAATAGTTCAGTCTGGCCGGGGCAGTAAGAAAACACTGGTGGCAAGCCAAGTTTGACTAGCTGTGGTATAACCTTGGGAAATCACTGAAATTCAGTCATCCATTAAGTAAAGTGTTCCTACTAAAATGTCCTTAATCTCCCTATGCCTCTTAAACTCTATTGTTTTATATTTGTCTTTAGATTCAGTTTTCTGCCAGGTATGAGAAAATCAGTTAGCCGAAATACCCATTATAACAAGGTATCTTGTAAGGACAATGTCCAGGTTTTTCTCAGATTTTTTTTTCTCTCATCCCAAATCATTCCTTTGATTTGTAAAAGAAAGTTAGCTTGCATGCTTGGGGGAAGGGTAAAAGAAAACGGTATATGTGAGAATCCTTTGAAAATAAAAGCTACATGAGCATAATGTAAGGCAGCATAAGTATTAGAACCCAGGAGAAAACACACCTCCAGTTTCTCTTCAATTGCATAGTATTGGGGACTGTTTTTGGGTTTTTTTTTTCTGCAATATAGCCAATTGCCTTAGGCTTCGAGATAGACTATGGAAACATGCCCCATGCCTCTCAAAAACATTATATAAAGGAGAATCGAATATTATACTAATAAGTTGTGATAAGTGACCTTACAAAATATTAGGTTTGTTTTAATTAAAATAACACACACACACACATGTATTTGTCATCATGTCACAGATAGGGCATCTGAGGCTCATGACTAGACTTCCTTTCCTCCCTGCTTTTCCGATACTTTTTATTTATTTAATAGATATTTCTGTATTTCTTGGTAAAACTCAAGTACTCTCTTAAGCACTTTACAAATATTAACTTATTATTTTTGGTGCTGGGGATTAAACCGTATCCTCATGCATGCAAAGCACATGTTGTATCGCTGTGTTACCTTCCCTTTTCTTTTGAAGGCTGGGGTAATAAAGGGAGGGAATGTGCATAAGAAGACATGTGATCTTTATGAAGTTACAAAACTGCTCTGAAGTTGGATTGTGATTATTCAGTTCTGGCGCCAAATTAGTAACGGTAACTGAATTGTACTCTTAAAACTGATGACATTTTGGTAACACAAATTAGATCCTTGTAAACTAAATACAAACAATGAATTAACTTTTAATCCTCATAATAGCCTTACATATGTAAACGTATCATTCTCATAAAAATAAGAAGCCTTGGGCCCACAGGGAGGTTCACATTGCACAGCTAGTTGGTGGCAGGGTCAAAATTCATAGCTACACCAATTGTAATGGAAGTCCATAGTTCTAGGTACTGGCTATCAATGGGCCTGTCACCATTTTGTCTAGTTCTGTGTGGAGGGCAGAACTGATATAACCTGCTTAGTTTCTTGAGAGTCAAAAAGGCAGAACTGAAGAAGCTAACCAATGTTTAGATTTTATATAATTTTGGTGTGTGTGTGTGTGTGTGGTGTGTACATATGTATGCTCTATATGAATATGTGCATTCATGCGTATGAATGCAGGCACAGGTGTAAAAGTCAAGAATATCCTTGGGTATCAGTATGGTACTTGCCTTGTTTGACACAGGGTCTGTGTTTTTCCACTGTGTACTCCAGGCTAGCTGGTACATGAGCTTCCAGAAATTCCGTCTCTGCCTCCTGCCTCCCATAGGAACACTAGGACTCCAGATGCTTCTGCTTTTGCATATTGATTTTACATGGTTTGTGGGAATTTGAACTAAGTTCTTTCATGCCCATCACTTTTACCCACAGAGCCATCTCTCCATCCCTGATGCTTTAATTTTGATTTTTTTTTTTGTTTTTTCCACTTTTTTTTCAGTGTTGGGAATTGAACTCTGGACCTCCCAGGGAGGTCTTTACATAGCAGACAGACATTTTCCCACTGTAACCCCTTGGTAATGTATTTTAAAGCAAATTTCATGAACCAACTTATATCTCTGTACAACTGCATTGTTTTACTGTTTTGTTTTTTATTGAATAAGTTCTTCATTTATATTTCAAATGTTATACCCTTTCCTGGTTTCCTCCCCTCCCAGAAAACCCCCAACCCATCCTCCCTCCCCTGCCTCCAACAAGATGCCTCTCCCTTCAACCCACTCCCACCTACCCCGCCTCGATTTCCCCACACTGGGACCTCTATTGTGCCTTCACCGGACCAAGGACCTCTCCTCCCACTGATATCCAACAAGGCATTCCTCTGCCACATTTTTGTCTGGAACCATGTGTACCCCTTGGTTGATGGTTTAGTCCCTGGGAGTCCTGGGGCATCTGGGTGGCCGACCTCATTGTTCTTCCCATGGGGCTGTAAAGCCCTTCAGCTCCTCCAGTTCTCCCTCCAACTCCTCCATTGGGGACCCCACGCTCAGTCCAATGGTTGACTGCTAGCATCTGCCTCTGTATCTATAAGGATCTGGCAGGGCCCCTCAGGAGACAGCCATATCAGGCTCCTTTTGGCAAGCACTTCTTGGCAACCACAATAGTGTTGGAGTTTGGTGACTGTTTATAGGATGAATCCCCAGGTAGGACAGTCTCTGGGGGGCCTTTCCTTTAGTCTCTGCCCCACACTTTGTCTCCATAATTGCTCCTGTGAGTATTTTGTTCCCTTTCTCAGAAAAACTGAAGTACCCACACTTTGATCTTCCTTCTTCTTGGGCATCATTTGATATGTGAATTGTGTCTTGAGCTTCATGTGGTCTGTGAATTGTAACTTGGGTATTCCAAGCTTCTGGGCTAATATCCACTTATTTGCGATTGCATACCATGTGTGTTCCCTTGTGATTTGGTTACCTCACTCAGGATAATATTTTCTAGTTCCATCCATTTGCCTAAGAATTTCATGAAGTCATTGTTTTTAATAGCTGAGTAGTACTCCATTGTGTATATATACCACATTATCTGTATCCTCTGTTGAGAGACATCTGGGTTTTTTCCAGCTTCTGGCTATTATAAATAAAGCCACTATGAACATAGTGGAGCATGTATCCTTATTACATGTTGTAACATCTTCTGGGTATATGCCCAGCAGGGGTATAGCTGGGTCCTCAGGTATTACTATATCCAGTTTTCTGAGGAACTGCCAAACTGATTTCCAGAGTGGTTGTGCCAGCTTGCAGTCCCACCAGCAATGAAGTGTTCCTCTTTCTCCACATTCTCTCCAGCGTCTGCTGTCCCCTGAGTTTTTGATCCTTGCCATTCTGACTTGTGTGAGGTAGCCTTCCTATACTCAAAGGATAAGCAGGCTGAGAAAGAAATTAGGGAAACGACACCCTTCACAATAGCCACAAACAATATAAAGTATCTTGGTGTAACTCTAACCATACACGTGAAAGATCTGTATGACAAGAACTTCAAGCCTCTGAAGAAAGAAATCGAAGAAGATCTCAGAAGATGGAAAGATCTCCCATGCTCATGGATTGGCAGGATTAATATAGTAAAAAATGACCATCTTGCCAAAAGCAATCTACAGATTCAATGCAATCCCCATCAAAATTCCAAGTCAATTCTTCATAGAGCTAGAAAGAGAAATCTGCAAATTCATCTGGAATAACAAAAAACTCAGGATAGTGATATCTATTCTCAACAATAAAAGAGCTTCTGGGGGAATCACCATTCCTGACCTCAAGCTCTACTACAGAGCAATAGTAATAAAAACTGTATGGTATTGGTACAGAGACAGGCAGGAAGATCAATGGAATAGAAGACCCAGAAATGAACCCATACACCTATGTTCACTTGATATTTGTTTACTGTTTTTTTATGCCCATTTACAAGAGACATTTAAACAGTCAGTTGTGGTATCTGTTTTCATGGTATCATGAGGTATTATGGAAGGTTCAATTTGTCACCAGTACATAAATATATCTTATACAAAATACATTTCCAAAAGTAAGTAAGATAATTGATTTTTAAAAGAATTGGTATTTCTCCTAATTATTACTCTCCCAGAAAAATACAAAAGCCAGTTGCCTTGTATTTGTTTTTAGATTTCTGAATGTGTAAGCTAATTAAAGAAAAAATTCCTAGCCAGTCATGACTGGATATATGCATAGTCCCAGCAAAAGGATTGTGAATTTGAGCCAGACTGGCTTTTGAATGTAGCCAGTTCTAGGTCCCACTGAGCTGCAGAGAGAGAACTTTAAAAAGGAAAAGAGAGAGAGAGAGAGAACGGGAAGACGACAGTAAGGGAGGAGGGATGACGGGAGAAATACTCTTCACATACTCATTTTGAATTTTGATGTTCTCTATTGAAAGAGTAATATTTTAGCTATTTTAAATGCTGGAGTTTCAGTAATCTAGATATAGTTTGTATGATGTTTTGAGATGTTCCATTCAAGTTGATGATCACACAACTATTCTCAAATACAATACTGAAAATATTGAAAAAACTTCCAAAGTCCTAACAGCATTTTCATAGGCAGATATTGATGATGCAGTAAAAATCAGTTCTTTTATATGTGGGGGAGAGGGGACAAAATACTGGTTTCTATAAACTGTTTTTTTTCATGTTTTATAGAGCCAGCTTTTAAATAATGATGGCCACAACCCACTAATGAAAAAAGTATTTGATATTCACCTTGCTTTTCTTAAAAATGGACAATCTGAAGTGTCATTGAAGCACGTCTTTGCCTCACTGAGGTCTTTCATCAGTAAGGTAAGAACAACTTGAAAGTGCTAAAAGAAGCTCAAGGGAAGATGGAGGACTGGGGTTCATTGTGCTGCCATGTGCAAACAGCTAATAACTACTGCAGCCTTTGTAAGTACGAGCACAGCATAGCAAAATCAATGTAGAGGACCACGCAAGAATCCTGTAAAATCAGAACAGGCTTTCCCTTTTACCATCATACCTTCACATTTTCAGCAGGCCCTTTTCAGGGATCTCCCTGTCTGTCTTAGTCAGGGTTTCTATTGCTGCAATACTACACCATGATCAAAAAGCATGTTGGGGAGGAAAGATTTATTCAGCTTACACTTCCACATTGCTGTTCATTACTGAGGAAAGTCAAATAGGACAGGAGCTGATGCAGAGGCATGGAAGGGTGCTGCTTACTGGCTTGCTTCCTCTGGCTTGCTCAGCCTGCTTTATAATAGAACCCAGGACCACCAGCCCAGGGATGGCTCCACTCACAATGAGCTGGGCTCTACCTCATCAATCACTACTTAAGAAAATGCCTTGCAGCTGGACTTAATTTGCTTTATTTTATTCACATCCCAACTGCAATTTTCCCTCCCTCCTCTTCTCCAAGTCTGCCCCCCCACCTCTCCTCTCCACCCAACTCTCCATCTACTTCTCCTGTCTCTTCAGAAAAGGGCAGGCCTCCCATGAATATCAACCAGCCATGGCATATCAAGTTGCAGTAAGACTAGGTACCTCCCCTCCTATTAATGCTAGAAAAGGCAGCCCACTAGGGGGAAAGGGTTTCAAAGGGAGGCAACAGAGTCAGAGACAGCTCCTATCCCCACTGTTAGGAGTCCCACAAGATCAAGCTACACAACTGATACGTGCAGAGGACCTAGGTCGGTCTCAGGCAGGCCCTCTGGTTGACAGTTCAGTCTCAGTGAGCCCCTGTGGATCCATGTTAGCGGATTCTCAGGGTTTCATTGTGGTGTCCTTGACCACTCTGTACAGCCAGATCTTATGAAGGCATTTTCTCAACCAAGGTTCCCTCTTTCAGATAATTCTAGATTGTGTGTCAGGCTGACATAAGACTCTCCATCTGCATCTTCTTTTCTCTCTCTAGATTCAACCCAGGACACCACATCATTTTTTTTTTGATTTTTTTTTTTTTTTTTTTTTTTTTGGTGAACTGGTGCTAAAGTCCAAAAATTCTTGTTAACCTGTATTCTATCTCCATATCCACACTCCAGCACCCTTTTCCAGGCCCTCATCTATTTTTTTTTACTATGTTTTATATATATCATTTTTCACTAAGTTTTGTACTACTCACAATCTTTCTTTTCTTTTTTGTTTTTTGTTTGTTTGTTTGTTTGTTTGTTTCGAGACAGGGTATCTCTGTATAGCCCTGGCTGTCTTGGAACTCACGCTGTAGACCAGGCTGGCCTCGAACTCATAAATCCGCCTGCTTCTGCCTCCCAAGAGCTGGGATTAAAGGCATGTGCCACCACTGCCCAGCTCCAATGTCATTTTAAAATCCCCAACTTCACCAATTTTTTGCTTATCATATGATAAGATTAACACACCACGTGCTGTACTAATGAAGTACCAGTCTTTCTTGTTTAAAAAATTGCCTGTAAACCCTTTGAAACTAACTTTTAGAACTCTGGGGTCTTATATAATATCTTGCAAACGAACCATAAGTAGCCAATATATGATCTAAAATTAGACTTTGGCTGAGAAGCAGAGGCAGGCAGATGTTTGTGAATTCAGGACCACCCTTGTCTATGTAGGAAGTTCCATGTCAGCCATCTTCAGAGATATATGGTAAACCACAAAGGGATGAAAAGAAAAAAAGAAAAAGAAAGAAAAGAAGCCGGGCAGTGGTGGTGCACACCTTTAATCCCAGCACTTGGGAGGCAGAGGCAGGAGGATTTCTGAGTTTGAGGCCAGCCTGGTCTACAGGGTGAGTTCCAGGACAGCCAGGGTTACACAGAGAAACCCTGTCTTGAAAAAAAAAAAAGAAAAGAAAAGAAAAGAAAGATTGTGAGTAGTACAAAACATAGTAAAAAAATGATATAAATAAAACATAGTAAAAAATATAGATGAGGGCCTGGAAAAGGGTGCTGGAGTGTGGATATGGAGATAGAATACAGGTTAACAAGAATTTTTGGACTTTATCACCAGTTCACCAACAAAACATCAGCATCAAAGGGATACTGGAACTCACCAGAGTGACTGGACTTCCCCCTGGGCAGGATATAGAGCGAAAACAAGAGATCAGGATCAGAACATTAGAGAAGATAACACAGAAAGGGTTAAAAGAGAAAACTATAAATGAGACAAGAGGAAACAGTGACAGAGGTAGCAAAAAAATTAAAAAGACAAGAATGGACAGTGTCACAGAAGCCAAGGGGAAATAGAGTATGGACATCCTCATGAGGTGAAAGGGGCACATTAGAACTGGCATGGAGGAAGTTGCTCATGACTTTGGCCACTGTTCATGTCTCAAGTACTGTAAGAAGACTTACTGTAAGCATTAACTGCACATTACTGTGCCTACCCTTAAATGTTTTTATACTAGAGTATCTTGTCCAGCAAGAGTCGATCTAATCCTGTGAAACTTTATGAGATTTTCCAATTTGCCAATAAGAAAGCATTTGTTACACACCCGTTGCTTGCCTAACACTGCACCTGCCAAAAAGGTAAAATAATGCAGATAGATTCCCGAGATGTGGATTAAAATTCAAGGTTTTCAAGAAGCCATTTTGTGTAGCTGACACTCAAGCTTTAGAAGTCCTAAAAAATGGCCATTGTGTACTTGGAAGCAGCTTTCTTGTCCTGCCTTCCAAGGATAGGAGACGCTAATAAACCGACACTAGACATATAGTTTATCTTCCACAAAGCAGCAGACTGACTACATTCTCAAAGCACCAGGCCACTTAGCTGTTTTGAGAATTCAGTGACCAACTGGGCACTCATTCTCTATGGCAAAATATGTCTTAGCTGACAGTGTTCATGTAGTAGAAAATGGACAGGTATATATGAACACTTCATCATAAACTCCATTTTGTTTAATAAAAAAGGATCCATTTCATTTCTACTGATTTTCTCAGTGGGTGTGGGTGGAACTTTAGAACAGGAGCCATCATTCATCATTTCAGTCATTCACTTATTCAGCTTGTCGTCGAATCTGTTCCTATTATGTTTTGAACTATCTTGGACTCTTCTCAGATTGACAGCATTTATGCCTAGTACCTCCACATTATTGCAGTACCTTCTATACTGACTTGACTTGTTCTATCATTGGCATGCTTGTCTATATGGTAACAAGTTCAGACTATCTTGAGAACAGAGCTCTGACCTCATATTGATTTCTTATCATCTAAAGCTCTGAGCATAGTTTTAGGTGAGACTACAGTCAGCACTTGATTACTTGGTAGATTTTATTAGATCTTCAGATATTTATTTCTATTTTCCTTGTTTAGTTTCCCTCAGCCTTTTTCAAAGGGAGAGTAAACATGTGTGCTGCATTTTGCTATGAGGTTTTAAAATGTTGTACTTCAAAGATTAGCTCAACCAGGAATGAGGCATCTGCACTTTTGTATCTTTTGATGAGAAACAACTTTGAGTATACCAAGAGGAAAACCTTTCTGAGGACACACTTGCAGGTGAGTACCAATCAAAGCTCTTCTTTATTGTTTTTCTCTTTAATTACTGGCCTCCAACAAGTTCAACATCTATAGATAGATAGATAGATAGATGGATGGATGGATGGATGGATGGATGGACGGACGGACGGACGGACGGACAGACAGACAGATGGACAGCTCAGTTGGTAAAATGCACGTTCTGCAAGCATGAGTACCTGAATTCGATCCAAAAGGCTGTGCATAAGGCTGGAGGGATGGCTCAGTGATTATGAGCACTGGCCGTTCTTCCAGAGAACCTAGGTTTGATTCACAGCACCTACATGGTGACTCACAACCACCTGTAACTCAAACCCAGTGGATCTGATGTCTTCTTTTGATCTCCTTGGGTACCAGGCATGTACATGGTGCCCAGAGGCATAGTCATACGTGCAGGTGAAACAAGTATACACATACAGATAAATCAGTTTTGTTTTAAAGCCAGAAGTGGTAGTATGCTCTTGTAGCACCACAACTGAAGAAATGGGGACAAACCAAACTCTTGGGCTAACTAACCAGCCAGCCTAACCTTATTTGGCAAGTTCTAAGCCCCCCACCCCTAAAGATAGGCAGCATCTGAAGAATGGCTAATCTCCACACATAGGCATACATGTGCACCTGCAAATGTGTGTGTACGCCCCCTCTCACTCTGCTCCCCACAAAGAGCAACATTTATAGGTACTTCAAAAGCTAAGATAAGAGGACATTAACTTCAAGTCTTACTTTATCTATAGATTGAAGTCAGTGCCAGCTGAGGCAACATGAGAGACACTCTCAAAACAAAAAGTAAAAAGAGGCCTGAGGTTATAGCTCAGTGGTAGAATGCTCACCTAGCATACACAAGGCTCTGGGTTCTAGTCTCAGCACTGCAAAAGAAATCAATATCTGGATTTTCCTTTCTGTGCCATAGCTCAGACCATATGGCTATCTGCCACTTGAAATGGGACTGGTCCAAACTGAGATGTGTCAGAAGTATAAAGACTAAGAACATTAAAAAATAGAGCACCTAAGTTGTCTTATATTGTTTACATATTGAAATAATTTGTCAAATTTGGGGAGTAAATAAAATATATCAAAATAAACTTTGGATCAGTAAGATGACTCAGTAGGTAAAAGCGCTTGCTGCCAAGCCTGATGACCCGCATTTGAGCATCAACAATCAAACTCCTGAAAGTTGTCTTCTGATATTCACATGCACATACAGTGTGTGCGTGAGCACACACACAAAGTAAATATGAAAAATAAAGTAAATTTCACTTCCATCTCTTTCATTGTAGCTACTCATATATGTGACTCACATTCTCTTTCTCTTGGGCAAGGCTACTCTAGAGTGTAAGTCTTAAGAATGTGTACTTCACTTCAGAGTCCATGACAGTCTGACATGGAGCAGGTGACTTCTTTAGCCTCTGTACCTCCGCTTCTTCAAATATAAAATGGGAGAAACTATACTTCAGGCTTTTTGTGAGGCTTAAGTACAATGATTAAATAATGATTGTTAGATAATAAATGGCAGGTGATGCAGGTTATTTTCCATGGATCAGCAAAACCTTTATTTAACAATGAAAGATTGCCAGGCATGATGGCACATGCCTAAAATCCAAACCTGCAGAAGATTAGGGTAAAAGGAGTACACGTTTGAGCCAGCCTGATCTACAGGACAAGAATAACCTGTCTCAAAAAAGCAGAAATTCAAAAGAATTGACCTGGGAGTGCTAGCCTGCACCTGTATACTCTCATATACTTGAGATGCCAAGGCAAGAGGATCACTTGAGCCCACAAGTTAAAGATCAGTCTGGATAGCATAGCAAGACCCTGTCTCAAAAAAAAAAATGAAATTAATCTCAAGATTTTGTGGAAATTACAGAATTTATAGATATAACTATCTGTGTGTGCTCGACTCATAGATCAACTACATATATGCTGTGTGAATTAATCTGGCTGAACCAGTTTGCTTATCTGTAAAATAAGGCCAAGCATTTGCCATCTTGCATGGTTATTAGTATGAGGGTGAAAATGAAAAGCATATAGCAGCTGGCACTATTCCAGCACAGAGAACACACTGGGTGATAATTATTCTCCATCTTCATATCGTTGTGATTAATTGATGAAACAACTTAGAATCTAAACACAGTTGGGACTTCTTGGCTTAGTAGTCTACTATGTAATATAGGCAGTCTCTAGTTAGGTATCTCCACTGCCTTGGTCTGTCCCATTAGAGCTCTTTACTAGGGAAAAGGTTATTGATAAGGAAACAACCATTAGCCTGCAGTGTGAGCTATTGAAGAGACTGAAGTAGGAAGACAGAAGCACGTTAGATGTTAGCCTGGACACAGTAGAGTGATACCCCTCCCTGTCTCTCGAAGCAGGATTTTTTTTTTTTGAAGCCTTTTGTAAAAAGTAACCTGGATTTCTTCCCACAGATAATCATTGCTGTGAGTCAGCTTATAGCTGACGTAGCACTGAGTGGAGGATCAAGATTTCAGGAGTCTTTATTCATTATCAATAACTTTGCAAATAGCGACAGACCTATGAAGGTATGGAATAAAGTCAAACCATTTTGGCTGGGATTATAAGTCAGCAGCACTCACTATGGACAGTGCCCTGGGTTTGATCCCCAATACCAAAATAATGAATAAAAACCACTTTAACTAAAAAAGGGAGTTTATATCCTTAAATTGGGGTAGAATTCTCAGTGACTGTCAGTATGGAATGTATAGAATGTGAGCTTTAAGAGTTGATGGCTCTTACTTGCCACTGGATCTCTAGCAATTATATTCAGTAGTAACTAAATAGACTTTTAAAATGTGGGCCTGTTAGTAATAAAATCTGTGCTGTTTTCTCTGCTTGATTTGTAAATGTGCTCAGCAAAGAAATATTTATTTTCCTTCTTAACAATTGTTACCATTTATAATATTGGCTCATTAAAAACTGAGTTGGAAATTTGAGAAAAATCTCACTTCTTAGGACGGCTAACAGATCAATTGCCAACAGATAAAAAATGGAACCAAAGGGTTTTATTATTTGTTGGTTTTGTGACTTTCAAACATTTTGCTAACCAACTCTTGCTTGCTGTAACAGTACAAAGCTGTCAGTCTTCAGCACCAGTCCATCACAATCAAACCTAGGACTCTGAGTACTATATGCTTAAAAACTAGGGCATTGTAAAAAAAAAATTGCATTTCCTACTGTGTTGCCTGGAAAACAGGTCCTGAGATCCTCCCAGGGGGATGGATTTTCCCCATTCTCAGGAAAGGTCATATTCCAGTATATCTGACAATAGTGCATGAAATCTTTTTAAAAAATCAAAAGCTCACAGTCACAGCGTGCTTGATGTTTGGGACGTGTAGAATCTTTGTACCAAAAAACCATTCCCATAGGAGTGCTGCTTACAGGGAGCAAAACACTGAGTAGTGCCAGCTGCTCACAGGCTGGGAAAGTTTGCTTTCAAGCAGCTCTGTGGGTTTCCCAGGGGATCAGTATACAGTTCAGCTAATCCCAGGAGCACAGAAGCAACGTGTACTATTTCAGTTATTTTACTCATGCTCCAAGAATTTATGTTTCTAGTTGTTACCATGCTCAATGCCATATTATACAGGTAGATTAACATGATGTTTTCCAAGTGAATAGGGCTGATGTTAGCTCTCCTCGAGAAGAGCCCCTTTGCCTTCCCTTTACTCATTAGTGAATGACTTAGTTTTATCTGCTAAGGTCACCTGTAACCCTGTTACAATAAGGTTAGCTTTTCCCTCGGGAGTCAACTTTCTATGAATGAATGCAAAGGGGTTAATTAATTATTAAAATTATTTAATATTTAAAATTAATTATTAGATGCATCTAATAATTAATTTTAAAGCAGACAAAAAGCAGAACAGTATATTATATTCATATTAAGTTCCCTAACCATATACTTGACCCACCTGCATCTTGGGGTCAGAAACACTTTGAGAGGTTAATGTTCTCTTTAACCTCTCTGGAGTGTGGTGAAGTGACTCACAACCTCTTATTTGTGAAAACAGAAAGTTGGCAGCAGGATTTTCACTAAGGTGTGTGCTATAGTCAGTTGGCTTCTCACTACGGGAAATTGCCTGCAGAATACTAGCTCTGGAGCCTGATTGCCTGGTAGAGGTGCTGTCTCCATGGCTTGCCAACCAAGAGATGTTGGCTGAGCTTCTCAACTGCTCTGGGCCTCAGTTTTCCCATTGGTGGAAATGGATGAGAAGACAACTTAATTAAAACATATAAAGCACCCAGATCAGTACCAGGTACCTTATGTGCTGTCAATAACTTTCAGTTACTGTTAGAAGTAAACCAAATATGTAGCATTCACAATGAAAGCCAGATGGTCTGACCTCAAAGATCATGTTTTTATGGGCTTTGAGTATAATTGCCATCAAGTTCAAAAGCCTTTAAAGCCTGGCTAGTTACAGGATTTTTAAAAATAACTAATTAAAAACCCTTTAGACTTGCCATATGGAATATAGTACTACCAACTGTTAATAAGGAATAAAAACCATATTATAGTCCTCAGATTTGGATGCTCATGCTTCAATCCTATTGGCAATACTGCTAAATATGTGGGTTTTTTGTTTTCTTTTGTTTTGAAATTAGGCAACTGCTTTTCCCACAGAAGTCAAAGATTTGACCAAGAGGATCCGCACCGTTCTTATGGCCACTGCCCAAATGAAGGAACATGAGAAAGACCCTGAAATGCTAATTGATCTCCAGTATAGCTTAGCTAAATCTTATGCCAGCACACCAGAGCTGAGGAAAACTTGGCTTGACAGCATGGCCAAAATTCATATAAAAAATGGAGATTTTTCTGAGGTGACTACTTAAAATTTTGCTCGCACTGGAACTCTTCAAACTCCTTTGAACATATTCTGACACTTCTTTCTTTGTCATCCACTTTTAGGCTGCAATGTGTTATGTCCATGTAGCGGCTCTAGTTGCAGAATTTCTTCACCGAAAAAGTAAGACCTTTCTGTTCTGAGATGAGAGGACTCTCGGCTGGCAAAATCATCTTTATCTTTGCAGTGTTTGATTGTGAATGGGATAGAATTGAGCTTTTAAAAATATGTTTACCTTCAGCCTCATTCAGTGCTAAACAGATGTTGTTATAAAAGAAGACTGGATTGCTCATTTTGGCTTTGGCTTCTGTGGGAGGTTACAAGAATAAGTTAAATAGTACACGGCTGGGCTTGGTGCCCAGTGTTTATTTCCTGAGACTATCTCCCTGGATGACTGCCACAAATTCAGTTCTTCTTAGGGCTCAAGAGAAGCTGTGCATAATACAGACAGATTGCTTCTTTCCCCTCCTCATCCTTAACTTCACCAATAACTGTCCATGGACTAGGTATCTAGAGCCATGTTTATGCAGTGACACCTGAGTGTTAAAGGGAATCAGGCCCTTGAAGGACATCAACAATTCTGCATTCCTAATTCAAGATTCCTAATTCAGGGATCAGACTGAAAGCTTCTCCATTCTCAAATAATATTGCTGAATTTTATAACTACTCAAATAGCAAAACAGTTGAGTAAGGTTTAAAAGTTAATTGATAGTGGTGATTGTAATCTGCTCTCTATTACAATGAGGGCAAAATGAGAGCAACTTAAAGGAGTCATATTACGTGGGCTTTGTCTATGGGGACACAACATTTTTTTGATTTTTTTTTTTTGCTTTGTTTTGTTTTCATCTCTGGAATTTCTGTGTTTTTCATTTCACATGTAAAATAATGGCCATTGTGGAGATTCTTCCCAAATATGACTAGAATGATTAAACTATGCATTCATGTCATTTAAGTTTAGGAGAAGAGGTAGGATTTCATATAGTCCAAGCAAACCTCAGACTTGCTATGTAGCCAAGGGCAACCTTGAATTTGTGCTCTTCCTGCCTCTAGCTCCTGGGAGTACAGGCATGTTCCACCATGCTCAGTTCATGCAGTGTTGGAGATCAAGCCCAGAACTTTGTGAATGCTAAGCAAGCAAGCATACCACTACTACCTGAGCAACATTTTCAGCATTTTCCTTATATTTTAAATTGACAGTGAAATGCTTCTGAATAATCTAAGTTTACAAATTGTTATACTCAGCTAGAGGTTGTGGGGAATGTAATCCCCTGCTAAGGCAGGAAGACTGCCACAAATCCAAGACAGCCTGGGCTACATGGTGAATTCCAAGTCAGGATAGGCTTACTTTGCAACGGGACATACTTTGCAAAGGATGAACCTGAAGTAGAGTCTCAGACTCATTAACAATTATTAAGAATTAACTCTCTAGATTTTGAAAATACATAATTATATTAGAGATTCTTCCTGAGAATCTTGTTTTACTCACAAGTACAAAGACTTTATATTAAACAAAAATTAAGAATGATTTCTTGCAAGAAAGCAAACAAAATATTGGTATATTCTTATTTTCTCCTTTCAGTCCATATATTGTTTTCATTTTCTCCTTGGGCGGGGGTGAGGGGTTCTGGGGACTGATAAAATGGCTACAAGCATGTATAGCACGTGCTTTAGAACCAAGCTCTACAGGCAGCCCCTACAAGTAGTTCTAATGGAGAAAGAATTGATCAAAATAAGACTCATTTCATCTTTTTAAATTAGAACACTGATTTGTTTGCCAAGTTGCCCTACAAATAAAAATCAAAGTTGCATACCTGCAATTCCATATACATTGACAAACATGAGGTTCTTAAACACCATTCTGTGGTTTTAAATGCTTTCCAGAGAAACTGGCTTCCTGTTACCCCAGCTTTCTAATTAGTGAGCACCTGAAATATGAGTTCCAGGCCCTATTAAGAATAAACCCTTTCAATTTTGAAAAGACATAATTATATTAGAAATTCTTCCCAAGAATCTTGTTTTATTCATAGGTATAAAGACCTTTAGACCACGAATGATTTCTCTCCACTAGACTGTCCTTAACTTTAGAAGGACTATTTCTTGCTCTAGATATTTCAGCATTAGGCAGCTACATTAATCAGCAATCTGACCTGTCTTAACAAGAGGATGTAGCCCAAACTTGTCATTGATGTAGTTCATAATATTCGTAAGGTTCTTTCAAGTTTATCTTTCATTAACCTCAAAGAGCTAAGGAGGGGAAAAAAGATGTTTTGCATTTTAAACAAATGTTAAATTTGAGTGCTGCTTATATTTTTATTTATGGGTGCTGTCTCTTTTTGAACCTGTAGAATTCAACGCTCTTTAACTAGAAAACCTTATTCTAGAAGGGCAGCAGGAGTAGAAATCCTCAGGGCTTTTTCCACCTTAACTTTAATGATTCAAAGCAAAAAAGGAATCCAAAACAGTTTTCAATTAACTGCTTAAACTATGGGATCAAGATACTTAGCTAATCTAAACCAGTTAAGAATACTATACAAATATTCTTAATGAAAATGGAATAAAACGCTGCCTAGCTGACACTTTGTAAGCAAATGTTCTATCATGTAGACTTTTTAAAATAAAAACAAAGTTTCTTCTATCTGGTGGTTTCCTGCCTCCCCCCCCCCCCCCCGCCCCAGGAAGAAGCACTATCTAGTGTGAGAACTCTGCAACCCAGCAGTATTTAAAAAGTCTAAAAAAGACTTGAATCTTTAAGCAAAATATGCTTTAAATAACATTTAGCGATGGTCATCAAGACACACTAGAACTTAATGTTTTCAATTAATTGTCTATTGATACTGAAGACAAAAAAAAAAATAGAGTATTTACAGTGTAAATCCCTGATTGGTATACAGTACCAAAAATTTGTTTTCTGTCATCTCAAAGACCTGTACTTGCACCTCATCTCATCCAGCCCTTCTCTCCCTTCCTCTGGGATGGAAATCAGGGTGCTGTGCATAGTACACAAGTCCTCCATTGTTTTGAGTTATACCCTCAGCTGGCCCTGCAGCTGTTTCTCTCGAAGTGTGCACTCTAAAAATATTCTTAATCAGGATGGAATAGAATGGTAATTAGCTGACATATTGGAACCAAATGTTCTATCATTTAGACTTTCTTTTCATAAAAATAAAGCTTGTTCTGCCCGGTAGTTTCCTGGCCCTTAGGGGTGTCAACTTAAGTGAAGGACCACTGTTGGAATCTTGCTTTCCTTGTTACAGGCACTGAAGTGTCAGGAAAAGGGAAAAGAGGAAGCCAGGAATGGTGGCTCATGCCTGTAATTGCAATGTTCGGGAGTGGGAGGGTTAGAAGTTTGAGGCCAACCCCAGCCACATAGTGAGTCCCAGCTATGGTGTGATATCTCATCTCATTCCTGCCTCTCCCCATAGGAAAAAAAAGAGAAGAAATAAAAGAAAATGAAAGTGGAAGGATGTCGGCAATTGACTCTGATCCCACCCCACCCTCCAACAGGCCCTTGATCTTTATACCAGAGATAACTTATAGATAGATTCTCAGGCTCTTCCCTTCGCCCAAGTCCAGTGGAAAGGGTGATAATGGGGAGTTTGTTATTTCACTCTTTCTTGTCCTCACATATAAGATCCAACACAAGTCAGAATTTCTTTTCATTTTGTCTGAGAGCCTCGCCATTTCTGGATCTCACTCTCTAAAGCCTAGACTTTGGCATTCTTTTCTCTTTTCCTGAGAGAGGGCACAACACTTTTCCCCAGGGAAGACAAGAGTCAAGTTTTCTGCATTCTTGTACCACCACATAGCATCCTCGTTCAGCAAAACTTTGGGGCTTCAGATTCTCCCATAAGCCCAAAAAATGTGATTTCCCTTCTCTATAGCGTCTCTTTTTCCCATTCCTTATAGGGTAATGCTGCTTTCATTCCCAAGTCTTTGTACCCAGTGTCATATAGCTAAAATTTCACAAAGTACTTCATTCCCTTGTTTGTTCCTAGTTCCAGCTTCCCCCTTTATGCTCACCCCTCAAGATCTTACCTCTCACTCTTCTTCTGTCTGCCAGTCATTTTTTATTAAGTATTGGCACTACAATCCCATCCTCCAGACTCCTACTCACCCTTTTCACAGGGTCACTTGGCCTCGAAGCATTTGTACCTTCCTGGACTGCTTCCATTTTTTTTTTTTTTTTTTGGTTTTTCGAGACAGGGTTTCTCTGTATAGCCCTGGCTGGCCTGGAACTCGCTCTGTAGACCAGGCTGGCCTCGAACTCAGAAATCCGCCTGCCTCTGCCTCCCAAGTGCTAGGATTAAAGGCGTGCGCCACCACCGCCCGGCCTGACTGCTTCCATTTTTATCTCTCTAGAATGACATGTGGGAATGTAAAAGCAATTGCTATGAAGCATTAAGATCAAGATTCCATGTCATAGCTAGGTGCAGTGTACCTCACCCACATTCTCAGCACTTGGGAGGCAGAAACAAGAGGATGGTTAGAAGTTTGATGCCAGCCACATCTGAAATGTGCCTTGTTTGTTCTCTAAATCATAAGATCCTAGAAAACATAGACTGTAGGAAAACCATGTGGCTTTCTTCACCTAGATTCTCACTCCACAATAACAATTTAGGTCACAGTTATAAAAGTTCTTTTCAGATACAGTTTACTCCCAACTTTCTAGGGCTCCTCTGGCAGCCGTTGCTTTATTCTATCTTGAGAAAGTTACTTTATAACACTAATAGGCTTACTTAGCAATAATAATTCATGTAGTCCTTCTTTTACACTAAGCTCTATTCCAAACATGTGTTCATGTAATTCTCACAAACCTCTATTATTATTCTTGTTATAATGGTAGTGGTGGTAGAAATGATGATGAAGAAACTTTATAAATACTAGAGAGGCAAATATCCAAATTCATACAGTGACACAGTGCAAGACCCAGGCTTGTCTAACTTTCAAATCTATGGTTTTTTAATGTCCCACTCAATTTCTCCAAGGGTGTTTTATCTCTGCCATCTGTTTCACTTCCTGTCTGTCATATAAATCCTAGGCCAAGCTCTTCTATTAACTGACTGACTTCCCTTTCCAACTCTCAGTGAAATTTAAACACTAGAGATGATTACCAAAGGTCATTCAGTGATTACCCAAAACTTGTCCACCCTCTTGTCTAGATGATATGTACAGAGCAAATGTAGAAAAGATGAGCATTTTTGTTTGTTTGTTTTGTTTGTTTGTTTGTTTTTCGTTTTTGGAGACACGGTTTCTCTGTGTAGCCCTGGCTGTCCTGGAACTCACTGTGTAGACCAGGCTGGCCTCGAACTCAGAAATCCACCTGCCTCTGCCTCCCAAGTGCTGGGATTAAAGGTGTGCGCCACCACTGCCCGGCAATATAATTTTTATACTAGGAAATCATCTACACCAGCCACTGCAGGTAGTACACCAAGACCACAACTTATAATGAATTTGGGCTCACTTTGTGTAGGAGGAAGAACCATAGAATATACTAGATCTGAGAAATATATGAAATTACTTTTACAACTGAAACATGTACTTATGACTTTGACCCAAGGTCACTTCTGTTATTAAAAATAGCATATCCTTTTAAGGGTATCTGTTATTTACCAAACTTTTTTGTAATAAATATACTCCATTTCTGTTTTTCCACACAGAATTATTCCCTAGCGGGTGTTCAGCATTCAAGAAAATTACTCCCAATATAGATGAAGAAGGAGCCATGAAAGAAGATGCTGGAATGATGGATGTTCATTACAGTGAAGTAAGATCCCAGGGCATGCATCATCATTTATAGAAATTTCCTATTTCAAAATTTATTTATATTAAGTTACTAGATCTGGCTTAAATTTGAAAATGACTAAGAGTTGGTGAGTAATAAAACTGTCTAGCAAAGGAATTCCTGTTTGCAGGATAGAATCTTGTCTCAGTAACTCTTCCCATTGTCTTGTTTTAAAATACAACATTTAGATCGCTGGAAAGATGGCTTAGCAGTTAAGAGCATTTGTTCTTTCTGAGGACCCAGATTTGATTCCTAGCACTCAACTCTTACTCCAGTTTCAGGGGATCTGATTCCCTCTTCTGGCCTTCATGGACACCATACGCTCAAGTGGTATACATATGTCTATGTAGGCAAAATGTTCATTTAAATAAAATGAATAAAAGTTATTTTTAACCCACAATATTGACCATCTTTATACCATGATCTCTGTGACCAGATCCCACCTAGCATATGAAAAAGGACTCCAGAAAAATAGAGTTAAAATTGTCTTTTACTTAAAAAGGGCACAGTATTTGTAACAAAGTAGTGTGAATGGAAGTGTATCTGCTTCCTTCAGATGGTTAGAAAATAGCTCTGCTTGTCCATCAGTAAAGATCTGTTAAGCACCAACATAGGTTCAAGCCTATCGACTTGGAGATAAAAGGGCTGTAAAATGATGAACTATGATCTCCAAGTTCTGCTTGGGAGATAGTCATTGAAATAATATAGGTGTAGGATATGCAAAGTCAGAGGTATAAGGTAAGGAGATTAACATGTCTGTGATATGAGAAGTAGGTTACAGGTGACTAGATAGAGGCTGGAGGCAGAGTCTGGGAGAAGACCAGTCTTATTGTCCAGATGTATGGCAACTATGTCATAAACCAGGTTAAGCATGTAGCTCACCTGGCAGAGTACGTGTCTTGTATACACAGTCCTTGAGTTTTATATTCAGCTACACACAAACTGGTTAAGTTTATCTATGCCTATACTTCAGTACTTGGGGGTAGAGACAGGAGGATCAGAAGTTTTAATTTCAAGCCTACCTTTGGTACATAGAGAGTAGGAGGCTACCCTGAGCTACATGAGACCCTGTGTCAAAAAGCAAAACAAAACCAAAAATACTTAGGAAATACCAATAGGAGGGGGAGAGGAAAGAACTGCTGCTTAGGAGAGGGAACAATCTGGAGGTAGCTCAGAGAGGTTTGGGAATAGGAAAATGATACTGCTATTTACAGGGAGAGTGATAAGTGCAATTTCTTAAACTGTTTTTTTAAAAAAGAGAGCTTTAATTATATATTTTAGTGGAAGATACATGCATAAAATAATTCAATGAATGAATATCATCATACTCATATACCAGCAAATATCTTTAAAAGAGTTATATAATTTAACTGTCAAAAAATTTCTGTTTACATGATAGAGGATAAAGGGGGAGTACATGATAGGGATGCTTGGTGATGCCACAAAGAAACCTATTGTCTTCATAGAAAACAATGAAGAAACAGTAATAAAAAATATTTTAAAATGAAATATATCACCTCTAAAATAAAATTCTAGATGCCAAGTTTCACGAAAAGGCAAATGTGACATTCACAGAGATTGGAGTGGTGTATCATCCCACAAAATTACATTTTTATATTTTTAAAGTATGTACTTATGTGTATGTTGATTATTTGTTTGTTCTGGTTTTGGAGACAGGATTTCTCTGTGTGCTGTCCTAGGACTAGCTCTGTAGAAGAGGCTGGCCTCAAACGCATAGAGATCTGCCTGCTTCTGCCTCATGAGTACTTGGATTAAAGGCATGTATCATCACTACCTGGCAAAATTCCTTTTTATAACAGTTGCGCTAACCCAGGCATGGCAGCAAATGCCTGTAATTCCCATCTTGGAAGGCAGAAGCAGAAAGGATCTCAAGTTCCATGCCAACCTGAGCCACATAAGGAGACTCTACCTCCAAAGAAAAATTGTACTAGGAATGTACTATGACAGGCATGGTGGCTCAGACTTGTAATCCAAGTGATCAGAGAACTCAGCAGGGGTATTGCCATGAAAATTGTCTAGTATACCTAGTTCCTGAACAGCCTGGCTACAGAACAAGACCCTGTCTCAAGAGGGGAAAGGAAGAAAGCAGAACAGAGGAAACAAATCATTTCTCTTTTCACAATCTGAGACTTAGATATACTTTAGAATTCTGTTGGTTTGATTATGTAGCTCCAGTCACAAACAACACTCAAGATTTTTCCTGCTCTATAGTATTAACTATACATACTTTTATTTTTAAAAATTAGAGTACCATGTTCAACCAAGTACCAATTTGTCTGGGCTCATATAGAAGGGTTTCCTTCTCATGCTCTCACATCTGAAACAGGTGACATTGATTTGAAAGTTATATTAAAATGAGTCATATTCAGCAATACACATCATCTATTTTCCCAGCTGTCTACTGTAAGAGAAGATTGTTTTGAGTTCTGCCTCTGCCTCTCTGTCTCCTCTCTGCCCCTCTGCCTCTGCCTCTCTATCCCCTCTGCCCATCTGCCTCTCTATCTCTGCCCCTCTGCCTCTAACTCTCTGCCCCTCTGCCTCTAACTCTCTGACTCTCCTCTCTGCCTCTCTTCCTCTGTCTCTGCCTCTGCCTTTGCCCCACTTCCCCTCTGCCCTTCTGCCTCTGCCTCTGCCTGAGTGCTAAGTTTAGAGGTGTGTGCCATCATGTGCCTGCTAAACTTCTTAATATAGCTATTGAATATTAATATACTGACTCTTTATTCAAGTAGTCACATTGATTGAGCAACTGCTGTCTACGAGGACTATATGAGTTACAGAAGACAACAGTCTAGATAAATAAGTGTTTTCCTACCTTTAAAGAATCATGGTTTATTTGGAATGAAAGCTATCGAGACAGTATGCAAATATTGTAAAACTATATATATATTACCCCCATTGATTAGTAAAATGAGAAATAAATTATTTGTACCTTGCCTTCCTTATCTGGACCAGGAAAAACATCTAGGAGGTCAGTACCTAAACTATTCTAAGAAGGCTTGAAGGGCAGAGAGTATTTCAGGGGAATTGCTAGTAAGTGTCTCTCCGTTTTGGAGCACTTGGCTTGTTGAATGAGGAGATTATAGAAATATTAGCCATCTCATTGCAAGCTTTGTGTTTACATGAAGGACCTTGCTCCTTGTTCTGTGAGTGATGGGTTGTTTTCAAATTTTCAATGACATTGTCAGAAGCCTGTGGTCGGTCTGTAAAGGATGTATTGGGAAGTGTCACGGCTAGAGTCAGGAAGATCAGTTAAGTGCAAAAGGAGCAAGGTGTTGTTGAGTCTTAGCAATACATGTAGAAGTGGAGAAGGGTCATATCTGAGAAATATCTAGGAAGTAAAATTGATAGAGCTTGGTCATAAGCTCAGAGAATGAGTGAAAGAAGTGTTTGTATTAGTTTCCTAGGCATCTTCTTCTGTCTGCAGTGCTATACCATAGCACAAGAAACTAGATAGCTGATTAACAGCAGAAATGAATTTCTCAGAGTTCTAGCGGCTAGGAAATCCAAACTCAAAGCAGGCAGAACTTTCAGTGCATAGATGACACCCTCTTGCTGTGTACTTAGATGGTAGAAGAGATGGGCTCCATCTCTGGAGTTCTTTTCAAAGGGTGCTTGAAATCCCACCCAGGGTGGCTCTGCCATATTACGACCACAATGAACCCACCCCCTAATACCATTAGCAAGGTTAGAATTTTCACACAGGAATCTGAGGAAAACAAGTAATTAGAGCAGATCACTAAGGCTGCCGCATTCAAAACACCGCAACATGGGTGGCTTCAAACCTCACCATTCCAGAGTCTAGAAATCTGAAAAGGAGGCTTCCTCATGGATCTTCTTTCCCAGACTCCAGGTAGAAGCCTTCCTTGCCGTCTGGCGAGAGCTGTTGATCCTTGGCAACTGACAAGTTTAGAAGCATTGATTTCTGGAAATACAATTCAGTTCATAACAGGATAAGGAAAAAACTGCACCTCATTTTCCAGCTAAGAATTTATAGAATATTGCCACCTGTTATATAGGAATGAGAATGAGATCTACAGAATGAATTCAATTATCCAAGAAACAAACAAGGGTCATGTTGGCAATCAGTTCTGATGGAAAACAAGTTATTAAAACTCATCCAAAAGCACAGCGGTTGGCCTAGTCTTTTTTATTGTTGAGAAGATGAGATGGTACTTCCCAAAATTGTAGCAAGCAGCTGTTATAATTCTCACAGGCAAGAGAGCTCTATCATAGGACATTAGTCTGTCCCTGATGTTCAAATCATATGAAGGAAGAGTTTGTTCTCTGTATTGTATCAGTTTAATGAAGACCTAAATCACTAATTCAATAGTTTGAAAAGCTGTCACATTCTCTTTAGACTAATGTTTTATGCATTGTTTCAATATGAAAGAGAAGTAATGGAGAGGCACTCTATCACACCCAGGATCATAGGATCAGAGGTGAGAAGGACACAACATCTGTCCCAACACCAGGAGTTACTGGGAGCAGTGGGACCCAGGCACACAGGAGATCTGCCAGACCACTGGCACGGGTTCCGTCTGGTCTGTCTGCGCCGTGCCCTGAGCAGACCTTGGGCGCAAACTCCGCAGCAGTCCCACAACACCCAGACGAAGCTCCACTGCCAGGATCTTTTACACGCCCAGGATCATAGGATCACAAGAGCTTGGTCACACCAGGATCTCAGGGTTCCAGAGGCAGCTTGACTCCCCGGAGCTCAGGCACGGCCAGGATCTCAGGATCACAGGATCCCAGAATCACAGAGACAGCTTGACTCTGAGGAGTTCTGACACAACCAGGATCACAGGAAGGACAGGGTCCAGTCAGATATAGCAAGGGCGGGTAGAACTAGAGATAACCAGATGGCAGGAAGCAATCGTAAGAACATAAGCAACAGAAACTAAGGTTAGTTAGCATCATCAGAACCCAATTCTTCCACCATAGCAAGTCCTGGATGCACCATTGCACCAGTAAAGCAAGATTCAGATCTAAAATCACTTCTCATGATGATATAGGACTTTAAGAAGGACATAAATAACTCCCTTAAAGAAATACAGGAGAATACAGATAAACAGCCAGAAGCCCTTAAAGAGGAAACACAAAAATCCCTTAAGGAATTACAGGAAAACACAATCAAACAGGAGAAGGAAATGAACAAAAGCATCCAGGATCTAAAAATGGAAGTAGAAATAATAAAGAAATCACAAAATGAGACAACTCTGGAGCTAGAAAACCGAGGAAAGAGATCAGGAGTCATAGATACAAGCATCAGCAACAGAATACAAGAGATAGAAGAGAGAATCTCAGGTGCAGAAGATACCATAGAAAACATTGACACAACAGTCAAAGAAAATGCAAAATGCAAAAAGCTCCTGACCCAAAACATCCAGGAAATCCAGGACACAATGAGAAGACCAAACTTAAGGATTATAGGT
Organism: Tokudaia tokunoshimensis; assembly: GCA_036184795.1. Taxonomy (NCBI): domain Eukaryota; kingdom Metazoa; phylum Chordata; class Mammalia; order Rodentia; family Muridae; genus Tokudaia; species Tokudaia tokunoshimensis. Next base: position 104,893,720 of record BTHU01000023.1, read on the forward strand.
ATAGAAGAGAGTGAAAATTCCCAACTTAAAGGGCCAGTAAATATCTTCAACAAAATTAGAGAAAACTTCCTTAACATAAAGAAAGAGATGCCCATAAACATACAAGAAGCCTACAGAACTCCAAATAGACTGAACCAGAAATTCCTCCAGTCACATAATAATCAAAACACCAAATGCTCTAAACAAAGAAAGAATATTAAAAGCAGTAAGACAAAAAGGTCAAGTTAACATATAAATGCAGGCCTATCAGAATTGCACCAGACTTCTCACCAGAGACTATGAAAGCTAGAAGATCCGGGGCAGATCTCATACAGACCCTAAGAGAACACAAATGCCAGCCCAGACTACTATATCCAGCAAAACTCTCAATCACCACAGATGGAGAAACCAAGATATCCATGACAAAACCAAATTTACACAATATCTTCCCACAAATCCAGCCCTACAAAGGATAATAGATGGAAAACACCAACATAAGGAGGGAAACTACACCCTAAAAAAAGCAAGAAAGTAATCTTTCAACAAACCCACACAAACATAATTCCACCTCTAACAACAAAAATAACAGGAAGTAACAATCACTTTTCCTTAATATCTTTTAATATGAAAATTAATATTACCAACATATCGTAATCGATTGAAATTCAAAAATATGAGGAATTAGAAATTTGTTGGCTTGTACACAGTGGTCTCTCTAATTTGGTAATTGGAGAAATATGTCCAATATTGTACAATCCATATACATTCTGCTTGTTTGTACATGACAGTGTCTTGCTGTGTACCACATAATAATGGTCTTATAATCATGCTTCTCCTATCTCAGCTTCTCTATTAGTTGGATTGTTTATTTGATGTTTTTACACTATACTATGGTTTTCAGAATAGTTTGCATATTTCAAAATTATTTATACAGCCAAAAGAAATGTAGACAATTAATTTGGGAGGTGGCTTGTAAGAGAACAACAAAGAGTGAGACTAAATGTTTTGCTTGATATTTATAATTATTGTATCTATTTTGAAGAAGATAACCTTATAAGTTACTCTTTTTCTGAGATGAATGCATTTCAAAGTCATCACAGCCAATGAGTCAGAATCTTACCCTCACCTAATGTCTGTGCCACCCTCCAAACAGAACCATTGTTCATTGAAACAGTTGATGAATGACTTCATGGATAGACCATCTTAATACACACACCGTTTCTTAAATGAATGTAACCTGTTCCCTGTGGGCTAAGAATGAGGACAATCACTCAAGTCCAATAGCTTTGACCATAGGAAATCTGTATCTAAATAACTGTGCCTACAATTCATTCCTTGGCACAGCAAAACTGTCAATTCTTAGCTTGTCAATTCTTAGCTTAGGAGGTAAAATCCTTTGGTGATGTGAGGGACATTGAAGTACAGACTTATTACAATGAACTCCAATGTCTAAAAATTGTTCTTATTCTGGGTTTGTACCACAGTAAGAGCCAATACGTTAAGTTCTACTAAAAACAAACAAACAAACAAAATGACTTTGTCTTTTCATGTTCATTTAATAACATGTACATCATTATTATGATTGATATAAAAATACATTATGTTGAATATAATAAAAAATTAAAATTAAAAAAGAAACAGGAAAAACTACAACATCATAAAAAAAAGTATTGGAGATGTACAAGCTTAGTGGAATTTACCTTTTTAAGCATTTTTACATTGTCTATTTAGTTACTTACTTTTATTAAAACATATATGTGTGTGAGTCATTATCGATATTTTTATACATGCATACAACATTTATTGACGATATCCAACTATACTTCTACCCTTACCACCTGCCCTGTTCCACCATGCCATGATTTCCATCCTGTAGTAAATCACTCTTCAACTTTCAAGTCAACTGAGCTCATAATTTGAAACAAACAAAAGATTCCATTCAACATGATATTATTTGCAAGTAAAGTCTCTATTTTCACTTAAACAGAACACATGTAGTTTACTGTTGACATTAATGCCATATTTTAGAAACATTTCTAATTTTCTGGTACTTGTAACATTTGATTTTGAAAATATAGTTGTGAGACTGTATATGCTGGAACATACTTGTAATCCCAGCAATCACAAGGCAGGAAGCTCACCAGTTGGAGGACAGGAATCCTGGGCTCCATAGCTATGTCCTGATTCAGAAGAAAGAAGTGGACGGGGAGTCGGGGGGGTGGGGCGAAGATGTGGTCATATAAATATACTTCTGTGCAATTGTTTGATCTTAGCCCATTTGGTTTGTTCTTTGATAAGTTAAAATGGTTAACAATTGATTTGTCTAAAGCTATTTTTAATACCCAGTTGAATATTTCTCTTAATGCAGGAGGTTTTGCTGGAGTTGCTAGAACAGTGTGTGGACGGTTTGTGGAAGGCAGAGCGATATGAAGTAATTTCTGAGATTTCCAAGTTGATTATTCCAATTTATGAGAAACGCCGTGAGTTTGAGGTAGGGGATGGACACATTGCTATCATTGCCCTCTATAGTTTGTTTTGGTCTTTATCAAAACATTAATATCATGTTGCTCCTATCTTTTTACTCTGATGTCTTCTAAAGAAAATACTGGAATTTTATCACAGAATAAGTATTCTTATTTTGTCTTTTTTGTTTGTGGTGCCGGGGATGGGCCTTGGAGCTTTGATCATGGTAGACATATGCTGTCTCCAAGACTCCCCCAGCCCAGATTGTAACTTCCCTCCCTGGACCTTCAAAACCACCAAACCTCCATATCACCAAGAATGACCTAAAAACATGATTCTTTTCTTTGAACTTAAGTGCAGAGACTAAAAGCACTGGCTGTCGATGATGTAAAAACATAATGTGATGCCAGTAATAAGCCAGCCATTTGTGTATCAGTGCGCCTTGCCAGGACAACTGTTGATAAATTGTAGTGAATATCTGCTGCCATGTGCACAGGACAGAATTTTTTTAATATTCAAGTCTTTGGGCCCATATCATAATTTCTACTGCAACTGTACAAAAAAATGGGGAAGGAGGATGGCTTGGGATTCAAGCTATTTTGAGAGTAGATGTGGGATGAGCTGAATGTGGTAACATAGAAAAACAAAAACCTGTTTTAAACTCATAGGCTTCAGGAAGTCCCCGACACTGACCAGAGGTACAGAGTCCCTCCCTCTCTAATATAAATGATTAAGACTGCTAGAAGACACTCTCAGACCATCTGAACTTCCCAGAAGAGTCTCAGATCAACTGAGATCCCTGAAACAGACACTCTTTAACCAGTTGAGCTGCCTGCAAGTGTGCTCCAGGATTTTAGTTCTCCTGGGCTTTCATGAGTCATGCCAGGGTAGACTTTTGAAGATATAGCTGTCTTTGAGTCATTTTTGACAAATTGAACTAGAGAAACAGCTCAGCAGTTAAGAACACATCTTGCTTTTGCAGAGGACCTGGGTTCAGTTTTCAGCACCCACATGGTAGCTGAAAACCATCTGTAAATCCAGTTCCAGGGGATCTGATATTGTCTTCTGACCTATTTATGCATGCATGCAAGCAAAACATCACACACATAAAAATTAAATTTAAAAAGGGAATTTAATAATTATACATAAATAGGCAAAATTCACATGTTCATATAATATAAAATATTTTGCACTTCTGGGCATTGAACCCAGGCTAGGCAAATTTTCTGCCACTCAGCTGCAACCCAATCCCCTTTATTGCAACTCTTGAGGTGAAGTCTTGCTAATAGCCCAGGATGGCCTGGTACTATAGTGGGTACAATAATAACACTGTCTTAAAATATAAATAAGGAACAACAACAAAATAATATTAAAAACCTAAACATTGATAGTTTTTCTCTCTTGCATGTTGAGCTTGATGATACTTAATGACTGTCAAAGTCACAAAGTTCTCATTTTTTTTCAGAAACTGACTCAAGTCTATAGAACTCTCCATGGCGCTTACACAAAAATTTTAGAGGTCATGCACACCAAAAAACGACTTTTAGGTACTTTCTTTAGAGTTGCCTTTTATGGCCAGGTAAGTGTACTTTCCATAGTTTGTTTATCACATTGTTTGACTTTTAAAATGTTTTCTTTGACTTATTAGATGGCTTTTGTGTAGCTGTTCCTTCTGGAAGTCTTTCTTGCTTTTCATACATTTTGTGATGTTCTAGTTCACTTTGGTTCTCCTGTCTACTTATGTCAGGGATGCAAGGTATGGACTTCTCATTAATAAAATTCATGAAAAAATACATGTTAGTTTCCTCCTTCTACCAAAAATATGTTTATATACTTATGAATTTGAGTACACACAGGAAAATATTAAATGGGAATAATTAATACAATAAATAAAAAATAAAAGTATTTTCATATTCATCCCCTTCAGACAATAATGTGTTTGTATGCTCATGCCTTTAACAATTCTCAACTTTTTCAAAGTCAGAAAGTTGACTATATGCATGTGACATTCAATGTATTATTAATATACTAAAATTAAAATATTAATATGGTTTTAGGGTTTCTATTTTTGTGTTAAAACACAATTATTAAAAGCAACTTTTGGAGGAAGGGTCTATTTCAGCTTACAACTCTCTGATCATATTCCATTACTGAAGGAAGTCAGAGCAGGTACTCAAGCAGGGCAGGAACCTAGAGGCAGGAGCTGGTGCAGAGGCCATGAACAGGTGCTGCTTTCCTGTAGAACCCAGGGCCACCTGCCCAAGGGGTGGTCCTGCCCGCAATGGGCTGGATCCTCCTACATCAATCATCTATCAAAAATGCCCTACAGCCTTATCTGATAAGATATTTTCTCAGTTGAATTTCGAACTTCCCAAATTACTCTAGGTTATACCAAGATGTCATAAACTAGGCAGCATAAATATATTAAACCTAATATTAATAAGTATTATTTTAAGTGTATTCAAATATGTTGTAACTAGTCATGCTGATGCTCCTTCGATGTTTGTTCACATACTATTTGTAAACTATTATTTGTTTACCTTTATAATAGTCTTTTTTTGAAGAAGAAGATGGAAAAGAATACATCTATAAAGAACCCAAGCTCACTGGCCTTTCAGAGATTTCCTTGAGACTTGTGAAACTTTATGGTGAAAAATTTGGTACTGAAAATGTCAAAATAATTCAGGATTCAGACAAGGTAACTTGTGCCATGCATTTGGAAAGCATTGTTCATTTCTTACAGGCCTCCTGATTTGTGGGAGGGAAGCTGTCTCTAACTCCCTGGGACTAAGATTCCAGGTGCGCACTGCCCAAGGGGTCACATTCGAGGCCCTTCTGCCTGCACTGGCAAGGCTGTTACTGCAGCTCCTGATCCCCCAATGTTTTCTTTCATTTGTTTATTTGTTTTGTTTTTGGCTGGTCTCAAACTCACAACAGTCCCCTCTGCAGTTTCTCTGGTGTTGTGATTACAATTATGGGCTGTATCTGCATTTCTAATGAAGTCAATTTACAGAGCGATAGTTTGGGTCACACCCTAAATATTATCTATCCTGTTAGACCCTATAATGGCAAGATGTGAAAGGTCTAACAAGAGAGGTCTGTTTTGTGGAACTGTGCTAATCCTTCTATACAGCCTTTGGGAAATAATAGAATGCTTGAGTCCTAACAGATCCCAGAATGAGAGCTTATTAGCTAGCTAGAAAGGACTTCCACAGTGCAGAGTTTGTGCCTACATTTATTCAATAATTTTCAGCAAAGCACCTAAAGTCATCTCGACAACAGTGACAGAAAAATCCCACCTCTTTATTTCCTAGAAATGCCTGTATCTCTTGTGAGCTGTATGATCTTTAACCTAGGCTTAAGAGCTTTCAAAGTAGATGTGATGATGGGTTCCAGATCAGTATTTGGCATACCTCTCTATAAGTTTCACTAGTTTTGTGTTGTTTCATTGAATTAAGTCAGTAGAAAATTCCCTGTCCTCGCAACCAGAGTCTCAGCTCATTTCCATGCTGTTGACTGCTATAGAAATGAATAGGTGATGGTTAATGAGACTCTCTAGACAACATGTGTCTTTCTCCTTCATTCTGCCTTGGAAACCTAGCCCCAGATGCTGGAAAAAAAAAAAAACACTGCCAGGCAGCCAGACTTCTGAGATTATTCTATACTTCTCATAGGCAACGTACAAGAAGCCATTACTATCCATATAAAATGCAGTCGTCCCCCATCATAACTGTGGATTCTACAGCCACATAGTCAACCAACCATGGATCCAAACTATTCAGTAAACACTGCATCTGTACCAAACATTGCAGACTTTTGTTGTTATTTTGTTTTCCTTGGTTTTGAGACAAGCTCTTATTTTATAGCCCAGATTAGTCCAGAATTCCCTATGTAACCCAATGTTGTGTGTCAGTATTCCCAGGGAGACATGAGCAAACATCTACTCATCCCAGATAGAAAAACCAATGGCAGACCAAAGTAAGGATACCACCAAAGTGCAATTAATTGAATAGTGAGGGTTTTTTTTCAGGGTTATTTATAGGAACATAGGTAAGAAGTTACTTACTAGAATAGAAATGACTCAAAGACGGCTGTATCGACCAAAAGCCCAACCTAGCATAAAAGACAGCTCATAAAAGCAGGCAGCTTCCACAGATTAAAAAACATCTTTGTCAGGCAACTAATATGGGCTGAGTTTCTTCCAGACAGCTTAGCTTGTCTGCGAATGTATCTCAGCAGCCCTTATATATGCTTAAAAAAGGAGAGATCTAGTGAATATGGTCAGTTTCAGGGACCCCATGAGGCTACTGAGTAGTTTACTTCCTTAACTGAGCTTCCCTACAAGATGGAATATTTTATGTCCAAGAACATTGTGTCTCTTAACAAGTTTCCTTGAAAAATGCAATGTTTCACCTCCCTTTAGAATATCCTGTATCTTAGGGACCAAGATGGAGGGCTTTGTTTACCTTGTAGGAAATTGTTTACACAAAAACACTCATCCTAGCCAAACATTTTTTTTTTTTTGGCCAAACATTTTTTTAACAGGATCTAACCTAGGCAGGCCTGAAATGCCAGACCTGCCTCCGCCTTCAGAGTGCTGAAATTATAGGCGTACATTACCATACCTGCAAGATGTTTTCCTTGTAACTGTTCCCTAAGTAATAGAGTAGAACAAGCAGTTGCCTAGCGTTTATGTTGTATTTGCTACCATAAGTCACTCTGAGGTGGTTTAAAAGCTGCAGACGGGTAATTCTTATGTTCTCTGCAGCAATTCTGCCACTATTAGAGGGAATTTGGTTTTTATTATGTAACAGTAAAATTAAAAGCATTCTTGTTTGTGTTTGGTGGTGGGGAGCTGGGGGGAAATTACAGGTCTGAGCTACTATGCCAAGCAAAACAAAAACAAAAGCAAAACGAGCCACTCTTTTTTGCTTGCCAAGGAACAAAATCTCCTTAAAGGCGCAGACAATTTGAATAGAAGTTTAGCAGTGCCTTCCCGGATCTTAAATGTATGTGACCTTTGGCCCAACGATACATTTAAATCAATATAAACTTACCTCCATACATAAATGTGGCTAGAATCTTGGCTGAAAAGGAGTTTTTCCTGCTACTTATATATAAACTGTGTACTACTTAATATGTGCATGTATAAACATTTTAGAATTTGACATTCCCCTTGAACTTTATTTTCTATTTATGTTTCATCTTAGCCAAATAATTGCTGTGACTGAGGTCTTTTTCTAAAATTCCAGCTTTTAAATATGAGAGAATTATTTCTGGGACGTTTAGCTAAAATAAGTTTAATCAAAAAGAAAGGTTAATGTTTCCAGAGCAAGCTAAGTAAATAGAAGGGATTTAAAGAGGTTAACAGTGTTAAGACATTTACTGTCCCCTGTCTTTATGCCTGTATATACGGAAGATAAAATCATACAGAGACTGTTTGTGGAGGGTGGATTTTTGTTGGCTTCCTTCCTTCCTTCCTTCCTTCCTTCCTTCCTTCCTTTTCTTTTCTTTCACTAGACAGACAGATGTGACTGATAAATAACCAAGATAGTAAACAAGTCACCCAGGACACTAGACAGATTTTGTTGAGAAGACACTGAAAGCAGATCCTGAGTTTTGTCTGGAGTTACGGAGAAACGCTAGAGAGTTTGAGAATCCACAAGTGAACCTTCCACAAGGACAGCAGCAGCAATTCTTGGCATGGAAAATTAATGACTCCTAAAATGACCAGCAACCATCACTAGACTTTTGGGTTATCTTGTTGTTGTTGCTGCTGCTGTTGCTGTTGTCACTGGGAATTGAACTAAGTACCTTGTACATGCTATGCCAGCACTCCTTTTATGTCTTCAACATGGAATAACTGGATTTTCTTTTGATCCCTTTCCTCTGCCGGCTAGGATTAAACTGATGTAGGTAAGAATAACTACTCTTGAAGGCTGAAGAGACGACTCTGTGGTTAGGAGCACTTGCTTCTCTTGTGGAGGATCTAGGCTCAGTTCACAGCACACACATACTGGTCGACAACCACATTTAACTTCAGGTCCAGTGATCTTGTTGTTCACTTTCGGCCTTGGCAAGAACCGCAAGCACTGCAAGCACACAGTGCACAAGCCCACATGTAGACAACCTCTCACACACACGAAAAATATACAAACATGTAGACAACCTCTCACACACACGAAAAATATACAAACATGTAGACAACCTCTCACACACACGAAAAATATACAAACATGTAGACAACCTCTCACACACACGAAAAATATACAAACATGTAGACAACCTCTCACACACACGAAAAATATACAAACATGTAGACAACCTCTCACACACACGAAAAATATGCAAACATGTAGACAACCTCTCACACACACGAAAAATATGCAAACATGTAGACAACCTCTCACACACACGAAAAATATACAAATAATAAAATCTTTCAAAATACCCACTCATGATATCAGACACTACTTGTGCATAGCCAAATTGATATACTACTTTGTTGCAATATATTAAAATACTTAAAGCTATATAAATCTTAGAACTAAATAATTTTTTTTCTAAAAATGTGTTCTAAGGCAAACAATCAGAACAACAAAAAACCCACACCATTTAAATTCAAAGACAGTCACCAAAATATGATTTTCCTTAGCAAAATGTAAGAAAATGACCAATATGATTCATGTGTATTCATTCAGCCATTAAAGTCGTATTAAGCCACTTGTGGTTCACACCTACAATTCTTAACACTGAAGTGGCCAAACCAGGAAGACAACTGCAAGTTTAAGATTACTGAGGGTTACCTAGAGAATTCCAAGGTAGCCTGAGCTACAGTGTGGAACCCTGTCTCAAATAATATAAATAAATAGTATTAATGTTATTGTCAATACTCCAGTAGAAACTATAGTATTTCCGCATTTTCTTATTGAGGTAGACTTCACATATTGTACAACTGTTTTAATAAATATTTAAGGAATAAAATTACAAAACTGTTCAACATGATCTCAATTTTGAGAACATATATGCATACAAACAGTCGGACAGAAATATGTGAAATGTAGAAAATGCTAATTGCTGAGGGCTAAGATTACAGTTGTGTTCTCTGTTCCTCCTATATTTCTATAGTCTCTATAGGTTTCTGTACGTTCCTTATAATCAAAGATAAATTATCTGTAAACACAGCTATAATCTCCCCCAGTAAGTATACAGTAAATCAAGAGCACAGTTGTATAATGGCATGTTTCTTGTGTGGTTAAGGTATGCTTTCATTTTCTTTTCATTGATTAAAAAAATCTCTTTATAGGTAAATGCCAAAGAGCTTGATCCAAAATTCGCTCATATACAAGTCACTTATGTGAAGCCTTATTTTGATGACAAAGAACTCACAGAAAGAAAGACGGAGTTTGAAAGAAATCATAATATCAACAGATTTGTTTTTGAAGCCCCTTACACATTATCAGGCAAGAAGCAAGGTTGCATAGAAGAACAGTGTAAACGTCGTACCATCTTGACCAGTGAGTAGGACTCTTTATGTTACTTTCATATCTGTCTTGGTCCCTTCTCATATACACAAGTACCAGCTGGCCAGCAGGAACATGGGACTGAAATTTGAATCATTTGTTATTTTACAAGTTTATACAAACATGTCCTTGTAATAAACCATCGTTTTCCCATATGTCACTCCTAATTGCTTAGAGGTATCTCATAAAGATAATTTTATCTTTTCATCCTGAAGCAGGGGAACTAGTTGGCACCCTTAGGAATTTTTCTTTTTTTTTTTTTTTTTTTTAGTTTTTGAGACAGGGTTTCTCTGTATAGCCCTGGCTGTCCTGAAACTCACTCTGTAGACCAGGCTGGCCTCGAACTCAGAAATCCGCCTGCCTCTGCCTCCCAAGTGCTTTTCTAAGAAAAGCATGGAAAGACATAAAACAAGTTGATTCTGGTTTTTCCTAGAATTCTACTGAATAAATTGTTTTTCTAAAATTGGTTTTGTGCTGCCTCGTCCAACCTTGGTAGGACAAGGTCCTGGTCTACCTGGAGCTCATTGTGCCTTGTCTAGTCGAGATTGCTGGGAGACCTGCTGCTCCTTTTTGAAGAGAAATGGAGGAGGAAGAGTGGATTTGGGGGAGAGGGGAGGTGGGAGGTGGTTGGTTGAGAGGGTTGAAGGGAAGGAAATAGTATATGAGAAAAGAATAAATAAAAAGAAAATAAAATTATTCTGTTGCTACTTTAAAAAAAATTGGTCTTTGCATTTCATAGCTTCAAACTCATTTCCCTATGTGAAAAAGAGGATTCCTATAAACTGTGAACAGCAGGTGAATCTAAAACCAATTGATGTTGCTACTGATGAAATAAAAGATAAAACTGCAGAGCTCCACAAGCTTTGCTCCTCTGCTGACGTGGACATGATTCAGCTTCAGCTAAAGTTGCAGGGCTGTGTCTCCGTGCAGGTAGGTTGGTTGTGCAACAAGCCCAAAAGGCTGCTGATGTTTCTTTTGCTTTTGTTAGGGCACGGAGCAAGCATTAACTACCGTTGTATGTTACTTTCTTATTGGGAGCAAAAAAGCACTCAGTATTCTTTTTTAACATAAGAAATAAATCACATTTAATTTAGATGAATTTTTGTATTATATCAGGAGACATTACCATAAACCTCTGTGGCTGGCCATGCCCTGTATCATTACATCAGAAATCATTAACTATTTTATTGGTGTATCATTTTGCCAGATCGATCCCTTTAGTTAATGTTTTTCACACAAACTTCTCATGCACAAACAAAATAGATCTCTAAGCTATGGGTTTCATAGGTATTTTATTGTGTATCTGCTATCCCCTCAACCATTGGGGGTTTTAATGAAAAGGAAAATGCAAATTTTCCTTTTGATTCCAAGCTTGACACACTATCATTTCTTTCTCTTATGTAATTTAGGTCAATGCTGGTCCATTAGCATATGCAAGGGCTTTCTTAAATGAAAGTCAAGCTAGCAAGTATCCACCTAAGAAAGTGAATGAATTGAAGGATATGTTTAGGTAAGTGTTAGTCTTCTTTTCTTCTATTTTTCTTAAAAACAAAAAAAATGGAAATTAAAATATTCACTAAGTAAGGGTGTTCTCTGCATGCAAGGATTGATTGATCTCCAAATGGCTCTTTAACCGGTCAGGAACCATATGATCTGTTTCATAACTCTGAGGCACTAACACTGTTCCTGTGACCCAAGGGATTAAATATACCACCTTATTTTATTGCTTTGGATATTTGAAACAACACAAACACAAGGCTATATCCATTACACGATTTCCTTCTCTGCCCGATTGACCTTGCAGTCTAGCCTTTCAGACCATGTAGGAAGGAGTGCAGTGGGGCTGCAAAGGTTACACAGGCTTCCTTCTAGTCCTTGTGTTGTTACTTCCACTTGGACTCTGCAGCTCTGAAGAGTGCCTTACCTTGTCTGCAGTGAGTAGTTCTGTAAGCTAAGGCATGTCTGAATGGTCAGGAAAAAGAAAAGTCTGACTCATATGTAAACAGAAATCAATTACAAAGCATGACTAATAGAATAAAATAGACTAAGGACAAAGATGGTGACCTATAAGCTTGTTTGCTCCTGACTTTAATCATTTACTTTTTCTGTCTGCAAGTCATCATCTATTCCAGGTTACAGAGTAACCCATACTCATTCATTTACCAATATTTATTAATAGTGTCTGCCTGGCAGGTACAAAGGACTCTACTAGTTGCTATGGCAGGGATACAAAATATTCAGGCAATGAGGTACTTTGATCCTGTGTGTATCCACTCTTCATTGTGGGCATTAAATGCATGAAAAATAAATGAAGAAAATTAACTTAAATATGTGAAATAATGGGAGAAAAGACTTTTATGGCAGTTTCTCTACTTTATCCCTAGTCCTACAAGCCAAAAATACTTTACACACAATACTACTAGCCAAATAGTAAACCCCAAATGACTTCTGTTTGAATGAGTGACATTAAATGACTCCATTAAGCTTCCTAGGAGGCATATGTTTTGAGCCAGGTATTGAATTATTTTTGTTTTGTATTGAGGCAGGATCTCACTAAATAACGTGACTAGCCCAGAGTGGGCTTTGTAGACCAGGTTGACCTCAAATTCACAGAGACCCACCTGCCTCTACCTCCAGAGTGTTGGTGTTAAAGGCATCTACCAGTCACTGAGCCAGGTTTTAAAACAGATCAGAAAACAGAAAACAAAGATAAAAAAGAAAGGTTTTTAAAATGTATTTCAAACTAAGGAAGTGACCATAACTAATAGTGAAAAAATGGAAAATTCCAGTCTTTCTTTAAGAAAGTCATTGTCAAAGTAAATTGTTTAACTTATGGATGGTGATACTTTGTAAGAGTAAGTTACTTTTCTTCTTTGTATCTTCTGTTCATCCACAGAAAATTCATACAGGCATGCAGCATTGCACTTGAACTAAATGAGCGGCTAATTAAAGAGGATCAAATTGAGTACCATGAAGGGCTAAAGTCAAATTTCAGAGACATGGTAAAAGAATTGTCTGACATTATTCATGAGCAGGCAAGTATTAACATCCTTAAAAGTAAGGACCAAATCTGGGGTCCATAAAGTTCTACTTAACAAAACATATTGGTTTGAAATGTATTACCCTAAAATTACTTAGTTATGTTTAATTTTTATTACATTGTAATTTATTTTCTTTATATGAATGTATACATGTGTGGGTGGGTAGGTGGCTGTGTGTTGTATATGTGCCACAATGTGAATGTAACATGACGCCTACACTGTCGTGTGTGTGTGTGTGTGTGTGTGTGTGTGTGTGTGTGTGTGTGTATGAGTAGAGGTGAAAGGAAAGCATGCAGAAGTCAGTTTTTCCTTCCATCATGTGGGTTCCTGGAATTGAACTCGGGTTGTTGGGCTTGACTGCAAACATTTTTACCTACTGAGTCATTTCACTGGCCCATTAGCTTATATTTTAAATTTTGCTCATCTGATATCTTCAACCATTTAAGTTATGTAATATGAATGAAACTTGAAGCAGTTACCTAAAATTGCTGCAGAAGTAATGATTGAGAAGGGACTAATTTATTCTTTGTGCCATGACATTAAAGACAATTAGCTAAGCAAATCTAAATTGATCTAATGATTGACAAGAGTCTTTCAGGGAGAATCCCAAAGAGGTGAAAAGATTAGCTCAGTAGCTATGTTCCTAGATAATGTTCTTATCTTAGCTATAAGAAACTAGATACTGGTGGTAGGGTGTGTAGCACATGCCTTTAGTCCCAGCACTCACTCGGGAGGCAGAGGTAGAAGGATCTCTGTGAGTTTGAGGCCAGCCTGGTCTACAAAGCAAGTCCAGGACACCCAGAGCTGGTTATACTAAGAAACCCTGTCTTGAAAAAAACCAAAATAAACAAACAAAGAATATGAAGAAGAAGAAGAAGAAGAAGAAGAAGAAGAAGAAGAAGAAGAAGAAGAAGAAGAAGAAGAAGAAGAAGAAGAAGAAGATGATGATGATGATGATGATGATTATTCCTGGAGCTCATTACTCAACCAGCCTAGCTAAATCTATGAGTTCAATAAGACTGTCTCCAGAAACAAAGTGGAGCCCAATAGAAAACATTCAATGTTTTCTATTTTTTCTATTTTCGCTCGAGCACACACATAGGTGCACCCACATGAACCCATGCACCCACCCATATAAACAAATACATATATTACACATAAGCAAATACCATTACAGTTTCTTACAAGGCAGTGTGATGTAGGTGACAGACTGAATCACTGAGTGTTAGTATCAACTATAGCTACCTTAGGAAAACATCCTGTAAAAATAAAAGGGAACACCTGATCCTAGCTCATAGGCAAATTCTGTCACCATTAAGTAATTACCACTTTTACATAACCACTGGTCCTTATAGAAATCCTGATCATGTTTGTAGACTCTCTCTGGAGGACCTAGAACTTGTGTTTACAGATACTTTGCATATGGATTGCCTGTTAACCATTTAAATCTTTTTATCATGTTTGTAAAAGTTGTGGCATAATGGTCTGCTTCCTCACTGAGAGTATTTGAGCTTATCATAACACCTTCTTCCTTTCCCCATGAATGAAAACATGGAATAGATAAATATTTTTTTTTCTTTCTGAACAAGGTTACTTGTAGCCCAGACTGGCCTCAAACTAAACCTAGTTTTGAATTCCTGATCTTCCTGACTGTCTCTACCTTCCAAGTGCTAGAATTATAGGCACATTCCACCATGCTAAGTTCCAGAGAACATAATTAGAAAGCTCGTTCTTACAGTCTAGCATGGTGTTAACATCTGTAATTCCAGTGCTTAGTAGACTGAAGTATGAGGTTAGTGAGTTCAAGGCCAATCTGCATTAGGTGTGGACTACATGCTATATAGCTTAGGCTTTATAAGCAAGACACAATCCCAGGGATGGAAAAAACTCACAAACTATTCCCAGAAAAGGAGTTCATTTGTCTTAGAATCTGGGTTTTAGTGATTAAAGGCAGTCGTTCCATGTGAGAGACTCTTCACACAGAAGTTTACCTTACAGTATGGCCCAGTGAATGGTAGAAAGACTTGTTAGACAACAAAAGCTAGCTAGCTTCTGGTTAACCCTTCTAGCTCTTTGCATTTCTTTGGTATGCTTTAACTTAAAGAGCTATGGAAGATTTCATCACTGGGTGTGACCGTGAGTTCACTTTTCTAATCATTGTCATCTGCTCATTATGAAGAACCAGGGTAGACCAGAATTAAGTGGTTAATGAGGTCAAGTTTCCTATGTAAAACATTTAATTGGGGCTGGCTTACAGCTTCAAAGGTTTAGTTCATTATTGTAATCATGTTTGTGTGACACTTTTGTTTGTGTATCAAGTTCTGATTGGCTAGATGTGTCCATTCTTGTAGCTGGAACCTTGAAAGCTTGAGGGGTTTTCAGTGTTCCTTGTCTTCTTTTTTCCACCTTTACTAGTCGATTAGGGCTGAATGTAAATAGCAAGACATTTCTTGATGCTACACAGGGACTTTTCTGCTTCCATCACTGTCTGCATCTCACCCTCACCTCTTAGCACAACAGCAAAAGCACCATCACTGTCCTGAGGCATGTCCTATTAGTAAATGGTGTACATAGCTGCTTCTTTGAAGCTGTTTGCTTGATAAATCTCATTCCTCATAATACATGGGGAAAACCAGTAACAATGACTCCTTCATAAAAGATAGAAAACAACTGCACATGCTGTTTTAAGCCCATGTGTAGTGTCTGACAGTTACTTCATTTGCATGCAGCTGCATTGCCTAGTCTTGAATTCTAACTTATTCAAATTCAAGGCAAATTATTCAATTTATTACCATTACTATGATCAAGATATATAGAATGGTCATTTTGTCAGGTTTTTCTGCTAAAAGCATGAAGTTTTCAAATCTACCTCCCACCTGCTTATATCAATTACTTCACTAAATTATTGGTATTTTTCTTAGCTGGAGACCAATATTTTAGGCCCTTGATATTAGCTAACCAAGAAAACTTTTTGTTTCTATGTGTTGCATGTTTATGTAAACCATTAACTTTATAGTAAATTTTATAAATGAATTAATATATTCCATAAGATGTTAGGGTAAAAGAACATTTTTTTCAGCCATATCTGTTGAAATTGATCATGCAACCACAAAATAGATAAAGTGTAAAATACTGAAATAGGAACTGTTCTATTGAGTCCTATACTTGATTTTTTCCAAAAAGAAATGGCCTTAATATTCCTTGGCAGTTTTCAATATAAATTTTTACAGTATACCAAAGTATAAAAAGTTTTTATACCTATTATTTAGTAAAAGTTAAAGTTTTGGTTTCCTTAAGGTTTTGATTTTAAATTTTTTTAAAGAATAATTTAAGATTATTAATTGCAGATTTCTCATTTAGGTGGAGTCGGTGGTAGGTTTTTTTAGGTGGAGCTGGTAGGTTTTTCAACACAGCCTCAATGAACACCCCATTTGTTTGTCACATCTGACAGACATGAATACTTGATTAGTCGTCAGTTAAATCTTTAGCATGCTTTTAGATTAGTGTCATAAGTTAAGATTTTTGTAAGATGAAATTCCTCTAAGATCTTTTTAAGCCTATTATTTATAACAACACAAATGATAGGACACAGAACGTCATTTGTAGGCCAAGGCTTAATATTAAAGCTTCAGAGACAACTTGAAAACCTAATGTCCTAGTTTGCATACTGTTATTGTGTTAAAACATTCTGACTGAAAGCAACACAGGGAGGAAAGGGTTTATTTGGCCTACACATTCCTCTCACAGTTCATCATGTAGTGAAATCAGGAAAGCAATCATGAAGGTAGAACTGCTTACTGATGTGTTCCCCATGGCTTGCTCTGCCTACGTTAATATAAACTAGGCTCACTTGCCCAGGGTGGTACTGTCCACAGTGGGCTGGATCCTCCTCCCACATCAATCATTAAAGGCCAGTCTGATGAGGACATTTTCTCAGTTGAGTTTCCCTCTTTTTAGATGGCTGTAACTTGTGTTCAGTTAAAAAGAAAAAGAAAAAAGAAAAAACAAAACCAACCAGCACACCCAATATATTTTAGATGCGTTTTTTTCCATTTGTGTGTATATGTATGCATGTATCTGGTATGTGATAGAGGGAGGGATTGTGTGTGTGTGTGTGTGTGTGTGTGTGTGTGTGTGTGTGTGTGTGTACGCGCGCCTCGTTTATACAGTGTGGAGGCAAGGAAAAAAAGGTGTCAGATCCCGTGGAGCTGGAGTTACAGGCAATGTGAGACTCCCAATGAGAGTACTGGGAGCCAAACTCAGGTCCTTTGAAAAAAGCAGGAAATGGGGCTGGAGAGATGGCTCAGTGGTTAAGAGCACTGACTGCTCTTCCAAAAGTCCTGAGTTCAAATCCCAGCAACCACATGATGGCTCACAACCATCTGTAACGAGATCTGATGCCCTCTTCTGGAGCATCTAAAGACGCTACAGTGTATTTACATATAATAAATAAGTAAATTTAAAAAAAAAAAGAAAGAAAAAGCAGGAAATGCTCTTAACCACTGAGCATCTTTCCAGCCTTAAACTCAATATTAGAAATCCAAATCAAACCAAACAAACTTAAGACCTGAGCTAAGACTCAGAGAGAGGCAATGGTGAATTAAGACTCAAAAGAGAGGCAATCTATGTATTCTATTCTTTTCCTTTGTCTATTTCATTTAGTCGTAAAACCTTTGTTGCTTTGGCTTTTGTTCACTTTAACTGACTAATTATTAAAATATGTATACCAACATGAATGTATATCTTCATATACTTGTGGAAATATATTCACATTTTGTATTTCATTTATTTATGTTGATTATTTATTTGTGTTGATTAGTTTATGTAATCATATTTCAAATAGGCACTTTTGATTCCTATCTTCATTTAGTATTATTCGAAGTCTGCAGGGAAGGAGCATTTGAAAAGTCCCTGGGGGATTCTGATAATAACTCTGTTAGAAGGAATGATCCAAAACTCTTATCAAAGCTTTTGTGATGACAACTTAAAATAGAATTCAAAGATCAGATCCTGTCTCTTTTAATTGAATTTTGCATTTCCTGACCTTTTGTTTTTCCTAATGAGTAACCAGATCTTTTCTGCTTTTTTGATACGCTGCCTTTGTAACTCAGCTGTGAAGACTAAAGCCGGTAAATGTTATTCTTTGCTCTTTCTGCTTTTCGTCATTTTAAATAGCCCAGTGTCAGTGATAAATTCAAATATGCCTGTAATGTTATATACACAGTCTTTTTTGGCACTAATAGCTTCAGTTGGTGATAATTGTGTGGGTTTTGCTTTTCTTCTTTGTTTCAGATCTTACAAGAAGACACAATGCATTCTCCCTGGATGAACAACACATTACATGTATTTTGTGCAATTAGTGGTACATCAAGTAACAGAGGTTATGGTTCCCCAAGATACGCTGAAGTATGAAGAGATTTGGAAGGAAATGGCAATGAGACTGACCTTTCTCAGGAATATTTGGAGCTGTGCAAATGTTAGCATTTAGAGATTTGATATGTGTGGAGTGTTACCTCCTGACACCAAAATCGTCATGCTTTCATACAGGGTGCTTATGTATTTGTAAATATTTAAGCAACTCGAAAGTGCCTGAAAAATTGCAGCACTGTGCTCGCTTTGTACTTTTTTAGGTAAATCTATATGCCGAAAAGTAGAGCTCAAAACCCTTCATTCAGTTTGCTTAGTTACCGCTTACTAATGAGAATATGTAAAATTGTATAATGGAACCCAATAAAAGGTAAAAAAACTTATTTGTAATTCAAAGCGAAGGAAATAATTCTTTGAATTTAGGCTTGTTCTTGATAAGGATTTGAATTCATTATCATATAAATCCTTGGGCAAGAAAACATTTTAAAAAAAAAAAAAACCCGGGACATGAATAATTGGGGAGAGAATTGGAGTTGCTGCATATTAGGAGTTAAAGCCGGGGTCAAAACAAAACACAGAACCTTGCTTTAACAGGAAATCTTGGGAAGAAAACCCACCAGCCTCACCGCTTGCCATTTGATCCAAGGGTACTCAGCATCAGGGCTGATCCCGCTCCTGTATACAACAGGAGGGATTTGTTGTTTGAGCTTGCTCGTTGGGAATGTCCGTGACACTGAACAAATATCCTTGGAGAATCTGTGGTCTCTATATCCTGTGCAGCTTCAAAGGTGTCCAGCTAGCCTGAGGGGTGACTGTAGTGATTCTTTTCTCCAGTTGCAAAATTAGCAAGCACTGTGAGAGAACTTGTTGGTAACTTGAGCATGTCTTGAATTAGTGTAGAAACACAGATTTAACAATGGCAAGGGTGAACTACATTTGTATCTACGAAGGAATTTCAGATCCCTTCAGTAATCCAGGATAACCCAGGGTATAAAGAACTTTTTAACAGTAGAAAAAGCATAGATAAAATAGCACATTTCATGCAAAACTTCATAGTAGCACACCACAGATGGCACCATGCCTATATATGGAATTGTTATTGTTACATTATTTATATGGTTTGGCTCCCTCGACAAGTAGCATAAACATCTTTTTTTTTCTTTTTTAGTGAAATAGAGAGTAGTGTTAGCAACAGCCTTTGAACCGTGACCAATACGCCATAGAATTCAGGATGACTCACTAGCTGATAAACTACACAAGTCATCATAATAAGAACTCAGGCATTTTAGTATAAATACTGGTTTACCTGAGATGAAGGATCGAGTAATTGATTTAATATCTCTCCCTCCATGCCTACCCTCTCCTCCCTTATCTTCTGTGTGTGTGTTTGAGTGTATGTGTGTGTGTGTGTGTGAGTGTGTGCGTGTGTGTGTGTCCTTCCTGAACCTTAGGCTTTGGTCTGTTGAGTATGAAATATATCACTGAGCATTAACCCAGTCCACCAACAACATACTTCAACTATGGAAAGACAAAGGAAGGGAAATGAAAAGAACAATAGGTGGGGAGTAAGATTGTGGGGAGTAAGATTGTGCCGAGGCTATGTTCCTGCCCTGGGAGTGGGTCAGTAAGAGTATACTTTGTTTATCTAGTCGACTTTCCTAATCCCTAAACACATAAAGGTCATTCTGAGGAATAGGTATGTCTGTTTATCAAAATCCTAATGGAAACTGAAGCTAAATTCTTCAAGGACTTTGCCTGTGTGTGTGTGTCATTTGAAAACATCTCCAGTTACTTTCACATACCATATACATTCATTTGTTTGAAGTACACAGTTCACTCGATGTTTTAGTATATTCAAAAGGTTGTGCAAGCATCATCTCAAATTTGGAACAGTTTCTCACCCACGAGGCCTATGTGCATTAGCAATTACTCCCCTATCCCTGCCATTCACCTACCCCTGCCCCCACCACCAAGCAACCATTATTAATCTGCTCTCCAGCTCTATAGATTTGCCTCTTGGAAACATATAATGTATCTTTTTTGTGCCTGGATTACTTCACATAGCACAAAGTATCCATGCCCATAGCTCATTCATATAGCATATATCAGTCATTAATCCATTCCCTTCCATGCCTGAATAATATTCTTTCAGATAAATATACTGTCTTTTATCTAGTCTTGGGCATTTGAGTTATTTACGTTACAGAGCTCTTAAGGACACTGTTAATCTGAACAAGGGTTTCCAGGTGCTTGTGTGGGTGTATTTTCAGTCCTCTTAGGCATAGATGTGCAAATGGAATTACTGGATCACATGGTAACCCTAACCTTTGAAGGACTATCCAAACGTTTCCCCAGCAGCTGCAGCACTTTGTGTTCCCCTCGGCTGTGTACTGGGTTCCAGCTTCTCCGAACGCCCCCAGCACTATTATCTTTGATTGTCATCCCAGTAGGATCAGTGTGGCATCTACTTGTACTTTGTATTTGAATTCCCCTGATAGCTGACAAAGTTGAGGATTGTTTCACATGGATATTGATCAGTTTCCCATTCGATTTATCTCATTAGTGGGGTAAAATCAGGTTGTCTTTTAATTGTTGAGTCGCAGGTTGTTTTTTTTTTTTAAATATATTCTTGGTAGAACATTCTGTCTCACATATATTATTTGAATATGTGTCTCCTGTTGCTTTTCTTTAAAACAACAGGGTCTTGCTAGTCCACTTGGGCTGTTTCTAAATGCCTAGGGTTAAGCAATATTCTTGTCTCAGCTTGTCAGTGGCAATTTGGGAGACAGCGGAATACTGACAGCTACAGAACACTCCACTTAGGTGTGGCCCACATCTTGATTTACACCACAGTGCAGAATTTCAGAATGAGTCAGTATGAAGCAAAGTTGGGGTTATTTTTTAAAAAAGACCCCTCTCCCCCCACCTGTGTGTGTGTGTGTGTGTGTCCATGCAAATGGGCGCACACTCTTAATTCCTTTCTCTATGTTATGTTTTTTTTTAAAGATTTATTTATTTATGTAGCTGTCTTCAGACACACCAGAAGAGATCATAAGATATCATTACAGATGGTTGTGAGCCACCATGTGGTTGCTGGGATTTGAACTCATGACCTAGGGAAGAGCAGTCAGTGCTCTTAACCGCTGAGCCATCTCTCCAGCCCATGTTATAAGTTTTGAAAGTGGAAGAAAGTACGAGCTCTTTAACTGTGTTCAGTTTCAAGATTTCAAAAGCTATTCTATTCCTTCTGCATGGATATTAGGATAAGCTTATTGATTTTTGCAAAAAAGAGAAAAGGCAGTGGGAATTTATGTAGAAGTTGTAACTAAAACCATAAGCCATCTTAAAATATTAAGGGTACATGAACACTTGACATTTAAAATGTTTTTCCATTAATCTTAACTTTAATTCTTTCAACAGTGTTATATCATTTTTAAAGTTTAGATTTATTTATTTTATATTCATGAGTGTTTTGCCCACATGTATGTCTATGTACCATGTGCCTCCTAGTGCCCTGGAGGTCAGGAAGGTAGCACTTGATCCACTGGAACTGGAGTTACAGATGGTTGGGAGCCACCATGTGGGTGGTAAGAACTGAACCCAGGTCCTCTGCAAGAGCAACAGTGCCTTCTTAATTCTTATGTATTTTTTAAGTCTATGTCTTGCATTTATGTTTTCATTTCATTCTTTAATTCCTTGGGTTTTTTTTAGTTTTTATGCAATTGAATAAGAAATTATCATTTCATTTTTAGATTGCTCATTTCTAGCTTATAGAAACAATTGTGTAATACCTTCGTAGGTTCTTTTATGACCTTTAATTAGGTCCAGTGGGTAATTTGGGTTTCCTCCACTTAATATCCTATAATCCTCCTTTCTAATTGTTTTTGTTGTTGTTGTTGTTTGTTTGTTTGTTTTTTTTCAGACAAGCTTTCTCTGTGTAGCTCTGGCTGTCTGGAACTCATTCTGTAGACCAGACTGGCCACAAACTCAAGAGATCTGCCTGCCTCTACCTCCCAAGTGCTAGTATTAAAAGTGTGCACCGCCACCACCCAGACTCCTCCTTTCTAATCTTGATGCCTTTTGTTTTATATTGGTGCCTCATACCTCCCTAGAACTCCATAACAATTTGAAATGACTATAGTCAGAGCAGTTATTTTACTCTCTGAGTGAAATAGTGTGTGAGTCCATTTCGGTATGGTGCCCGTCGTGTGACTTTAGTAGGTCTCCTTTTTTTATTAGATATTTTCTATATTTACATTTCAAATGTTATCCCCTTTCCTCATTTCCCCTCCCAAAACCCCCTATCCCAACCCCCCCTCCAACTGCTTATTAACCCTACCACTCCTGCTTCCCTGTCCTGGCATTCCCCTGCACTGGGGCAATGAGTCTTCACAGGACCAAGGGCCTCTCCTCCCATTGATGTCCAACAAGGCCATCCTCTGCTACACATGCAGCTGGAGCCATGGGTCCCTCCATGTGTACTCTTTGGTTGGTGGTTTAGTCCCTGGGAGCTCTTGGGGTACTGGTTGGTTGATATTGTTGTTCCTCCTATGGGGCTGCAGCTCCTTCAGTCTTTCCCTAACTCCTCCACTGGGGACCCTGTGCTCAGTCCATTGGTTGGCTGTGAGCATCCCACCTCTATATTTGTCAGGCACTGGCTGAGCCTCTCAAGAGACAGCTATATCATGATTCTGTCAGCAAGCACTTCGTGGCATCCACAATAGTATCTGGGTTTGGTGACTGTATATGGGATTAATCCCTAGGTGTGGCAGTCTCTGGGTGGCCTTTCCTTCAGTCTCTGCTCCACTCTTTGTATTTCCTCCTGTGGGTATTTTGATCTCCCTTCTAAGAAGGACCAAAGTACCCACACTTTGGTCTTCCTTCTTCTTGAACTTCATGTGGTCTGTGAATTGTATCAACAGTCACAAATAATATAAAATACCTTGGTGTGACTCTAAGCAAGTGAAAGAACTGTATGACAAGAACTTCAAGCCTGTGAAGAAAGAAATAGAAGAAGATCTCAGAAGATGAAAGATCTCCCATGCTCATGGATTGGTAGGATTAATATAGTAAAAATGGCCATCTTGGTGAAAGCAATTTACAGATTCAATGCAATCCCTATCAAAATCCCAACTCAATTCTTCATAGAGTTAGAGCAATTTCCAAATTCATCTGGAATAACAACCCAGGATAGCGAAAACTATTCTCCACAACAAAAGATCTCCTGGGGTAATCACCATTGCTGACCTCAAGCTCTACTACAAAGCAATAGTGATAAAAAACTGCATGGTATTGGTACAGAGACAGGCAGGAAAATCAATGGAATAGAATTGAAGACCCAGAAATGAACCCACACACTTACCATCACTTGATTTTTGACAAAGTAGGTCTCTTAAAATATAGTTCACAAAGTTTCCTCTAAATGATTTGCATCTGTATCCTCACAGATTCAGTTCTTCCTATGTTTTATAGGTGGCTCAATTATTCATAGAATCCCTATATGTCATGGAAATGAACACGCCAGTGATCAAGAAGAAATAGACTCCAGTTTACCTAAAGTCAGATATGGCACCAAGGTATTCTGCTTCCGTATTTTCAACTATTCTATACTCTTTCCTGTGATGTCTTACATTAATATTGTGTGACTTTCCAGGAAAACCCAGAATAAGTCCATGTTCTAATTTTTCACTGGTGTGAAATTTGTGCCTAAAAGTTTCATGTATCTCCTCAGAACCTGGCACAGAATACGCAGCTGAATAGTCTCAAGGAGAAAAGGCTTATGTTATAGAAACTGATCTAGCTCCCTTGGAGCCCTTTGTAATGAGCAAAATTATATAGACAGAGATTCTAGCCCTCAGCGAGGTTGTACTTGAAGGAGATAGGAAATATTATTTCTGTAAAAGAGACAATAGATTTCAGTCCGAAGAAATAGTAAATCAGCAGTGTGGTAAGTGCTCCACAAGGCAGAGTCAGTCTAGATTAAGCTGAGGCTTCACAGCAGAGACAGGGTGTGGACAAAACTCCAAGGACTGGGACAGAACCAGCTTATATGTGCTGAATAAACTTTAGGCACAGCTTTAAGCAGGAAATGGAAAAGTTTTAACTTCACTTGAATTGCACTGTGAAGTCTGGTCATTAAATCCAATCACCACTGCTGAGCATGTGCAAAATAAAAGTAATACACACACATTATACATCGTAACATTCTATAGAGTTTTAGCCTTGGAAATACAGTATTTGGGAGAAAAATTTTTCAACTCTCCCAGCAGGTTAAACTTTCTCGTGATTCTTCTCATTTCTAATCAGAACTGTCAATCACCACAGCAGCCTCTGGATAGGTTTCATTAAAATCCTGTAATTCCAGATGACATAGTTTGGTTGATGAGCGCTTAAGGATACTCACCTCCAAACCTCCACTGCCTAGGGCTTTGGCTGGCCTCTTTCATTTGAAGATTTTGGCATTCTTCTGTGTAGGATAGCTGTGTCAGAATTCCAGACTCTCCACTGAATATATTCAATTCTATGCTTACATTTCCTCGCCTGTAAAATGAAGGTGTTAATTTTACTTATACCCTTAAGGGCTCAATAAGTGATCATGTAATATGTAGAAAATAATGTCTGTGCACAACAGGGCAATGATCAGTCACAAAAGTCCTTGTGTCTTGCAAGCACAACAACCTGAGTTTAGAACCCCAGGACCCATATAAAAAGCCAAGCATGGTAGTGTGTGCTTGTAATTCCAAGAATACTGAGATGGGAGTGCTAGAGTCAGATCTCCAAAGCTCACTGGTTAGCCACACTACCCCTGGAGAAGTTCAAAGCCCTTGAGAGACCTTGTCTCAAAAGGTGGAAGGTGTTCAAGGAACTGACATCATCTTTTTTTTTTTTAACAGATCTAGCCTCGAGTTTATTTGTAAAAACAGCATAGGACACTGGTCAACTGCAAATAGTGTGTGGGTAGGTGTGTCACAGCAGTCCATCTGTCTTCACACTGGCAGAAACATTTTCTATGGGGCCTTCACAGGGACCTGGGTATATTTGGGAGCCTGAGCTGGAGCTGAAGCCTGGGCCTTAGCTGGAGCTTTGGCCTCTGCCTTGGTTTGAACCTTGGGCTTTGGCTGGCAGAGCCTATGCTCCTTGGCCGTGTAGCTTCGAATCTGCTTCCCAGGCTTAGGGTGAGTGAGGAAAGCCAGGCGGCTGAGTTTGCGCCTGGAGCCCTTTGGCATCTTGGGCTTGATGGCCTGAGGCTTCACATGGGCCTTGATGGCCTCTGCGCGCGCACTCACTGTCTTTGCACTGTTGGCCTGTGTCTTCTTCAGGCCTTTCTTGTTGTGCTTCTTGGCAAAGCGCATGTTCCTCAGGAACTTGGGGTCAACCCCCTTAAGAGATTTGTATCTTTATGACCAGGGTTTCTTGATGCCATTTCTGTGCCATTTGCAGGGGTTGTGTGTGGTATGGTTCTTGGACTTGGCCATATCTGCATGGTCACCTGCGGCTCCCTGGAACTGGTATCATCTAAGGTTGTGTTCTGACCCTCACAGTAGTTTATGTAATAGTTGTACCCACCCACATAGGGACACTGCTTGCACACATACACAAAAATGTGGTGCTTGCTACATCTACATAATTGTCACATTATATGTGAGCTATAACTCTGATCTTGTCCCTAAAGCTTAAGAGAATTTTGACAGCCATCACACCCTTGCTGTCTGGTTTTAACCACTGCATTTTAAATGGAATGGTCCATGATTAGGTGAAGATCAGGCCATTTTGACTTTTGATATTTCATAAATCACCCATGGCCTCCCTTACTCACCAGATCATGGGGTTCTTTGCCCCCATTTAGGCATATAATTTCTCGTGTGTGTGTGTGTGCGTGTGTGTGTGTGTGTGTGTGTGTGTGTGTGTACCAGCAAATACATACAAATGTTGGCTGTTACCAACCAGCACCGCACATCCTAGCTGAACAGAAGCCAGGTGTCTTTCTTTTGCTTGCACAGGCTTCTACCTGCCTCACTGCTTCCTGGAACCTACCTTGGCTTCCTTCCACTGGGAGAAAGATACAGCAGCTGTTTCCGAGAGAAAACTCTCGTGAATAGTTGTCTTAAATTGAATGTAGTCCTCTTGTTAATATTCCCCTGCCAATTCCCACATAACTCTTCTGTTCTGTGGCTCCCTTGATTTGAACCAGGAAAGGTTTTCAGACTTCCCTTTCCCCACTGTCTATCCATTCCTCTTTTTTTTTTTTTTAGAAAATGGGCCTTAAATTCACAGCAATCTCCATCCTTCCAAAGTACTGAGGTTACAAGCATGAGCTATCATAGCCAGTTCATTTTGTGTATAACAAGCATTTTAGTCCAAACGGGTTTGTTTGCAGATACGTAATACCAACCTTGGATAGTGTCCATATGGTTGGGGTATATCTTCTCCTTCCCTTTCTGGTGAAGCACTAGCCTGTCTCCCCTAAACCTTGCTAAGCCACATTGTCCCCATCCCTTAGTTCTTTGCTTTCTCCAGGGATACTCCCACATTCCCATGCTGTGTGCTACTTACTCAATTTCCGCTGTCCAGCGGAATGCAGCCCCACAACTATGCTCCATAACTCCAAGCCAGTTACACCTAATGGCATTTGAACAAGTCCCCAAAAGCTTCTGTGACTGGGACAAATTGACAGAATTTGAACAATCCCTTCCAATAGGTCCTGAGGTGGTTCTGACTACAGTGTCCCTTTTCAACAATGACTTACAATTTCTTCATGAGTCATGAATGCCTCTAGACCTTAGGTCCCCCTGCCTGCCCCAAGCTCTGCAGGAAACATTTCTTCCACAAGGCTATGAGAAAACCATGCCCCTAGTCAGTTTCTTTCCCCTCCTGCTGTGATCATGACACATCCCTGAGACATCAGTTAGGCCACCACCCACCAGGCTACCAGGATGTGGCTGAGGTGGGGGTGGAGTGCTTTGCACTTCCCCTTTCCAGGAAGCCAACTAACTCTAAATTGCTCCATCCTTCCCACTGACACCCTCCTAGTTGATCTGGAGTGCTCGCTTCCATGGTTTTTCACAGGAGTGGTTGCTACTTTAGACCGGGGGTTCTCAACATGTGGGTCGTGATATCTTTGGGGGGGTGTCAAACAACCTTTTCACAGGGGTGGCCTAAGACCAGATATTTACATTACAATTCATGTAAAAAAAACAATTCATAACAGTAGCAAATTTACAATTATGAAGTAGCAATGGAAATAATTTTATGGTTGAGGGGTCAGCGCAAAGTGTCACAGAAGTAGGAAGGTTGAAAACCTTAGCTTCAGATCTTGGAGCAGGGGTTCTTAACTAGAGGTGATTTCACCAGTCACTGGACATTTGGCAATGCCCAGAGACACTTTCTGTTGCCATAACTGAATGGAGGAGTTGCTACCAACATCTGATAGGCAATGTCTAAGAATACCATTAAACATCCTACTATACACAGGCAGTCCTCAACGACCAAAACATTGACTTAAGCCTGGAGAGACAGCACAGTGGTTTACTGGTTGCTCTTTCAGGGGATGTGAGTTCACTTCTCAGCACCCACAACAGGCCACTCACAACTGTGTAACTCACCTCTGACACCTCTGGCCTCTACAGGCACCTGTGGCTCAATGTGAACATACCCACACATGCATACATGCATCTATGTATAATGTAAAATAATGAAAATAAATCCTTAAAATAGTTGATAGTGTAAACAGCACAAAAGATGAGAAACACTGTCTTGAAAGGACTCTTTGCCTCACTGGACTTTCACATGCCTGGATTTTTTTTCTACCCTTACTTCCAACTATCTATCCCATTGCATGCTTCTGTATCACAAGCAGCGACAATCTGCCTGACCTTTGTTCCTAACTCAGCACTTCACTTTCAGGTTAGCCAGACTAGGGCAGGCAATTGGAATTCTATTTAAGTTGCTACCTGAGAAGCAATTCAGTTCTTTAATGAAATGAAATAAAAATAAAATAAAATGAAGTAAGACCTCTAAAGTGATTAATCTTAAACCAGGTGTAGTGGTGTACATCTTTAATCCCAGCACTCAGGAGGCAGAGGCTGAGGCAGAAGCAAATGGATCCCTGTGAGTTCCAAGCCAGCCTGGTCTACATAGTGAGTTCCAGGACAGTCAGGGCTACACAAAGAGACACTGTATTGAAAAAGTAGAAGGAAAAAAATGCCAAGATTATTAATCCTGAATAAAAAGCCTTAGGTAGGGGCAGGGTTATAGAGCTATTTATTGAAATATTTAAAAACAACAACAACAAAGTCTAGAATCAAGGGATATGTGAACCTTTTTTATGTTGCTCATAAAGATAAAATTTCTCTCCCAAATGTCTATCATTTTAAGATCATCCCAATAAAAATTCCAAATTAAAAATTCTAAACTTGACAAAGTGAGTCTAAAGTTTATTAGGAAAAAAAATAAAAATGTAGAAGCGATGGCAGATATGGTGGTTCAGACCTTTATTCCACTCAAAGGGCTGAGGCAAGAGGATTCCAAGTTCTGGACCAGCTGTGTTTTACGGCAAGACTCTGTTCCAAAACAAGCTTTATTTTAACATTATTTTGGAAATGCTGAGTAAATAATATTGGAGCAACTGACTATGCATTTGCATAAAATTTGAGAATTTAATTGATCACAGATTAACGTGTAAAAGCCAAAAACTTGAGATGAACTATAACAAGAGTCCTTACAAATCAATAAGATGGTTGTGAGCCTAGCCTTTAACGGCTGAGCCATCTAGCAGCCTTATTTATAATAGCCAGAAGCTGGAAAGAACCCAGATGTCCCTCAACGGAGGAATGGATTCAGAAGATGTGGTATATTTATACAATGGAATACTAATCTGCAATTAAAAACAATGAATTCACAAAATTCCTAGGCAAATGGTCAGAACTTGAAAATATCATCCTTAGTGAGGTAACCCAATCACAAAAGAACACACATGGTATGCAGTCACTGATAAGGGGATATTGACCCAGAATCTCGGAATACCCTAGACACAATTCGCATATCAATAGATTTCTAAGAAGATGGAAGGAGAGACCCCTGGTCCTGGAAAGACTGGATGTAGGGGAATGCCAGGACAGAGAAGTGAGAGGGGATTGAATGGGGAAAAGAGGGAGGGAAGGGGGCTTATGGGACTTTCAGGGGGGGAGGAAACAGGAAAGGGGAAATGATTTGGAATGTAAATAAAAAAACTTAGAAAATAAAAAAAAAACAAATCAATAAGATGACATTTTTCAGTAAGAAAGTGGGTGAAGTACAGCTGGATATATAGTTCCAGAATAGGGTGCTTATGTATAGTATAGTAGCATATGTGAGGCCCTGGTTTCAATCCACAATAAAGAAAGCAAGTGGGGCTGGGGCTGGGGCTCAGCTGATAGGATGCTTACCCAATATAGTAGTTTGAATAAAATGTCCCCCATAAATGTATAGAGAGTAGCACTACTAGGAGGTGTGACTTTGTTGGAGTATGTGTGGTTTTGTTGGAGGAAGGGAATCAGATCACTTCCTACTGCCTGTGGATCAAGATGTAGAACTCTCAGGTCCTTCTCCAACACCATGTTTGCCTATATGTCACAATGTTTTCCACTTGGTTTTAGGAAAGAATTTCCAATAATTTCTGAATGTCTCTGTCTTAGGGTTTCTAGTGCAATGAAGAGACACCATGATCACGGTGATTCTTATAAAGGACAACATTTCATTGGGGCTGGCTTACATTTCAGAGGTTTAGTCCATTATCCTCATGGCACTGAGTTTCATCTCCACTAATATATAAAGCCAGATGCAGTGGTACACACGTATAATCTCAGTCAGCACTTGGGAATTATAGGTAGTAGAATCCCAAATGCAAGGTCATCCTAAGCTACATAATAAAGTTTGCAGCTATATAAGACCCTGTCTCAAAAAAAAAGGGAAAGAATATGAATAGGCAATTTGCAAGATAATAGAAATGGCCCTAAACATATTATTACCGATTTTATTATTAAAGAAACACAAGGTTAGAGAGAGATAGAACTCAGCCATTAAACACGAAGACTCACAGCCAAAACTTCAAGAAATGTAATTAAAACAATAGTGAATAGAGGATGAAACATCTTTATCACACTCTAAGAAAAATCAAAATACGAATAAACATTGAGCCACCTAGTCTAAAAAAAAAAAAAAAAAAAAAAGATTGCTACAACTTGTGTCACCTTCCCTTGGCTTCTTGCTTATTTTTTCTTTTTCTTACCACCCATAACTACTACTCCCCAGAACAGGCCCCTCCTAGATGTCTTGCCATCTTGATAAAGATGGAGTAAGTCAGAGTTTCGATAGACATGCCAAGAAAGGTTTTCACATCCATTACAAATCTGTTTGATTTTGTTCTTGTTATTATTGTCGTTTCTTTAAAAAAAAATTTTTTTTTTGGTTGGTTAGTTGGCTGGTTTTTTTTTTCTGGTTTGAGAAAGAGACCTTTTACCAAGATGACTAATACCAATAATGAATCTGTCCAGGTGAGGACTCAGCCCTGAGTCACAAAGGTACCACAGTTCTGTTGCCCCATACAGAATATTATCTAAACAAAACATAAGCACAGCAATTATAAGGCAGGACTCAAGCTGAGGCAGCAATACACATGGGATTGCTGCAGATGGGTAAGGAGGGAAGAAGAAGAGGGTGTGTAAAGAAATCATATCACTAGGATTGATGAAGTCCCTGGCCCTATTCTAAGTTTGAATAAAATTATCTGATTCATTGTTCAATATAACATTGTAAAGTCATTTATTAATCTTTCCCTTGTTATTAATGAGGAGCCTAAGAGACATTAAAGCTAGGTGACTAGTTTGAGGTTAATTGATAGTTGGCAGAGCTGGGATTTGAATCCAGACCTGCTGATGGGGCAATTTTCACTCACATTCCTTCTGAGAGGAATCAAAGGGAAAAGAGATCTAAGAGAACAGAAGGAAGGTGAAAGAGAGGCTCAAGTTCTCAAACATTGGGAAGCAGTTATCAGAGGGTGCCCAGATTCCTTTGCAGTTCTAACCCAAGCTCTTGCAATGTCAGTCCTTGGTCACTGTTACCAAAACTTCCTGAGATGATCTGGTTAGAGGGATTCCATCTAGGGAAATAGGCATTATGCATAGAAATAAAGACTCTTTTCATGCCATGAAAAAAAGCGTTTTCAGAAGGAATCCACTTGAGTTCAGTAACGTAAAAGTACTGGCTTTGGGTCCCTTTTCCTCCCGTGTCCCTAGGCATAACCTAGACAGCAACCAATTGAAAGCTCCCCTTATGCCCTTCTCTCGGCATTTAGCTGACATTTAAGTAGGAAAGGATACATTTTCAGCTTTGTTATTTGGTTGGCTCTTTGAGACAGAATCTCTCTGTGTAGCCCAGGATGGCCAGAATTCTCTGTAAAATCCAGACTGATCGTGGACTTGCAGCAATTGTCCTATCTCTACCTTCTGCGTGCTGGAATTACATGCAGCAACCCACATGGCTGAACTGAATTAAACTGTAACAAACCATTCCATCTTAGTAAACTTAGATGGGTTCAGTTTTTTAAATCTATTCTGTTTATTTATCCCCATGGTGCTGACAAGGGAACTCGGGCATTATACATGTTAGGTAAGTGCTCTATCTACCCCAGCACGACACTCCCAGACCTTTACACAAAATTTTTCTATACTAATAGTGTTATTATCTATAATACCTATTCTACTATTCGTTCTGTAATTGTGACAAAACACTGGCCAAAAGGGAGAACAAAGGGATTATTTGACTATACTTACAGATCATAGTCCATCACTGAGAGAAGTCAGTGCAAGAACTCCAGCAGGAACTTGAAGCAGAAATCATGAAGAAACGATGTTTGCTTGGTTATGCACAGGCTAATGCTTGTCTAGGTTTTTTTATACAGCCCAAGACCATCTGCCCAGGAATGATGCTGCCCACAGTGGGCTGGACTTTCTACATCAATTAACAATGAAGAACCCCCACCACATGCCCACAGGTCAATCTTATTTATACAGTTTGTCAATTGAGATTCTTTCTCCCTTCAATAATTATGGAATGTGATCTGTCAATTACTAGAAATATACATACATACATATATATATATGCATATATATATAGACAGAGAGAGAGAGACAGAGACACAGAGAGATATATTCAGAATATATATATATTTCATTTCCAACTGACAAAAAGTTATATATGCTTTGGGGTTCAAAGTAATGTTTTGATACTTATATCTTGTAGTATACTTATCATCCCACATACTTATTTCTTTATGGTAAAACTGTCTGGGGGCTGGAGAGATGGCTCAGTGGTTAAGAGCACTGACTGCTCTTCCGAAGGTTCTGAGTTCCAATCCCAGCAATCACATGGTGACTCACAACCATCTGTAATGGAATCTGATGCCCTCTTCTGGAGTGTCTGAAGACAGTTACAGTGTACTTACATATAATAAATAAATAAATAAATAAATAAACTGTCTAATACCCACCCTTCCAGTAATCTTGAAATACATAATGCATTAATCTATAGTCATAGTCAGGAGATTAGCAGACTCTATTCTTCCTGACTAGCTGCAACTTTGTGCCATTTAAACCTCTACTAACGGGATTTATATAATTTATAAAAGCCAATTTTGATTTGTTCCAGAGTCTACTATACCTCTCTTTTCCATTTTCCAGCCCCTGACCTAAATTCTCAAGAGTCCTCTGATCTTCATCCACTGTGTTTCTCAATTTTAGGATTAGATTGGGATCAGTTCTTTTTTCTCACTGCTAGGACCAAATACCTGACAAGAAGCAGCTTAAGGCAAGATGAGTTTGTGTTTGGCTATCAGTTGGATGCTGGAGCTCTCTGCTATGGTAACAGGAGGGTGAGACAGCAGAAGCGGAGTGAAGCAAATGCCAGTGCTCAGCTCACTTTTTCCTTTTTCCTTTTTCCCTTATTATTCAGTCTAAGACTCCAGCCAATGCAAAGGTGCCACCCACAGTTAGGGTGAGTCCTCCATCCTCAGTTAAACCTCTCTGGAAACCACCACACTGGCAAGAGCTGTCTCCTAGGTGATTCCACGTCCAGTTAGGTTGACAACCCACATTAATCATTGTGGCATTCTGTAGACATCAAACCTTTATTACCAGATCAACATCAAAACATAAGATATAAATGGGAGTCTAGACCCTTCATCAAGTTAGTGGAAAGATACTCTGGACGTTTATACGCCTATTTCTGGAGAAGGGGAAGAGTGTCTTCAGCTAGGGCCTCTTTCATGAGTCCCCAAGCCACATACCCAACTGTTTGCTGAGTTGTTTTCCTCAGGTGGCCCTTGCACACGTGCCAATCATATGCCTTCACAAGCTTCCTCCTCTTCTCTTTTAGAAGATTATATTTTCATTTATTCTTTGAAATTCTTATATATTCACAGACTATTTTAATCATATCCATCATTACCATCCTCCAGTTCTCCTCAGTGTCCCCCTCTAAATGTTCTTCCAAAATGTATGAATTCCACATTTTTTGTTGTTATTGCTACCCTCCAAGTCAAATTAGTACTGCCCATATGTGAATGGGTGAAGAGCCATCCATTGAAGTATGAACAATCTACTAGCAGCCAGGTCCCCATGGGGGAACGACAGCATTTCTGCCAAGGGTGAGACACTGCTCTCCCACTCCTGTTGGAACTTTCACTGGCTTTATATGTGCAGGTAATCACAGTTGCTGTGAGATGGGGTATGTAAAAGCCATATCCAGTCAATAAATCAGCATTTCATAGCTTTCCCACTTATCTGCCAGTTCTTACATTCTTTCTGTCCACTCTTCAAAGATGTTTCCTGAGCCTTGGATTGGGGGAGGGTAATATAGAGGACTAATCCACACCTTAGAACTCAAATCTCTTCACACTTTGCACTTCAAACAATTACCAGCCTCTGCATTAATTGTTACCCATTTCAAAAAGAAGCTTTCCCCCCTACCCCCCAAAATTAGAAGCAACATAAATCTATGGATATAAACATGAATATTCAGAAAGCAGTTTGACAGAATGACCATTTAGCAAAACAACAGTAGGTTCCTCCTAGGACTCATGATCTCCCAAGTCATGAGCTTTTGCCCAGGTTTACATGGTCAGGCAGGAAATTCCTTCTGTGGAGCAGGCCTCATATTCAATTAGAAAGTAGTTGGAAAATAGCTGTCATTGCCACTATTGCACAGATAGATGCATCTTACCAGACAAGTCAGGATGGTAGCATTCTGCATCCAGTGTTGGTGAGATCATTGCTGTCTTTTCTCCCTTAGACATTAAACCTTTAAATTACACCTTCTGACACTATGTAAGCTAGCCAGGATGACATTTCCTAGTCAAAAGAGGTTAATTTCTCTATGTCCTATATTCAATATGACTAGAATAAAATGCCTATTCCAAAATAACTGTTTATGAATAACATCAATAATAATAATAATAATAATGCCTTTCTTAGCATGTCTAGTGAGACTCTGACCAACTCCTAGACTTCTTTACATCTTTTTTTTTTGTGTGTGTGTGTGTGCGTTTTTCCAAAGATTTATTTATTTTATGTAAGGACACTGTAGCTGTCTTCAGACACACCAGAAGAGGGCGTCAGATAACTTTACAGATGGTTGTGAGCCACCATGTGGGTGCTGGGATTTGAACTCAGGACCTTTGGAAAAGCAGTCAGGTGCTCGACTTCTTTACATCTTAATAAAGAAGTAAAAAGCAAGAAACCAAGAAAAGGTGACATAAGTAGCACTTGTATTAAATTAGGTGGCTCAGTGTTTCTCTACCTTTTGCAATACTTATTTATTAAATTATATTAATCGATAATAATTGTTAATCATTGTTTATAATTTCTTTATTAGATTTTGTGGAAGGTGTACAACCAAGAGCAATGGCAATAGCCTGTATTGTTTTAGGTGACTCTGGAGCCTCCTGACCAATAACTTGTAAGAATGTATATTATGCATGGCACTGAGCTTTTCATTTACTGACCCATGTCTTCTGGAAGCATTGTTGACTGTCCATGCAGGTTACTTCCATTGAAACTCCTTTTTTATGTGTATTAGTGTTTTGTCTGCATGTATGTCTGTGTGCCATGTGAGTGCCTGGTGCCTACAGTCACTGGAAGAAGGTGTCGGATCCCCTAGAGCTGGAGTTACACACTATTGTTAGCAACCATGTAAGTCCTAGAAACTAAACCCCAGGGCTTCTCTAAGAACAACAAATGCTCTTAAGCACTGAATAATGTCTTCAGGTCCATATATATTTAAATCATCTCTAAATTACTTATAATGACAAGTTATGCAAATTGTTGCTTTACTGCTTTATTTGGGGAATAATGAGGAAAGGGATACATTCTCAGTAAGGGTTCAATGCTTTTAAACTTATAGCCCAGACTAGCCATGCTCTGTGTGGCCTAGACTGGCTTCAAACTCTAACAATCCTCCTGCCCCAGCTTCCTGAGCACTGAAATTACAGATAAGAGCCAGCATGCATGACTGCAATTATTTTTTAATATCTTCACCCAGCCATTGACTCCACATATTCAGAACCCACAGAAATGGATAGCAGGTTGTAGCTGAGGCTCTGTTACAAGTATTCAGCTCTGCTGTGGCAGTATGAGAGCTGCCATCAACAATATGTAACAAATGGGTGGGGCTGTGCTCCAATTAAAGGCAATGAAAGATGGGTGCTATGACGTATTTCTGTCATAACAGTATGTTATGTACAGCCAAGTACTGTCAGAAGAGTACTTGAATTATAGAAGCGAGATGATAAGGAATTGAAAGTCATGCTTGGCTGCTTACTGGATCTGAGGCCTGCTTGGGCTACTCTCTCAAATAGAGATAGATCAGATTTGGCACATGAACTACTCTCCCTTGCCCACAGGATACTTATCCATTTTCCTTCCTTACATCTAATCATGCAAACCCTATGTAGCTCACTTCCTAAGTAGCTGTTAAATGTATCCCCCTCTTCACCCACATTTATACCATTTTAGTTCATGTCTTTGTCCATTGAGCTTTCTGACTGGGACAAGTTAAGCAAAGATAAAGACTGCATGGGAAGATGCTTTACGAGCACAGCCCATGTCCTTCTCAGGTTTCATTTCACTTCTGTTTTTGTTTGATTTGTGAGATTAAAAAAAATCCAGCAATGGAGCCCCAGGCTATGACTTAGGATGGTAAGCAGTGCTGTATCATCCTTGTTGACTTGCCACAATACTGCACAAAAGCTATCTAAAGAAGGGAGGGTTTACACTGGTTCTCAGTGTGAAGGTACAGTCTCTTCTAGTGGGAAAATATCAAAGGAGCTGACAGCAGGAGTGTCAGAGAGTTGGTCGCATTGTGTCCACAGTCAGGAAGCAGACATCCCCCTGGAACTTTTTCTTTTTGGCAAGTTGGGATTTTTTTCTTTTGTTTTTTTTTGGGGGGGTTTGTTTTTTTTTTTTTTTTGGTTTTTTTTTTTGAGACAAGGTTTTACTGAGTTGTCCAGAGTAGCCATAAAGTCACTTTCTGGTCCATATGCTCCTCAATTTTTCATCCTCCTATTTCTGCCTTCCAAGTAGCTAGATTTACAGGCCTGTGCTGAAAAGCTTCCAGTAAACTTCAGTTTCTGTCTCCCCAACAGATTCTTTTCCAAGAGTTCCCCATCTCAGCTAAGTGACATCAACGCTTAAACATGTCCTTAGAGAAGAAGTGTCAATGTTGCACCTGTGACCTCCCCCTTTATTTACCACCTTTTGATCCTTCAGTAAAATGTTTTTGGCCCCGCCTATAAAAGCTATACACCTAACCTGCCCTTTTTCATACTGCTACACCAGTCTAAACAGCTCTTATCTCATGCCTGCCAAACTGGAGTGGCCTTGAGCTTCCCTCCCTGCCTCCACCCTTCACCACCTGGAGTCAACTCAATAGTCAAATAATCTATTTTGATCTTAATTCTTTGTACATGTGCATGTGTCAGTGTGCATTGTTCATATGCAAATGTTATGGACATGCATGTGGAGGCCACAGGTTAACCTTAGGCATTGTTCCTCAGGAGCTGCCCACTCTATTTTTCACCTTACTTGAGTTTATTTGACTCGAGTGTTCTGCCTGTATGCTCAGGGAAACCAGAAAAAAGGTGTGGAGCCTCTGGAACTGGACTTGTGAGCTGCCATGTATCCTCACTGCGCCATCTCTTCAACCCCTCACTTACTTTTTTGGACAAAGTCTCTCACTAAGATCAGAGGCTCATTGATTGGGTTAGGCTAACTGGAAGATGACCATAGTGGAAGAACAGCTAACTGGACCTTGAAGATGAAATCTAGAGCTACAG
This sequence comes from Tokudaia tokunoshimensis, assembly GCA_036184795.1. NCBI lineage: Eukaryota > Metazoa > Chordata > Mammalia > Rodentia > Muridae > Tokudaia > Tokudaia tokunoshimensis. The sequence continues at coordinate 104,931,456 of BTHU01000023.1, forward strand.
CAGCTATCTTACACCAGGATGTTACCTGACATGTAGAAGCTACAAAGAAAGGAATAATAAAATGGAAGAAGAAACTCAGGTGCCAGAGAACACTGGGGGCTCAAACACTTTATATCAGCCCCACACTGCTTTTTTCTGAACTATAATGAAAAGATTGTTTTTTATTGTTTATAGAACTATTATTTTGGAGCATTGTTATTTTCAGATGAAACAAATACCAAACAATACAACACACATATGGAGAGAGGAGTTAAGGCTTTGAAACCAAGAATACTATAGAAAAGCCTGAATTTAAAAAGTGCATTTTATCTATCTATCTATCTATCTTTCCATATATTTATTTATTTGTGTGTGTCAACAATAAGCCCCTTGTGTTTTATAATTTTAATGTTTTTCCATATATTTTTTCAATTTTATCAGAAATATTTTCCATGTAAATCTTCAATTTTATCAGAAAATGTTTATAATTCTACTTTCAATCAACTTAGGAATATTTTAATTCCTACCAATTTATCTGTATAAATTTCTTCAATTTTATCAGAGATATTTTCCATGTAAATCTTCAATTTTACTCTCAATCAATTTAGGAATATTTTTATGCCTACCATCTTATCTGTATAATTTTTCATGAAATTCAACGTCAGTTTTAACATGTTTTTCTATATATTTCTTGAGTTTTATCAGAAGTATTTTCCTTGTACATTTTCAGTTTTATCAGAAAATGTTTATAATTCCACTTTCAATCAACTTAGGAATATTTTTATGCCTACCATTTTATCTGTATAATTTTTCCATGAAATAGTCAATCTTAACGTGTTTTTCTATATATTTCTTCAATTTTATCAGAGATATTTTCCATGTATATTTACACAATGGAATACTACTCAGCAATTAAAAACAATGAATTCATGAAATTCTTAGGTAAATGGGGAACAGGGAGAGGGAAGAGGGCTTATGGGACTTTTGGGGAGGGGGGAACCGGGAAAGGGGAAGTCATTTGGAATGTAAATAAAGAATATAGAAAATAATAATAATAATAATTGATAATTTCAAAAAAATTCCATTTAACCTGGCAAGGTGGGCCATACCTCTAATCCTAGCATTTGGGAAGCAGAGGCAGGATGAGGAGTTCAAGGTCATCTTCAACTAGATAGAGAGTATGATGCCAACCTGGATTATATGAGACCCTGTTTCAAAAAATAAAGGAGGACGAGAAAAGCAAAGAAAATATCCATTTTTTTCTTTTTTCATTTTTTTGAGACAGGGTCTCTCTATGTAGTCTTGCCTGTCCTAGAACTCTCTATGTGGACCAGGCTGGCTTCAGACTCAGAGATTCTGTTGCCTTTGCCTCCCAAGAGCTGGAATTAAAGGCAAGCACCACCATGCTCACCTGAAAAATATCATTTTCCATACCTTAAAAATATTCCATGAGCCAATAATAGTGCCCAGTTCCTGAATGACGCCTTACCATATGTTCTACAACCGAAAAAGACTCACAGCTCTCATACCTTTAAAATGTATGTTTAAGGTTTTACAACAGACTGGAAATCAATATTTGTCAAAGAGATTGCCCATAGTTTTCTACAAAGAATAGGAGCTAATAATTTTATTGATCATTTGCTAGGTGCTGGGCCCTGTTCTGAGCACTTCCCATGTGTGAACACATTTGATCCAATACCATCTGAAGTAAGGGCCACAGTCATCATAATTCTCTAAAGGAGGAAGCAAAAGCACTGAGAATTCAAGGAACTCGCATGTGGCCACACTAACAGCAAGTGCTGGAGCTGGGATTCCACACCAGACTTCTGGCTACAGAGCCTTTGCCCTTAACTATACTGAAATCTTATTTTCAGCATCAGTACTTTTGCAGCAATGGTACTTTGAGTTGTTGCTGTGCATCAAGTGAGACTGTTTCCATGAGTTAATAGACAAAAGCAGATAGACACTATTTTTAGTAGATCATTAATTTAACTTTAGTAGAACTGTCTGCTCGTAGCTTTTCAGTACTACTAATCTTCCACACACAACCATGAAAAGGTTACTGAGACTAATCAGAAAACACAGTCTTCAAGGAAGTCTTGCCTATTATTTTAGTTTTCATCAAGCTTCTTGTCGATAGCAGCTTTGTGGGGTAGGATAGAGGCAAAGAGTGAAGCTGGATTTCATAGAGCCCAGGCGGCCTTCCAAACTGAATATGTAGCAGAGACTACTCTTGCTCTTCCTGCCTCCAGCCCGAGTGTTGGCATGATAACCACTTCATCATCATGCCCAGTGACAACAGATTTATTTTAGTATAATTTACTCATTCATAGTGAATTCAGACCTGGAGACATAGCTTAGTGGTAGACCAGTTGCCTAGCATGCCTGATGCCCTGGATTCTAGCCTCAGAACCAACCCTATTAAATGTAGATAGCTCTAGCAAATTCAAGGGGGTTCAGTGTGCTCTTGTGCTCACTGGGAATCACTTTCCACCACCTTCACACACCTTTAAGTCACTATTAAATTACTCTCTGTTTATTAGTTTTTCTAAATGTCTGCATAATAAAATAGCATAGCATATAGTCCTTTGTGAATAGTTTCTTTCACTTAACATAATGTTTTCATGGTAGGACAATAAAAACAAATGATTACTTAACCCTTTTATGGGGCTAGGGGGTGGAAATTGAGTCCTTGGGCATGTTAGATAAGTGTTCAACTCCTGAGCTACAACCAAAGTTAATTCTATAATCTAACTAATTTACAGAATTCAGATATTTTGGGCTATAGAGATAGCTCAGCAGTTAAAAATATTGGCTGCTCTTTCAGAGGACCTAGGTTCAATTACCAACATCATATATGGTGGCTCACAACCATTTAAAACTCTACTTTTAGGAGACATGATACACTCTTCTGCCCTCCACCAGCATCAGTGGTAAAATATGTAAGTGGTACTCAGTTATACTTGTAGGCCAACACCCCTATGCATAGAACAATTTTTAAAAAGTAATTCTAACATATTTGTCCTTTTAAGTCTTCTTTTTAATTTTTAAATATTTTGCCTTTGTGATACAAGTTTCACTATGTAACCTTAGCTTGCCAGGAACTTACTATGTAGACCAGGCTAGCTTCAAAATTACACAGATCTACCTGCCTCTGCCTCCTCCATTGTACTGGGATTATAAACCTGCATTACTAAGACCAGCTTTTTTTTTATAACATGGATTAGGGACAGAACTCAAGCATTTTATTGTCAGAAATATAGCTCCAGTTCCTAGAAAACATTTTGTAATACTTTTTCTTTGAGACAGGCTCTCATGTAGCCCAGGCTGTCCTCCAACTATAGGTAGCTGAGAATTATTTTGAACTTCTATTCTTCCTATATCCACCTCCCAAATACTGGGATAGAGTACACCATCATGCCAAGTTTAAGCAGTGCTGAGGGATTCAACCCAGGGCCTTGTATATGCTAGGCAAGCATTCTGCCAACTGAACAACCCTTACATGTTTATGGTAATAAAGGTAAATAAAACAAAATTTACCATGTTATCATGTTTTGTTATATTGAGAAGAGGTCTTACTATGTATCATAGTGGCTTCAAAGTCCCTCCATGTTGTAGCACAGGTCAGGATGGTGTTTTATTCTACATATAAACCTTTTTTTTCCATTCATCCACTACCGAACCTTTGGGTTATTTCCATCATTGAGCTATTGTGAATAGTGCTGCTAAGAACATGGATGTAAATGCCTTTTGATTGCTTGCTTTTTTTTAATTTTATTTTTTTAATTTAGATTCCAAATCACTTCCCCTTTCCCGTTTCCTCCCTCCCCGAAAGTCCCATAAGCCCCCTTCCCTCCCTCTTTTCTCCATTCAACCCCCTCTCGTTACTCTGTCCTGGCGTTCCCCTACATCCAGTCTTTCCAGGACCAGGGGTCTCTCCTTCCATCTTTTTAGAAATCTATTGATATGCGAATTGTGTCTAGGGTATTCCGAGATTCTGGGTCAATATCCCCTTATCAGTGACTGCATACCATGTGTGTTCTTTTGTGATTGGGTTACCTCACTAAGGATGATATTTTCAAGATCTGACCATTTGCCTAGGAATTTCGTGAATTCATTGTTTTTAATTGCAGAGTAGTATTCCATTGTGTAGATATACCACATCTTCTGAATCCATTCCTCCGTTGAGGGACATCTGGGTTCTTTCAAGCTTCTGGCTATTATAAATAAAGCTGCTATGAACATAGTGGAGCATGTGTCCTTATTGCATACAGGTAAAGTCTCTGGGTATATGCCCAGGAGTGGTATAGCCGGATCCTCCGGGAGTGTCATGCCCAGTTTTCTGAGGAACCGCCAGACTGCTTTCCAGAGTGGTTGTACCAGCTTGCAATTCCACCAGCAGTGGAGGAGTGTTCCTCTTTCTCCACATCCTCGCCAACAACTGCTGTCTCCTGTGTTTTTGATCTTAGCCATCCTGACTGGTGTGAGATGGAATCTCAGGGTTGTTTTGATTTGCATTTCCCTAATGACTAAGGATGATGAACATCTCTTTAGGTGCTTCTCAGCCATTAGATATTCTTCAGGCGAGAACTCTTTGTGTAGCTCTGTACCCCATTTTTTAATAGGGTTACTTGCCTCTCTGGAGTTTAACTTCTTGAGTTCTTTGTATATCTTGGATATTAGCCCTCTGTCGGATGTAAGGTTGGTAAAGATCATTTCCCAGTTAGCTGGTTGCCGCTTTGTCTTTTTGACAGTGTCTTTTGCCTTGCAAAAACTTTGTAATTTAATGAGGTCCCATTTGTCTATTCTTGATCTTAGAGCATAAGCTATTGGAGTTCTGTTCAGGAAATTCTCCCCTGTGCCCATATGTTCAAGGTTCTTCCCTAGTTTCCCTTCTATTAGTTTCAGTGTGTCTGGTTTTATGTGGAGATCTTTGATCCACTTAGAATTGAGCTTAGTGCAAGGAGATAAGGATGGGTCAATTTGCATTCTTCTGCATGTTGACCTCCAGCTGAGCCAGCACCATTTGTTGAAAAGACTATCTTTTTTCCACTGGATGGTTTTAGCTCCTTTGTCAAAGATCAAGTGACCATAGGAGTGTGGATCCATTTCTGGGTCTTCAATTCTGTTCCATTGATCTACATGTCTGTTACTGTACCAATACCATGCAGTTTTTAACACTATTGCTCTGTAGTACAGCTTGAGGTCCGGGATACTGATTCCCCCAGAGGTTCTTTTACTCTTGAGAATAGTTTTAGCTATTCTGGGTTTTCTGTTATTCCAGATGAATTTTTGAATTGCTCTTTCTAACTCTATGAAGAATTGAGTTGGGATTTTGATGGGGATTGCATTGAATCTGTGTATTACTTTTGGTAAGATGCTCATTTTTACTATATTAATCCTGCCAATCCATGAGCATGGCAGATTTTTCCATCTTCTGAGGTCTTCTTCAATTTCTTTCTTCAGAGACTTGAAGTTCTTGTCATACAGATCTTTCACTTGTTTGGTTAGAGTCACGCCAAGATACTTAATATGGTTTGTGGCTATCGTGAAGGGTATTATTTCTCTTACTTCTTTCTCAGCCTGCTTATCCTTTGAGTATAGGAAGGCTTCTGACTTGCTTGAGTTGATTTTATATCCGGCCACTTTGCTGAAGTCGTTTATCAGCTGTAGGAGTTCTCTGGTGGAGTTCTTTGGGTCGCTTATGTATACTATCATATCGTCTGCAAATAGTGATAGTTTGACTTCTTCCTTTCCAATTTGTATCCCTTTGATCTCTTTTTGTTGTCTAATTGCTCTAGCTAGAACTTCAAGTACTATATTGAAAAGATATGGAGAGAGAGGGCAGCCTTGTCTAGTCCCTGATTTTAGTGGGATTGCTTCAAGTTTCTCTCCATTTAGATTGATGCTGGCTACCGGTTTGCTGTAAATTGCTTTTACTATGTTTAGATATGGGCCTTGAATTCCTGATCTTTCCAAGACCTTTAGCATGAAAGGATGCTGAATTTTGTCAAATGCTTTCTTAGCATCTAATGAGATGACCATGTGGTTTTTTTCTTTGAGATTGTTTATGTAGTGGATTACATTGATGGATTTCCTTATATTGAACCATCCCTGCATCCCTGGGATGAAGCCTACTTGATCGTGGTGGATGATCGTTTTGATGTGTTCTTGGATTCGGTTGGCAAGAATTTTATTGAGTATTTTTGCATCGATATTCATAAGAGAGATTGGCCTGAGATTCTCTTTCTTTGTCGGATCTTTGTGTGCTTTTGGTATTAGTGTAATTGTGGCTTCATAGAACGAGTTGGGTAGTGTTCCTTCTGTTTCTATTTTGTGGAACAGTTTGAAGAGTATTGGTGTTAGGTCTTCTTTGAAGGTCTGATAGAATTCTGCACTAAAACCATCTGGACCTGTGCTTTTTTTGGTTGGAAGACTTCCAATGACAACTTCTATTTCTTCAGGGGTTATAGGACGGTTTAGATGGTCTATTTGATCCTGATTTAATTTTGGTACTTGGTATCTGTCAAGGAAATTGTCCATTTCCTCAAGATTTTCTAGTTGTGTTGAATACAGGTTTTTGTAGTAGGATCTGATGATTTTTTGAATTTCCTCAGTTTCTGTTGTTATCTCTCCCTTTTCGTTTCTGATTTTATTAATTTGGATACTATCTCTGTGCCCTCTGGTTAGTCTGGCTAAGGGCTTATCTATCTTGTTAATTTTCTCAAAGAACCAACTCCTCGTTTTGTTGATTCTTTGTATGGTTTTATTTGTTTCTACTTGATTGATTTCAGCCCTGAGTTTGATGATTTCCTGCCTTCTACTCCTCTTTGGTGTATTTGCTTCTTTTTGTTCCAGGGCTTTCAGGTGTGCCATTAAGCTGTTAGTGTATGCTGTCTCCCGTTTCTTTTTGGCGGCACTCAGGGCTATGAATTTTCCTCTTAGCACCGCTTTCATTGTGTCCCATAAATTAGGGTATGTTGTGCCTTCATTTTCATTAACTTTCAAAAAGTCTTTGATTTCTTTCTTTATTTCCACCTTGACCAAGTTATCATTGAGTAGAGCATTGTTCAGCCTCCATGTGTACGTGGGTTTTCTTTTGTTTTTGTTGCCATTGAAGACGACCCTTATTCCATAGTGATCTGATAGGAGGCATGGGATTATTTCTATCTTCTTGTATCTGTTGAGGTCTGATTTGTGACCAATTATATGGTCAATTTTGGAGAAGGTACCATGAGGAGCTGAGAAGAAGGTGTATTCTTTAGCTCTAGGATGAAATGTTCTATATATATCAGTTAGTTCCATTTGGTCCAAGGCTTCAATTAGATTCACTGTGTCCCTGTTTAGTTTCTGCTTTCCTGAACGATCCATTTCAGAGAGCGGGGTGTTGAAGTCACCCACTATTATTGTGTGCGGTGCGATGTGTGCTTTGAGTTTTAGTAAAGTTTCTTTTACGAATGAGGGTGCCCTTGCATTTGGAGCATAGATATTCAGAATTGAGAGTTCTTGATGGTGGATTTTTCCCTTGATCAGTATGTAGTGTCCTTCTGTGTCTTTTTTGATGACTTTAGGTTGAAAATCAATTTTATCTGATATTAGGATGGCTACTCCACCTCGTTTCTTGGGGCCATTTGCTTGTAAAATTGTTTTCCAGCCTTTTACTCTGAGGTAGTGTTTGTCTTTGACACTGAGGTGCGTTTCCTGCATGCAGCAAAATGCTGGGTCCTGTTTACGTATCCAGTCTGCTAGTCTATGTCTTTTAATTGGGGAATTGAGACCATTGATATTAAGAGAGATTAAGGCATAGTGATTATTGCCATCTGCCATTCTTGACGCTATCTTTATGTTTGAGTGGTTATCTACTTTTGGGTTTGATTCAAGAAGGTTATTATCTCATTTTTTCCAGGGTGTTGTTTCTCTCCCTGTAGTGGAGGTTTCCACCTATTATCCGTTGCAGGGCTGGATTTGTGGAAAGATATTGTGAAAATTTGGTTTTATCATGGAATATCTTGGTCTCTCCATCTATGGTGATTGAGAGTTTTGCTGGGTATAGTAGTCTAGGCTGGCATTTGTGCTGTCTTAGTGTCTGCATGAGATCTGCCCAGGATCTTCTGGCTTTCATAGTCTCTGGTGAGAAGTCTGATGTGATTCGGATAGGTCTTCCTTTGTATGTTACTTGGCCCTTTTCTCTTACTGCTTTTAGTATTCTTTCTTTGTTTAGAACATTCGGTGTTTTGATTATTATGTGACGGGAGGTATTTCTGTTCTGGTCCAGTCTGTTTGGAGTTCTGTAGGCTTCTTGTACGTTCATCGGCATCTCTCTCTTTAAGTTAGGGAAGTTTTCCTCCATAATTTTGTTGAAGATGTTTACTGGCCCTTTAAGTTGCAAATCTTCACTCTCGTCTATACCTATAATCCTTAGGTTTGGTCTTCTCATTGTGTCCTGGATTTCCTGGATGTTTTGGGTTACACGTTTTTTGCATTTTGCATTTTCTTTGACTGTTGAGTCGATGCTTTCTATGGAGTCTTCAGCACCTGAGATTCTTTCTTCCATCTCTTGTATTCTATTGTTGATGTTTGCATCTATGACTCCTGATTTCTTCCCAAGGTTTTCTATCTCCAAAGTTGTCTCCCTTTGTGATTTCTTAGTTGTTTCTACTTCCTTTTTTAGTTCCTGGATGGATTTGCTGAGATCCTTCACTTGTTTGTTTGTATTTTCCTGTATTTCTTTAAGGTATTTTTGCATTGCCTCTTTCAGGATTTCTTCCTGATGACCCACGTTCTCCTGCATTTCTCTGAGTGATTTTTGTGTTTCCTCCTCATGGGAATCCATCTGTTGATCCATTGTCTCCTGCATTTCTTTAAGCAGTTCTCGTGTTTCCTTTGTAAGGGTATCTAACCGTTGATTCATTTCTTTAAGCAATTTTTGTGTTGCCTCCTTATGGGCATCCGTCTGTTGACCCATATTCTTCTGCATTTCTTTATGCCAATTTTGTGATTCCTTTGTGAGTGCATCTACCCGTTGATTCATCTCGTTAAGCGATTTTTGTGTTGTCTCCTTGTGTGCCTCCATCTTTTGATCCATGTTCTCCCGCATTTCTCTAAGCGATTTTTGTGTTTCCTTTGTAAGGGCTTCTAACCGTTGATTCATGGTCTCCTGTAACTCTTTATGAGATTTATTTGTGTCCTTCTTGTGATCCTCTAATAGCATCATGAGAAGTGATTTTAAATCCAGATCTTGTCTTTCGGGTGTGGTGGGGTATCCAGGACTTGCTGCTGTTGGAGAGTTGGGTTCGGATGGTCCCACATTACTTTGATTTCTGTTAGTAACATTCCTACGTTTGCCTTTTGCCATCTGGATACCTCTGATGTTAGTTGGTCCTGCTGCCACTGGCTGTTGGTTGGACCTCCTGTGAGCCTGCAAAGCTATTTCTGCCCCCCCTGGATTGCCAGGATTCCCCTGGCACCGATTTCTGGGGCCTGCCTGCTCCTGAGTGACTTTGGAGCCCTAATGTGCCTTGCCCCAAGTGATCTTATATTGGGGAGGCCTTGCACATCCAAAGGCTCAGCCTAGTGGATTCCTGGAGCAGAGGTCGCCAAAGGGAGGCTGGTAGGCTCCTGCCCTGTGCAGGGGTGAGTGATCTCTCCTGGGGGGGGGAGGGGGCGTCCCTCTGCCAGGCAGAAGTCCCACAGCAGAGCTGGCGCGCTGGTTACTGCAGATCAGCCCTGCACTTGGGAGCCGCATACACACAAGCCGCCCAAGACCCAAGAGATATTATGCCTGTCTGTCTCAGAACCTGGCTGTCCCAACTTCCCAGTCACTGGAGCAAAGATGGCGGAGTGCAATCTGCACTCTCTCCGTGGCGCAGCTCACCTGCAGACGCGCTGGCCTGCAGATCTGGCACCCAGACGACCACAGCGCTGACCCGTTCTCGGGCACAGACGGAAGCCCCAACAGGCCGTGTCCCAAGTGATGTTATATTGGGGATAGGGAGCTTGGGGTACCTGTCTCTTCAGCGCAGTCTGCGGGAACAGAGGTCGCGGAAGGAAAGCTGGTAGGCTCCCGCCCAGTGCGGGGTCCCTCTGCTAGGCAGAAGTCCCACAGCAGAGCTGGCGTGCTGGTTACTGCAGATCAGCCCCGCACTTGGGAGCTGCATACACACAAGCCGTCCGAGCCCCAAGTGATATTATGCCTGTCTGTCTCAGAACCTGGCTGTCCCAACTTCCCAGTCACTGGAGCCTGATTGCTTGCTTTTAATTCTTTGGGCTACATACTTGGGGGTATACTTGTTGGATAACTGGACAGTAGCACATTTAGTTTACTTTCAGTGCTGGGGATTGAACCCGACACCTTACACATGTGTAAGAGGTGCAGTACAATTAAACAGTATCTTCCGCACTGTCTATATTTTGATTAATCTCCATCCATACTGTTTCCATAGCATTTATACCATTTATATCCTCACCATAGTGAATAAAGAGATTCCATACCTCCTTGACTTTGCCAACACATTTTACTTTATTTTTTTCTATTTTTTTTCTTTTTCTTTTTCTTTTTTTTTTCATTTTGCAGGGAGAGGATGCCTAGGGAGACCTTTTAGGCAAAGTCTCACTACATAGCTCTGAATGTCCTAAAACTTGCTATATACAAAAGTCTAGCCCTTAACTTGTAGAGCTCATTCTGGCTCCGCCCCTAATTGCTGGAATTACATGTATGTACTATCAACTCCCCGTTAACATTTATTATTTCTGGTTTGTTGTTGTTGAGACAGAGCTTCATGTATCCCAGACTTGCTTTCAATTTACTGTTTAAATAGTAGGCATGCTAATGGTTGAGAAGTAGTATCTTTAATTATAGTTTTATTTGCACTGCCCTAAGGTTTATTCCCTATAATTTGTCTTTTTTCTTACTTTAGATAATCTATAAACACCTTACAAGAACAAAAGACTCAAAAACAGAATGAAACAGTCTGTTTATGAAAGAAAGAATTCCCACATGTATACAAATTTCTAAACTTAGCTTGTTTAAAGTCAAGTGCACCTGTGCCTGAAGAAACTAATTGCTTCAAAAATTTAAACATAGCCGGGCGGTGGTGGCGCACGCCTTTAATCCCAGCACTTGGGAGGCAGAGGCAGGCGGATTTCTGAGTTCGAGGCCAGCCTGGCCTACAAAGTGAGTTCCAGGACAGCCAAGACTACACAGAGAAACCGTGTCTCGAAAAACCAAAAAAAAAAAAAAAAAAAATTTAAACATTACCATGCCAAATACTTGTCACAGGTTAGGTTAACCAGAAGTTAACTCCCTGTAAAGATGTTAAGGAATGATCAGAGGATGAAGTACTATGAGAGGGATTAAAAGAAGAGAGTTTTCAGGTGCTCAACATTGTGTGTGTGTTGTGACATATTGCATTTATGAGTATGTAGGTATACACCATTGTGTATTGTATATGGAGAGTCAACATGAGGAAATTCAGTGTCCTCCTCTATCACTTGTCTCCTTATTCCCTTTGGATAGGGTCTCTCACTGAACCAGAAGCTATATTGGTCAACCAGTGAGCTTCTCTGATCTTCCTGTTTCCACCTGCCAACACTAGAGTGACAGGCACAAACAGACATGCTAGCATTATGTGTGTGTTAGCAATTCACACTCAGGTCCGTATGGTTACACAGCAAGTGTTTTTATCCAGTGAGCCATCTCCCCAGCCCTCAACATTTTTTTAGGCATTTGAGGAGCCCTTTGATCAGAACACTTAAGAATCACCATTAGAGCATACTAGAAGATGCAAAATTATGAGCCACTTCAAAACAAATATTTATCTAGATATTCAGACCAAAAGACCCACTCTCTCATGTCTCATTTCTCCGTTTTGTTTCTGTTTCTCTCTTTTCTGTAGAGGAATTTTAATATAGCAACATGGCTGATCTCACAGGAGATCAAATCCAAAGACCTTCTAAGTCCATGTGATCTAGCTGGAATGCAGACATGTCCTTAGTACACACCTTTAATCCTTAACAATGAAGGTAAAGTTAGCTTGTAGAAGGAAGCAGCCATGTTTGAAAGTGAAATCTAATTGAGGGGCAGAAAAAGTGATGAATCAGAGAAAGATTTGACAGAGTGAGTCAAAGATAAGCCCAACTCATGTGAGAACAGCACAGAAAGGAAGGCTACTAAGAGCAGCGCAGGAAGAGAGAGGGGTGTGGCAGTTTTAGTTGGACAGTTTTACAGAGACAGGTTACAGAGAGAACATGCTAGACACAAGTGAAGACAGAACAAGCCAGAAAATGAGAAGGAATCAGAAGATGAGAACAATATTGCCAGAGTTAGTACGAGGCCAAGTATGAGAGCAGTTTTGTGAGAAGCAGAGATTGAATTAGTCATATTGGAAGATTAGATTGTACAGAGGTTATATGCTTCCAGGTTTAGGCCTAGAGATAATAAGTCAAACAGAGAAAGAAATGATCAGGGTTTAGCCTAAACTGAGTATTCACACAGCTTGGGTGTAGCTCACATTTCATCCCTTCCTTAGAGGAAACAAAAGAGACATTTATACTTTTCTCCATTTATTTCCCCCAAGATCTTTCCCTTTCCATATTTTTTTCTGTACTATTTCCAGGATGTGTATATCTCATATTCCATCCTTGGATCTTTTCTGTAAATTGTTCCTGGATTTTTCCATAAGTATGCAGGCAATAGTTTGAAGATAATTAGGAGAGTTTAGATTCAACTTGGTTTCTAGAACTTCTAAACCTAGAGGCATTATGTGGTCAACTGTGCTGACGATCAGCCACATAATCCATTTGTCTACACCATTAGGTAAAATTTCAGTTTTATAATTAAGAAAGTTCCAAAAATACCAACAGCATCTATTCAAAATTTATCCTGAAGAATAAAATAATTGTCATCAGAATGTTAAATTGTCTAATCTGAGTAAGACATACTGTAAATATGGAAGTTCAGTACCTCTATTTATTTCAGTCTGATTGTGGAAACCACCAGAGAACAGAAAAGCACCCAAAACTCCACCACAGCACCACTGTTCCTGCAGTGGCACAGTAGGTCTTAGAGGAATGTCCTGCCACAGGAACACAGGAAAAGGCAAGATCTAAAGCAATGGGAGTAAGTAGTCTCTACATCAATAAAATGTCAAAAGAGATGAGGCTATTTTTCAGTTTTGGAGCTTTTTGCTTTTTGGTAAAGGAAGTACACTGCTTTCAATAACTGACATGAACACACACATATGCATGCACACATACATGCACACATTCATATTTATGTCACTTGCTATGCTTAATTGTAGCTTTGTTACAAAAGTGATGATGAAACTTTCCTCTGACCACAATGTGTTTAAGTACAAACGGTTCCTCTTTCCAGGCCCAGGTCTGAACATAAATAAATTGGTAGTGGGGTGACACCCATTCTCCCATAGTAGGACTCCTTGGGAGTGGAGAGTAAGGATGGAGTTGTTCTTAAGTAGGGAATCTATTAGGGAATTGAACTGCCTCCTTGTGGGGAAGCTCTACTGCCTTTACATCTCTCCACAGAAAGTGATATCCCCTGCTAAGCTAGCTTTACCATGGCCAACCCATAATTGGATGTGTGCTGGCCTGTATCTTTGCTACCCTGTGGCATGAAAATCAGTGGCTTAGAGCTTGCCTACTCCCATGCTTCTCCACAGGGACCCTTTCCCTCAGCTTGTATACATAACTGGTCTGGGGATAGAAGGGTAAGAAGAAACAGGAAACTTTGTGGCAGCAAAGGAGAAATGAAAGAAAAAGGACCGAGAACAAATAAGATAATGCCAACAGAAAGGAGAACAACAGATGCGGAACCATAAGCAATGAGGGAACTATAAAGTGAAATATGAAAGAGTGCTAGAAATTCTAATAATAGTTCCCATTTCAGGATGTTTTGTGTACTAGGTATTGGATAAACATTTGAGATTTTATCTTTTCAAACCTTATTTAATACAATAAACCTTCTAGAAAGTATCACTAATATGTCTATTTTAATGTGATGAAAGATATCATGTGGTAAAAATCAATAAAACCCCCTCACAACATGGAAAAAAATCAAGAGAGGAAGGGATGAAAATGAAAAAGGAATATAAAATGAGCCAACTAGCATAAAATCAGATGACAGAAATAATAAAAATATTAGAATAGGCTGGGCAGTGGTGGGGCATACCTTTAATCCTAGCACTTGGGAGGCAGAGGCAGGCGGATTTCTGAGTTCAAGGCCAGTCTGGTCTACAGAGTGAGTTTCAAGACAGCCAGGTCTATACAGAAAAACTTTGTTTCAAAAAATTTAGAATAATTGTGAATAAACTAAATTCTATAGTTAAATGGCAATGATTTCATACTGGAAAGAGAAAGAAAATTTGCACTTCATAATGTTTCTTAGAGCAAATATTGAATTTAATAGTACAGAAAAGAAAGTAAAGGTGTAGAAATGTACCAAGCACGTACTACCAAACGAAAGCTTACAAAGGTATAGTCAGAACCAATTTCTTTTTATTATTTTCTATATTTTTATTTACATTCCAAATGATTTCCCCTCTCCCATTTCCTCCCTCCCTGAAAGTCCCATAAGCCCCCTTCCTTCCCTCTGTTCCCCGTTCAACCCCCTCTCGCTAGTCAGAACCAACTTTAAGGCAAAACACAATACTTAACTAAATGGTGAATGTCCAGTTCACTGAAATCCAATAATGATTCTAAATGTTTGCATGTATTTGATGAAATAGCCTTTAAATACACCTTTAAAAGAGAACAAACCATAACTATAATATCATAAAAGGATATTTTAATACTTGCCTCCTCATAATTAACCAGAGCAGTGCAGACCTCGAGGGAGGAGAACTATGAGTTTAAGCCATAATGAATTTGAGGTGACCTTGAGCTACACACATCAAGTCTCTGTCATAAGAAGACAAAAAAAAAAAAAAAAAAAAAAAAACCAAAAAAACAGAGGTAGGCAGGACACTGAGTTTGAAGCCAGCTTGGTCTACACAGTGAGTTTCAGGACAGCCAGGGCTATACAGAGAAACCCTGTTTCAGAAAAGTTTTTAAAAAAGCAAATAAATAAACCAATCAGCCAACAAAAAACCAAAATCAGCAAGTACATTGTTTTGGCCTATACAATCCAGGAACTTAATTTAATGGACACATGCTGAACACTGGGCCCAGTGAGTAGAGAAGACACATTTTCCTTAAACACTCATAGACCATTTATAGTGATAAACTAGACATTGGGCCATGAAACAAATTTCTTCAACTTCGAAAGGACTGCTACCATCAAAGATCCTGAAGATGCAAAGGACTGGAATAACAGTCCTGCCTCTGAGTGAAACCTGGCAAGTTCTCTTTTAGCTAAGCGGGTGCAGCCACAGCACCACATAAAAGGGTGCTGTTGAGGAAGTCAATTTATTCTATTACCCAGGATCCAAATAGGCAGTGCACTGAAGGGATGTGGGAAAGATGAGGGTAAGATGGGGGCTGCACTGGGATAGGGTCTCTCTCTCTCTCTCTCTCTCTCTCTCTCTCTCTCTCTCTCTCTCTCTCTAAGTCTGATATTTTCCAAGTGGAAGGTGAAGCCTCAACTCCATGTTTGCCTAAGGAATCTATCCAAAAGGCAGATATGCAACGTGGCCCCTGGGGATGCAGTTAAGATGATGTACAAATCAGAGCCCTGACTCTTGGGGAAGAGTTACTGGTATGGCAAGAGCCTCCTACTCAGAGAACTTTGTGGACTGAGGTCTGAAACTGGACTTTTTATTTGGTTAAATGTAAATAATATTATCCTTCCTTTTCAGAGCAAACAATGGAAAGCTTTCAAGGTGCAGGAGCTGGAAACAAATGTGCAAATGTTACACTTGAATATTTAAACACACAGAGCCCTGAGGCTGGGATAATAATGCAATGCTACAAAGACCAGGGAGGATACACTACACTAACCCGGCTGTTAAAAGCTGCTCTTGAACTAGGTATGGCAATTCAGAACTGGAACATCCCATCACTTGGGAATCTGAGGCAGGAGGACTGCCTGGAGTTCAAGGCTCTGAAATGAAAAGCTTCACTGACAAACAAAACAAAACAAAAAGCTTTATTGACAATGGTAAGATTAGGGCAGGAAAGGGGTGGGACGTAGAGAGGGTTTAGATGCAAGGTGGAAAGGGAAAACTGAGAAGGCTACTGGAGTTCTTGGCTGAGATGCTGGACTCCTGCCAGTGATGCTGGTACCAGAAGCCAAATATACTAACACCCGGAGGTCCTTCTTCTTTCAGTGACTGAGGGATTAGAAAGCAGAACAGGGCCAACTATGGGGAAGAAATGGACGCCAGAGAGCTGGGAATTGGGTTTTGTTTGTTTTGTTTTATTTTGTTTTGTGTGGGGTGAAGAATTCCTGCCCCTGGAGTGTCCTCTTGTATAAAATAGCACTGCTTGGTTCAATTGAGGTCCCTGTGTTGATTTTGACATAAGTCTTACATCCTCTGGGCTCTGTCACTGGAGGGAAGGACACAACTTGCCTGGAGGCAACCCCTGTGCCAGGTTGCAAATATCTTAAATATCCCCAGAACTTCAGACCTCTAGGCAAGGATAAATGTTTTTAGTAACTCATCTTAGAAAGCTAGCCCTTCCAAACACCACTTTACTACATCACCACTGGGTTTTGGGAAACCTTGCTTATCAGATCAAGCCACACAAACTGACCCCTTTCTCTCCCCTCTCCTCTCCTCTCCTCTCCTCTCCTCTCCTCTCCTCTCCTCTCCTCTCCTCTCCTCTCCTCTCCTCTCCTCTCCTCTCCTCCCCATCCCCACTTCTCCTCCATTCTTGAAGGTCTAGTTCAGTTCCTGTCTAATCTATGACGCCTTCAAAAGCAAGCCTGACTACATTTGTCTGCCCCAACTTGACCCATAGACAAATGACTTTCCCCACTTGCTTATTATTATTATTATGATGATGATGATGTAATTACATATTGTTATTATTATTATGATTTTTTCTAATTGTTTTGTATAACTTTCCAAAGTTCAGGGCCTAGAAGCATAGAATCCCTCACAGCACCTAATGTGTGTGATTTATTCATAAATTAAACTATTATCTCAGTTTGGAGACTTAGGTGTCTCCAGGCTTCAGGACACTGACCCAGCAGCACCTGCTATGCCTCCTATGCCTCAAGGGTCCCATGAGACACCTCATTCACAAACAGCAATCCCTTTAGTGGACTCCACCAAACCTATAGAAGAAAAACATTTGCTAAAGAGAGAAGCCTTTCAATTAAATTAAACATGAGCAATGAGGGCATGGCATGAGCTACTAAGCACATTACAGTCATCTGTGTATTTTCCATGGTGCCAGGGGATGTCTTCCATAAGCCATTTCAGATAAACTAAGAATCTAAGTAAGAAAGGGCCACTTGCTCTGTATATGTGGCTACAGGACAAACCCCCTGATGGCTGTTCCTTCTAACAGTACCAACTTCAAGCTTCTCCTAGGCTATCTAGAGTCCCTTGGGTAAGCCTGAATCTTGTGGCAAAAATGTAGAGTTCTCTCTCTCTCCTTCCTCCCCCTCCCTCTCTGTTTCCCTTCCCCTCTCTCCTCCTTCCCCTCACACACATGCGAAACACACACACACACAAACACACACAGGAGAAGCAGGAAAGAATTTTGCATTTAGGAGCGAAGTAGTTACTAAAAAAAAAGTGTGACATCTGACACAGGGGAAAAGATTCTGAGCCAAGAAAACATATTTGTGTGGAAAAAAAATGTGGGAGGTAACAAACAGGAGTCATGCAAGTGATGGAAGCTGACAGAGCCGGGAGCAGTCAGTGCACCGCTGTAGACAGACTGTAGAAAGAAGCAAGGTGCAACCTCTGCTTGGGATCCCGAGTCTTGATACACGTGGCTACTGATCTAATAAAATGACAGAACTTTCGGTTTTGCCTACCACGAAAGAAAGAAAGCAATCCTGGGTTCGCCAGTTATGGGCGGTGGCTCATACCTTCAGGCCTAGAACTTGGGAAGCTCATAACTTCAATCCTAGCCCCTGGGAACCAGAGCCAGGCAGTTCTCTGTGAGTTCAAAGCCAACCTGGTTTATATAGTGAGTTCCAGGATAGCCAGGGCTACATAGTGAGATAAAATAGGGAAAGTAGGAAGAGGAGGAGGAGGAGGAGGAGGAAGAGGAGGAGGATTCCCCATCCAGAATAAATAGGGTATGATGACATGCAATCCCAGCACTCAGGAAGTGGCAGTAGGAGGATTAGGAGTTCAGGAATTCAAGGTCATCCTTGTCTATATAACTTTTTTTCTTTGTTTGCTTTTTTTTTTAAAGACAGTGTTTCTCTGTGTAGTTCTGGCTGTCCTGGAACTCACTCTGTAGAACAAGCTGACCTTGTACTCAGTGAGCTACCTGGAGTGCTAGAATTAAAGTTCTGTGCTGCCATGCTCACTTAACATAGCCATTTTGGGGACAACCTGAGATACAGGATCCAGTTGATAGTTTTACAGGGGAGTAGGGAGTGTAGCTCTGATGCGGTAAGCAAAATACCATTTGAAAAATTTCCTTTTTTGCGTGGATGTGTGTGCATGAGGGGACATGTTTGGAGGTCAGTGGTCAACTTTGGTCGTTGTTCCACTGATGTTATCTTGTTTTATTATTTTATTTAATTTTATGGGTATGAATGTTTTTTTGTCTGCATGTATGTGTATCTAACATAAGTTCACAAGAGGATACTGAATCTCCTGAAATTGGAATTATGGATGGTTGTGGGCCACCACATGGGTGCTGTGAACCAAACCCACATCCTCTGCAAGAGTAGCCAGAGCTCTTGACTACTGGGCTCTCTCTCTAGAACCCACTCCGTTTTCTGAACTAAAGGTCTCTCACTTGGCCTAGAACTCACTGATTAGGTTAGGCTGCTTTGCCAGTAAACCCAGCATCAACTTTTTTCTTTTTTTTTTTAAAAAAACAAAACAAAACAAGATTTTTTGTAAACAGATTTATTTATTTTTCTTTTATATGGATTGATGTGTTGTCTGCATGTATATCTGTATGAAGGTGTCAGATCCCCTGGAACTAGAGTTACGGATAGCTGTGAGCTATTATGTGGGTGCTGGAATTGAACCCAGGTCTCTTGAAGCTCCCACTTTTTTCTCTTTTACAATGAGATTTTGCCATGCAACTTTGGCTGGCCTGGTTCTCATGCGTTTATCAGTTACATGCCAGGAGTATCCTCTCCTCATCTTCCTGTCAGGAGAACCAGAAACATCCCCAGATAATTGGTAAACACCTTGTCGGAACACTTGGCTAGCATGGGTGGGGCAATGGGTTCTATCCCTAGAACATTACAAAAAAAGCCAATTTTCTTCAAGGGACATTCAGCCTAAGGGACTAGCTAGCTGGCAGTGTTAGGAACCTGAGTACCCTAGGAGCAGGGCTGGCGATGAAGCTGGATAAGTCTGGAGAATCTGTCCCCATGAGACAAACCTGTAGGCAAAGTAACTGAGGCCTTGTGTGACACTTTGTTAAAAAGAGTGACAATTAGTTTAGGAAGCTTATGTGGAAGAGTAAAATGGTCAGATTTGCACATTGAGAAACTCTTGGTTGGTTTTCAAGGCCAGCTGATAAGTGCAAGAAATAGGACCATGGTGACCTACACACATAGACACACACACACACACACACACACACTCGAGTAGATGAGGTTCATAGGTCAGCTCCAGCCACCTCTGGGGCCAAAGTGCAAAAGAGGGAGATGGTAGTCTCAGCCCCAAGGCATACGGGCTGGAAGGGTCAAAACGAAACTTGGTGTTGCCTCATCATGAGTTTGATTATTCAAGGCCAAACTGAGAGTTTTTTGTTTATTGCAGTTTTTTTTTTTTGTTTATCCAGGCATGGTGTGCCTGGGCAGGATCAGATCTAAGACATGTTTTCTAATGTAGTAAGTGACTTCATGGCTAGACAGTATGATTGAGGAGCTGTGTGTGATATAAGAAAGGAGGCTATCAAGACCAGGTGATTTTAGCATTCATTTCTGATGCAGGCAAGCACAGGATAACGGGTTAGTGAAAGCCAGGTAGAAAGGATGAGGAAGAGCATCCTAGTCTGGGATTTATCGATTTTGGCACTAATGTAGCATTCTGAATAGGCTAAAATCTTGGTTGTGGGGTTGTCCTGTGCATTGGAGGATGATCAGCTACATCCTTGGTCATTATCTATTACATGTGAAAAATATTCTCTCCCCAACCACTCCTGACAGGCACGATAACCAGAAATACCCCAACATTGAAAAATGTCATCTGGGAGGCTGAATCTCCCTGGTTAGGAGTCATTACTCTAGAGTCATTAGAGGGAAATTCCCTGTGACTTCCCCTCTTTTCTTGCACTCCCTGCTGTCAGAGTATCTGTTTGGAAAGTAAACTGAAGACATACAACTGAAGCTAGGCATGGAGGCTCATGCCTGTCATCCCAGAACTCTGTAAGGCACAAGGACTGCTGATGGTTTGAGGGCAGCCCACATAGTAACTAGTGACGTCCAGGCTAGTGTGGGCTACAGTGCAAGATTCAGTCTAGAAAATGTATCCTCTCCTTTACAGTAAAACAAGACCAAATAAGCTAACTGAACTGGAGGTGGGACTCACGGGTGTTCCCAATATTAGGAAGCTGAAAAGGGAGAATCAGTTCTTAGAGGCTAGTTCCGACTCTGTAGTAAGACAGTGTCCAAAAGGAGGAGGTGGGGCAAGAGGAAGATTAAAAAGAAACAAACAGGCCTCACCCCCCCTACACACACACACACACACACACACACACACACACACACACACTCACACTCGAGTAGATGAGGTTCATAGGTCAGCTCCAGCCACCTCTGGGGCCAAAGTGCAAAGGAGGGAGATGGTAGTCTCAGGCCCCAAGGCATATGGGGTGGAAGGGTCAAAATGAAACTTGGTGTTGCCTCATTATGAGTTTGATTATTCAAGGCCAAACTGAGAGTTTTTTGTTTATTGCAGTTCCTGGAAAGCTTCCCATTTGTTTTGATTCTTCTTGCACACCAGAGGGGTGGGGTGGGTGGCCTAATTCAATCTAACATACCCTTAGAGTAAAAGTGCACAGAATCCATAAGGAGGAGTTTGATTTTGAAGAAATAGCATCCCTAACCCTCGCTGCCTTCATGACTCTGATTGAAGAGGAAAAAAAAAGGTTGTTGGATATTTAGAGTCTGAGAGAAAGGGAAGTGGCTTTACAGATTCACTCTTCAGACACTAAACCAGGATCAGCTGGGTGAGAGGAATTCCCATTCCCTCCCCTCCCCTGTGACACCCTTTGTTTTTTTTTTTTTTTTAATCTCACAATGTTCAAATTATCAGAGGCACTTCTGGAGGTTAATGGTAAGTGTTCGGATGTAACTTCTTGTAATCATTTCTGTGAAAGTTTTAAAGCACTCATTTAATCCAGGTCAGTTGGTGCCATAAAGGTACTCAGCCAGTTCCCTGGGGCTCTTCCTCCCCCCCCAAAGGGAGACAGACTCCTTAAAAGGCAGATGGCACAATCATTTTGGAAATGTTATCATAAACTTATTGTGTAATATTTATAGCCCATGTCAACAAGTGTGTATGTTTGAGGTGGTGAGGAAAAGGGAGCCTTGGGCCAAAGAGTGCCAAGCTACTTACAGAGGGATTTGAAAAGGGTAATACTAACTACCAGTTCCATCGGCTTTTATGGCACTGTCTTCATAACCATTATTTCCTTAGCTAGTGCACATATAGGTATGGCTTCATACTGCACCGTTAGCAGCAAGAACCAGTGTCTCAAGACTCCACAAACGAAGACTCCTCCTAGAAATCTTTCTTGCCCCTTCCCTCTCAAAAGGCACACTTCTTTTCATCCCACAAGTTCCATGTACATGTTCTGGTGATAGCCTTGGAAACTGTTTGCAGCTCTTTGTAGTCAAGTTCTACTTAAGGAAAAAAAAATCTTTGCATGCTGCTGAGGACAGACCTCGGAGCTGTGTGCGTGCTAAGCACACATTTAACCACAGAGCTAGACACCTCCAGTCCAAGTTTGCCTTTAATGATTGTCTTCCATAGCTTGTGGAGTTCACAAATATTTACTGAACTCAAGAGCCTTCATTCCAGAGTGGAGTCTTTGTTTAGCTAGACCAAACATTCTGATGGCCTCTGGGTGAGGTTGAGACTAGATGTATAATCAGATATATGATCAGCCATTTTACAGATAACTTTTTTATAGCTACTTTCAGGTATGTCTATTGACTTAATGTGACCAAAATGCATCTCAGTGGGTGTCACCATCCACCCAGACATGGGACTTTATCAGGAAAAGAGTGGCAGAAATTGTGTATTTTTTTAAACCCCATCCATGTTCTAATGTCTAACACTTGTGAGTATATTGAATTACATAGTAAAAATGACTTTGATGATGTGATTAAATAAGGCTTAAACAATAGATTTGTGTGTACATGTAGAGGTCAGAGATCAATTATCAAGTGTTCAATTGTTCTCCTTTTTTTCTTCTTTTTTCTTTTCTTTTCTTTCTTTCTTTTTTTTTTTTTTTTTGAGACTGTTTCACTGAACCTGGAGCTCACCAATTTAGCTAGACTGGCAGATTAGCAAATGCAAAACCCAAGGGATATTCCTGTCTCTACTTCCCCAGGGCTGGAATTACAGGTTCACTCTTCTGTGCCTGGCTTTTTATGTTGCTGCTGGGGATATAATGCTTGTGTTTCTGTGGCAAGCACTTTATCAACAGAACCATCTCCCTAGCCCCCAAATCAAGCCTTTCAAAATTTGTGGATCATTATTGTGACCTTTATAAGAAGAAAATGGAGATAGGTTAGCCAGAGTCAGAGAAAGAAATGTATTTTGACTGTGGAAGCAAACAGAGGGTTTAGTGGTACCACAACAAACCAAGGAATGTGGGCAGGTATCTCACAGCTGGAAAAGTCAAAGAAACAGTTTATGTTCTAGAATCTCCAAGAGAAAAAGTAGCTCTCCCTATACTTGGGTTTCGCCTAGTGAGACTTCTGATATCCAGAAATGTATTAGAACAGAGCTTTTTTTTTTTTTGGAGGGGGGGTGGTGCCATACAGGGTTTCAGGGTTTCTCTGTGTAGCCCTGGCTGTCCTGGAACTCACTCTGTAGACTAGGCTGGCCTCGAACTCAGAAATCCACCTGCCTCTGCCTCCCAAGTACTGGGATTAAAGGCATGTGCCACCACTGCCTGGCTTAGAACAGAGCTAAATTGTGGTGATTTTCACAGCAGCGGTAGAAAACTCAAAAAGCTTCTCATTTCCTCTCCTTTCCTAATCTCAGAAATGCTCATTAGCACCCAGTATCATGGGTCCAGTGTGTAGCCTTTCAGTACATTCTGTACCTTCTCATTACATATTCTTCACTTTTTTTTTCATAATGTTTGTGTAGGTGTGCGTGCTTGTGCACATACATGCCATGGTGCCCACGTGGAGGTCCGAGGACAACTTGCAGGATTCAGTTTTCTTCTTCCTCCATCTTTACTCACTAAGTTTTACAACCTCTCAATCTACCTCTGCCCTCTCCCCTTCTCCCTCCCCTCCCCCTCCCGCTCCCTCCTGGAATTGGTGACAATCCTACTTCAGTCCCAGAATTGTGAAGCTCTTATTTAATCTAGACCACAGTGCTCAGGCATAAAACAGCATACCTGTCTACAGTATGTACCTAAAACCTAAATCTATATTAAGTTGATTGTGTGTTTTAACAACACAGGTACACAGGATAGTGACACTATCTCTTGTTTTGGGAATGTCACTTTAAAAATCCACTTCAATTATTACCAGCTTTCAAATATACTGTTGTCCCTTCCACAAGGCAAAGTGCCACTAGAGTCCCCTATTTACACTTCCAAGTCCACCCAGAGAAATAAAGAAGGTTGGTGTTACTAATCTAGGAGTCAGAACTTCGGAAACAAGGGCTCAGAGACCTAAGGCTAGAAGCCAGGTTTCCAGATTCCCAGGCCAAGGTTCTTTTCCTACATGACCCTGCCTTAGTGTGTAGCAGGGTGCAGCCTTTGGCACCTGGGATAACTATGCATCCTGATCAAAGTGGAAGTGGGGAGAGGCCAGTCCTTGGAGCCCAGCCACAAAGCTCCAGGGGAAGTCGCCTTGGGTCTTCCAAAGGACTCCCAGGTACCTGTGACAGGTGGTGGCTCGGACGAAGGCCAGGTGTGGCTCGGTGGGAGTCCCGGAGCCGCCAGCCCCGCCCCGTCCCTTCCGCCGCCTGCGCCCAGGCGCCCCCGCGCGCTCGGGTTACCTGCGGCCGTGGGCGGGGCGGCCCTTCCCGTCTGCGCCGACTCTGGCTTCCAGCGCGCGGCGGCCGGGAAGTAGGAGCAAGAACAGAGGAGGCGGAGACTCCCGCGGCTCCAGCCGGGCCGTGCTCCGAGGCTAGGGGCTGCATGGCGCGGCCAGCGCTGCTGGGCCGGCTGCTGGTGCTGCTACTGTGGACCACCACCGTGGGCCAAGTTGCCGCGGTCACAGGTGAGTGTGGCCCCCGGCTGGTGACAACCACCAGGGGGTGGCGGGAGACATAGGACGGACGAGGCTTGGCAGGGACTTGGGCCGGTCAGGCGCCAGTTCTTTCGCCTTGGCCAGGGTGCGTGCTGAGGTGGTCGCCTCTTCGATGCCCTGTGCTAAGTCGCCAGCTTTTACCTTTCAAGCTGAGTCTCCTTGATCCTGTTGGATTTAAGGGACCTGGGTGCCGGGGATTTCCCAGGCTCTGTGGCGGTGGGGAGCCAGACACAGCGACTGGCCATCTCACTTCCCTTGAGCACTAGGGAAGAGCCAAGAAGGCTGGTGCGTCTAGAGGAAGGGGACTGGAGGGAACAGATTTTCACCAAAATGATCCTTACAAGTGGCTTTGCCTGTGAAGGGACTTTGGGATGTCGACCAAGTCCTGGTGAGCTGGGAACTTCCCGAGGGTTCCTTGCCCAGAGCCTCTTAGATGCGCAGTTTGGAAGCGTGGCTTTTAGCGGTGGAAGTTAAAGGGAGGCTCTAAAGATGGATCTTAGTCCCAGTAGCAAAAGGACACAAGGAGTCAAGGCTTCCTCTGGCATTAAGAAATCCATTGAGAACGCCTGACCAGCATCCAGACAGACCTCTTCCAATTTTAATAAACAGTATTTCGTGGAAGATAATCTTAAATTTACAGAAAAGTTGTACATTGTTTGTGAAGTTGCACCCTTGTCTTAGTGCTTGCGAACAATTTTTAACTAATGAACTTAGCAGAGTTGCTGTGAAAATCGAAGGTGAATGATTTCCTCATGGACTGGGCCTGGCAAGCATGGCAATCAGGGCCTTTTAAAATAGGTTTTATTATCACACACACACACACACACTCACTCACACAAACAGACTTGCTAACGAATGTTTACCAAGTGTGCTGTGTTTTGAAACAAAAGCTGAAATGTTAATTAGGAAATCCCCATGCTCTGTCAACAAAATATATGTAGTATCTATGACAGGCAGTGTTTCTAGGGGCTGGGGATGTAATAGTGAGGAAAATGGATCGAGTCCTGGAGTCATGAAGCTAGTTACATACACTCTTGGCAGAAGGTGTGTATTTCTGTGTGTTAAGATAAGGTATGTCAGCCGGGCGGTGGTGGCGCACGCCTTTAATCCTAGCACTTGGGAGGCAGAGGCAGGTGGATTTCTGAGTTCGAGGCCAGCCTGGTCTACAGAGCGAGTTCCAGGACAGCCAAGGCTATACAGAGAAACCCTGTCTCGAAGAAAAAAAAAAAAGATAAGGTATGTCACATACCACGAAAGTGCTTTGGAGAGAAACAAACTGTAGGGAGTTACAACTGTAAATGGCACAGAGTGGAGTGGAAAGACTTTACTGAAAAATTAGTGTTGAGTGATCATCAGTCAATAATTTTTTCCTGGGTTCCTGGAGAGGGTATCAGGGCTTCATGCAAGCTAGCTAAGTGCTCTAGGGCTGAGTCACACGGATAATTATTCAAGTGTTTGCCTTGTTTGTTTTACTCTGAGCCAGGCTATGAAGATTGACTTAGAACTTTATAGAGTATACAGGATAGTCTTTGCCTATGAAGTATGTCCAGTTCAGCTGATTATACCAGGTTTCCATAGGTATAGGAAAACTGCAGTCCACAGACTTACCTAAGGTCACTTATCTCATTAATGTCCTGATTTTCAGTGTCACTCCAACATACTCCCTCCTTCAGGTTCCTTCCCACACACACCTGAAACAACAACGAGCCCTCCAAGTAAGACTGTCAAACACCAACTTATTTTTACCACTGTGGTTTGTAGTTACCTTAGACTACAAAAACGCTTCTCTCTATTAGACATACTGCATTTGTGCTATGGTGTAAGAAGCATTTGCTATCTTTAATTGCTCAGAGGGATGTGAGACTCAGAGTTATTCATTATCCCCTCCCTATGTGATAATCTTCTCATGGGTGAAATGAAGAGATTGGGCTCTATGGGTTTTAATCAAATGTTTTAATTGTAATTTCTGTGTTTGGGTGTTGAGAGCTCCGTACGAACATTTTAAGTGTTTCTCTAGTTTTGATCCTGCTGAGTATTTAAAAATGATTAAGTTACTAGTTTGGCTCAATAGCTAAACTGTGGCATTGCCTAATAATAGCTAGAATGCCCATGTCTACTGTCTCTCCAGAAGTTTTCTAAGTGTTTCACTTCTTTTTTATTTAAAGTTGTATTTTCCCAAGTCTCTATCTCATGAAGCTAATATATACTATTGGGAGAAGAGGTGTGCTTTCTTGTGTTAAGTAAGATATAGTATTCCAAATATACAGTCCAATAAAGTACTATGGAGAGAAACAAGATATGATAGGGGGCTACACTTTAGTTAGTAGTTTAGTTTTAGTCTGTTTAGCTCAATAGACCATTTTGGGGCATAGTTTAATAACAGCTAGCGTTGAACTCTTGGCATGCAGAAGAGCTAGGTAGATGCCTCCCAGTGTACTAGTATAGGGACTAGGTGGGATCCATGAAAGTATATGCAGACTAGTCATATATTAGAGACTGGCTTCATAATTGCTGAACCAAACAATAGGCATTCAGAAGAGAGGAAACCGAAGACTGGAAATTTCCCAGAACAAAACAAACTTAAGATAGACCATTTGGAAGGATAGAATTTGAGTGGATACAATGATTTTCAGTGTGCAGGTATGTGTGTGTATGTGTGTGTGTGTGTGTGCATGCGCGCACATGCACGCACGCTCATGTGTGGTGGAGGTTAAGCAGGAGAAAAGATGAGGAAGTGACTAGTCAAGAGCCTGGCTTGGCCAGAAGGGATAGTAAAGTCAGTCTGTGCAAAAGAGTTTTATTCTTGCTTAAATATCCTGATCAGGGCACAGTCTGAAGAAAAGGAAGCAAGGAGACTTGCCTGGGTAGAGGGAACCATTGGAGTGTGATGCATAGTGAAGTGGAATATGGCTGGCAGATACAGGTCTTTATTAGAAAGATGCACAGTATGTATATACATCCTATGTAGGATTGTGACTTCCTGGTATCTTCCCAGATTGTTGGGTTGAAGGGAGTGCATTTAGTGTGATCGTAGATGATTATGAAAGACGTAGCAAAAGAAAAAAAAAAGGGGGTGGGAGTTGATGACTGCATGTGAAGAAAAAAAGACAGATGACTCACGTATGACTCTTATGATTTCCTTCACTTTTCCCGAAATCTACATGCCTCTGCCAACTCCTGAGATTTAACAAGAGAAAGCAAAAGTAATCAGCTAAACCAAGCACCTTAGAGTAAAACGATGACTGATGGTGTTAACTCCTGATTCACACAGAATGTGGGGATGGGTGACAGACAGACGCACTGAGGGTTGAGTTAGAAGACCTACTTGGGTCTTGTCCTTTTCTACATTCTTCTGTCCAAAGTCAGTGATCATCTCCCAGTAAATGGTTCAGCGTCGAAAAGGAAGACAGAAGCAGTGTGATGTCTCAGAACCCAGAAAACACATGCAACTGCCCATTTTGTCTCTGAAGAAAGCAGCTAGTTAGTTCTATAAAACTTGCTTTGTGTAAGAACTGTTAGAATGCTTTACCATTCTTTTTTTGATAAGGTCTTATGAAATAGCCCCCATTGACCTGGAACTTGGTACTTAGACCAGCTTGGCTGGAAACCCTTGGCCGTCTTCCTCCCCCAGCCTCTGGAGTGCTGGGATTGCAGGTGTGAGCCATTAATTTCCTTAACTTGTTTAATATTTATACTCACCCTTTGTGACGGGTTATGGTGTTCATCCTTACAGTAGGGATGAGAAAATTGGGGAAACAGGGAGATTAAGTAACTTGTCACAGAGTAGCTGCAGAGCTGGGATGCGAACTAGGCTCCACAGATGATTTCTTAATCACTACACTGTAGTGAGTGAGATAAGTCACCCAAAGCCCCCAGAGACTAGTCAAGTATAGTCACCACGTATTTATATATATATGCCTTATGGGCTTTTTTTTTTTTTTGGATTTGTGTGTTACAAAAATCACATGTATGTGGAGGTTGCATTTTCTGTTTTAGAGAGCATATGCCCTTTGCTATGTTTGGGGTTGAACCCAGGGCCTCGGGAACCCTAGGCATTCTGAAGACAGGCCTTGTGTTAGATTGTACCTAACTGCATGCAGGTTTTCTGAATATTCTTCAGCTGTGGTGTTCCGGATGTTAGGTTATTGAGAGCATTTCCCCCTTCCCTTCTTATAAGAATCATGTTCTCTCAGCAATGTCTTCTTTCAAAGCTGGGGATCGTATGCGGGCCCTCACATATTCAAGGCAAGCCTTCTGTCACCATATTCCCAACCTATTTATTTTTTTTTCTTTTTCTTAAATTGAGAAGGCAACTTGTAAGTTGCCTAGGCTGGCCTGAAATTTGCCTTGTAACCCGGCCTCACCTTTAACAGTCAGTCTTCCTGCTTCAGTCTCCTGAGTAGACAAGACCGTAGACATGTACCACCAAGCCCAAACGTGAATGCTTTTATCATGAAAAGGCGTTTCTTTGGATGGTGACGCCTGCTGAGTATTGAACCCAATGCCTCTTCCCTGCTCTACACCTAGCTCCAGTTGCTAGTTTTGTCAGGTTTTTCTTTTTTCTGCATCAGTTGGGATAATGCCATGTTGTTGTCTCCTTTCATTGTGGTTATGTGATATGTTGCATTGATCAATATGCCTGTGTTGAGCCATCCTTCCAGGAGTAAATTCCACTCGGTCATAGGGTACAATCCTTTCGGTATGTTACTGAAATCACTGTGCTGGCATTTTGTTGAGGATTTATAGATGAGATTATAATGGTTTGTAGTTTTCTTTCCTTCTACGAGTCTATTTGTATTTAGGATCAGATAACACAGGCCTCAAAGAACAAATTAGGAAATATTCTTTCTTCTTAAGGCCTTTGAAAATATTTGGAAATGCATAGTATTCACTTTATAGGTATTTGATGCAATTTGCCCATGAAGCTATCAGGTTTAGATTTTTGGAGGTGGGGGTCAGGAGATAAATTTCATCACTGATTTCAGATTATATATTTCTTTGCGATTTAGTTTCAGTAGATTTTGTGTTTCTAGGGATTTGTTCATTTCATATAAAACATCAAATTTGTTAGTACTGAGTCATTCATGCCTCTTTCTTATAATCATGTTTTATGTTTTAGAACCAGTAGTAACACACCCATTTAATAAATCCATTTTCATTTTAGGTTTTAGTCACTGCAGGCTTTTCTTTAACTACCTAAAGATTTACAAACTACACTGCCCTTAAACGAACCCTCTGTTCTTATTAGCACGGCTTTTACTTTCTCACCTCTTAGTTCATTTATCGCTATTCTCATCTTCTTTGTAAGTTCCTTTATTTTCCTAACTTTGGATCTGCCCCGTTCTTTTTATAATCCCTTAAATTATAAAGTTAGGTTGTGTTCTGATGTTTGTAATCCCATTTTTCATAAAATTTAGTGAGTTTTCAATTGGATTTTAAGACAGGGTCTCATGTAGCTCAGGCTGGTTTGAAACTTGTTAGGTAACATAGCTGAGGATAACCTTGAGCTCCTGATCTACCTGCTTCTACTTCCTAGGTGTGGGATGACGGGTATGCACCAGGCCTGGTAGCCTCTTTCCCTCTCTTTTTCCCCTCCCAGTTTTCTTCCCCCTTCCCCATTCCCTTCTTTATTCAGTCTTAGGGATTTTGTCCTTGGGCACTGTCCGTTTCTTCCTGTAGGTTTCTTACTTGTCTGTAGCTTACAAAGTAGGCTAGGCTAGCTGGGCAGTGAGCCTCAGGGATCTGCCGATCTCCACTTCCTCAGTGCCAGGATTATAATCATGCCTACCTTGCCATCCGAACCATTTCCCTTGCCCTTCAGTAATTAAAATTCTCTTTCTTCCCTTCTTTAACCCCTCCCCTAATACAGATATAGGTGGAGTGATGGTGTTCCACAGGTTCCTGGGGGGTCTGTTTATTCTTCTTCAGTCTTAAAAAAAAGCACCTACGTCGAACAATAATCCCTGTTAGTGTTGACTTCAGGAACACAGGCAACCTACCAGCAGCCAAAGTCTAAAGAAAAATGGCTCTTACTCCACTAGCACCCACCAATTGCCAAGGGGTGGAGCCCCATGAGCGGCTCCACTACCCATGTTGGAAATATTTACTGGCTTGATATTGTATAGGTAACTTCTGTGTGCAGCTCTAGAGGCATACCTGACTGGGCTGTGAGAGAATGAAGAAAAGACAGACAAACACACACACACACACACACAGACACACACACGCAGATGCACACACAGACACACAGACACACACACACACGGGCAGAAAGCTAGGAATCGGTGATCCAGCCTCTCCAAAGGAGAAAGCGCATCATGTCAGAAAGCTCACAGTGTTTATTATAGAGAATTGAATAGGAAGGTGGAGTTATTGTACACAGCTGAAGAAGGAGGCAGAGTTAGTACATACAGATTAAACAAGGAGAAACGAGGTGGGGGGATTATATAAAGATAAACAAGGAGGCAGAGTTTATGGTATGCAACTGGATCAAGGAGACAGGTTTAGCCAATCTCAGTAGGAGCTATCTCTGTGGGGGCACAGCCTTCAGGCTGCAAATATCTAGCAGGAGAAAGGTATGATGGACATTTTCTGCACAAACTATTAACATCTACACATGGACCAGAAGGGAAGACTTGGCCATTTCTCGCTGGGTCTGAGGCTCGGATCCTTGACATTGCTGTGCCTATGCCAGTAACACACATTCGACTCAGGACGTCACATACTCAGGGCTTCCTCTGATCTATACAGGTAGCAATAGGAGTGGAGAGTCCCCATAGTTGCAGTGAGTTTATGAATTCAATGCCTGTGCTATGTCTAGAAGCATTTCACAGCTCTCCTCCCAATCCTCCATCTCTTAACATTCTTTCTATCCTCCTTGCCCCTTATTCCCTGAGACTTGTGAGGATTGATACAGGTGTCTCATTTAAGGCTGAACATTTAACAGTCATTTGTTCTCAGCCCTTTGATTAGCTATGAGTCTTCTGCATTGACTGTTAACTGCTGCAAACCCGAGGTAGAAGCATAAATATTTAGGAGGCAGTTCTACCACAGTTCTAGGAGTAGGTTCCTCTGAGGGCATATGACTTCCCAGCCATGGACTTTTTACTAGATATACAGTGCTAGGTATGAATTCCTTTCCATGGAGTAGCCCTCAAATCCTGCCAGAGACGAGTTGGTTACCCCAATAGTGGTCATGCTATTACACCTATGGGAGCATCTTTCCGGACAGATTGGTATTGTACAATGCCCAGTACAGTGATATGTAAGTCAGCTGGGTAAATTTTCTCCCCAGCAACCTACATAACACTTTTCAGCTCTTTGAAATCTGGCTATCATCACAAAGGAAGTATCCAAATAAGTTCCACGTTGTTGATTTCTCTGTGTGTTGCAACCACAGTATGGTGTGTCTTACTGTCTATCTACAGAAGCAATGGTGATATCTTGTGTTAATTGGTGGTTGGGGGCTCTGTGGCTTCCTTGACCAATAGCTTATAGGGAGGTAGCCTATAATTGGCATGGAGACTTTCAATTACTAACCCATGTCTTGCAGGGTGTGTGTGTGTGTGTGTGTGCATGCATGCATATTGTCCAGGGTACACCTGTTCAGATTCCCTTTAAAATGTTTTAATTACATTTATTTACTTTGGGGGAAAGGCATTCTACCCAAAGTGTGGGAGGTCAAAAGACAACTTAAGAGTCAGTATTCTCTGTCCACCAGGTGGGTTCTAGGGCTTGAACTTAGGTTGCCAAGTTTAACAGCAAGTACTTTAACCATGAGCCATCATGGCAGCTCTCCTCATTCATATATATATATATATATATATACACTCATATATATGTATATATACACATATATGAATATGAATTAGCTTACAAATTTGTGTGTTTTGTAGTGTTTTTCTCATACATCCCAAGTTTTTGTTATTTCTTTTCTTTTCTCTCCCATCCCTGCTTAAGCCTTTAACTCGAGTTATACCACTGCACAACTTACTTTCATAACATATGTGTTCTACAATCCCCTCCTGCCTTAAGAGCTCTTCTCCTCTCCTGTATCATAGGTCCTTTCTGGATTCCTGTCCTCTGTAGACCTTCCAAATCAAACACACACATGTACAAGTTAGAAGCTAAGGTCCATATTTCTTTAGTCTTATTTTTCTGTTATTCACTCAGTAATTTTCACTGTGTTATATTCAAGTATGCTGATTATTTTATTTGTTTGATTCAATCTATTTTTAAATACCTCACTTTGGTTTTTTATTTTATTTTATTATTATTTTGAGGAGGTTTGCGCATGGGAATCTCAATCATGTAGCTCTGACTGCCCACTCTAACCCAGGCTGACCTCAGATTCCTGATGATTCTCCTGCCTCTGCCTTCTGCCTGTCTGGGTTACAGGTGAGAGCCACTATTCCTGGCTCAGTTATTTTATTTTGCATCTCCAGAATTTAGTTTTAGTTTTCTTTTTTTTTTAGGTTGTTACTATATCTGTTTTCTTTACCTCTCTTTAGTTCTTTAAGTATCTTTTAAGACATTTTTTTAAAAAAAAATCTTAACCCCAGCACCTGGGAGGCAGAGGCAGGCAGATTTCTGAGTTCAAGGCCAACCTGGTATACAGAGTAAGTTTCAGGATAGCCAGGGCTGCACAGAGAAACCCTGTCTCGGGAAAACCAAAATAAAATAAAATAAAATAAAATAAAAAATCTTTGTCTATCACACTTACCTTTTTTTCAGGGACAGTTTATCCTGACTGTTTTTCCTTTGACTGGGCCATACTTGCTGTAATGCTACTTAGTGATGTTGCACAGTGATAGAACATTGCCTAGTATATACTGCGAAGAGAGAGAAAAATAGAATACCTATACTTTACTATTCCCTTTTATGAATTGTGATCGACTTTTATTGAAAATAGAGTATTTGAATAAAAGAATACAGTAATTTTGGAAAGCAGATTATTCGCTGGCTCCCACCTTTTTATTAATTCCTTGAGAACTTTGTACAATGAATTTTGATCATATTCCCCTCTCCCCCAACTCCTTCAAGATCCATGCACGTAGTCATTCATCTTCCCTAGTTATCTAACATTGTGTCTTTTTTTTTTTTTTCAATCCATCGAATCCAATTTCTGCTGCCCATACATTCATGGATGTGTGGCCTTCCACTAGAGTGTGAGCTACACACCAGGGGCAGCACTCTTAAAGACAACTAACTTTTCTCTCTCTGCCAGAAACTATCAGTTGCCCCTGGCTCCTCAGCTAGGAGTGGGATTTCAGGTCCAACTCCAACCTCCAGGTTTGGATTTGGTCTGACTAGAGCTTGCACAGGGCATGTGCCTGCTGTCCTCACCGCCGTGACTTTGTATGTGCAGCTGTTCTCTGACACCCCTGAGGACACTCTTTCCTTGTATTCACTTGGGGATTTTTGCTTGATCATCTGTGTCTGTTTATTTTCATTACTGAGACTGTCTCTGACTTGAGGCTCTCTTAGATCTTTTGGAAACTTTGTCCTCAATCTTCCTTATGTATGCAGTTAATTTTAAATGTCTTGACTCTTTAATGCCTAGCTTCAAAAAAGACAAATGGGGGAAATGAGGAAGAGAAAAGGGGTGCCAGTAATGTGAATTTCTCGAAAGTCACCTGTTCCAGAAGATGATGGACTTGCAATGATAAGAGTCAATGCAGCAACTTGACCATGGCCTTTGCTTTTGCTTCTCTTATCAGAAGAGTAACCAGTGATCAGAATACAGACCTCTGATACATGGAGGGCAGGGTTCTCTTTGCCTCTTTGACAAGTTTCATGTCAGCTCTTCTGGAAGCACATGCACATTTGCTTGCCCAGGGTCAACTTTCCATAACCACTGTTCTATGACAAGTTAAAACTGAATAAATCTTGATTGAAAATAACTGCAGTATTCCTAGTCTATTCCTTTATCTGGAAATTGCAAGATTTCAGCCACCTTTAGGGTCTCTAAATGTAAAGAGATTCTTTTTCTTTTCTTCTTTCTTACTTCCTTCCTTCATTCCCTTCCTTCTTTCTTTCTGAGAAAGATTAATTCTGTAATCCAGGCTTGCCTTGAATTTGTGAAAATTCCTGTATCTCAGCTTTTCTTTTTTTCCCCCTTAGATATATTCTTTATTTACATTTCAAATGATTTTCCCTTTCCTGGTTCCCCCCTCCCCAAAGTCCCATAAACTCTCTTCCCTCCCCCTGTTCCCCAATCAACCCCCTCCTGCTTCCATGTCCTGGTATTCCCCTACACTGCTGCATTGAGCCTTTCCAGGACCAGGGGCCTCTCCTTCCTTCTTCTTGAGCATCATTTGATATGTGAATTGTTTCTTGGGTATTCCAAGCTTCTGAGCTAATATCCACTTATCAGTGAGTGCATACCATGTGTGTTCTTTTGTGATTGGGTTACCTCACTTAGGATATTTCCCAGTTCTGACCATTTGCCTAAGAATTTCATGAATTCATTGTTTTTAATAGCTGAGTAGTATTCCATTGTGTAAATATACCACATTTTCTGTATCCATTCATCTGTTGAGGGACATCTGGGTTCTTTCCAGCTTCTGGCTATTATAAATAGGGCTGCTATGAGCATAGTGGAGCATGTGTCCTTATTGCATGCCGGGGAGTCCTCTGGGTATATGCCCAGGAGTGGTATAATGGGGTCCTCTGGTAATATCATGCCCAGTTTTCTGAGGAACTGCCAGACTCATTTCCAGAGTGGTTGTACCAGCTTGCAATCCCACCAGCAGTGGAGGAGTGTTCCTCTTTCTCTACATCCTAGCCAGCACCTGCTGTCTCCTGTGTTTTTGATCTTAGCCATTCTGACTGGTGTGAGGTAAAATCTCAGGGTTGTTTTGATTTGCATTTCCTTGATGACTAAGGATATTGAACATTTCTTTAGGTACTTCTCAGCCATTCGATATTCCTCAGGTGAAAATTCTTTGTTTAGCTCTGTACTCCATTTTTTTAATAGGGTTATTTGGCTCTCTGGAGTCTGACTTCTTGAATTCTTTGTATATATTGGATATTAGCCCTCTGTTGGACGTAGGGTTGATAAAGATTTTTTTCCCAATTTGTTGGTTGCCATTTTGTCCTATTGACAGTGTCCTTTGCCTTACAGAAACTGTAATTTTATGAGGTCCCATTTGTCAATTCTGGATCTTAGAGCATAAACTATTGGTGTTCTGTTCAGGAAAATTCTCCCCCGTGCCCATGTGCTCAAGGCTCTTCCCCATTTTCTTTTCTATTAGTTTCAGTGTGTCTGGTTTTATGTGGAGGTCCTTGATCCACTTGGAATTGAGCTTAGTGCAAGGTGATAAGAATGGGTCAATTGCATTCTTCTGCATGTTGACCTCCAGTTGAGCCAGCACCATTTGTTGAAAAGGCTATCTTTTTTCCACTGGATGGTTTTAGCTCCTTTGTCAAAGATCAAGTGACCATAGGAGTGTGGATTCATTTCTGGTCTTCAATTCTGTTCCATTGATCTACATGCCTGTCACTGTACCAGTACCATGCAGTTTTTAACACTATTGCTTTGTAGTACAGCTTGAGGTCTGGGATACTGATTCCCCCAGAGGTTCTTTTACTCTTGAGAATAGTTTTAGCTATTCTGGGTTTTCTGTTATTCCAGATGAATTTTTGAATTGCTCTTTCTAACTCTATGAAGAATTGTGTTGGGATTTTGATGGGGATTGAATTGAATCTGTATATTGCTTTTGGCAAGATGGTCATTTTTACTATATTAATCCTGCCAATCCATGAGCATGGCAGATTTTTCCATCTTCTGAGGTCTTCTTCAATTTCTTTCTTCAGAGACTTGACGTTCTTGTTATACAGATCTTTCACTTGTTTGGTTAGAGTCATACCAAGATATTTTATTTTGTTTGTGGCTATTGTGAAGGGAGTCATTTCCCTAATTTCTTTCTCAGCCTGCTTATCCTTTGAGTATAGGAAGGCTGCTTATTTGCTTGCGTTAATTTTATATCCAGCCACTTTGCTGAAGTTGTTTATCAGCGTTTCAACTGCTGAGATTACATGCATGAGACACCATGCCAAGTTAGGACATGTCTTCATATTACCTGGAATCTGCCACTCAGCATGTGGTCATCATCATGGTAGTGATGGTGGTAATGATGATAGTGTTTGTGTTTGTGTGTGTGTGTGTGTGTGTGTGTGTGTGTGTGTACGCGCGCACTTATGTGTGTGCATGTGCACTTTAGACAGGATCTAGCTCTTAGTCCAGAATGGCCTCAAAATGGGTGCAATTCCCTTGCCTTAGCCTTCTGATTGCTTCCTACCTATCTAGGTAGGAAGGCATATTACTGATTTTTCCTATACTGTAATACGTATGCCCTGGATCCATGTACAGTTTTTAAAATGTAGGTAGTAGAAAAATCTTAACATTTGTGAAGCATCCACTCAGGAAAAAAGAAAAGAAAATGCTCAATAGCCCCCAAATTGCAAACCAGTTAGATGTGGCTAAATAATATATTCAAACAGATGGAAAAATCGAATCTCATTTAGGAAATTAGAACTAGGGCAGACTTTTGATAGATTTCAAATATGTCAGAGGCTGAAGTAGAAGGTTTGGTGTGAGTTTTAGGTCTACATAGTGAGTTCAAGGCAGTGTGCATGGGAGTAAGACATCTCAAAAAAACCCTACAAAACCCAGCAAAACAGGGTAGGATTTAATTGTCTTAAATTACCTCAAATCTTAGAATCCAATAAAAGTAACAATAAATAATAGTTCAATTGCTTTTATTATCAGGTCTTTAATATTTGTGGGGGAGCTAACTGGATAGATAGAATATCAGAAACTGCTAAGCCAAGTGTCTTGGTTAGTTTTGTTTGTTTGTTTGTTTGTTTTCTGTGAATAGATACCATGACCAAGGAAATGCTTGTAAAGGCAACTATTTCATTGAGGCTGGCTTACAGTTTCAGAGGTTTAGTCCATTATCATCATGGTGGGAAGCATGGCTGTGCACAGGCAGACATAGTGCTGGAGGAGCTGAGAGTTCTATATCTTGATCTGAAGGCTGCTAGAAGGAGACTGTCTTATGCACTGGGCAGAGCCTGAGCATAGAAGGAAACCTCAAAGCCTACCTCCACAGTGAGATACTTCCTCCAAGGCCACACCTACTCAAATACCTCCTAATAATGCCACTCCCCATGGGCCAGACACTCAAACACATGAGTCTATGGGGGCCAAATCTATTCAAACCACCACACCAGTATCTGTGATTTTTGCTAAAATTTGTTTCTGGAAATGGCAGAATAAAATAGTTTCTGGAAACTGTGAGGAAGTCCTCAAGTATATTGTGGTCTCTAAAATCCTAATTGATACAGGTCACCATACAGCTTAGACTGACCTCAAACTCAGCAGTATTCAGAGTGATGAAATTATATCTATGGGCCACCTTAGCAAGCTACTAGATCAGTTTAAGACATTGGGGTAGGAATTTTCTGCTTCTGAAGTCCTTGGCATGCTCAGAACTGTACCCTTCCCAAACTGGGCCTTGGGGGAAAGCTTATCAGTAGTTGTATCAGACGAGTAAGGCAATATCAAGATTCAAGGGCTTTAAAGGCTGCTGCCCAAATAGTACTGATGTATTAAATTGACTGTTAGGAAAACCTCAACTACATGGTGCCCATGGGGCTGATGTTTGGGACTGATGGAGTTTTTGTAATGTTATGATAAAACACTGTAAGTATAGTTCTTAATTCATCATGTTAATAACATCAGCTATTATTATTCTCAGTGCTGGATTAGAACTCAGGCTTGGCAAGTTATAGGCAAGTATTTTACCACTGAGATATACTCTTAGCTCCTAGAGGGTTGTTTTTGCTTTAGTTCGTTATTATTGTTGTTGTTGACCTTGGTTTTGTTTTTAACATGGAGGGTCTCCATTTGCAGTTTAGGCTGATGTTCAAGATCTTCCTGCCTCTAAAGTGCTGAGATTGCAGGTAGGCCTGTCATGTCTGGATAGGTTTTTAAATGGCTTTAATAAACTTCATTTTGCAATGTTTGCAGAAGCATTGTAAAGAAAGGCAAATAACTCCTACACTCCCACTAAGCTTCTGCCACGGGACTGTGATAATCCTGGCTTTAGAAGTTCGCAGGAGAGTTTGAGATACTGTTTTGGTTTCTCTACTTTTCCTCTCCAGCTCCAACTGCTTAGTGTCAGATCCCAGGAGGAATCAGGGGTGCTAAATTTCCTTCTCAGTACTTCATTGGAAACGCTAAATTGGAAAGAAAACCAAAATCACAAAACAAAAAACCCAAGGACCAGGACATGTTAGTCTGAGGACAACTGAAGAGAGCACAATTGAAAACCTGGTTTGCAAAGTCACAAAACGGTTGAGTAAACTGTTCTCATTGAGTGTGAGAAACCCCAATCCTGGAGGAAGAATCTTGGGAATGCTAGTATTTAAGAGTCCATAGTCCCAGCACTAGGGAGCAAAACCGGCCTGGTCCACATAGTCATAGTTCTAGGTCAGCCAAGGCTACATAGTGAGAGTCTATCACCAAAACAATTAATAAAGAAATTAGAATCCATAGCCTCCTCATTCTTGGGCTCTGTGGTTGCTGGTCAGTTGCCTGTAGATTAAAAACAAAAGAAAGAAAAAGAAAGATCTAAAAATCATTCAGTATATCTGTACCAGGCATGTTATAATTTAGTTTTTCTAGTCATTATTCCTCCAAACAATACATTGCTCTATGTACCATTAAAGTATGTGGAAGACAGGAGCCTGATATGGCTGTTCCCTGACAGGTTCTACGGGTACTTGACCAATATAGATGCAGATACTTATAGCCAACCATCAGACTGAGCCTGGGGACCCCAATGGAAGAGCTAGGGGAAGAACTGACGGAGCCGAAAGGGATCACAACCCCATAAGAAGAACAATATCAACTGGACCCCCCCCCCCAGTGCTCCCAGAGACTAAACCACCAACCAAAGAGTACACATGGAGGGAGTCAGGACTCCAGCAGAGGATGGGACATCGATAGGAGGGGAGGCCATTGGTCCCTGTGGAGGCTTGATGCCCCAATGTAAGAGAATGCTAGATCAGTGAGGTGAGAGTGGGTGAATGGGTGGAGGAGCACCTTCATAGAGGCCAAGGGGAGGGGGTATAGGGAGATCGAATGTGGGGTGTTGTGGAGGGGTAACAAGCAAGGGGGATATCATTTGAAATGTAAGTAAATAAAATGACTATAATAAAAAATAAAACAATAAAAAATAAAGTATGTGGAAGGCTGTACATGAACTGTATGCAACACAGAGACATTTGCAAATCTTGTTTTCCAAATAAGCCTCTGGAGTAGACCTCACATGGATACTGATGAAAATATGTTATTTTTATATTAATTATATTTAATAACTAAGCCTTTGACCTTAGAAATGGAGCTGTAGCTTAGTGACAGAGACACCTCCTATGCTCAAGGTTCAAAGTTCTATTCACAGAACCACAAAAGAAAGAAAGAAATGTGCCACAGTGGTGCATACCTGTAACTGTACCAATTGAGAGGTGGAGGTAGGTCAGCAGTACATGACCAGCTTAGACCGTGAGAAACTATCTGAAAAAAGAAGGCGACTGTAAGCCACATTATTGCAATCCCACCTTTGTCACTGGTCATGCCGTATGAGGTAAAGCGACTGACTTCCTTGTGCCTATATTGCTGTTAGAATTTTAAAAGTGTAGTGTACATGTTTGCTTGCACATGCATGCCATGCATGTGTGTGGGAGTCAGAAAACACCTCTCAAGGGTCTGTTTGCTCCTTCTACCTTGTAGAGCCTGGGGATTGAAGTGAGGTTCCCAGGCTTGTGGGCAGGTGACTTTATCCAGTGAGTTACCTTGACAACCTGTTTTCCCTCTTTTCTTCCCTTCCCTCCTTTGCCCCTATTTCTTTGTTCTGTTTCTTTTCTTTCTTTTTATTAATCATTTTATTTTATTCATTTACATTTCAAATGATATATCCCTTCCCAATTTCCCCTCCACAAACCCTTCATCCGCCCCCCCACCTTTGAGACAGCTCATGTTGGCCTTGAATTTATTATGTAGCTCTGACTGGCCTTAAACTCTGGATAATCCTATTGCCTCTGGCTCCCAAGTGCTGAGATTACAGATGTGAACCACCACACCCAAATAGTCATCGGAGTTCTTAAAATGAAGCCAACAGTAGTCCTTATTTCAAAGGGGGCCTATGGAGATTTTCATCATTAATATGTGGAAAATGTAACACTGTGTCTGTCTCAGCAAATGTTGGATATCATTAACTCAGTGTGTTTGCCTTGGCCTCTAGGATGTGGAAGAATGGATTAAATAAACCATTAAAAATTCTAGCTGGCACTGATAAATGTTTGTCTTATGTTTGATTTGAACAGAAATTCAACCACCTGTGACAAATTTGAGTGTATCTGTGGAAAATCTCTGCACAATAATATGGACATGGAGTCCTCCTGAGGGAGCCAGTCCAAATTGCAGTCTCAGATATTTTAGTCACTTTGATGACCAACAGGATAAGGTAAGTTTGCTACAATACGTGCCATGACTCAGGTAAAGTGACCAAACACTGTGGATCAAAGCCAAGAGTGAGTCAAATTGTAATCTCCAGAGTGGGGATTTTATTTTAGGTTTTTTTTCTCAAATTTCAACTGGGGAGAACTATAGAAACAGCTATCAACAAAATCAAACATCTGAAAAAGGTTGCTAATTATTTGATGATTGAATATAATTAATTGTTCCTATAGAATATACTAGATAGCTGTATGTATTTGGCAGCCATAAATAACCAGTTCTCTTCTCACTGAGTTTGTTCTTATATTCTTGTCTGCAACTCTGTGTTCTGGTATTAATGTGACACTCAATTTCAGAAC
This sequence comes from Tokudaia tokunoshimensis, assembly GCA_036184795.1. Taxonomy (NCBI): domain Eukaryota; kingdom Metazoa; phylum Chordata; class Mammalia; order Rodentia; family Muridae; genus Tokudaia; species Tokudaia tokunoshimensis. The sequence continues at coordinate 104,972,872 of BTHU01000023.1, forward strand.
AATTTTTACATTTAGCACCTCACGAATCATGTATACAGATAAATGTGCAAGAACTTTGGGGTCTAAAAGTAAATGCCATGGGAAAGTGGAAAGATGAGATGTTAGTGGTGGGTGGGTTTGCATTTCCTGGTGCCTGAGGAAAATAACAGGGCAAAAAGGTAAACTATACCTATTAGAAGTAGTCAGCTGATTTAAATGAGTGGTTGCTGGCAGGATTGGATAATTGGGTTCTTTTTGATACATCTATTCAATTATTCTGGTGAGTTTACATCTTTCATTTTGTGTAGTGAGAGGGGTGTTTTGGGGGATCCAGGATTTTGAGGAGGTAGTATTATCTAGATTTCCTGGAGTTTACTGCCCTGAGGCTGGGAATGAGTGGCAAGAGCAATGCTTCTTTTCCTGTCCTTTGGATACAGCCTCAATATCATCTTTAGGGTTGTAACTAACCCTTAGGTTACAAGGGTAGCTTAGGCAGAAGCCTGGTGCTCCCAAGTTGCTAAATAAGATCAAGTCTGCAGTTTGTTTGCTGTTTTCACAAGAGAGGCTTATCAAGATAAGAGAGATCTCTAGAGAAGTTTTGAAAAGCAAAAGATTGATATCACTAGTTACCCTCTGTGATTGCTTTATCCCTGTCCATTAGTTCCCCAATCTGGCGAGCTGAGGCAACTCTGGCAATGCATTTCAGGTTTTCTTTCATCACCAAGAGATAGGGAAATCCCACTGGGCAAATGAATCAGAGGCCCTTCAGTCCAAGCATACACAGAGGCATAAGCCAAGACTGTGAGAGAATGAGAGTGTCAGGAAAAGGTGTGTGATGGAGCCAACTGGGCGTTCCTCTTCAGGGAGACAGAAATCTAGGACTACAGCCTTAGGCGAAGAATACTGCCATTATAGCGGCTACCAGTGGAATGATGCACCAAGCTGAAAGTTACACATACCTCATCAGGATCAGTTGGGAGGAAATTTTGTTTCTTGTCTTATACAGAGAGATACATTAGACTTGGTGATCATTAATATTCAAGATTCCTATTTTAGTCATACCAATTTAATATTACATACTTCAAAGTTGGAGATTGTGTTTTTGAGACAGGCTCTCTTGTATCTCAGGCTGGTTTCTGTCTCATTATGTAGCCGAGGCTAGCCTTGAGTTCCTGATTCCTCAGCTTCTACATCCCAAACAATGGGATTACTGGCATGGACCATCATGGAAAGAGACTTTTAAAATTATTATCTTTAAATATTTGTTTTATTATGCATATACCTAGAAGACAAGATTCAAATTTACATCCAAAGCAATTGCTAATTTAAAAATGATAGTATAAAAAACTCTAACTGGAGCAGCATCTATTATAGTAAGAGAAGTGAGATTTCGCCCCAACCCCACAATCCTAATTTACGATCTCTAAAGAAAAAACTTTTTAAAATAAAAAAGGTTATCTTAAAAAAGAAACATCAAAAGCTGTGATACTAGGGATTGAACTCAGGCATCATACTTTTGAGGTAAGTGCTGTGCCACTGAGCTACCATCCTAGCCCTAATTTATGAGGTTTGTCAGTACATTTTTCCATGGTGTCCTTAGAGTGAATGTATGTCCTAAATGAGAATTAGGAAGGATCTGTGAGTAAGCGAGGCTCATTTAGCAACCTGTAATGAGTAAAGTAGGGACATTGGTGAGACTTAACATTGGAAGCCTTTCTACCACCAATATCACTCTCTCCAGGGTGGGGCTAGTCTTGAGTTTCATGGGTTCCGTCAAAAACCTCTCTTTCTCTACACACATTCATTTCTAAAGGGACAATTGTAAAGGCATCCCAGGAAGATTTCTGTCAGCACTGTACTTTTGCATCCTGGTAGGCAGAGGCCTATATGGGAAGCCAAGTGATAAGTAGGTTTCTTGGCAAAGAATCAAGAATTCCTTGTGAAAATGCCCTTGGCTATGAATAGCAAGCCAGAGGCCCCCATAACGATAAGCATTATTTTGCTAGATTCTCCATGTCTCTGTTAAGTCACTACCTCTTCCCTGAGCCAGGATTTCACTATAGAAAAAGAATAGAAAAGATCTATTTCTCTGTCATCCCACCCCACTTTTCCAGTGCACTATCTTAATTGTGCCTAAGAATTATTCTGTCTTTATATGCATATCTTGGCTCCAGTATATTCATCATGGGTTTGTTGGTGACTTCCTGAGAGCATACTCATTTCCTGGTATCAGAGGCGACCCAGGTTTCTCTCATTCCCATCCAGCAGCAGGCATGTAAAATATCATCTGCTGCTTGAGACTGGTAGATTAAGCGACGTGACCATTTCTACCTTCTTTATGGCCACCAGGAAATTATGAAAGGAAATACTATGGGAAACTTGAGTCAGAAACTTTTACAAAACAGGAAGTGCAGTCTTTGGAACTCTGATTAAAAGCAGCTTCATTCTTAATTATTCTTCTCACCTCTGGAAATGTTAATTTCCTAGAGAGGCCCGTAATAACTGGTCTGAGTCATAACAAGCAGATTTGTGATTTAGTCTTAGATTTCTGGTGTCTGATCTGAGATGTCTGGGGCCTCTGTGGTTCCACAAAGCTTTCTTATCTGTGTTCCAGATGAAGTGTGGAAGTGTATATTTAGCAACCCTTGAAACTTACTCAGACACCATAAAAAAAGTGCTTAATAAAGTGTCCCTTTGGACCCTCTTCTCCAGAGATTTCCATGATGACTGGAGTTTTGATGTGACTTATTTTTAACCTTGATCTTGATGGAATTTTAATAATTGCTTCCTTTCAGTTTGCTTGTAGAAAGTTGATGTTAACTTTAAGTAAATCTTACAATAGTTTTACTTTCAGATGTGGGAATTTGTCTTTATCTACACTATAGAGTTTTTCAGTGGTGGGTGGTACTATTGGTGCCTGATGCAGGCTAATAATTTATTAGTAGTAAAAAAATAATTATTTTTTGTGGGAGAAGAGTGGAAGATAACCTGTTTATTATAGGATGTCGGGTATCATTCCTGGCCTCTATCCATTAAATGTCAGTAGTGTCTTGCTTCTCTGCTTCAACCAAAACCAGGCCTGAGACACTACTGAATATCTACAGGCATGACAAAAGAGTGAAACAACTCCTTCAACATCACTCACGTTGACCATTTAAGAACTGATCTTTTTTTTTTTAAACATTTGAGTCTGCTAAGACTGTTATTTGTCTTTTTGTGTGTATTTTCTGTAGAAGTTACTTTATTCTTTATTCTTTTCTTTTGTTTTCTTTCTACTCTCAGAAAATTGCTCCTGAAACTCGTCGTGAAGAGGAATTACCCCTAGATGAGAAAATATGTCTGCAAGTGGGGTCCCAGTGTAGTGCCAATGAAAGTGAGAAGCCTAGCCCTTTGGTGAAGAAGTGCATCTCACCGCCTAAAGGTAATGGATCCAAAGGGTAGTTCCAGAGTGGACCAGTTGCTTAGTGTCTTCACTGGTGATGAGTTCATTTCATTCTCAAAGATTTACTGAGTCAAATAAGCGTTAGGACCTGTGCTAGATGCTGATAAGTTTGAGAATGTTGCCACTTCAAGTTGCTCACGGAGAGTTTGAATAATAATGATATCTACATAGTTATAATACTTTCTTTTATAATTTGAAAAATGAACACATACACTCCACCTTCCTTCCTCTCTCCCTCCCTTCCTCCCTAAAATATGCCTTACCCACTTATTTGAAATAAGTAAGGCATACATTGTTACCCTGATCTGTTTCATGATAGAGAGAAGATGAATTGACTTGCTGTAGGTCTTCAAGCCCAGTGCTTTTAGGGAACCTATAGTACTGTCTGATTCATGACATATAGAAATTAGTTTGGTATGGAGAATAATCATGCTAGCCTAGCCTGAGTACATGACTAGTCAAAGGAAAAGCTCTTGGGTGGTGAAGATCATTGTCCCCTAGTACCACTTCACTTATAGTCCTTCTGCCTCTTATGCACAGGGAGGAGCCTGCATTAATTAAAAGTAAGGCTACCAGCTACCAAAGTCTAAATCCCAGCTCTGCCAAACTACTAATTGTGTGACCTTGATTTGTTTATCCCCCCTACCCAACTATATTCCTCATCTATAAGATGGGAATACCTGCCTATTACGGTCATTGAGAAGGTTACAATAAATACTTAGCACATTTTCTTTTTTCATATTATCTTGGCCCTTTGTTAGGCAGGACCAGGATTCACCTCCAACTTCTAAACCGTAGCACTTCATGGCTTGTTCTTCAAGTCTCTCTGCTTTGCATTGATCAAAAGAGCATATGAAGTACTGCTTTTAAAGGTATAAAATTTAGGACTGTGAGGCAACTAAGATCATGATTTAAACTAGCTTTGCCTACTGTATTTGTACTTTCTGGGAGTTTAATACTTCGAAAAGCAACTATATTTAAATAAAGCATAAAATAGTTTGTGATGGCTCAGTGGAGTATTCTTTCAAGGAACATGAGGGTGAAAGGCTGACATTTTAAACATGGGCATTGAATTAGTGTAGAGACATGATAAGTGAGATCTTAATCAAGAGAGATGTCACATCAGGAGGATTTCAGGCCAAGTGTAACGGCATATGCCTGTAGTCACATCTACTTGTAAGGCCAAGATGGGAAGAATTGTTTGAACCCAGGAGAATGAGCCAGTCCTTTAAAGTCAGCCAGCCAAACAAAGAATTAGCAAGAGATAAGACAGCCATCGTGATGATACCCATCTCTAATCTCAGTATTCAGGAGGATGAGGCAGGAAGATTACAAAAATGTTCAAAGCCAGTCTATACTACATGGCAAGTTCCAGGTCATCCTAGGCTACTTAAAAAACCATGTCAGAAAAGAGGGATCTGGGAAAAGGAACCCCTACAACCACAGCAGACAACAAAGCTATTAAATCTTAGGTTGTACTTATGTTCCCATAGACCTTCCCTTGATAAGAAGAGAGGAAGTAAATTGTGTCTTTATAAAAGACTTGCCTCTTCCAGAGGAGCCTAGTTAGGTTCCAAGTATCCATGTCAGGTTTCTCATGGCCATCTGTAACTCCAGCTCCAGTTATTGGATGCTTCTGACTTCTGTAGTGACATGTACTCATAGGCACACAACCCACATGCAAACACACAATACCAAGTATTGAGCCCTGAAATCATATGCACACAAACAACAAAATCAGACTTAGCTAGTTGTATTCATATACTCACACATACATATATGTGTTTAACAATAATAACCAAAGAAGAGGAGGTCATCAATTTGAGAGGAAGTGAGAGAGACATGGGGGGTATTGGAGGAAGGAAAGGGAAGGAGAGTGATATAATTATATTTTAATTAAAATAAATATTAAAATGACAGAACACAGGGGCTGTTTGCATTTTTACGTTCATTTAGTTATTTTGTAGGCATTTCATAGGGTTGAAATATTATTTGACTTTTAACCATTCTCTCTAGTTAGAAGAGTAAGTTTCCTTTAGAGATACAAAAGATGCTTTCTCTGTATAAAAAGGTAAGAAAGAAATCTGTGAACAATTACATTTGTATTTTCACTGTCCTGGGTGACTTCTGGTGAAATGAGTGTGAGATTAGGGTTTAGGTTGTTGACTGTTTTCTATGACAAGGACTTTTGCCTGGACCTTCTAGGTGATCCTGAGTCCGCTGTGACTGAGCTCAAGTGCATTTGGCACAACCTGAGCTATATGAAGTGTTCCTGGCTCCCTGGAAGGAATACAAGCCCTGACACAAACTATAGTCTTTACTATTGGTGAGTATGTATTGTACACACAGCAGGTTAACTGGAACAGTGATTTTGATTGTGTTGGGAGCCTTTGGATTTAACTTTATTGTGAAAAAAGAACAGTCATTTGCTGTTGTTTTCAAGACAGGGTTTCTCTGCATAATAGCCCTGGCTGTCCTGGACTCATTTTATAGACCAGGCTGGTCTCAAACTCACAGAGATCTACCTACCTCTGTCTCCTTAGTGCTGGGATTAAAGGCATGTACCACCAAGCTTTGCTCTGAACAGCCTATTTTTTTTATATGTGATAGTGGGGATAAAAGTCCAGGCCTTGGATGGAGCACAGTAGTGCATGCCTTTAAAAATCCAGGACTCGGGAGGCTGAGGCAGGCAGATGTCTACGAGTTTGAAATCAGCCTAGTCTACATAGCAAGCTCCAGAACAGCTCTGTAGAGACTCTATCTCAAAAACAAACAACCATGAGCACCTTGCAAATGCTAGGAAAGTGTTCTCCTACTGATCTACTTACCGTACTCAGCTCCAGCCTACTCTTTTCTATGGAGGCAGTAGATAGATAAGTCGTAATTAACCCCACTGATTGCTATGGCAACCTAAAATTTAATCTAAAAAATAAAAAGAAAAGAAAAGGGCCATTGAAATGGCCCAGCAGGTAAAGACACTTGCTTCCAAGCCTAGGGATCCAGATTTGATCTCTGGGGCTGACATGGTAAATTCTGCAGGCTGTTCTCTGACCCTCACGTGCACCATGGCATGTATATCTCTCACTAAATAAAGAAACGCCTATAAATAAATGTAATGACAAATTTTAAAACTTTACACAGAAAAGAAACTTCCACCCTTTAAACAAAAAAAAGGAAAGGAATCAAAAAGCAAACTACCAAAACACCACAAGAAGAATAGACAGTTGAGTAGAAAATACATTTACTTAAAAAGACTTTTCTATTTTATAAAGCCCATTCACACAATATTGCAACACGTATATGGGAAGACCCCTGTATTCTTTTCACTCCTTTTCTCTCTGGTAAACTCTAAAGCAATATCAAAACCAGAAAATTGGTATTGGTACAATCTACAATCTGAGTCACGGTAGTTTCATATGTATCTGTGTGTAGCATTCTTTGCAGCTCTATCACATGGCTCCATTGCTACCCAGTTCCCTCCAGTTGCCCTTTTCATAGTCATAGCCATCTCCTACAGCCCATCTTGTTTTTCATTTTCTTCTCCCAGATCTCTGACCTCTGGCAACCATTCACTAATCTGTCCTCCATCTATATAATTTTGTTATTTCAAGAATGTCCCTGAAATGGAATGGAATTCTACAGCCTATATCACATAAAACTGACTTTTAAAAATAGCATCACAATTCTCCTGAGAGCTATTTATATACTTCTATACATATAAAGAATTAAGAATTCATTCCTTTCTCTGTTTATGAAACAGATTCTCACGCTGTAGCTTATGCTGGCCTGGAACTCACTGTGTATCCCGGGTTGGCCTTAAACTGTGGCAATACTCCTGGATCATCATGCCTGGCTGAGATTGGGGGGATTTTTAAAATTCAGTCTATTTATTCTTTATAAAAGACCCTGGAGACGTCATGGGTAACTTCATCATTTTTAAAAATGCTAAATTTGTACATACTTGTGAAATACTGTATTGTAATTTGGTTCATATATACTTTGTGCAGTGACCAAGTTATGGTAATTACCATGTCTCTCTCCTCAAATATTGTTATTTCTGTGTCCTGTGTACTGACAGCCTTCAAACTCATTTCCAGTCTTTGAAATGTGCAATCAGTTGTCATGGGCTCTGGTAGTCCTGCTATACCCACCCTCTTCTATCCCCCTTATCAGTTGTGATGATTGTATTCATCTGGGTCTCTATTTCCATATGAAAATGACACAAAGCAGCTAGGGAATGAAAGGGTTTACTTCAACCTACACTTTTTAGTCCATGTTGGAGGAAAGTCAGGGCTTGAACTCAAGTAGGAACCTGAAGGCAAGGACTAAAGTAGAGGACATGGAGGACTGCTACTTACTTGTTTTCTCCCCCTGGAATACTCAGTTTAGTTTTTACACAGCCCAGGAATGCATGCCCAGGGGTGGTATCATTCACAATGGGCTGGGCTCTCCCACATCAGTCATTAGTGGAAAAAATGCCTCACAGATTGATTACCCACAAACCAATCTGATGGAAGCAATTCCTCAATTGAGATTCCCTCTTTCCAGATCTGTCTAGGTTTATGACAAATCTAATTAGGGCAAGGATATCAAGGCACTGTGACAGCTGGATGGAGAAGGGAGTCTAGTCTTGGGGGTCTGTCCTCTATATTGCCTTGTTCTCTTATTTGCTAAAACAGTTTTGAGTGAAAGTTCTGAGAGAAAGGCATGTCTGGGACCCTCTCTAGGACTTCTGAAGATAGATGTCCTGGAATGTCAAGTTGTGGTGTGGCTCAGTGGTAGAGCACATGCATGAGACCTTACACAAAGAAAAAAAATCATCCTGCAGTGACTATTTTGCCTGATGACATCATGGAAAATATTTGTACTATATTAAAACATTCATGGGCAGATCATTGACAGAGGGCAAAATCCCCATATTTTTTTCATTTAAATTTATTTTTAAATGATACATACAAATTATGCATATTTATAGGCTACCATGAGATATTTCAATATATTCATATACAGTGCATTTGTATAAACCAGGCTTGGCCTGTCAGTCTCCTCAAATCACATGAATTGTTGAACGAAATCCCTCCTAAGTGTCCTGGGGAGTTACAGTCACTCTCTTCTTCCTTGGGTAAGAGGCTCAGCCTAAGTTTGAGACACAGCACAGGTAAAGCCAGGTGCACCTAAGGTCATATGGTCCTTCCCCAGTGTAAAAGTTCTCATTGGAAGTTTTGCAGTTTTACTTGCTCACTCTTACTGCCTATTGAATCACCTTTTCTTAAGACTCTTGTGGCTCTCTTGTACCATTGTGGCAAAGTTCATACTCTTAAACAGGACAGACAGCACCCCTTATCACCTGGCTAGCCTGTCTCATCCTTCTTCTTGGACCTTTGCCCCTCTTACAACCCTATATTGAATTTATTTCCATTCCTTACACTGACTTCAATACACACAACTTTGCTATTTACACAGGGATATTTACACAGAATAATAGGAACATTCGGCCTTCTCTCACAGCTTATACCTTGCCCTTTCATGTAATTCCTCTCATTTGTCCTTAGCTCAACTCAGATGCAATTTCCTCTTCAGAGAATCTTCTTTGAGTTCTCAAGTCTGGAGACATATCCCCAATCATACTTTTGCATGTCACAGTACTCTGTGCAGCGTCTTGTCATTTCCTGTTTACTTACTGGTAGTTCCCTTCTCCAGGCGGCAATCTCCTTTGAGAGCAGGGGCTTTGTTTTTTGTTTTCCCCAGTACTTGACACATGAGGTAGGCATTTAATAAATCAGTTGTGAAATTCTTAGTAGGATCTAAAATTGGAGGACATTCAGGGAGAGGGTGAGGGCTGAGAAGTATGGGCAGCACAGCATCCCTATAGTACAGGAGTGAAAAAGAAGAATTGAGTACATCTGGCTCCCAGACTTGCTAGCAGAGAAACAAACAGAATAATCCTTTAGGAGTCTCCTGGCTCTGTGCTATAGTGAAGTCTGTGGAAAGCTGTTACTATAGGCTTTAAAGATACCATAAGAATTGGTAGAATCCCTGGGTTTATTATGCTACTAACCCCAGAGTTATTATGATTAGAAACACAGAATTCCTTTAGAAATGTGCCTACAGGAGAGGATTAGAAAGAAAATTAGAAAAGACTACCTCAATTCATGACAGACTATGAAGGAAAGCAAACCAGCTCTTACAGTTGGGGTGTACTAGTCCATGAAGATCTAGTAAAAGAAGAGAAAAATAGGGAAGTGCCTCATTCCCTGGAGATATACTAGCATAAACCAAACCTCAATACAAACCATTCAAACAATGTCCCCTTGGGATTAACTTGGAGAAGCATTCTTCTCTGGGGTGATGCAGGCTCTTGTCAAGGTTGAGAGCAGACAGTGTTTGAGTTGGCATTCAGTCCCATGTTGATACCTTTTGGCAGGGCAACATCTACAATTCGACATGGCTCAAGAAGTGATCTGGAAATTGGTGGTTCACTGGTACTCAAGGGTCATGTATCAAAGATCCTACTTCTTTGTCAAAGTATTTCCAGAGCTGGCCATTTGGCAGAGGTTCTTTCCATAATATAAACAGGAGATGCTAGCAATGTATGACTGTGTTTTAGTTACTTTTCTATTGCTGTGCTAAGACTCCACAGCCAAGACAACTTATAAAATAAAGTGTCTAATTCTGAGGCTAATGGTTCCAGAGGGTTAGAGTCTATGACTATCATGGTGAGGAATATGGCAGCAGGCAGACAGGTATTGCACTACAATAGTTGCTGAGAGCTCATATATTGATCCATGACTGTGAGACAGAAAGAAAGCTCACTGGGAATGGTATGGTTTTTGAACCCTCAAAGTCCACTCCCAGTGACACACCTCCAACAAGGCCTCCTAATCCTTCCCAAGCTGTTTGAAAAATTGAGGACCAAGCATTCAAATATATGAGCCTATGGGAACCATTCTCATTCAGACCACTACAGACAGTTTGCAGTTTAATTTAAATGAAATTAAAATCTTAGGGACTCAGTCTCACTAACCAGTTCCAGAGGTCGCAAGTGACTTTACCTGGATGGTACCTTTCTTTTGTACAGTGTTGCCCCCATGGCTTCTCTTCTCACAATGCCACAAATTCTTCATTCTAGTTCCACGATGTGTGTGTTCAAATCTGTACTAGAAATTTGCCTTAATTATCTCCTAAGACTTGGATTTATCATCTGTAAAATGGGGATAGTGATAATACTTCTGAAGATTGATGAGGGCTATTATATGAAGTGTTCAGAATGGTGACTCATGATCAATATGGCAGTTTGTGACATCTGTAGATACTGGTATTTGTTAGTTATTTGTATTCCCTTGCAGGGAATGCCAGCACCCAGTGCTGCTTTCTTCTTCCACCACATGGAATTGGCATCCAGCTCATTCTTCCTGCTCCCTTTTCCAATCAGAACCCCAGATGTGGTATTGACTAGCAAACACCAAGGATGGCTTAGGTACCACTGTACATCACATTGTACAAAATGGCAAACTGTTTGCCCTAATCACCAGACAGAAAATAGGGAGTTGTTTTTTGAATCGAAAAATCATTGTTTGCAAACCTAGAGTAGTGACTTGTGTCCCAGCAGGATAGTTTGCTTTGGAAGGGGCCTGACCTGAACAGCTCCAGTCTAGCAGCTCAGTGAATTTTAGGGATCCCCCCCCCCAACATCAGTCATCTTCAGAGTTCATGAGGATCTATGAACTATCAGACAAAATGAAAGATGAACCTAAAAGACTGTGCATGGCAGGAGTTCCTTTCATTGTCTTTTCAAAGGCACATTAATCACATGTTTTTGTTATGCAAGAAAAATGTCATTAGTAGCTTTGGTTTCTGTTTGGGGTGGAAAACATTCCAGGACTGTCTAATCCCCAAAGTACTCATGACAGCAATTTAACTTTTTTTTTTTTGGTTTTTCGAGACAGGGTTTCTCTGTGTAGCCCTGGCTGTCCTGGAACTCACTTTGTAGACCAGGCTGGCCTCGAACTCAGAAATCCTCCTGCCTCTGCCTCCCAAGTGCTGGGATTAAAGGCGTGCGCCACCACCGCCCGGCGCAATTTAACTTCTAAAAGTTCTCTTTTATGATCCATAGAGACTTACAACTAAGAGGAAAGGTTTTGTGCTGTTAGGTGATCATGATGGCACATGCTTATAATCCCAGCACTTTGGAGATGGAGAGTGGAGGATGCCAGGAATTCAAGTTTATCTTTGACTACATGGTGAATTTGAGGACAGTCTAGTCTTTAAGACCCTGTGTCTCAAAAACAACAACAACACCGAGTAATGAACTGTCTCTTGAAAGACATTTTCTGTAGCAGAACACTTCTTTGTAGTGTTTTCAGGAATAAATATTACATCTTCATTTAAAAAAAATAACTGATTTTCCACAGGACATGCATTTCTGTCAGAGTTCTGGTTCCTGAGCTCAGGAAAAACTACAGATAATGTTGAGGTTATGGGTCAAGGGTTTGAGACTCTCTGTTCTTTATTAAAAATGTATTTCTTTTCTGCAGAATCTGCACAATTCCAGTTGTGGCAGATGATGTAAGACTTGACACTGTCTTGTACTAGTTCCTAAAAAACAGAGGTCTCTGATAGCTGATATGAGAGAGACAAGGGGAGGGGGATGACCTTGGAGGAAGGGAGAGAGGAAGGGAGGGAAGGAGGGATGGAGGGATAAGACTCTAAGCAAATCTGGCAAACAGAATTTGGTGATAGAATGTAGAGAAAGAGAGAGGAAAAAAAGGTAACTTCAAAGTATCTAAGGACCATAGAGAAAATGAACTCTGAGTGGTAGAAATTCGAAAATTGGCAGAAATGGGAGATCAGTGTGTGGGGAGAGAGTACATATGGAGTCTTCAGGCAATGACTGAGGCAAGAGAGGAGAATTAAACATGAAAATTGGCTAGTTATAAATCTGGGATGCGCAGCATGATGGCAAGTGCCTTTAATCCCAGCACTCAGAAGGCAGAGGCAGGTTGATCTCGGTAATTTCAGTGAGACACTTTCTGGCGTGGGGGTGGGGCCAGGAATCTCTGGGAAGAATTCTGAGGTAAATGATCAGGTTTAGGTGTTCTCCAGAATTCAAATTAAAGTCGAAGGTTGGGGGTGAAAAACTGAGAATGAGTGGACAAGGGAATTGGAAATAGACAAGGGGAGGGGCTGAGGAGATGGCTTTGTCAGTATACTGCTTACCTTGTAAGCATGAGGGTTTGCATTCAGATACTTAGCATCCATATTTTTTTTTTTTTAAAAAAAAGCTGAGTGCAGTGGTGTATGCCTTTAATCTTAATACTGGGGTGGAGAAGATGGGAGGATTCCTGGACTGATCAGTAAATGTAACCAAAACTCCTACTTCAGTGTGAGTCTCACAAAGTGGAGAGCAATTGAGAAAAATATCCTCTTGCCTCTGCATCCATATCTGCTCACACACATATGGATATATACATACACACACAAAACAGAAGTAGAGAAGGATGTAGGTCACTCTTCCACCCCTGGGAACAGGGAAAAAGAGGGAAACAAACTAAGGAGGCAAAGAAAGAACAGGGAGCGCCGAGCACAGGGGAACCACTGGGGTTCAGTATATTTGCATCCTAGCTTCAGAACTTCTTCCCTCATACAGAAGGGGAAGGTCAGGATTCAAGGGTCCATGGCTATCGTGAATACTAATACCCATCAACAAAGGATGGTCTTTCCCTCTGGAATATGAAATGAGACAAGAAATGAATGAACTAGAAAATGGGCTTCTAAAAACAGCTAGCATACTTTGCTAGCTATTTCTTTTTATGGACATTTCCTTCAGTCATTTAAAAAATGACTACCTTTGCCTCTTGACCTTGTTCAAAATAATAGAGTGTTGTTTCATTTTATCTTGTAGGTACAGCAGCCTGGGGAAAAGTCTTCAATGTGAAAACATCTATAGAGAAGGTCAACGCATTGCTTGTGCCTTTAAATTGACTAAAGTGGAATCTAGTTTTGAACATCACAACATTCAAATAATGGTCAAGGATAATGCTGGGAAAATTAGGCCATCCTGCAAAATAGTGTCTTTAACTTCCTATGGTAAGTTTCCAAAACCTTCTTGGACAGCATGGATACAAGGTTGTCCTGTCTTTTGAATTGTTAAAACAAATAGTTGAAGATGATGATGTTTGGTCCTAAGATCTTCCCAGAAGAAGAGACTGCATTTACATAAATTTTTCTTTGATAGATGCTTTAAGAAACAAGCTTGGAAATGGTACTTCTGGAACATGTGTACTGCATGCAGTCTTCCTGTTGACTTACAGGACAATCAGCTATACAGCCAAGATTGCAACCTGAGCTGTCTCACTTGAAGATCTCTTTTCACTTTGATACTCTGGAGGAGATGTTCATCTGATCATATACTCCCTGAGTAATCTTTTGGCTAGAAAAAGCTTTGATGGCATCCAATATTCCTCGGAATATTACTAGAATTCTTCTAGTAATGCTGAGGACTGAGTTTAGGATTCTGAATGCAAACTATGCTCTTTTACTGAACTATATTCTCACCACCATATCCACAATATTGAACTCCATGGGGTACATGTATTTTCAGTCATGACATCTAGGACAGTCATATTTGACTGGATTGTCTAAGTGTTGACTTGTTAGTGGCCAATATTAGTTTGCTTCTCTGTTCCTTTAATCAAACACTGGTCAAAAACAACTTGGGGAGGAAAGGATTTCTTTTTCTTTACATTTCCATGTCACAGCCCATCATTGAAGAAAGCTCAGGGCAGGAAACCAAAAGAAGGAACTGAAGGAGGGACCGTGTATGAAGTCTGATACTGGCTTTCTCCCTACAGCTTGCTCAGCCTACTCAGAGGTGGTGCTGCTCATAGTGTGCTGGGTCCTCCCACATCAATCATTAATCAACAAAGTGCTCTACAGACATGCTTGCAGGTCTCTCTAATAGACATACTTCCTCAATTGAGGTTCCCTTTTCCCAGGTGACTCTAGTTTGTGTCAAGTTGACAAACATTTCACCAGCAAAAGGCTTCTTTCAACTTGAACAACAAATATCAGGTTGAAGACCTAGTACTCCCTCTTGTCAGAGCTTATAGACTCTTTTTGAGTGTTTCCTTTATTTATAAAATGAAGTATGTAGTCCCCTTTAACCTCAGAAGAGCCAAAGAACATGAGGTATCTAAAACAATTGTGTGTAAATAATGTCAGTATATTGGTTTGCTTGATGCAGTAACCTACCAGGCAGCTCAGATTCTGACTAAATGCCAAGTGGATGATTTATAGAAAAAAAAGAGGCATCATTTGACAAAGGCTTCGCTAAATCTGTAAGCAGAACACTGCTTATCATTCCTCCAGATAGTCTTGGAAGTCGTCTGTATCAGGGGACCTAGCTTATAAGCCAAGAGAATGATGTCAGGATAGTTTATCACATGGAATTGGCCGAAGCAAAGCCCTTCATTTGCCTCTTGCTTGTTTGGCAAATTATCTTTGGTAAGGTTTAAGGTTTATTATTACTGTTCTTTCTGGAATTAATGGTGACATAAAGAATAATTCTTCACGACAAGAAGATGACCTCTACATGTTTTCTGTTAATTGCCCATTATCTTCTGTTCCTTATTTTTTCACCTCTGCAAAAGTAAACTGACCCAGCTAATACTTTCAAAAATATTTTATCCTTAATTGGGGTTGTAAGTACAGTACTGTTAAGTATATTCATATTGTTGTACAGCAGACCTCTACAAATCTTTCTTTTTTCTTTCTTTTTTTTTTTGTTGTTGTTTGTTTTCTTGAGAAACAGTTTCTCTGTGTGTTTCTGGCTGGCCTGCAACTCACTCTGTAGACCCAACTGGCCTCCAACACAGAGATCTGTCTGCCTCTGCCTCCTCGGTGCTGGGGGTGCTGGGATTATAGGTGTGTGCCACCACCACCTGGCATCTACGAGTTTTTCATCATGCAAAAGTGAAATTCTACCTAGTTACATAGTAAACGTTAATCCTGCTTCCCCACGGCCCTTGGCAGTACCTTTCTGTTTTCTAGTTCTATGACTGTAGCTACTGTAGAGTTTCACATGAGTAAAAGTACAGCACTCTTTTAGATTTGCTTGTTTCACTTAACATAATGTTCTCAAAGCACAGCTATGGCATAGCTTGTAATAGAGACCAGGGTACTATTAAAATTGCGGTCTTAGGTTAGCATTGGTGAGGGAGAGCTACAGAAGCCTCTGTTTTTTTTAACAGTGGAAAGAGAGATGGTTTTATTTTGCAATATTTAAAATTTAAATATATTTACATTGTTTTCACCTTTCTTCTTCTCTTCCCACTTGCAGTCATATTCCAACTTTTCTTTTTTGCTCCCTCTCAAATTCACAGCCTTTTCTTCTTTTACAGAAGCCTTTTCTACCTCAGATTTTGTTGCCTGTGTGAAGGAAGCACATGTGGATCTAAGAAAGCCTCTTCTTTATTCTCTGTGTGGCAGCTAGATGTCCTGATTCTACCTTGATCAGTTTCTGACTATACTCAGATCAGAGTTCATGTCATTTACCAGATAACCCCAAAGACTCTCCTGAAATTCATTTTACTGGGCAGATTTAAATACACTTCCTCTGCTAATTGTGGCTAATCAGAAATTCTCAAACTCTATATCAGATCATGTGAAGCCATTAAAAGCCATCAGCCCTATTTTGATTTAACTTTGTGAACCTTCATTATCGAGTTTACATATATAATCACATCTTATATACATGTAATTAAATAAACATGTAGAAACTAATTTTCTTTCTTCTATCTTTCAGTGAAACCTGGTCCTCCACATATTAAACATCTTTTCCTCAAAAATGGTGCCTTATTTGTGCAGTGGAAGAATCCACAGAATTTTAGTAGCAGATGCTTATCGTATAAAGTGGAAGTCAATAGTACTCAAAGGGACCAACATAATGTTTTAGAGGTAGGTTTTGTTAGATCATAGTTTTTCTTGGAGTATTTTCTTTCACTTGAACTTCTTACATTAAAATAGTAATGAGGAGTAGCTCTTAACATTTGTGAGAGATAATGATGATAATTATTTTTTAAAAAAAATAAGGCATGTTGCAAGTTTTGATGGTTTATAGTATTGGTTGCAGGGTTTACATTGCTTAAAACATTGCTATTGTCTGCCATGTCATAGACTCTGTCACTCACTACAGCTATTAGGTAGTGACAGCTGACAACCATGTTTCTTTTTTTTTTTTCTTCACAAAGATTGCCAATTAGAAAACCGGTAAGTGTAAACTGATTTCTCAGTGTGCGAATTATGACAAAAATCAAATGGGCTGGTAAGGAGAATGCCTAGAAGAAGGGTGTGAGGAAATATGAGGGAGGGAAGTCACATGAAATAATGACATTTGAGATGAGAACAGAATGCTAAGCAGGAGGCTTGCTACCTATATGGGGAACTGTGGTCAGAAGGGACAGCAGCTTAAAACAACAGAACAAAACAGAGTTAAGAGTGAGCTTGAAATGTGCAGTGTGAAGACAGAGTGGGCAGGTATAGCCAAAATATGGTAGGAAAGATGTCTACGCAATAGGCAGAGGTAAAATCTTGCACGTGTGTAGAGGCCTAGGAAAGGCCATTAGGTTTTCGTGGAGTTGGTGGCAAGGAATGCAGTCAAATTGGAAGAGTCAGAGCTTGTTGGATTACACATATGTCTGCTGTCCAAAATCCAGTGCAAAAGCATGCAAATTAGAAGTCTCTGTGGGACCTTCACCAGAATATGGTGTAACGTTAGGGCATCAGTCCCATCATTTTTAAGCTTCATAGATTCTTGTGAGATTTTGTTTCTTTGCTAACTACATTTTAATTGGGAGAAGTGATGTCAGCTGGTGTGATAGCTAAGTAGATAAAGAGGTTTTCAGCCAAGCCTGATGCTTGAGTTCAGTCTCTGGGACCCACATGGGTAAAAGAAGAGAACTAACTCCTGCAAGTTTTCCTCTACAACTGTGCCATAGCAGTCATACGCCTATATATGAGCACACATGTATACACACACACACTCACACACACATACTAAATGTAATAACTAAAATCTGTTTCAGGTGCAGATTTGAAATCAGACCATTCTAGGTGTTTATTTCCATAAGGTGGCGCCTTGAAACCACAGGGAGTATACCACTCACTTTTATTTGCTACCTGCCTGGTTACTTTAGAAGTTCCATATTAAAGCATGTTACACTGGTGTTTAAAGGAACCGGGTATCTTGCACGTCGATAAACTTTCTGGGTCTAGTTGTTTTAGCTCATCATGGAACACTTAAAATGCTTAGTAAAATAAGTGAGTTGTTGACATTCTTGAACTGCACAGGGAGTGCCCTGCTCCACAGTAGAACAGAGCCCTTCAGGGTATTTGCACATGAAACTGTGTAGTCATATACAGCCATTGTTAGTGTTAGAAAGCATGGTGTCCCCATGCAAAGTGAAATGATGTCTGTGTGGGGGAGGAGGATGTTTAGATTGATGACAAAGTGAGTATTTTGATCACTCCAGCCTGTTCTCTCCCCTGGTGCTTCTGTGTGAACTGCAGAGATATGTACTGCTTCTCTTGATTCATTTAGCCCCTCAATTATGCTACCATTTCAAACCTGATCATATTTATGCCTCTTCTCTCCACTGAAAGTACACAGCAGGCATTGGTTAGTGTCGACTTTGTTCTGTTCTTGATACTAGCAACAACTTATATGTTCATAATGGTGACTATTTAGTACATATATTTATTTGTAAGCACTTTCTCTTAATTCTCTCATTTAGAAATCACTAATCTCTCAATTAGAAACCCAAGCCCAAGGATCTACTATGTCCTGTTATTTGATCCCTGTAATTATAGTTACCCCTAAGGCCATATTTCTGGTAAAAGATAGAATCAGGATTTAAGCAAAAGGGGCTGGAGGGATGGCTTAGTGGCTAAGAGTACTGACTGGTTTCCTGGGAGGCTTGGGTTTGATTCTCAGAACCCACATGGCTATAAATCTAGTTCCAGTGATTCAATGCCATCTTCTGGCCTTTGCAGGTACCATGTAGCATACATGCAGGCAAAATGCTCATGCATAGAATAAAAACTAAAAAAAGATTTAAACAAAAGTCTCTTTGTTTTTGTTTTTGTTTTTTGGTGTGTGTGTGTATGTGTGTGCGTGTGTGTTTGAGAGTTTGAGACAGGGTTTCTCTGTGTAGCCCTGGCTTTCCTGGAACTCACTCTGTAGATCAGACTGGCCTTGAACTCAGGGATCTGCCTACCTTTGCCTCTACCCCCTGAGTGTTGGAATTAAAGATGTATACAACCACCACACAGATTAAGCAATTTACTTATTTTTATTTTATTTTGCCTGCAGGTATGTCTGTGTGAGAGTGTCAGAGCCCTTACAACTGGAGTTACAGACAGTTGTGAGCTACCATGTGGTTGCTGGGAATTGAACTCAGCTCCTTAGGAAGAGCCGCCAGTGCTCTTAACTGCTGAGCCATCACTTGACCCCTGTTAAAGGAACTTTTAAATATAGATCAAACACTACAGCATACCACTACTTATTTTAGAACTCAGTACCTTTCACTAAATGTTCCATACCAGCATTTTTGAAGAGCTAAAAGGCCAACAGGATGAGGAAAGACTATTGTTTCAATAGTTCCTTCATACAGAGGCAGAGAAAAGGCCATGCAGGTGGCGTCGGTGTCCTATTTCTGGAACCACTGGTCTGCTGAGAAATCATAAGTGTCAAGTGCCTCTTGAGAGATCAAGCTGCAGACTTATGTCACTTCTTTCCTGGACCATTTCCCAAACATAGAAATACCAAAGTCAGCATATCATTGTGATTTGATCTTTTTCCACTGTAAATCCTCATATGGATCAGCAGCTGCTAATACAGTTGAGAGGAGGAAACCAAGGGCACAGAGCACCAAGTAGACAGTTTTCAGGGAAGGGGTAGGGTATAAGAAAACAATTCCCACCATATTCGCAACACTGTTCTAAACTCCTTCTGACTATACCTCCAGTGTGATAGTACAAGTTCATGATCCAGTTTACCCATCGCCCAAACTGCAATTCCAACAAACAATTCCTCAAGTAGTCTTTCAGAAAGAAAAAGAAGGGTCTAATCAGCAAAGCTCAGAATTAGCACACAAAAGGCTGGTGAAATTTAGGGAGGAAGCAGCTGGTGAACATCTGCTTAAAGAATGAATTAAACTCAAACACATGAACAGAGTAATTCCAAGTAGACTGTAGTCCAATTTATGTGTATAACATCCATGGTGTATGTGTTTTCTTTAGTTCAGAAGTTTTATATGCATATATATATGTATACATATATATTTACATATATATGTAAACATATCTTATACATTATTATATGTATATATTTTATTATGTTATTTATCTAATATATAATATATAATACAATATTTGTATAACATAATTATATATTGTTATATGCTATATATTTATTATATATTATTGTATGTGATAATATATAGTATATATAATATATATGATGTGTGTGTGGCACTTATATAACAATTCAACAAGACTTTAGTGTGTTTTTAACTACTGGGGACTGAACCTAAGGCCTTAAGCATACTAGGTAAGTGTTCTATTGCTGAGCTATCGACCTAGTCCTTATTTAATGATGATTTATACAAGTAATCTTAGTCCAAGTTGAAGATACAGAGACTGACCTTTGAGGTCACACTGACTTATAAACTGTGTGAAAGTTACTTAACATTTCTTTGGCCTTAGTTTCTCAAAAATGTGGGTTCCAATAATACTAACCTCATGGGTTATTTTGAGCTACTACATCAGAAGCCCTTAGAGAAATATCTTTGTAGCACATTCTAGACAGTTGAAAAATGGTAGTTACTACTGTTAAGAGGAGTACTAGGGTGGTCTAAAGTAGTTAAAGACACAAGCTTGTGATTAAGCTTTTTGCTTAAGGGCTGGAGAGCTAGCTCAGTGGTTAAGAGCACTGGCTGCTGCTCTTCCAAAAGACGGTTCCAAAAATTCAATTCCCAGCATCACAGCTCACAACTGTCTGTAACTCCAGTTGTAGGAGATACGACATCCTCACACAGACACACATGCAGGCAAAACACCAGCACACACAAACTAAAACTGAAACATTAAAAAAAAATTTCTTTGACAGAAGTTTGACTATTAAGAATAAGCAACATTTGTTTTGCTTGATTAATTTTTTTACTATTTTTGAAAAAAAAACTTGAATTTATATCTTATTTCCTGGAACTGGAGTTATAGGTGGTTGTGACTGACCTGACATGGGTGCTTGGAATCAAACTCAGGTCCTCTGGAAGAGCAGCATGTACACTTAGCTGCTGAGACACTCTTTAGTCCACACAGTCTTTTAATAGGATTCAAGGAAAGCTTGTTAGAAATGGCCAAAGACATAAACCATTTTTTTTTTAATTTGGAACTTCTATTTTTCAAGGTTGAAGATGACAAATGCCAGAATTCCGAATCCGATAGAAACATGGAGGTCAGTCAATTCTGCTTTGGCTGTTTGGGCTTGAACACCAAGTAACTGGGGGTGGGACAGGTCAGGCACAGTATAAAATTGAAATGCTTCTTGTGGTGAAAAGAAAACTGTTTTGTTCTGTGGGCTATTGCCAGTGCTTTCAAAGTCAGATAATTGGAATTGTAATCCAAGTCTTAATTCCACACAGAATTTGGCCAATAATTAGGTTATAACACAACAGCAGAGCTAAAAGAAATAACCTGGTAATGTTTTTGTGCATTTCTATATCTAAGGGTGCAAGTTGTTTTGTATTCCCTGGTGTTCGTGCCGACACTGTCTACACAGTCAGAGTAAGAGTCAAAACAAACAAGTTATGCTTTGATGACAACAACCTGTGGAGTGATTGGAGCGAAGTGCAGAGTATAGGTAAGAGAGACCAATGTCATTATGGTGTAAAACACTGATGGCTGGAAACCAAGTTGAAACATGAAATAGATTGGGAAAGGGGCTGCCATTCTTTTTTGATGCCAGAGAGTATTTAAAATAAACATTTCTTTTCCATTTAATTGCTGCCAAATCAGCTAGGGTTAATAGACAACATACAGTTCAACAGGGTGTTATCCTCAACTCTACTCCAGCCCCATCTTTATCAGCAAGGCAAACAAAAACACAGAAAGCAGGCATCATCCAATTTCCGAGTTGACTCATGCCAAAGGACTGTCCTGTATGCCGGTTAATGGACTCAGGAGAATAGCAGTGAGCTTGGTGGGATTTAATAGAGATACACCTGAATGTAGGTTTGAAAATGAAGGTGGCGACTGTGCTGAGCAAGCCATGCTCAAAATAAAGGGATGGGAGCTACCTGTTTGAGTTGTGGAGTGGGGTGCCAGAGAAAATGCATGTGCAATATAGAATAGCAGTGCTGATGCAGATCACGAGTTAAGATGGTGTTTCAGGGTAAGGTTATAAAAGTAAAAATAAATAAATAAATAAATAAAGCTGGCTGATAGTGGTACACACCTTTACTCCCAGCACTTGGGAGGTAGAGATAGGCAGATCTCTACGTTGGAGGCCAGCCTGGTCTACAGAACGAGTTCCAGGATAGCCAGGGCTACACAGAAAATCCTTGTCTCAAAAAACCAAAACCAACCAAACAACAACAGCAAAAATGGTAGAAAGGTAACTGACTTTAACTCTGGTTTGTACATACATGAACATTTGCACTTGCACATGTAAACACACAAACATACAAAGTATGTGGCAGCTCCTTTCTTAATCTATGTGAGAAGCATCACATTGTAGGGGACATAATGGCTGACTGGAATCTGTCTTGAAAGGTACATGAAGTTACTTTGAGAAGGCTTAACTGTTGAGTTCTTATATTTAAAGCATTACTGGGTAGAAGAAGAAATTTGCTTTTCTTTTGGCCACCAGGGGCAATATAGAATCAACATAAGCCTCTGAACAGCTGTTAAAAATAGTCAGAAATAGTTGTTTTAGTAATATAATTCCATATTCATCAAGAGACGGAATAAGCTCTGTGTCAGGCATGGTTGCATTATTATTTATCTGTTTATTATTATTTGTTGTTGCATAACAAAGCGCACCAACACATTATGTAGGAATGGTGGCTAATACGTGTAATTCCAATACTCAAGACATTGAGCCTAGAAAACTGGCATAAGTTTTGAGGCCAGCCATGGCTGCATGGTGGGTTAGCCTGGGCTACTATGTAAGACTCTATCTCAAGAAAAAAAAATACAGAAAAACAAACAAGTGAACCAAAGTTTAACAGCTTATAATAGCAGACACTTACTATCTCCTAGTTTCTCCAGGTAAGGAAAATAGCATGGTTTAGGTAGACACCTCCCAAGGTTGCATCAGGGGTGTAAGTGGTACTATAACCTCATCTAAGACAAAGGCTTGATGGAGGCTAGAGAGTCCACTTCTAGGTGTACCAAAGGGGAAAAAGAAGAAGAGATTACATAGAGTAACACTAGGGGGAAGGTCAGATGAAGATACTGGAGTAAGGTAGTCACAACCAAGAAATCCCAAAGATGGTAGGAGCCACCAGAAGCTGGGAAAAGGTGAAAGATTCTTTTCTAGAGCCTTCAGAGGAAGCATGGCCTTCCTTGCCAGTATCTTGATTTTGAACTTCTCACCTCCAGAACTGTGAGAGAAAACTTTTTTCAAGTATCTATAATCTGCTGTAGTAGGAAACTAATACAAATATATTTTTTAGTTCCTTGTGCCCTTAGGCCGCTCCACAGGGCTCCTTTCTGAGATAGGAATCTGCTTCCTCAATTGAACAATCCTAGCAAGAAAGGGTATGTAAGAGAACAGCTTTATGAAGAACATAGTCTATCATCACGGATTTTGGAAATAAGAGACCATCACTGGTGTTATTTAGAAGCAAGTCAATTAGTGGAGCCCATATCAAGAAGGGGAATTATATAAGAGTATGATCATTAGGAGGCAGGAATCATTTGGGGTCATTTTATAAGCTCCCTAAAACAAGGACATTAGGCTCTGATGATGCTTTTGGGATACTCATGCCCTTGTAGGAAATATGAGCATAGAAATGGATAAATAGCCTTCCACGTATTAGCTGTAGAAAGCTGAAATTTGTAATTAGACAGGTCTATCTATATTTTAAGCCTGCCAGAGCCTTATCTCCTGAATAGAGATTATATATTGTATAACAGATAGAATAGCTCAGAGATAAGCATGTCAGAGTACCTTGTTAGGATTTACTTAAGTAATCAATAGTGGGCACAGTAAGAGAATACTATAATACATCTTTAGGTAAAGAGTAAGAAAGGACAACCACTGTGAATAGATATAAAATCTTTAATACAGTCAAAAACAAATTAATATGTCCTGGTTGCAAACAACCCTTAAGGTGTTCACTCATCTAGAAAGCTCAGGCACCAGAGCAGGAGAATTTTTCACACTATTATTGGATAAATGAAGAGTTTGGGGGGAAAGTGGTTTGAGGCATAGGAAAGAAATATCTGTGATCTCACTAGCGAGTAGAACTGTTGCCTGATTTGATCACATACACAAAGGTGTTTTTAGTTCTCACGTCTCCGTGCTTGCTTCCTATTCTGTAGGTAAGGAGCAAAACTCCACCTTCTATACCACCATGTTACTCATCATTCCAGTCTTTGTCGCAGTGGCGATCATAATCCTCCTTTTTTACCTGAAAAGGTAAGCCACCCGCCCAGGCAGACTTCACAGTTCCTGCTATGCTTTCCTTGGTGCTGTACCTGTTATTCTTCATGCCTGTTACTCTTCATTCATATTGTGTGGTTGCCTTGATTTTTTTTTTTCACAATTATCATCATATGTGACTTTTGCTGAAATTGACAGGGAAAGCCCTGGTGTGCTCCTTTGGCAGTAAAGGAAGCATCAAATGAGTTTCCCACAGCACTGTGTGGACATGGCTCCTTGTTTAACATTGCTAAAAATAGACCTTGTCTTTTGTTCATTGACTCTTTTCAGTACATCACTTATCAGCACCTCCCTTATCAGCAGTTAGTTGGTAACTCTTTTTTTTTGGGTTTTTTTTTTTTTTTTGGTTTTTCGAGGCAGGGTTTCTCTGTGTAGCCCTGGCTATCCTGGAACTCACTCTGTAGACCAGGCTAGCCTCGAACTCAGAAATCCGCCTGCCTCTGCCTCCCAAGCACTGGGATTAAAGGCGTGCGCCACCACCGCCCAGCAGTTGGTAACTCTTGAAATGAGCTTTTAGAAATGGGGCTTTAGGCACTTAGCAAATCATCTCATTGGGTAAAGGCACTTACAGAATAATCTTGGTGCTGTACATTTCGTCCCTGGAACCTGTGTAAAAGTTTTAGGAAATAACCATTTCCACAACATTGTCATCTGACCTCTCTTACATACACAATGGCATGTTCACCCACATGTGTGCCTTGCCCCTCAAATTTCAAGCACAATTAAAAAAGGCAAAAAGAAGTTGGGTCTGGGAGTGGAGCTCAGTGGTAGGATACATAGCATGTTTGAGTCTCTGGTTCAATGTCCAGCACCAACAAAGAAAAAGAAAATAAGAAATGAAATCTATTGCTATTGAAATGACTTTAGGGGTTGGGGATTTAGCTCAGTGGTAGAGCACTTGCCTAGCAAGCGCAAGGCCCTGGGTTCGGTCCTCAGCTCTGGGAAAAAAAAAAAAGACAAAATAACAAAAAGACCAAAAAAAAAAAAAAAAAAACAAGGTAACTGAAATGACTTTAGTGGTCATGCAAAGCAGGCTGCTAGTCTCTGCCACAGGAAAGAGAATCCTACCAGATTATCACTAACATATACTACTTATTCTTAAGAGTGCTTTTATTCAAGAGCAGGGTGGTGCATGCCTGTAATCTGAACAATTGGGAGGTAGGGGCAAGGAGAAGCAAGAGTTTAACTATGCTCAGCTACACACTGAACTAAAGGACTCCTTCAGCTCTGTGAGGCTGGGTGTCAAAAAAGAGAAAGGATGTTTTATTTCTCTCTACCAGTATAGAGATGGTTATTGCTCTTGCCGTAAACACTAAAGATTGGAAAGAAACAATTGATCTGACCCAGAACCAATGTTTTCACATTATTTCAACATTATCTGTTATAGATCTATTTATATCCTAGCTACTGTTCAAAGTACCAGCCTTATGACAGTGAATGGAACACGGTCCCCATCTATATGTTTAGAGGGGATAGAGCACATACGTAGCAGGAAGTCAGGTTGGCAGGAAGTACAGGTGGGCAATGATAGAAGACTCATTTCACATATGGTGGCCAGGGAAGTCCTTTCCAAGAACATGATCATTTGAAGAGAGATTCACAAAATAAAGGCACAGGCCATTCAGATATGTGTCCAGGCCAAGGAAAAAGGAAGCACAAAGGCTCGGGTGCTAATATGAACTTATCGTGTGTAGCTGGAAGAGATAGGGTAAAGGACAGTAGCCAGAGTTGAGGCTGGAGAAGCTGGCAGATAGGACTAGGTAGGACATGACAAGGAACTGAGATTTCTATTTTAGGCATGATAGGAGACCCTGGAATAGTCACATAAAGCAGAGGATTTGTTTGGCGTAGTATACTGTTATGTATAGGATCATGTCACTATTAAAGACTTGGTTTGCACAAGAATAGAAGCAAGTGTGTTGGTTAGAGAGCATCAATGTCTGGCAGGAAGGATGAAAGCAGTCTCCTTGAATTTTGGTTGTTTTGTTTTGAGACGGGGGTCTCACTATGTTGCCTCGGGTGGCCTGGGATGCTTTATGTAGATCCGGCTGGCCTCGAGTTCACAGAGATCCATTTGCCTCTGCCTCCTGAGTGCTGGGATTAAAGGCATTCAACACTAGACCCAGTGAAGCAATATGTACTAGAAGGTTAGCCATGGACAAAGGAAGAGATGGTTAGATAAATGTGGAATATATTTTGAAAGCCCAAAGTAAGAAGACGTGCTGGTGGAAGTATGAGGGAAGTGGACAATCCCAGTGTTTGGTCTTGAACGGCTGAGAGTCAGTGACATTTCCTGAGATGGAAGAAACTGCAAACAGAGCTGCCTTTGAGAGAAAGAGGAGGATTTCAGTTGTTATCCCATTGTTAGAGATACCTAGTAAGTATCTAAGTAGATGTATACAGTAGACAACTGTATATACATGGACCTAGAGTTTAAGGATGATCTCTAAGGGAGAGATAACGTGCAGAGTCATGTCTTTGGGCATTAAAATGACTAAGGCAAAACCTTAGGTAGAAATACAGGAGGAATGAATAGTGTGGTACACTGGAGATACACCCTGAGAGGCGAGGCAAGCCCACAGCAAAGGTTGAGAGCTGGAGAGGAAAGGCCTGAGGATGCGGCTAGGCAGCACCTCATTGTCTAGCATGTGCATCGCTAGGGTCGAAGAAAACATGGGAGAGAAGTAAGAAAGGAAAAAATTCTTAACAGATTCTGACTCTGTGAAGTAGTGCATGCCTGTAAGCCTAGTACTTGGCAGGTAGAGGCAAAATAGTTCAAGGTCAGCCTTAGCTGCATATCAGGTTTGTGGACATTTTGAGCCACGTGAGATGCTGTTTAAACACAAAACAAATCAACCTCCCACCCACCCCACCCAAAAAAAAAAAAACAACTCGAGATTTTGTTTTTGGCAGTGCTGAGCATTGAATAGGCAAGCACGATGACCACAAAGCTATGTCCCTGATCTATTTCTTACTTTATAAGACAGGATCTAAGTTACTTAGACTTTGAACTTGCAACCCTCCTGCCTCAAGCTCCTAAATCGCCAAGATTATAGTCTGTGCCTCTAGACTCAGCTATATATCTCTTTTATTCTCTAAATTATAAAAAGCAAACTTCTTGTCTGCTAAGATTATCACCATTATTTTATTTTATTTTTTATTTTATTTTAGAAACAGGGTCTCATTATGTAGCCATGACTGGTCTGGAGCTCACTACATAGGCCTGACTAGCCTTGAATTTACAGCGATCCACTTACCTCTGCCTCCTGAGTGCTGGGATTAAAGATGTTTATCACCATGCCTGGCCTCCATTAGTTTTTAAGTGCTACAAGTAATTTGTTTAAGTTGGTGCTTCATTTCTATCCAGACTTGGTGCTCTTTTGACACTGATTTCCCATGCCATTTAAAGATGTTTTTACAATTCCTTCATTATGAAAGGTAACTTACTAAAAGTGGCTTGTGTCTTTTTTTTTCTGAGACTTTTTTTTCTGAGACAGGGTTTCTCTGTGTAATAGTCCTGGCTGTCCTGGAACTTGCTCTAGACCAGGCTAGCCCCAAAGTCACAGGGATCTGCCTGCCTCTTTGAGTGCTGGGATCAAAGTTGTGTACCTCCCCCTGCAGTGTATACTGTGACTTTTGCATTTTGCCTATTTTAAATATAACTGTATTTATGTGAGAGACTCCAGTGCACCAGAAGGTTAGATCTAAAAAGTATCTCTGTTTTTTTTTAAAGGCTTAAGATCATTATATTTCCTCCAATTCCTGATCCTGGCAAGATCTTTAAAGAAATGTTTGGAGACCAGAATGATGATACCCTGGTAAGCACTGCCTCCAAGGGGGATTGAAATAGGGTTTGAGATTTTGAAAACTGATGGTAAAATACACATAACATGAAATCTACTATTCCAATCATTTTAAGTAGATAGTTCAGTAGCCTTCAATGCATTTTCCATGTTTTGCAACCACTATCAGTATCTACTTCAAGAACTTGTTCATCGTCCTTAATGGAAATTGTACCTCAGCAAACTCAAACATCCTGTTCTCTCATCCCTTCCCCCTGGTAGCCACTATTCTGTATTGTGCTCTCTGTGTTTCTCTACTCTAGGTTATATCATATATATATATATATATATATATATATGGAATTATGCAACATTTGCCTTTTTGAGTTTGGCTTCTTTTATTTAGCATACTGTCTTCAAGGTTTATCATATTGCAGCATGAATCAGAATTCTTCAAATTGTATATTGTGTGTATATTCTATGTTGGGGAGAAGTTATACATGTTGAAGCCAGAGGAGGATGTTGAGGGGATACTCTCTGCCTTATTCCTTTGCAATAAGGGTCCTCACTGAACCTGCAGTGGGGCCGATCTGTGTCCCTGCCCTCCACAGCACCGGGGTCACATGCACCGGCAGCCATGTACAGTTTTTTAATTGAATGCTATTTCCAACCCAGAACCTCATGTTTACACAGAAAAACGGTCAAATCTAATGAGTCACCTCCTTAGGCCAAATTGGTTATTTTAGGCTACACTTGATTTATAAGATGAAAGAGTTGATTTAAAAATGTTAGATGTTTGGCCAAACATACCAACTAAGAAATTCTCAGAGCACCCTGTCTGTC
Organism: Tokudaia tokunoshimensis; assembly: GCA_036184795.1. Lineage (NCBI taxonomy): Eukaryota > Metazoa > Chordata > Mammalia > Rodentia > Muridae > Tokudaia > Tokudaia tokunoshimensis. The sequence continues at coordinate 105,001,643 of BTHU01000023.1, forward strand.
TCAGGTCACTGGACTCTATCCTCTTTCTGAGGAATGAGATATTTTATCTAAACACACAGGAGGAAGAGCCTCCTTCAGGAAACTAACCTAAGAGATAAGCCTTCAACTTTTAGATACATTTTAAAATTAGAAGAGGTAAATATAGATAGGATTAACAGCTAAGATGTACTTTGTTCATACAATTGCATTAGAAAGCTGGACTCTAAGCACATACAGAGAGAACAGACCCACTCCAACTGTTGGTTTCCTGCAGACTCTCATTCTAAATCCTGTGACTAAAGTCTTAAGGCTTGGGAACATAATAGCTTGAGGTTTCTGTGATAAATGCATTCACTCTAATGAGATAATGAAGAACATGTATGAAATAAATATTAATAGTACTGTAGATAACTGAAATTAGTAATAACAGGCATAGGTCACTTCATTTGGAGAAGTGCTGTAGTATACTAGATGATAGCCTGTGTTCTGGAGTCACAATGTCTGGATTCAGATATCCACTGTGTTATTTACTGCCTTTTTGACCTTAGGTCACTTGCTTAGCCTTTCTGTAACTTGGTTTTCCCATTTATACAATGGTAGGAGGAGTAGCACCTGTCTCATGCTGTTGTCTTGTGGATTAAAATACAGAGCATAATAACATTAAAAACTAGTCAGCATGCCTCGAACTTTAGACATGCTTAATGCATGTTACCAATGAGTAGTACTTTTTGCAATAATATGTATTTACTGTTGACTCTCATACTAATGAGTGACTCATATTTGGCAGTGATGCTATTCAGCTAGGGACAGGAAGTGGGGAGACTGACAGGCTAGCAGAAAAGGGTTCTTTTAATTTAAAATCAGATCACTTTTGTAGAGAGTGGAAATGCCCAGGCCAGGGTACTATTGGGCAGGTAGGTCAAGCAGCCCATATGAAAGACTGTATAACATAGGTAAACTTAGTATGGCAACTAGTGGTTCTTCAACTCTAGTTGAATCATAGTCAACTGGAAATCTTACAAGAAGTACAGGTTCCTGGGCACTGTCTCCAGAAATGCTGTCAAGTCAGGGAGTGAATCTTACAAATCTGCATATTTAACAAAAAGCCATAGGTGATTTGTGTCCTGATAACACTACCTATGTACCATAGCGTTCTTTATTTCAACAGCTACTCTAAGAGATGCTGGAAGCAGTTATTGAACATCTAGTGTATATCAGGAAGGGCAGTGAGTGCTTGGCTTATGTACCTTACTGAATTCTCATAACAACCCTATAGTATAGGTGCTTATGGTGGTTAGTGCTGTTGGCCTAATGGAATCTAGAATCACCTGGAAGACAGACCTTTGGATGTGCTTGCAGGGGCTTATCTCAGTTATATTAATTGATGCAAGAAGGTCCATTTTAGTTGTGGTTGAGACCATTTCCTGGGTAGTGGATCCTGGACTGTATAGGGTACAAAAATCAGGCTGAACATTAGTAGGCATTCATCTCTGTTTTCTTTATTTGTTTATTTGTTTGTTTGTGGATGTGAGATGATCAGCTGCTTCAAGCTCCTGTTGTCTTGATTTCTCTGCTATGATGGACTGTACCATAAGCTGTGTGCTAAAATAAACCTTTTCTGCCTTAAGTTGCCTTTTCCACAAGTATTTTGCCACAGCAGTGAGAAAACAATTAAGAGAGTGCTGTTAGTATCATCTTCCAGATGAGGAACTAGAGACTCAGTAAGGCCTAGAAACTTGGCCTCAGTCATAGAGCTAGTTTAGGGTTGAGATTCTAGAACTAACTCCTTTGCCTCTGTTCCTGTGCTTCATTACTTCCTGTATGATAGAATACTGGTCCTCAAGTACCTCATTGTTTATTATGATGTTGGTTTAACAGTAGATGGTTAGGATAGAGGAGTTATAAGAGGACTTGGGACCATATTATGAATAGTATGCAGGAAGAAGATATCAGGTGTGAGGAATAATATTCTCCTGCTACAAAGATGGATTAGAGAAAGGGGGTACATGCATGGCATCAAACTGGAAGTGGGCCTGGTTTGCAACAGTAGATATTTTTGTTTGGCCAGAGTGACTTACTTAAAATCTTTCCATTTGGAATAGTAGTAGGGCATGAACTCTCCAGTCTCCCCCACTCTGTCATTTCTAGTACTACTATGCTGAAACACATTGGCCTCAAATGCCAGGTCATGATACAATATTTGAGTTTGCTTCTCTTCTCAGCAGGATGGAGACTAGCTAAAATACCACAATCCAAATGTCCAGTGTCTGTGGGCAAGCACCCAATTCACATCGTATACCAACCAAAGCATTGATAAGTTATGTGGTGATTTGAATAAAAATGGTCCCCATAGGCTTATATGTTTGAATACTCAGTCCTCAGATGGTGGAACTGTTTGGGAAGGACTATGAGGTGTGGCCTTGTTGGAAAAGATTTATCATTGAGGTTTCCTAAGCCCACTCCAGGACCAGTTAACTCTGCCTCATGCTTGTGGATGAGATAGGAGCTCTCAGCTACTGCTACAGTGTCATGCCTGCCTCCCTGTCTGATACTGTACTCCCCAATATGATGGCCAATGACTCTAACCATCTGGAACTGGAAGGTTCCTCTAAACTTGTCCTTCTGTTAGGTGCCTTGTCATGATGTCTCTTTGCAGCATTCAAAAAGTAAATAGGACAAGGTATAAACTCTCAGCCTAATGCAATTGTAAGAAGAAATAATATCTAGTTCTTAACAAGTAAATAAGAAAAGGATACTTGTCATGCAGTACTGGTGGCCCTACATACAGATTGAGTGTTCCTCATCCAAAATGCTTGAGAACAGAATTTTTTTTAGATATTGGAATAATACATAGACTGATCAGACTGGATCTGAAAATCAGAAATCCAAACTTCAAAATTTCTTTATTTTAAAAACAGGGTCTCACAATGTAGCCCTGACAAGCCTGGAACTCACTAGATAGATCAGGCTGGCCTTAACGTCACAGAGGTCTAGCTGCCCTGACTCCCAAGTGGCATTTAACACCACACCCAACCAAAATCCAGAACTTTTGAAATGTCAGATTTTGACACATTTCAGAATTTGGGTTGTTTTGGATCTGGGGTGTTTAACCTGTATTTTCTTTCTTAACAACAACTGGGTAAAATATAATAAGCACCTTTTCTCATGTAAATTATACTCTTGGAGGTACGTAATCTGGGATTAACTGAATCATGGCACAAGAATGATTCAATGCACCATTTTGTTCTAACATGAAAATCTAGTAACCAATGAGCTACCGTCAATTAAGAATTGATTTTATGCCGGGCGGTGGTGGCGCACGCCTTTAATCCCAGCACTTGGGAGGCAGAGGCAGGCGGATTTCTGAGTTCGAGGCTAGCCTGGTCTACAGAGTGAGTTCCAGGATAGCCAGGAACTCAGAGAAACCCTGCCTCGAAAAACCAAAAAAAAAAAAAAGAATTGATTTTATTTTCCAGAACAAAAATATGCTATGAGGAAAATAGTATGAGAATTGGTAGATAAATGAAGTGAAACCAACACATAAATAATGACTTATTAAAATAACAGATGAAAACCAAAATTAATGAAATAAAGGAATCTCCCACAAGCAGATGAAATATTTGAATATCATAAATGGCTAAGTGTCAGAAAAGTTTGATAAGACATGTAAAGTGAGAAAAGGGGTATGTATCATGTCTAAGGAGAGTGAAAACTTAACAGCTTTCAGCTGGAAGGACAATTTACTTATAAAATAAGACAGCTGCAGTCAGTCTTTCTATCCATAGCACTTGGATAGGTAATAACATCTCAAATTGATTTTTTTAAAAGTTAGTTTCAAAGAACAGTTTCTCACCAAAAAAAAAAACAAAAACAAAAACAAACCACTTTTAAGAGTACAAAACAAATTATAAATATGTAGTAAATCACAATCCCAAGTTTTAGAAAACTGTATTAAGTACATATAGAACAATGAGTAGAAAAAACTGGGTCAGAGGGATTATGGGTAGCTGATCCTCTCTATCTCCCTGAAATTTCCAAATTACCTATAATCAGCATGTATTACCTTTACAATGAAAGAAACCACGTAGAAATCATTAGCGAGGAAGACTATTGTAGTCCTCCAGGTCTGGGAGATAATAGAATTAGACGTACGCGGCAGCAGAGGAGACTGCTAATAAGATCCATTATTAAAGGAACGCACCTTGACTTAGTGACTCTGCGTGGGTGATGAAAGGTGGGGAGAAAAGAAAATAACTGTAAGTTTCCAGTTCTGACTGGTAGAGTGAATGATGGCAATGCAGATGACAAAATCAGATCAATTATATTTCTCAGAGACAGGAAAATTGCAGGAGATTTTTCAATTTGCTGTCTAGAGGATAATATGTTGTTTTTGTCCCAGTGAGTCAGATAATTCTGTAATTTCGTGAGCGGGGTATACTGAAAGGATGGACCATTGAAAGCGTGAGATATTTTCGCCCATAGTGACTGTAGGCCATTAAACAAAATCAGTTCATTCGAACTAAAAGTATAATAAAATAATGTCACACATGGGAAAGGGTAAGGGAACAATTTTCTGTCTGCTTTTAAGCAAATGAGTAATCTGCTTTTCTAAGAGAACAAAACAAAACAAAAACAAGAAAACCAAAACGCATTCTCTATGTGTTGGGGGATGCTGTGTAGTCAGACGACTTTGGGGAGTCACTTCTCTCAATTCAGCATTATGTGGATCCTGGGGATTGAAGTCAGGTTTCTGGGATTGAGCAACAAACAAGAGCCACCACCCCCTGAGCCCATCTTACAGACTCCATCCTCTGCTTCCTTTACACAAAAGTAGTCCTCACAAATGATGTACATGCTATAAAAAGGCAGCTTTTTCCTTCTAGAATCATTTAGTCACAGAATATGCATGACCTTAGATGCTGTCTGATGAGACACATGTCGAATTACAAATTTGCAAAATCCTAGATTTTCTTCTAACATCATCATTAGAGATGGGGACTTTGGGAGCCACCAAGAAGTCTCTAAAGGTAGAGAAGTGACTATAAAATCTGGACTAGAGCCAAGTAGCCCAAAGATCTCATCTTTTAATCCTGAGAAAGAAGCCATGATTTTTAAATACCCATTCCTTCCATACCAATGGCATTGATAATGCTGCTTTAAAAATGTATTTAGATACGAGCACAAATCAATCAATGGTCAGTGCAGTTTTCCTTAAGGCTTCTAGTGTTTATATGCTGTTATGTTCATCACTGTAGTAACAGTTTGGCCAACAGCGATTTTTCCTGTTGCTTTGCTATTTGCCTTTTCCATGAATGGGGCTGCTGGCCACATTCAGGGTGGGGGAGGGGATTGCAGAAGGAATTGCTACCCTTCTATAGCTCTGTTTCTTGCATCCATTAACAAAAGAAAACACACTCTTCCCACATTTCTTGGCAGGCAACTGTGCTGTGCCACTTTTACATGCTCAGTCAAAAACTAGCTTTTAAACTTTCAAATATTTAATTTTTTTTTTACTTCAGTATATATCTTTGAAAACAAAAACCTACCAGTCGAACAAAGGATGCTTTCCTCTGTAGCTGTGAGAGCATCACTATGCTTTAAAGATTGTGAGTTTTTAATATCAGTTAAGGCTCAGGCCCTGCTCAGATTTTTTTTTCAGGTGTCTAGAGGTAGGTGCCGTCCAATTATCCCAGCATTAGCAGGGCTAATTGGACCACTGTTTTTAAGATGATGCCAGCATATTCTCTCCTGTTACCTGCATTTTCCCCAGACCTCCCCACCCCCACCCCCCACCGGTGGCACATGGAGATACTTTGTTGGGTTTTGTGCTGGCACCCTGTCAAACCTTCAGCTGATGCCTTTGGTACCAGTGGATCCCAATGCTTTCCTTGGTTTTAGGTGTCCTTAAAGTGCAGTTTCCTGTGAAGCATTGCTTTTTGGTTGTCAGCTAGGCTCTTTGTTCTGAAATTCAATTTCTGCTAAAAGGGCAGAATGCATGCTTAATTCTTTTTCCTTATTGGTCTCTAAACTGAGGAGTTGGGTTAATAGCCACAACAAATAATTTCAAATTAGTCTCTTTCATTCCACATTCAACAGTTCTCTTAGATGTGGGGATCTCCAATTTGTCCTGTTCAGCCTTTTGTTTTTTCACTGTTGCTCAGAAAAGGACTGGGGTGTGAAATAGGTTTTTCTGTGTCCAAAAGACTGCTGTTTTTTTATATGGTGCTTAGCTACACAAAGCTTACTGTACTTAGTATGTAAGTAGACACTGAGAAATACTGTAATCAAACTTGAAAATAATGTTAAGTTAAGACTGGATATTCTATAATACTCTTACAATCTAAAAACCTGTGATGCTTTCTTCTCTGGCCACTATTCTATTGTTGATGACCCATTTCTTTTATCTTAAATGACAAATTAAAGATTGAATTGTGGATTGGTAATTTTATGGATTTTAAAATTAGGCTGGCATAAAATTCATAAAAATTGGATCGTAGGTAAGAGCCTGTGTTCCTTCTTTCTCTCTTACATGGGCATATTTCATGCAGTGCCTAGAGAACAGCTATGGTGCTAATAAGGGGACAGAGGAGGGAGGGAGGGAGGGAGGGACGGACGGACGGACGGAGAGAACACAAACATAATGTGTGGTGGTTAGCCCATGTATTCTGTATTACAGCTGACCCACACATACACACATCCTCCTTTATTCCTTCTCATCTCAATGAACTCCACTCCCTCCTTTCCCCACCATTCCCTTTCCTGGATTCTTGAGTTTTGGGTTTGTTTTGTGGCCCATTTGATTTAACCAGTGCTATCTCTGTGACCATCCCATTGAGAATATTCATTGGAACATGAGAGGGAAGATTCTACAGTACTAGGCTTCCATAAGAACTCCTCTAAATGTCTTTGGTGTTAATTTCCCCTTCATGGATTCCTTCCTCTAGCCTTTTCTCCCATTTCCTATCCACTTTAACCCTTCCGGTTCCTTTGTTAACTTTAAACCATTTATACCAATGCATTTTGTCTCCTTTCTCATCCTTTCCTGTGGGATTTTAGTAATTTCCTGACCTTTATGGGTATTCCAAATAAATCAAACATATCTGAAGATTCAAAGCTAACATCACAGATGAGAGAAAACATGTGATGTTTATCTTTCTGGCTCTGGGTAACCAAGGCTTAGGGATCATTGCAGAGGAGGGGGCAGAGATATTGTAAGAGCCAGAGATGATGGGTGATCAAAAGGAACCTGTCTTCCAGATACAGCAGGACTGTTGCTCATATGAACTCACAGTGGTTGTGACAGCATACATAAGAAATTTTTAAAAAGCAACCCCCCCCAAACCTCAAAACAAAACAAACAAAAACACAATGCAACAACACCCACCATACACAGAGAGAGAGAGAGAGAGAGAGAGAGAGAGAGAGAGAGAGAAGAGAAGAGAAGAGAAGAGAAGAGAAGAGAAGAGAAGAGAAGAGAAGAGAAGAGAAGAGAAGAGAGATCCTGCCTTGACTATCTTCTGGTATAAAATATTTTTTAATTTTTTTTAATTTTATTTTCTGTACTCTTTATTTAGATTCCAAATGATTTCCCCTTTCCCAGTTCCCCCCTCCCCAAAAGTCCCATAAGCCCTCTTCCCTCCCCCTGTTCCCCATTTACCTAAGAATTTCATGAATTCATTGTTTTTAATTGCTGAGTAGTATTCCATTGTGTAAATATACATGGAAAATATCTCTGATAAAATTGAAGAAATATATAGAAAAACACGTTAAGATTGACTATTTCATGGAAAAATTATACAGATAAAATGGTAGGCATAAAAATATTCCTAAGTTGATTGAAAGTGGAATTATAAACATTTTCTGATAAAATTGAAAATCTACAAGGAAATATTTCTGATAAAACTCAAGAAATATATAGAAAAGCACATTAAAACTGACTATTTCATGAAAAATTATACAGATAAGATAGTAGGCATAAAATATTCCTAAATTGATTGAAAGTAGAAGTAAAAACATTTTCTGATAAAATTGAAGATTTATATGGAAAATATCTCTGATAAAATTGAAGAAATATATAAAAAATGCATTAAGATTGAGTATTTCATGGAAAAATTATATAGATATAATGGTAGGCATAAAAATATTCCTATGTTTTTTGAAAGTGGAATTATAAATACTTTCTGATAAAATTGACGATCTACAAGGAAAATATCCCTGAAAAAATTCAAGAAATATATAGAGAAACATGTTAAAACTGACTATTACATGGAAAATTATACAGATAAAATGGAAGGTATAAAAATGTTCCTAAGTTGATTGAAAGTAAAATTATAGACATTGTCTGATAAAACTGAAGATTCACATGGAAAATACTTCTGACAAAATTGAAGAAAAATACAGAGAAACGATAAAATTGAAGATTATCATGGACAATTATACTGACAAAATGGTAGGCACAAAAACATTCCTAAATTGATTGAAAGTGAAACTACAAACACCCGCCCCCAACGAAACCGAAGATCTACATGAAAAACACCTCCGACAAAATCGAAGAAATACACAGAAAAAATGGTTAAAATTAAAGATTATCATGGAAAATAATACAGTCAAAATGGTAGACACAAAAAGCATTACTGAATTGAAAGAGGAGTCACAAACATTTTCTGATAAAATCAAAGATCCACGTGAAAAACATCTCTGTTAGACTATGTGTTTTGTTGGGGAATTGAGTCTATTGACATTATACGATATTAAGGAATAGTGATTGTTGCTTCCTGTTATTTTTGATGTTCTTTTTATGTTTGTGTGGTTGCTTTCTTTTGGGTTTGTGGGTAAAAGATTTCTTGTTTTTTGCTTTTTCTAGGGTGTAGTTTCCTTCCTCATGTTGGCGTTTTCCATCTAATATCCTTTGTAGGGCTGGATTTGTGGAAAGATATTGTGTAAATTTGGTTTTATCATGGAATATCTTGGTTTCTCCATTTATGGTAATTGAGAGATTTGCTGGGTATAGTAGTTTGGGCTGGCATTTGTGTTCTCTTAGGGTCTGTATGAGATCTGCCCAGGATCGTCTGACTTTCATCGTCTCAGGTGAGAAGTCTGGTGTAATTTTGATAGGCCTGCCTTTATAGGTTACTTGACCTTTTTCTCTTACTGCTTTTAATATTCTTTCTTTGTTTAGTGTATTTGGTGTTTTGATTATTATGTGCCGGGAGGACTTTCTGGTCTGGTCCAGTCTGTTTGGAGTTCTGTAGGCTTCTTGTATGTTCATGGACATCTCTTTCTTTAGGTTAGGGAAGTTTTCTTCTATAATTTTGTTGAAGATATTTACTGGCCCTTTAAGTTGGAAATCTTCACTTTCTTCTATACCTATAATCCTTAGGTTTGTTCTTCTCATTGTGTCCTGGATTTCCTGGATGGTTTGGCTCAGGAGCTTTTTGCATTTTGCATTTTCTTTAACTGTTGAGTCAATGTTTTCTATGGTATCTTCAGCCCCTGAGATTCTTTCTTCTATCTCTTGTATTCTGTTGTTGATGCTTGGATCCATGACTCCTGAATTCTTTCCAAGATTTTCTATCTCCAGAGATGTCTCACTTTGTGATTTCTTTATTGTTTCTACTTCCATTTTTAGATCCTGGATGGTTTTGTTCAGTTCCTTCACTTGTTTGTTTGTGTTCTCCTGTAATTCTTTCAGAGATTTTTGTGTTTCCTCTTTAAGGGCCTCTACCTGTTCACCCATGCTCCCCTGTATTTCTTTCAGGGATTTTTGTGTTTCCTCTTTAAGGGACTTTACCATTTGACCCATGTTCCCTTGTATTTCTTTAAGGGAGTTATTTATGTCCTTCTTGATGTCCTCTAACAGCATCATGAGAAGAGACTTTACATCCAACTCTTGCTTTTCTGGTGTGCTGGGGCATCCTGGACTTGCTCTGGTGGGAGAACTGGGCTCTGATGTTGCCAAGTAGCCTTGGTTTCTGTTGGTAGGGTTCTTGTGCTTGCCTTTCGCCATCTGGTTATCTCTGGTGTTAGTTGGTCTTGTTGTCTCTGGCTGGAGATTGCCCCTCCTATGGGCCTGTAAACCTGTGTCTGTACTCCTGGGAGACCAACTCTCTTCTGGCAGGGTCTGTGTACAGAAGGCTGTGGAGCTGTCTGGTTCCCTGCTGCAAATGGCGGCCGGAAGGGAAGACTCCTGTCCCAGCTACTCCAATGACCATATGCCTTGTACACTCCTAGCTGTACCCCTCCAGAGAGAAGGTGGAGATCTCACCTCCGCTCTCAGAAGTGAAATCGCTGCTGGGAGATCACTCTCTCCTGGCGGACTAAGCACAGAAGGCTTTGGAGCTGCCTGGTTCCCTGCTACAAATCATAAAATATTTTTAAAACATCTGACAATATTTCTGTATTAAAATATTTGAATTTCCCCCTGGCTTTTCCAAATAATTTTTTTTTCTCACGAAATCCAGTAATCTTACCAGAACCATTCTTTGTGTTGGTTATTCTGGGTTGATTATTTTTTCAGGTATAGGTTGAAGATCTCTAAAATCTAAAATGCTGGAATATCTGAAATATTTTCAAGACCAGTATGATGGCAGAAATGGGAGATTCGACCTCCCAGAACTTGGCTTTATGCATAAAATTTTAATAGGCTATATAACATTATCTTCAGTTAGGACTTAATATGTGTGAAACATGAAACAAGTCTGGGTTAGACTTGGGTCCCAACTACAGTATCTTGATTTGTGTGTGTATATTCACTTTTGCAACAAATTTCCAAACCGAAAACACTTTACTCTAAAGCATTTTGTATGTATGATCTCTAGCCTAGTCTACTCTTTTCTTTTCTTTGCCTTTCTTCCATTTTATCTGTAATGCCCTCCTGGATAATTATAGAAATCCTCCATTTCACCTTCTACTTCTCTGAAAATATTATCTAATGATTTGTTGTGTTTGCTCACCCATGTTCCCTCTAGCTTAGTCTTCATTTGTGAAATACAATTATTATTTCCCCTTACTTCTAATTCTTTCCCGAGTTTTCTCGTCTCATTTCTGAATCTTGTTCTGGATTTGTATACATTCCTTCATGGGATTTATAACTCCTCATTCCATGTAAATTTTTATTCATATAATTTTGACATGTTAGGGTTTAGTTTTCATAGGCATATTTCTGGCAACTTGTCATTCTCTGAGAATATTGTTCTGTTGTTAATTTTTATTTGAAATCAATTTCCTAAGCTTTGAGTAAGAGGCTTCTTTTGCGTCCTTAGTTTGACTAATTTCATGATTATATACCCTCCCTTTCTATTGCTTTTGAAAATTTTTCAAAATTGTGATATGAATGACTTCCAGAAGTCTGGCCTCTTCCCACTTGCCTCATTTTACTTCTCTTTGGTGGTAGAGTCAGTATTGGGACAGGGTCTCACTGTGTCGCCCTGGATTCCCTTGAGCATACAATGATCCTTCTACATCTGCTTCCCAGGTACTGGACTTCAGGCATGTGCCATGACCTTTTCTTCTTTTTATAACTTCTTCCTTCATCCCTCATTCCCTCCTCTCCGTATCTACATTTATTTGGATTTTCTTTTTTTTTTTTAATCCATCTCTTTCCCCTGCCCTACCAATCAGAGTGTATTCTCACTCATCTCTTCTCAGAGTGCAGCTCCATCCTGTAAAGGAGCTGAGGACATTCAGTTTTGACAGCTCGTGTCTGGACCATGGGTATTTTTTTTTTTTGAGTTAGCAGACCCTTTCCATTTTTGGAATATGTTCAGAAATTAGCTCACTGCTGTTTGAATTCACACTGACTTCTCAGATCTTTTGGATACCATTCTTTGTGTATATTCTTCCACAGCTGTCATATAACTATCCATTTGTTTGTCCCCATCAACCCTTATTTGGATTCATGGGGAAATAAGTTTTTATCTAGTTTAGCTGTAAAATCTGTTAGCAAATTTTTATCTGTCTATCTATCTGTTTGTCTGTCTGTCTGTCTATTCATCCATCCATCAATACATCCATCTATTTTTGCCTTTCTACCTTTTATTTTTTAAGTGATTGTATTTGGAGAGAGGTAAATACCATACCATGTTGCCACAACTACCTTCCTGCCATCATATCTCTGCAAAATACAAAGTATAAGTTAAATCCTTCCAGCTGCCACTTGTGTTTGTATAGCCTTTGATGTAAAACCAGATTTTTGGATCTCATGCTCTCTCTCTCTCTCTCTTTCTCTCTCTCTCTCTCTCTCTCTCTCTCTCTGCTGAGGATGGAAGCTTGCACATGCTAGATCTGAACTATTCCCCAAGTAGCTTGTAGTTTGTAAATTTGTAGGTTTGATGTGACAAATTATTATCCAGAGAGCTTGTCTTGCTTGAATAAGTTATGGTGCATTCATGCAATGAAATAGTTTTTAGAGATAAAGAAAATGAGATAGTTCTATTTTGTCAATTGATGAGAATTTAGAACACATGTTGCTAAATGAAACATCCAGAATTACTTGTGCAAAACATGAGAATTCAAACACTTCTATATTCACAAGAAGTATATATTAAAAGTAGTATATACTAATGTCTTGTTTTTACCAGTAGAGTAGTAAGGTTCAAATACTTGTTTGGACACAGTTTTCCCAATGTGCGATAAGTAATGTTTTTTAAAAATCAATGGGTGCAGGAGGATTTCTGAGTTCGAGGCCAGCCTGGTCTACAAAGTGAGTTCCAGGACAGCCAGGGCTACACAGAGAAACCCTGTCTCGAAAAACCAAAAAAAAATAAAAAAATAAAATAAAATAAAATCAATGGGTGTTTTGATAGGTGAGGAAATCTTATAAAACAGATTTTATGTTTTATTAGTACATTGTCTTAGGCTGTTAATTTTATAAAATTCTTGTTCCTTTTCATTTTATAATTTTTTTTGGCTTTTTTTTTCTTCGAGACAGGGTTTCTCTGTATAGCCCTGGATGTCCTGGAACTCACTCTATAGACCAGGCTGGCCTCAAACTCAGAAATCCGCCTGCCTCTGCCTCCCAAGTGCTGGGATTAAAGGCGTGAGCCACCACTGCCCAGCCATTCCTTGTCCTTTTATCCACTGCAATATTTATCTTTTCCTTGGTGGTTTGTAAGGTTCTTTATATATAAGTGGATGAGACCCAGGGTCTGATCCATGCAAGGCAAGCACTCTACCAACTAAACAATCTTTAGCCTCATATATTAAATATTAATCCTTTGTGTTGTCAGCCATTGTATTTATGGTGGTTAATTATATATAAATGGTTTATTTTCCTTTTTCTGCATTAAACCCACCTTTTTTAAAAAAGTCATCTTTTATGTGCAGAAAACCTATCCCATGGGAGATGTAGTTGTTCCCTAGGTATTTAGTTGACTTTGTGTCTTAGATTTAAGGCTTTAATCCTTCAAGGCTTTATTGGTGCAGTCTATGAAGGAGGGTTTAACTTTAGTTTTCAAATGCTTAGCCAGCTGGCATAGTGCCATTTATTGAGTAAGCTGTTGTTTGAGGTTGTAGAATTATTCAGATTGGTTTTGTTAGAAGTCTGCACCCTTCACATTGTTTAAAATATAGAACTTTTGAAGTACAATTTTCAAGTAACAAACTGTTTTTCCTTTAAAATATTCAATTTGAAGAATAAATGTAATTTTGTAGTCACCACTCCAATAGAGATATAGAATGTTTCTGTCAATCCCTTTGGGGATGGAGAAACCCTTTCATAGGCTCTCCTAAAACCAATGGGAAACAGATATTATGATTCATAACAGTAGCAAAATTACTGTTTTGAAATAGTAATGAAAATCATTTTATGATTGGGGTCACGATAACATAAGGAACTTTGTTAAAGGGTCACAGGATTAGGAAGGTTGAGAACTACTACTCAAGACCCTTGCAACTGCTGATCTATTTTTTTTGCAACCACTGATCTATTTTCTGTCCCCAGAACTTTTCTTTTTCTATAGTGTCATATAAATGGAATCCTAAGGTACATGGATTTCTGAGTCTGTCTTCTTTTACTTAGTAATAATGCATTAGGAAAATATTTATACTGTTGCATATGTCATCAGTTTACTTCTCTTTGTTGCTAAGAAGTACTATATAGTTTATTTAAATATTCACTTTTGTAAGGACATCAGGGTTATATCTAGTTATCATGAATAGATGTGGTAAACATGTTCACGTAGAAGTCTCGATATGGTCATGTCTTCATTTCTTCTGGGTAATACACAGGAGCAGGACTTTTGGGTCATGTGCTCGGTGTATGTACCATTTTATACCAAACTGCATGATTATTTCACACAGTGATGAATATTTACATTCTCATCAGCAATGTGGGAGAGATCCGATTACTATACACACCCACCAGCACTTGTACTTGTTAATATCTTTAACTTTAGCAACTCTGTTAGACATTAAGGTTAAATATTTTATTTAGGAAAAAAATAATTTTTAGCAGCCTCTCGAAGCTTCTAGCTCCATTCACTAATACTAGATGTTCCCAATTTCCTCAGTGCCATAGCCTGACACAGTTCAACAGGCTATCCACATGTCTGTTTCTCTGACTCCCATTTCTTCCCATAAGCTTAATGGACTATAGAACGCCAAAGGAGAAAAGAAGGAACTCAGACATACTCTTGTTCAGGGAGTGGCAAAGGCTTGTTCTTGTTTATTAGTTATTTAATCTCTGTAACAATTTAAATCTTACACCATGAAGAAAGCCATTGGCAATACAGACACTTTTGTACAAAAAAATAATTATACTTCAATAAAACTTGACCTTCTCAAAAAGACAGTTAGCCAGATTGGCCCATGCCTCATAGTTTACCATCTCCAGGTGTTGTTGTTGTTGTTGTTGTTGTTTGTCCCATAGCTTTATTTTACAGAGGAGAGAACTGAATTTGGATTTCACTCTTGGTCCCAGATTGACAAATAAAGAAGGCCATGTGGAACCAGAATGCTGGCTTTTTACCATAAAAGACGTGCTTGAATCCCATTCACGGGGAGCTCATTATACATGATGTCTAGCAAATAAGGGCTGGCAAATGATATTAAATAAAGCTGTTCGCTGGAGAGATGGCTCAGTGGTTAAGAGCACTGACTGTTTTTCTGGAGGTCCTGAGTTCAAATCCCAGCAACCACATGGTGACTCACAACCATATGTAATGAGATCGGATGCCCTCTTCTGGTCTGAAGACAGCTACAATGTACTTACATATAATTAATAAATAAATAAATACATATAAAAAAATAAAGCTGTTCATATAAAGCCTGTCACAGATTTCAAGAGTGAGACTTTTGGGATACTCAGTGCCTTGTTCACTAGATGTTAAATGACTTTTGTGAGCCTGGGATGTTTCTGGAGCAGTGGTCAGGTTCGAGTGGGAGGAAAGAGAAGCCTGGATGAAACAGTTTGAAAAGCAGGCCACCTTTTGGTTCATCTCCAAAAGGCCATCTCTAGATTTGGAAATATCTCGATGTGTCTATTTCTTCAGACAGTTATTATTCATCATGTAACAACCCTATGTTTTTCCCATCTTTAATGTTAATTCTTCATTAATTGTCCAACTAGATTTATAATATTAGATCAAAAAACCCAAAGCAGGAAAACATTCTACTTATGGTTCCTGTGCACGCAAACTTCAAAATAAGCCCTGACTAAGAGTATGCAAGGAAAGAATACTATTGAGAAAAAGTCACTGTGCATGTTTTTGTCCTTCCTTCCAGCAGTGGAAGAAGTATGACATCTATGAGAAACAATCCAAAGAAGAAACAGATTCTGTAGTGCTGATAGAAAACCTGAAGAAAGCGGCTCCTTGATCGGGATAAGTGATTTCTTTTTTGCCTTCAATGTGACCTTGTGAAGATTTATTGCATTCTCCGTTTGTTATCTGGGGACTTGCTAAATAGAAACTGAAACTACTCTTGAAAAACAGGCAGCTCCTCAGAGTCTTGATGTGACTCTCGCATTGAAAATCCAAACCAAAGGAGCTGTTCAAGAAAAGCAGAGTTCTTCTCGTTGTTCAATCCTGAAAGCAGATGTCCTTTGCCAAATCTCCAAACTAGAGGACAAAGAAAAGGGGACAATGATCATCAGTTCATCTTATCAGGAACTGTGATGGCTTCCTAAGGAATCTCTGCTTGCTCTGTATTCTTTGTGTGGAATAATATCAAGAAATTTTTCTTGTGAGGAAATTCATTTGGGGCATGTATACTAATGCCTTACTAGATTCCCACAGAACATCTAGCAAACAAAGCTGATACAATCTGCTGCCTATTGTTTGGGAACCCACTGAGTAATGTTTGTGGCTATTAAAATGCACTATCATTATCCACTTCAATAGCATTTTCCTCTGCTTTGAAATTCCCAGAAACCATCGTGGGCCATGGTGATGACACATACAGAAAAGCCACAGGCAACTTCTCCACCAAGGCTGATTTATATCATTGCTGGTCTTTTTAGGACAGTGGAGGGAGAATGAGATATAGCATTTGAGTTGGAACAAAGAAGTCTCTAATGATGTATGCCCGCCTTTCATTTCTGCTACTCAAGTTTTGACTATGTATCTAGCTTGTACAAAACCCTTAAGTATGAGGGATGGGACCCCCCACCCACGGGTTTACATATATTTGGGGCTCCTTATTTTTTTAAAGCACTTTCTTTATCTCCTGATAGCCATTTCCCGGACTTTTGAACTTCCCATCTTCTATGCTTCTGCCCTGCTGTGCCTACTCCCCCATCCTCTTTCCTGTAGCCTTTTGACTCAGTGGAATTGAGGATACAATTTTCCTTAGACTACCTAGTGGAGCAGGGGATACTCTGCATCTCAGGTAAAAAAATGAGTAGACTGAACAACAATATGTAATCCATACATATTTTGCAACTTCCCTGTGAGCCTGCAATTAGTTGAGGTTTTTGAGCAATTGGTGTTTCTGTGTGTTTTTGAAATAGAGATGATGTCTTTTTTTTTTCCACTTAGAATTTAGCTCCACTTGCTTGGGGGGGGGGATTCATATCTGTTTCTCTTTGTTTGCAAAATAAGCCTTAAGATGGCTGTTTTCTATGCTGTAAGCGGTCCTGTTGACTCTGTGTTTTATTGAGAGGGAGGCAAATGGAGCTCCAACTATGTATATGTATGCATATATTAGGTTTCCAATTCTATTCCATTCCCACAATATATGCATATGTATATCCCCCCATTCCAACCATTTCTGCAAATTTGAAACAGTGATAGGTACCCTCCTTCTCTTTCTCATACACACAGATCACTAGGAAGAAGTAAAGAATTTTATATCAAAATTCTCCAGGCATGTTCCAGTTCATGTTAATAAAATGATACTACTTGCATCTATTGTTCTTAAGCAGGGAAGATAGGAGACCCTGTGCTCTCCACAGGTTGGGACAAAGGGGAACCTTGCTTTCATGGTAGTAGAGGAACATTGTGCCTGGAATTTCAGAAAATATTGAAGCATGACACAACTGATGCACAGGTATTTCCTCCGGGCACTTTTGGGCATCAGATTTCGGCTGGGATACAGGCATCCTAGGTGTTGCAGTTTCTCCTACTATTCACTAGAAAGAAGACTTGGCTTTCTTGCATAAGAATGAAATACACCTTACCCAGGTTACCATAGTTCTGAGATGGAAAGCACCTTAAATGCCTTGCACAGAACCATTTTTTTTTTCAATACTGGCCTATTTTGATGGTGATGAAGAGCATGTTTTTAAATGCTCTAGAAACCATCTATTCTGACAGTCTTGCAACATGGAAACAAAGACATCACATGTTGCTTCAAATTCTCTTTTGGTAGTATAATAGCAGGGGGAAAGAGGACAGTTAATAAATAGTACCTTTGTTTTTACAAAGCAAAAGTAATCGCCAGGCCTTAGGAACTCTTAAAGATATCAGTACATTGCTTATTGGAAATTTGTAGGTTCATATATTATTTTGACTAAGGTATATGGATTCCCCCCTCCACTTACATAAGTAAACCCAACATAAGGAGGACCATTTCTTTTCTTTCATTCAGATAACCTTTTTCTGAATCTGGGCACTGAAGGGATGCATAAAATACTGTTAATGTTTTCGGTAATGTCTTCAACTAGAAGGCTTCCTGTTGAACTACTTATAAGAGAGTAAAATAAATATTGTCTTTTTGTATGTCACATAAATGCTTTTTTGGTCTTATTTTTGGGAAAGTGTTGCGGGAGAGTGGATGGTACAGAAAGTTACAGTTAAAATAATATACATTATAAAAATAATTCCAAGGCAGCTATTTTATCAAAACAATCATTTATTATAAGTTTCCCTGTTGCTTGGTTGTGTCAGTTTCCTGAAAAGGATGTACATATAATTAGTTTAACATTAGGGTATTCTTCCCAGGCATCATCTAAAGAGATGATTAATTGTAATTACAAAAATTAAATGGAGGTCCAGTAAGAAAGATGGCTCGCCAGGTAAAGATGCTTGCTACCAAGCCTGAAAACCTAAGTTTGATTGCCAAGACCAAGTGGTAAAAGGAGAGAACCAGCTCCCTCGAGTTCTCTTACCTCCATACATACCACCTGTACAGCTATTTTGTGTGTGTTGTATGTGTGTGTCCATGCTCGTGTATATTTGCATGCTTGGGGCGTGGGGAGGTGCACTTGTATGCACATGGATATGGAGGCCAGAGGTCAATGTTGGAAGTCTTCCTCTACTGCTCTTCCCATTGACTGTTGAGACAAAGTCTTTCACTGAATCTGGAACTTGCCAATTGGTCAAGACTGTCCAGTGAGCTCCAGAGATCCTCCTGTATCTGCCTCCACAGTGCTGGGATTAGAGGTATGTGATCCTCCTATCTTTTTAACATGGGGGCTGGTGATTTGAAGTTGATGCTGTAAATATATATAAGATCTATGGAAAACTTAAATTCCTGTGGCCACAACCATGTTCACTCCATCTCTGGGAGAGAGAAGCCAGGATGATTTATGCATGTTTGCTTTGCAGAGTAGTTTGCCATTCCATCATTACCGTGAGCTGCTCTTTGAAAGATGAAACATCATGTTACATCAATTGTGCTACCACACTCGGGGTTTCATTTTGCTTTGTTTGGGCTTTTTTCTTTCTTTTTCTTTTTTGGTTATATTTTATATAAGATGGGGTCTTGCTGTGTTGTGTAACCCAGGGTGACTTAAACTTGCAAAATATCCCAGCCTTTCCTAGAGCTCAAAATTCTCCTGCCTCATCTTGCCAGGTGCTACAAGGTTTACTGACATATACCACCATGTCATACTCACTAATACAGTATTAGCACCTTTAGAAGAAAATAAGGATCACCCACTCTTTGGTCTTCCTTCTTCTTGAGCTTCAATTGGTCTCTGAATTGTATCTTGGGTATTCCAAGCTTCTGAGCTAATATCCACTTATCAGTGAGTGCATGCCAAGTGTGTCCTTTTGTGATTGGGCTACCTCACTCAGGATGATAGCTTTCTAGTTCCATCCATTTGCCTAAGAATTTCATGAAGTCATTGTTTTTAATAGCTGAGTAGTACTCCACTGTGTATATATACCACAATTTCTGTATCCATTCCTCTGTTGAGGGACATCTGGGTTCTTTCCAGCTTCTGGCTATTATAAATAAGGCCGCTATGAACATAGTGGAGCATATGTCCTTATTACATGTTGGAGCATCTTCTGGGTATATGCTCAGGAGTGATGACTGGGTCCTCAGGTAGCTGTGTCAAATATTCTGGGTGATCTGGTTCTTCTAAAAGGGGGAACAAAATACTCACAGGAGCAAATATATAGATAAAGTGTAGAGAAAAGACTGAACACCTGGGGATTCATCCCATATACAGTCACCAAACCCCGACACTATCTTGGATGCCAAGAAATGCTTGCCGAAAGGAGCCTGATGTGGCTGTCTCCTGAGAGGTTCTACCAGAGCCTGACAAATACAGAGGGGGATGCTCACAGCCAACCATTGGACTGAGCACAGTGTCCCCAATGGAGGAGTTAGAGAAAGGACTAAAGGAGATGAAGGGATTTACAACCTCATAGGAAGAACAACAATATGAACCAACCAGCTCCCAGGGACTAAGCCATCAACCAAGGAGTATACATGGCTCTAGCCGCATATGTAGCAGAGGATTGCCTTGTCAGGTATCAAAGGGAGGAGAGGTCCTTGGTCCTGTGAAGATCGACAGATGCCCCATTGTAGGGGAATCGAGGGGGGGGAGGTGAGAGGGGGGTGGATGGAGGAACACCCTCATAGAAGTACAGGGAGGAAGGATGGGAAAGAGGCTACCCAGGAGGGGGGAAACCTGGGAAAGGGAATAACATTTGAAATGTAAATAAAGAATATATCCAATAAAAAATTTTTGAAAAGAGAAGAAAATAAGGAACCAAACACTTTTATTTGGCCTGGAGAAACAGACAACTCAGCATGTAAAATAAAGGTGCTTGCAGATCTGAAGACCTGAGCTCTGTTCCCAGAGCCCACATAAAGGTGGAAAGAGAAAAAAAGTGCCTCTCTAAAATTGTCCTCTGATTGCCACACACATGCCTTAGTATGCATATCCATATCACATGCGTGTATGCACACACACACACCAACAGTTATAAAATTAAAAGAATTTTCAGAAATGATTTTAGACTAACCTATTTATGTGTGTATGTGTGTTTGTATATTGTGTGTATGTGTGTTTGTCTATTGTGTGTGTATGTGATGCAACTAAATCTTGGAGTGCTTTAGGTTTTATTGATGTTAGTATGCTGGATTTCTTTTTTAACATGATTTTTTTACTTTTTATTATTTAATTTATTTACCTTTCATTATCCCCCTTCCAGGTCTCCCCTCCACAACCCTCCACCCCATAGCCCTCCCCTCTGTCTCTAAGAGGGTTCCCACCCACCTTACCCCTCTAGCATTCCCCTACACTGGATCATCAAGCCTTCACATGACCAAGGACCTCTCCTCCCACTGAAGCCAGACAAGGCCATCCTCTGCTACATATGTAGTGGGAGCCGTAGACAGGCCCATATCCCTCCCTCCCTTTGCTTCCCATAATTATTTTCTTAACATCAATTCTTAAGATGAATTTTTTTCCTAAAGATTCTCCAGCCTTTAACCATCTTTCCTAATGATTTCTTCTTTAGCAACAGGAAACTATTTCACCATCAGTTTCCAACATTTGTTAGGTAGACTATTAAATGAAAAAAGAAAATCAATAGTTTCTGCTTTGTTTCAAGTTACTATTCAAGTTGCTATTTCCATGATTCCCCTTTCCAGTCTCATGAGATTGGCTGCATTACATTCATTCTTTTTTTACAAGTGCAGAAACCTGAGATACTGATTTATGTAAAATCATACAGCTATGGAGTAATGGAGGCAGAAGTGGAAAACAAGTCAACCTAACTTTTAAGCCTGTATGATGCAGCCAGTGATGCATTCATTTGTCCCTAAGAAGCAGCTACCTAAAGAAGAGACACCTTATTTCACATTATTTCCAAATTGCTTATTAATCGTAAGACTTTGAGAGTTCAAATCATTCCATTGTAAAACGATCATTTGTAAAGTTTTAAGATGCATTGTGCAATCATTTATCATTGTGCCAGGTAAGGTGTATTAAGTCAAAAGAATTAGGAAGTGAATAATGTTTGGCTCTATGGTCCATAGTTGATTAGTCAAGGGGGAGGGGCTACTTTATATAACAGAAAAAAAAAGTTTAATTAGTGTTTTGTAGGTCTAAAGGATTCTGGGCAGGTATCTCTCCCTGTCTAGATTTGATTCCTCATCTGTCAAATGAGGATGTTGGTCAATCACAACCCCATCCATGACCAATAATAGTAGCCATATACTATGATGCTGATTTGGAAAGGAGAATCTTTTCTTCCATGAATACAGGCTGTATAGTAATTGGCATGCCCCTTCTTTCTCTGAGGACTCAGTGTTTTCATCTGTAAAATGAAGAGTTTGGACTACATTTACAATACTAATTCTGATGTACAATAAAGGCATCATATAAATAAAGAAGACATGTTTTATCATCACCTGCTCTTGCTTGCTATAAGTAGTTACTGCCAAATGTAAGCAGAGGAACAGGCCCTTGAATGGAACAAAGGAATTGATACGTTGTAGGAGCTCTGTTATTCATTCAAGTCAAGGTTTTTCAGTGAAACCCAGCCAAGGTTGTAACTAACAAATATTTCTTAATGTGTTCAGAAAATTTTAAGCCATTTTTTGAAGCAGAAGATGGACTATATATAATACAGACTGCTTGTATAATGACTTGATTTGACATATTAGCTAAAATAGAGTCCATTTGAATTCAGTAATAAAAAATTGGGTAGTTGAATGTGTTTTTGTTTTTTTGTTTGTTTGTTTTGTTTTAGTTCGGTTTGGTTTTTTGGACAGTGCCAGGAATTGAACCCATGGCTTCACACATGCTAGGAAAGTGTTCTGCCACTAAGCTACATCTCCAGCCCAGCTTTTTAAAATTTTATTTGCACAAAATAATACATGCATGCACAAACTTCTAAACTCAGGGAGTATTACAGGTCTCGCAATATTCTATATTGATAGTGTTCCTCAAAGATACATGTGGATTAATCCCCATCATGGTATTATTGGAGATGGTAGAGCCTTGATGGAATTCTTTAGGTCACTGAATATTACTTGGGGGGGGTACCTCAAAGGGAGCAATAAATAGTACCAATGAATAGGACCCCAGCCCCTTCTTTCTTTTCTCTTCCCAGCTACAGCCTTCTACCATCATGTCCCACCATAAACCTGAAGTAATAGGGTCAGCTGTTCATGAACTGAAGTTTCTATGAGCCAGACTAAACCTTTTCTCTTTATAAATTGATTATCTTAGGGATTTTTTTTAATAACAGAAAACTGACTAATGCAAGGCTCATGATGTAGAAACAGCCATTCCTCTGCTCTACCCACTTTATTCCTGATTCCTGCTCTCAGAACAGATGTCCATACCCAATTCCTGAAACCCATGAATATGTACCTTTCTTTACATGAAGAGCATTTGTGGATGTGATGAAGGCCCCAGACTTTAGAACAGAGAGAATTTTCCTGGGTTAAAGTACTGAGTTTGACTGGGGCTGTAGCCAAGTGATAAAAGTGCTCATCACTAATGTGAATAAGTTCTGGGTTCAATCTAGAAGAAAAAATAGGTCCAACCTTGAGCTCCAAAAAGTGAGAATTCACTTTCCTAGAGAAGAACAAGAAGGAATCAAAGTAAAATAGCATCAAAGTACTGTGGTCAGCTTGAGGATGCAAGGGTCTATGTAGAAAGGATAGGATGGAACTGATTACTGCCAATAATTTGAGCAAGCCAGAAAACAGCTTCTCCCTAAGAGTCCACATAAAGGAGCATATGTCACGGACCACCCCAGTCAGGTATGGGGTCTCTGGGACAAGGATCTTCGAAGGCTAGGTGGGTTAGAATTTGGCTGTGACAAATAGAAACAAACACAGAGGCAGTTTGAATCTGAGTGTATTTTGTAGCTCTCAAGCAAGGGTTTTTATACATAAAGAAACAAGTATTACAACTCTTAGAAGATGTGTTCAGTGAAGCAATCACGGATATCATCATTGTCATTTGGCACAGTAAAACACAGAAATCATCCAAGTGTTACAACTCTGAAAGGATGTATTGAGTGGGGCAACCACGGATAGAACAGGTAACATCATTGTTATTTGGCACAATAAGAATCATCTAAGTATTACAACTCTGAAAGAGGTATTCAGTGGGGCAGTCATCCAAGCCTAGTGGCATATTTCTAGGAGCAGGTTAATAAATTTCTATGGTCAATTGTTTAACATCTAGTACCTGATTTTTTATAAAGTTTCAAAGCATAAATTTAAATTATTTTAATTCCTTTTATTTAAGACTTTCTTTACCATATACCAAAGCCCACTTCCGATGATACACATGTAGCCATATGAAATTGTATTGTTGGGAAAATTTTTATCTATCATACTATTATATAATTTTGTAAATGATTTATGAAGTAAAGTGCTGGTTTTCCCAAAGATAAGGTCATGGCTATTGACCCCATCTCAAGAGATGGTTTCTTACCCATTTTTCTTGCTTAAGATCCTAGTCTAGGCTATCAGGAACATGTCTTAAATAAGAAAAGGAATAAAAGAAAGTAAAACAGATAAATTGTCATGAGAACTACGGTTCAATATTTTGTTCCAGCCAAATGTTCCACAACCGGTTCCAAGAGGCCTCCTCCTTTTAAAGTTTTCGCCTCAGTCTGTGAAACATATCACACAGATTTTATTGGGTTGGTGTGACAAGCAGAGCCTGGCAGGCACTAGAATTTGGGACTTACAGGAATTTGGACAGAGAATTCAGCCACATAGTGTTGGACTTCTGACCAACAGAAATGTGAACTTATAAATTTATGTTGTTTTAAATGGCTTTTAAACACTTTTAGTTCCTTATTTTGGTATATGGCATAATTGCTTTGGGATAATACAGTAAGTAATGTTATTTATGTTTAAGTATAGAGATGTATTATGAATTTCTGTTATATAAGATAAGGAATTTTCTTGGATGATAGCAATTGAAAATAATTGCTAAATACTAGCATTCTCTTTCTTTCTCTCTCCCCTCACTTTTTCTTTCTGTCTTTCTCTGTTTCAAATGTACACATTTCCACAAGTATAAAATTTTTAGTGAAAATACTCACTAGTTGCATTTTATCATGTAAATATCCCTCACAATTGATGGATATAAAGTACAATTCATAATATTGCTATTTTGTTCTTCCCAAATCACCTCTTCTTAAAAAAATCTTTTTATGTACCACAAGTTTTCTGACAAACCCATAAAATTCTACATAGTATGGTCAACATATTAAGTAATTCATGAGTTCCACTTATTTTTCTTGGAGAACACCCTTGGAGTTCATTCCCTTCTGATTCTTTCTGGAATAGTTATTTTCTGGACTTACCACTGAGCTGTCATCCTGGGAATTCCTCTCCTGGTTACCTTCTGTTCCTTAGACTGAAGTGTTTATAGCCTTAGTGGACCACACCCATTGCTAGCTTCCTTAGAAAGATATCATCAGAAGTAACTTTATTTCATTTTTCTATGTGCCCTTTCAGAGGTGATTTTAATAAAACCCTTCCGTATTTCAGTATATCCTCACACAACATTAATTTTCTGCTAGGTAAATATTCATTGGAAATAATCACCTCTCAGGATGTGGGAAGCATTCTTCAAATTGCACATATTCTTCTAATGTGTTTTTGCTTCTAAAGTAGAACTGGTCCTCCATGATTTCCACCTTCCTGCATGGAACTGTTTTCTGTCTTCAAGACTTTTTTTTTGGGGGGGGGGGAAGGGGGGATGGAGGTTTGTGGAGGGGAAACTGGGAAAGGGGATAACATTTGAAATGTAAATAAATAAAATATCCAATAAAAAAGACTTCTTTTGTTCTATAGTGTCTTATAATCTAATAATATGCCTCAATGCAGACCTTTTGTCTAGTAATCTGGAATTTTGTGAGTACCTTTTGGAAGAACTAACTATTCATTTGTTGCACATCATGTTATTTCTTACCTACTCTGACCTATTCTGTTGCCTGTGTTTCTAGAACTCCTATTAATTAGCTATTGGATGTACTGGAGTGATTTCCTTCCTAACTTCTATATTTTTTCCCTAAAACTTTCTATTTATTTTTGGCTTTTGTTTTTAGTTTCTGGGAAATTACCTTAATGTGGTTCGAGCCTCAATTATCATTGGTAGAATTTGACAAAAGGCCCTGCCTGTATCCTAGGTTTGTTGTGAGGGATCAAAATGACACCTAGAGGGTGCTTACTATGATGCTCTGCCATCAGCAGTGGTTAGGAGACAGTGCATTGTCTCTCAGCACATAAATATGACAATCTGGGTGGAAACCATATCTAGCTAGCACAGCATCATATTATAGTATGTTCTCTTTTTATGATGCTGAACTTGTAATCTACAGTTTTCAATTGCACTGCTTATAGAAAACTTGCATAACATAGAACAAGTTACCATTATTAACTGTTTCAAAAACTCTTGAATCAAAATTATTTTAATGTATTTATTTATTTTTTTATTTCTTTCCACCTGAGATATAAATGCTGAAAACGAACACTGAGTAGCTGCTTTTTGATAATAAAATGGATAGTTTAGAGTGCAGATGCACCATTTTTATCAGAATGAGGAGATAGTATAAACTTTTCATATGTAAAGATTGCCATATACTTTGTCATACAGGCCAAACAAAGACAGGTACTACCTGGGGTACCAAGGAGGCTAACAGGCAGCTCACAAACTTCAGGATTTCAGAGGAGACCTAGATTTGGTACAAACTTTGTCCTGCTTGTGCTTAGAGGTCCATGGAGACCAGAAGTAGATTCAGAGAAAAGGAAGGTCCAAAATTTCGTCTTGCTACTTCAGTCATTGATTCAAATGACTCCTTGGGTACCAGCCAATCAGATTGAATGCAGCTCTAATTCCTTGGTATACATGTGTCAATCCTGGATGTGCAGCTTTTTATTGGAGTGTGGCTCTAGCCCAGGGATTAAGTGTCTGCCTAGTGTGTATGCATTCCTGGGTTCAATCCCCAGCACCATTCAGAAGCAGTTATTTATTGTCTATAATTGGTCAGATATCTGCTATGCATTGCATGATACTGGGCATTACTTCCTTTCCTCTGAGATTAAATTTCTTCACCCATGATAAGAAGAGTAAAAAATAGGAGCCCCTGCCAGTTCAATAGTCACAATAAACCAAATGTTGAGTTTTGATTAGTTTTAGGAAAATAATGGAAGCAGTTAATGGAAAAAATGCAGATGATCCAAGACTCATACATTTCAAAACATGGAGGAAGAACAAAACAAAAATGATTCCACGTGTTATTGTTTGCATAAGAACTGATGTAAGGATGAATTCTACATGCCTTATCCTCATCATGCTTCCAGAGCCACTAGAGATGAGTCAGTGGATGAAAAATGGAGTTTGGAACTGGAGTGATGGCTTAGTTGGTAACACGCTTGCTGTGAAAGCATGAACACTTGAGTTTTACTTCAGAATTCATGAGTGTATGAGTTTGGTTCAAAGAACCCACATTAAAAAAGCTGAGCATGCTAGTGGTATACACATGTAATGTCACTGCTGGGGAAGCAGGGACAAGTGGATCCCCGGAGCTCAATGGTCATCCAGTCCAGGGTGCTTGGAGAACTCTAGGCCAGTGAGAGGCTCTCTCTTAAGAACAATGTAGACTACTGCCAAAGAATTGACACCCAAGGGCATCCTCTGGACCCCATTGCACGTGCAACCCTCATGTGTATCACATAAGCATACATACAGATAAGGTGGGCCATTCAAACTGCACCCCAGTAATCTTCCAACTGGTGTCCATATACACATACCTTCCCCCTTTGGTGTGTACTACTTTCTTTTAGCATCCTCTCTCCAGCTGCTGCTACCTAATGCCTCCTGTTGATTGGCTAACAATGGATTGATAACTCTTACAAGAGTTTATATTCTACTTTTCCCCTAATTGCCTCATTTCCTATCCTTTCAATGTCTGCTTCTTCGTAATGTATAAACTCAATTCATTCTGTATCAAAAAAAAATCAAAAAAATTGTGGGTTATTATTCTTGGATAAGATTCCTCTTGTTAGTAGCCCCCCTCAAACCCTGATGCCACTTTCATGGTAGATATTTAAGCATCTTTTCTTCATGAAAAAAGGAAACATATAAAAGTAGAGGTTTTATTACAATGCATGACCCTGTACTCCTCACCCACTGTGAATAATTATCAGTACGTTCTATCTTGTATCATGTTTATCTCCATCTATTGTATATTCCAGACAGAATGAAATAGTTTGAGACAATTCCTAGTCATTGTATACTGTCATCTGCAAATACTTCAACATATATCTCTACAAAGTAACATTTTTTATTAAAGAAAAACATATAAATTTGGAGCAATTTATTACACCTATAGTCTCAGATACTTGGTAGACTGAAGAAGGAAGTTGCTTGAACCCTGAAGTTTGAGACCAGCCTGGGCAACATAGACTTTGGCTGAAGGAAGAGGGTTGCTTGAGCTCTGGAGTTTGGTAACAGCCTGGGCAACATAGACTTTCTATAAATACTAAAGTAAATAACCAAACAAAAATATGTATGTGTGTCTTCAGTATTGTTATACAACTTCTTAAAAGTAACAGAAATTCTTAACATTTGTCAAATGTTATGTTAGTATTTCTCCAATTGTCTCAAGAATGTTTTCCCCACAATTTCCTTAAATCAAGATCCAACAAACTCATGCTGGCTTAAAAAGTACTAATACTTTGTGAATTGCAAAGGCAAAAATTTGAGGCAAAATAATTATTTGGCTTTAAAAATCAGACTATGTCAGCATCTAGTAATGAATATGACCCTCTCGCTACAAAGTCACTCCCTTTTGTCCTTCCAAATTGTTTAATTTCAGGAATTCTTCACAAACATCTGTGGAAGTGGGACTGAACTAAAAACCTAAGTTTGGCTTCAAAAATGTGAAATTCTCACACACTAAAGACACACTCTGAAAACAAACAAACAAACAAACAAACACAAACAAAACTGGGCTGGGGTATAGCTCTGGAGTATGTATTTAGTATATGTGAGACCCTGGTTTCTACCCCCAGCATCAAAACTAAAACCAAGACAAAATGACTCATCTGAATGGATGTCCACCCTTATGCATAAATGCCAACTTTAGTATGTCTGGGGAGTGTTTTGGCAAATGGAGGCAGAGAGAACACATCTGTTTTTTATCATCACTCCCATAGGGTAAGAACCAACATAAGGATGTTGGCAATATGATCATGAAGGACACCACTTCTGCATGAATCAATTAAGGCCAAAGGGTTGCAGCCTTTTTAATGAATATTTTGAAGTGCATGAAAAACTTGAAACAAGGTAGGAAAAGAGATTTATTAAATGGAGTATTAAGTTGGCAAGAATTACACATAGTTACATGAGCGCATCTCAAATGTGCTGCATTTACATTTGATAATAAAGTTTGCAGTAAGTTGCTGCCTTGAATGCAGCTGGGAAATACTGATCAAAACCCCATGCTATCACCAGCAAAGCAATCAAATATACCAATGAGAAAAAATCAAATTGAACATGGGACTCTGAGAGTCGCATCCTTGCCACCAGGGTCTACTCTATTCCACTTTGCTTTTAATCCATTCATTCAAGAAGCCTTTAAATGAACATAGATCATGCACAAAATGTCCTGGTAGAGTCATAGTTATAGGGCATACTTTTTGCACTATAGTTGTTTTAGGTCCAAGGCAGACAGTAGGACACATTTATTCTAAGTAGTGGACTAGTTCTGCATGGTATACTTTTTTTAGAAGGATTTTTGAGAGTGTGTTTGGGCTCAGTAGGAATCCAACTAATGTGTATGAATGATGTATTTCTCTGTGGATACTGGACAGAGGGTGAACTGAAGTATTGTTCTAGCTCATTGCTACACACACACACACACCCACACGCACACACCCACACACACACACACACTCACACTCACACGTGCAGGCAATGGGATGAGCCCTCCTGCATCAATCAGTAACTAAGGAGATGTACCACAGGTTTGTCCACAAGCCAATCCGGTAGGGCCTTTTTTTTTTTCAAGTAAGTTTCCCTCTTCCAATATGACTCTCAACTTATGTCAAGTTGACTGTCATTAAAGTGAACTGAAGTTCATTAAAACTAGCCATCATGGATGGCTTTTTCAGGACTTAATGCATAGGAGGTAGATGTCCAAATGACAGAACAGGACCTGGAGGCACACACCTGGAATCCCAGCTGTCTGGAGGATGAAGCAAGAGGACTGTAAGTTAAAGTCAGTCTGCTCTACATCTTGAGACCCTATCTAAAAAACAAAATTGTAGATGCAAAAAACACAGGGATTGGGAGTAGATGAGAAACAAGAATTCTATTTTGGATATGTGGGTTGTGGAGTTCTAGAGAGAATCATTAGGCCATGATTCCCATAGATGTTCAGACACCCAGGGTTGGCTCTGAGAGGAGCAGCTTCAAAAGTCAGGGGGAGGTAGCCCATGTTTTCTCTAGCATTTGGAATCTAGATTTACGTGTGAGTATGTAGAGGGGAGAGTAGAGCAAGGGAGGTGAGGATGAGGACTAAAGGGAGGGAGAAGAGGAGAAGAAGAAAAAGTGATGGGATGTACATGATGTGAAAGCAGGAGGCAAGACTATTTGAAGCAAGAGCAAGGAATTACTAAGAGCAAGAACAAAATACAATTATTTTATGATTTAATATATATGTATATGAATAGTTATAATGTGCCCTATCACTGTGCTTGCAAATAAAAGTATATATTTATATAGCTGTCGAGATGGCTCACTGAAAAAGATACTTGATGCCAAGCTGGACAACTTGAGTTCAGTCTCCAGGATCCACTTGGTAGAAGGAGAGAATCAACTCCCATAAGTTGTTCTCTGTCACCATAGTACCCATGGATAAATAAATAAAACATTCAAAAAGAGGGAGGGTCACTAGAGCTATTCACCAGAGCAAGACCAAATAGGTTACTACTGGAATTCACTTTGCATGTCTTCTAGCACAGGGCCAGGAAGTCTAAACTTGCTGTACAGTCTCAGGAAGGAAGTGGGAAAGAGTGCTCAGCCTGCCCTTGTGGCCCAAGAGTAACACACTACTGCCACCTGGAGGCTTCATATAGAAACTGTAATGGCAGCTTTATGAAAGCCATTTGGAGAGGACATAATTTGAGAGGACATGACCCCTCCTTTCAAGAGCCCTTTATGAGACTTTTGTCTCTCACTTTCAGTTCTTAAAATCCTATAATGGTTTGTTTTTCCTAGAATGGTTTTTGTATCTCGGTTTTGTTTCCTTTTGCTAACATCCTCTTGTGGAGTGGAACTGGATCTTTTGTTCATCCATTTATTTACTGATATTCATTTATTTATTATTCAACAAGCATTCATTTAGTAGCTATATTGTGCTGGACACTGGGGATACATTAATGAGCAAAAACATATGTATCCCTCCAGCAATCTGTATTTTAGTGTAACTGTAAAGGTCGGGTAGAGAATTCAACCAAGGGCCTTGTGCCTGCTAGGCAAATGCTCTACCACTGAGCATGTCTCCAACCTCTAATCAGTTTAGTGTAGAACCACTATGACAGAAAGGCTGATGATGCAGTGAGAGTGGGTAATAGGGGAGCCTCAGAAAGTAGGTGAAATTTCACTATACAGATCAGGCTGGCCTCAAACTCATAACCACCCTGTCTCAGCTTCCCAAGTGCTGGGACTGCAAGCATCACAACCATGTTTGGTTTGAACTGAACCAATATGATTATTGTCCTATACACTCAATTGAACAAGCGGAACACGGTGTCTTAAATATTCTAGCACATAAAGTCTGGATAAAAATCAAGATATCAAAATCTGCCTTTCAGATTCCTCACTAGTTCAACAGCGATGATAAGATTAGACACACAGGCTGAGGGTGTAGCTCAGTGCTAGAGCACTTCTATAATATGCACAAGACCCCAGGTTCCATCCCTAGCACCAGGAAAATAAAATGACAGTTACGTATTTAGAAAGTATTTTTGAGTTACCGCTCAAGAAGTCTAGTGCATAGTAAGCACATAATATATGCCACTCGTCTCACCTGTTTATAGAAAGAACGAGGGAAATTGCTGCCAGGCTGATAGAATACTGAGGTTGTTTCAATACAGTGCTGTGGCAAAGGTGTGACTTCAGGTGTTCAAGGACCCACTCCAGCATTAGTAGTGGTTTGCAAAACAAGGAATAAAGATTTGAGCTTCTTAGATCACTTACAAATCGCCTGGTTTACAGAAGTACACACACAGAAAGAAACCATCTCCATAGCCCATACATATAAGAAACCCCCTCACCCTCTAAAGTCTTGCTATGTAACCTGACCTTCAATTCCAGATCCTTTTATCCTAGCCTCCATGGTGCTGGGTTTCAGGTGTGCTCCACCACATGCAAGCAATTATCCAGTCCCTGCCTCAATAGAAAATCATCCCCTATTTTTTTTAAAAAATAAAAGCTAATGAATTCAGTATTAGCTTTAATTTTTTTGATCAATCCATCATATTCCTCATATGTTTGCCCATTAATCTTCTGTCTGCCCTGGAGAACCAAACAGAACAACCCCCCTGCCCATGACAGCTGAAATTGGAGGAAGGACTGGAGATGGCAACTGCTAAATTTCCTGTAGTTGATCATGGTACTGGTGTTATCTACAATCATATCCCATGACTTAGGAAATATGCAAATAGACTGGGGACTAAAGTGGCATGATATATGAAACTTGCCTACACACGGCTCTGAGTAAAACCTTAATAAGTGAGCGAGGAGATGGAGCGATAAATCTGTCAGATTGCCCAAGATTGGTAAGGTCTGGAGAGACACATGGAAATTCGTTGTTCTCTTCTTGAAGCTCTAAGGTAACTTTGAAATTACTTTTGAAATCAAAAGTTATAACAGACTTCCACTTCTGTAGGTTGAGACTCTGATGTCACATTTCTTTTGCCCTGCTTCTCTCTTTCACTCACTCATCTCTCATTCTTTCATTCTTTAACTGAAAGTGGCTGAGCATCTGTCAGGCTCAGGACTCAGTATTGTGGATACAGCCCAGAAGAAAGCCAATTCTGTCCACTTTCATGTCACTTGGAAGTATTTGTAGACAATCCAATCATTCTAATGTGAGGCAACCATGGCGGAAGAATGGGTGTGAGGGGAGGTGGCCTGAGAGTGCTCAGCTGGCATTTCTGGACCTGGCAAATGACCCCACAATCTCCAGTTGTAAGGATGCAAAGGGCAGCGAACCAAAGAGATGAACACCCCTTTATGAAAAATCTGTTAGCTGAGAGGAAGGACATGTAAGTCTGCCCAAGCATTTGACGAGCGGCTCTGTCTGCTTCCTTAAATGTCACGGAGCATTGCAAAGAGATTGCCTGGATTTGAATGACAGCTGCTGTGTCCCAGAGAAATAATTGTGGAAGACGAATGAATAGACTTGATGCCTCGGGGGAGGCCGGGATCAATCATCAGAAGTCTAGCCAATGCCTCAGAGCCAGGGCCGTAGCTCCTGTCGTTTTGTAGCCCTTATCCTTCATCCTTTATATGCACAGACATAGCCATGGCAACCAGATTCCGTGCTGCACAATTTCATTCCTGAGAACAGAAATTCTAACAAGAATCATTTCAGTTTCTACATCAGGATTTGCTTTATAGTCTAGATTAAAAAAACCCAAGGATCAGAGTCACCAACACGCATCTCCCGCCCCCCAAATAACCATTCAATATAAAGATGGACTTGAAGGTCAATTTAAGGATGAACTTGTGAATCCAAGAACCTAAAATGCAATGTCTTCAACATATGGCATCTATTGTTCTTGTCACTATTTATAAGTGGGCTGGTGGGTTGGGTAAGGTAAATATATAGCAAGAGACCATTGATTAATTTTTCTTTAAGGCATTATCATGAGACAGGTACATGACTCAAAATGGAAGGATAAAAATACCTTTTTTTTTTTTGCTTGTCTCAGAGGTTGGCTAATTTCAATCATCTAGTATTTTAAATAGTCAATACTAAAATGTAGTACATGCATTTTATTTATTCATCCATAGCCTCATAGTTCTGATTACTGTGGGACTTTTCATAGTGTTTTCATCTCTATAATCTCATTTGACTCTTATGATAATCCAAGGAGGTATGTGCTATTATTGTTAATGTCTCTGTTTTACAGATGAGGGAACTGATGTATACAAGATCTATGAGCCAAGGGGTGTTTGCCCGTGTGTGTGTGTGTGTGTGTGTGTGTGTGTGTGTGTGTGTGTGTATGAATATATGTGCATGTGCACACTGAGGCCAGAGTTGACATTGTGTGTCTTCTTCCATAACTCTCCACTATATTTTGTTTTAAGCAGTCTCTTGCTGAAGCCAGATTTTGCTGCTTTGGCTAGTTTAGTTAGCCAGTTTGCCCCCAGAGAACCCCACTTCTGTCTCCTTAGTGCTGGGATATACGTAGCTGCCACCCCTGCCTGGCTTTTTGATGGGTTTTTGGTACCTGAACACCTCCTCCCAGCACTATGAATGGGAATTTTTGAAGTTTCTGGTTCTATGATTTCATAGAAAATCCCAAAGGGGTACTTATGCTTCTGCCATCCCGGTCTATTCAAGCCAGCCAAGGAAAAGGCCTAGTCTATATTTTCTAAAGGGCTCACCATTTGGATTTAGTTGGACTTT
Source organism: Tokudaia tokunoshimensis (assembly GCA_036184795.1). Classification (NCBI taxonomy): domain Eukaryota; kingdom Metazoa; phylum Chordata; class Mammalia; order Rodentia; family Muridae; genus Tokudaia; species Tokudaia tokunoshimensis. The sequence goes on from BTHU01000023.1 coordinate 105,035,923, forward strand.
ACTGATCCCCCTGTAGAGTGCACTCCTGTGTTCAAAGACCTGTGGCAGGAGGAACTGGTAAAATAAGAGTTATGAATACAGGCTCCTAATGAGGGCTTTGACATTGCTCTCACCACTATATGGCTGCCCGTGCTCCCTCTGAGGCATACACTTCCTCTGACCTGGAAATTCTTTTGTAAATTTTTAAAAAGATTTTTCTTTCCTAATTGATGTGTTTCTGTGGGGGCTTGTGCACATGAGTGCAGTGCCCGTGTCGGCCAGAAGAGGGCATCCGAGTCACTGTAGCTGGAGTTACAGGCAGCTGTAGTGTGGGTGCTGGGATCCAAATTCAGGTCCTCTGGAATAGCAGTACATTCTTTTTTTTTTTTTTTTTTTTTTTTTTAATTTACATTCCAAATCACTTCCCCTTTCCCGTTTCCTCCCTCCCCGAAAGTCCCATAAGCCCCCTTCCCTCCCTCTTTTCTCCATTCAACCCCCTCTCGTTACTCTGTCCTGGCGTTCCCCTACATCCAGTCTTTCCAGGACCAGGGGTCTCTCCTTCCATCTTTTTAGAAATCTATTGATATGCGGATTGTGTCTAGGGTATTCCGAGATTCTGGGTCAATATCCCCTTATCAGTGACTGCATACCATGTGTGTTCTTTTGTGATTGGGTTACCTCACTAAGGATGATATTTTCAAGATCTGACCATTTGCCTAGGAATTTCGTGAATTCATTGTTTTTAATTGCAGAGTAGTATTCCATTGTGTAGATATACCACATCTTCTGAATCCATTCCTCCGTTGAGGGACATCTGGGTTCTTTCCAGCTTCTGGCTATTATAAATAAGGCTGCTATGAACATAGTGGAGCATGTGTCCTTATTGCATGCGGGTAAAGTCTCTGGGTATATGCCCAGGAGTGGTATAGCCGGATCCTCCGGGAGTGTCATGCCCAGTTTTCTGAGGAACCGCCAGACTGCTTTCCAGAGTGGTTGTACCAGCTTGCAATTCCACCAGCAGTGGAGGAGTGTTCCTCTTTCTCCACATCCTCGCCAACAACTGCTGTCTCCTGTGTTTTTGATCTTAGCCATCCTGACTGGTGTGAGATGGAATCTCAGGGTTGTTTTGATTTGCATTTCCCTAATGACTAAGGATGATGAACATCTCTTTAGGTGCTTCTCAGCCATTAGATATTCTTCAGGTGAGAACTCTTTGTGTAGCTCTGTACCCCATTTTTTAATAGGGTTACTTGCCTCTCTGGAGTTTAACTTCTTGAGTTCTTTGTATATCTTGGATATTAGCCCTCTGTCGGATGTAAGGTTGGTAAAGATCATTTCCCAGTTAGCTGGTTGCCGCTTTGTCTTTTTGACAGTGTCTTTTGCCTTGCAAAAACTTTGTAATTTAATGAGGTCCCATTTGTCTATTCTTGATCTTAGAGCATAAGCTATTGGAGTTCTGTTCAGGAAATTCTCCCCTGTGCCCATATGTTCAAGGTTCTTCCCTAGTTTCCCTTCTATTAGTTTCAGTGTGTCTGGTTTTATGTGGAGATCTTTGATCCACTTAGAATTGAGCTTAGTGCAAGGAGATAAGGATGGGTCAATTTGCATTCTTCTGCATGTTGACCTCCAGCTGAGCCAGCACCATTTGTTGAAAAGACTATCTTTTTTCCACTGGATGGTTTTAGCTCCTTTGTCAAAGATCAAGTGACCATAGGAGTGTGGATCCATTTCTGGGTCTTCAATTCTGTTCCATTGATCTACATGTCTGTTACTGTACCAATACCATGCAGTTTTTAACACTATTGCTCTGTAGTACAGCTTGAGGTCCGGGATACTGATTCCCCCAGAGGTTCTTTTACTCTTGAGAATAGTTTTAGCTATTCTGGGTTTTCTGTTATTCCAGATGAATTTTTGAATTGCTCTTTCTAACTCTATGAAGAATTGAGTTGGGATTTTGATGGGGATTGCATTGAATCTGTGTATTACTTTTGGTAAGATGCTCATTTTTACTATATTAATCCTGCCAATCCATGAGCATGGCAGATTTTTCCATCTTCTGAGGTCTTCTTCAATTTTTTTCTTCAGAGACTTGAAGTTCTTGTCATACAGATCTTTCACTTGTTTGGTTAGAGTCACGCCAAGATACTTAATATGGTTTGTGGCTATCGTGAAGGGTATTATTTCTCTTACTTCTTTCTCAGCCTGCTTATCCTTTGAGTATAGGAAGGCTTCTGACTTGCTTGAGTTGATTTTATATCCGGCCACTTTGCTGAAGTCGTTTATCAGCTGTAGGAGTTCTCTGGTGGAGTTCTTTGGGTCGCTTAAGTATACTATCATATCGTCTGCAAATAGTGATAGTTTGACTTCTTCCTTTCCAATTTGTATCCCTTTGATCTCTTTTTGTTGTCTAATTGCTCTAGCTAGAACTTCAAGTACTATATTGAAAAGATATGGAGAGAGAGGGCAGCCTTGTCTAGTCCCTGATTTTAGTGGGATTGCTTCAAGTTTCTCTCCATTTAGATTGATGCTGGCTACCGGTTTGCTGTAAATTGCTTTTACTATGTTAGATATGGGCCTTGAATTCCTGATCTTTCCAAGACCTTTAGCATGAAAGGATGCTGAATTTTGTCAAATGCTTTCTTAGCATCTAATGAGATGACCATGTGGTTTTTTTCTTTGAGATTGTTTATGTAGTGGATTACATTGATGGATTTCCTTATATTGAACCATCCCTGCATCCCTGGGATGAAGCCTACTTGATCGTGGTGGATGATCGTTTTGATGTGTTCTTGGATTCGGTTGGCAAGAATTTTATTGAGTATTTTTGCATCGATATTCATAAGAGAGATTGGCCTGAGATTCTCTTTCTTTGTCGGATCTTTGTGTGCTTTTGGTATTAGTGTAATTGTGGCTTCATAGAACGAGTTGGGTAGTGTTCCTTCTGCTTCTATTTTGTGGAACAGTTTGAAGAGTATTGGTGTTAGGTCTTCTTTGAAGGTCTGATAGAATTCTGCACTAAAACCATCTGGACCTGTGCTTTTTTTGGTTGGAAGACTTCCAATGACAACTTCTATTTCTTCAGGGGTTATAGGACGGTTTAGATGGTCTATTTGATCCTGATTTAATTTTGGTACTTGGTATCTGTCAAGGAAATTGTCCATTTCCTCAAGATTTTCTAGTTGTGTTGAATACAGGTTTTTGTAGTAGGATCTGATGATTTTTTGAATTTCCTCAGTTTCTGTTGTTATCTCTCCCTTTTCGTTTCTGATTTTATTAATTTGGATACTATCTCTGTGCTCTCTGGTTAGTCTGGCTAAGGGCTTATCTATCTTGTTGATTTTCTCAAAGAACCAACTCCTCGTTTTGTTGATTCTTTGTATGGTTTTATTTGTTTCTACTTGATTGATTTCAGCCCTGAGTTTGATGATTTCCTGCCTTCTACTCCTCTTTGGTGTATTTGCTTCTTTTTGTTCCAGGGCTTTCAGGTGTGCCATTAAGCTGTTAGTGTATGCTGTCTCCCGTTTCTTTTTGGCGGCACTCAGGGCTATGAATTTTCCTCTTAGCACTGCTTTCATTGTGTCCCATAAATTAGGGTATGTTGTGCCTTCATTTTCATTAACTTTCAAAAAGTCTTTGATTTCTTTCTTTATTTCCACCTTGACCAAGTTATCATTGAGTAGAGCATTGTTCAGCCTCCATGTGTACGTGGGTTTTCTTTTGTTTTTGTTGCCATTGAAGACCACCCTTATTCCATAGTGATCTGATAGGAGGCATGGGATTATTTCTATCTTCTTGCATCTGTTGAGGTCTGATTTGTGACCAATTATATGGTCAATTTTGGAGAAGGTACCATGAGGAGCTGAGAAGAAGGTGTATTCTTTAGCTCTAGGATGAAATGTTCTATATATATCAGTTAGTTCCATTTGGTCCAAGGCTTCAATTAGATTCACTGTGTCCCTGTTTAGTTTCTGCTTTCCTGAACGATCCATTTCAGAGAGCGGGGTGTTGAAGTCACCCACTATTATTGTGTGCGGTGCGATGTGTGCTTTGAGTTTTAGTAAAGTTTCTTTTACGAATGAGGGTGCCCTTGCATTTGGAGCATAGATATTCAGAATTGAGAGTTCTTGATGGTGGATTTTTCCCTTGATCAGTATGTAGTGTCCTTCTGTGTCTTTTTTGATGACTTTAGGTTGAAAATCAATTTTATCTGATATTAGGATGGCTACTCCACCTCGTTTCTTGGGGCCATTTGCTTGTAAAATTGTTTTCCAGCCTTTTACTCTGAGGTAGTGTTTGTCTTTGACACTGAGGTGCGTTTCCTGCATGCAGCAAAATGCTGGGTCCTGTTTGCGTATCCAGTCTGCTAGTCTATGTCTTTTAATTGGGGAATTGAGACCATTGATATTAAGAGAGATTAAGGCATAGTGATTATTGCCATCTGCCATTCTTGACGCTATCTTTATGTTTGAGTGGTTATCTACTTTTGGGTTTGATTCAAGAAGGTTATTATCTCATTTTTTCCAGGGTGTTGTTTCTCTCCCTGTATTGGAGCTTTCCACCTATTATCCGTTGCAGGGCTGGATGTGTGGAAAGATATTGTGAAAATTTGGTTTTATCATGGAATATCTTGGTCTCTCCATCTATGGTGATTGAGAGTTTTGCTGGGTATAGTAGTCTAGGCTGGCATTTGTGCTGTCTTAGTGTCTGCATGAGATCTGCCCAGGATCTTCTGGCTTTCATAGTCTCTGGTGAGAAGTCTGATGTGATTCGGATAGGTCTTCCTTTGTATGTTACTTGGCCCTTTTCTCTTACTGCTTTTAGTATTCTTTCTTTGTTTAGAACATTCGGTGTTTTGATTATTATGTGACGGGAGGTATTTCTGTTCTGGTCCAGTCTGTTTGGAGTTCTGTAGGCTTCTTGTACGTTCATCGGCATCTCTCTCTTTAAGTTAGGGAAGTTTTCCTCCATAATTTTGTTGAAGATGTTTACTGGCCCTTTAAGTTGCAAATCTTCACTCTCGTCTATACCTATAATCCTTAGGTTTGGTCTTCTCATTGTGTCCTGGATTTCCTGGATGTTTTGGGTTACACGTTTTTTGCATTTTGCATTTTCTTTGACTGTTGAGTCGATGCTTTCTATGGAATCTTCAGCACCTGAGATTCTTTCTTCCATCTCTTGTATTCTATTGTTGATGTTTGCATCTATGACTCCTGATTTCTTCCCAAGGTTTTCTATCTCCAAAGTTGTCTCCCTTTGTGATTTCTTAGTTGTTTCTACTTCCTTTTTTAGTTCCTGGATGGATTTGCTGAGATCCTTCACTTGTTTGTTTGTATTTTCCTGTATTTCTTTAAGGTATTTTTGCATTGCCTCTTTCAGGATTTCTTCCTGATGACCCACGTTCTCCTGCATTTCTCTGAGCGATTTTTGTGTTTCCTCCTCATGAGAATCCATCTGTTGAATCCAAATGTCTCCTGCATTTCTTTAAGCAGTTCTCGTGTTTCCTTTGTAAGGGTATCTAACCGTTGATTCATTTCTTTAAGCAATTTTTGTGTTGCCTCCTTATGGGCATCCGTCTGTTGACCCATATTCTTCTGCATTTCTTTATGCCAATTTTGTGATTCCTTTGTGAGTGCATCTACCCGTTGATTCATCTCGTTAAGCGATTTTTGTGTTGTCTCCTTGTGCGCCGCCATCTTTTGATCCATGTTCTCCCGCATTTCTCTAAGCGATTTTTGTGTTTCCTTTGTAAGGGCTTCTAACCGTTGATTCATGGTCTCCTGTAACTCTTTATGAGATTTATTTGTGTCCTTCTTGTGATCCTCTAATAGCATCATGAGAAGTGATTTTAAATCCAGATCTTGTCTTTCGGGTGTGGTGGGGTATCCAGGACTTGCTGCTGTTGGAGAGTTGGGTTCGGATGGTCCCACATTACTTTGATTTCTGTTAGTAACATTCCTACGTTTGCCTTTTGCCATCTGGATACCTCTGGTGTTAGTTGGTCCTGCTGCCACTGGCTGTTGGTTGGACCTCCTGTGAGCCTGCAAAGCTATTTCTGCCCCCCCTGGATTACCAGGATTCCCCTGGCACCGATTTCTGGGGCCTGCCTGCTCCTGAGTGACTTTGGAGCCCTAATGTGCCTTGCCCCAAGTGATCTTATATTGGGGAGGCCTTGCACATCTAAAGGCTCAGCCTAGTGGATTCCTGGAGCAGAGGTCGCCAAAGGGAGGCTGGTAGGCTCCTGCCCTGTGCAGGGGTGTGTGACCTGTCCTGGGGGGGGAGGGGGCGTCCCTCTGCCAGGCAGAAGTCCCACAGCAGAGCTAGCATGCTGGTTACTGCAGATCTGCCCAGCACCTGGGAGCAGGTTACACACAAGCTGCCTGAGACCAAAGCGATATTATGCCTGTCTGTCTCTGAGCCTGGCGGTCCCAACTACCTGGCCACTGGAGCAAAGATGGCGGAGGGCACTCTCCGTGGCGCCGCTCACCCTGTAGACGCGATGGCCCGCCGATCTGGCACCCAGACGACCACAGCGCTGACCCGTTCTCGGGCACAGATGGAAGCCCCAACAGGCCGTGTCCCAAGTGATGTTATATTGTGGAGAGAGAGCCTGGGTACCTGTCTCTTCAGTGCAGTCTGCGAGAACAGAGGTCGCGGAAGGAAAGCTGGTAGGCTCCAGCCCAGTGCGGGGTCCCTCTGCCAGGCAGAAGTCCCACAGCAGAGCTGGCGTGCTGGTTACTGCAGATCAGCCCCGCACTTGGGAGCTGCATACACACAAGCCGCTACCCATGGTATTTTAAGTCAATTCCCCTTTTTCACTGCTACCAGTAAAAAGCAAGGTTGGTAGCTGGAAACTTAGCTTAGTTGGTAAAGTGCTTGTCAGCAAGCATGAACATGAATCTGGGTCTCGGAACCCACATATGAAAGCTGGCTGTAGTGCATCATTCTTGTTGAAGAGATGAGACAGATAATGTCCAAGGTTATATTTGACTCACACACATACACATACTTGTATACACATAAACATGTATACACAAAAAAAATTGTGGCTGCATATCTTTGTTCATAAAATTGTTTATATTGTCCAGTTAGTTTATCTGCATCAGTTTTAGGAAGTTATGTTGCTGGATCCAGTGGAAAGGGAGAGATTTTTTCCCTATAGTCTCCCCATTCGGTTTTCAGGTTTATTGTTTTTTCCCAGGAATCACATTTAAGAATGAATATGAGATGAATATGGTTTCAGACTCTGAGAAAGAACCTTCCTAAACAGATCATTTATTTCTGTCTTGTTTAACAACAGAAATGAGACTTGGATTATGCTACTGACTCACTTGGTAGGTAAAAATTAACATAATTATAATATGGCCAATAGAATGGTTATATATTTGAACTTATTATCCTAGGATGAAAATTAGTACTGATTTTTTTTCAAGAATGTGTATGGGTGTCTTGTCTGCAAGTATGTCTGTGGACCTTTTATATACCTTGGCAACCCCTGAAATTGTAGTGAGTCGCTGTGCAGGTGCTGGGAATTGAATCTGGATTCTCTAGAAGAGAAGCCAGTACTCTTAACCACTGAGCCATTTCTCCAGCCTTGTAATGACTTTTCACTCAGTAGAGACAGATCTGATATTCAGTTCCAGCAGTAGCCCATACTGGCTGTGTGATGTTCAATGAATGACTATAATCCACCAACTGTTGATGTTGTTGACTTATAATAAAGTAGAACTTGAGAACAGAGTAGCTATCTAACGGCACAGTTTTGAGGTGAACCATGCCAAGTTGTCAGGTGGGCAGCAGTGATACATACGTCCTTTCAAGATGAAGCTACAAGACTCAGTCCTGCATTCTCTATTCTACCCTTTTTGACGACATGCAAGGTATAATTCATTTTTTCTACCAACAGTTATCAGCAAAACAGGAAATGGGAACAATTGCATACTATAAACACCTAGTACACCTTAACCTACAGTAAGGACACCATTGTTCTCAGGACGGTGTGAAGGCATGTGCTTACAAACTCAGGCACTGACGTAACTCTCACCATGTGTAGATGACAGCTTTCCTGCTGCCTTGTAATCCTTGATGCTTCCTTAGTTAAGGCCTAAAGGAGAAGGATACTTTTTGCATTTTATCCAGCCACGAATGCCTGCAAAATATTTTAGCTTCGTGATAGCTGGGATTGTGCACTTCCTTATCTTGTCCCTGGGATCTCTGGTTTAGCAATGCATACTTAACTGGATAAGAACTCCTCAGACATCAATCACACCTCCTTCCTGCCATGCACTGGGGAAGTTCTGTGTCACTCTAAGGTCAGTTTCCCTCTCCCCTCTCTGTCACTGTTGCTGAGGATCATGAGTTAGCTCTAAGCAGTCTGAAAGGCCAGGGGAACAGAAAAGGAAAAAAAGGAAAAGTTCCTCCAACACACACAATGTACACATCACACCCCTGCCATGCAGTGGGGGTAGTATCAGTTTGGCCCAGCGAAGTCACTGTAGCATTCGATAAATAATTTCCTGTCATCCTACCATCATCAGCAAACCCTAGGCATTCCTGAACACACTATTATGTCTGCCAGTAGCCAGGCTCAGTAGAGTTCAAGGAGTCTGACTGTTACATCCTCAAATGAACACTATGTAAGTACTGAGTGCATTGCAGGGACAACATTTTATTTTATTTATTTTATTTCTTCTGTCCGTCCATCTGCAGCAGATTAAGGAACACACTCTAACCCAGCAGCTGCCATATCTCCAGAGCCTAGAATGGGTGAGCCCTGTGTTAATGTTATATTCAAAGCACATCTGCTAACAGTAGGCCTTACAGACTCACAAGCCTTCGTTTCCTTGTATGTGAAGACACACCGCAGGCCAGAGTGCTATAAACCCATGAGTCAGGGAGTGGATGCAGGCTGTGAAGTCAGTCAGCATAAAGCAGTGGTTCTCAACCTTCCTCATGCTACGGCAGTACCTCGTGTTGTGGTGACCCCCCCCAGCATAAAATTGTTTTTGTTGCTGTGTCATATCTGTAATTTTGCTACGGTTATGAATCATAATGTAAATATCTGTGTTTTCCGATAGTCTTAAGTGACCCCTGAGAAAGGGTCGTTTGACACCCCCAGAAGGGTCTCTACCCACAGCTTGAGAACCACTGCCCTAGAAGCTGACCTCTAGCTGCCTAACTTACAGGCCCCACAATTCCATGTGTGTTTCTTAGATGTTCCGCCTGTTTTCTCTTTAGAGAAATAAGATAATGGTCTTGCCTATTTTGTAAGATTGGTAGAGGGTTAAAGGAACTGATGTATTTAAAGGATTTCATACTAATTTGCGGTGGCAAACAACTCTCAAAAAAATCTCAGGGGTAATATTTGTTCTAGTTTTATTACAATTATACAAAGGCTAGGAAGAGGAAGAAGATACCATAGAAACAGAGAATAGGGTACCAAATCGGCCAGAAGAGGAGGGAGTCACGAAGGAAGGGTGTCATGGAAACAGAGAGAAAAGATGCCAGGAAGGAGGGAAACAATATAAAAGGCCACTCAAAGGCCAGATACTTCTGACAAGACAAAAAGCCATTTTCAGCCCATAGTGACTAGTGATGGTGGAGGCAGGAGGAAGAAAATAAGCCCATAGCTTAAAAGGAAGGAAGGGCATCACAGCTGAAATGTAATCACCTTCCTCCTCCATTTTGTAGTTTCAGTGATCTGATCTGAGTACACAGGTATCCAATCTGAGAAAAATGTACTTTTCCTGCACAAAGAAAAGGCTGGTGTCTCACAGAGGAGAAGGAGAGGGAGAGGGAGAGGGAGAGGGAGAGGGAGGGAGGGAGAGGGAGAGGGAGAGGGAGAGGGAGAGGGAGAGGGAGAGGGAGAGGGAGAGGGAGAGGGAGAGGGAGAGGGAGAGGGAGAGAGAGAGAGAGAGAGAGAGAGAGAGAGAGAGAGAGAGAGAGAGAGAGAGAGAGAGAGACTCAGCAAGGGATGATGTGATGCTTTAATCTTCATTGCCAACTTGACTGGATTTAGAACCACAATGGAAGCTCATCTCCGGGGATGTCTGTGATTGTGTTTTCAGAAAAGTTCAACTGCAGAAGGAAGAGCTATTCTGCATATTCTGCATGCTGGGTGGCACCATCTATCCCATGGCCTGATGTCCACAAACTGAATTAAAAAGGAAAAAGCAAGAGGAACATCAGCCCCCCTCCCCGTGTGTCTGTCTGTTACTGTTTCTGGCTCCCTCTCTCTGCCTCTCTCTCTGCTTCTCTCTCTGTCTCTCCCTCTCCCTCTCCCTCTTACTAAATCTCTCCGTCTCCCTCTCCCTCCCCCCTTTCTCTCTGTTTCTCCCCACCTCTCCAGCCTGAAGGTCCAACAGCTTCATGCCATGCCTTCTCCAAGATGAATGGCACTGGCACTGGCAAACAGTGAGCCAAAACCAACCCTTCCATAAGTTCCTTTGGTGACGGATCTTGTCACATCGTTGAGGAAATTAATACAGCAAGCATACAGAGGGACAGGTGGAAATGAAGTTCAAATTTGTGCAAACTGGAGGACGTTGGAAGCTTCTGTGACTGGAGGAGCCTGAGAAGCCTGAGAAGCTTCCCTTTAGGGTGCAAAAAGTCACCTCTCTCGCTGAAGAGAGTGGAATGGCTGCTAGGGATTCACTGATGCTTTGGAGGGATACCAGGGCTGCCAGCAGCGAGTCTTTCTTTGTTCAGAACAGAATTCTAAGCTAAAGGCTCAGAAGCAGTTTCTCTCTGGCCATGCGTGTTCCGAGGCTAAGGCTTTTTTTTTTTTTTTCTTTTCTTTAAATGAATGCTGGGGTGTGTGACTCCAGGGGACTGTGAGGACAGATTGTGGGGTCCTGGAACTGAGCAAGAGCAAGGTACTAGGAGGGGCTACAGAGGTGGTTCTAGAAAAAGGAAATGCTTTAAGGTGGGTTCTGGACAAAACTTCTTGTAGCCCTTGGTGTTTACTGCTTCCTCCAGGTCTTGGCCTGGACCTCTTGTCTCTTCCAAGTGCACCAAAAGTGCCTGTAACATGACAACACTCATACCTGCCTCAGAGGCAAATCTGGGCCACTCTTGAGTAAGCAAAGGCCGGCCGGCTAGGTTTCTGCATGAAAGCCTATGAAATTCCTAGCAGGGTTTCTGTTTCTGTTCATCTCCATGTGAGTCTCCCTGGACCCTCCTTCCAGCCTTCTGTCTGTCCCCTGACCTTTAGAGCTCTGTGCTTTTCTCCTGACACCGCAGCTCCTGTTGCACACTCTTATCCTCTCAGTTCTGTGGGGCCCCTATTTCCTAGATGACAAACTCTCACAGGGACTCACAAGCATGAGTCTATTTCACCCTCTCCACCCTGCCTTGCCCTGGCAGGTAGGTTGTCATCTATTGCCTGTGTGTGAATGGATTGGATTGGAAGTGATCTTACTTTGAATTGGGGTTTGGGGTCCTTGAACTCCTGTGTGTGTGTGTGTGTGTGTGTGTGTGTGTGTGTGTGTGTGTGTGTTTTACAGGCTGAGTATTAGGCCACCGTCAGGAGCAGAGCTTGCTGATGCCAAGAGCAACTGCTCTCTTTTTCTCTGTAATCCAGGAGGCAGCAGAGGGTGGCATCAGACCACAGAAGGGACCAGGATGCCCAGCAACAACAGCAGAAATTTTAACATGCTACCCAAAGGATGAAAGGCCCTTGCCAACATGAGTACAAATTGAATCCCTGGAATTCCCATGTGGGGCTCCTACCTCAGCACTGGACTACCCCCTTCCCCCAGCATACTGCTCTGGAATATTAAAGAAAGCAATGAAGATTTGTCAATAAGTATAGGCCATAATTTGGCCTTATGGGGACAGAGAACCAATCAGCTATGGCAAAGGGATCCTTTGCTTTGGGAGATTTATTCAGCCTATATCTTTTTCTTGTGTGTGTGTGTGTGTGTGTGTGTGTGTGTGTGTGTGTGTGTGTATGTGTGTGTATTCCACGCATGAGGCAGGGATTAAGCCTAGAGCTTTATGCTTGTTAAAGAAATGTTCCGTATCTCTCTCTCTCCATGTGTGCCTGTGTGTGTGTGTGCTCATGGGTATGCATGCACGAGGTATGTGTGTATATGCCTGTGTGTGTGCATGTGTGTGTGTGTGTGTGTAGCTACTGTGCATGAGTGGCTATGTTTGTGGAAGTACTCTGTGTATATGTGTGTGTGTGTGTGTGTGTGTGCGCGCGCTCATGGGTATGCATGCACGAGGTATGTGTGTCTGCATGTGTATGTGCCTGTGTGTGTGTGTGTGTGTGTGTGTGTGTGTGTGTAGCTACTGTGCATGAGTGGCTATGTTTGTGTGTGTGTGTGTGTGTGTGTGTGTGTGTGTGTAGTTACTGTGCATGAGTGGCTATGTTTGTGGAAGTACTCTGTGTGTGTGTGTGTGTGTGTGTGTACTGGGGATTGAGCCTAGAGCTTTGCTTTGTTCATGCTAAACAACAAGTGCTCTTTATTTCTTTTGTGTCGGGGCGGGGGGGGGGGGACAAGCCCACAGCTTTGTGCATACTAAACAAGTGCTCTGTCGTTGAGCTATAGCCTCTTTATTTTAATGTTAAGGAATATCTAAGTAACTTTCCCAGTCTGACTTTGAGCTCACCCTGCTGCTCAAGCAGACCTTGACCTCAAGATCCTAGATAGGTGAGGATAAAAACCTAGGCCACCAGGCCTGGCTTTTTCCTTATCTGCAAATCAAAAGTTTGTTTAAAACAAAACACTTCAGAGGGTAATTCCACCCCTTTATACCTTCTCACTATATTTTTCTTCTTCCTTTGCTTCCTAAAATAATACCACAGAGACATTAAAGTAGATGCTGACATATATGTGTATATTTATTGACAAAGAAGGCCACAACATACATTTTGGTGAAAAAATACAGCATATAGAACAACACTTCTATTTGATCACTTTTGTCTATACATATATCTAATCTAGGAACATGAATATAGAGAAATATTTAGAAGGATAGGCACCAAAGGGCTGACAATTGTTGCACAAGGTAGAGAGTTCTGGGTAATTTGTACTTTTTAATAATTTTCTTACTTGAAGATTGAACAATGAACAATACCACTTTCACAAAGAGAATAAAGCCACCAAGGAGATAGGTTCACACAGAAAATAGACTATTAGGCAGGGGGGAAATGGGAACAAGATCACAGGTCAGGCCACTTCTCTTTACTGTATTGGTATTTAAGACCCTTTCTCCACCCCAAAAGAAAGCCACTTTGTGGATTTGTTCATGCAATTAGAAGTCTGTCCCCCTAACTTTTCCACCATTAAACATTTAATACAGGTAAGGGTTAATTCAAGGCTGAGGAGTAGCATCTTACTGTGGTTCAGAGAAGCCAATGGGTTCTCCAGGGGCCCCTCTTGCTCTCTCCTCTGTATGTGTCAGCTCCTGCAGGGTGATGATCAGATTCTCAAAAACCTGGCCCTTGTCATTCTCATTGTCACAGGTTTCTTTTGAGTGGCCCTCCTCACCACAGTGGGAACAATGGATTGTATGTTTGCGCTTCCTGGCTCTACGCAGCTCCCCAAAACCCCGATTGTTCTTCCTCCCAGCACCACTGCTGGTGGAAGGAGCCTGGATCTCAAAAATGTTAGGGGACTCAATGACCAGCACTTGGTCCTCAGATACAGCCCTGCCTAGGAAGGAGGAGGCACTTGAGGATGGCAGTGGTGGGTCCTCAGGCTCCACCAAGATCACATCTTCATCTGAATCATCAGGAGAGTCATCTATCTCTATCACATTGCAGTCAATACTGCTGATCATTATCGGTGGGGAGCTGTGAAATGCCATAGGGCTGAGTGCCCTCTCCATCACTGACTCGGATCTTCTGGGCCTCTTTGGATTAATAAATGTCTCCTCCCATTCTTCTTCCTCCCTTATCATCCTGATTAACTCCAGGAAATTGGGAAGGCGCTCTGGCTCATTTGCATATACCCGGAGTAGATTCTTAAGCCTGAAGCGAAGGTCTGTACTCATCTCAGCCCCTACCAGGAGCTGATGCAGGCGAGCCTGGTTTGCCTCTCTCTCAGCAAACACCCCTGCCTGGATGGCATTCTGCAGCTGCACCTCTAAACGGATCACATACAGGGATGGTTTCTCTCCATGTTCCTGAACAGTGTTAACAAATTTACTATGGGCTGTCACGCTGCTCTCAGACTCCCCAAAGACCAGTTTCATTGCCCGCAAAAAATCCTCTACATCTAGGCCAGGATTGGCAGCTTGGAGTAAACGCATGACCTCCCGGGCAGGGCCTCTAAGAGTTCTCATTAGGCGTCTGACCTTTTCCTCCTCAGGCATATGCCAATCAGGCAGCACCCCAGTTACTTGGCTCAGCCAGTTTTCAAAGGTTTCTTCCCCCTGGGCTGGCTCTGCCCTCCCAGAGAACAACCTCATGTTTCGTTCTGCCATGCTGGCCATTAAAGGACCAAGACTCCTCCCCAGGGACCTCAGCATGGAATGAGCCCAAGGTGGCAGGGGTGAATTCTGCCCCCGGCTGCTACCCAAGCGTGAAAGGATGCTAGCCATGCCTGACAACAGTGATAGGATATCTTAATACAAGATGCTCAAGAAATTTTAGAAACAAAACAAATATGCTTTATCTTCAGTAGTGCAGCAGTCTCCAATCTCAGTAGGGTCTGCAAAATAGAAAATGGGAGAGGAGAATTTAATAAGGGAGCAGGCTTCAGCTGTAATTACTGTGCCTCAGTACCCCATATATCCCACCACTGTCCTAAAATACCGGATAGGAGAGCAATTGTAGCCCCCTGGAGCTAGCTGATATCTCAGTACTAACAGAGTGCTTTTTATAGCCACGTCATCCATACCCTCCCGCCAGTTCTGTGAGAGGGAGGGCAACTGTTGCTTCCATTCTGGATTTTACTTGTGGAACTGCACGATGATCACAGGGGTTAAAAAGAGATGTCTTTAACTTCATGATCTATGGTCTTAACTGCAAGCCCCTCTCAAATCTCCCTGGACCACCCACTCCCCCCTACCTGACGCCACCCCCCCCCCCCCCGTGATTTCTCAGATTCTTACATCAGCTGGGAAACTGGAATATTTCCAGCCTCTGCAACCTGTGTCCTCCCGTGAGGAAGCTTGCCTCCAGGGTACAGTTGATGGACCTCGATCGACTGGGGGTCTCAGATCCTGGTGCTCAAGACTGCGCCACATTGGAGGAGGCAAAGGTAAGGTCAGAAAAATACTCCGTTGTCATCCTCCTACTGTTCCTCCCTCCCTCCTCCCTCCCTCCTCCCTCTCTCCTCCCGCCCATTTCTGCTGTCACTAGGTAGAAAATTCCCTCTCCCACCTTCCGAATACAATTCAAAACGATACCCCCCCAAAAAAAAACCCCCACACATTGCATCAGCTGATACCATTAGCCTACCCAGCTCTACAATCTGCCGCACCGAATGCAAGTTCAGATTCCGATTTGATGAGCAGCTACTGTAAAAGAGAATAGGAGTTGGACACACCCACCCCCACAGTACCCAGAGAAATTAAAGGAGATACACAGGGGGTTCAAGGCAAACAAAATTCCTTCTCCCTCATCCTCCAGGTGGCCTCTTTCCCAACCCCTTCCCTGGCCAGGCAAATCCTACCATCTTCCAGGTGAATCCCAGTGAGGTCATGCAAATACACCTTCCCTCCCCTCGCTTTGCAATTGCGGATTCTCTGAGGCAGGAGCGGCCTAATACCCGCGGGCTTCTCTGCTTCTCCCGCTTTCCCTCGCCACACCAAGGAATCACATCTCTCCCATTCCGCTCCCCACCACCCCCCCACCCCCGGCCCCGTTTTTAAAACCTGCGATCCGCCGGTAGCCAGAGGCTGTTGCGGCGTCTTCAGCTACTGATTCTGCCTGTGAGCCCCGTCGCCCTGCAGGGGAAAAGTGCCAGCACCTCCGCAGCCGCAAGGCGACTCGAAGCTACCAGAAAGAGCTGCTTCGCCCAGCCACTTACCCACATGTAACCGGATTCGAAAAGCGCAGTTCCTAGGGCAGCTGCAAAGCTTTTATCAGCCTACTGACACAAAAGAGTGACGAGCAGGCCAGCGGAGCCAATCAGTGGAGTGCAGTGCGGGGGCGGCTTCTAGCGACCCAAAGCCCAAGGGTTCGGGTGGGGGTAAAGCGGGGAGGGAAGAAGGGGGCGGAAGCGGGGCAGCGGGGATGCAACAGGCTCGGGTAGCCAGGGCTGCTGGGCGAGTTTAGGGAGTTAAGCTGCATTGTACCCCTGTGATTGTGATTCTTTCCCTCCACTCTTCCCTTCTGCCTTTTGCGTTCTCGAGGCCAGATGTGTGTGTATGGCAAAGGGAAACTCAAATCAGATAAAAGAGTAAAAGCGGGGAGATATTAGGAGATATTAAGCTCCTTAGCTGGCTGTCCCAGAAATGTTTGGGGTGTTGTGCGGGGTGGTGTATATTTGTAATCTAGCTTCTTGGAAGGTTGAGGCGAATGGGTCAAAAATTCAAGGCCAGTCTGTTTAAGACTCTGTTTGATAAGCTATTTTGATGCCACCTTTGGTGGCTCATGCCTGTAATCATTGCACTTGGGAGGGGTGGATGGAAGAATCAGGAATTCAGGGCCAGCTTTAACTAGAAAGGGAGTTCAAAAGCAGCCTGAGATGTACAGGAGACCCTGGCTCGCGCCCCTCTCCCTCTCCCTCTCTCATCTCTTCCCATCTCTTCCTCCCTCCTTTCTCTCCCTCCCTCTTTTCTCTCTCTCTCTCTCTCTCTCTCTCTCTCTCTCTCTCTCTCTCTCTCTCTCTCGTTAGGAAGGCAGGAGATTCTGGTTTACCTAGGGGTTTAGGGCACAGTCTTTTATAGTTTTAACCGATGGTGTGGTTGATTCTACATTGTACATAATCAGAAGGGCCCAACTCTTCCTAAGGCCACATGGTTAGGGGTTAGTTATTGTTTTTATTTTATTTTATTTTTGTTTGTTGTTATTGATGTTTTGAGACAGAGTCTCACACTATATCCCAAGCTAGTTTGGAATCCTAATGTAGCCCAGGCTGACCTTGAGCTTATGGCAATTCTTCTGCTGTTGCTAATTACAGCCTTCCAACTGTTGCTATTACAGGCATAAGCATTGTTGAAACGCTACAAAGAATACTAAATTTTGACGTTTATTATAAAGATCCTTTAAAGTTTGCTTATTGTTTCTGTGGGTGACCAAACTGCTGGGCGTGGGCCATTAGTTCCCTGGGATGATGGCTGGCAGATCCTTCTCTTATATCTGTCTGCCTCGAGATGTGGGTGGGGGGAGAGGGAGGTTGCTGCTCTTTAATCACAACTTCTCCATGCAACTTGCAGGGATCTGAAAGACTACACTCCTTCTCCTGGCAAAAATACTTCCCTCTGCACTCTAGGGTTTCGGTCATTTCATATGTAAAGTTCATAACTGGTAGAATGGGAAGCTTTGAATATGCAAGGCTGTAGTTGGCCAAATTATTATAATTCTAGCATTAAGTGTACCATGTACCCTTTTCTAGCTATAATACCAGGCTTCTTCCTCAGTTTTGTCAGCTTAATGCAGGAGGTATCTCTGGTGTACATTCCCTTATGTTTCAGCATCAAGTCAAATAAATGCTTCCCCCAGATGGTATTTTATTGCGTATTCGTAGTCTTTATCACAGATACAGCAGGCTGAGCTGGTAAGACCAAGACCTGATAAAACACAGGCTTCTAGATCCAGACATCCAGCTGCTGCTGCAACCATAGCAACCAGAAAGTGATTTCTGATGCTATAAGCCCCCAGAATACTGGAGCTACGAGCCTTTGTTTCACTTAGAAGCCAAGAGGCGGCTGAAGAGCTCTGAAAAATGGCCAGGAGCCAGAGATTGCAGGGACTATGGAGGCCTATACAAATATTACTATAGACTATATTTTTCTAAGACATACATTTTTAAATTGGTCTGGGCCACTAGTGCTTATAAAAAAATTCCTGTACTATCTTCCTGCATTATCTTTATCCTTCATGTATATGAAATAAAACCTAGTCTAGGCTAGGCATGCTGAGACGTGTCTGCAATCCCAGAACTTGAGAGGTGTAGGCAAGAACATCATCAGAAGTTCAAGATCATCTTCATTGTCATAATCTGACAACAGCCAGAGCTGTGTGGGAGTCTGTTTTAAGAATGAAAAAGACATAAATAGACTAGACTACCCAATGACAGCGCTAGAACTCTGCCCTCTATACAACTCTTGTATGTTTCAGTTCAGCTGCTGTGTTGCTTTTCTCTGGGCTCTAAGATAACTTTTTCCCCCTTAATTTCACTTCACTGGCTCTAGGGAAGAAGCAGCTCCACATTGGAGGCATTGAGAAGATGGGTTGTTTGGTGGTTTGATTGAGAATGGCCCCCATAGGCTCATATATTTGAATGCTTGGTCCCAAGTGGTTAGAACTGTTTGAGAAGGATTAGGGGGTGTGGCCTTGTTGGAGGCCTTTGTAACTGGGGGCTAGCTTTGGGGTTTCCAAAGCCCCCTCCATGCTCAGTCTTGCTTTCTGGGCTGGCTGCTTGTGGATCAGATATAAGCTGAAGCTACTGCCTGCCTGCCTATTGCCCACCCCCACCCCCAATGCTGGTCTGAAACTGTAAGCAAGCCCCCAATTAATTTTTTTCTTTTACAAGTTGCCTTGGTCATTGTGGTTGTTTGAATAAGGATGACACCCAAAGGCTCATATATTTGAATGCTTAGTCATTAGGGAGCAACCCTACTTGAGAGGGATTATGATATATGGCCCTTTTGGAAAAGGTATGTCACCTGGGTTGGGCTTTGAGGTTTCAAAAGCCCATGCCAAGTTTGTGCTCTCTCTCTCTCTCTCTCTCTCTCTCTCTCTCTCTCTCCCTCTCTCTCTCTCTCTCTCTCTCTCTCTGACTGCAGATCAAAATGTATCTCTCAGCTCCTTCTCCAGCACCATGTCTGCCTGCACACTGCCATGCTTCCCACCATGATGATAATGGACTAAACCTCTGAAACTGTAAGCCAGCCACAATGAAATATTTGATAAGGTTTGCCATGGTCGTGTGTCTCTTCACAGCAACAAAACCCTAACTAAGACAAGTTGCTCATCTCACACAGTTAGTGTAAGGCTGGCAGCAGCTTGCAGGTATTTTCCAGGCTTTTGTTTCTTTATCTTAGTACTATGACACCTGAATCTGAGCTTCATCATTAGATCTGGTAGTCTGCAGTGCGTTCTGGTGGCATCAAAATAGGTAAAGACTAGATATCAGAATATTGATTTTTTTTTTAATGCTGATCATACAAAGATTCCCAGGTTAGATCACCAGAAGAGCACCAGGATTTCTCCATGTGAGGCTGGGAGAAGCTAAAGTGGCTTAAATTTTATAGAAAATATATCTTATTTCTGGCCTCAGGTTGCAAGCAGGGGGATAGAAGAAAGGGTTTCCAATAATAAGGACTCTGAGGACTCTAAAAGGGCCATAGTTAGTTTCTTACCTTAAAAATTAAACCTTTGTGCCTTAAGAAGCTGAGTGCTGATAGGGATGCTTATGGGAGCCCTACCTATGGTAATCTGATGCCTTCAGGGCAATATCACTCATGATAATTGTCTTAGTTAGGGTTTTACTGCTGTGAAGAGACACCATGACCAAGGCAGCTCTTATTAAGGACAACATTTAATTGAGGCTGGCTTACAGGCTCAGAGATTCAGTCCATTATCATCAAGGCAGGAGCATAACAGCATCCAGGCAGGCATGATGCAGGAGGAGCTGAGAGTTCTACATCTTCATCTGAAGGCTGCTTGCAGAATATTGACTTCCAGGCAGCTAGGACTAGGGTATTAAAGCCCACACCCACAATGATATACCTACTCTAACAAGGCCACGCTTCCTAATAGTGCCACTCCCTGAGCCAAGCATATACAAACCATCACAATAACATTCAGGAAATTAATATACTTTTTGAAAACAAAAACAGAGGTTTTCATCAGTATATCATGTTGGTGAAAATTCCTAAGATTTTCTTGGGAGGAGATGATCTCAGAGTACCAAGATGTACAAAGGAATGAAACACAAGGAAAGTCATGTAGTACAGGGGCAACATAAGCAAGCACTGATAAAAGTAAATGTGACATCTAAGAATATAGATAAGAACTCTACTCTGATTAATTTTGGGATGTTAAAAACATTATATGTTTGTGTGTATCTGTGTGTGGGTACATGCATATGAGTACAGGTATGTGCAAAAGCCACTGGTGTTAGAGACCCCAGAACTGGAGTTACAGGCAGTTGTGGTTGCTGGAAAGTGAACTCAAGTCCTCTGGAACAGCAGGAAGCACTCTTTAATCACTGAGCTTTGGCTCTAGCCCCTCTAGTCTGCTTTTTAAAAGCAAACTGTTATACAATATGGAAAGTCATCAGACAGGGCATAAAAGAATTCAAGTTTTCTAAGAACTTTGTATTATATCAGAACTCACTTTGGTATTTTTAGGCATTATTGTCTGATAAGGTAGCAATTAATGGAATGTGACTATTAACATAATATCAAAGGATGTAAATTTCTAAACAAGTGGAGACATGATTTTTTTTTGAAAGTTAACAACAGATCCCGACATTTCTTGGGTCATTCATTTGTTTACTTTAGCGCACATGCACAAGCTAAGCATGCAGTCGACTGCAGAACTATATCCACAGTTCCATTTCTTTTTCTTTGTTGGAATAGGAAAGGAGAGAGTGATGTGGTGGAATGAATAAAAGCAGAGATACTGATACTTTGAACTGCATGACTCCTAACGTAAGATAATAAACAACTAGTGTACAAAACATGGCAACCAACTACTACCACATACACAACCAGAACATTTACAGAACTTGACCAAAGAGGAAAGCTCAACAAATTTCGAATAATTGCATTCTGATCATAATGCAAATAAATTTCTAATTACATTTATACCAGAAAGTTCACTGGAACATCTTGGTATAGTTGGAAACTAAGATACACATTCAGAAATAACTGATGAGTTAAAGAATAATAGTAGAGTTGTACATATTTTTAACCTAACAATAATCAAAACTTGAGGAAAGCACTTAAAGTGGGGCTTAAATAGAGGAAGTCTTTAACAAAAAGTGTCAAGCATCCATCTCAGTATGTATAAAGAGGAAAAGGAAAGAAAGACAAAGAAAGACTTAAGCCTATTTAAGAGAAATAGTAAGTAATAAAATACAAAGGAACAAAAATAACTAGAATGCCTTCCATTTGGACCAGTGAACTGAGTTGGTGGATAAGGGCACTGCCACAAAGTCTGGTGATCTATGTGGTACAACTAAATACCTACATGCGAAATAATAACAATAATAATAAAGTAATAATATCATTATAACAGTATGTTGATATTGTTAATAACAATATTGGCATAAATTATTATTATTATTATTAGTAGTAGTAGTATTTGGAGCATGACTTCACACCATGTACAAAATTTAACTGAAAATGGACCATATATCACATATCTAAGTACAAGAACAAAAGTTATCACACTCCTAGAGCAAACCATAAAAGTAAATATTTGTGTCCTTGAATTAGGCAAAGAATTTATAGATATGACACCAAAGTATAAATAACAAAAATATTTTGCACACTTAAGACACTGCCAGGAAAAGTAAAAGACAATCTCCACAGATAAAAGAACACATGCAAATCATGTACCTGATAAGGGATTTTTATCTAGAATTTGTAAAATATATCACAGCTCAATAACAGAAAGATAAGTAATCCAATTTAAAACTTAGCAAAACATTGAGTAGATATTTCTCCAGAGATGATACATAAATGACCAATAACCACTTGAAAGGATGTACTCTATCACTAGCCATCAGGGAAATGTAAATCAAAACACTATGAGGTACTGCTTTATACCTACTGGGATAACTCTAATTAAAAACAAGTATTTGCAAAGATATGGAGAAATTAATGCTAATGGAAAATAAAATGCATAGTCACTTCAGAAGACAGTCTGAAATTTCCTCAGAGTTAACCATAGAAATACCATATGATATAGCAGTCTGACTCCTGGGTGAACACCTAACACATACACCCAACACACACACCCAACACACACACACACACACACACACACACACACATACATACACACACCAGTCACATATTCACTCATATATATATATACATATATATATACACTCACTCATATACACACTCATACACATACATATACACATATACACTCACATACTCACACACCCACAATTTGTATAATAACATTCATAGCAGCATATTAATATTAGCTCCCAAATGAAACTCAGATTCCAAAACAAATGATCATCCATCAATGAAAAGACAACAGGAAAGAAGTACTGACTCATGCCATAATGTAAGTGACTCTCCTCTCACAAGGAAGCAAAGAGAGAGGGGAAGGAGCATGGCTCCATGAGCACACCTCCAGTGGCCTAACTTCTGTCCAGTAGGCTTCACCTACTGAATGTTCCACTATCTCTCAATAATACCAATTACCAGCTCTCAATTACCAGCTTTGAATTCATGGTCTTTGGAGGGCATTCAGACCCTAACTATAACATTATGTGACTCAATGTGAAAAAGTACATCCCTAAACCCAAACACTTTTGTATACGGGGAGATTTGTATAGTGAGAGAGTGTCACTGAAGAGACACCTAAAGATCTTGTGTTGTATACCCTAGTAAATAGGTGTCCCTAGAACTTGCTTAAGTTGCACTCTTCTAGCAGGTTTTTAAAAATCTGGTCAAGCGCTGGGAATGCAATGGTAGGATGTCCAGGTCTGGAGCTGGAGAGGTGGCTCAGTGGTTAAGAAAGTACTGCTAGGACCCCGCGGGTGAGCGCGCGCCCACGACCCGCTCCAGTGAGACAGCCTTCGCGTCAGGCTGCCAGACTCGGACCCCTTCGGAGAGCGCGCGCCGAGAGCTCTACTGCTGAAGTTGGAACACCTACCCGCCAGACTGCCACCGAGCGCTGAGCTCTTTGGCAGATGGGAGGGACTGACCACAGTCCTGAGACGCCCCCAAGCACAGTCCACTTTGGTGGTAAGTCACTGAGGTCACAGCGAGGACTTGGGGAGACGTGGACCCCAAGGGCAGTGATGCGCGGGAGGCTCAGCCAACACTGAGGCCAGAGCAGAAGGCAGAAACAACAGTCAGTCACATCTGGCTTCCAGGGCCAGGTAGATTTGGGGCCCAGCAGCAGGCCTTGAATTCAGGGGCTCAAAAGGGGAGGACCGAGTTCCTCGGGGCGGGAGCCTACCAGCTTTCCTTCCGCGACCTCTGTTCCCGCAGACTGCGCTGAAGAGACAGGTACCCCAAGCTCCCTACCCCAATATAACATCACTTGGGACACGGCCTGTTGGGGCTTCCATCTGTGCCTGAGAACGGGTCAGCGCTGTGGTCGTCTGGGTGCCAGGTCGGCGGGCCATCGCGTCTGCAGGGTGAGCGGCGCCACGGAGAGTGTGCAGATTGCACTCCGCCATCTTTGCTCCAGTGACTGGGAAGTTGGGACAGCCAGGTTCTGAGACAGACAGGCATAATATCGCTTGGGTCTCGGGCAGCTTGTGTGTATGCGGCTCCCAAGTGCGGGGCTGATCTGCAGTAACCAGCGCGCCAGCTCTGCTGTGGGACTTCTGCCTGACAGAGGGACCCCGCACTGGGCGGGAGCCTACCAGCTTTCCTTCCGCGACCTCTGTTCCCGCAGACTGCACTGAAGCAACAGATACCCAGGCTCTATCCCCAATATAACATCACTTGGGACACGGCCTGTTGGGGCTTCCATCTGCGACCTAGAACGGGTCAGCGCTGTGGTCGTCTGGGTGCCAGATGGGCGGGCCATCGCGTCTACAGGGTGAGCGGCGCCACGGAGAGTGCCCTCCGCCATCTTTGCTCCAGTGGCCAGGTAGTTGGGACCGCCAGGCTCAGAGACAGACAGGCATAATATCGCTTTGGTCTCAGGCAGCTTGTGTGTAACCTGCTCCCAGGTGCTGGGCAGATCTGCAGTAACCAGCATGCTAGCTCTGCTGTGGGACTTCTGCCTGGCAGAGGGACGCCCCCTCCCCCCCCTCTAGGAGAGATCACACACCCCTGCACAGGGCAGGAGCCAACCAGCCTCCCTTTGGCGACCTCTGCTCCAGGAATCCACTAGGCTGAGCCTTTAGATGTGCAAGGCCTCCCCAATATAAGATCACTTGGGGCAAGGCACATTAGGGCTCCAAAGTCACTCAGGAGCAGGCAGGCCCCAGAAATCGGTGCCAGGGGAATCCTGGTAATCCAGGGGGGGCAGAAATAGCTTTGCAGGCTCACAGGAGGTCCAACCAACAGCCAGTGGCAGCAGGACCAACTAACACCAGAGGTATCCAGATGGCAAAAGGCAAACGTAGGAATGTTACTAACAGAAATCAAAGTAATGTGGGACCATCCGAACCCAACTCTCCAACAGCAGCAAGTCCTGGATACCCCACCACACCCGAAAGACAAGATCTGGATTTAAAATCACTTCTCATGATCCTATTAGAGGATCACAAGAAGGACACAAATAAATCTCATAAAGAGTTACAGGAGACCATGAATCAACGGTTAGAAGCCCTTACAAAGGAAACACAAAAATCGCTTAGAGAAATGCGGGAGAACATGGATCAAAAGATGGAGGCGCTCAAGGAGACAACACAAAAATCGCTTAACGAGATGAATCAACGGGTAGATGCACTCACAAAGGAATCACAAAATTGGCATAAAGAAATGCAGAAGAATATGGGTCAACAGACGGATGCCCATAAGGAGGCAACACAAAAATTGCTTAAAGAAATGAATCAACGGTTAGATGCCCTTACAAAGGAAACACGAGAACTGCTTAAAGAAATGCAGGAGAGGATGGATCAACAGATGGATTCTCATGAGGAGGAAACACAAAAATCGCTCAGAGAAATGCAGGAGAACGTGGGTCATCAGGAAGAAATCCTGAAAGAGGCAATGCAAAAATACCTTAAAGAAATACAGGAAAATACAAACAAACAAGTGAAGGATCTCAGCAAATCCATCCAGGAACTAAAAAAGGAAGTAGAAACAACTAAGAAATCACAAAGGGAGACAACTTTGGAGATAGAAAACCTTGGGAAGAAATCAGGAGTCATAGATGCAAACATCAACAATAGAATACAAGAGATGGAAGAAAGAATCTCAGGTGCTGAAGATTCCATAGAAAGCATCGACTCAACAGTCAAAGAAAATGCAAAATGCAAAAAACGTGTAACCCAAAACATCCAGGAAATCCAGGACACAATGAGAAGACCAAACCTAAGGATTATAGGTATAGACGAGAGTGAAGATTTGCAACTTAAAGGGCCAGTAAACATCTTCAACAAAATTATGGAGGAAAACTTCCCTAACTTAAAGAGAGAGATGCCGATGAACGTACAAGAAGCCTACAGAACTCCAAACAGACTGGACCAGAACAGAAATACCTCCCGTCACATAATAATCAAAACACCGAATGTTCTAAACAAAGAAAGAATACTAAAAGCAGTAAGAGAAAAGGGCCAAGTAACATACAAAGGAAGACCTATCCGAATCACATCAGACTTCTCACCAGAGACTATGAAAGCCAGAAGATCCTGGGCAGATCTCATGCAGACACTAAGACAGCACAAATGCCAGCCTAGACTACTATACCCAGCAAAACTCTCAATCACCATAGATGGAGAGACCAAGATATTCCATGATAAAACCAAATTTTCACAATATCTTTCCACACATCCAGCCCTGCAACGGATAATAGGTGGAAAGCTCCAATACAGGGAGAGAAACAACACCCTGGAAAAAATGAGATAATAACCTTCTTGAATCAAACCCAAAAGTAGATAACCACTCAAACATAAAGATAGCGTCAAGAATGGCAGATGGCAATAATCACTATGCCTTAATCTCTCTTAATATCAATGGTCTCAATTCCCCAATTAAAAGACATAGACTAGCAGACTGGATACGCAAACAGGACCCAGCATTTTGCTGCATGCAGGAAACGCACCTCAGTGTCAAAGACAAACACTACCTCAGAGTAAAAGGCTGGAAAACAATTTTACAAGCAAATGGCCCCAAGAAACGAGGTGGAGTAGCCATCCTAATATCAGATAAAATTGATTTTCAACCTAAAGTCATCAAAAAAGACACAGAAGGACACTACATACTGATCAAGGGAAAAATCCACCATCAAGAACTCTCAATTCTGAATATCTATGCTCCAAATGCAAGGGCACCCTCATTCGTAAAAGAAACTTTACTAAAACTCAAAGCACACATCGCACCGCACACAATAATAGTGGGTGACTTCAACACCCCGCTCTCTGAAATGGATCGTTCAGGAAAGCAGAAACTAAACAGGGACACAGTGAATCTAATTGAAGCCTTGGACCAAATGGAACTAACTGATATATATAGAACATTTCATCCTAGAGCTAAAGAATACACCTTCTTCTCAGCTCCTCATGGTACCTTCTCCAAAATTGACCATATAATTGGTCACAAATCAGACCTCAACAGATGCAAGAAGATAGAAATAATCCCATGCCTCCTATCAGATCACTATGGAATAAGGGTGGTCTTCAATGGCAACAAAAACAAAAGAAAACCCACGTACACATGGAGGCTGAACAATGCTCTACTCAATGATAACTTGGTCAAGGTGGAAATAAAGAAAGAAATCAAAGACTTTTTGAAAGTTAATGAAAATGAAGGCACAACATACCCTAATTTATGGGACACAATGAAAGCAGTGCTAAGAGGAAAATTCATAGCCCTGAGTGCCGCCAAAAAGAAACGGGAGACAGCATACACTAACAGCTTAATGGCACACCTGAAAGCCCTGGAACAAAAAGAAGCAAATACACCAAAGAGGAGTAGAAGGCAGGAAATCATCAAACTCAGGGCTGAAATCAATCAAGTAGAAACAAATAAAACCATACAAAGAATCAACAAAACGAGGAGTTGGTTCTTTGAGAAAATCAACAAGATAGATAAGCCCTTAGCCAGACTAACCAGAGAGCACAGAGATAGTATCCAAATTAATAAAATCAGAAACGAAAAGGGAGAGATAACAACAGAAACTGAGGAAATTCAAAAAATCATCAGATCCTACTACAAAAACCTGTATTCAACACAACTAGAAAATCTTGAGGAAATGGACAATTTCCTTGACAGATACCAAGTACCAAAATTAAATCAGGATCAAATAGACCATCTAAACCGTCCTATAACCCCTGAAGAAATAGAAGTTGTCATTGGAAGTCTTCCAACCAAAAAAAGCACAGGTCCAGATGGTTTTAGTGCAGAATTCTATCAGACCTTCAAAGAAGACCTAACACCAATACTCTTCAAACTGTTCCACAAAATAGAAGCAGAAGGAACACTACCCAACTCGTTCTATGAAGCCACAATTACACTAATACCAAAAGCACACAAAGATCCGACAAAGAAAGAGAATCTCAGGCCAATCTCTCTTATGAATATCGATGCAAAAATACTCAATAAAATTCTTGCCAACCGAATCCAAGAACACATCAAAACGATCATCCACCACGATCAAGTAGGCTTCATCCCAGGGATGCAGGGATGGTTCAATATAAGGAAATCCATCAATGTAATCCACTACATAAACAATCTCAAAGAAAAAAACCACATGGTCATCTCATTAGATGCTAAGAAAGCATTTGACAAAATTCAGCATCCTTTCATGCTAAAGGTCTTGGAAAGATCAGGAATTCAAGGCCCATATCTAAACATAGTAAAAGCAATTTACAGCAAACCGGTAGCCAGCATCAATCTAAATGGAGAGAAACTTGAAGCAATCCCACTAAAATCAGGGACTAGACAAGGCTGCCCTCTCTCTCCATATCTTTTCAATATAGTACTTGAAGTTCTAGCTAGAGCAATTAGACAACAAAAAG
The DNA here is from genome assembly GCA_036184795.1 of Tokudaia tokunoshimensis. Classification (NCBI taxonomy): domain Eukaryota; kingdom Metazoa; phylum Chordata; class Mammalia; order Rodentia; family Muridae; genus Tokudaia; species Tokudaia tokunoshimensis. The sequence continues at coordinate 105,063,858 of BTHU01000023.1, forward strand.
AGATCAAAGGGATACAAATTGGAAAGGAAGAAGTCAAACTATCACTATTTGCAGACGATATGATAGTATACTTAAGCGACCCAAAGAACTCCACCAGAGAACTCCTACAGCTGATAAACGACTTCAGCAAAGTGGCCGGATATAAAATCAACTCAAGCAAGTCAGAAGCCTTCCTATACTCAAAGGATAAGCAGGCTGAGAAAGAAGTAAGAGAAATAATACCCTTCACGATAGCCACAAACCATATTAAGTATCTTGGCGTGACTCTAACCAAACAAGTGAAAGATCTGTATGACAAGAACTTCAAGTCTCTGAAGAAAGAAATTGAAGAAGACCTCAGAAGATGGAAAAATCTGCCATGCTCATGGATTGGCAGGATTAATATAGTAAAAATGAGCATCTTACCAAAAGTAATACACAGATTCAATGCAATCCCCATCAAAATCCCAACTCAATTCTTCATAGAGTTAGAAAGAGCAATTCAAAAATTCATCTGGAATAACAGAAAACCCAGAATAGCTAAAACTATTCTCAAGAGTAAAAGAACCTCTGGGGGAATCAGTATCCCGGACCTCAAGCTGTACTACAGAGCAATAGTGTTAAAAACTGCATGGTATTGGTACAGTAACAGACATGTAGATCAATGGAACAGAATTGAAGACCCAGAAATGGATCCACACTCCTATGGTCACTTGATCTTTGACAAAGGAGCTAAAACCATCCAGTGGAAAAAAGATAGTCTTTTCAACAAATGGTGCTGGCTCAGCTGGAGGTCAACATGCAGAAGAATGCAAATTGACCCATCCTTATCTCCTTGCACTAAGCTCAATTCTAAGTGGATCAAAGATCTCCACATAAAACCAGACACACTGAAACTAATAGAAGGGAAACTAGGGAAGAACCTTGAACATATGGGCACAGGGGAGAATTTCCTGAACAGAACTCCAATAGCTTATGCTCTAAGATCAAGAATAGACAAATGGGACCTCATTAAATTACAAAGTTTTTGCAAGGCAAAAGACACTGTCAAAAAGACAAAGCGGCAACCAGCTAACTGGGAAATGATCTTTACCAACCTTACATCCGACAGAGGGCTAATATCCAAGATATACAAAGAACTCAAGAAGTTAAACTCCAGAGAGGCAAGTAACCCTATTAAAAAATGGGGTACAGAGCTACACAAAGAGTTCTCACCTGAAGAATATCTAATGGCTGAGAAGCACCTAAAGAGATGTTCATCATCCTTAGTCATTAGGGAAATGCAAATCAAAACAACCCTGAGATTCCATCTCACACCAGTCAGGATGGCTAAGATCAAAAACACAGGAGACAGCAGTTGTTGGCGAGGATGTGGAGAAAGAGGAACACTCCTCCACTGCTGGTGGAATTGCAAGCTGGTACAACCACTCTGGAAAGCAGTCTGGCGGTTCCTCAGAAAACTGGGCATGACACTCCCGGAGGATCCGGCTATACCACTCCTGGGCATATACCCAGAGACTTTACCCGCATGCAATAAGGACACATGCTCCACTATGTTCATAGCAGCCTTATTTATAATAGCCAGAAGCTGGAAAGAACCCAGATGTCCCTCAACGGAGGAATGGATTCAGAAGATGTGGTATATCTACACAATGGAATACTACTCTGCAATTAAAAACAATGAATTCACGAAATTCCTAGGCAAATGGTCAGATCTTGAAAATATCATCCTTAGTGAGGTAACCCAATCACAAAAGAACACACATGGTATGCAGTCACTGATAAGGGGATATTGACCCAGAATCTCGGAATACCCTAGACACAATCCGCATATCAATAGATTTCTAAAAAGATGGAAGGAGAGACCCCTGGTCCTGGAAAGACTGGATGTAGGGGAATGCCAGGACAGAGTAACGAGAGGGGGTTGAATGGAGAAAAGAGGGAGGGAAGGGGGCTTATGGGACTTTCGGGGAGGGAGGAAACGGGAAAGGGGAAGTGATTTGGAATGTAAATTAAAAAAATAAAATAAAAAAAATACCATGGGTATTTGTCTCAGTGGGCAAACATCCGAGTTCAAGAAAATATAATAAAGGCTTATCATCAATGATTCTTGAAACTAAATGACACATAGTGCTGAGATATATAGTTCAGTTGATAGAGTGCTTGGCTAACAGGCATGTAGTCCTTGGATCCACTGATCCCAGCAACATATAAACTTATGGCCACAATGGCACACACCTGTAATCTCAGCACTCAGGAGGCAGCATGATCAGACACCTAGGCCATTCTCAGCTATATAGCAAGTTTGAGATCAACCTGGTACACATAAGATATTGTGTAAAGAAAAAGGAGATGGAGAGATAGCTCAGTAGTTAAAAGCAATTGCTCTTTTTTCAGAGGACCTGAATTTGGTTCCCAGCACACACATCAGGCAGGTAGTGGCAAAGGCCCTTCTTGCCTCTTTGAGCACCTGCACATGCTGCACACATTATACATAAGCACATATATACACATAAATATTTTTAAAGAGATAAACTCTTCCTTTTTTGCTAGAGTATTTTGTAAAGCCTCTATTAAATAAATTTAGGGTTATTATATGAACAGTAATTTGAAAAGTCACAAAATTAGAAAATATTATGCGTTCAATATTTAAATGGTCAGAAAAGCATACAGAAATAGAAAAAAACAAGCTATAAGTAAATGCTGGATTCTTTAACACATTTATTTTAAATATTATTTCAAACCCCATGAGTGTACAGAAATGTATAATTTGTATTGTTGAGGTTGTACTTTCCACATAGTTTTTTACATGTGAAAAATTTGGTTTTGTTTTTCTAATAATTTCTAGAACAAAATGAAAATAAAAATCACCTGGCAAAAGAGAGTATAAGGAAATATAGAAGCATAGCAACAAAACTACCAGGCACACACTGGTCATAAATTATATTTTTGTTTTCCTAGAAAAAGCAAGAGAATGGATGGAAACATGTTTGAAAATGTAAGAATAAGAGGCTTTAAGACAAATTGGAATGATTTAGAAGAAAATGGGAAAAAAATAGAAATGTACAGTGAGATGATTTCCACGAATACCAAAAAATAAAAAATAAAAATACCCCAACCAAACAACAACAAAAACAAAAACCAAACCGAAACAACAACAACAACCAGTTTAGTTGGAAGTTGTGGGTGTGGTAGCCAGAATAGAGAAAATGACATCACTACAGAATCTCTAGTGTACCAGCCACTTCACAATGACACTTCGGGCATCTCTTTCCCCACGAAGTTTGCCATTCTCATTGTGTGCTGTAGCTAAGGGAATGAAGCAGGTAAACTAAGGGCCCTAGAGCAGATGAGCAGTTGGGCCAGTGGAACACAGCGATCTGGAAATGAGGGAGTCTTGCTTTCCATACGTGGGCCATGGCATAGTTGCTATTGTCCTTAGCAACTGGGAGCTGCAGGAAAGAGTTCTGAGCTCCAATCAAGACACACAGCTTGCCTCTGAGGCAGAGAACCTCGGGTAGGAAGGTCAAGAGGCCTGAAAAACTGAGGCTCAGAGCTCATGTGTTTTCAGGAAGGTCACTAACTAACCAAAAGGTTCAACCAAAACCTGCTTTATTCTCCCCTACAAAAAAACTGGGACCCAGGTTCAAAATAGTTCTGCTGTGCTCAGCTGGATTCCATCGGGTTTAGCTGCTCACGTAGTTCATCTACGCTCAGGCTGGACTCTGATAGATTCAGGAAGGCTTCGCTGGGCTGGATTTACCAGGAATCTGTTGGACAGGATTAGACTTGGTTGGATTTGGCTGGACTCCGTTAGGTCTCAGTTTGTTTTGAAGGCAAGCTCTAGCTGCTAGATTCAGCTTGAGTACGCAAGGCAAGGCTAGGCAAAACTCCACTAGTCCGGTTTGGCCTTTGACTCAGATTGTCTGGGACTTGGCTGTGTTCGGCTAGTTTCGGCAAAACTCGGCAAGCCTACTCTGGATTCAGCTAAGTTTGGCTTGGCTGGGCTGGGACTGAGCTAGATTCAGCCGTACTCTTGGTTAAACTTGGATGGGACTAAGTTAAGTTCGGTTAGGCTTGGCATAGCTCCATTTGGTTCGGCTGAGTGAGTCAGGACAGCGAGTTGGCTAGTCTCGAAAGGGACTAGGTTGGGTTCGGTTTTGCTCGGCTCAACTGGATTGACTCGGCCGAATTCGACAGGATTCGGCTAGGTTCCGGTATCTCGGGCAAAGCATTGTGGGACTTGGGGGCAAAGCATTATGGGACTTGGCTAGGCTGTTTTCAACTTTTTGCCTGAGCTCAGAAATGAATCAGGTGTGCTCAGGTAGGCAACTCTGGGCTCTCTGGCTATGGTGGCAGCACGGGGACTAGCTTAACACGCTGAGATCATGAAATGAGATTGGAGAGCTGTGTGGAAAGAGTGACTAGGTACTTTCCAACTGGCTCAGGCGGTTTTTTGTCCTCCCATGTAGGTCTTTGCAGCTCTGTGATGGCTGGGAGGTATCGCCGCAGCAGAGAAAGCAACAAAAGTCCCAGGAGTGACTGGGTGAGTTTCTGGACATTAGGAAGGACACCTGACCTCAAGGTTGTGGTGGCTTTTACCCTCCTTATATGACAAAGGAATTTATTACGCTCTCTGCCTTTCCCCTAGGTCAGAGAGCACTTGCATCCTTTGGCACCTCTCCATCACCCTCAGACTGCGGGATTTTCCTCTACGGAGGACTCCCAGGGATAGTAGGTGTTGGGGTGTGGACTTTTATTTATTGGCTGATCTGGCACTGTTTAAGCCTCAACATTTCCAGGGCCAGGGCAAAATAGAACAGGATAACTCGTTCTGAACAGAGCTTGAGAGTGCCCAAAACGAATTGCCTGAATGGGAGCTGGCTTTGAACAGCCACAGACATGAATTGGCAGGAGACCAGGAACTATCTAAACCACACACTAGTGCATACTAAATGGAAACACCTAAATTGTGTGCCTAAAGACATCATACCGCCGGGTGGTGGTGGCGCATGACTTTAATCCCAGCACTTGGGAGGCAGAGGCAGGAGGATTTCTGAGTTCAAGGCCAGCCTGGTCTACACAGCGAATTCCAGGACAGCCAGGGCTACACAGAGAAACCCTGTCTCAAAAAAAAAAAAGACATCATACCATTTCGAAGAGAAAGATGCTAACTTTGATGTTTTCTGAGTACAACTTCCAAATTTCATCCAACAAAAATGCCTCAGAAACAGTTCTTCACGAGGCTAGTCTCCATGGGGAGAAACATTAGATAGAAGCTGATTAACAAACCAAATCAAGAGACTTTTCATCAGCCTTATGCTTTAAAACATAAAGCTGTAAACACACACACACACACACACACACACACACTCTGAAATTCTCTGAAGCTTATTTGCAGTTAATCCTTCCCCATCACCTGGTCAGCCTTTTGTCTCTAGGTGATTTCCCTAGGTATTTCATATGAGCAAACTAATACAACATGTAGTCTTTCGTGACTGGCTTCTTCTGTCACTTACTAGGGTGTTTTCAAGGTTCATTCATGTTATAGCACCATCAATTGTCTGCTCCTTGTTTTTTCCTGGCAGACTAATGTTCCACTATATGGGAAATACTGAATTTAGTTTTTTTTCCCTATTCATCAATTGAGGGACATTCTAAATTTTTCTACATTCTGGTTATTGTGGCATGTGTGGACATTGATGTAAAAGTTTTTGTTTAAACCTATATGTATCTATGATTAGCCATTATGGATATGCGTATAGGAGTGGAATGGCTGTCCCATCTGGGAGCTAAATGTTTAGCTCTTTTGACCACTTCTAAACTGTTTTCCCAATGGACTCCGCTGTTTTCTGTGTAAACAGTAAATGGATGCGCATTCCAATTTCTCAGCAACTGTAACCGTTGCAGGCCCAGTTCTGCTGTCTTTGGGGCATTCAGCACTGCTGCCCACCAAGCTGGAATGAAAGGAACAAAGTTTGCCCAGGTGGTGCGGGTCCCCAGGAGCATCCTTACCTTAAGTGTCAGGGAGAAAAAAACCTTCTCCAATACAGTTCTCAGTGTTTTAGCTCTCTTTATTTGGGGGCAATAATGGCTATATGAACCTTGTGGAGTGGGTAGGAGGTTTTCCAGAGTGAGTGTACTTTATTGGTTGGTACTGAGGTGCTGGAAATGCCTCATTTGCATGAGGAGGAACTCCAGGTGCTTGCTGGACTTGTTCTTCTAGGGAGAAAGGAAGTTAAAACTGTAATTTGGGCACCAGGCTACATGACAGGACTGTAACCATTGCAGGTCCGGTTCTGCTGCCTTTGGGGCATTCTAGCACTGTTGCACACCAAGCTGGAATGAAAGGAACAAAGCTTGCCCAGGTGGTGTACCCCTTGGTTGATGGCTTAGTCCCTGGGAGTCCAGGGGGATCTGGTTGGCCGACATACCAGTCCGCCTCCCAACTCCTCCATTGGGGACCCCATGCTCAGTCCAATGGTTGGCTGCTAGCATCTGCCTCTGCATCTGTAAGGCTCTGGCAGGACCCCTCCAGAGACAACCATAACAGGCTCCTTTCGCCAAGTACTTCTTGTCATCCATAATAGCATCGGCGTTTGGTGTCTGTATATGGGATGGATCCCCAGGTAGGATAGTCTCTGGATGGTCTTTCCTTCAGTCTCTGCCCCACACTTTGTCTCCATAATTGCTCGAGAGGAAGCAGCCTTAAAGGAGGAAGGAGGAGGGAAAAGAGAGTAATAGAATATGTATTACAGGAAAATAGAAGGGAGGGCATTAGCACCCAGGAATGAGGGATAGCAAGGGGTAGTGAGAGACACAAAACAATGTATACTGACATACATGTATAAAATATCATAATGAAGCTTATTACTTACTGATGGGTTTAATTAAACATATTCAGGCTTTTTGGTTTTGTTTTGTTTTTTTTAAGAGAACAATTCTATACCCGTTGTCTGTGCTCAGAAGTAGCCACTTTCTTCTCTTAAGTCTTTGAATATTTACCTTTTTATATGTAAATGGGATGTTTTTATTTGGGACATGAAATAAATGAGTCCTGATGTTTGCTGATTTTCCCTTTTAGATTTTCTGTGTATGGGTGCCTTGCCTACATGTGTGTCTGGGCACTGTGTGCAGGCAGCGCCCGCAAAGGCCAAAACAGGGCATTGGGTCTTTGGAACTGGAGTTACAGAGGGTTGTCAGCTGCCATGTGAGCACTGGGAACTAAACCCTGGTCACAGTGGTCTACCTTCTGCCAGTTGAAATGAGACCTATGTGGCAGCTATGTAGCAAGTACCTGAAGACAGTAGGTATTTTAAAGGATTTACCTAGGAACTATTTTCCCTAGGTACTGTAGTGTAGTTCTCCCTCAGGGTGTCCAGGTGCTGCTACATACCACATACCAGGCTGGAAGGGTAAATCAGAGCCTCGAATGGGTGGGGATTGTAAGATCCCAGTCAGGCTGGGGGTGCAGGTAGGGTAGTATGGGTGGTGGTGGTGGTTGATGTTACAGCTCTCTTAGATGATATTCAATGAAATGGATTTTCAGTGAAATACCTCTCTTAGTTAGATGATCTTCAGTGAAACAGCTTGTAAACTTTATTGGGGTGAACCAAAGCTAAACATGAACCTTGGAGAGCGGGAAGGAATTTTCAGGATGAAAGTAAATCATTGGTTACAGTTTAAAGTACCTGGAGTGCCTCATTTGCATGGAGAGGCATTCCAAGAATCCAGGGTCCTTGCTGGGCAGGTTCTTTTTTTTTTTAAATCTTTTTTTTAACTTTTTTTTATTGGATATTTTCTTTATTTACATTTCTTTTTTTTTGTTGCTCTTTGTTTTTTTTTTATTTTCTAAGTTTTTTTATTTACATTCCAAATCATTTCCCCTTTCCCGTTTCCTCCCTCCCCGAAAGTCCCATAAGCCCCCTTCCCTCCCTCTTTTCTCCATTCAACCCCCTCTCGTTACTCTGTCCTGGCGTTCCCCTACATCCAGTCTTTCCAGGACCAGGGGTCTCTCCTTCCATCTTTTTAGAAATCTATTGATATGCGGATTGTGTCTAGGGTATTCCGAGATTCTGGGTCAATATCCCCTTATCAGTGACTGCATACCATGTGTGTTCTTTTGTGATTGGGTTACCTCACTAAGGATGATATTTTCAAGATCTGACCATTTGCCTAGGAATTTCGTGAATTCATTGTTTTTAATTGCAGAGTAGTATTCCATTGTGTAGATATACCACATCTTCTGAATCCATTCCTCCGTTGAGGGACATCTGGGTTCTTTCCAGCTTCTGGCTATTATAAATAAGGCTGCTATGAATATAGTGGAACATGCCGGTAGTGGTGGCGCACGCCAGTAGGATTTACTGAAGGAGGCAGAGGCAGGAGGATCATGAGGCCAGCCTGGGCTGGGCAGGTTCTTATTGGGAAAGAGGAAGATGAACTTGTAGGTTTGCCAAGGACTACATGACTTTCCTCAGAAAGAGGTTGTAGGAACTGAGCTCCCTAGACAAGGTCAGAGAAGGGGAAGCCCTGCTAGTAAAAAGAGTCCTCCATTTCTGCGGAGCTCAGAGGAGCTATCTGGTCTTGGTAGACTGTGACCTTAATTAGCGGGGTTTCCCAACACTGTAGTGCCATGCAGCGTCAGGAATTCAGCATACCACAAGGCCAATGTCCATTAAGGGTAATGTTATTTTCATCCAAACTTGTGAAGTAGTAGCGGAGTTTCTGAAGCAGTATGCTTTAACGAGGATTGACAGACAGAATGGGAAGTGTAAGCTAAGAATGTTTTTTCTTCCTTTTTTTCCAAAGAGTTCCTTTACAGTCTTTTCTCTATTCCTTTGTTAATAGAGAATAGCAGCTTTCAAGTGCAGTGCAACACAATGTTAATCTATTGCATTTGTTTCTGTAGTAGACCTCCTGAATTATCAAACCTTATAGAAATTATCAAATATTTGGAATTGCAGTAATAATTTGCATAATAATATATGTAAGACCATGTAACTTCCTCATACTTGTCTATATTATATAATATACTTATATTTGGATTTTGACTAAAAATCTATGGAAATGTTCAGACAGTGAATATATTGTCCAAATACATGCCTTACTTCAGTGCTTTTTGCCTTTTGGCCCCTAACTGCAAAACCATTGTATGGCCTTCACAGAAAGAATTACTGACTTTTGCTTAATAGAATGAAAGGAGAAATGGAAAGCATTGCCATGTTTTATATTTTAGTTTTTACTTTTTATTACTTGGAGATAATGGGTCAATGCAATAAACTCTAGGATTAACCCACAATTCCCTGAGATGTTAATTCCATTTATCTTTATTATTTATTATTATTGTTGTTGTGATTATTGCTTTGGGAAGGATTTATCATCACCTAAGTGGTCAAGACAGATCTGAGAGGAGGGGTGGCACTAGCCAAGCTGCTATAATCAGCTCCCTAGAGGCAATGATTGAGGGCTCATTAGCTGCTGGAGAGGGAAGCTAGGACAGACTTGAGGAAGGACAGAATTAGGGTGGGACAAAGACAGGGAAGGGAGAACTCCAGGGGAAGAGCAGTGAGGCAAGGACACTGGAGTTAGACATATGGCAGGAAGAGACAGACAGCACAGCAGAATGCGGAGTGAGAAGAATGGGGGATGTCAGTCATGGCTTTTCCAGCTGGACATCTGCAATATGGAGCCTGTCCACATCCTGGTAGGCATCCTGGAGTCCACGCTACAGATATCCTCATCCATAGAGCAGTCATCAAGATTCAAGCCCTCATAAGGAATTTCATCTTCATAGTCATCTGGTATGTCGTCTCCATTCTCATTCTGCCATCTCTTCCTGAATAGCAGCAGTGTCGCTGGTGACACTGTGCAGAATAGCAAGATGATCCCCCTTAGCTGTGATGAGGAGACTCTTGGTGCCTTTCCCCCAGGTCCAGGAAGGGCCTAAGAACTAACTGGCTCACACACTCGGGGGTGAGTGCCCCAGGAGTATTTTGATATGTTGTTTTCTTTCACTTGGCATCTGCACGTGTCCCTTTGGCTCTTGTTTACTTTGGAGATGATAAGCTTGTCTATGGGACCCAGGCCAGGACCCAACTCAACTTTGTTCATAGCAGCTTTATTTGTAATAGCCAGACACTGGGAAACAGCCTAGATGTCTCTCAGCTGAAGAAAATATGGTACATTTAGTGTATTACTTTTTTAGACAGGGTCTTTCCATGTAACCCTGGTTCCCTGAAACTCATTATATAGACCAGGCTGGCCTCGAACTCACAGAGTACCCCTGCTTCTGCCTCTGGAGTGCTGGGATTAAAGGCGCACACCACCACAGCTTGCCAATTTATTTTAAACTCATGTGCATGCAAGTGCAGGTGCTCTTGGATGTCAGGATCCCCTGGGACTGAAGTTAGAGATGGTTGTGAGCTGTCGTGCAGGTGTTGGGAATTGAACTTGGGTCCTCTGGAAGAGCAGTCAGTGTGCTTCACCACTGTGCCATTGCTCCAGCCCTCTCCTGAGTTTTTTTTTAACTAAATAATTATATAATATATATATATAAAACATAGTATATAATTTATATAAGTATATAATTATATAATATAATTATATAAATATTTGTGCTTCTCTTATGTACTATGACATTTTAAAGGCATTGTGATTATAGTAGCACATAAATAAGAACAGAATTTTTGCCCTCAAAAAGAAATCTGTCTATTTGTGTGTGTGTCTGTGTGTAGGTGTGTGTGTGCTCTTTGTTTTGTTAATTTTTATGTCATTGTTTTTTTTAGTTTGTTTTAGTTTTAGTGTTTTAGTTTAGTTGTTTGTTTTGGTTTCCCTTTTTTAGAGAGAGAGGTGGGGGCAGAGGGGGGGAAGGGGGAGAAAATGAGCTTGAAGTTGGGTGGCTAGGGAGATGGGGAAGTGGGAGGAGTTGGAATAGGGGAGGGAATATGATCAAAACACACTGTAAGCAAACATTTCACTAAAATAAATTAATTAAAAAACGTGAATCCAAATGCAAGTAAGATGACGTAAGGTGTAAGCTATGTCCCAAGACTGGATCTGGGCTTGAACAAACTCACAAGACTAGGAAGTTTGGGGGAATCTAGCCATATTTTAATATGCATGCGTGTGAGATGAAGTGAACACTTAAAAGGAATGGCAAAGGTCACTAGTTGAGAAGCAACTGAAAACAAACTCATGTATAATATCTCATTTTGCTGAGAAATCGACTTGGAAAAAAGTTTGGAAATATGTGTACGAAGTTGCTTAGCCGTGCTTTGTGGGTCCTTGGAGCACAGGGGTTATATTGACTTTGATTTTCCTTCATCACTCCTCCTCCCCCACTTCTGCTCTTCCTTTTCTGTTTCCTCCTATCCTATCCTATCCATTTCTCTTCCACTTCCTTCCTGTTCCTTTCTTGACAGGGTCTCGTAGCCCAGGCTGGCCTGAAATACTCCGTGTAGCTGAGGATGACCATGCTGCTTTCACCTCCCAACCGCTGAGGTTAGTGACATGTTCTTTCCCTTCCATGTTTTTTATCTCTTATCAACTCGTTACTGCAGATATTAAGGGTCGGAGAGTTTTCTGTAAAGGAGCTATAGCGGCGGCAGCTGCGGTGGAGGCAGGCTCTTGGAGGCATTTACTTTTAACTAGGTGTGTTTTCGAAGGAACCAGCAGTAACAGAGGAAGATCTTAGCGATCTGAAACAATAGTGCCCATCTAAAGCAATTCAAGGAAAGAGGATCCCCTGCTTGGGAGCGATCTCATCTGGTACGGGAATTAAATATTTCTGTTGCCTTGATGACACATCAGGCTTCCAACACCTGATGTAATTAATCACATGACTCCTGCAACCACTCTTCCCTTATTTTGTTTTCCTGTGTTGTGTATGTACTTGTTAGTATGCCAGTGGACATGTGGGCATGTGGGTGCTTATACATGTTGGGGGTGGCGGCTATGCATTAATAGTGTGGGTGTGGGCATGTGGGCGTTTGGATATACATGCTTATAAGTACATTATGTTGCATGTGAGTGTGGTGTATGTACTTGTTAGTGTGGGTGTGAATAGGGATGTATAAATGTACATGAGCGTGCGTGAGCCTGTGTGCTTACTTGAGTGTGTAAGGTCTCTCATGGAATCGGAAGCACAGTGAATTTCCTAGGCTGGCTGGCCAACGATCTCTAGAGATGTATCTGTCTTTGCCTCCCTGGTGCTGGAACTGGAGGTATGTGGCCCCATGCCTGGCCCTTTAAATTGGTTCTAAGGATCCAAGTCAGGTTCTCGTGCTTGCCCTAGCTTGTACTGACAGAGACATCTTCCAAGCTTCTACTTTTCTCATTCCTTTTATAATTTTTTTCTTTAAAACTTTTTTTCAAGATCAAGTTTCTCTATGTAGCCCTGGCTATCCTGGAACTCTGTAGACAAGGCTGGCCTTGAACTCACAGAGATCCACCTGCCTCTGCCTCCTGAGTGCTGGGATTATAGGTGTGCGCCACCACTGCCTGGCTTACTTTTCTCATTTTTTAAAAAGATTTTTAAATTTGTTGTTGGTTCTTTGTGAACGTCACATCAATCACCCCAGTCTCACTCTCCCCATCCCCTCTTACCTGCCCTCCACCTTTGCAACCTCCCCAAAACTGAGAAAACACATCGCATGGAAGCTGTAATGTGTCACAGTGTGTCCCACAGTATTGCCTTTTGTCCACACCTCTTTGCTTCCATTCTTATTCTAGGCTATGGACTGATAAACTACAGCATGGACCATATCTGGCTCAAGCATCAGTCTTCGTAAATCAAGCTCGATTGGGACACAGCTCCACTTGCTTGTTTGCATATTGTCTATCGCTGAATTTGTAGAATTCAGTCACTATGATGCAAACTGGGTAAAGCATACAGAGCAAAAAACGTTTCCTATGTGACTTTAAAGGAAAAGTTTACAGGCTCTTGTTCCAGGCTCAGCAGAAAGCTGTTTCAGTGGGCACTGATGAAAAGGAGATGCCCGCCTTCGTTTCTCTGAGCAAATTGATGCCTGATTTCTAAGCTTCATTCTTTCCAGATCTGTTTCTCATTGCAGTTTGCATTTATTGGCCTGCAAGGCTCAGGGAGGGCCAGACCATGACAAGTGACAGGAAACTCATCAAGGTATGTGCTACCTCGTGAACCTTATCAGTAAGTAACAAGTTGGAGTTCCTTTCACCTAGCCAAAATCTACTTATGCTTTTTAAACATGTATTTATGTGTTGTGTATGTGTATGCATACATGCATGTGGGTGAGTGCACACGTGCCATGGTGGATGTAGCAGTCGTGGTGGTGGTGGTGGTGGTGGTGGTGGTGGTGCGTGTGTGTATGTAAGTGTGTGTGTGTGTGTGTGTGTGTGTGTGTGTGTGTGTGTAGTATGTGTGTGGAGTATTGTGATGTGTGTGTGTGTGTGTGGTATGTGTGTAGAATTTGTGTGCATGTGTATGTGTGGTGTGTGTGTGTGTGTGTGTGTGTGTGTGTTGTAGTATGTGTGTGGAGTATTGTGATGTGTGTGTGTGTGTGGTATGTGTGTAGAATTTGTGTGCATGTGTATGTGTGGTGTGTGTGTTTATGCATGTGTGGTGTATGTGTGTGGTGTGTGTTTATGCATGTGTTGTGTGTGTGTGTGTGGTATGTGTGTTTTGTGTGAGTGTGTATTGTGCCTGTTGTATGTGAGTGTTCACAGGGAAGCTTGTGAGAGTTGTTTTCTCCTACTGCATACGCTATGGGGATCAGTCTCAGGTCTTCAGGCTTGGCAGCAGGAGTGTTTACTTGCTGAGCCCTACTTGGTGCCTCTAATTTCCTGCAGACACCGCTTCCTTTCAGAAGCCTAATGAGACTCATTATCCTGATTTTTGCTGCCTGTCTTTTGCTTCCACTCACCTTTCCCTGTCTTTCCCAGTCCTGCCAAATCTTTGGTTCTCTTTGCACCACAGAGGACAAGGGACACATTCAGTGGTACCATGATAGCCTCAGCCATGCCACACTCAACTTCAGTTTTCTCAAGTAGAAAGTGGGGAGCTACATAATAGAGTTGTGAGGATCGCAGACTCCACTAGCTAGTTAGTAAATATTTGTTAAAACAAGGCAATGAGTTACATATGGAAAATTGTTTCGATTGTACTGGGACTGAAATCTGTCCTGGAAATACCTTAAGCAATTAGGATTCTTTTGTTGGCCATATTTGGACCAGCAATACACTTTTCTTATATTCTCTACCTAGAGTGGAGTATCATAATATAATCATTCTCCTCTTCCTCCTCCTTGCCCTTCTTCCTCCCTCCCCCCTTCTTTTCCTTCCCCAGAGTCTATCTCCTACCACTAACATGCACCCCAGGCCATCCTACGTTTATTACACTAGTAAGTGCCTGTTGTGTGCCTGGTAATATGCTACATGTTTGGGATATAAGAGGATAGACACAACCTCTCTGTTGTTTTGGAGTTTTCATTATAGTGAGGTAGAGGCTCAACTGAAAAGTAAGCCAGTGTATAAAATAATACGTTACAGACGCTGATAAGTGATAAAGGGCTATATTCGAATAGCTGAGGAAGGCTGTTAAGTGACCAGTGATCAGACATAGCTTCTTTGAAGACGTGGCATTTGGGATGTTGTTGGAAGAAGAAGCCAACCATGCAAAGAACTGGGAAAAGGATATTTTAGACGGAATGATAAAGTGAAGAAGTCTTGTAGTCAGAAAGGATTTGGCATGCTCCGTGGATGAAGGAAGGCAAGGGAAGTCCAAAGACTAACGTGGCTGGATTTGTTCTAGGTGTAGTGGGGAGCCACTCATGAGTTTTAGGAGGGACAATGATAGGAGTGTTGCTATGGACTTTTTTTTAGTGTTGCTTAGTTATTTTGAGCCAGGGTCTCACTATGTAGCCTTGCCTGGCCTAGAACTGTCTATATAAACCAGACTGCCCTCAAACTTGTTGTGAACCTCCTGCCTCTGACTCCTAAGTATTTGATTATGTGCCAACACCACTGTGTCTAGCTACACTATTTATAAAAAAAGATAAAACTGTGCAGTTATGATTGTAGCACTATGAAGCCTGAGGTAGAAGTACTGTGAGCTCAAGACCAGCCTGGATTACATAGAGAAGTCTCTGCCTCTGAGTGGTAGATAGACCAAGGACCACAAAAGATGTCTGTGTTCTAACCTCCCTAAACACATAAATATGTTACCCTTGGGGACTTAATGGACTTTATAGATGTTGTTAAGGATCATGAGATGGGAAGATTCTGGATTGTTCTGGTGTCCATAATATAAGAGGAAGGGAGAATGGCCAGGGCAGAGGAAGTAATGGGATGATGGAAAATTAGAAGTGCGATGCTGCAGCCTAGATGATGGATGGAGGGGTCATAAGTCAGGGAAGATACTTGGGAAAAGCAGAGAGCTGCATTCTCCCCCGCAGCCTTTGGAAGGGATGCAGCCCTGCTGACATTTTGATGTTAGTACTGTGAAATCTATTTAGATGTCTGACCCTCTGGGTTGTAATATAATAGTCTTTGCTCTTGTGAGTCACTAACTTTGTGGCAATTTGTTACAGAAGCTCAATGTGGAAAGTGAAATCAAAACCTGATGTGATTAGCAACCCGCAGGGCAAATGAGAAGAGCAGAAAAGTAAGGAGCAGGGTAGAAGTGGAAGAGAAGGGGTAGGAAAACAATAATGTAAAAAATATTCATTTTTATTAGTATTTCATTTCTCTCTCTCTCTCTCTCTCTCTCTCTCTCTCTCTCTCTCTCTCACACACACACACCACACACACATGTATTAACATGATCACATAGGATAGGTCTCTTCTTTCCCTGGAGCTAGAACCTGATGTGGGTACCAGAACCAAACTTGGGTTCTCTGGGAGAATAATATATGCTCTTAAGTGCTGAGCTAGCTCTCTAGTACCCACCAGTGACAATTAAGGAAATATTTTAACTGGGCAATGGTGGTGTATAGCTTTAATCCTATCAGATCTTTGGATTTGAGGCCAGCATGGTCTACAGATAGAGTTCCAGGAAAGCCAGGGCTACACAGAGAAACCCTGTCTCAAACAAAAGAAAGAAAGAAAGAAAGAAAGAAAGAAAGAAAGAAAGAAAGAAAGAAAGAAAGAAAGAAAGAAAGGAAGGAAGGAAGAAAGAAAGAAAGAGAAAAGAAAAGAAAGAAAGAAAGGAAGGAAGAAAGAAAGAAAGAGAGAGAAAAGGAAAGAAACTTTTAGTTAGTTTTAATTATGTTTATGCATGTGTGTCTACACTACAGGTGCTCTTGGAGGTCAGAGGTGTTGGATCCCTTGGAGCTGGAATTACAGGTAGTTACCTGACAAGGGTACTAGGAATTAAACTCAGGTCCTCTGCAAGAGCAGTCAGTACATGTTCTTAACCACTGAGATGTCTCGCAAGTTCCCCGGTGACAGTTTTTCTGAGTATACACTTTTGTATACTGTTCTGACTTTTTGGAGTCATATTGCTACATTTTGGATCTGATATGTTCCCTACAAACTTATGTTTTTGAATGCTCAATCCTTAGCTTGTGGTACTGTTTTGAAGGTTATCCTAGTTAGGATTACTGTTTCTGTGATGAAACACCATGTGCAAAAGCAAGTTGGGGAGGAAAGGGTTTATCCGGCTTATGCTTCATTAGCACTGTTCATCATCAAAGGAAGTCAGGACAAAAACTCAAGCAGGGCAGAAACCTGGAGGCTGGAGCTGATGCAGAGGCCATGGAGGGGTGCTGCTTACTGGCTTGCTTAGTCTGATTTCTTATAGAACCCAGGACCACCAGCCCTGAAATGGTACCACCCACAATGGGCCCTCCCCCCGACCATGAATCACCGCTTAAGAAAATTCCATGCAGGCTTACCTACAAGCCTATCTTATGGAGGTATTTTTTAAATTGAGGTTCCCTCTTGTTAGATGACCTTAGCTTGTGTCAAGAGGACATAAAACTACCTAGTACAACAGCTGTTCAGTCTTTAAAACAAGAGACCAGCTGGTGGTAGTAGGTCTGTAGAGCAGGCCTTTGAAGGTTCCATTCATCCCATGTTCTGTTTCCAAGTTCCAACCATTGCCTGTTTCATGACCTACCCTCGTGAAGGAACCTCTGCCACTCAACCTGATCACCAGAGGAAGAGTTCTCACCCCCATGGACTGTGATCTCTGCAACCATGAGACAAAATAAATTCTTCTTCCCTTAAGTAGCTTCTTTTGGGTATTATATGTTATCAGAGGGATAACAAAATGAAAGAACATTCATATTTCACAACCCAGATTAATATGGACAAAGAGATCTCAAATGGAATACAAAGAGAGGCACAAAGGTACTTTCCTGTATTTATCCATGTATTAGTGAATTTAGGAAATAATATAGGTGCTATGGAATTAATTGTGTTCCTTTAAGAATTCATATCTTGAAGCCCTTATCCCCAGTGTAACTATAGTTGGAGGTAGTACCTTTAAAGGAGTTACAATTATATGAGCCTATCAGTGTGGAGCCTTGTAAGAATAGGAAGAAATACTAGGAATGTATGTATACAGAAAAAGCCATCTTCATGCCCAGGAGACAGAGAGCAACGCTGCTGGTAATTTGCTCATTGTTTTTCAGCCTCCAGATTTGTGTGAGCCTCCATTGGTGCCTGCTTATATGTCTGTGCACCACAAGCGTGCCTGGAGCCATAGCAGCCAGAAGAGGGCGCCAGATTCCCTGAAACTGAAGTTATAAATGGTTGTGAGTGGCCATGTCATTCTATGTACTGAACCTGGGTCCTCTGGAAGAACAACCAGTGCTCGTAAGTGCTAAGCCATCTTTTCAGCTCTGTAGCATTATTTTATTTTGGCACTCCTGATGGACCAAAATACTAAGTCCCTTTTGGAAATAGTACTTGAATTGCATTGTAAGTTCTCAAACTTCAGTATAAACCAGAGTCATCTAGAGAGCCTGCTAGAATTCAGATACCTGCTGGTAACCCTATCTTAGAATTAAAGATGAATTTAGTTTGGTTAGTATTGTTTCCAAGGGAGTATGGGTTCATTGTTCTTCAATCTGTGTATAGTCCCATATAGAGCAAATAAGTAATATATTGTGAATAGTAAAAGTTAGATTTTACTCTGTTGGTGGAAGGAGTTGAAAGTGATGGCAAGTTTAAAATGGACTTTGTAATTATCAGTAGTACCAGTATGAATATATTGTTTTACATGTGCACATCCCATTTCTTCTCTAATACAATGATTATTGTGTCAAGCAAAAATGTAGGGAAATTTTTACAAAAAAAGTATTATGAGAAACTGAATATTTATATAGCCTTTGAGTTTGTCCCCCATAAAATATTCATTAATTACAAGGGATAGAATATTGAGTTCAGGAGATATCAACTGATTGATGAAAGTAGATACTGCGGCTGATGAAGCAAATTGACATCACATGCCTCTTGATAATACATCAAGAAGGATGCGCCTCATATGTATGTAGTTCTCTTGTAGAGCACATAGCCTGAATTTAAGTAAGATGAACTATCAGACAAATCCAAACTTCACAATACTCAGTCACTAAAAATATATTATATTGATGAAAAAAATCATTTGGTGGTGCAATTGGAGAAGGTTGTATATCATCTATCATAATATTGTTAGAATTCCAATTCCTTTGGTTGTCGTTTGAAATAGGGTCTCATATAGCCTAGTCAGTTTGACCTTGACTTACTACATAGCTGAAGATGTCCCAGAACATCTTCTGATCCTCTTTCTTCTACCTCCCAACAGCTGAGATTATGGGCATGCACCACTACATTCATCTTGAATGTTAGCTTCTTTAATAAAACTATGCTGTGGTTTAAATTTGTTCTTGAGATTTTATCATTACTCCTTTCCCTTTTCTTCCCCCCTTGAGCTGGAACTGACCCAAAAGCCTCTTCTTTGAGGACTACCTTTTGTGGTACAAGAAGGTGCCTTGGAAGTTTCCAAAGGAAGGAAGCAATCACCAGTCCTTCTTGGCTATGATGTCTATGAATCACAGCAAAGCTCAGCATGGTGCAATAACCCTAAGGGTGCAGTAGTGGTACACATACCTTGGTAGTAACAAACAGCTCTCTCATTAGTTTTGTGAGATGGTAACATTTAGAGGATCCATGAATCTTCATTCTGTCTTTACAGTGTTTTTGATAAGCCTAGAAGTGTTTCAAAAGGAAAACTCGAAAATAAAACGTGACTGATTTACTTCTTACACAAACAACCCTGAGTAATTTGTTTGGTTTGTGCAGTAGGGTTGAGAGTTGGTCTACAGAGCGAATGAGAGACCAATCAGAAAGCTAAGGCACTATAACAGGGGATTAAGGATGGTGGACTGCCCAAGAAAGATAGTGATAGTGGAGATGGGAGGAGTAGGTAAGTTCAAGAGATGCTTTGACCTATCATTTGGAAGGATCTTACACGGGCGAGAGAGGAAGAAAAAGCCTTATCTGAAAAGATTATTCTCTGTACACTCCCTTTTGATAAAATGTGGGACCAAATAGGCCCCATATGCCTTACGTGTCTGACTGGTATTTTCATTGTGGGTTCATAATCCTCTGTCTACTAATGTAACTTGGATTGTCTATTGGGGTGTTTTTAATTTTCTCTATCTTTCCCCCCATAGTTATTACCCATATAGGAGAAAACAAGGTAAGTCTTTCTTTCATTTCCTGCTGTGTTTACCTCTGCCAAGGACCTTTCTCTAGATAATCCCTCTGTGTTCTTTTCACCAACAGTGTGTTGCCACTCAAATTGTGACCTTTATAAAACCCTGCTGGTCTATTGGGATTCTACATGATATGTCCTTTCCAATATCGAAGTCTTTCTGAAGAATCCCTTTTTGTTAAAATTTTCCTCATTTCAAGGCTTAGCTGGAGAATCATTCTGCCTCAGATTTACTCATTCTAAAGCCATTCCTTGGCAACTGAGAGATTTTTATTTCCATGTTCACACATACAGTTATGATCATTGTATCCCACTTGTTTATAAAATTGGCTAGATTTTCATTTTTTTGACTATGAGTCAAAGCTTTACATCAGTTATTTTCTTCCCTTTATCATCGGATACCGAAGAAACTTAACAGTGATATACGTCGATAGATCTTACCATGCAGTTTTCTTCACTCTTGACTTTACCTTGTTCGCACGAGTACTTCTGTGAAATGTAATTATTCATTCTTTGCTTTCTGTTGCTTCTGTGAAGACCCCCCACACACACACACATACACACGCTCTCCCATGAAATGTTGTAGTCGCTTGCTCTGTCTTCTCCATTGTAACATCGAGTAACAACCTGTTCCTTCCTTGCCTGTTGTTTTGTTAGAGCTGACTCCACCAGAGGGCGCTCGAGGACTTGACTCAGTCCCCCCCGCTAGCTAGCTAGCTAGCTAGGACTGCTGTTCCACTCTGTTTCAGTGTGATTCTGCCTCTGTGTCAAGATTTCTCCTTTCCAGATCGACTTCATTTCATCTGCAAATATATGTTAGTGCATACTTTATGTCACATGCAGAAGCTTCCCCAGGCCGTGGAGCGGTTAAGGGAGGTTAAAGAACAAAGCACATATTCTGCTAGACACAGATAAACAGGACAAAGGCAACACTTTGTGAGGGCTTGTAGGCCATTGCAACAACTTAAACTTTTTATGCAGCATGAGATGTTCCCTGAAGAGCATGTTGCTATCTCAGCCCTTTCCTTTCTTTCTTTTTCAGCCATAAGCTGGCCGGTTTCCTTTAAGGCATGTTCTCTACTTGGATGTATCGTCCCACCATGAGCTGAGGGCAAAGCGTCCGTGTGACCATGAACCGAAACCTCTAAAATAAGGCGCTCAAGTAAATATTTCCTTTTTTATTTTGAACATTTTATGTGTATGGGTATTTTGCAGGTACGTTTATGCATTAGATACATGCATTGCCTGTGGAGGCCAGAAGAGGGCATCAGATCCCCTTGTGAGTACCATGTAGGAATGGAACCTGAGTTCTCTGCAACCCCCTGAGTCTTTCCTTTCTTGAAAAAAATAATTATCTCAAGTATTTTGTCACTACGAAATGGATTAACACTAGTGCTGCATTTGAATGATGTCTACTGTGTGTTCCTTAACCTTCCCCCGCCTTGATTTCCTACCTCTCTCCTCTCAAGTTTAGTACTAATGACATTTGCTGGAGGTTTGTGATGAAATTGTGTAATGATAATTAAGACATGTGAAACACTTAGAACCATACCTAGAACACAGGAAATAAACTCCTGTAATGCATCTCTCTTCTCTTTCATGAACGAAACCATATTTTTGTCTTTTCATCACTAATACTTAAAGACTTGGTACAGAGTACTTACTAGATACCTAATCGATCACACATAAATATAAACCAGATTTTCCACCCAAACCAGTTTTGTGGGCATTTGTGATATATATATATATATATATATATATATATATATATATATATGAATGACAGAGAGAGGTTTTTACTGAGGTCACTTACTCATTCTTGTGTGCCACTTGGTGTGGTGGTTGAGAGTGAAAGTTCTAGGGTTGGAATATGGCTCATTGGGTAAGAACACTTGATGCATAAGCATGGAGACCTGAGTTCCAGTTCCCAGCATCCATGTGAAAGTTGTGGATAGCTACCTGTACCAGTATTCCCAGCACTGGAGGGCAGAGACAGCCAGATCCTTGGAGCTTGTTGGCCAGCCCGCCCAACTGAAATGGTAAGCTTCTGGTTCCCTGAGAGACTCTGTCTCAAAAAAAAAAAAGGCAGGAAGCCATAGCAGAAGACTATCTGACATCCTCATCTGGCCCCTGCATGCAGGTTCATGGGCATGTGCACTCCCTCCCTCCCACATATACATACCCCTCTCACACACAGGAATGATGGTTCTAGAGCCTGATAACCTACTTGGTACAGCTGTCATGCTTCTTACTAGGATGAACTTGGGGATGTTATCTAATCTCTCAATGCCTTAACTTTGTCACTTAGAAAATGAGAAAAAGATATAGGAAGTTAAACATCGGATCGCGGAGTATTCAAGTGATAAACGCTAATGTTGTCTCTAGTTAAATGGCTTCATGAGCACCTTGGGTATTCCAGGGACCATTTTCGACTGTGAACTTGTGAGGAAGAATGAAGCCTGCTCTCTGCTCTCAGAAAACCCATAAGCTAGTAATGAAGATGAGGGTGAGTATGTCTAGACAGAGCCTGGCAGAGGAAAGGACTGAGTCTGTGGGAGGGACTGGCAGAAGGAAGGGGCAGGAAAATAAGACTTTATAGGAAATGGGAAACTTGACCTTGGCATCTGCTCATGGGGAGTCCTGGGACATGGACATGTAATAAATATTAAAACCCCCCTTGTGCTTCATTAGAAATAAGATTTGCACCAAATTTCTCCTGTAGGATTTCTTTAAAAAAGACCAGTTAACTAGCACCTCCGTTGTGTATTTTGAAAACTAGAGAAATCCCAGACTAACATTACATAGTTAGACTCTCACAAGTAGAAACATGGTTTTAAAAACTTTTCTTTAGGAAATTCCACTTTTCTTTTGTGGTTAAGCCAGAGGACCCCCAAAGGCAGTGGGCTGCATTTCGCACATCTCTGTCCTGTCCCCTCCTTCCCTCCAAACATTTATATTTGGAAAAGCCTCACATTTACATTCTTCCTATTCAGTAGATGGAAAGTAGAGAGTAATGGTGTGATTTTTTTTTCCAATGTCCAGGCCTGGGTATTGTAGTTCAGCAATAAGTTGCTTGCATAGCATGTATAAGGTCCTGGATTCAAACTCTAGTAACACACACACACACACACACACTCTTACAACAACAAAACCTAGGCTCACACACTTAGGGGTTTCCCAGAGGTGGGAGGACTCACTCTGTGTTTAAATTATTGAGATCAAGGACAGGGTGTGTGCAAAGGGAAATCCTTTATTCGTCTGGCTCTCAGAAAACCAATGAAGCCATTGAAGTTTGTCTGGTTCCCCCAAGTAGTTAAAAAGAACAATAGAATCAAGAGTTCCTGGTGTTCTCTGGAGCTGATTTTGGCAGATGATAAGCAGCTTGTAAAAGGGCTTATTATTTGAGTAGAGCTTTGGCTGTCTGACTTTTAAGGTTGATTATTTATTTCTCATGTTGTATAACAGGAGCATTGGGCAATGCTCAGGAGAGGCCTTCTGGGTCAGCGATGTAAGGGCTTCCGACTGTCCCCTCCCAGCAGAACTGGCTTCCGGCCACAGAGTAAGGGAACCAGGCTGTGTGTCTTGTCTCGCCTCTGTCCACCAGACAGCTTTCTCACTGGTTTCCTTAGATGTTGAAAACATCAACATTCCCCTCTAGTTCAAGACAAACATTTCTCTGTGTGTTGAAGTTCTCAGACCTTCACTGGTAGTGTGACCTGCTTTGGAAAGGTTTTTCTTTTTTAAATACAGAGCTTGGTCATTTGCAATAAGCAGCTGTTACAGGGCCTCTGCATCTCAGTGAGTAGAGGCTTTCAGACTGGGCAGTATGAAAGATCAGCCACAAGGTTTCTGTCTGCAAAGGGTGCAAGGCAGAAGTTGTCACTGGCCTTTATGTTCAGAGCTGTAAAGCATTGCATTTCCTTGCTGAGGCTGGAGTCCCTAGCTTACTGAGAGATCCAGAGTTAACTTGAGACATTTCAGTGGAAGGAAGTTCTTTTTTTCTCTCTCTCTATGTTAAACTTTAAAAATGGGTTGGGCTTGATCCCACAAGCAATTGAAATAGTTTCAATAGTAGAAAACTCTCTAACTATCTCTCTTTCTCTCTCTCTCTCTCTCCCTCCCTCCCTCCCTTCCCCCTCCCTCCTTCCCTCCCTTCTTTTTCTTTCATCTGTTTTTTAATAGGAACCAGAATTTTGGAGGCAGTTCTGTATATAGATGCTGAAAATCATCATTTGTACCAGGGCTGTCAGCGACATGGAAAAGAGCAGTAAGAGGTGATGGGGCCCAGGGGGAGATTTTGTGAGCTACTCAATGAATTTTGGATGATATCTGATATTAGAAGCTTTGTATCTCTGAGAGAGGTTGCCTTGACCTTGCAGTTACTATTTCAGGAAGACCCTCTCTCCCTCAGAGACAGTGTTTTATTGAAGAATGTCTTGAAGATGTTAAAGACAATCATCCAGGTAGAATATACTTTTCTAAAAGCAACTGTGCCTTAACACTGAAATCTTTCACATTCTAGATTGATGACTATTTTGGCTCCTATTTTAGCCAAGAAGGGCTAGACTCAGATACAGAGATGAACAACACAGGCTTATGTGTTCTATACATAAATTTTGGTACAGTTGGCCCTCTTCTATCACACAAAGAAAAAGATAGCTGAAAGTTCACATGCTTTAGTTGCCTACAGGTGACACATACAACTTCTGCATACATTTCATTGACAAGCATTAGTGCCTTCATTTCAATCTAACTGCAAGGGGTGTGAGCTATGAAGAAGTATACATATTAGATTTGCTGGCTATTGATGCTTTGCTGCATTCTTTGGGTAACAACTTATCATTGATTTCACACCCCATTTACAGGGAATGAATGAATAATGCTGACTTTTCTCAAGGCAAAGACTGGACTGTGAGCACCAAGCCACCTCTCTGTCCCACAGACAGTGCTTGCCTCACTTAAGGAGAGGCGACAGAAGAGGTATGACTGGCCCACTTTTCATAGTCTGTTTCTTTTTCCCCCTTCACGTTATTTTCTCCCCCTCTCTCTCCCTCTTCCTCTTCCTCTCCCTCTCCCTGTCCCCCTCCTTTGCTCCTCCTTCCTCCCTCCTCCCTCCTTCCTCCTCCCTCTCCCTCTCCTTCTCCCTCTCCCTCTCTCCTCTCCCTCTCCCTCTCTCCTCTCCCTCTCTCCTCTTTCTCTCTCTCTCTCTCTCTCTCTCTCTCTCTCTCTCTCTCTCTCTCTCTCTCTCTCTCTCTCTCTCTCTCTCTCTCCTCCCCCCTGGCTGCTTTTCCCCCCAAAATCACACCAACAACATAAGAATTGCCCCAGGTCCGACACTTTTGTCATTCCAGTGCTAAATCCCAGGTCTGCTGTAGCAGCACGAGCCTTTGATAAGAGGTGCTTTTTATAAATGAGAGATCACTATCACAAGGCAGGCACAGGCCATGCCTCGTATCTGTAGGGGCTCTAAAGCCTTCGGCTTCTTTCACCACAAATTAGTTTGTCCCTCTGATGAAGTTAGGTGAGCAGAATTCCTTATTGTCCTGAAGTATCACAGAGAGAGGGAAAGTTAATTAGTTCTCCTTGATCAAGAGTATCCAGTGGAGACTTTCCCCAGTTGCTCACTAGAAGGCTAACTTAGAAGGAATATAAGAAGAAAAATGGTTTGCTTTTCTTGACATGACTATAATATTTAGCTGAACCTTAAACTCTGGAGCATATTACACACACACACACACACACATATGTGCATATGCACATGCGCAAACACATACACACACACAGACAGTTCTGCGGTACTTGTTGACTTTGGTTGCCTATGCTTACAATAGTTTCTTGTTCTCTCTGTTTTGACTCTTGGAGATAAATAAATTAAATATTTTCTCCAATATCTTGAGTGCCTGGCATAGAAATGGGATGGCTGGTGCCAGCATAGATCAAACCCCATGAACCTATCTGCCAGAATTTCAGCTCATCTTATGTTTCTGGCATAGATACTTTTCCCAAAGGCAGTCTCTTAAACCAGATGCACATATGTTATTTGCTCTGCGGATAATAGGTTGGCTGGTTAGCTAGGAGGCTTGGGGCATGGGGATGAGGGAGAAACAGAATTGTAAGGAGGTGGAGATAAGAGCTGGCTCTGAAATAGGCCCCACTGGTTAGTTTGCATTTCCCTTCTTTTTCTTTCCATACTGTGTTCTATACAGTGCTTGTTATTGCAAGTCTGTATAAAACAAATTCAATTAATCTGTTCTTGAATATAAATCACATCCTCTTAGAGAATCAGTGCTAATCTTAATGTGTGTATGTGTGTGTGTGGCGCACACAGGTGAAAGCATGCATGAGAGGCTAGGGTGTGATTTTTCTGGAGCTATTCACCTTTTTTTGTTTTCAAAACAGGATCTCTCATTGGCTCCCTGTTAGGTGAGCTGGAAGATGATGTCAGATGGCCTGTCTCTGCCTTCTCAGTGATAGGGTTATAAATGCACACCACCATATCTGCCCTCCTTTTTTATGTAGGTTCAGGGATCTGAACTTGGGTCCTCATACTAGTATGGCAAGCCCTTTACTAACTGAGCTTTCTTCCCAGCCCCTGGTTAAAAGAAGTTTTAGGATTAGATGCATTATTGACTTTGATTATAGTTTGCAATTTAAATTATTTTTATGTATACATCATGATCTATTCATATATGTACCATGTATAATGCATGTGGAATCCTTTCTTGGTCTTTCCAGACTGAGACATTTTTAGGGTTTCTTTAGTTATCTTCTTGCCATTCTGTTCCCCCTTCTTTCCCAGCAGTCGCATTTCATTTCCTGGTTCCCATGTTCATGTCTGCCCTCTCTATTTTATATCCCTGCTTGGGATTGTCACTTACCTTGCCAAATGCCCTTCTTCATCAGCAAATCTTAAGCTTTATCATCTTTTTTGTATTTTTGATTTTTTAGTAAACTTTTAAATCTGTGAAGATATTTTCCTTTGAGCCATTGGAAATTTCTCAGATTTATGGGATATTTCCATGGAATTGAAAGTATAATTCACCTTGAACGTGAGATTACTCTATCGTGCTTCATTCATCTCTCTAAATATCTGGAAACAAGAACAAAGTAGAGGGCAGTTTTGCCCTTGGCGAATTATTCATTTATGAATGACAAGGAATCATTATGCCATCCAGGCTGGCCTCATATTTGTGGAATTCCTCCCCCAGTCTTTACAACTTCTAGAATGTGCCACCCTGCCTAGTTAATTCTTCCTAATTTAAGAAACACAGTGCTCTAAAATGCCAAATTAAGAATTATTTGTATATATAATTTTCTCTTTAAAAAAAGTTGGGGCCTGGAGAGCTGACTCAGTGCTTAAGAGTGTGTACTGGTCTTTTAGAGAATCTGTGTTCAGTTTCTGGCACCCACAATAAACCACTTACAACATCATGTAAGTACAGCTCTGGTGAATTTGATGCCCTGTTCTGGCTTCTGCAGGCATTTTATTTATGTTTCATTAATTTATTTATGAATCCTTTTAAAAAAGAATAAGATTTAAAACAGGTGGACCAATCAAGGTTCGGAAATTATGAGTAACTGTTCTGTCACTGTTCTTTGATGTCCAGACCAAACTAATGAGATGATGCCTGTGAATTCGGAGCTAGGACTTCCTTCCTGGTTAAAAATGATATGGTACAGGCTGATGGCAGCTGCTTTGTATTTTGTGTAGGAAAATGATCTCACAGAGGCGGAACTCTGTTAGAGGTCTCGCAAGGGCAAGAATTCTAATATCTAGGCAACTTCCTTTTATATACTGTAATAGCTAGGTGTGAGGTCTGGCCTAGCTCTCCCAGTGGAATCCTGTAGAGGATGTGGACATAGTGGCCATTTACCTGATGAGGTGTTGCAGACAATAGAAATACAAAATTTTCCAAGTGTTGCTTCTGAATGTAGTGATTGATGTCTGAGGATAGGAGGGAGAATGGTTTTCAGTATAGATTGTCAGATGAGTCAGGAGTTAGGAAAGTAGTCCTAACTTGTAAAAGTATGGAATGCACAATGAGTTCTGCATTGACATGGTGAACTACATATGTTCCCTTCCCCCTTGAGGTCTCCCCCCCCACCCTGAGGATTTTAAGAATGACCTCTTAACAGCTAAAATATAGTTGCTGAGAATACACCTAATTTAGCTTACTTCTGATCTATGGTTTGTTTGTTTGTTTGTTTGTTTGTTTGTTTGGGGTGTGTGTGAGAGAGAGAGAGAGAGAGAGAGAGAGAGAGAGAGAGAGAGAGAGAGAGAGATTGGGTTGATTGGGTTTCCCTCAGGGTCCACCTAAACTGAAGCTGCCTTTCTAATACCTTCAGTATGTATAGTCCCCCTGGGAGCAACCTAGAGCAGTTCCTTTGTGGGAGACTGCCCCAGCCTTGTCAGCACTTAAGCATTTTCTCAAAGAAGAATCTGGCCTGGCCTTAGTTTTATTCTTAATTGTTCTTTCCAATTTTCTGTCACTCAGAGGTCTGAGCCAGGGAGTTGGATGGAAAAGAGGCTGAAGGCACAGCCTGAAGTCAGGCAGATTTTCAGTAGCAAAGAAAGCACTTAGCCCTCGGCCAGGCTTCTGGCACACTCTTGCTCTGAAAATTTGATCCCAACTTGGAAAGAAAAAAGACTTGCAATCTTCCCCCTGACATACGCCATTATCACTGAAGCTGCAAACTTTCTTCTCTGAACCTTTTTCTAATGACTTATTGACAACAGTGCTACAGAAATTTGTAATCTAGTTTCCTAGCAATACAGATTAGAAGCAACAGGAAGAGATACCACAGGTCAGGAAAGGAGGGAAGAGACCCACAGCAACAAACAGGGGATGTTTCCATTGAAATTCTGATAACATGGGAAGGAATCAAAAAATAGCAGAATATAACATAAAAAGGGCACTATTGTGGATCCCTAGAGCTCTCTGGAGAAAAGTTCAAGAGGGAAAGAAATGTGGGATCCAACAAACATGGAAGTCCCTGCTTGTAATCTTAGCACTTGAGAGGTAGAGAGGCAGGGGGATTGTCAGTTTGAGGACAGCCTGGGTACATTGCAAGACCCTGACTCAAAAAACTAAAACAAACAAAGAAACGAACAAAGAAGACAGAAAAGAAACACAGAAGGCAAGCACATTTTGTATATTATCAAAATATTGCTAAAATTTTATGTTTTGCATTTACTGCCATTGTGACCCAGTCAGTGGTAGAGTGCTCACTTAGCATTCATGGAGACCAGTTTATTTGACTATTAATGCGCCCGAAAGAATAGTGTTCAAAAAGCTCTCAGCCTAAACCTAAGCATTTCTAAGTCTGCCATAGCTCATCTACGCTTGAATTTTTAATGTTTACTGTAATGAGAATATGGTACTTTTTATAAGAACACGAAGCCTGGGCTTGGTGAGAGTGATTCAGATATTGCATCAGACATGATCTGCATACAAGATTCATTCACTCCCGGATTGGCCACCCATAGGGGAACTGCATTTTGAATTCTGTCATGGACCCCATAGTTACCCATATGCTTTTCCTTGCTTTTTAATTTTTTTTCTGCCATTGGCCCAGGTGCTGCCTTTGCGGAAACCTGAGCTATGGAGCTGGGCAGTTCAGGTATGGAGGCCCCTAACAGGAAGTGACTTCAGTCCTCACTCAGGTCCCTGCTGGATTGTCATATTGTCATAGTGTTTACTTTGCTGATGAACCAGTTTAGCCCATTCGTCAGGTCTTCTGAGTCAGAAGCCTAGGCGAGGCACACAGATTGCTGCCCAGATTTGACTCTTGCATTCTGTTCTATTCACATAGCCCTGGACTTTGTTACCAGCTTCTGTGAGCTGGCTGGCCCTGGGTGCGAGACAAACGCTGCTTGAGCCAGAACTTGCTGCTGCCACATGCATTTGCAATTACCTTATTTCACTTGCTTGCCGATTAAGAGTCTGGCCACGTTACCACTGCCAGCAAGGTCTGCTTTCTTCACTGTGCTCACTGGCCTCCTACCTCTACCTCGTGACAAAGTGTATGACTGACTTGGCTCAAAGCAAAGAATCGTTGAGGCTGCAGAGCCCATAAAGCAGCCAGAAACATGTCTCACTCAGCCCATGCCTTTTGAATTCCTTTGCTCAGCCTTCTGCTATGCTTCCCTTTTCTAGCCCTTACCATTCACCACTGAGAGATGGTTTCTGACTAGGAAAGTCACCGTATCTAATATTGTTTAAGGATGCTTCTTAGAGATTTGAAACTACTATGCACAGTATTAGAACACTGCAGAGAACTTGAGTGGTAATCAAGAAAGCTGAGTTCTGACCCTGGATCAGCTGAGCAGTGGCTGTGTGTGATCTTGGACAAATTTCTTATTTGTCTGCCAGTGGGGTGGGGGGTGGGTGATGCTTGCACTCTGAGATCTAAGCATTAAACCTTCCATTTCTGCTCATCTGTTTTCTAGAATTCTCCCCCCCCCAAAAAAAACCCCTCCTCTCTCCCTATGTTTCTTTTCACCTGAACCTCTTTCTTCCAGAAATAGTTACTTATCTCTTTTGTTTGTAAGCTGCTTCAGGAATATGATAAGATTTGGAATCAGGAGTTTTTATTTTAGAGTTGACATATGGAATTAAGGTTTAGTAAAGTTGCTGTAGTCCCATCTGGAATTTTAAACACCGAGTCACAGGGAGAACGTCCAAGTTAATCACCAGCAGTGCAGTGAGGTTGGTGACCAGACGATTCCATTTGCTCTCTTCCGAGTGTCCTGGGTGGGGGCAGCAGTGAATATGCTGACCCTCCATGAGCGCCGTCCGGGAAAAGCTGGGGAGGGAGAGAAGACGATGGAGCAGGGAACTTGGACAAACGTACCTCATAGTGGCAGACATCAGTTAAATGTCCACTGCTCGGCCAAAGGAGTCGCCATTGTGGTCCTGGTCCTGCATTCCGCCCGTGCTGACTTGTTTGCTCTAGTGGGCAAGCCTTCTTTCTCCTCTAATTCAGAAGCCTCTTACTCTTGCTAGCCCCAACTATTCTATCAAGTTCAATGCATGCAAGGAAACCACCACCACCTCCTCCTTCTCCCTCCTTCCTCCTCCCTCCCCCTTCTCCTCTCTTCCTCCTCCTCCTCCTCCTCCTCCTCCTCCTTCTCCTCCTTTTTGGAGGATCATTCAGTTACATAGCTCTCTTTTAGGTATACAAACTGTATACTTATTCAGTGTCTGCTTTCTGACTGGATGACCTCTGCTACTCCATTAAGCTCTGTTCTTGGGAGAGAGCAACTGTTCTCTGGGCCCTCCAGTCACCACAAGTCAAATGATTCACTAAGACTCACAGTACTTAAAACAGAACTTGCCCACACTAAGGTCAGTAACAGCACAGGATTCAGAAGAAAGGCAGCAGGAAAATATATGCGCTAGATACGGACAAGTCTTATCCAGGGCTACACATGAGCAACAAAAATGAGTTACTAGGACACTTGCTCAGAAAAGATTGCCTGTATGTCAGTTTCTGAGCCCTTTCCAGAATGAACCTCAGGCTCCCAATCTGAGAACCAGGTACTTAGGAATCTTGCTAAACAATCCCAGTGAGGCCCGATAAGCTAGTATATACCATGCTTTGTTGCTCTTATATCAACCATCAGCACAGCACCAATTAGTGCCATGAAGGTTACTCAGTGGGCTGGATTCCCAAGAGTTAAACCTGGAGCACTGATCATTCTTTACCTCTGGTTCATGAAGGACTGATCAACCAGGCTTTGTGTTTTAACCCTTTCAACAAAACTCCCAAAACACTTAAACACTTTGCAGAGTCCTTAGCCAGAAGATGGGAGTCAATGCTTCTGAAAGGAAGAGTACTTGGGAGCTGGGAAGATGGATCACTGGGTGAGTGTGCTTACCGTGAAAGCAACCAAACCTGAGTTTAAATTCCCAGCCCCTACATGTAAAAGCTGAGCATGGCTGCTCGTGCTTGTAACCCCAACACTGAAAAGGACCAGGAAGACACCCATCTTAGAAGCCTGCTGGTCAGCCAGTCAGCCTAGCCGAATGTCAAACTTTGGGTTCAGTGGAAGATCCTGTCCAAAAAATAATATGAAGAACAATAGAGTAAGACTCTGGTGGTCTCTTCTGGCCTGCACATGCACTCTCACCTGAATATACACTATACCATACATACGCACACACACACACACACACACACACACACACACAGTATATTCTCCAGACTACCACTCATGTGCTCTGCTCGACTCCTAAATGTTCTGCTTGTCTTCCTCACTCCCCACTCATCTGGAAGGACCCTTCACAATGTGTCTGAGAATATGCCACTCCTGGGTGTTCCTTGCCTTCAGTGACTTCTGAGCATGCTTGGAATCAAATGGAAACATTTTACTCTCCTGTTAATTTATTCTGTGCCTCCAGACCTAGGGAATGGATTCTTTTCCTCCTTCCAGAGATATTCTTCCAGTAACTCCTAAAGTACTTAAATTCTCCTCCCCTCCTCTTCAGTTTATTTCCTTTCCTGACTTCTCAGAGAGGCCCCTTTTGACCACTCTGTTTAAGCATTTCCCTGCCCTTGTTTTTGCTTTAAGCAGTAGTTATTTACTTACACATTTTGTCACTGTACAGACCCGCTCATGAAAGACCGTTCATTGCCTGTCTTGATCACAGTGATATCTGGAGTTCCTGGCACTATGCCATGTTTAGAGTAGCCATTCAATAAATATTTGCTAATGAACTCCAGCAGGGAATTAATAATTCATTTGATTACTTAAAATTAGTGGACTGGTCTCTAGCTAAAGAAGTTGAAAAAAAAACAGAAAACACTTTTTATTTATTTATTTAGTTTTTACTTTCCAGTATCCAACACAGGGCATGGCAGCACACTTGACAGCAGGATCCCCCAGGAAACAGAAAGCCGCCGTCAGCAGGAAGAATTTAGATAGCCAACTTTCACTCTAGTAGTGCTTGCCGTGGGTGATGTGAAGGAGGCTGTCAAGAGGGACAGCCTAGCAACTTGGAAATTCTCATTGGACATCAAGAATTGTGGATAACTAATGTCTTCCCCAGAGGAATGACAGAGCTCAGGCATTTACCCACAAAATGTTCATGTCCTCTTTGGAGCCTGCAGGCCTACAGGGTTCTTTCTTTCTCCTTTTTCTTTTTCTTTTTTTCTTTTCTTTTCTTTTCTAGATGTCAAGTTCACTTAAGTTGGAGTCATCTTAGAACAAGGAGTTTCAGTTGAGGAACTCTCTCCATCAGATTTCCCTATGGGCACGTCTATAGAAGCATTTTCTTAATTATTAATGGATGTGGAAGCAGCCAGCCCATGATAGGTGGGGCCAGTCCTGGGAAGGTGGTCTCGGGCTATATAAGAAAGCAGACTAAGGAAACCAGCAAGCAGCAGTTTCCATGGTCTCTACTCCAGGTTCCTGGCTTGTGCTCCTGCCCTGACTTCCTTGGATGATGGACTATGTACTATAAGCTGAAATAAACCATTACCTCCTCCAAGTTATTTTTTTTTAAATCATAGTGTTTATCCCAGCAATAGAAAGGAAACTACGACAGGGCTCTATGGATTGTGGGGTAACTAGTACTGTTCCTCAATCATTTTTTCTACTTAAATTCTACTCAGGTTCTACTTAGATTCTATGGTTTGAAACAAAACTCTGACCTATCCAATAAGCAGCAAGTAGAAGAGGTGAAATTCATAATTTACGCGAGTACATTTGTTTGGCTCCAGAGATGACATTTAAATTTGAACAGCAAGTGTTATCATACTGAGATTGAAGGCATTGTTTCACCACTATCTTTGGGGAATTGGTTTGTGGCTATGTTCTTGAAGCAGAATCCTTCTGTGTACTTTAGCTGTCCTTGATCTTGCTGCATAGCAACACATATAACAAGTCAAAGTAACATGCTAAATTATAGGTAGAGTAATTAATTTCCTCAAATATACGGGAAGCATTGTGTGAATGTATGGTTTGTGGAACTAATAAAGGTCCATATTTAAAAACGAGCATTTGAGGATATTCCCCTCTCTGGCTTTGCGCTATTGCAGTGCCGTTTTGTTTAATATAGGCATATTAGATACTAAGGGAAAGACAGTTCAACCATCTTGAAAAGTGGAAATTATAGTCATTCAAATTAGAAGGCAAGATAAAATCATAAACATGAAGGTGGCAGACACCAAGAAAGTTAGCATGGTGGGTGACTTCAGGGTTGGGAGGAGCATACCCAGTTTTCATGGGGTAATTTACCAAGTTTGTTCTTTTTCTCAGTTTTCTGAATCAGCATGTAGAGAAAGTAAGGCGCTTCATCGTGCTTTCACCCATTGTTCTTTTAGAGCCTTTCCTCCATTCCTCCCTTGTTCCCCTGTCCACCCCTTTGCTTTCCCCTCCTTCCCCACAATAGCCCCTCCTCTGATTTCTTCTCACACATACTTTGTTACTCTCTCTACTCCTCTCCCAACCCCTATCTTATGGCCTCCCCTTCTTCTGGGTGTAGTGGTGCAAACCTTTAATCCCAGTACTTGGGAGGCAAAGGCAGGCAGGTCTCTTCATGTTCAAGGTCAGCTTGGCCTACAGAGGGAGTTCGAGGTCAGTCAGGGCTACATAGTGAGACCCTGTCTAATAGACAAACAAATAAAATACAAAAAACCAATCTCCTCTCCCCACAGAGCTCAAAACACAAAATCCAACAAAAACATCACTGCTTCCCCTCTCGTGGTCGCCCTCTTCCCTTTATAGTTTCATCTCCTCACACATCATTTCTTCATGGTATGAGAACTAGGAAGGTATTTATAATGCTCAGGTAAGCTACAGAGATGCTTATAGATTATGTTTTATAGTCAAAATTGCCAAAATAACTATATTAGCTATTCAGTTAGGAATTAGTTTTATGGAAATATCTCCTGTGTGTTTTCACTTCAGAATTCTTGAAGGCTTTGTTATGGATCTGTGTGAATGTGGAGTTCCTGCTAAGCTTAGCAGATAGCTAGAGGTAGATGTTTAGCATCCTCTGAAAACAGGAGGTCCAAACACCATTTTGTTCTTCACCTTGGCAGACATTTTTAATTCCATTATGTTTTCATTATAGTTTTGTGTGTGTGTGTGTGTGTGTGTGTGTGTGTGTGTGTGTGTGTGTGTGTGTATCTGTAGGTTCTTGTATGTGTCTGAATACACGTGTGCACATTCATATGGAGGCCTGAGATCAACCTCAGATGTCATTTCTCAGGAGCCATCCTCTCTCTCTCTCTCTCTCTCTCTCTCTCTCTCTCTCTCTCTCTCTGTGTGTGTGTGTGTGTGTATGTGTGTTTCTATTCCTGTTGTTTCTTTTGAGAAAAGGTCTCCCACTGGGACGTGGGACTTGTTGATTACACTGGGTGTGCTGCCAGACTGTCTCTCCGGTGATAGGATTAGAAGTGCATGGTTGTTGTTTTGTGTGTGTGTGTGTGTGTGTGTGTGTGTGTGTGTGTGTGTGTTTTGGAGATTGAGTTCAGGTGTTTGCACAGCAAGCTCTCTACTAACTGAGATCTGTTCATAGCCATAAGTATAAGCTTTTTAGAAAGCCATTTTACATTTATTTATATAATTTTTAAATGCTAAAGTTTGAACCCTGGACTTTCTGCATGCTAGATAAAAAGTCTACCACTGAGCTATGTCCTTAGCCTCTGAAAAATTATTTTTTTAATACATAAAATTAGCCTAAAATATTCCTATTATTTTTACCCAGCAAAGTTAACTACTATAGGACACTTGTGTTACAGAAATAATCAGTGGCATACAAGAATATATATATATATATATACATATATATATATTGCTTTTGTAAGCCAGTGTAATAGTAGAAGACAGCATGTTATGTAGCCACCAATATGGATATTTTGAGTCTATGCAAATAGAGTAATGATATTGATGCTGTGAGTCTCAGAAAGGCTGAGTTGACTGTCATGCTGTGAATAAACCATAGTGCCAGGCCTGAACTCTGAGTTTAAAAAATGCTGTTAATTTTAAGTTCTTTAAGAGTGGTGGGATTATAGTGACTTTTAATTTATTGTCTACCTTACATTTTTCTTTATGCTCTTGATTTACAATAATTTATAATCAGAAGATAAAACCAGTGTCTCCTCTCAGATATTTTTTTTTTGCCACACAAAGATATGCTGACTTGTGGGAGAACTTCTCAGGGTCAAAGGTCTTGAAGCAAGAAAAATGAAATAGTTTCCTCAGGCTCAGTCTCACCTACACAGCAGGTGGTTCATTTTTGTCTTAAGAGCACTGGCAAACTCGCAAAGTGCCTGCCTTGTCTTCCTCCTTCACATCTCAGAAAAATCAAAGCTCTCAGAAACAGGCAATGGTATGTGGACTAGTGACAAAGGGCAAGAATCAGCTACTCTTTGAAGTTCCTACTAAAATTGCCAGCAACCAGTTCTCAATCCCACATGCCTGCCACAAAGCTATGTGTATCAGGTCTGCCGTACGGTCTGGTCATGAGCTCCCTCTGCCTCTACGCTAGGGGTTAGGTAGCCTCGTTTTTTTGCTTTGACCGGGCAGCCACCCTGACTAATTTAGGAGGGCTCTTGACCCCCCGCCCCCAGTGGATCTTCATAGTTACGGAATGGTCTGTAAATGTTAGCTACTCCAACCTCTACCAGATTACACTAAGTCTTTCCCCAAACTTGGACTTTCTGAGGAAAGATGAGACAAGGAAATGAAGCAGAGTCTATGCCAATCATCTATAAGCTTGGAAAAAATGTATTCAATATTTTTTTGCCTTTCTAAGAGTAAATTAGTACATGGAGTAAAAAGTCTGAGGGAGTTTGCTGGAAGATGAACTCAGAGACCCAGAAAAACAACCTAGCTCTCCTGCTTTCTAGCCCCCACTCCATGTGTTGTCTATATTCATCCAAGCTTCCCCGAGCCTTGTCCTCTTCATCCAAAAGCCAAGGTAGGCAGTTTTCTGAGAAACAGTTCAGTTCTTGCTGGCCCATATCAGCTAACCACTCAGATAATGATTTTTGAAACATTGAGCTTCCTCTTGTACCCATTTCCCAGCGCCTACAGGAGATGGTACAATGGGGATCAGCAGCCTACATTTTCCCAAGGCTGCGTGACCTCAGCCAAATGCTCTGAAATGAAAGGCATATCTCTTCTGCTTCATCTTGGCAGGACTCAGTAAAAGACTCCCTCTCGGACTCTAAGGTCCTGGTCACGGTTCTTTGAGCATGTTGACCTACTTTTCTCTTTTTAGAGAAAAAACAGAAACCAATAATGTCTCCAGCAAATACTATTTGTATGTGTGTGTTTTCATGTGCATGTGCATGCATACGCATGTGTGTGTGTGTGTGAGTGTGCGTGCGTGCGTGTATGGTATAGTGTATATTCAGGTGAGAGTGCACGTGCAGGCCAGAAGAGACCACCAGGAGTCTTACGCTACTGTTCTCCATATTATTTTTCGGACAGAATCTTCCACTGAACCCAAAGTTTGACATTTCGGCTAACTGGCTGGCTGACCAGCAGGCTTCTAAGATGGGTGTCTTCCTGGTCCTTTTCAGTGTTGGGGTTACAAGCACGAGCAGCCATGTTCAGCTTTTACATGTAGGGGCTGGGAATTTAAACTCAGGTTTGGTTGCTTTCACGGTAAGCACACTCACCCAGTGATCCATCTTCCCAGCTCCCAAGTACTCTTCCTTTCAGAAGCATTGACTCCCATCTTCTGGCCCTTTAGTTCTTCATTACTCTCTTCTCACACTGCTGTAAACTCCCTCAAAAGTGACTGAACCAGAATGCCATTGTTTACTACCCCATCACGCAGCTGTGTTTTGGGTGCTAACACGGTCCATGCATCATGGAGACGGGGCAAAGCCCTTTTCAGCTTGCCCTTTTCTACTGTATCTCACTGTAAAGTGGCACACTTCACTGAACTTGTTCCTGCAGGAGCCTGTTTTAGGAGTCAACAGAGTGTTTCTGATCTGGGCCACATGGTCATGTGACTGACAGCATTGGGGACTAAGAGACAGCCAGCTTGAAACCCTTGAGTTAACATCATAGAATCCTCTGATGTGTGCCTGCAAGAAGAGGAAGAAGAGTTTTAGGTAGTTCAACTCTTAGGTGCCCTAACAGGTAGAATCCTTTGGAGAGCCTGTACAAACAACTCTCAGATACCCGCACTCAGTCTGCTAGTCTCAGTGTGCTAGTAATCATTTTAGGTTGTCATTACCCTTTCCGGGCTGCGTGCTATTGCTCACTGCCTCTTGATTATATCTGGTTTCAGCTTAGAAAAGATATGGCCATTAAATGTCAGTGTGAGAAAAGATCATTAGAGAAATAGATCTTCTGGGACTCAGAAATCAGGTGTGGGAGAGTTTTGTGCTCTGGAGTGCCTTTTGGAATTATCTAGTGACTTAATAATCTGCTACATTTTCTTCAGGACCAGGAATAGATTTGTATATTTCCCATTTCTGGGTGCCTTGTGTCCTTTCTGTCCTACTTGTCTGTGTAGAGAAAATTGTGTCACCTTCTAGCGTCCTGTCCCATTTCACAAGCATTGTAGGTGCCAATGTGGGATGCAGAAAACCTGCCATGTTGTTTTTTCCCTCAGCTCTGAAATTCCATTGAGGTTGGAGTTGCCAGAAGCTGTTGCCCTTCATTAACTGTTGGTTCTCAGCCAGCTGGGAAGGTGGCATGTCCTTTGAAGAACTAACCAAATAGCATGTGGTAAAACAGGGTGTGGCAGAGGCAACAGGCTGGACTTCTAATTCTAGGGGACCTTTTGTACTCAAGTTTGTAAAGTGTTCTGGGTTAGCCATGACATGCAAATGAGTGGCATCCCTATCTATGAATTCAGAGATCCGGAGAGAGGGTACCTCAGATGAATTGAAACTGTAGGAAAGGGAGGGGGACAGGATGGTGAAAGAAAGGGTGTTATTGCTGAGGAACTAATGAAGGAACAAAGATGAAACTTTGTATATTTATAACATCCTCAAAATTTTTCTGATACTCCAAAGTGAGAAGAGGCAGATAAGCAAGGGGGGAAAAGGAGCTTTATTTAGCACCTTGAGGAAGCTGACAGCATACTGTGTCTTAGAGTGTTCACTTTAGTGCCATAATGTCCTACAAGCCATCTGGTGTCTATGTAAATATTCTCTGTCTATACTCCATAGCGTGGTAGCCACCAGCACCTGTCATTCCCCCCATTTTGAAATTAGTTCTCTCAGAATTTTGCACAGTGCAACTCTGCTCTGATATACCCACTTGCTTACCCACTCAACTTTGTATCCTTAAAAGAAAACATCAAGTACAGTGTGTGCTGCCTATGTACTCTTGGATGTGTAGTCTTCCACTGGAGCATAGACAACTTACCAGGGGCCATACTTTCCCTCCAAGACTGTATATCCTCTCCAAGAAAATATCAGTTGCCAATAGTTTCTTAGTTAGGGGTGAGAATTTGTGCTCAACTCTTTTCTATGCTGGGATTTTTATCTGGCTCCAGATTGTAGAGGTCTTGTGCAGGCTGTCGTAACTGCTGTGAATTCTTATGTGCAACTTTCATGCTGTGTATGGAAGACACCACTTCTTTGTAATCATCCTCTACCTCTCACTATTATGATATCTCTGCCCCTTCTTCTAAACGATCCCTGGCCCTGGGAAGGAGAGCATGATATGGATGTCCAATTTGGGGCTATATGTTCTGTAGTCACTCATTTTATGCACTTTGACCAGTTGTGGGTCTGTGTTGATCACCATCTGGTGTGAAAAAAAAAAGAAGTTTCTTTGATGAAATTTGAGAGATTTGCTAATCTGTGGATATAAAAATCAGCCATTGTGATTCAGTTCAATACTATGCCTATAACAATGCAATACCAGTAGTTTCTTTCCTAGGGACTATGACCTGCCTTGCCACAGTTACTTGGT
This sequence comes from Tokudaia tokunoshimensis, assembly GCA_036184795.1. Taxonomy (NCBI): domain Eukaryota; kingdom Metazoa; phylum Chordata; class Mammalia; order Rodentia; family Muridae; genus Tokudaia; species Tokudaia tokunoshimensis. The sequence goes on from BTHU01000023.1 coordinate 105,103,412, forward strand.
CCTCATAATAGTACCAGATATGAGTTTTATCTTGTAGTGTGGGCCTTAAATCTAATTAGAAAATGGTTTGTTACACCCATAAGATTCATGCCACTATTATACAGAAGGGCATGTCTTGCCAGGTTGATTGTTATTGTAACTTTCAAGGTCTACATCTAAGTAAAATTGATGATTACTTTTCTCCTCTAGTATGCATAGCATCTTCCAGCATCATGAACCCCAGTCATTAAGGATAGAGATTCCAGATAAGTATTAGCTTTCCCTCTCTATGTTCTGTGACTCACATATGTGTTTTCTTCACCAATTGGATCTTACAGTCAAGTTCTGGAGGGTACCAAAACTGAAGACAATACCCTGTAGTATTTGGGGATATATGGGATCTCACTGGGAAAAGACTCCAAAATAGATAATTGATTCCTGGCACTGGGTTTTTATTTGTTCCTATTGTTGCTCCATTATAGGGTAACTCTAACCTCCTATTATGTGTGCATATGTATATATTTTAGGAAGCTTCTATGATAGTAGGTACCCATATTTTTGAAATTATCTTTAGTGTTACTTATCCATCATTGTGTTCCCTTCTTTACCCTACCTTTCCATCCCTCATCCCATGTATTACTGTTCTGTTGCTGTGAAGAGATGCTATGACCAAGACAATTCTTATAAAGTAAAGCCTTCATCTGGGGGCTTACTTATGGTTTTAGAGGGTTTTAATACATGATATTGTGGCATGAGGCAGAAAGGCATGGTGCTGGAACAATAGCTGAGTGCTTTACTTCTGATCCACTGGCAGCAGGGAGGGAGAGGGAGGGAGGGAAGGAGAGAGGGAGGGAGGGAGGGAGGGAGAGAGAGAGAGAAAGGGAGAGAGAGAGAGAGAGAGGGAGAGAGAGAGAGAGAGAGGGATGGATGTTGGGCCTGGTGTGAGCTTTTGAAACCTCAAAGCCCACCTGCAGTGACACATCTCATTCAAAAAGGCCACACCTCTTATTCCTTCTCAAACAATTCCACTAACCGGAAACCAAACATTCAAACTTATGAGCCTATGGGGACCATTCCCATTCTAACCATCACACCCCATTTAACCATTCCTGTTCCATAAATCCTCTCTATCTTTCATACTACTATTTTCTGTCTCCCCTTCTCCTCACAAGGGTCTGATGAAGATATCTAATTTAGGACTGTTTCTAAGTCTCTTCACTCTCTGCACATTGTCCAGTTGTGAGTCTCCCTGTTAATTACCATCTACTGCAAGAAGCTGCTTCTGTGATGAGGGTTGATCTTTGGGTACAGTAATACGTCATTTGGGGGCATGTGATTGCTGTGCTTCTTTAAAAGAATACTTGTAGGAGATTTTTTCGAGTCAGAGGCTCTGGATGATTCTAAGTCAACTGTCTTCCAGATATAACAGGCCTGATACACATATAGAGTCACAGAGATACAGAGATGGTGGCAGCATACACAGAACTTTCATAGGTTCAAACCAGACAAAGCCATAGCACTGAGAAGGGGAAATAGACACAAAGTTTCACCCCTAACCAAAAAGCTGTTTTCAATTAATACCTGCTGGGAATGAGAAAATCAACTTTCTCCAATAGAGTGTCACTGGGTATACCAGCCACGTTCCAGAGCAGGCCCAGGCTAGGAGTAGTAGCTAACACAAAATGAATGTTGTGGGATTGTTTTTTTCATGTGAGACTTTTTGACTGTTTGTTTAATTTGGGCATTTTTATCTTATTGGATTTTTGTTTTGATTTTGAGAATGGGGAGGGTGAGGTAGAAAGAACATGAAATTGGGTGGATAGAGAGGTAGGAAGGATCTCAGAGAAATTGTAGGAGATACTATGTATATGAAAAGAATGAAATCCCTCCTATAACCCCTGATATCTATGACTATTCCAAATGGAACACATATATCTGAAGATTCATTATGAGCACTAGATATGTTGTAGTTTGCATGAGGCATTAATATTTTGTTCTAATTTTGTAATTTAAATTTACCTAGCCACATGTGGCTGGTAGCTGTCTTTGGAGTGGTATAGCTCTAGTGTCTCAGGTGAAAAACAATCTACCACAGTGGTTCAAAGAACACATATCTATAGTTAGGAAGTCCCCAGGATAAATTCTACTTTGATTCTTACTAACTCTGAAACTTTGAACAAGTCACTCAATCACATTGAAACCATTTTCCCCTGTAAAAAATAGACATCATAACATTGCCTATATCTGAAAATTCACATAATTAACAAAATGTCTGGCATAAATGTAGCTCTTGGTAAATGTTTGGTATTATGAATTTTGGTGTTGAAATTTTAAATCCTATCTTATTTCACACACATCTATAGTCAGTGAACATTTCAGCCCATTTTTTTGATGCCAAGGGTATGAGGGTAGTGACATTGGCCCTCACTGAATTCTATAACAAAGGATTTTTTTTTTATTTTTTGCAGTCTTATTGTGTTCTGAACTCTGAAACAAATTTGATTTTGAAATTAAAGAAAAGATTAAATTCCAAAGTCAGAATATTACCATGGGAAAAAATATGTGCTTCACTTTCCCCATTTTCTATTTATTGAAAAGACTGTGTTCTTGAGACAAAAGCTCATGTATTCTACACTGGCTGAGAATTCACTACCAAGGATGACCTTGATTTCCTGGTCATCCTGCATATAAATACTGAGTGCTGGGTTCACAGTCCAATACCATCAAGCCTGGTTTCATTTATTGACTCTTTCCTGAGAGACTGGTGGTGGTTATATCCAGGGACTCCAGAGTTACATCCTGGCTCATAAGCCTATTTACTAACCATGTGACCTTGAGCACATTGCATAGCCTCTCTAAGTCTCTATTTCTTTATCAACTGTGCATTAAAAAGTATATACTTCATCAAGTTATTATAAAGATTAGTGCCTGCAAGGCACTTAGAGAAGGATTTAGAACTGGTACTCAGTTGAGACATGTTGGGTTTATGAAGACTTTGTACTATATTAGGTGCCAGAAAAACAATAAGTGCTCTCTTTGCCCTCATTAAGCTAATTCATAGAGAAAGAGACATAGACATGAAAATACAGTGAAGTGTAACAGACAGCAAAGATAGAAGTTTGTGAGAACATTGGGGGAACATTAAGAAAGATCAAGTTCATTGGTTGGAGGGTGGTCTGGTATTTTCTATACAGCTGGAGGAAAATGTGATGTGCTGGTGTTAGATTGTAGGTGAATGTTTTCAAATACGAATATGGGTTGAGTTCAAAGGACAAAAATAGTAAATGGCGAATTGGTTTGTCTACTATTAGAGGATGTAGGTGGGAGATGAGGTTGGAGAGGTCAGCAAGAAGCAGTTCCTGAAAGATCTTATCAATTAGTTTGAAGACTTTCTACTTTACTTTGAGTACTATGAAACCACATTTGTTCTTGTTGCTGTTTGGTTGTTTTGGGACAGGGTCTCAGGCAGACCAGGCTGACTTCAAGTTTTCCGTGTAGCTAAGGATTATTTTGAACTCTTTATCTTCTTGCCTTCACCTCCTAAATCCTGGAATTACAGGATTTTGAGTAGAGTAGGCATCTTAGAAGGATGACTCTGGGGATGGCATAAGGCAAGGCTGGAGGCAGGACAAATACCCATCCTGAAATTAATAGATCCTAAACTCAGTCTCTCTTGACTTTTTTCAATCCTCTCTGCTAGGGATTGGTCCAGAGCCTCACACACATGCTATGCAGGGACTATAGCATCCAGCTGTACCCTCCATCTACAATTTGCTTCTTGAAGCCACTTTCACCTGCTACTTTCATATACCTCCAGTCATAGGAAATAACATCCTCTACACACACACACACACACACACACACAGAGTTAAAAAGTTCCTGGGAATGATCTTCAAGTAAGAGGGGGTGAGGGAGTCTTTTTACATAGCTCAAGGTGGCTTCAGACTCCTAATCCTCTTGCTTCAGCCTCCTGAGTGCTGGGATTGTAGGCATGTACCACTACACCCAGCTTCCTCAGAGTCATCTTTGAGTCTTTCTTTCCCTCATCCTCTACATCCAAACTATCAGCAAATCCCACTCTATTTCCAAGGAGCCTATTTCATATTCCTCTACCCCAAAATATCCCCTTAGTCATCATCTATTTTACTTACTGCAGGAGTCTCCTCCCTGGCCTCTTTACTTCCAATCTGCATGCAATATCCTGACAAAATGTTTAAATATGCAAATCTACCCATGTTAATCTCCCTGCATCAGAAGCTTCCAAAAGCTTCCTGTTATACATTGTGTGACACCTAAGCTCTTTTCATAGATATAAGACACAATCGTTGCTGAAATCCCTTTGGCATTCTGCCTAAAATGATTTCCTCTCACCTTCTTTCTCACTGTCTTTGTCTCAGATTTAATGTTGACTCCTCAGAGAGGCCTTCTCTCAATGAGGAAACCCTACTTTTGGTCATTGTCTCGTCACCATTTTATTGTATCCCTATCATTTAATAGTATTTGAAATGCCATATAATCGATCAAGGTGTTCTTTATGATATCTCTTTACCACCACCAGATGGTAAGCTCCATGAGACTCATGGCATTATTTGTTTTGCCCTTGTGTATCTAATATCCAGCACAGCACCCGGTAGGTTTTCAATGGATATTTATTGAATGAGTGAATCAGAATATAGACAAGGTTTGGGCTAATCCAGGAGAATCAAATGTGGCTTCTTAAGGGGTGAGTGGAGGAAGGAATGCCTGCAAAGAAACTTGGGGGAACAAGCAGAGTAGGAGGTAGAGAAAGAAGGATGCTGCAGAAGGCAATTCCAGTTCCCTCTCCAAAAGTAACCAGTGCTGACAGATGGGTGGTTTTCCTTCCAAATCATGTTCTATATATTTGCATACACTGACAAATGTTTATATTACATGCATATGTACTTGTGGCTTTTATATAAATGAGCTCCCAGTACATGTATTATTCTATCACTTGCTTTCAAAACAGCTTTATTGAGGTATAATTCACATAACATACAATTCACACATTTAAAGTCCATAGTTAAATTGTTTTAATGTATTCGTGAATATGAGCAAATATAGCCATGGTAAGTTTGCAAAATATTTTCTTCTTTTTTCATATATATAAAATTTATATTATTAATTAATTTATTTTTTGCACTCTATATTTTATTCCCCCCACCCCCCATCCACCCTCTGACTGCTCCACATCCCATAAACCCTGTACACTTTAGCTATCACCCCTGAAGATCTCTTCTCAGCCTAACCATATTAATTTACTTTCTATCTTTATTGTTATTCTTATTCTGTATTTTTGTGGTTCTTTTAAAACAGAGGTCTTACTAATTAGTCCAGGATGACCTGAAATGTAATAAGTATCCTAGGCTGCTTTCAAACTCTTGATCCTCCTGCTTTAATCTAAGTACAAGAATTCTAGTGTGCCACTGTGTGTTGTTTTCTGACTGTCTTATTTCACTCTGTGCCATATTTCAAAGTCCATGTTGTAGCATGAGCCAGACTTCATTGTTTTTATTGTTGAGTCATATTCTCATTCTCTCTCTCTCTCTCTCTCTCTCTCTTTCTCTCTGTCTCACACACACACACACAAACACGTACCATAGTAACTATGTTTAGTTTTTCATTCTTCAGTTGGTGGTCATTTTCACATTTGTACTACTATAAAATAGTATCAGTGTATTAATATTAAGCTTTTGGAAATTATGTGTTTTCCTATTTATTGAGCATTTCCTTAGCAATGGAATTGTTGGGTCATATAGCTCTATATTAAACAATAGGAAGAACTGATAGACTGTTTTTCAAAGTACCAGAACCATTATACACTAATTCATTAAAATTCTAAATCTCTTTATATTCTCAACATTTGTTACTGTCTTTGGGTATGTATATGTGTACACAATTGTTTGTATGTGTGTAAGTATGCATGTGTGTGCAGTGTGTGTGAGTGTGAGTGTGTGTGTGTGTAGGACAGAGGACAACCTCAGATATTATTCCTTAGATGCTATTAATCTTGTTTCTGAGACAGGGTCTCTCACTAGGACCTGGGTCTCATTAATTAGTCTAGTCTAGGCTGGCTGGGCAGTGCGCCCCAGAAAGACACCTGTCTCAGCCTCCACAGAGTTGGTATTATAAGCATGTGACACCTTGCCTTGCTGGAGGCTCAAATTCAGGTCCTCATGCTTGTGTGATATCTCACTGACTTACTTCCTCTTTTGTTTAGTGCATCTTGATTGTTTTCTTGTTTTTTGTTTCTTGCATGTTTAACTACCATGTAGTGTTCCAGACTGACTATGCTTTTCAAGATCTTCCTTTATTTATCCCCTAAATTTATTTATATTTATTTAAGATTTGCATATTTAAACATCGGCTCTGGACGTTGTGTGCAGATTAGAAGTAAAGAGGCCAAGGAGGAGACTCCTGCAGTGAGTAAAAGAGATGATGGTGGTGACTAAAGGGGATAGTTCTTTTTCTTCTATCCAGACTCAACAGTGGGGGTGGATGCTTGAATTTCTCCAGATCCAGAAGTTGTGTAGCAGGTAAGGCAGAGGACTAAAATGCAGCTATTGTTGGTAGTGATAAGAAAGTACTTGGCTTGAGTCATCACCCTGGTGACTGTCAGTGCTAGCATGTGATGGTGGCACAGAGCTGGAGTGCATGATAGAACATAAGTAGCTGCGACCCTAGTAGAGGAGGTTTTATATGAAAGTGGAAAGATGACTTTCAATCTTATTCATCTACCCGTTCCTCCTCTTGAGTTTTTCTGAAAATTGTATTATTCACTGCTCTACCTATAAACAGATGATTCATAATATTACATAGTCTTGTCCTGTGACTCAAGGGGCTAATGTGATTATCTGTTTTTACCATGGACACTAGAATGTGTAGGAATATGTCTTTACTTATTAAATGGGTCTTAGATTTTGTCAACTGTTAGCTTTATTCTTTATGATGTCAAAGGCCCATATTAATGCATTCTTGGTTCTTTTAACATACAATTGGTTGGCCAGGACAAATTCTATGCATCTCCTATGAAACATAGCCCAGGTTTTTATGATAGCAATTTTGTGAGCTTTGTAGATTTCTTTTCTCTCTCCTAAGTTTGTGGTTATATTATAGCAGAAGCTAAGGAATCTAATCTCCAGTGAAGTATTGGTGCTTTGCTGCCTTAATTTCGGATAGCTTATTTTGAACAAGCTAATTCTCTTGTCAGCTACAACATTTATTCTTAAGAACCATGTAATCAAGTTACCAACAAAACAGAACAAAACAAAAAAGCCCTCATAATATTTTAAGTATTATTACAATTTTTTAATTAAAAATAGATTGTTTTTCATACAATATATTCTGGTTATGTTTTTCCTTCCCCTAACTCCTCCCAGATCCTCATCCACCCAATCTATGTTTTTTCTGTTTCTTGTTAGCAGACAAACAGCTACCTAAAGATAAATAATGATGATTATGATGATATAAAAAACAGAATAGCATAATACAAACAGAAAAGAAGAGCCAAAGAAAAAGTATGGGAAACACATATATAGATACAGACATGCACACATACATGCACACACAGGAATCCCATGAAAACACAAATCTAGAAACCATAATACATAAGCAAAACACTTGCAACATTAAAAAAAAGCCTAAGCAAAGTATTATGAGACAAAAAAGCCAACAACAAAACCCCCAAAACAAACAAACAAAAACACCTCCAAAAATACTATTGAGCTTGCTTTGTGTTGGCTATCTGTTGCTAGGCATGGGGCTTGCCCATCAGTATGGTTTGTAGGCCCAGTGAGACTCCAATGGATAAAGCTAAGTTTTCTTTGGTTGTGCTTACTATCGGAGATAGCTTCTGGATTCAAGATGGGGACTTGTGTCTACTTGCCCCCTTAGTGCTGGGACCCCATCTGGTTTACACCTGCACAGGCCCTATGCATGCTGCCATAGTCTCTGTGAGTTTATATGTTGGTCCCGTTGTCTTTAGAAGGCCTTTGTTTCCTTGGTGTCCTCCATCCTCACTGACTCTTACATTCCTTCCATCCCCTTTTCCTTGACTTCCTTGAGCCCTGAAGGGAGGGGTTGGATTGAGAAATCCTATTTTGGACTGAGTATTCCCAGGTCTCTCATTTTACACACTGTGAGGTCTTTGTGGGCCTTTGTATTTGCTCGAATCTACTGTAGGAAGAAGCTTCTCTGTTGGGTCCCATTTGTAGCATACACAGTCTTCAAGTTGGGGATACCTTGTAGATACTGAGTCACTCTTAGACTTCATGTTTACAGATTAGTCTTGTGTTTTTTTTTTACTGTGTCTTTGTAGAATACACATGAATGTCCTTCTAATCTTCGACACCTTCTGATGTCCAACTTGCTATCATGTGCCTGTTCCCTCTGAGTATATTCATTTCTCACTGCTGCTATGACAAATGACTCTGAAGGTAGTTCCTTAAAACAGCACAAATACATTCTCATAGAGATATAAAGGTCAGAAATCCTAAATAAGCTATTTCCTTGCTCCTAGATACTGCTTGCATCATTTGTCACATGGCTCCTTCCTTCATCTTCAAAGCCAGAAGACAGCATCTTAATAGCTCCCTTCTGACTCTCCAATTCCTAAGTCATGTTGTTGGATAGTACGTTGAACCCCCTGCCTCTCTTTGATAAGGAATCTATAATTAATTAGGTGCCTTCAGTTTAAAGACCCCTACAAAGATTCTTTGTTTCCTATGAGACAATATAACCCCAAGGATTAAGGGAAGGCCATTTTTTGGAAACCGTTGTTTACCCTGCTAAAGTAGTCTTCTTTAGTGACATCTCATTTTCCTTGAGGACCAGTGCTACACAGAGTATGCCTATTGATATTCCAAGATTTTATATAAAGGGAAGAGAATGTCTTGCACTCTTATTAACTGCTTCCAGCCTATCAAGAACTATCAAGATTTGGTTGTTCTGACTCCTTAAAATATGGTGATTCTGTGAACATAGTGACAAAATTATCACTTAGGCTAGACAAATTAGCAGTTAATTCAGTATCCTGTCAGTATTTTCCCATTGTAATACAGTTATTTCAGGGCCAGGCTCTTCTAGGATTTCTTCTCAAATGTGCATATACACAGGAACACATGTACAGCCACCCACTGCTAGAAGATTGCAGTATTAACCAAAGCAAAACGTCCTGAGCGGCTTCGTGTCTAAGAAATGGTGACACTTGAAAGTATGAGTCACTCACTGGAGACTCAGCAGCAGAAACCAGTACAAAATTAGCCTTCCATCCCCAGTCTAAATAACATGGCATAGACTCATTTTCCTTCCAGCTGAGTGCAAACATAGACCTGGGAAGTAATGTAAGAGATGATGAAAAGACAATTTTGAAAACTATAAAGGGGAAGGCAGAATGGTTAGGACCTCCAAGATCGGACACTCCCCATTGTAGCAGGAATCCTTATTATTCCTAACCTAAAAGATGAAGGACACTCAAGCCCAGCTTTTCCCATCTTCCAGCCTAGCAACAGAATGGTGGATTAGCTGATTCTTTGTTCTGGCTTGGATGGGAATCCTGGCTACAATGCCAGGTGAGCATGGCAGCTCCAACAAAGGGGGTCTAAGCAGGGATCTCCGCTGACAGTCAGTCAAGAGAACTGGCTATCCTTTTTTCATCACACTGGAGATCTCTCTTGCATGTCCTTAACATCCATTACAAACAAGTAAACCATAAAGAAGACATACCACCCCAAGTAGCCTGGCTCATAGTGCTGTTTTGTCACCATGCTCTTCAGGGTCTGATCTTCCCCTCATACATATCAGAAGTGCAGGCAGCATAGGCAAGGGGGATTTCATCAGTACAAGCAGAATTAAAGATTATTTGTTCCCAGAGACTGCAGACCTTTCCTCTCCAGCCACCACCCCCATACACATTTAGAGGCCTAGAGAGGCTCTACTTCATCAGACAGCACCAGCAGGAACCAGTTGACCCCACGAACATTAATCAGGCAGACCAAAAAGAACATGATGGAGCCTTTGAAACCTAAATTGTCACCTAATCACAGCCAATAAAAGCAAGCCTGGACCTGTGCAGTAAACGGAGGTAAAGTAGCTCCCTCCTATGCTGAAGTTTATTTAATTAGGAATCAGAATCTCCTCATAGTCAATATATTCAGAAGTTAATAAAATCACTTAAGATAATCAAGTGACCCTGAACCAAGATGGACCAGCAGGTAGAGTTATTGAATGAGGGCTTTTAAAGTAGCAATTTAAAAAACTTTAATAAGTACAATTATGAAGTAAGTATATTGAAACAAGTGAACAAATGGAAACTCTCAGCAAAGAAAAATAAGTTAAAAAGAATTAAATGTTTGGGTACATAGAGAAGGGCATTCCAGGTAGTGTTTATTACTCATATTTCTTTTAAAGAGTTTTAAACATTGTTCATTTGTATGTCTCTGCATCTGTGGGTGCACTTACATATGTGTGTCCTTGGAGCCATGAAGCTGGAGTTACAGGTGGTTCTGGATTACCTAAATTGGGTGGATATTTAATCTAGATCACCTGCATATGGACATATAGTTTTCCCAGCACCACTTGTTGATGATGCTGTCTTTTCTCCAGTGTATGTTTTTGGCATCTTTGTCAAATATTAGATGGCTATACTTACATCCAATCATGTTTAGTCTTCTGTTTATTCCATCGACCTACATGTCTGCTGTTTTGTGCCAGTACTATGATGTTTTTATCACTCTAGTTCTGTAATATAGCCATAGCTGGTGTGTCAACCTCTCTGGCATATTTTTTTAATGAGATTCCTTTGGCTATCCTAGGTCTTTTGTGCTTCCATATGAATTTTAAGATTCCCCCCCCATTTCTGTGAAGAGCATCACAAAATTTGGTTTTGATTGGTACTGCATTGAATCTGTAAATGGCTTTGGATAGACTTTTTTTTTTCATTTTCACATTAGTAATTTTAATGAGCATGGGGTGTCTTTTCACCTTGTAGTATCTTCTTCAATCTCTTCAGAGAGGTAAAATTTTTCCTTCACCTCCTTGGTTAGGTCTATTCTGAGATTTTTCGAGACTATTGTGAATGTTTGTTATTGGTATATTGGAAGGCTACTGATTTTTGTAAGTTGATTTGGTATCCTGATACATTACTGAGTTTGTTTATTGTTTGTGAAAGGTAGAACTTTTGTGATATCTATAGAATCATGTCATATACAAATAGGATAATTCAGCTTCTATCCCTATTTGTATCCCTTTAATTTCCTTCTCTTGCATTATTGCCCCAGCTAGTACTTTGAGGCCAATATGGAAAAATAGTGAAAAAGAGACATCCCTGTCTCATGTCTGACCCCAATGGGATTGCTTCAAGCTTTTCTGCATTTAGTATGTAATGTTGGCTGTGGTTTTTTATATATACTCTTTATTATGCTAAGGTATATCTCCTCCTCTTTAGAACTTTTATCATGAAGACTTGTTGGATTTTGTCAGAGGCTTATTCCGCATCTATTGAGATGACCACATAATTTACTCTTTAAGTTTATTTACATGATGTTACATTTTTTACTTTATTCATGTTGAACAATCCCTGTAACTTAATTTGGTGAATGATCCATGCAAATTTCATCACCTGACTTTTTGGCACAGGTGTGAAGGCATTCAATAGAGAAAGGCTGATCTGACTGTAACATCTGTCACACTATTGGTCACCAGGCTTGATCTGGCTAATATGGCTGGCTAGCCAGGTGGCTACTCTTACTCACCCCTCCATGAGTATCCCTTCGAAAGCTGTGCACTTGTTTGAAAGGCATGAGAGGGAGATGCTGGAAGGAGAGGAGGGAAGGGAAGCTGCGATCAGGATGTAAACTAATTAACTAATAAAAGTAATTTAAAAATTAAAATAAATAAACCTCTTTTCTTTCTGGCTTAAAAAGTAAAATAAAGAGAGAGGGTGAGGAATGGAGGAGAGGGAAGGAGAGAGAGAGAGAGAGAGAGAGAGAGAGAGAGAGAGAGAAAGAGAGAGAGACTCCTCTCTGGTCAAGGGTCGATGAATAGCTGAGCTTCCTTCTAGAACCTTCAAACAAGTTCTCAATAGAGAAAAAAAGGCAGTCTTTAAAACAAATAGTATAGAAGCAGTTGCCCCTAGATGCACATGCAAACACAGTCATCTTTGATCACTCAGCTTATTCTAACTTAACTCAGAATGGATCATAGACATGACTGTACAACATGAAGCTGTAAAATTTTTGACAAAGCCATAGGTGAAAACTTCATCTCATACGGCTTAGCAAACAGTTCTTAGGTTTAGCATCATGCTTCATAAATGAAAAAAAATTAGGTTCCATGAAAAATTTAAAAAGAATCACCATATCAGAAGTTTTGTTACACGAGTATAACAGGTCAGGAAACTAGCAAGAGGCCATGAAAGGGAACAAAGAAACTTTAAGGAAGTGGGGAAGAGGGTGATAGAACATTTGTTGTATGAAAGTGGAAAGGGAATTCTGGAGTCAGAAGGGTTGAAGCAGAGAGGAAGTGCAAGGAGATGGAGGAGAGGAATGAATGAGAATCAACTAAAACTAAGGGGATATGAAGATACCACAATACAATTTATTCCTTTTCATGTTTGTAAAACATTAAAATATATATCTATATGTCTATGTATATATCATAAAGAGACAAACGGCAGACAGGCAAAAATATTTTCAAATCACACTTCCAGCAAAGGACTTAAGAACTCTCAAAACTAACTATCCAGTTGAGAACAGATCAAATGTATGAACAGCTGTTTCTTCAAAGTAGATGTGCAGTCAGGAAATAATACATGAAGAAATTGTCAGTATCATTAGCTATCAAGAAAATGCAAAGAAAAACCAGTAAAACATCCCTACATGAGACTCAAACACAAGAAATTACAGAAGATAACCCAATGAAGACTTTGAATATGTAGACTGTATATGTTTCTGTCTTGCCAACGACTGCAGATGGCTAACAGTTATCAATATGCCTTCAGTCAGTCTGCCCTGAATCTACCCATCTTCTTTCTCTCTTTCTCTCTCTCTCTCTCTCTCTCTCTCTCTCTCTCTCTCTCTCTCTCTCTCTCTCACACACACACACACACAAAGGTATCTCCTTGGGCATATGCTGCTTTGAACCTGTGATTCAAATGGGATTGACTGACTCAAGACCTCATATAATATTCATATTTAACCTTAAACACCTATGCAGTCGTGTTGGAATAGGATCCTAATGTTACCTCACCACCACAAAGCTTATTTCTATACTCAAGTTCTTCAGTACAGAAAGTGGAAGTGGTTTAAATGGCATAGTACATGTACATATTTCTATAGCCTTATAAAACTGATTTGAGACCTTGTGAAGAAATGGATATGTTATATATTTCTGCTACCTGGATTTTCCTGGGTAATTTGATGAAATATTTTATGTTTAATTAAATCAAAACAGTAAACACTGTCTCTAAAAAAAAAAAAAACAAAACAGGAAAGCATCCTTACAAGCCTACCAAAATGACTAAAAGTATGCTGGATGTGTTGGCTCACGGCCAGAGAGGCTAAGGCAGGAGCATCCAAGAAAGTTTGAGAGGACCCTGGGCTATGTAGATAAATAGTAAGACCTTATCTTGGTAAAAGAAAACAAAAAAAAATGTTTAAAAGGTAAAATAAAGAGTGGCAATACCAAATGTTGGTGAGGATTCAAAGCAACTGGAAAAATCATGCATTGTTGGTTTGCTTCAACTGATAATTGGTTAAAGAAACTAATATATTCATGCCATGGAATGCCACTCAGAAATGTGAAGGAATGGGGTATAGGTTCACCTAATGGCTTTCCTGAATCTCTTGGGAATTTTTCTGTGTGAAAAAATAGAGCCAACCTTAACAGGTATTTTTGGGGCTCTCAGAGTCTGAACCACCAGCCAAAGAACATACAGAGGCTGGACCTAGGCCTCCCTGCACATATGTAGCAGACGTATAGCTTGGTCTTCATGTGGGTCCTGAACAACTGGAGTGGGAGCTATCCTAAATGCTGTTGCCTGTACGTGGATATGTTCTTCTAGCTGGGCTGCTTTGTCTGCCTCAGTGGGAGAGGAAGAGCCTAGCCTCACAGAGAATTGATGTACCAGGGTGGGGTGGTACCCAGGATCCCCCAGCTGCTCAGAGGAGAAGGAGAGGGGGCATGGAGGGAGGGTTGTAGGAGAGTGACCGGGAATGGGGGGGGGGCAGTGAGCAGGATGTAAAGTGAATTAAGAAAATATATATGATTTAAAAGTATATAGATTTTGTCATTATTTACATACAATTCATGAATGCTTTAGGGGTGGGGAGCAGATTATCTGGCACAAACAGTAGGGTAGATAGGGTAGATAGGAAGTTGAGTCAGATTACAAAGGGTAGCCAGAAGGATGTGGATGTATGTGATGGGTGAGTTCTGCATTGTGTTAGCAAATACAGGAAATTACATGTAGCTGATAATGTTACATAGAGCTAAATATAGATACATAAACAAAAACAATTAAAAGAGGTAAAAAGATGAATGGATTGTAGCAATGTCCTAGTTTTATAAGATGTTTTCACTTGGGGTAACTGAGGAAAGAGCACATAGGAATAACAACACCACATTAATTGCTTATGACCCAAAGTTATTTCTAAGTTTTTTTAAAAGAGTAAATTAGCTTACAAGAAAGATAAAGATGAAAATTTATGTCTTTAATGACTTACTAAATAAATCCTGAATGGATCTGGCTCATTGGACAGACATGAAATTACATTGACCTAAATGGCTACAAGACTGGCTAGTGACTCCCCAAGCTTGAGTAACACCTTAGCATCTTGGTTCACTTTCTGGAAATTCTTGGCAAATTTGACTGAAAATAGCTTTAGTTGGAAAACCAAATATTTCCTATATAAATCTCCACACTTAAGGTTAGACATGAGGTAAAAATAAGATATTGTAATCCTTTCTTTTCCTCAGCCCTTCTTTGCTTGTTCGTGACTTTACAATATTGGGCTTTCATAGGCTTGTTCAACCTAACCCTGGTTACACAGTCAGCTGGAGAAACTAGGAGCAGAGCAGATTCTGTGAGTGGTGGCTACAGCCCCCACATGCCATCGCTGGGCTAAGGCCTTAGAACACATACTCTACCTGCTTCAGTTGAGCACTTTACTTCGGAGGAGCTTAGAGCATTTTTGGAAGATTTTCTTCAAAGCCCTTTTGATTGCTGATCCTCTGAGAGGACACATCTTGAGCTTGCCACTATTTTTACAAGATAAACTTTGACTTTTCATTGCACAAAATGATGAGGAATGTGCATTTCCCCAATTTTTTAAAAAGCATATAGACACCTTGACTGTTGGTATATATTCCTATGAGCTTTAACACATAGCTGCATGTGGTTATCACCACAGTCAGATTATAGACAAGTCCCCTCATCTCCAAAACTTCCTCCCTCCCCCACCTCCAACTCTTGGCAGCCACTGATGTAAGTAAGTCAGTCACTCTTACAGACTTTCTGAGCAGGTCATATAAATGGCTTCACACAGCAGGTGATTTTGAAACAGGCTTCTTTCATTCAGCATTGTCTGTGCAGGTCATCACACCCTTCCATCTGTGAACGGTTTGTTGAAGCACAGTTACTACTTTAAAATTGCTCCTTAGTTTTTCCTGTGATAGATTCTGTAAGCAGGGCTTTTGATGATGTAACAACAGTATAGTTTATTTGCAGGAAATCATATTTGGTCAAATCACTATTACTTAAATTTTTAAATCTATGTCCTAATTTCATCTGAGACATAAAGTAGAAAGTAATTTCTAAAAAAAAAAAAAAATGTTACTGCATTACAAAATCTGCCTACCTCAACTATTCTTACAGCACTTCTCTGACTCACTAGGAAACCTAGCAGGAGGTCTACTGTACTCACATGAGGTTCCTGCCAAAGGAGTCATCTGTGGAATTAGAGAGCCACACCTAATTAGAGCAATGCTTTAAGGTGTTCTTAATGCTTTAAGGTGCCATTCTGAGTAGCTTACAAGGTCTCTTGTTAAGGCATAACAAGCCAGAACTTTTCACTATTCTTGCACATTTTAGCCAAGGGGTTCCAGATCTCTTTGAATGATGTAGGTGTATCATTTAGGAAGCTATCCCATCAGAAAGTGGGGCATTGGGAGATTAGAAAGTACATTTTGATTGGATTTGTAGGAGAAGTCTTGGTGTGGTGTTCAGAACTAAGGAATGGTAACATCAACTGAATTATTAAAGATTTATTAGGGAATAGGCTTTGTCCATGTGTCAGCTGGAGATACTGGGTCCTAGGAAAGTGCGATACAGTCAGGAAAAAGTGACAAAATTTAAATGTACTGTGAACAAATTTTGCTTATTTTGTCTAGGTTACACCTTGACAGACTCAGATATGTAATTTAATAGCTATTTGCCACATTTGCTTTTGTCTTGTTTTAATTGTTAACCTCAGCTTTCAACTTGATAAAATCTAGAATCCTCTGGGAGAAGAGTCTCAGGACATTTCTGTGGGGAATTATATTGACTTTGTTAATTGAAATGGGAAGTGTTACCCACAGTGGATGGTACCATTCACTTGATCAGGATCTTGAATTATATAGAAAGGAGAAAGTGGTCTCAAGCATTCCTTGCCTTCTGCTTCTTGACTGTGGATGCAAGCTAACCATCTCTCCCAAGTTCCTCCTCCTGTGATTTCTCCACAACAAACCCTTCCTGTTTATTTTGTGAGTTTTTTCTTTAAATCACAGAAATAAAAAGTAATTATGACACACTCAGCTTTCTATCAAATGTATACTAAGAAAAAGCCTTAAAATCCACTTCAGTAAAAGGACTATGAACTCACTGCACTTAGCAAAAACTAGAGATAAGGCTATTCTTCCATTGCAAGACAGCTTTTGTTTATTTAGTTTTTCTTCCTTTTGTGTTAAAAGCCCTTTACTTTGTTCCCCAGTAGAAAGCCATCCTTGAAGTCCAACTATAAAAGGAACTCAATTGTTAAGTAGTGAAGACTGCCAGTTTATATAAGGGAAGGCACTTGCTACTAAGACATCATGATAACTCGAGTTTGATACCCAGAACCTGAGTGGTAGGAGGATGGAACTGACCTGTAAGTTGCCCTTTGACCTCTATATATTAACCGTGTACACACACACACACACACACACACATACACACACACACACACACACACACACACACACACACACGCATGCACTCGCACATAGTCAGTGGAGGGAAGGGATTTAGAGTCTGACAGGATTTATTCTGGAACTGAGTGTGCTAAGGAATCCTTACATGATGCATGCAGGAAGGGAGCATCCGTCTTGGCTAGGAACAATCAAGGCCTTATCCTTTGCACTAGTATTACTCTATACCTTTCCCCAATATAAACGCATGCAACTTGTGCCATGAATGATATCAGTGTAGTAATGTAGTATAGTTGCCTTTCTGCCAATTCGCTTCAATTGATACTTCTTCAACCAAATGGTTCAGAAAACAGACGGTTCCTTGCTTTTCTTCATCTGTAAAGGACTCTTATTGCATCCAAAGGATGATTAAAGCATTGAAGGAAGAATCAGAAGCACAGTTTTTAACCTTGGTTATCACCCTAAGCCACATAATGACAACAGCCCATGGTTAAATAAGAATGGCAACAGATTGACAGCTGCAGTGCTGAGGCAGACATGGCTTCAGTCCCAGAGGCTTTGGGCCATGACAGTTGGGAATAGGGCAGGTATATGGCCCAGGAAATGAGGGTACTGAGAAACAAGAATTCTAAGCATGGGGACTGGAGAGATGGCTCAGCGGTTAAGAGCACTGACTGCTCTTCCAGAGGTCCTGAGTTCAATTCCCAGCAACCACATGGTGGCTCACAGCCATCTGTAATGGGATCTGATGCCCTCTTCTGGTGTGTCTGAAGACAGCTACAGTGTACTTAAATAAATAAATAAATAAATTCTAAGCATCTTCAAATTAATAATCATAAAGGAAGTGATATTTGGAGATTCAAATCAGAGTGGGAAAGGAATGTCTAGGATATTCACAACCTTTCTGGTCAAGGCCCAAACACTTTAAAATAGAGCAGCTACTTCCCCTCCATTTTTTGTTGGCCTTGTTTTCCATTTCAGTTGTTATCATTCTTATCCAGCCTCCTGTCAGGCTACACACTAGTTATCTAGGGTGTTGAAACTGTCTGCCGAAAAGGCTGACACCCAGACAATCCCCAGATTCCAGAAATGTGACCTGCATCTACCTCCCCTGGTACAAGGACCAGAAGGCAATGTGGCATCCCCACATCCCTTGCTCAAGGGATTGAATCACAACTGCACAAAAACAGTTATTCAGGGAGAAACCTCTGGATGTGCTAATAAGTTCTGGTTGTAAGACTCAGCTCATATCTACACAAATTGCCTAGGGGTAGATTTGATGACAGAGCCAGCTTAGTACTTACTGAGAGTCTGAGGTATCTGAGGTCCATGTTCCCACATCTGATGTGAAGGAACTACTTAATAGCTTGGACCACTACATTTAGAGCAATCACTTTCCACGTGGCCACTTAGAAAAGCTCTTTGTTCACAAGAAGAGATTGTACAGATGATTCTAAATACTCTTATCCTCAGCCCTGAGAAAGGACAAGGTTTACTCATAAATCAGATGTACCATCTTTTCAAAGAAAGGGCAATGTGCTTTTTAGTCACAGTCCTCGTCTTGAATTATTTTTAACCTTCAGAATAGCTGTTAGGAACATAGATGTCGAGTTGTTGTTAGCAGTGTGGAAGAAAGTGTGCAGCTTTATATGCCCAGTGAAGCTCTGAAAGTTGGTAAAAAGAGATGAAGAGTTGAGGCAGGAGTATAACACCCTTTATTTCATATGTACTAAAATATTCTTGGGGCTGAGAGAGGAATCCACAGTTCAAAGTATTTCCTGTGCAGGCATGAGGACTAGGGTTCAGGTCCTTATACATGCATAAAAGCTGGGCATGGTCCCCATAAATGCTTATAACCCTAGAATTGAGGATCTCTGGAGTTTACTGGCTGCCAATCTAGCAGGGGAAAGCTAGTTTTAGGTTCAGGAGACCCTTTGTCTAAATGGAAATAGGTGAAAAATGATCAAGATGGGCACCTCATGACTTCTCCTGGCCTCTGTACGGCATGCACAAATGCTATATATACATACACAATTATTTTTTTGTTAAATTTTATTTAGTTTAGTTTTTTACTGAGACAGGGTTTCTCTGTGTAGCCCTGGCTGTCCTAGCACTCATTATGGAAACCAGGCAAGACTGGAACCCAGAGATCTGTTTGCCTCTGATCTCAAGTGCCGGGATTAAAGCCATATGCTACCAATGTCTAGCTACACATATAATCCTTTTTTTCCATTAATTTATTTACTTTACATACTGATTCCTGCCCCTCTCCTATTCCCCTCCTCGCACAGTCCCTTCTCCTCTGAGAGGGTGGAGCTCTCCCCCAGGTTTTCCCCCACCCTGACACATCAAGTCTCTGCAGGGCTAGGCTCATCCTTTCCTACTGAGGCAGACAAGACAGCCCAGTTACAGGAATGTATTTCATAGACAGGCAACAGCTTTTGGGATAGCTCGAGTTCCAGTTGTTTAGGACCTACATTAAGACCAAGCTACACACCTGCTATATATATGCAGGGAGGCCTAGGTCAAACCCATGTATACTCTTTGGTTGGTGGTTCAGTCTCTGAGAGCCCCAAGGGTCCAGGTTAGTTGACTCTGTTGGTCTTCCTGTGGAGTTTCTGTCCCCTTCATGGTCTGCAATCCTTCCTCCTATTCTTCCATAAGAGTCCCCAAGCTCCATCCACTCTTTGCCTGTGGGTGTCTGGATCTGTCTGAGTCAACAGCTGGGTGGAGCCTCTCAGAGGACAGCCAGGCTAGACTCCTGTCTGCAAGCAAAACAGAGTGTCATTGGTAGTGTTAGGGATTGGTGCTTGCCCATGGGATGGGTCTCAAGTTGGACCAGTTATTGGTTGGTCCTTCCCTCAGTCTCTGCTCCATCCCCTGTGACTGCATTTTTTTGTAGACAGGATAAATTTGGGGTTGAAAGTCTTGTGGGTGGGTTGGTGTCCCTATTGTTCCACTGGTGTTCCTGTGTGGCTACATGAGGTGGCCTCTTCAAGCTCCATATCCTTAAGTCACAGCTAAAGTCTTAACAACAACTGTGGGGAAAGTTAGAAGAATTTCATCATCTTCTCTAAAGTTAGCAGAACTTTAAAGTTAGGAGTAGGAAAATAAGGCAGTCTGAGTTTTCCCCATCTGAGCTGTCGATTTGCTCTCAGGACAAGGTATCACCTCCTGTGACTCCCACTCCCTTATATTTACTGCATTTTATAATTTTCTGGAAATTTTGGATTGTCTCCTGTTCACTGAGCTTACAAACAGAAGATGATCGTCTTCAACTCAATTGTACCAAGGAGAGCAACTGACATAGCTTTTAGAAAGATCTAAAGCAGTGGTTTTCAACCTTCCTAATGCTGTAAGCCTTTAATACAGCTCTTCATGTTGTGGTGACCCCAACCATAAAATTATTTTGTTGCTACTTCACAACTTTAATTTTGCTACTGTTATGACGTGTAATGTAAATACTCAATATGCAATATATCTGATATGTGTCCCATGTGAAAGGGTCTTTCATTCTCCCAAAGGAATAGCCACCCACAAGTTGAGAACCACTGGTCTAGAGGAACCAGAAATCCAAGAATCAGGCTGTTGCTATGGAAGGAGCCATAGAAACCCCTAAGGCCAGCTCCTGCACTTTCTCAGAGTCAGACAGAGCCAGGCAGAGGCGTTGCTCATATTATATTTCTCATTCCTCTTATTTTTCCCCCCAGAGCATGTTGCATGACCTTGTTGCTACATGCTCCCCTTTCTAATTGTGATCTGTAAAGGTTATTTATCAGCATTCTGGGGGCACATAGCCAGTTAGGTGTTAAGTGGAATGGATCCAGATGCTCACAAATGCTAGAGACAGTTCTACCCAGAATTAACTCTCCTCCCAAACACTCATACCTGGGATTCCCAGCAATATTCCTTGCTGGGAAGTGCTGACATTTTCCTAGGTTCTGTCATGACTCTTCCTTTCTTCTCTTAAGATTAGCTCATGTTCACAGCTGGCTTCTCTGGGAAATAAAAGAAAGATGGAGAATTGGAAAGTTTTTTACTGCTGTTGTGATGTTTCTCTGCCTATCATGAGAATTAATGCCTTTTTTCCAGCTCAGTGCCAACTTTTCCACCTGTCCACCTTACACCACTCTTTAAGCTTCTCTGGTACCTTTGTAACATCAATAAAATCTCTGTGTCATTTTAATAAAAAAACAAAAGCTTTTGAAAGCTTGCCGTATCCTCTTGATTACCTTGTCGGCTAGTATCTCAACAGAAGACTATCTAGTGATGTCTCTGACATTGTTATCTGTTCTTTGGCTGCTTTGGAGCCCCTTGTAGGTCCACATGAAGTTTAGGATTGGTCCTTACTTCCATAAGAAGTGCCATTGGAATGTTTGGGTTTTTGTTTTGTTTTGTTTTGTTTTGAAATTACATTGAATCTGTGGGTTGTTTAGCATAATATGGGCCTCTTAAGAGCATTAATTTGCTCCACCAGTGAACGTAGGGTACCTGTTTAAATTCATTTCACTAGTGTTTTAGAATGCCCAGTGCCTTTTATCTCTGATTAATTCTGAAGTAATTTCTTTTTGTTGATAATGGAAATGGTATTATTTCCTTCTTGTTGTTAGTATGTAAAATATTTCTACTTTTTTTTTGTATGTTCATTGTATGTTACATAACCGTAGCAGGTTCTAGCAGGTTCTTTTGTGAAGAATTAAAAGGTCTCTACACAATGATCATATAATCTAAAGATAGATTGCTGTCCTTATCCACCCCCACCCCTTTTTTGACTTACAGGACCTCACAAATACTAGGCAAGTGCTCCATCTAACACACACACACACCTTTCACTTCTAATGTTAAGGCTTTCAATTTTCCTTGCCCACTTGATAAGGCTAGGACTTGCATTGCAGTGCACAATAGAGATGGCAAGAGTGGATACTCCTCCTGTCCTCCCCATCTAAGGGAAAATGTTGTCAGTTTGTCCTCAGTAGCTGTGATATTCCTCATGGGCTTTCCCATATAGCCTTTGTCTTGTGACACTCCTTCTGTACCTATTTTGCTAAGAAATTTTCTTCCTTAAAGGATATTGACTTTTTATCCAAGTTCCCTTTCTATACCTTTTGAGATACCTGCAAGGTTTTTGTCTCCCATTCTTTTTAATGCAATATGTCATACTGATTTATTTTCCTACATTGAAACATCCTCGCATCTCAGGGATAAACCCCAGTTGACTGAGTTATTTGTACTTTTTAATGTGCTGGTGAATTTAGTTTGCTATCATTTTATTGACAATTTTAAAAAACTCTTTTGTTCAACAGGAGTATTGCTCTGCAGTTTTCTTGTATGGTGTCTGGCCTTGGAACCTCTCTGCTGCTGGCCCTGAAAAATGGGCTTTAAGAGTGTCTGTTCTCTCTCTCTCTCTCTCTCTCTCTCTCTCTCTCTCTCTGTGTGTGTGTGTGTGTGTGTGTGTGTGTGTGTGTGTGTGTGTGTGTTTAAAAAGTTGAAGAAAAATTGTTAGTAGTTGTTTGACTATTTTGGAGTCCTCACCTGTGAAGCAATCTACTTCTGGCCTGGGCTGTTTTCGTTGTTGGATGCATTTTGGTTAGTGATTCACTTTGTTACTGGTCTGCTAAACCTTTCTGTTTCTTTCTCATTCAGTCTTTGTCAATTGTGTGTTCATAAGTTCATCTGTATCTTCAAGGTTTCTTATTGTGTCAGTGTGCACTTGTTCATAATAGTCCTTTTATAATGTTTTATTTTGTCATCCAATATAATGTCTTCAATATCATTCCTGATTTTTGAGATATTTTTCCCCTGAGTTTTGCTAAGGGTTTGTTGATTTTCTCATTGCATTGGATGGGGAAAATTCAGGATGTGTCTGTTAAGCTCATCTCATTTATACACTTGTTTATGTTAACATACCTCATTAATTTTCTGTATGGCTTCCGATTATTTATTGAAAGCCATGTACTGAAGTCTACTACTATTACTTAAATTGTCAGGTTCCCATTTCTTCTACTGCACACACAAACACACAGTTCTCTGATACCAGGCGGGAAAATATTTCAAATAGCCATATTTCTCTGTTGAACGTACCCTTTCATCATTATATATTAATTTATGTTTCTACTTGCAGCTTCTGTCTTTTTCCCAGTGTGTGTGTGTGTGTGTGTGTGTGTGTGTGTGTGTGTGTGTTAGTGCATGCATGGGCAGGCATGTGGAGGAGAATCTTCCTCCACGATGCTCTTGAGGCAGGAGCTCTCAGTTGAACCCAGAGAATGCTGACACAGTGTGATTAGGCAACCTGCTCCAAGGATCTCCTGTCTCTGTTTCTGATCTTTGGAATTATAGGCAGGCTGTCACACCCACCTGATATTTATCTGGGGATCCAAACACTAGTCCCCACAGTTGTATGATGAGCACTTAACCCACTGAGCCATCAATCTAGCCCTACAATCTAACTTAAAGCATTTTTTTCTCAATAAGTATAGCTACAAATGGGCTTTCATGGTAACTGGCATGTAAAACGTGTGTCCTTGTATCTAAAGTGAGTCTCGTATGAAACACATTGCTTCATGTTTGGTTTAGTGTCTTTATTCTTTATGCATATTGTGTTTTTTATACATTCAGATGCCTCCAAACCTTTTTTGGGGACTTTAACAATTTATACTTAATTATAGGTAAGTAAGGATCTACTATTGGTATTTTAATTTGTGTGTGTGTGTGTGTGTACAATGCTAACACAAGGTAATACCACTAAGCTAAATCTTCAGCTTTTGTATGTCTTTCTCTCTTATCATCTTTTGAGTTTTTATCTTTTGGTATTTTATAATTTAGTTATTGGAGCAAGTACTGCAACCTTTTGCTAAGTTGCTTCTTATCTTTACAATAATCTTCCTTCCATCATCTTGCAAATTGATCAAAGCCTCTCACATTATAGAGTTAATATTAGGGTCCTCCTGTAACCAGAGGAAGCTGTGGAGTTTAATCTCCATCCCTCTATGATCTATCAGGTTTTATGTTCTAATGAAAAGACAACTTCAACCCAGTTCTATCAGTCATACATTTTTAGCAGTTCAATGTAGTCCGACAAATTTGCTTTTGTAAACTCCATTAGGCAGGAAAGCTTCCCTAAATGTGTACGAGAGTTCTCCCATAGTAGTGGTGTAACTAACTATCTAGGCAGAATATGGAACCATACACATTCCTCAGTGCAACTTGGAGGTTACCATTTCCTTAGGTCTCATTCATATGAGGGCAGACAGAATGTCTATATTTAGAGTACTGTTTATTTCACCAATAAAAGACCCCTGAGTGCTACTGAGTGAACCCTCTTAGGTATATGTAGATATAGGTAGAAGATGGAAGCTTTTCTGCAGCTGTCTCAGACGTGTGACTCATACCTAAGCCCTTTCAGATATAAACTAGATACTGCTGCAGTGTATCCCTTTGTAGGGGACTTCAGATAGTAGCTTTCTCTAGAGTGTTAACATGTTTATGTATACATGTACAAGTATAGGAGTATGTATGTATCTTTTACTGCCTGTGTTATTTATTAGGTAAATTATAACATCTAACACATCTATCCTATCATGAATATTTGTCTATATTTTTTTCATGCATTAAACCCTTTCTTTGCCATAGATCTCTATTGCCTGTGAAATACAATGCAGATTATTTAAGTGCTGCGTAGGATTTCTGGATCTGTCTCTTACCTCTTAGCATTATACAGAGTAGTTAGCTTCTACCTGTGATGCTGTTGTAGCCTTCTGAGTGGGCTTATGCTCCACCCCTGCCTGGGGCACGTCTTCCACTTTCCTTCGTCTGGCTCACTCTTACTCATATTCTGTGACTCAGCTCTGGCATGAATGTTTTCAAAAAGACTTTGCCTATAATCTCTCTGCGTTATGCTTATTTATCTATTATTTGTATAGTGTTGGCACTGTGCTAAAAAGCATTCTAAGCCTTCTTGAGCCTCATAATTCTACAACTTTTGTTTTGTTGTTACCCTACTTTTTGGAAGAGGAAGCAGAGGCATCAGAGTTTTAGATCACCCATGCTCAAGTATGTTAGAAGTAGCAAAAGTTCATACAACATGTAAATGGCAAATTCACACTGCAAACATGGGCAACATGATTTTGTAGTCTATACCCACATACTGTTTTGTTTGGTCTTCAGATTGGGGTTTTCACCATTTCCCAAGCTGCTTTAGAAACTGTGGACACAAGCAATCCTCCTGCCTTAGTCTCATGGTGTATATTCTTTTAATTCATATGCTGTGGTGCTTCCCAATGTTCTTTCTATGCATTCTCAAAGTACCTTAGGAATGCCTCTACCTTAGTGTTTAGTGTATAGTTTTAAAATACCTTTTTGTATATATGTCTACTACTCTACATAAGTCTCGTAATGCTTATCAGCATCTGAGACAGTATAGTACACTGGTTAATGGATAAGATTATGAAATTTAGAATCAGACAATACCTGAAGTTCAGTCCCGTCTTATATACTAGCTGTGTACAATGACACATCTTATTTAGCCAGTTTATGGCTTTTTTGCTCATTTTTCAAGTAGGACTGAGAATACCTTACTATTAGAAAGAACAAAATGTTAGGATGTATCAAAAATTCCTGTCAGAATATATAGTAATAAACTCTTATTAATGCTTGGCCATTGCAACTAGTTAGCATCCCTGTATCTCCAGAAAACAGCATGGTGTCTCAGAAATAGACATTTGAAAACTATTTGTTGAACCTGAATCATTAAAGTTTGGGCTGATGCAGACATGTGAAATGTGACTTGGTATATGAGTTAACAAGTGATTACCTGTAGTTAAGCACAATATGTTCTTGCCCAATATGCCTACAGGAGTTTTATCCCAAAGGTTGGTTAGCCATATCACTCTGTAGTCGTGCAACTAAAAAAGCACCCTGCTCCATGCAGCCATCAGTTTAATGCAGTTGAGTCCAGCAAGGATAGATAGCACATCACTTCAAACTCAGTCTCATTTGTTATACATCATCTCATCATCTTTCGAAACGATAAAAAGTGCTGTTGCAATTGTTTCTTTTTCTTAGAACAAGGACTTCAGGATGCTACAGTGCTGTCTACTTTTTCATTCCTCCCAAAATTCAGAGACATGATCACTGATGGAAGCAAGGTTAACCTAGAGGTGCTGCAGCAAGATCCTCAAGGCATAGACAAATCGGTGGCTATTAGAAAATCCTCCTGATTGGAGGTCAATGGATTCAGAGAATGCAGACAGATGTATCAGCTGATCATACATGAGGTTTTTCTGCCCCATGTTCAAAGTTCTGGCCAGTGGGCTTCCATTCCCCTAATGTCCTAAAGGGTTGTATTGCTCTCAGATATGACAAATATATCTATTTTAAGATTTTTCTCTTGATCTTGGGTACAAGAAAGTGTATTTAATTTATACCTGAGGTCTTTTATTGTTATAATTTTCTTTATTCTTGAAATTTTCATACACTAAAGTTCTATGAAGTATGATCATGTCTACTTCCCCATTTCCCTAAACCTCCCTCCAATTTCCCTCAAATCTCTCTCTTAACTTTATGTTTTCTTGTTTGTTTGCTAAGTCCAATTAGTACTGCTCATATACGGGTGTCCGGACAACCATTTAGACATAGAAACCTACCAGTGGGAATACCCTCCAAACAGAATGATTCTTCCTCCCCCAATAGCACCTTGGTACTGGTTGAGCCTGGAAAGCACCTGCTCCATCTCTTCCATGCTTTTGGCTGCTTTGATCTTGTATAAGACTTGCATAAGTAGCCATAGACATTATGAGTTCATGAGTTCACTGGCTACATTATGTCTAGAAGACAGCATTTCGCAGTACTCCTCCCTAAACGTTAGTTCTTACATTCTTCTCACCTTCTCTTCTGTGATGTTTACCTGGGATATTTTCTCATTACAAGATTCTCCAAAGTGACTGGGGCAGTCTGAAAAGTACATTTTTTTTCATCCTTTTTCCAAGTGAAACTTATAGAAGAAGTAATTGAACCAAACATCAAGTAATCCCCATCCTCACCTAAAATCTGGCAATTTGGTTAAACTTCTCATGGCTTATGATGCCATTTCTTCTTCCACATGTGCTAGTGTATAAAACTTTATCGCCACCAGCAAAAATAAGTCTAGTGGAAGAGTCTGACCTCTTAGGTGCTGATGGAGTTTACTTGTAGGCATGTGTGATGTGGTATGGTGTGGTGTGGTGTGGTGTGGCATGGTGTGGCATGGCGTGGTGTAGATTTGGGCAGGAAGGCCTTGGA
Organism: Tokudaia tokunoshimensis; assembly: GCA_036184795.1. Taxonomy (NCBI): domain Eukaryota; kingdom Metazoa; phylum Chordata; class Mammalia; order Rodentia; family Muridae; genus Tokudaia; species Tokudaia tokunoshimensis. Next base: position 105,130,847 of record BTHU01000023.1, read on the forward strand.
GAAGGTATTCAGTCAGATGATAAAGAGTTGTAAGTGTGTACCACAGTTGAGGGAGTATGGCTAGACATAAGCATGGACATAATACACTAGGGTGTAATGTCTTTGATTTTTATGCTCAAGTTAAGGCTGAGATTGCCATCTATCTGTCTTTCTCTCCAAATGGCAGAAACAAATGGTGGTGAATTCAGAAAAATGTTCATCCCTAGAAAAGACCACTGGCTAAAAATAAGATGTATTTACTGAGTCAGGTTCTACCACTGGCAGGTTCTGTAATGGTGATCAGGTCTCCTCATTTGCAAGATAGAGCTATTGGGGTACCACACCAAGGTGGTGGGAGGATTTTGTGAAAGCTTGAAAATATGCTCTAGATATGTTACTGAGAGACTGTTACTGAAATGTAGAGACCCCCTGAAAGCTAGGTGCTCACAGACCCTCAAGAAATGTGTGTTAGGTACAGAGAAGAAAAGGGGTGTTTTCTGTGTTGTTGGGGGTGGGACCCAGGGCCAAGCACATGCTAGGAAAGTACTCTACTCTTGATTTACAACCCAGCTTAAGAAAGGACTGTATTTAAATGAAGAAACCACAGCTCTGAGATCTTTACTCACTCCTCTGTGGTTGAGCAGGAGTGGTGCCAAAACTCAATGTGAATTACTTCAGTGTTTTGCACAAAGACCTTGGAAACCCATTTGTATTCTTTTGGAAAATGTGAGTGGCTATTGGTGAGAGTCTCAAGGATAGTAGAAAGCTGCTGGCGAGAATAATTAGAGGCTGGCGGATGATTTCTGATTCTAGTAGTTTAGTCCCTGTATATCTTAACCTACATTAACTTTTGAGTGACTTGATAGCTTCTTAAACTGGAAAAGTAGGTATAAATCTTTTTTACTTTTCTGAAAATATTTCTACTTCTGCTGATACAGAATTCTAATAAAAACAATTCCATTTTATGTATTTTGAAAAACCTTGTAAATTATGGTTCTGTTTTGTGTGAACTACATATCATAGCTTTGAGAATGCCAAGGAAGAGAGAGCTAGAGTTGGTACCCTGAAAGGGAGACTGTGTCTGATAAATAGATAAAACTATTTCTATAGTGACACCTCAGAGAGAGAGAGAGAGAGAGAGAGAGAATGAGAACAAGTGAAATTAGAGTGAGCTGCTGTAAAGAACTGTACTCTGAGTTCAGGTTTATAGAGGAGGGGCCATGAGCATGTACCTGTGTGGGGGGATGTGGAAGGAGGACAGAGAGGCAGAAAATAAGACAGAAGGATGGACAGGGATGAATTGAAGGAGCACATGCATGTGGAAGGCTCCCAGTACCCACTAACTAGATTGGAAACCCCTGATGCTTGTATTAATATCTGGTTATCGAAGACTTTCTAATCTTAAACTTTGTCAGTCACTACTGTCTTCAGTTTTCAGAGAAATGTGGCCAAAAGGAAGAAAAAGAGAAAGATGTATTCAAATTCCTCTCTAAGGTGATTTTACGAGTCGACTAAACATCTGCCCCTCCTGGGAAAGTACATTCTGATACCTTCCTACCACTTACTTCACCAGCTTGTTGCTACTATTCTTCCCTCCTTTGTCCTTGGCCTCATTAGCCAATGCCTACCATGATCTTTTGAAGAATTTTCTTGCTACCTTTTGCTAAAAATATATTTGACTAGCTTCGTCAAGAGTTTTCAAAAATTAAAGGCTCAAACAAATTTGGATTTAGGCATTCCAAAAAGGAATTTTGCTTGTTTTTGTGGGGTTTTTTTTTGGGGGGGGTTGTTTTTTTATTTTTTTTTTTTTTTTTGGTTTGGTTTTATGACAGTCTCATGTAATCTGGGCTAGCCGTGAACTTGCTATGCAGCTGAAGATGACCTTGCACTTTTGTGTAACTGTGCCTCCTCATTCACTTTCTGAGTTCTGGCATTATGGGCATTCATGTACCAGCACAAGTGGGAATTTAAGTAAATCTTATACCTTTGCTGCAGAGATTCTGTCCTTCCTCCCTTAAAGGATGGGAAAGTTTATTTATTTATTTATTTATTTATTTATTTATTTATTTATTTACTGCGTATCACACACCCACGTGTCTATGTGAGCTTGCCATGGCACTTGTGTGGAGTTGGTCTCCCCTTCAATTTGGTTTCAAGGCAGAGGCTCTTGTTTCTGCCCCACTGAGTACTCCAGGCTAGCTGGCCAGTGACTTTCAAGCTGACTCTCCTGACTCTGCCTCCCATAGTCCTGTAGGAAGCCTGTAATTACAGATGCTTGCTACCACATCCCATCTTTTTATGTGAACACTGAGGATCTAAACACATATCTTCAGGTTTGTGAGGCTTCTGTAACAAGTGTTTTCATTGGCTAATCCATCTCTCTAGCCTAGGACAGAATAATTTAGGTGACATTTTCTCTTTGACTAAAGTAGAAAAACCTTTCTTCCTGCATGTTCTTGAATATAACCTATATTTGGGAGAATTTTGAATAGCGTTTTATGTAAAATCGTTGCTTAAGGCCATTCACTTAGCAAACTCTCACCTTTTATTTCTTTGTCAAATAAAGGAACTGAATTCAACTGTTGAATTTCAAATTTGTGTGTTATCATATAATTTTAATAAGTGTCTGAAGATGGATCCTTGAGGTGAAGGGAGAAGCTTTAGAGTTCATCATAATCTTTTCCTCCACACCCACTGTATTTTACATAAAATGACACAGATTTTCTTAATAACTTTAATGGCGTGCTATTAGAATATAGCTGCAACATTAAGCCGGGAGAATTATCAGTGCTAAGTATGCTCCAATTTAGAATGCATGAATAAGTTCTCTAAAACACTTAAGAACATCCATTTTCCTCAGCTAAATGATCTGAAAGTTCAAAAGGTAAAAGAAACATTTCTTCTTATACGAAAAGTGGCATGCATTTCAGCGTTGTGTGTGTGTGTGTGTGTGTGTGTGGTGTATGGTGCTAGAGGTTGAAACCAGAGCATCCCTGCCACTGAGCTACATACAGTCTCCCCAGACTTTCCTTTTTATTTTGAGACAGAGTATCACTAACTTAAGCAAACTGGCTCTGGGTTCACTGTAGGCCAGTGAAGCCTTGAACTCATGGACCCTCTATCTCAACCTCCTGAGTAGCCAGAAACACAGGCTTGTGTCACCAACTTTGACTCAGAGTAGAGGTTTCTCCTCTCCTCTCTTCTCTCTTTCCCTCTCCTCCTTCCTCCCTCTCCTCCTTCTCTTTTCTGGTATTTTGGAGACAGAATTTCATGTAGGTAGCATTTGTTGCCATTGTGTTATTGATGATAATCCTGCTGATGGGTGAGGTAGACTCTTAAAATATATATTTTTTTAAAGACAAAGTCTCATGTATCTTAGTTTGACCTAAAATTTGCTTATAGCCAAGGATGACCTTGAACCCCTGATCCTTCTCTCTATATCCCAAGGGCTGAGCTTACAGGTATCATGTTTGGACTCAGACTACAGTCTTGATAATCATTAGTAAGCTCCTTGATGGTACATTTAAAATGACCCTTGGCAGTTTCATGCCAACTATGTATGGTGTGTCCCCTTCCCTGCAGGTGTCAGAGATTTACAGATCTGTTGGGGTACTAGTGGCTCTGTTACTTCAGTGTTCCACTACTACTCCACTGGTAAGAACTTGCCTTACATAATGCAAGAGGAACTGACAAATAATGGTTAAGATGATAAAAGAGTGATTAGGAGATTCAGGGGTGGGGTGAAGGCTAGCTAAAGCACCTTTACCCCAGTTTTGCCTGTCACTAAGTTATTGTCTCAATCCTAAACCTACTCTCCTCTACCCTGCTTTGTTAGGCTAGCAAGAGCACAGGGCAAACAGAATCTCTGCCTTGTCGACTGACTCTGTTTTAGGTTCTCCCACTCGGGATTAGTAGAGAAGAGATTGAACAACTGCAGGACTTGTTCCTTCCTGTTTACTGACTGTGGGTTTCCTGTCTGCTCAGGCTTCCTGTGAGCATCACTTCAGCCTTGATACTTCACTCTGGAAATAGCAAATCTTCCCTATAGCACAAGTTGATCCACTTTGCAGCTCTTTGGTCTACTTGAAAGAATTAGCCACATCCCACTTCACTCTCAAACACCAAATGAGAGGTCTGTGCCCCTCCACAGACCTCTCTATCCCAGGACCACGGGATCTTCCCTCCATCAGTTAACATAATATACTACCTAGGTTATATAGATTAATCAGGTTTTATCTGTTCAGCACCCACCTACCATTTTTGAATGGTCTTGTGGTTGATTATATGGCATTTTCCAGAAGGTACTTATTTCTGTAACCACCACTGCCACCACATCCAAGATGAAATTTCCCCATGTCCTATCATTTTTATGTTCGCTCTTACCACCACTTCCTTCTTGACAGCCACATATATGTTCAACATCTCTCTAGTTTTTGGTTTGGAGAATGTTGCATAAATAGAAGCATATGGTGTGTAATCATTTCAGAATTGACTCTTTATTAAACATGGTGTCCTTAAGATCTATTCAAGCTGTTGGATGTATTAAGGATTGGTTTCTTTTGGTTGTTAAGTAATATTCCACAGTATAAGTATAGAAGAATATATTTATTCATTTATAAGATGAAGAATATTTAGTTTGCTTTTAATTGGGGATATTAAAATGGCTGTGAACATTTGAGTAAAATTTGTTTTCAGATAGGATCTCTCTGTGTAGCTCAGGCTGGCCTTGACCTTGTGATTGTTCCAACTTCAGATTCCCGGCTTCTGAGATAATAAGCACCCCGTTTGTGGATAGGGTTTTGGGCGAGCATGAAATTCATTTTTTTCTATGATAAATGCTGAGGGGTATTATTATTAGGCCACATGGTAACTGTATGTTTAAGGTTTTCAGAAATTACCAGAATTATTCTAAAAGTAGTTATATTATTTTATATCATCATGCATGAGTCCTAATTCCTATCCTTATTAGCATTTGATTCATTTTTTGTGTTAGCTATTTGGATAGGTGCATAGTAGCATCTCACTGTGTTTTTAATTTGGATGTCTCCTTTGACTGGTGATGTTGGACATCTCTTGTGAATATATGTGTTATGTGTATCATTACTGATGATTTTTAAAAGTCTTTTGCCTATTAAAAATTGGAGTTAGTTACCTAGGTTAAAGGATTTTTTTAAAGTACATTCTGGTGTTTCACAATTAAGCTCTGTCTGTAGGCTATTTTTTTTTAATCCTTTTCACATAGTCTTTCAGAGAACAAAGTTACATGAATGTTTCAATGACATTGACTTTCTCCCTTTTTGTATTATGCATTTGATGTATTGTCTATGTACCCTTCACTAAATTTCAGTTTATGACATTTTCTCTCATATTCTCTTCTAAAAGTTCTATAACCGTATTTTAATCAACAATCCAATTTGAGTTAATTTTTTTTGCGTAAGCAAGGAGAGTTAGGCTTCAGTTTACCACTCTCGTCTTGCACATAGATCTCTAATTTTGGCAGCACCATTGTTGACCAGTGACGACAATAACAATTTCAGGCTTCTAGTGGTTATTTAAGGGCTTCAGGTCTGCTGAGTTGTTTGGAAGTTGCAAGACTCTGTACCAAGTTTGCTTCGTGCTAACATGTATCATAGCAGAGGATGCAAGACAAACAGATTTGGAAAGATCCATGGACTAGGCAGAATCCTGCAAGGTTAGGCTCAGAATTGCCCCCTTATGAAATGGCATAGGACATACAGAGAGAACAACCCTGACTTGGAAAGCTGGGACCTTACAGAATCGGGGCAGATGTGACCTGTAGCTTATCTGAATCCTGGCAAAACAGCTTATTATTCTGTCAGAACACAAGGGAATGGGAGGTTCCTTTTGTTTGATCCCACAAGGATCACAAAGACATGATACTTTGGGGCATTTGTTCTCCATGTTAGTGACCTTAGAAAGACTCTTGTGCCTTGTTGCCAAATCTGTCTGGGCCTCCTATTAAATTACTTTTGCAGTTTGGTAAAAAAAAAAAAATCACTTCAATTAAGGAATTGACACCTAAAAATTCCTCAGTTCACAAGGAAATCCCTTCTTTGCCTCTTCCCCTTCTCCAGGCAACCATCCCAGACAGTCACAGCTTCTGTCACTTCACATGACTTTGCAGTTTTTAGAATTTACAATTTGAGGGGCTGGAGAGATGGCTCACTGGTTAAGAGCGGTACCTGCTCTTCCAGAGGACCTGGGTTCAATTCTCAGCACTATATGGCAGCTCACAACTGACTGTAACTCGTCTGTAGCTCCACTTTCACAGACAAACGTGCAGACAAAGCACCAATGCACATAAAGTAAAAACAAATAAATCATTTTTAAGAGAGTTTACAGTTTGAAATATAAATACATTTTATATTTTCAAAGTGTATTAAAAAGTAAACTATATTCTGAGATATAAATTTATATATTTTTATATCTATATGTTGAATCATACCTTGAGTTACATATCTTCTAGCTTCTTTGAGCATAATGATTTGGACATTCACACACTTAATACAAGTATATAGCCCATTTTTTTGGCTGAATGAGTATATTTTATTGTGTCCATGTACTATTGAGTATCGCTTGTCCCAAATACTAGGGATCAGAAGTGTTTTAGATCTTTTTTTTTTTTTTTTTTTTTTTTAGAGTTTTGGCAATTATTTTTATTTTTGAATTCCCATCTTTATGTATGATTTTTTTTGTAATTTGTTTACATTTTTTTTTTTTAATTTAATTTTATTTTATTTTTTTAATTTACATTCCAAATCACTTCCCCTTTCCCGTTTCCTCCCTCCCCGAAAGTCCCATAAGCCCCCTTCCCTCCCTCTTTTCTCCGTTCAACCCCCTCTCATTACTCTGTCCTGGCGTTCCCCTACATCCAGTCTTTCCAGGACCAGGGGTCTCTCCTTCCATCTTTTTAGAAATCTATTGATATGCTGATTGTGTCTAGGGTATTCTGAGATTCTGGGTCAATATCCCCTTATCAGTGACTTCATACCATGTGTGATCTTTTGTGATTGGGTTACCTCACTAAGGATGATATTTTCAAGTTCTGACCATTTGCCTAGGAATTTCGTGAATTCATTGTTTTTAATTGCAGAGTAGTATTCCATTGTGTAAATATACCACATCTTCTGAATCCATTCCTCCGTTGAGGGACATCTGGGTTCTTTCCAGCTTCTGGCTATTATAAATAAGGCTGCTATGAATATAGTGGAGCATGTGTCCTTATTGCATGCAGGTAAAGTCTCTGGGTATATGCCCAGGAGTGGTATAGCCGGATCCTCCGGAAGTGTCATGCCCAGTTTTCTGAGGAGCCGCCAGACTGCTTTCCAGAGTGGTTGTACCAGCCTGCAATTCCACCAGCAGTGGAGGAGTGTTCCTCTTTCTCCACATCCTCGCCAACAACTGCTGTCTCCTGTGTTTTTGATCTTAGCCATCCTGACTGGTGTGAGATGGAATCTCAGGGTTGTTTTGATTTGCATTTCCCTAATGACTAAGGATGATGAACATCTCTTTAGGTGCTTCTCAGCCATTAGATATTCTTCAGGTGAGAACTCTTTGTGGAGCTCTGTACCCCATTTTTTAATAGGGTTACTTGCCTCTCTGGAGTTTAACTTCTTGAGTTCTTTGTATATCTTGGATATTAGCCCTCTGTCGGATGTAAGGTTGGTAAAGATCATTTCCCAGTTAGTTGGTTGCCGCTTTGTCTTTTTGACGGTGTCTTTTGCCTTGCAAAAACTTTGTAATTTAATGAGGTCCCATTTGTCTATTCTTGATCTTAGAGTATAAGCTATTGGAGTTCTGTTCAGGAAATTCTCCCCTGTGCCCATATGTTCAAGGTTCTTCCCTAGTTTCCCTTCTATTAGTTTCAGTGTGTCTGGTTTTATGTGGAGATCTTTGATCCACTTAGAATTGAGCTTAGTGCAAGGAGATAAGGATGGGTCAATTTGCATTCTTCTGCATGTTGACCTCCAGCTGAGCCAGCACCATTTGTTGAAAAGGCTATCTTTTTTCCACTGGATGGTTTTAGCTCCTTTGTCAAAGATCAAGTGACCATAGGAGTGTGGATTCATTTCTGGGTCTTCAATTCTGTTCCATTGATCTACATGTCTGTTACTGTACCAATACCATGCAGTTTTTAACACTATTGCTCTGTAGTACAGCTTGAGGTCCGGGATACTGATTCCCCCAGAGGTTCTTTTACTCTTGAGAATAGTTTTAGCTATTCTGGGTTTTCTGTTATTCCAGATGAATTTTTGAATTGCTCTTTCTAACTCTATGAAGAATTGAGTTGGGATTTTGATGGGGATTGCATTGAATCTGTGTATTACTTTTGGTAAGATGCTCATTTTTACTATATTAATCCTGCCAATCCATGAGCATGGCAGATTTTTTCCATCTTCCGAGGTCTTCTTCAATTTCTTTCTTCAGAGACTTGAAGTTCTTGTCATACAGATCTTTCACTTGTTTGGTTAGCGTCACGCCAAGATACTTAATATGGTTTGTGGCTATCGTAAAGGGTATTATTTCTCTTACTTCTTTCTCAGCCTGCTTATCCTTTGAGTATAGGAAGGCTTCTGACTTGCTTGAGTTGATTTTATATCCGGCCACTTTGCTGAAGTCGTTTATCAGCTGTAGGAGTTCTCTGGTGGAGTTCTTTGGGTCGCTTATGTATACTATCATATCGTCTGCAAATAGTGATAGTTTGACTTCTTCCTTTCCAATTTGTATCCCTTTGACCTCTTTTTCTTGTCTAATTGCTCTAGCTAGAACTTCAAGTACTATATTGAAAAGATATGGAGAGAGAGGGCAGCCTTGTCTAGTCCCTGATTTTAGTGGGATTGCTTCAAGTTTCTCTCCGTTTAGATTGATGCTGGCTACTGGTTTGCTGTAAATTGCTTTTACTATGTTTAGATATGGGCCTTGAATTCCTGATCTTTCCAAGACCTTTAGCATGAAAGGATGCTGAATTTTGTCAAATGCTTTCTCAGCATCTAATGAGATGACCATGTGGTTTTTTTCTTTGAGATTGTTTATGTAGTGGATTACATTGATGGATTTCCTTATATTGAACCATCCCTGCATCCCTGGGATGAAGCCTACTTGATCGTGGTGAATGATCGTTTTGATGTGTTCTTGGATTCGGTTGGCAAGAATTTTATTGAGTATTTTTGCATCGATATTCATAAGAGAGATTGGCCTGAGATTCTCTTTCTTTGTCGGATCTTTGTGTGCTTTTGGTATTAGTGTAATTGTGGCTTCATAGAACGAGTTGGGTAGTGTTCCTTCTGTTTCTATTTTGTGGAACAGTTTGAAGAGTATTGGTGTTAGGTCTTCTTTGAAGGTCTGATAGAATTCTGCACTAAAACCATCTGGACCTGTGCTTTTTTTGGTTGGAAGACTTCCAATGACAACTTCTATTTCTTCAGGGGTTATAGGACGGTTTAGATGGTCTATTTGATCCTGATTTAATTTTGGTACTTGGTATCTGTCAAGGAAATTGTCCATTTCCTCAAGATTTTCTAGTTGTGTTGAATACAGGTTTTTGTAGTAGGATCTGATGATTTTTTGAATTTCCTCAGTTTCTGTTGTTATCTCTCCCTTTTCGTTTCTGATTTTATTAATTTGGATACTATCTCTGTGCCCTCTGGTTAGTCTGGCTAAGGGCTTATCTATCTTGTTGATTTTCTCAAAGAACCAACTCCTCGTTTTGTTGATTCTTTGTATGGTTTTATTTGTTTCTACTTGATTGATTTCAGCCCTGAGTTTGATGATTTCCTGCCTTCTACTCCTCTTTGGTGTATTTGCTTCTTTTTGTTCCAGGGCTTTCAGGTGTGCCATTAAGCTGTTAGTGTATGCTGTCTCCCGTTTCTTTTTGGCGGCACTCAGGGCTATGAATTTTCCTCTTAGCACTGCTTTCATTGTGTCCCATAAGTTAGGGTATGTTGTGCCTTCATTTTCATTAACTTTCAAAAAGTCTTTGATTTCTTTCTTTATTTCCACCTTGACCAAGTTATCATTGAGTAGAGCATTGTTCAGCCTCCATGTGTACGTGGGTTTTCTTTTGTTTTTGTTGCCATTGAAGACCACCCTTATTCCATAGTGATCTGATAGGAGGCATGGGATTATTTCTATCTTCTTGTATCTGTTGAGGTCTGATTTGTGACCAATTATATGGTCAATTTTGGAGAAGGTACCATGAGGAGCTGAGAAGAAGGTGTATTCTTTAGCTCTAGGATGAAATGTTCTATATATATCAGTTAGTTCCATTTGGTCCAAGGCTTCAATTAGATTCACTGTGTCCCTGTTTAGTTTCTGCTTTCCTGAACGATCCATTTCAGAGAGCGGGGTGTTGAAGTCACCCACTATTATTGTGTGCGGTGCGATGTGTGCTTTGAGTTTTAGTAAAGTTTCTTTTACGAATGAGGGTGCCCTTGCATTTGGAGCATAGATATTCAGGATTGAGAGTTCTTGATGGTGGATTTTTCCCTTGATCAGTATGTAGTGTCCTTCTGTGTCTTTTTTGATGACTTTGGGTTGAAAATCAATTTTATCCGATATTAGGATGGCTACTCCACCTCGTTTCTTGGGGCCATTTGCTTGTAAAATTGTTTTCCAGCCTTTTACTCTGAGGTAGTGTTTGTCTTTGACACTGAGGTGCGTTTCCTGCATGCAGCAAAAAGCTGGGTCCTGTTTACGTATCCAGTCTGCTAGTCTATGTCTTTTAATTGGGGAATTGAGACCATTGATATTAAGAGAGATTAAGGCATAGTGATTATTGCCATCTGCCATTCTTGACGCTATCTTTATGTTTGAGTGGTTATCTACTTTTGGGTTTGATTCAAGAAGGTTATTATCTCATTTTTTCCAGGGTGTTGTTTCTCTCCCTGTATTGGAGGTTTCCACCTATTATCCGTTGCAGGGCTGGATTTGTGGAAAGATATTGTGAAAATTTGGTTTTATCATGGAATATCTTGGTCTCTCCATCTATGGTGATTGAGAGTTTTGCTGGGTATAGTAGTCTAGGCTGGCATTTGTGCTGTCTTAGTGTCTGCATGAGATCTGCCCAGGATCTTCTGGCTTTCATAGTCTCTGGTGAGAAGTCTGATGTGATTCGGATAGGTCTTCCTTTGTATGTTACTTGGCCCTTTTCTCTTACTGCATTTAGTATTCTTTCTTTGTTTAGAACATTCGGTGTTTTGATTATTATGTGACGGGAGGTATTTCTGTTCTGGTCCAGTCTGTTTGGAGTTCTGTAGGCTTCTTGTATGTTCATCGGCATCTCTCTCTTTAAGTTAGGGAAGTTTTCCTCCATAATTTTGTTGAAGATGTTTACTGGCCCTTTAAGTTGCAAATCTTCACTCTCATCTATACCTATAATCCTTAGGTTTGGTCTTCTCATTGTGTCCTGGATTTCCTGGATGTTTTGGGTTACGCGTTTTTTGCATTTTGCATTTTCTTTGACTGTTGAGTCGATGCTTTCTATGGAATCTTCAGCACCTGAGATTCTTTCTTCCATCTCTTGTATTCTATTGTTGATGTTTGCATCTATGACTCCTGATTTCTTCCCAAGGTTTTCTATCTCCAAAGTTGTCTCCCTTTGTGATTTCTTAGTTGTTTCTACTTCCTTTTTTAGTTCCTGGATGGATTTGCTGAGATCCTTCACTTGTTTGTTTGTATTTTCCTGTATTTCTTTAAGGTAATTTTGCATTACCTCTTTCAGGATTTCTTCCTGATGACCCACGTTCTCCTGCATTTCTCTGAGCGATTTTTGTGTTTCCTCCTCATGGGATTCCATCTGTTGATCCATCGTCTCCTGCATTTCTTTAAGCAGTTCTCGTGTTTCCTTTGTAAGGGCATCTAACCGTTGATTCATTTCTTTAAGCAATTTTTGTGTTGCCTCCTTATGGGCATCCGTCTGTTGACCCATATTCTTCTGCATTTCTTTATGCAAATTTTGTGATTCCTTTGTGAGTGCATCTACCCGTTGATTCATCTCGTTAAGCGATTTTTGTGTTGTCTCCTTGTGCGCCTCCATCTTTTGATCCATGTTCTCCCGCATTTCTCTAAGCGATTTTTGTGTTTCCTTTGTAAGGGCTTCTAACCGTTGATTCATGGTCTCCTGTAACTCTTTATGAGATTTATTTGTGTCCTTCTTGTGATCCTCTAATAGCATCATGAGAAGTGATTTTAAATCCAGATCTTGTCTTTCGGGTGTGGTGGGGTATCCAGGACTTGCTGCTGTTGGAGAGTTGGGTTCGGATGGTCCTACATTACTTTGATTACTGTTAGTAACATTCCTACGTTTGCCTTTTGCCATCTGGATACCTCTGGTGTTAGTTGGTCCTGCTGCCACTGGCTGTTGGTTGGACCTCCTGTGAGCCTGCAAAGCTATTTCTGCCCCCCCCTGGATTACCAGGATTCCCCTGGCACCGATTTCTGGGGCCTGCCTGCTCCTGAGTGACTTTGGAGCCCTAATGTGCTTTGCCCCAAGTGATCTTATATTGGGGAGGCCTTGCACATCTAAAGGCTCAGCCTAGTGGATTCCTGGAGCAGAGGTCGCCAAAGGGAGGCTGGCAGGCTCCTGCCCTGTGCAGGGGTGTGTGATCTCTCCTGGGGGGGGGAGGGGGGCGTCCCTCTGCCAGGCAGAAGTCCCACAGCAGATCTGGCGCGCTGGTCACTGCAGATCAGCCCAGCACCTGGGAGCAGGTTACACACAAGCTGCCTGAACCCGAAGCGATATTATGCCTGTCTGTCTCTGAGCCTGGTGGTCCCAACTACCTGGTCACTGGAGCAAAGATGGCGGAGGGCACTCTCCGTGGCGCTGCTCACCCTGTGGTCACGATGGCCCGCCGATCTGGCACCCAGACGACCACAGCGCCAACCCGCCCTCGGGCACAGAAGGAAGCCCCAACAGGCCGTGTCCCAAGTGATGTTATATTGGGGGGAGAGCCTGGGTACCGGTCTCTCCAGCGCAGTCCGCGGGAACAGAGGTCGCGGAAGGGAAGCTGGCGGGCTCCCTCCCTGCGCAGGGTCCCTCCACCAGGCAGAAGGTCCCACCGCGGAACTGGCGCGCTGGTTACTGCAGATCAGCCCAGCACCTGGGAGCAGGTTACACCCAAGCTGCCTGAAACTGAAGCGATATTATGCCTGTCTGTCTCTGAGCCTGGCGGTCCCAACTACCTGGTCACTGGAGCAAAGATGGCGGAGGGCAGTCTCCGTGGCGCCGCTCACCCTGTGGTCACGATGGCCCGCCGATCTGGCGCCCAGACGACTACAGCGCCAACCCGCCCTCGGGCACAGACGGAAGCCCCAACAGGCCGTGTCCCAAGTGATGTTATATCGGGGGGAGAGCCTGGGTACCGGTCTCTCCAGCGCAGTCCGCGGGAACCGTGTTTTAGATCTTAAAGGTTCTCTAAGGACTTATTGATTTTATATTTAGGCCTATGATCCATTTTGAGCTAATTTTACATGTGATGCAAATATGATCAAATTTTCTGTATAGGTATATCTAGTAATAACAGCATCACTTATTGAAAATGTTATTATTTTTAGAGTAAATTGTCCTTGTAGTATTTCAAAAACAAACAGTAGTTATATTTTTCTATGTTTATTCCTAGACTTTGGTTTCTGTTCCAGTAATATTTCTGTCTGTTTTGATGTAAATCTTACAGTATTTTCAAATACAATTTTATAATAAGTATTAAAATTAGATGGTTTTAATTCCTACATTTTATGAACCTTGTATTGCATATTTTAAGTCATTTAAATTTCTATTTGTGATTTAGAATCAACTTGTGAAATTCAAAAAAGTTCCCACCAAGAATTTGAAAGAGATTTTGTTCAACCTATGAATCAACTTGTGAAGAATTGCCATTTGAACAATACAGAGTGTTCCAACAATGAATAAGGTATGGATCTCTTCATGTAGATTTTCTTCAGGGTTTCTTAGCAATGACTTTATCTATTCAACATAAAGATATAATACATCCTTGTGTTTTATACATCTTTTTCTGATTTTTTCAAAGAAATGTCCTAATGAAACTCTTTTGCACAATTAAATATTCAAGGCTGTTATATATTCTAAATGTCTTTTATTGGATATATGTTTTGCAGTTGTGCTCCTTGATTATGTCAACTTGATACAAACCTAGACATATCTGGGAAGAAAGAATCATTTAAAAACAGGTTTATTTATTTAATTTTTTATTCTTCTCTCATATATTACATTCTAACTGCAGTTTTCCCTCCCTCCTCTCCTCACAGTCCCCTTCCATCATCTCCTCTCCCCCAGATCCACTCCTCCTCTTGTTTCTCTTTAGAAAAGAGCAGGTCTTCCAATCATATCAACCAAACATGGCATATCATTTTGCACACTAGGCACACCCCCCTCATATTAAGGCTGGATGAAGCAACCCAGTAGGAGGAAAAGGGTCCCAAAATCAGGGAAAAGAGTCAGAGACAGCTTCCATTCCCACTGTTAGGTATCTGACTACACAACTATAACATGTACAGAAGGCTTAGGTCAGACCCATGTAGACTCCCTGGTTGTCCGTTCGGGCTCTGTGAACCTCTATGAGTCCAGGTTAGTTGGTTCTGCAGTGTTCCTGTGGTGTCCTTGACCCTTCTGGTCTTAAAAATCCTTCCTCCTCCTGTTCCGCAAGATTCCCTGAGCTCTGCCTAATGTTTGGATGTGGGTCTCTGCATCAGTTATCAGCTGCTGGATGAAGCTTCTCTGATAAGAAAGCTTAATTGAGAAGATTTACTACCAGATTGGCTTGTAGGCAATGCTGTGGTGCATTTTTTGATTGGTGACTAATTTGGCAGGTTTCAGCTCACTGGACAGGATCTGGGATGGTATAATTAAGTAGGCTGAGCAATCTATTGACAGCAAGCTAGCCTATAGTGTTCCTCATGACTTCTACTTCAGCTCCTGCCACCAGGTTCCTACCTTGAGTCCCTGCCCTAATTCCCTCAGTGATGAAACTTATCCTGGGAATTGTAGGCTGCAATAAAACCCTTCCCTCTACAAGTTTTTTTTGGCCATGGTGTTTTATCACAGCAATAAAAACCTTAACCAAGACAGCAATTGGGATCTCCCAGTCTGTGATTGTCTTTTGTCTTGGCCTTCGAAGGAGCCAAATTTTAGTATTTTTAGATGCAGTTGTAAATGGTATCTTAAAATTTAAGTTCCCATTACTCTTTCAGTGTGCAAAGAAGTGAAAAAAAAACTAGTGTGTATTAATGATGTGGTCTTCAGGTTTGCAAACATCTTTAGTATTGGACCTTTTGAATATGCGACCAGTTTTCTGCATTTAAGCACTTACCTGAAGCTGAAAGTTCCATGAAGCTGAAGAGAACTATGTCTTTAATAACATGAATGCTTCATTGCCTTTTTCTTACACAGTGACTCTGCTAGCTTGTATATTTGAAACCTATTTTTTCTGATTCCATCAATTTATGCTAATAAATTTGTTCTTAATATTCCCCTATTCTTCTTGGTAATGCTTATAGAGTCCTTTCTTCTTATTTATTTTTGTGATTTTTTTTTTTTTTTGCTTTTGTTTTTCTGAGACAGATTCTAACTCTGTAGCCTGAGCTTAGAATTTGCTATGTAGCTAGGCTGGCCTTAAACTTGTGGTGACCCTCCAGGCTTTACCTTTCAAGGGCTATGATTACATGTGTGAGCCACCATACTGACAGCCCTCATTCTTTTTATTCTTATATGCATCTCAATTTTGTTTTTTATTATTGAACATAAATGACAAGGATCAGCATAAAGTCAAAATTTACAACTTTGGCTATTTTTAATAATTTCCACTCTTGGATTTTTTTTGTTTACATTTCAAATGTTTTCTAAAGTCTCCCCTTTGGAAACCCCCTATCCCATTCCCCTTCCCCTGCCTCTATGAGGGTGCTCCCCCATCCACTCCTGCCTCCTCCGTCCTGGCATTCCCCTACACTGGGGCATCTATCAAACACCCTCAGGCCCAATGGCCTCTCCTCCCACTGATGACCAACAAATCCATCTTCTGCCACATATGTGGTTAGCGCCATGGGTCCCTCCATGTGTACTCTTTAGTTGGTGGTCCAGGCCCAGGATCTCCGGGCTGGTCTGGCCAGTTGATACTGTTGCTTTCTCTATGGGGCTGCAAACCCCCTCAGCTCCTTCAGTCCCTGTCCAACTCCTCCATCCCACCTGTGACCCCGTGCTCACTCCAATGGTTGACAGCCTTCTTTCTTGATTTCAGTAATTCTTATCTTCTCTCTTTCCTAATACATGTAACCAAAACTTTAATATTTTTCTGATTATCTGAAAGGACAAACTTTTGGTTTCATTTAATTTCACTTTTGACTTTCCATTCATTTTTTTAAATTAATTTTATCTAGCTTTCCAATTTATAAGTGAACTCTGATGTCACCAATCTGAGACCTTTCTTCTCTTTCTGTATGTGTTTGAAATGCTCAATTTCCACCATGTACTGCATTTAGGGCTTTTTTCCATTTTGGTATGTTTCCTTTTTTACTAGCCTAAATTAACTGTGCAAAAGGATTTAACTTCTATATATGCATATAATGAGTTATGATTGATTTTTATGTCTTCTGTTGTTCTTCCTTATCCCTCTACCCCACTTTCTTCTTTTTCATCACTAGTAGTCTTTTTAGTTTTGTGTACTTCTTACTTTCCCCCAGATTCCATGAATTAGAAAAAACATGTGCTACTTGTCTTTGTGAGTCTGTCTTATTTCTCATAATGTGATGATCTCCAGTTGTATCCATTTTCCTGAACATATTATAATTTCAATTTCCTCTGTAGAGGACCATAACTCCATTGGCTGTATATGGACCATACTTGCTTTATCCACTCCCCCATTTAAAAGCATCTAGGCTAAGTCTGTAATTTGACTATAGTGCTGTAATAAACATGAGTGTCAAGGTATCTCTATAGGAAGCAAATTTTGATTCTTTGGGAGTTAAACCCAGAAATAGTGTGGCTGGATCATATGGAAATTAATTTTTTGTTTCATTATCAGTGTTCTTATGGATTTTTACAACATTGGACAAATTTACATTCATACCAGCAATTATTAGGGCTCCCTTTTCCCCTGCACCCTTGCCTGGAATTTATTGTTGTTTGTTTTAATTGATTGTATCCTTTATGACTGGACTGGGATTAAATCCCACATGGGTGCATTTGTAAAGCCAGCATTTGGACTGGAGAAGCTGAAGAATTACCCCAAGTGATTGAGCCCAGTCTAGGTGTATGAGAAGTTCTAGGCCTGGGTTACAGAGTGAGATTCTGTCTTAGAAAAATAAAGAAACAAAAGAAGAGGAAAGTTAATACATGTGCATGTGTACACTGTGTGTGTGTATATGTGTGTGCTTGTGTGTGTGGGGGGGGGCATGCACTTGTGTGTACAAGCATATGCATATGTGTGCATGTTTGCATGTGCTCCTGTTTGTGGTGGGGAGCAGAGGATATCAGGAGTTGATTCTCAGGAGTCATCTACTTTTTTTTTCATGAATATTTAGCAAAGGTTTTCTGACATTCTGTAAGCTTAAGCTGTCTTTTCACTTACAATGATTGCATTTTGTTTTTTATTTACCTAAAATAAAAGATATGACATTAAGTAGAAGATATAGGAAAAGTTGGAGTGAATAATGTAAGCATGATCATATTTCCTTGGACACATCTATAAAATTCCCTCAGATAAAGAAAACCTAAAAAGAAAAAATCTAACCCTTTCCAGGTCCTTTTTGTCTTTTGATCTGTGTGTTAGAGTGCCATTAGATTTAGCTTCTAAATACTAATACACTTTCCAGATACCTTTTTGTTATTAGAATCTACTTAATTTTTTTGTTGTTTTCAAGACAGGTTCTTTCTATGTAGTCCTGGAACTCGCTATATAAACCAGACTGGCCTCAAACTCAGAGATCTACCTGCCTCTGCCTCCTGAATTAAAGGTGTGTGCCACCATGCCTGGCCTGTATTTTTTTAACTAGTTGTTTGATCATATTCGCTCTGTCTCCCTCAACTCACCCCCTTTCCTGTCTAGCCAATTTAATTTCATTGACATCAGAATGCATACTTGTTTGGCTTGAATATACCTTTTGTTTCAGGTATATTGAAGGTTTTTTTTAATTCAATATATATATGAGGATATTCTTGATAAAGTGTCCCTTTCAATATTATCATCATCTACAATGTTAGTTGCTTGTAAAGCTACCTGTCTGTGGTTAATATAGTCACATATCTTTCCAGTAGTCACTGTTAGTATTAGCTATCTAGGTCTCTTTGATTCCCATGGCTATTATAACAGATTGTGACTTTAAAACAATCAGATACTGGTGGAGTAAGAAAGAGATTGAGAAAGAAATTTCTTTACCACAGTACTGGAGGCATGAAGTCTGAAATTAAGGTATATGCAAGACTACAGTCATCTCTTGGCTCTTAAGAAAAACATGTTCCTAATGCTTTGCCACCTATGCTATCTGTCATCATTTCTGGCATGTGACTGCAACGTTTCTCTGATTCATATTCACATTGCCTTCTGCTCTGTGTGCCTATATCTATATCCCCCTCCCTACCTCTCCTGAAAAGATGCATATGGTCGTATTTAGGACCCTCTTGGCCAAGTTCCACTCCTCATCATCCACAAATTAATCACATCTTTTGCCACGGAAGCTAATATGTGCATGTTCTTGAGATATAAATATGGACATATCTTTATAAAACCACCACATAATTCCCCATATGTGTTATACTCTCACATTCTTTTAATTTAGGTAATCTGTATACTCATGTTTGATGTGGATTTTTGTAAAAAGCATTCAGTTGGATCCTACTTTTTCATACAAAAGTATAAATAAATATTTTTTATAAATAAAAGCATACAGAGGCAATTTCCTCACGTGTTCACACCAGTGCTGGTCCATGGAATAATCAAATGAGTACTGCAGCTCTAAGGAGCTCTCCTCCTGGGTAATACTTTACAATACTTTGTCCTTCATAGGCTAGATGCTTTTAGCTTTCAGGACTCTTAGCTCTGTCTTCTCAAGACAGGGAGTCATCCGGGCTCCACCTGTTTTTCCTATGCCGCACTGAAGAATCTCCTAATGATCTAGAATAATCATAGAGAATTTCTCCTCTTTCATGGATCACTATGGTCTGTTTTCTAGTGCCTTGAAATTTTTTCATGTCATTTGTCCAATATTCAGTTATTTTAAGTACAATTATAAATCTAGGCTCTTATTCTATATGGACTAAAATTAGGGATGCTAAATATGAGTTTTAAAATACAAATGTATTAAGATGATATAAAATTTAAAATTAAGTTAATCATTCTCCCTGGCTATATTTCACATCTTCAAAAGCTAGCTGCATCTAGTAAATATTGTGTTAGGTAACACAGCTTTGTCTGCACTAAAACAGTTTGTCTTTTATTCTCTAAACTACTCATGTATTGACCTAAACTTTTCTTTCATGAAATAGGTAATGCAATGTATTTCCTTTTATTAGATCCTGGTTGGTACATTTATTTAAATAGTTTAATTAGCAAAGCATCAAAGTGATAGGCCATTGAATCTCATGCCATGAATTATTCTGTCACATAGTAGCTGAACAAAGCAAATGACTTGATTGATATCTTTAAACATCCCAGATGAAATTGAGAGTGTAATATATAATAGCTACTTCCAAGAGTTTGCTTTCAGTTATATCTGAACACTTGACAGAAAATTGATATTTCTTTCTCTCTAATAGATGTTCTGTGTGTGTGAATGGAAGAAGCTGCTCTACAAAGTTGTCCTCTGATCTCCACACATGTGCTGTGTCCTGTGCACTCATGTAGAAACATCATTTACATACCATACACATGATGACAATAAAAAATTAAATGAAGAGTTATACCATTGAAAGAAAACTTTCTAAAGAAGACTGATCTCTCCTCCCATCTCTAGGGATGGCTGATGACAGCTTTAGGAGCAGATGTGGTAGATCTTAGACAGGACATTATACCATCTCTTTCCTATTTCTGGGTCTTATCACATCGGATTCTCTCATGGTTACAAGGAGCTTTAGAGTAGAAATAATATATATTAGCTTCTTTTCTGTAGCATCTTGAGCTTCCAATCATAGTCATAAAAATATTTTGTATGCTAGATAGGTAAATAAATAGAAGGGAGCCAAAGAACAGAACGTCTAGGCTGATTTGTGAAACAGATCGTTTGTCTCTGCTATCATTGGCTTGTAAGATTTCCCTTTCTTTCAAGTGTCCAATGTTGTTCTTTTACCCAAGGATATTTAATTCTTAAATCCCCCCAAATTCAGGTTCTTCCCAAATATCATCTCACACTGGAGACCCCTCCAGATCTATGCTACCTAAGCTCCATAAACATTTCTACTGCTAGGTGGTGGTGGTGCACATCTTTCATCCCAGCACTTGGGAGGCAGAGGAAGAAAGATCTCTGAGTTTGAAGTGAGGCCATCCTTGCCTACAGAGTGAGTTCCAACCAGGACAGCCAGGGCTACACAGACTATCCCTGTTTCCACAAAAAAGAAAGAAAACCAAAACCTAGCCGGGAAGTGATAGCCACATGTCTTTAATCCCAGCACTTGGGAGGCAGAGGCAGGAAGACCTCCGAAGTCAAGGCCAGCCTAGTCTGCAGAGTGAGTTCCAGGATAGGCAGGGCTACAGAAAGAAACCATGTCCTGAAAAAACAAAACAAAAGAAAGAAAACTTAAATTAAAAAATTCTATAAAATTAGAGTTGGTATCCAAGGGGTAAGAGTTACAGAAGTGAGCTTAATGAACACTGACTTGGGTAGAACACTTTCCATCGTTCCACTTTTTCTCATCATATCCATGCATTGAACTCCACCCATGCTGGATAGTACTTTCCCATCTCAAGAGAGCGTGTCTTCTCTCCAGGGACAGTTTTGTCTCACCTCACAGTTGTTTGCCTTTGTGGACTGTAAGGCACAGAAACATAAGACAGCGCTTTCTTGGGTCACTGTATCTCTTTGTTTACCATAGTTCAAAGTTACTGCCCTTCAAATCACTATCTTGAGGAAAGCAAAATCCTCTGCTAGAGAAGACTACATTTTTAATGCCCAATATACATTTAGAACAAAGTCAAATGAACTTTCCTTGAAAATGATTGAATAATCATACATCTACTGTACTCAGCAAAGCATGTCCTTTAGAAGTTAAGAATGTTGAGGGTTTTTTTTGGTTTTTTTGGGTGTGTATGTGTTTTTGTTGTTTTTGTTTTGCTGGCTCTTAGAACCCTTTTTCTCCTACCTCAAGGGGAGTTGCCTAGTCCTACTGCAAATTGATTTGCCCTGTTTGGTTGATATCCATGGGAGGCCTGCCCTTTTCAGAAGAGAAACAGGAGGAGTGGATAGGGAGATAGAGGGGAGATGGGGTAGAGTGGAATAGAGGAGGGCAGGGAAAACAGCAATTAGGATATAAAATAATTTTAAAAATCGTCTATTTGAAGAAAATAAAGAACATTGCTTATGAACTGGATTGTTTTAGTTCTTTCAAACTTACTTAGGTGATTTTTAGTTGGATGCTACTCCGCCTATAAACTCTCATTTTCCTCATTTGTAAATGTATATAAATAGTACATCTTTCATAGGATCATTATGAGGATTGAGTGAATCAGGTAAAAGTCTTAGGATGGAGAGCTTAGTAGATAGTAAGTATCCAGAAAGGTTATTTTTAACACCATTTATAAAATTATTACCATGCTCAATATCCTGGTAGATAATACTAAAGATATAGAGATATGCTCCTCTCAGCAAGTTCACAGTCTGGTGGAAAATATACACATAAAATTTATATGATAGTATATTAGATAGGTGCCCTAAAATGCCAGTTGTCATTGAGGGGGAAACTTATAGTATGAAGTTGACTCTTGAAATGTTAGCATCTCAGTACATTTGCAAAGTATCCTGCATACTTCATTCAATTAACCTTATGTACAGAGAGTATAAATGTTCTAGCAACCAGATGCATAATGTTTCTTGTATTGGGAAGTGCAGAAACTGGAGCTACAGATGTCATTCTATGACTAAGATATTTCTAATGTTTTTCACAGAGGAATTATGTGGCCATGTGTTTGTTCTGTAACAGTATCTCTAGTAGCTGAGATGGGCCTAGAATTCCATATTCTCCTACCTCCAGGTGATTTTAGATACCTCAGAAATGTTTTTAGATGTGTTGATCACTATACCTGGCTTTTAGCTTTGGTTATTATTGTCCTTTGTTTTGATCTTTGAAGGTATTGTGAATGTCTGTTAAAGAATCTAGTGTTGCTTGCTTCAGTTCATATAGAGACAATTATGGGCAAAAGAGTCACAACCCCCATCATATATATGTTTCTCTCTTTAAAAAAAAACTCCCCAGTTTTTAAATAGTATTTTATTATTTTTTTGGAGAATCTCATGCAACGTATGTTGATCATATTCATTGATCACCCATCTTTTACCAAACCCATCCCCACCTCTGTACCCACCCAACTTTCTTCCTACTTTTAAAAAACAGACTCTAATTTGGGATACCCAAATACTCTTGGGTGTAGGTGCAACCTTTGAAGCATGTGTAATCAGCCTACTAGGAGTCACTGCAGGTTTTTATTCTAGTTTCAATAACTAAGGTGTGGTTCTGATATTGAAAGAACTAAATGATCTACAATGCTTTGCTCTCTTCTCAAGAGAATTTAGAGATTCATTATGAATTAAAATTGAACTAAAGGTTAAAGACATTATTATTTAATGACGCCACAGTCTTCATTTGGGGAGTATGTTACTCCTTCCGTTGTTGCTTCTTTTTTTTTTTTTTTGATTGTGCAAAATATATTCTTCAATTAAAATATTGGTTTTCTTTTTTTTAACTACAGTTTCCTTCTTTCAGCAGTGGTTATGAAAATGACAGTTGGAGCATAGATATTCAGGATTGAGAGTTCTTGATGGTGGATTTTTCCCTTGATCAGTATGTAGTGTCCTTCTGTGTCTTTTTTGATGACTTTGGGTTGAAAATCAATTTTATCCGATATTAGGATGGCTACTCCACCTCGTTTCTTGGGGCCATTTGCTTGTAAAATTGTTTTCCAGCCTTTTACTCTGAGGTAGTGTTTGTCTTTGACACTGAGGTGCGTTTCCTGCATGCAGCAAAAAGCTGGGTCCTGTTTACGTATCCAGTCTGCTAGTCTATGTCTTTTAATTGGGGAATTGAGACCATTGATATTAAGAGAGATTAAGGCATAGTGATTATTGCCATCTGCCATTCTTGACGCTATCTTTATGTTTGAGTGGTTATCTACTTTTGGGTTTGATTCAAGAAGGTTATTATCTCATTTTTTCCAGGGTGTTGTTTCTCTCCCTGTATTGGAGGTTTCCACCTATTATCCGTTGCAGGGCTGGATTTGTGGAAAGATATTGTGAAAATTTGGTTTTATCATGGAATATCTTGGTCTCTCCATCTATGGTGATTGAGAGTTTTGCTGGGTATAGTAGTCTAGGCTGGCATTTGTGCTGTCTTAGTGTCTGCATGAGATCTGCCCAGGATCTTCTGGCTTTCATAGTCTCTGGTGAGAAGTCTGATGTGATTCGGATAGGTCTTCCTTTGTATGTTACTTGGCCCTTTTCTCTTACTGCATTTAGTATTCTTTCTTTGTTTAGAACATTCGGTGTTTTGATTATTATGTGACGGGAGGTATTTCTGTTCTGGTCCAGTCTGTTTGGAGTTCTGTAGGCTTCTTGTATGTTCATCGGCATCTCTCTCTTTAAGTTAGGGAAGTTTTCCTCCATAATTTTGTTGAAGATGTTTACTGGCCCTTTAAGTTGCAAATCTTCACTCTCATCTATACCTATAATCCTTAGGTTTGGTCTTCTCATTGTGTCCTGGATTTCCTGGATGTTTTGGGTTACGCGTTTTTTGCATTTTGCATTTTCTTTGACTGTTGAGTCGATGCTTTCTATGGAATCTTCAGCACCTGAGATTCTTTCTTCCATCTCTTGTATTCTATTGTTGATGTTTGCATCTATGACTCCTGATTTCTTCCCAAGGTTTTCTATCTCCAAAGTTGTCTCCCTTTGTGATTTCTTAGTTGTTTCTACTTCCTTTTTTAGTTCCTGGATGGATTTGCTGAGATCCTTCACTTGTTTGTTTGTATTTTCCTGCATTCGTAAAAGAAACTTTACTAAAACTCAAAGCACACATCGCACCGCACACAATAATAGTGGGTGACTTCAACACCCCGCTCTCTGAAATGGATCGTTCAGGAAAGCAGAAACTAAACAGGGACACAGTGAATCTAATTGAAGCCTTGGACCAAATGGAACTAACTGATATATATAGAACATTTCATCCTAGAGCTAAAGAATACACCTTCTTCTCAGCTCCTCATGGTACCTTCTCCAAAATTGACCATATAATTGGTCACAAATCAGACCTCAACAGATACAAGAAGATAGAAATAATCCCATGCCTCCTATCAGATCACTATGGAATAAGGGTGGTCTTCAATGGCAACAAAAACAAAAGAAAACCCACGTACACATGGAGGCTGAACAATGCTCTACTCAATGATAACTTGGTCAAGGTGGAAATAAAGAAAGAAATCAAAGACTTTTTGAAAGTTAATGAAAATGAAGGCACAACATACCCTAACTTATGGGACACAATGAAAGCAGTGCTAAGAGGAAAATTCATAGCCCTGAGTGCCGCCAAAAAGAAACGGGAGACAGCATACACTAACAGCTTAATGGCACACCTGAAAGCCCTGGAACAAAAAGAAGCAAATACACCAAAGAGGAGTAGAAGGCAGGAAATCATCAAACTCAGGGCTGAAATCAATCAAGTAGAAACAAATAAAACCATACAAAGAATCAACAAAACGAGGAGTTGGTTCTTTGAGAAAATCAACAAGATAGATAAGCCCTTAGCCAGACTAACCAGAGGGCACAGAGATAGTATCCAAATTAATAAAATCAGAAACGAAAAGGGAGAGATAACAACAGAAACTGAGGAAATTCAAAAAATCATCAGATCCTACTACAAAAACCTGTATTCAACACAACTAGAAAATCTTGAGGAAATGGACAATTTCCTTGACAGATACCAAGTACCAAAATTAAATCAGGATCAAATAGACCATCTAAACCGTCCTATAACCCCTGAAGAAATAGAAGTTGTCATTGGAAGTCTTCCAACCAAAAAAAGCACAGGTCCAGATGGTTTTAGTGCAGAATTCTATCAGACCTTCAAAGAAGACCTAACACCAATACTCTTCAAACTGTTCCACAAAATAGAAACAGAAGGAACACTACCCAACTCGTTCTATGAAGCCACAATTACACTAATACCAAAAGCACACAAAGATCCGACAAAGAAAGAGAATCTCAGGCCAATCTCTCTTATGAATATCGATGCAAAAATACTCAATAAAATTCTTGCCAACCGAATCCAAGAACACATCAAAACGATCATTCACCACGATCAAGTAGGCTTCATCCCAGGGATGCAGGGATGGTTCAATATAAGGAAATCCATCAATGTAATCCACTACATAAACAATCTCAAAGAAAAAAACCACATGGTCATCTCATTAGATGCTGAGAAAGCATTTGACAAAATTCAGCATCCTTTCATGCTAAAGGTCTTGGAAAGATCAGGAATTCAAGGCCCATATCTAAACATAGTAAAAGCAATTTACAGCAAACCAGTAGCCAGCATCAATCTAAACGGAGAGAAACTTGAAGCAATCCCACTAAAATCAGGGACTAGACAAGGCTGCCCTCTCTCTCCATATCTTTTCAATATAGTACTTGAAGTTCTAGCTAGAGCAATTAGACAAGAAAAAGAGGTCAAAGGGATACAAATTGGAAAGGAAGAAGTCAAACTATCACTATTTGCAGACGATATGATAGTATACATAAGCGACCCAAAGAACTCCACCAGAGAACTCCTACAGCTGATAAACGACTTCAGCAAAGTGGCCGGATATAAAATCAACTCAAGCAAGTCAGAAGCCTTCCTATACTCAAAGGATAAGCAGGCTGAGAAAGAAGTAAGAGAAATAATACCCTTTACGATAGCCACAAACCATATTAAGTATCTTGGCGTGACGCTAACCAAACAAGTGAAAGATCTGTATGACAAGAACTTCAAGTCTCTGAAGAAAGAAATTGAAGAAGACCTCGGAAGATGGAAAAATCTGCCATGCTCATGGATTGGCAGGATTAATATAGTAAAAATGAGCATCTTACCAAAAGTAATACACAGATTCAATGCAATCCCCATCAAAATCCCAACTCAATTCTTCATAGAGTTAGAAAGAGCAATTCAAAAATTCATCTGGAATAACAGAAAACCCAGAATAGCTAAAACTATTCTCAAGAGTAAAAGAACCTCTGGGGGAATCAGTATCCCGGACCTCAAGCTGTACTACAGAGCAATAGTGTTAAAAACTGCATGGTATTGGTACAGTAACAGACATGTAGATCAATGGAACAGAATTGAAGACCCAGAAATGAATCCACACTCCTATGGTCACTTGATCTTTGACAAAGGAGCTAAAACCATCCAGTGGAAAAAAGATAGCCTTTTCAACAAATGGTGCTGGCTCAGCTGGAGGTCAACATGCAGAAGAATGCAAATTGACCCATCCTTATCTCCTTGCACTAAGCTCAATTCTAAGTGGATCAAAGATCTCCACATAAAACCAGACACACTGAAACTAATAGAAGGGAAACTAGGGAAGAACCTTGAACATATGGGCACAGGGGAGAATTTCCTGAACAGAACTCCAATAGCTTATACTCTAAGATCAAGAATAGACAAATGGGACCTCATTAAATTACAAAGTTTTTGCAAGGCAAAAGACACCGTCAAAAAGACAAAGCGGCAACCAACTAACTGGGAAATGATCTTTACCAACCTTACATCCGACAGAGGGCTAATATCCAAGATATACAAAGAACTCAAGAAGTTAAACTCCAGAGAGGCAAGTAACCCTATTAAAAAATGGGGTACAGAGCTCCACAAAGAGTTCTCACCTGAAGAATATCTAATGGCTGAGAAGCACCTAAAGAGATGTTCATCATCCTTAGTCATTAGGGAAATGCAAATCAAAACAACCCTGAGATTCCATCTCACACCAGTCAGGATGGCTAAGATCAAAAACACAGGAGACAGCAGTTGTTGGCGAGGATGTGGAGAAAGAGGAACACTCCTCCACTGCTGGTGGAATTGCAGGCTGGTACAACCACTCTGGAAAGCAGTCTGGCGGCTCCTCAGAAAACTGGGCATGACACTTCCGGAGGATCCGGCTATACCACTCCTGGGCATATACCCAGAGACTTTACCTGCATGCAATAAGGACACATGCTCCACTATATTCATAGCAGCCTTATTTATAATAGCCAGAAGCTGGAAAGAACCCAGATGTCCCTCAACGGAGGAATGGATTCAGAAGATGTGGTATATTTACACAATGGAATACTACTCTGCAATTAAAAACAATGAATTCACGAAATTCCTAGGCAAATGGTCAGAACTTGAAAATATCATCCTTAGTGAGGTAACCCAATCACAAAAGATCACACATGGTATGAAGTCACTGATAAGGGGATATTGACCCAGAATCTCAGAATACCCTAGACACAATCAGCATATCAATAGATTTCTAAAAAGATGGAAGGAGAGACCCCTGGTCCTGGAAAGACTGGATGTAGGGGAACGCCAGGACAGAGTAATGAGAGGGGGTTGAACGGAGAAAAGAGGGAGGGAAGGGGGCTTATGGGACTTTCGGGGAGGGAGGAAACGGGAAAGGGGAAGTGATTTGGAATGTAAATTAAAAAAATAAAATAAAATTAAATTAAAAAAAAAAAAAAAAAAAAAAAAAAAAGAAAATGACAGTTTATTTGCAATTGGTTATTTTGTATGATTCATGAAGAAACACTTTAAAAATAACTTTGTAATAACGACAGAAAACTGTTTCTTTGCGATTGTGAATCATCATAATTATTTTTGAACATTTGGTAAATCCTATTTCTGTGAACTTTTAAGAACTGTAAAAGCCTTTCCAAGCTCGTTCAAGGCTATCCTTAATGGATTCTCCAAAGGCCTCATTTTGTGAAGAAAATGGGTTTGAGTTAAGAGGCAAAAATAATGGGACATAAAATGTGCTGATAATATGTGTGTGTCCCAACACCATCATCTTTTCACTTTCTCTTCTGATAAGTGCAAATGAATCAGGGGGTAATTTGAGGAACTAAAGAATGTGAAAAGAACTACTATGGACCCTTCTGAAGTAGCCTGTCCTGTGCTTCTAGGTGCAAGAGAGAAGTGAGAAGTAGGCTGTGTAGTGAAGTCTTTCCGTTTCACAAGAAAAGGTAAGGCTATCATGCCAAGTTTTAAGACAAGACCTGAAATGGAGCAATCAATGTGTTTCCTTAAGAAAGGGAAAGAGACTATGTTAGTGGTAACATGGGCTATGCGGTATATTGTCATTTGTTCCAGGTTTATTTCATTAAACTGATTTTTTAGCTTCAAATTTGTAATAACTATTTTGGGACTGTGGAAGATACTGCTCTGAATTCTACAGACCGAGCACACAGCTGTTACCTCCATTTCCCCCAAAGACTATTAACAGTTTGTCCTAAAGTGATGGATTTTATTCTGCTGCACAGATCATGAGCAATCATAAAGCATACCAATTTTGTGAGGAAAATCTGCATTCTGATCATGTATATAATTACCACATTTTCTTGATGTGAATAATGATGCGTAGAGTTTCCAAATTCAACTGGAAGCCATGCATGATGGCTCATGCTTGCAGTCCTAACATTCAGGAGGCCAGGCTGGGCTACAAACTGAGTTCTGGGACAGCCTGTGATAAAGTGAGACCTTGCCAAACAAAAAATAAAGAACTTACCTGGAAGGTCCTAAAGATTATATAAATAAAATGTCCCTGAACTATGAACTACTATAATACCTATTACTTGCTTAGTATTGAGGTCAAAAACTAAAAATCCTAATATAGACAATAATGATAACTTAAATTATGTTGTTCTTTCATAAGCTCCCAAGATACTCTAACTGCAATGAACCTCTTGCCTCCTTCTCTATTTCCCCTTGGGTCTCCTTGACCTAGGTGCTTAAACTCACTATGCTGCTTCATGGTCCTTGGGAATTATTTTTAGTTCAAATGCCTGCCCCAGTCTCTTCTCTTTAGACAATTATGCCACTTCCCAGTTGCTATCCCTCTTCCATGCTCTCTCACTGGAAACTATTTGAGAATAGATTTGTTCTTCGTGGGCACCAGTTCAAGCATCTGAATGAAAAGAAATAGAACATTCTCTAGAAGGCTTAAGAATTGTCCATTGACATTGTAAGGAGCAATGCTTTTGGAATGGGTAAGAACCACACATTTTCCTAAAATGCCAAACATCCTCTAAAAATTAGAAGTGGACTACTAATTGCAAAGAAGTTGATATGGTCTCATTTGGAGAGCATTTATATACTAGCAAAGAACTCCTAGAAATAATAACCCAAAGAAAGAGTTCTATAGTGGCTGACAGCTAATATTGATTTCATAACTGGTCAGTGTGCGAAGAACAAGTGACTAAGACTCAGGGAACATCGCAAAAACTTTAAGAACTGGAACATGGGGAAGAGTACTGGGAGATGCTATCTTCTGGACATGAAGTGGCTATTACACCCATGAAGTCACAGCATCAGTATTACCTGCTCAACATCTGCACAAGACTTGGCTTATCAACATTTCATCATGTTTAGGGGAAGAACTCATAAGGGTCCCTCTCTCCCAGAAGAGGTATAGAGGACTAAAGGTTGTAAGACAACAGCGCTCAACCTGGGTGTGACAACCCCCTTGGCAAACCTCTGTCTCTAAAGATATTTACATTATAATTCATAATAGTATCAAAATTACAGTTAGGAAGTAGCAATGAAAATAATTTTATGGTTCGTGAATTCACAACAATGTGAGGAATGATATTAAAGGGTCGCAGCATTAGGAAGGCTGAGAATCCATGTTATAGGAGGAAGGAGTCATATTCTTCAATGATGTAGCCACTGGTATATTGCTTCCTTTTAAGAAAATGAGTCAGCATCCAGGCTCATGCAGGCAACTCTAATTAAGTATAATGTATCACCAGATGTGGTAGTGTACATCTTTAATCCCAGTGCTCCAGAGGTAGAGGCAGGTGGATATGTATGAGTTCCCAGTCAAACCTGTTTTACATAACAAGCTTCAGGCCAGCCAAGGCTACATAGTCAAGACCCTATCTGAAAACAGAAACATTATGAGACTTTGGAAAGAAAGAAAGATTTGGTGGGATAGAGAAGAAAAAATAATTAGGGGGACTTTGAACAAAGAATATTTATGTATTAAATTATGAAATAATTAGCCTAAAAAGGAAACATCGTATAAAAAAAGCAGGCTCCAATGGGAAGGTACAACCTATGGGAGAGGATTTTAGAATATCCTACCATATGGACAACTACTTACTTACTTTTGCTGCTGTGTTCAATAATGATGACGAATACATTTCCTCTTCTTCATTACTTTTTAAAGTTATCATAGAAAATGACGGCATTTTCTCTCTGGCGTTTTCATACATGCATGTCAGTATATTTTGTTCTTCTTCAGCCTCCTCCATCTCCATTGTCCTCTCTTATTTCCCCTGCTGCCCTCTTGCTCATCCAGTCTCACCATCAATACTCCTCCCTTCTGACTTTGTATCTTATGAAGTCCATTGCTCTCCTACTTCAAAACTCTTTCATTACGGTTCCTTTTCTTCTCTCTTGAACTGTGTGTGTATTCTAAGTCTGAAAGAAAACATGCATGTGCTTGTCTTTCTTACTCTGCTTTACTAAATGATCTATTAGTTGTCACAGTTCCAATTGTCTTTGCGACTGAAAAGTTCCTCTGTGTGTGTGTGTGTATGTGTGTGTGTGTGTGCGTGTGCGCAGTTTTCATAATCTGTTCATCTTTTGATAGACATCTAGACTGCTTTTTTTAGCTATTTTTTTACTGCATCAGTAAATATGAATGTGCAAGTATCTCTATGGTATTGTGTATAGACCCAGGAGTGATATAGCTGGATCATATAGCAGCTCTATTTTTAGTTTTTTGAGGCACCTCCATATTGATTCCATAATGGCTGTACGAGTTTGCACATCAGCAGTGTATTGGAGCTCCCTTTTTCCCTCAACTTTATTGGCATTTTGTTTTTTGATGATAGCCATTCTATTTGTGGTCAAATTAATTTACATTTTCCTAATGGCAAAGGATGTGGAGCAATTTTTCAAGTATTTATTGGCCATTTGTATTTGTTGTTTTAGGTACTGTCTATTCAGTTTATTGAGTACATTTATTGCTGGGATGTCATATTTTATGGTGTTTTAAGTTTTTTTTATATATTCTAGATATTGAACTCCTGTCTAATGGACTGTTGGCAATGGTTTTCTCCATTCTATAGACTGTCTCTTCACTCTGCAGATTATTTTCCTTTCTGTGCATATACTCTTAAATTTCATGCAATCTCATTCACCAAATCTTGTGATCGGAGTCTTTTGCAGAAAGTCACTTCCTTGTATGTATGTTGAAGTGTTCTCCCCATTTTTTCTTCTAGCTATTTCAAAGTTCCAACTGTTTTCTTTAAGGGCATGACACTTATTAGGTGGGCCAAACTCGAGTGGATAGCAGCACAGCTTGAACTTAATGAATTGTTTAAAGGGATGGGAAAGTGTGGTGGCGAGCTGGATCTCAGAAGGGTCTCTCTCTCTCTCTCTCTTTTTTTTTTTGCTTCTATTGAAATAATTATATAATTTTTCTCCTTAACTGTATTTTGTGTAACATTATATTAATCAATTTAAATAAATTCAACCATGTATCCCTGAGATGAAAACAACCTTGTTTGCTCTTTTGAGATTTACACTCAAGTCCTGTATTTATGTCATTTTTACTTCTCCCTCCTATAACTACTACCATATCCCCACTCTACTTCCTTTCAATCTGTATCTCATTATTATTACATATATATTATATATATATAATATATATATGAAAGAGAGATAAAGATAGCCTCCTGAGTTTTTTAGTGTTGTCATATGTACATTTTTTTTTTAGTGCTGACCACTTGAGATTGGGTAATCTATAAGGGGAATCATCCCTAGTGAAGACTGACTTCTTCTCTCAGTAACCATTAACTGCCCATAGTGGTGGTGTTGCTATGCATATCTTTTTAGATGAACATATTTCACATTTTAAGGTTGTATAAAGCCTGTGGTAATATTTTGTAGTACTTGGCATCAATAGCACATAGAGAAGACATGGATAGTTTTGAATTTTTATGTTCTTGGAATATTTACCTGTATTTATATTGAGTCTTAAAACTTAAAATATGTACAACATAAAACTCAGTTGTGAAAACCCCAGCAGAGATATAGAATGAGTAAAAATATGACCTGTCTTATTAAAATATTAAGATAATTATTTTACATACTGCTGGTTTAAAATATTGTATTTTATTAGGGTTTTTTGTTTGTTTGTTTTTTTCTGAGACAGGGTTTCTCTGTGTAGCTCCAGCTGTCCTGGAACTCACTCTGTAGACCAGGCTGGCCTCGAACTCAGAAATCCACCTGCCTCTGCCTCCCAAGTGCTGGGATTAAAGGCGTGCGCCACCACTGCCCAGCTTAGTTTTTGAGAATTTCATATATGCACACAATATCTTTTGGTTATATTTACCCCTCCCACTTCTCTTTTTATCTCTTCCCAAATCCATCTCCCCCTCCCTCATTCCTTCTAATATTGTCTCTTTTTTAATAATCATTTTGCCCCCTTTTGCATGATAATCCTTGAGCCTTGCGGGTAGGATATATTGCTGTTTCTTTAAACCTAGTTTAATAGATATAAATACCTTTATACCTAGTTTAAAATAGCAACAGTATAATTCACTTTGTTTTGGTTAATACCAAAAAAATATTAAACTGTAACTTAAATTTAAAGAATATGCTATTCTTACACAAACAAAATGGATTTCTCTCGTTTATTAAGTTTATATTCTAGGACATATCCATGTATATGCTTCATAGGAGGGATGCCATTAAGAAAACAAAGAGTGGATATTTACTTCTTCTTTCCAATATGTGTAATTATTATTCCTAGATTATCACAAGTAGAGTTAAACAAAAAAATTAACCTATGTGGCACATCATCATATTTTATATTGGAATTTTTTTTCTAAGTGTTATTTTTATTAGTAAAATTTCCCACCTAAATCCAGGATTAATAAATAGTTTGTAAGTGATGATGAAGAATTTGAAACTCAAAGCAACTATATAATTAATCTAATAAGTCTACTCTGTAGCTCAAACCTAGTACCAAAAAGTCTCAGTGAGAACCTCACATTGATATGGTAAGGTACATGTATAAATGCATACATGCATACATATATATGTACTACATATGCATGCTAAAAGTGTGATGTGCTATTGCTGTTATTTGCAGGGAATTTTCTTTGACAAGATAAGAAGAAGAGTTTAGTTTTTATTAATTGTGCATACCTTTAAAATGTAAACAGTATACTTCATTTACAGAATGTTAAAATGAATGCTCTATAAAACTGTTAGCCAAAACCTAAGATCTATTTTGAGCACATTTATTATTTGCTCAGAATAGTTCAGGAACCATTGCTGATTACGATATATTTCCTTGGACTACAGCAGATAACTTGAAAAACATATTGTTCAAGAAGCGGTCCATTTTTTTTCCTCGGTATAAATTGTTGGACTTTTCACATTGGAATGTTATTTTTAGACTTTAGAGTTTACATTAAACCTCTCTAATTTTTTAATGTTAAAACAATACTGCATTGAGATACATTTGTAAAATATCAAGCAAATCTTGAATGCTGTCAATGTTTTGATCCACAGAAAATATAACTATAAATATAAAATTTCCCAGCCTCATGACATAATGGTCATGACATAATGGCACATCTAACTCCAGTTATCACTGACTGAACTATCACTAAATGAAATGAAAATGTCACCTGGTTTCTAAAGTACTTGGTCAACTGCAGCTAAAAGGGGGATTTATTTGTTGAAGTGCAGTAAGACTTCAGAATTTTTGCAGCAATTCAGGGAGAGACAGGCAAGTCTTTAGTCCAGAAAGTATTATCTACTAAAATATGTCAGTCTTCACATGTAATATAACTCAGAAATTGCTAGTGTAGTATTTTTGCAGAGGCATTTTAGACTGGCATAAAGTATTCAGTGCTTTAGAGGGATAGGCAAACTCAGTTCCCTTTTCTAAGCATTATCTTTACTATGTAAAAATCTGGTCTTTGGTCCCATTATCCAATGCCTCCCTTAATTCATTTTTACACACATAGTAATTACATCATAAAAGGTCTCCAGATCACCCTGTTCAAATGTAACAGCTTCGTTCTGTGATGTTCCTGGTGCTAAGGAACTTTCTCCAACAATTCTCATACTGATAGATTTCATTTTCTAAGTACATTTCGAAAAAGGACAGTGAGTAAGTTTTTTTTAAAAAAAAATTAGTTCAGGATGCTCAAGCAAGTGTTTCCTCCATGGGCAGTCACTGCAACTCACACTGTAACTAATCTGTGATGTGAAATAGGAATCTAGGTTGGGGGAAAAAAGAACTTCTACTAATGGTAATTCTGAGGTGTTGCAGTAAAACCTAAACTTTACATTGTGCCAGAACTTCTATGGCTCCAACTCATGGTCAGCTGGTCTCAGATTCTAAAAATTGTCAAGGTCAAAGAGCTAGTGACAGAATTCTCCTAGGTGACAAAAAAAAAAAAATCAACATTTTCAGAATTTTCCTAAGTGACAAAAAAATCAACATTTTCAGCCTTTATTTTTTTTTTTTCTTGCCTGCTTGCTGATGTTAAAAGAGCTGGTTATCCTCTATCTTTATAACTGGGTCTGGCATTTCTTTTAGGCTCCATTGTGATTAGTTTTCCAGTAATCTTTTGCGTGCTAAATAAGATGGTGCTTTAATAGCAGGAATCATCTCAAATCTCTGTGTTACCACAGGGGCTTACTTAAATATTACTTCTTGGTGGACATTTTTTTTTAGACCTCAAAAGTTCTCCACTAATATTGCATGAGCAGCATTTTGACAGTCTTTAGGCTAGCACAAGTAATGAATGATGGTGCTACATAGGGCCTGATAGCATTTACCTGTAGTCCAAGCAGGCCATGACAACCTCCATATTTAACTAGCTAAGCCCTGACATCTCATATCAGGGCGAAGGAAGGATATAATGACACCAATAATGTTGCCTTTACAAAGCCCTCTGGGCCGGTGCTCATGTTGTTATGGTTTTATTGAGACAGGATTTCTAGATTTAGCCCTGGATGTCCTGGAACTCACTCTATTGACCAGGTTGGCCTTAAACTTACAGAGATCTACCTGACACTGCCTCCTAAGTGCTGGGATTAAAGATATGTGGTGCCTGGCTAGGGCTGGTATTCTTAACAACAGACACAATAAGTAATTTTTTTCTCTATTTTATCAAATCTTCACCATTTCTTTCTACCTATTACTTTTAAGTTAGGCTTTTTCTTGCTTTTCCAAGACCTTGAGGTACACTATTAGGTTGTATTTTGAGGTCTCTGTTTTGCATGTAGGCACTCATAGCTTAACTCGTAGAACTGCCTTAGCAACTCTCAACTCTCATACAACTCTGATACATTGCATGTATGAAATGCATGTGCTTTCTAGCAACATTCTAACTTCCTCCTTTATTATTTCAGTGATTGTAGTGGTTTCAATGAGAAATGGCCCCTATGGACTCATACATTTAAATATTCTGTACCCAGTTGATGGAACTGTTTAGGAAGGATTAGGTATGGCCTTGTCAAAGGAAGTCTCAGTCTCTCTCTCTCTCTCTCTCTCTCTCTCTCTCTCTCTCTCTCTCTCTCTCTCTCCCTCCCTCCCTCCTCTCCCTCCCCTCCCTCTTCTCTCCTCTCCCTCCCTCCCCCTCCCTCCCTCCTCTCCCTCCCTCCTCTCCCTTCCCCTCCCTCCCCCTCCCTCCCTCCCTCCTCTCCCTCCCTCCCCCTCTCCCTCCCCCCTCCCCCTCTCCCTCCCTCTCTCCCCCTCCTGCCTGCTGAAATGTTCCCTACCTGATGATCATGGACACTACTACCCTCTGGAACTGGAACTGTAAGCCCCAAATTAGATGCTTTCTTTTATAAGTTGTCTTGGGTATGGTGTTTCCTCACAGCAATGTATCAGTAACTAAGATAGTGGTCAACTGGTCATTTAAGAGCATATGGTTCAGTGCCTGGGAAGATGGCTCAGTGGATAAAAACACTTTCTGTACAAGTGTGACAATCAGAGTTTAGATCCCTAGAACCCATGTAAATACTTGATGAACATGGTGACCTGCTTGTAATTTCACCATTTGGAAGGCAGAGATTGGATCTCCACAGCAAGCTGGCTAGCTAGAAATGGTTTATGGCATTTTTTCAAAAACTAGGTGACTGAGGTTGTGTGGACTTATATCTGGGTCTTATAATTTATTCCATTGATTTACATATCTGGTTTTTGAAGCCTTTTTGTACCATGGATTTTATTATCCTGGACCTCTGATATATCTTGAATACAGGTATTGACATCATTCCAGTATTGTATTTTTGGCTGAGGGGTACTACCTGGGTTTTTTGTGATTCTGTGTGAATTTCAAGATTTTTTTCCATTCCTGTAAAAAAGTGGTACTGGGATTTCAGTGAATCTGGAAGGGTGGACATTTTTAAAATATTGATTCTTCTGATCCATGATCACAAGAGATCTTTCCATCTTCTCTTATCTTCCTTGATTTCTATTTTCCCCCAGTATTTTGAAGTCTTCATTGTAGAGATCTTTCACTTCCTTGATTAAATGTATTCTGAGTTATTTAAGGGTGTTTTGAGTGGGATTATTTTCCTAACATTTTCTCAGTATGTTGATCATTGGCTACTGATTTTATGTGTTAATTTTGAGTCCTTCCATTTTGCTGAAAGTGTCCATCAGCTCTAAGTGTTTTCTGAAGGAGCCTTCAGTATCTTCTATGTATAGAATCATATCATCTTTAAATGGGGATACAACTTCCTTCTTTCCTTTTTACCTCATAATTATTTCCTTTTCTTGTCTTATTATTCTAGCTATGACTTAAAGAACCATACTTAATATGAGTGGAGAGAATGAACATCATTATCTTGCCCCTTATTGTAGTGAGACTAATTTGAACTTTTCCCATTTACCATCATATCGGCTATAGGTTTGTCATACATAGTTTTTATTATGTTAAGGTGTAGTCCTTCCATCCATAGTCTCTGTACTATTTATCATGAAAATATGTTGCATTTCATCAAAAAGTTTTCTCTGTTTTTATTCAAATGATCATGTTAGTCTTGTCTTTGAGAACACTTATGTGATGAATTACAGTTTTAGTTTACATATTGTCTTAGTTGGGATTTCCATTGCTATGAAGAGACCCCATGACCAAAGACAACATTTAATTTGGGCTAACAGGTTCAGAGTTATAGTCCATTATTATCAAGGGAGGAAGCATGACAGCATGCATGTAGGCATGGCACTGAGGGAGTTCCAAAGGAAGCCAGGAGCAGACTGAATCTTCTGCATTGGGCAGAGTTTCAGAGACCACCCCACAGTGACTCAATTCCTCCAATAAGGCCACACCTCCTAACAGTACTACTCCCTGTGGGCCAAGCATAGTAAACCACCACATTCCACTCCCTGGTCCAAATTGGCTTGTTTAAACACATGAGCCTATTGGCGGGGAGGGCATACCTAAACATAGCATAATGCAAAATAAATTTAGTCCAACTCCAAAAGTTCCCATAGTCTATAGCAATCTCCACAATGTTAAAAGTCCAAAGTCTCTTCTGATATTCATGCAATCACTTAACTATAATCCCCTATAAAGTCAAAATCGAAAAGCAAATGACATACCTGAAACATCACAGGATATATACATTATCATTCCAAATGTCATGGTGAAGAAATGCTGGACCAAAGCAAGGCAGAAAACCAGCTGGGCAAACTCCAAAATTTCATCTCCATGTCTGATATAAAAGCACTCTTCATATCTCCAACTCCTTTCGTCTTTGTTGACTGCAGCACAATTCTTTTTGAGTGGTTCTACTCCCTGATAGCCGCTTTCCTCAGCAGGTATCCCATGGCTCTGGCATCTGGAACATTTTGGGGTTTCCAAGGCAACTTCAGCATTACCACTTCTTGCTCCACTGTCTGGGGTACACACATGATCCTCTGGCTCCTCCAAAGGACTTGAGTCACATCCCGCTCTGCCCTCTGTAGCACTCCAGGCTTTAGTTGACTCCATTCCACTGCTGCTGCTATGTTTGGTGATCATCCCATGGTACTGGCATCTCCAATATGCTGGCATATTGCAACTAGGCTTCACCAATAGCCTCTCATAGGCTCTCTTTATGTTGCCATGCCTCAACTTCTTTGCATAACACCTTCAGTCCTGGACTACAAATGAGGCTGCACCTTCACCAATGGCCTTTCCTGGCCTCTCACAATGCCAAAGCTGCTCTCCATGATTCACTCCTTCATACCTTTAAAACCAGTACCACCTGTGTGAGCCTTACTCATTACCAAGTACAGCTGCAGCACAAGATACAACCCTGGCTATCTTTGGAACATGGCTTCTTTGTGCTCTTAGAAAACACTTCCCGCATTTCACCTCAGTGTTGCTGGTCTCCTCTTAATCACTGCTAATCTCTTAGCTCCAGATAACCAGCATTAATTGTCCCAGTAGTCCCTTCTAGTCTAGACTCTAAAGCCAGAGCCACTTGGCCAGAGTTCTGCTACTTGCTGGGGCTGGAATATACCCTTGCCCACTTGTTCTGTTACATTATCGCCAGCTTTCTATTTTCCAACTCCTTTGCTGCCTAAGCTTGGCTGTCCTTTAACTTGCTCTGTAGATTGACCTTGAACTCACATGGCTCTGTGTCCTGAGTGCTTGGATTAAAGGTGTGGACTACCATGCCTAGACCTAAGCTTTTCTCTACTTGGAACTTGCTCTGTACCAGGCTGGCCTTGAACTCAGAGGTCTGCTTACCTACCTCTCTCTCCTGGATTAAAGGCTTGTACTACCAGGCTTAGAGCTAAGCTTTTGCAGCCACTATTCCATAAGATCCATATCAAGAGCCTGTGTCCTCCATTTATGGATTATAGTTCATTCCAGATTAAAAGTCCAACTGAAAGCCATAACCAGATAATAATAATGACTAGATATAACTATTCCTTTGTCAATGGCAAATGCTTAAACAATAAGCTTAGCTGGGTGGGATCTTGCCCCAAAGTCAGCACTCGCTTAATCTGTTTATCTTCGTGAATGTAGGATTCAGCTCTATTCTACTTCTTGGTGCCCCTTTATTCTTTGAACCATACATTTTGTACTTTTCCTTTCAAAGTGTGCTCCTTTTCATCAAAAGGCTCTTAATAAGAGTGAACTTAATAGCTACACAACAGAATTTATTCTGGGATGTTGTGAGACTTCCTTTGTCAAAGCAATTAATCTAAATCTCTTCACCTTATCCTCAGGCAGACTTTTTGGACAATGGCAAAAAGCAGCCACATTCTTCACCAAAATATCACAAGAACAGTCTCTCGGCCACATATTAAAATTCTTTTCTGAAACCTCTAGAGCCAGGCTTCCATAGTTCAAATCACTCTCACCAACAAAGTCTTTCATATTCTTACTAGGATAGCCCATTAAGCCCCACTTAAAGCATTCCACTGCTTTCAAAATCCAAAGTCCCAAAATCCACATTTTTCTAAACAAGAGCATTGTCAGGCTTATCACAGCAATAGCCTAGTCCCTGGTACCAACTTCTGTCTTATTTGGAGTTTCCATTGCTGTGAAGAGACACCATGACCAAGGCAACTTATAAAGGACAATATTAATTGGGACTAGCTTACAGGTTCAGGGGTTCACTTCATTATCATCAAAGCTGGAAGCATGGCAATGTCCAGGCAGGCATGGTGCTGGAGGAGCTGAGAGTTCTACACCTTCATCCAAAGGAAGCCAGGAGCAGACTGAGTCTTCTGCAGTAGGCAGAGCTTCAAAGCCTAGACCGACAACAAAGCACACACCTCCTAAAAGTACTGCTCATGGGCCAAGCATATCTAAAGCACCACACATATGTTGAACCATCCTCCATCTCTTAAATAAGCTTAATTTGATGTTTCCTTGAATTCAGATTGTAAGTATTTGACTACAATTTTTTTCAAGTATGTGAATTGCCATAAAAGCTTCTCAGACGAGAGATGCATTGATCACTGGTTATAACACTGTCATTGGGAGTTGGTTAAATGGCATGCCTGGGTTTTTTAAAGATTTATTTATTTATTATATGTAAGTACACTGTAGCTGTCTTCAGGCACCCCAGAAGAGGGCGTCAGATCCCATTACAGATGGTTGTGAGCCATCATGTGGTTGCCAGGATTTGAACTCAGGACCTCTGGAAGAGCAGTCAGAGCTCTTAACCACTGAGCCATCTCTCCAGCCAGTCATGCCTGTTTTTAACAGAATAATAATAAAAGAATCCCCCTAGAGCCTATGACCTGTCTAGTTATATGTTTTTTTGGCCTAATGATGGTACCAGGTATAGATTTCATTTGATGAAGTGGGATAAATCCAATCAGAAAGTGTTTGGTTATTCTCGTGATATTCATGGCACTATTGTACTAATGGATATGTCTTGCCAGACCAATCCTTATTGTAGTTTGCAGAATTCACATCTTGGTATGATTGATTATTACTTTTCTACTCTGTTAGCATGAGTAATACAGAGATATACAACTGGCTAAAATAACTAGGTATGGTGCATGGATGTTTAGAATTATAATTTCCTCTTGTTAGGCCACTCCCTTAGTCAGCATGAAATGATCTCCCTTGTTCCTTCTGACTACTTTTAGTCTATTTTTTAGCATATATTTGAATACTGACTCCTTATTTTCTATTTCCATTTGGCTTGTAATACCCTTGTCTATCCTTTCAACCTGAGGTATTGTCTTTAATAGTGAGTTATGATGGTTGAAGACAGAGAAAAGAAACATTCTTTTTTCTGATCCAATCTGCTAGTTTGTGTCTTTTGATTGGGTTACTGAGAATATTGGATTCAGAGATTCTATTGAAGTGTATATTTTAATACTGTCATTTTATTGGTTTGTTGTAGTGTTTTCTTAGTCCTCATATGTGTAACAACTGTTATAGAATCATTTCCCCCCCTGTAACTTCTTGGATGTGTTCATTCTGCTTTTCAGGCTGTAGCATCCTTTGTACTGGTTATAAAATGATGACACAATATTGGATTGGTAGGGAAGGGAGACCAGGTCTGGGAGGAGTTGTGGGAGAAGAGGTAAATATGATGAAAAGAGTTCATATGAAATTCTCAAATAATTAATTAAAAATAATCCCTTTAGTTTATTTTGTCATAGGCAGATATTATTTCTCTTTCTAGTATGAGAGGTGGTTTTCTGTAAATAATAGTCTAAGTTGGTAGCTGTGGCTTTTCAGAACTTACGATACATCTTTCCAAGCTCTTCTAGATTTAGAGTTTCCACTGAAACCTTAGTTATTATTCAGGTAAGCCCTTTGTGTGTGATTAACCCTTCTC
Source organism: Tokudaia tokunoshimensis (assembly GCA_036184795.1). Classification (NCBI taxonomy): domain Eukaryota; kingdom Metazoa; phylum Chordata; class Mammalia; order Rodentia; family Muridae; genus Tokudaia; species Tokudaia tokunoshimensis. Next base: position 105,172,566 of record BTHU01000023.1, read on the forward strand.
TCTTTTAGCCTTCAAGATGTTTTTGTTGTTGTTCTATGTACTCGGTGTTTGGGGTATGAAACAGCATGGGGTGTTTCCTTTCTAATCCTATCTATTTGGTGTTCTGTATGCCCCATATACTTGGATAGGAATCTTTTCCTCTAGATTTGGGCAAATTTCTCCTATGGTTTTTTTAAAAAAATATTCTATGCCCTTTGGCATGGAGTTCTTATCCTTATTCTAGACCCATGATCCAGATTTTTTTTCTTTTCATAGTGTTCCAAAATCTCTCGTGTTCTGTCCATGCATTTTTAAAGGTATAATTTTCCTTGCCTGAATAATCCAGTTTCTCTCCCTTTCTTCAAGACCTGATATCATGACCTCTACATGAAACAATCTGTTGATGAGGCTTTCTACTATGTATTGAAGTTTTTCCTTTCTGGTTTCATTTCAGTCCGTTTTTGTTCTTCAGTATTTCTATCTCTTTGTGTATTCCATTTTCGTATACTGAATTAATTTCCTCATTTCATTCAGCTGTTTGTTTATATTCCTTTGAATTCATTCAGTAGTTTATTCCTATCCTGTTTAAATGTACTGAGTAGTTCAGTTTGTTTGCATCCTCTTTTAATTCCTTGAACATATTTATAAGTGTTCTTTTGAATTCTTTGTCTGGAATTTCTTCTAAATAGCTTTCATTAGGGACCAATACTAAGGTATTGGCAATTTTGTAGGGAGACGTGTTTCTTTGTTGTTTATTTTGCATAGGGATATTCGCATCTAGGATTGGTTTTTGATGTTTGTTTGGATATAAGTTTTTAGCCAGCTGCATTAAGTGACTGTTTGGATCCCTGCTTGGTGTTCCCATGGCTAATCTAGTTTTGGATCTGTTGATGATGCTTGGAATTCAGTTGTGAGGAAGGTTAGTGCTGATTGTGGGTGGGAAAGTGGAGGTAATTCTCATTTGCTTAGATAACTTGCATACAGAAGGTACATAGGTTATGATTGGAACCTGGAGAAAGGCCTGAGTTCAGTGGTCTTTGACTTGGGACAGATGCCTTGGCTATCTGTGTTTCTGACTGTTATGACAGAAGCCTGGAGAGTAGTGGGGTTCTTGGGTATGAGTATTTGACAACATACAGGAACCTGGAGAACCTCAACTGGAGCCTAGGGAAGGGAAGACCTCTGGATTAATGTCTCTGTAACATCAACTAATACCAAGGGCTAATAATGATAATTTATGTGGGTCACAGTGAGAACCAAGAACAGGAAGGATCCTGGGATAATTCCTCTATGACCACATACAATTGTCAGGGTCAGTCTGAGTTTACATAGAAAGATTGGAATGGGTAAGTATCTAGGGTCACATGTTTTGGGTTTTGTTGTTGTTGTTGTTGTTGTTGGTGGTGGTGGTGGTGGTAGTGGTGGTAGTGATAATAGAGTGTAGTGTGTGTGTGTGTGTGTGTGTGTCAGGTTCCATGGCTGATTTGAGTTTGCATAGGTCACAAGTGTAACTGAAAACTGAGGGAACCTGGAGTTATGCAAGTTTATATGGTCCTGGGGGAATCTGGGGACTGAAAAAAATCATAAATCCCAATGGAAGCACATAAGATTTCAGATATACAAAGCAATCCTGAGGGAAGAAAGACTAGGACTACAGCCATTATAATACCCCATTTCAAGTTATATGACAGTGCTATAGCAACAAAAACAAGGCATAAAAACAGATACGTGGATCATAGGAACAGAATATAATATTCATGAAGCTACAGCTGCCTGATTTTCACAAAGATAGCAAAAATAGTCATTTAATAAATGATGTTGGGAAAGATAGCTATGTACATGTACAAGAATAAATCCAGATCTTATCACTTGCTCTGTACAAAAATTAAATTCAAGGGATGGCAAGATAGCTAAGTTGTTTAAAGCACTTGTGGTTCTTGCAGGAGACCCATATTTGATTCCCAGTACCCACATGATAGGTCACAAATGTTTGGCCCCTATGGAAATAAGTATGCAAGTTCTTTAAAAATTCTATTAATAGAACTATCATATGACCCAGGTATACCACTCTCAGGGCATATATCTGAAAGATTCTGGATCCTACCATCAAGATACTTGTATATCCATGTTTCTCACTGCTCTATTCACAATAGTTAGGAAATTATATCAGCCTAGTTGTCAATCAGCCCACAAATGGAAAATGAAAATGTGATAAATACACACAATAGAATTTTATTTAGCTGTAAAGAAAAACGGAAATTAAGGAATTTGCAGGAAAATACATGGAACTGAGTAATAAATTATGTTGGTAACTCAAACTTAGGACAAATACCACATGTACCCAATTGTATATGGATTCTAGCTATGAGGGTATGTAGAGGTAAGGAAGTTGGAAAAGGACCATGAGAGTTGTGGAAAGAGACAGGCTAGAAAGGGTAGTAGAACACTTGTGATATTAAATTGGTAGGGGGGTATAGACTAAGGATGGAAAGGTTTAAGTGGCTATGGGAGGGGAGAAAGGGATGGAGAGCAAGCTAAACCAAAACCATGCATGTATAAAAAAGTCATAAATAAATCTGCTACTTTGTAAGCCAGTTACAAAATAAATCAAGAAATCGCTTAAACAGATGCACTTTGCCTGGGGGTAAAAAACTGAACCAGGAAGTAATAGGCTAGTAAATGAAAATCCCAGTAGTAAGGATTGGCTGTCTCTCTGTGAGTTGCTAGTCAAGGAGGCTTGCCGGGCCCCCACATCAATATAGACCATTGCCACTGCTGTTGGTTGCCTGGCAGAACCTGGTGCTAAGACTGTTTTGCTAAAGACACCACACACACTTTGGTTGCATAGCTGCTAGGGGAGAAAAAGACATCACCAGTCTCAACCACCTGTGGATCCTGTGCTTTAACACCACTGAACTGAACTGCCAGGCAAGATGTGCCTATGGAGGGAAGTCATGATCAATTCTGCAAAGCTGGCCAAAGAAAGCCTGTGGCTGGAGAGGTCATGTGTCCTAATGGGGAAGTGGCTACTGTTGTTTCACTAATTGTATTGGACTTGTCAAACTGCTTCCTAAATTCTTTTATGTGCACAGAATGCTGCTACTGTCACTCTTGGTCAAAGAAGCATTTTTTTCTTCCCCTCCAGGGTGTCAGCTACTGCACTGATCAGAGTGCAGTAACCGATCAGAGTGATGGTAATAAGTAACTAGTGAATGCTCAACCCTAAGCAGGAGAATATCACCCACTATAAGGCTCAAGGAACATTGCAGATGACAGGACAGAAAGACTCAAAGCGAGAAAACAAGGTAAGAAGTGTTGTGGAAGGCTGCCGTCTGGCCATGGCATAGCCATTAGGTCCACCTGTGAACTTACAGCAGCTGTGATTATATGCAAAGGACCTGCACAAGATGAGGACTCTCAATGTTTCAGCATGGTGGGGGAAGGGGCTCACAAGGCCTTACCTCACCCTCAGGAGGTGTTGGCCATTAATGGCCACTGGAAGAGAAAGAGGCATTTTCTTCAGTACTGTTGCCATTGATAAGTTGCCCCACTCATAGAAGCAACTCTAATTAAAGTCATTGGGTCGACAAAGTAAAGAAATAAGTAAAAACATATAAAAGTAAAAAGGAAGAACGGTGGTAAAGAGGAGGGGCTTCAGTGGGGTTGGGAAGGGAACAAAAGAAGGAAACAGTGAATGTAACCAAATATACTATATCCATTTGTGACAATGTCAATGAAACCCATGATTATGCATAGTTAGCATGATAGTAAGAATTTAAACTGAATTTGAAAATCACTCGAGCAATGAAATGTGAAAGAGTTTCCAGAAGCCTCTATCTAGTCACCACTAGCAAGCACACTTGAAGACACAGGCACTTCTTCTTTGGGGAGCCCTTATTCACACTCTTGGGAGTGCTTTATTCTTTACCAAAGCAATTTTCTTTCTGATTTTAATGAAACCCAACTGTATTTTAGGGGGAATTAAAAAAAAAAAAAAAGAAAAGCATCGTTTCTTGGTTCATGTTTTACTACAAAGCTATAATAAACTAGTGTGATAAGGGCATAAGGATAGCTATACAACTCAGTACAATAGAATTAAGAATCCACGTATCTATGAGTAACTGTTGAAAAGAGTGTCAAGATTATTCACTGAGGAAAGCACAAATAAGCCTGGAAAAGTTGGCTAGCCACATGTTAGGAGGAGAAAGTTGGACTATGTCTCATACCACCTATAAAAATGTGCTGCCTAGTTTTTATCCACTTGACACAAGCTAGAGTTATCTGTGAAAGGGGGAGCTATAATTGAAGAACCACCTCCATAAGACTGGCCTGTAAGTCAACTGCAGGAAATTACCTTATTAGTGATTGATGTGGGAGCAGGAAACCCACAGCGTACTGTGGGTGGTGCCTCCACGGGGAAGAAGTGATCCTGAATGGCATAAGAACGTATGCTGAGCGATCCATGGAGAGCAGCCCAACTAAGCAGCATTCCTTCCATCTTCTCTATTTCAGTTCCTGCCTCAAGACTCCTGCCTTGAGCTCCTGCTTGAAATTATACCAGGACAAAAAATGGAATCACAACTCATACAATGGGAGAAAAATGTCAACTTACCTTTAATGTGAAGGAGTGCTAGCTATATAAAAGGTCACTAAGGATTCAAAATCAATAAACATATATTTTCCAGATATCTGAACAGGCATTCCCTAGGGAACATAGTTATACAAATAGACAGTGAACGTGTGAAAAGACTCAACATCAGCTCAGGCTCTTGCTTGTAGCTACTTCACAGGCCAAGGCAGAAAGATTCAAGTTCACAGTCATCCTGGGATACAGAATGATTTTTAAAGCCAGCCTGGGTCACTTAGCAAAACTTTGTCACAAATTTTAAAAAGCAGGGGTATTTGGGGAGATATAACTAAGTGGTAGTCTACTTGCCTAGCATGCACAGGGCCTTCAGTTCAAAACCCATTGCCAATAACAATAACCACAAAGTAGAGACAGCACAAATACCCATCAGCAGATGAATGTGTAAACAAGTTGTGCTTTACTCTTAGAATGGAATATTATTTAACCAAAACAAGGAATAAAGTCAAAACATGCCACAACATGGATCAACCTTGAAAATATTATATTGAGTATGAAGACCATGTACTATATTATTCCATTAATTTGCAATGTCCATGGGTGGAAAAACTATGGAGACAGAGAGGAGATGAGCTGTAGATGGAGAGTGCAAGCATCTCTATAGTAGGATACAGAGTCCTTTGCGTATGTGCCTGAGAGTGATGGAGCTGGATCATGTGTTAGATCTATTTCTAGTTTTGTTGAGGAACCTCCACACTGATTTCCATAGTGGCTGCACCAGTTTGCACTCCCACCAGCAGTGAGTAAGTGTTCCTCTTTCGCCACATCCATGCCAGCATTTTTTGTCATTTGTTTCTTTGGATCTCAGCCATTCTAACTGGGGTAAGATGAAATCTCACAGTAGTTTTCATTTGCATTTCCCTGATTGCTAAAGACATTGAGCATTTTTAAAAAGACAACAACCATTTCTTAGCCATTTGTATTTTGTCTCTTGGAAACTTGTTTGGTTGCATTTTTTAATTGGGATTTTTTTTCTTGATATTTAGGGGACCTATAGGTGCATCTTCTCTTACTGAGTCCAGACCCGGCAGTCCTCTGCTGTATGTGTTGGAGACCTCATATCAGCTGATGTATGCTGCATGGTTGGTGGCTCAGTGTCTGAGAGATCTCAGGGATCCAGGTTAGTTCAGACTGCTGGTCTTCCTATGGAGTCGCTCTCCTCCTCAGCTTCTTCCAGTCTTTCCCTAATTCAACCACAGGGGTCAGCAGCTTCTGTCCATGAGTTGGGTGTAAATATCTGCATCTGACTCTTTCAGCTGCTTGTTGAGCCTCTCAGAGGGCAGCCATGCTAGGCTCCTGTCTGTAAGCACACCTTAGCATCAGTAATAGTGTCAGGCCCTGGAGCTTCCCCACTGAGATGGGTCCCAAATTGGGCCTGTCACTGGACCTCCTTCCCTCAGTCTAGAAAAGGACTTTCTGAATAGGTCCCCAATAGTGCAGCCATTAAGTTTAACAATAAATAGGTAAGATCTCATGAAACCAAAAGTTTATGTACAGCAAAGGATACTATAATTTGAGTGAAGAGATAGCCTACAGAATAGGAAAAAAATCTCTACTAGCTATACAGAGGGTTACTTAGACTATATAAAAAACTAAAATAAACCAAAAAAAAAAAAAAAAAAAAAGCCAAAAAGAGACTTGAGGCCCCAGGGAGTGGGGAGGTCTGGTGGCGTGGGGGTTGGGGGGGACATCATCTTGGAAACAGAGGAGGAGGAATGGGATGAATAATTGTTGGAGGGCAGAACAGGAGGGGGATAACAACTGGACTGTGAAAATTATATAAAACATTTTTTTTAAAAAAACCAGGAAGTCCTTTTCTATTGCCAATGAGTTTAAACATATTTCCTTTCTATTCCATTGCTGTATGAGTCTGTTTTTATGTCACTAACATGCTGTTTTTATTACTGTAACTTTCTAATATAACTTGAAATCTGGAATAGTATCAGCCACCTTTTTATTTTTTAGGATTATTTTGGATATCTTAAATCTTCTGTGCTTTCATATGAAATTTAATATTAGTTTACAATACCAGTGAAAATTTGTGTTGGAATTTTGATTGATATGAGTATGTAGATTGTTTTTGGTAGGGTGGTCATTTTCACAACATCTATCCTGAAAATCCATGAATGTGGGATGTATTTCCATATTCTTCAATTTCCTTTTTTGATGCCTTAAAGTTTCCATAACACAAGTCTTTCAATTCTTTGGTTAGATGTATTTCAAGATATTTTTGAAGCTATTGTGAATAGAATTATTCCTCTGATTTCCTTCTCTGTTCCTTCGCCATTTGTATATAGGAAGGCTACTGATTTTTTTTGTATATTAATTTTGTATCCTGCTACTTTACTGAAAATATTCATCAGCTGTGGGAGTTTTCTGACGGGATCTTTAGGATCTCTTATGTATACAATTATATCATCTGCAAATAAAGATTCTTTGACTTCTTCCTTTCTTGTCTTTATCTTCTTGATCTCCTTCAGGTGTCTTATTGCTCTAGCTAAGACTTAAGTTACTCCATTGACTAGGTATGGAGAGATGCTCCTTGTGTTGTTCCTGATTAGAATGGAAATGCTTTTAGTATCTCTCCATTTAGGTAGATGTTGGCTGTTGGCTTGCTTTAAATCACCTTTATTATGTTGAGGTATGTCATTTGTATCCCTAGTCTCTCCAAGACTTTTATCATGAAGGGATGAAGGTCGTTCCTGCATCTAATGATGGTTCCTGTTCTTAAGTTTTTTTTTTATGTGGTGAATTATATTTGTTGACTTACATATGTTAAACCATCCTTGCATCTCTGAGATGAACCTACTTTGATCAGAGTGAATATTATTTTTTAATTAGAATATAATTAATTTCATTTTTTCCTTCAGCAGAGGTGTTTGCAGTGTTTAGGGTAAAGCTAATTTATAAATTCATAGCAAGCAGGGTTGGGATATTAATTTTCTGTTTTTCTAGTATTTGGGAATATCGCCTCTGTTCAGGGCTTCTGTTTCTCTGCTACAATTGGATGTCTTCAGCAGTTTGATTAAAGATCCTAGAGCCAGTTTCCCCTGGCAGCACTGACTCAAGGCCTCATAGGGAAGCTGGAGTCTTTCAGTCAGGATATAGCATGGTTCTGGGAGTCTAGGTAACATGTGATGTCTGAAAGGTCCTTGGCGTACATCAAAGGTGGGATCTGGTGAGTCCTAGAGGAAGGGAGACAGGATGAGAAGAGGAGGCTGACTGTCCCTGGCAAGGAGCTGAGGGACTTGGGTGACCCAAATGATCACCCAAAAAAGGGAGAGCATAGGAAGCATACTTGAGTCCTCCTTATGAGCTGCGGCTACAAGCATGGCACTGCCCACCCCACCCCACCCCACCCCACCCCCCACAATGGCAAGTGTGTTGGAATCAGATGAGTCCCAAAAGGAGAGATGAGCAGAGTGGAAGTGGCTATCCCTGGCAAGCACCCAAAGTACTTGGGCAACCTTAATGGAAGATATTGAGGAGAGGGTACAGCCTACTTGGGTCCACATCACGTTTGGTGGCTATAGTTGAAAACAGTTCATTATTTTTATCTATTTATGTAGTATTTACTTCTTTTGAGACAAAAATGTCACCATATAGCTCAGGCTAGACTGAGTCACAATCCTCTTGCTTCAGTAGTGTCTTAAGAATTCTTTATTTGTATCATTTCTTTTTATTTCTTTTACTTGTTTATTTTCATGGAGGAAGGCAGACACACACACCCTGTTCCTACCTCTTAGCCAGAAGCGGAAGTTTCCATGATTTTTAAAATTGAAAAAGTTGACACCAAAGGCAGTGAACTTAAAAAAAAAAACTCACATGAGTTGTTGGCAAACTCAGGAAAGTAGCTGGAATTGCTCATTTCTAGTTTGAAATTGAAACAAGAGTCTTCCTTTTTTAAAAGGCAATAATTTATTACATTTGTTTTCATGTGTGCTTGTGCATGCATATACATGTAGTACGGGGGGAGTGTTACTCACATGCCACTGTACACACGTGGAAGTCAGATGACAACTTACAGGAGTAGGCTCTTCCCTCTCACTATGTTGGTTTCTAGGGACTGAAGCCCAGGCCATCAGGATTGGTGGCAAGTGTCTTTTTACTAGCTGAGCCACGTCACTGGCTCACACGTTACTTCTTATCTTTATAGCATCTTCTGGGGATAAATTGGTTGCAGAAAGGTTAAGTCAACCAGAATTACACTAAGTAAATGCCTTTGACTTGAGAGTTCCTGAAAGGTACTGATCAGTTCCCTTAGAATCTCAATCTGCTCACCTATGTGGCAGTGCCTCGTGCCTGAGTAGGTGGCACCATCTATGGCAGCCAGGGCCTTTGAGATTATTTGGGAGAAAAATATGTGTGAAACCATATCTGTGACTCAGATGACTGGAGCATATATGCCTGAGCTATCATGAGTCACTAAGCTGTGCAGCCGAGGGAGCCAGGAGGGGTCACTACCTGTAGGCTTTTCTCAGGAATGCCTCCTCAGAGTGGGAAGCCTCTGGGGCTTTGAAGGAAAAGCAGTGTTCCTTGAGGGGGCAGTAAGGCAGAACACCATCTCTGCAGGCCCATGACAAGGTATAAGCAGATCCTCCCAGTGTCCTTGGTTGTAGGGGAGGGATGAAGATATTTTCCTGGATAAAAGGCAAACAGAGTATGTGATGGGAGTTTTTGTGGTGATGAAAAAGAGTGAAGAATGGGGAACCCTCTTAACCTACCACACAGTTGACTCCTCCTTGGGATATTATTTTCACTATATATAGAAAGCAAGATTCTTTGCAGGTCAGCAAAAGCTTGATTGTCCACTTAAAGCAGTGGGGCAGAGGTTTCAGACACTAGCAATTCAATCATGTGGTGAACACACATTGGGTACTTACTGAATTCCCGGAGTTTTGCTGTGGGCTGAGTAACTGGTACCAAAGACTTACACCTTTCTTTAGTTTACAGTCTCAACAGACAAGGCAAGACACACACAGTTCCTTAGGGGAGGATCTTCTTTCCCACCCCCCACCCTCTGCCACTCATAGACCAGGGTGGAGCAGAGGAGAGACCCCAGAGCATACACCCCAGAGAGCTTATTCTTTTGAGGTGTGGAACCAAGTCTTATTAGGAAATGGCAGAGCAGTGGTAGAGCCTCCCTACCCCACCCCACCCCCGCACCCATTACGTTAACTGGCCCACATCCTCTCTCTCCTGCAGCTGCCTCTTCTTGTCCGTCCCCATCCATGACCTTGCTTCCGACTATCCTTGAGGCTACATCCCCACAGGCTCTTGCTCATTCCCTAGGGTCACTTGACAGCTTCTACACGGCGGTTCAGGGCCTGAGAAAGGGCTGTCACAGCTCCCATCACAAAGGCCCAGCTCCTAGGTCTCAATCTGGCTTCGGAATCACTGCAGGAAGCAGTCAGGGTGCCATCGGACCTGTTGGACTCTCAAGTACCTCTTCAGAGCCCCCTGTTCCTCCAGAGGGGAGCCCCTGGCCGCCAAGGCTGCGTCCATGGCTTCTGGGTCCCCTCCACCAGGGCAGGGCCAGGGCACATCGCCAAAGTGCCAGAGGCTGCCCCTCCCTGCCCCTCGCGGGTGCTCTGCCCTGGGCCCCGGCCCTGGGAGGCTCTGGCCCTGTATTCCATTGAGTCTCTTGAGCCCTCCTGGCTCGGCTCTCACACAATTCCTTCTTCTTGGCCCGGGCTCGCTCTTGGAAAAGCCTCTGTTCCTTCTCTTGCTATCGCCAGCTGTGACTGGAGCCCTCAGCCCTTGGGGGTCAGCAGGATCCCTGTGCCTCCAGCTGCTGCTGCTGCTTCTGGGCAGACTCCCGAGCCAGGCACTCTGACCAGGCTGAGAAGGATTCAGGCTCCTGTGTGTCCCAGGAGGCATCATCTTCAAACCTCCCGATGACCTCCTGCCACTCATTCTCCAGCTCGCCTTGTAACTTCTGCAGCCATTCCCGCTCCTTGGAAACCTCCTCATCCTCTTCCCCTTCAGCAGAATCCCAGGGGCGTCCCCAGACCAGCATCTCCAGAGAACTTTGGATATAGTGTCAGACAGACAAGGGGAACCCCTGGGAGACCATTTCAAGCCCCTCCCTTTTAGCCTGCCTTAAAACTGACCATGTGTTTGGCAGACTCCCTTTTCGGCACATGCTCACTCCTCCATGTTTTGTCGAATTAAGATGTGCTTATAAATCAATGTTTAGCTTCTCTGGGAAGGCACAGCCCTTTGAAGAGTCATGCCCAAGACTTTGTCAAGGCTTTGTTGTCACCTGTGGCACCTACCATGGTACTCTGCACAGGATGAGTATTTGAAAACTGTGCCGTGAATAAATCTATCGCTCTTACTGCCCTTTCTCTTCCATCTGCACAGGGCCTAACTGTGCACACAGGCCTTCCTATGCCATTTATTTCTTTAGATGCCTTGCGGGGACAGTCAAATGAGATGACTGAGACAATGAGAGGGTATCACGATTGTTACACGATCCTGCCTCCGCTCTACACACATGGCAGCAAGTCACTTGGCCCTTTGCTGACTTCCTAGTTGCCACACTGCAGTGAAAGAGTGCTGTAGATGCTCTTCAAACAAAAACACCTGTACGGGGGTGCCTCCTCCACAAAAGGTGAGTCAAAGAGCCCAGGGTTCTCAAACACAACCTCTCCTGCTGCTCCTGCAAGCCCTGGAAAGGCAGCAGATCATAAGAAACAGTGGCCTCTTACAAGACTCAACTTTGACTCTCATATTCCAAGGACATCACCTTCAAAGACTATGTGACCTATACATCTCAACTGCTGGAGTATAGTTGCATTAGACTGCTCCAGTCTTCCTACTGAGTTGGAATTGCTACCCCAGCAGTTTGTAGCCCTGTGTGGTTTGTATCACCAAAATCTCCTCGCTTACAGACTTTCCTAGCTATGAAAGGATAATGCTGCCATCATCGCCCTCTGCATAGGCAGTGCCATGCCATTCACTCACACATTCCATCATCTTGATGCCTTAGGTTAGGTACATTAGGTGGATGTTCTGTAAGCTGGAACTTTTGCCTCCTTGTTCATTTTTCTTCTCTCAGTGAGTTTTCCATCCTTGACAAAACAAAAATCTTCTTAATACAAGTGTCCTAGATAGAAACATACCTATGTATCTTGGTTGACAGTTTGGGTTTGATAACACCGTGCTCAGCAATTCCAGGACGAGGACATATTCCCAAGTGAGGAAACAGAGTTTCGGAGAAAATCCCTATCAACTCCAAGGGCATTAGGTCAAGAAACCTATTTGCTGAACAGTCTGATAGGCAAGTGTTTACTCAGTTTGAATGCACATTTATTTTTAAGATGCATTCATAAGCTTATTGAATTTCAGTATATTTTTCATCTATTCTCCCTTGGTTTTCAGATAGGGATTTATGAGACAAATATGACTAGCTATATCTCACAGCTATTTGTGGCTGATGCTGACTTTTTTAATATAAATTTTTCATTATCACTTCTTGGCCTTTTGGCTACAATCAAGTGATCTTTTGTGTTGGCATCTATTTATTGTACATAGTGATGAATTTCATAAAGACTTTTTCATACTTTGACTATATTCTCCTCTCCCCCTTTCCTTTCCCCTCTCCTTCTTCATCTTATTATTCATTTCCTTTAGGCAATCTCATTTCTGTTCTAGAGTTCTATATACATCTGTGATTGTATGTATCTATCTAAAATCCAGGATATACAAGTTGGTGAAAACATTCAATGTTTGTCTATGTCTGATTCACTTAATATAATTATTTCTAGTTGTATTTATCTTCCTGCAGATGACATTATTTCATTCTTTCTGGCTTTTCCCAGCCTGTTTATCTGAACCTCCCTGGATTGGAAATGTTCATATTGTAGGTTTCTTACTCACTTAACACTCAGTTGGATGGAAGGTAAAAGAACGTTCTGAAGGTTAAGGATTCAAAGCCACAGTTTTGATGGACCATCAAAACCTCTGATAAATCCTTTCTAAAATGACATTGTTGCACAGGAATCACTGGGGAAACAGAGCTTAGGGGCCTTAAAGGGGATTTTCACAGGCAGATCTAAGAACTTGTGTACCAGCAACATCTCATGAAGTAAGTGAGAGGTTTCGGCATGGGGATGCCAGAAGCCTATCTAACAGAATGAACACTGTACAAGACACTCAGCCTTTCTCCAACCCAACTGCTCGGCTTGAATGAAACTGTGAGAAGTATCTAACTCCCCAAGTGTCCCCAGCTCTGCTCCTTTTTTATTTGAAATGTTCCTTAAATACTGTGCTTCTTTTCTCAGCTATATTCTAGTCTCTCCACCATGACCAATGTGATCTTTTATTTTTTTAAAAGAAAATAGAAAACATCACTCCTTTTCTCTAGTCCCTGGCTAACTCTCTGTTATCTCCAAGATAAAGACTCCAACTCCCAAAAGCTGAATGTAGTAGCTCTTAGAGGAGGGCCACAAATTGGAGGGCCAGCCTGAGCTACATAGTGAGACAATCATGTTTTAAAGTAAAAGAAAATATTGTAAGCCGTTACTCTGATCTAAAATAACTCTTCATGACTGACGAGTGCTTTACTTTTTAGGGTTTCCCACACCACTCTGCTTAATTTTTAGACTGCAGTCATAGCAAACTAATAGTTCTTTCCCAAGGCAGCTTCTTTCACCTCTAGCCTTTGTGCTAGTTTTTTGCTGTACCTAGAACACTCAGTCCTTCCAAGTTGCCCTTCCTTTCCTTTAACTGTTGAATTGTGCAGAATTCTGTGCCCTTATTATCCTCCCAGGAGGTCCTCCCCCAATCTGAACTGATTTTCCTCTGTGCTTCCTCCCCTTCATGCTTCTGTCTTCTTAGCACTCATCAACCTGATTGAAACTGCCCTTTTCCTGGTTTCTTTCTCCCACTCAGTTCTGCAGAACTGTGTCTTACTCATGATTATGTTCTCAGAAGAGTCTGTTGAATGAATGACGCCTGTTTAAGTGTTTTTAAAAGTGTAACCTGCTATACTAGTATTAAGCATTACATAATATTATCCTGTTCAACTTGGTTATTTAATGCTTCTTATATTAACTATTATCACAGTTATAGTCATTTTGTTCCTTTCTTAAAAGCTGATACTAAATAAGGTCTTCAAGTTATTGAACATTTAAAGTGAACTAGACTGAGGTAAGATTTGATGTGATGATGTCATTTATAAACTAGGCTCTCCTATAAGTATCATCCCAGTTTTTCAGATGGAAAAATAAAACTAAGCTCACAAATGTAGGTTCAACATCATTGAGAATTACCTAGTGGCTAGCTACATTTGTTGTTGTTGTTGTTGTTTTTGAAACAAGGCCTAACCCTGCAAGTTAGGCTACCCTGGAACTTACTCTGAACCCCAGGCTGGTTTTGAACTGGCAGTGGTCCTTGTGCCCAATCTCCAAGATTCTGCTTACAGACACATTCCACCATGCCTAGCTTCATAACCAGATTTTGGATCTAGATTATTCAAAATCCTAGCCCTGACAAACTTTCCAAATAAGGAAATTATCAACAAAGGAAAATGATAATTCACAGGATCTTAAAAATATGTGTCAATTGTGAATTTGCTGAGATATTGATGGGCTGCAGAACTTCTAGAATTCAATAATTTGAAACAATTCCAACATGATATTAAAAATCAATACAGAATCTCAAATATATATTTCTGCAAAGAAGATATATAAATGTCCAAAAAGTATATGAAGTCATTGATCATTAAAAATGCTAATTTAAACTACAATGAGATAACTCCTTACATGCACCAGAGCAGCTTCTACTTTTAAAATGTGTTGACAAGGAAGTAGAGAAGTTAGAACCCTTTTGTGTTGCTACTGGGAATATAAAATGGTTCAGTTGTTGTGGAAAATGGCTAACTCTAACCATTTCCTAGTCTTGCCAATGTCAGGAAATTCACTCCTGAACAATCTTTTTTATCTTTCTTTTTTTTTTTCTTTTTTCTTTGGTTTTTCGAGACAGGGTTTCTCTGTATAGTCCTGGCTGTCCTGGAACTCACTCTGTAGACCAGGCTGGCCTCGAACTCAGAAATCCACCTGCCTCTGCCTCCCGAGTGCTGGAACTAAAGGCGTGCACCACCACTGCCCAGCCTGAACAATCTTCTTATATTTTTTTTGCTTATTTTATTTTATTTTTTAAATGGTGAAATAAGTTTAATGTATAATTAATTTTTAATTTTGTTTATTTACATTCTAGTCATTGCCTCACCTCCCAGTCCCCTTTCCCACAGTTCTTCATCCCATTCCTCCTCCCCCTTGCCTCCAAGAGAGTGCTCTCCCCCACCAGACCTCCCCCTTCCCTGGGGCCTCAAATCTCTTGAGGATTAGGTGCATCCTCTCCCACTGAGGCCAGGCCAGGCAGACCTCTGCTACTTATGTGCCAGGGGTCTCGGACTGCCCTGTGTATTCTTCTGGTTGGTGGCTCAGTCTCTGGGAGCTCCCTGGGGTCTGGGTTAGTTGAGACTGCTGGTCTTCCTATGGGGTTGCCCTTCCCTTCAGCTTTTTCAATCCTTCCCCTAATTCAACCATAGGGGTCCCTGACTTCAGTCTGATGGTGGGGTGTAAGTATCTGTGTATGTCTCAGCCAGCTGCTGGTAGAGCCTCTCAGAGGACAGACATGCTAGGCTCCTGTCTTCAGTCTCTTCTTCATTTTTGTCCCTGCAGTTTTTTAGACAGGAACGATTCTGTGTCAGAGTTTGGACTGTGGGATGGCAACCCCATCCCTCCACTTGATGTCCGGTCTTTCTACTGGAGATGGACTCTACAAGTTCCCTCTCCCCACTGTTGAGAGAGGTACCCCCTTTGAGTCCTGGGAGTCTCTCACCTCCCAGATCTCTGGTACATTCTAGAGGGTTCCCCCACTTCCCACCCCCCACCCCCGGTTGCATATTTCCATTCATTCTGCTTGCCTTCAGGGCTTCTTTCCTGTCCCCCTAATACATGGTTATGTTATTTTTATTAAATTATTTTATTTATTTACATTCCAAATGTTCCCCCCCTTTCACAGTCATACTTCCCAGAATTCTTCAACCCATCTCTCTTCCTCTTTGCCTCTGAGAGGGTGTTACCTCCACCCCCTTCACCCACACCCCCCCACCCCACCTTCTAGCATCCCCCTTCCCTGGGACATCAAGTCCTTACAGGATTAGACACATCCTCTACCACTGAGGCCAGACAAGGCAGTTCTCTGCTATATATGTGCCTATGACAAGGGCAATCTTTTAATCTGTCTTTTATTTCTTCTTGCCTAAGGCTACAATGCTCCCAGCCAGAGCCTCTAGAGCTTCCACATTGTTCCACTGTGTCTTAAGTCAGGATCCAGTCTAGTTTATTCTTCTCCTGGAGAGAAGATGCTTATTCTGAAGATGGCACACACACATTTTCCTCATAACCATTGGCAGATGGCTGTGGATCCCTTCTGTTCCCAAGAATATCAGGACTGTGCCTTTTCCATTACTGGGAGCTAATCATGACAGTGACAATGGACATCATTATTAATAGGTGAATAACATACATCTTTCTCTTTAGAAGGGGAAAGTGATTTGAGCCAAGTCACACAGTGAAGTCAAAACAGCTGCACTGAGTGCAGGGTCCCCAATGGAGGAAGTAGAGAAAGGAATGAAGGAGCTGAAGGGGTTTGCAATCCCATAGGAAGAACAATATCAACCCACTAGACCCCCCAGAGCTCCCAGGGACTAAGCCACTAACTAAGGAGTACACATGGCTCCTGATGTATATGTAGCAGAGGATGGCCTTGTCAGGCATCAATGGGAGGAGAGGTCTTTGGTCCTATGAAGGTTCGAGAGATGCTCCAGTGTAGGGGAATGCCAGGGCAGGGAGGCAGGAGTAGGTGGGTGGGTGGGTGGGTGGGTGGAGAGTGGAGGAACACCCTCATAGAAGGAGGGGGAGGGGGATGGGATAGGGGGTTTCCGGGATGGGGGGGGAACCAGGTAAGGGGCTAACACTTGAAATGTAAATAAATTTAAATAAATAAATAAATAAAAATTTAAAAAAAAGATATCCTAGCATGCTCCCAGCACATCCTTTGCTGTGGTGCGGCCTCCAGCTCCACAACCCTGCTCCTCTTTTGTACTTTGGACAAGGGATTCACTTGCTGTGGGAGCAGGTCTGAATTGTCTTGGTGATAAAGAAAACCATCCTCAGTTTAGTAATTTGTGATCTTCCTTTTTTCCTGCTTGGCAGGATACCTCACCATTGAAAATCTCTAGCCCTTTAGTTTGCTCTCCACTCAAATGTAGCAAAGGACTCTTGATATCCCTGGGGTCCTTTGGGGATACCAAGTATAAAGTGGGGAAAGTAAGATTTGCTCCATCCATTCCACAGGTGAACACGAGACCACACGGAGCATCACATTTCCCTGGGAAGTTTTAAAACTACAAATGCTTGGGCTAGGAGGGGAATGCAATGGTAGAACACCTACCTGCTGAACCTGTGTGAGGCCCTGGGTTCAACCCTCAGCACCACAAAAAGGTACCCTGGGGCTTGACCAGCTCCACTTTGAATTTTTTTTCCTTTCTCAGGGAACCCAGCCCTAATGTCAAGGGAGTCCCCTTTGAGTTGAGAAGCTGTTCACACCCTCTGCCACCTAGCTCATAGGCACCTTCTGTTGTCTTTGAGCACTCCCCTGAACACATTCAGTATCTACATACCTGCTCTCTTCTTTTTATGAACAAACCGGGCCAGAGGTACATTGCAGCTGGATTTCTGCTCGACCCTCTGAATGTTTCCAGTTTGTACTAAGATTTTCATTATTATGAGTAATAAAACCTGTTCAAGTAATGCATTGTGAGGAGGATTGTTGTTGGTTTTTTTCCATGGGCTTCCAGTTTACTCAGAAAGTCAATACATAGACATGGGAGAAAAGATGTACTACTATCCAAAAAGAAAACACCTGAGAGCTAAGAGCTGTTTAGCAAAAGCTCCAGTACCTGGAATACAGTCTGCTACATAGGCAATGCTCAATGTAAATATCTGAAAATGGATGAAAATTCCCATGACTCTCAAACTTTTATTTTAAAGAAAATTCTTTAATGAAATTGTATCTCAAATGAGGTGGGTATGAAGCTGTCTTGGTTGAGGGGAAGAGCTAGGGGGTCCAGTTCTGCTTAGATTCTCCTCTGGGACCCAGAGAGGTTCTCCAGAGCCCAACTGAAAAACTTTTCTTGTAGCCTGTAAAAATGAGAAGCGTTTCATTTTTTGCTCTCTCCCCAGTTCATTTTGGCTATGTGCGATCTTAATAAAAATAAATTGAATAGGATCTTTCAGTGGGAGCATATGCATATCTGAAAAGAAAAAGTTGTCAACTCCCTCCACCTACCCTCACTCCAGGAATCCCCCAGTTATTACTGGGGAAGCATGGAAGAGGTTATTTTCAGTAGGAGACCTCCACCTTGATTCACAAACATATAGGAAACTAGTGTTTGTTTAACTTACACAAAGAAAGAAAGAAAAACACTGTGGTAGTTTCCCCAGCATTCAGTAGAATGCTCTTTGGGTGTAGTGTACTGCAGTGGTTCACGATATAAAACTCTTCTACAGAATCTGGCCTGGTCAGCAGCCAGCTAGGTGCAACTGCCTTTTGCACCAGAGCTCCCTCTATTACCCTAATAATCAGAACCATTCCGAACCAAATTCACGACCCGGACCCCCCCTCCCCCGGCCCGAACCAGGCACCACAACTTGTGTTCACCCTAGTGCCGGGGTGCAAACCCTAAGGCGAGGCACCGTTGCCAGAAGTCAGCTCTTGTGAACCTGGAGGCTGTTTGGCAGCGGGGCTATGACTTAAATCTCTGACTTTTTTTTTTTCTGGATTCGCTCTGTCGTGGGCCTCTATATTCCCTCTGCTTCCCTCACGCCCCCGAGTTCACGGGCGAACTCAGCTCTCAAGGTGGTGCCCATCTGGTCTCTGGGTCCTGGAGCCAGTGAATCGCCAGCGGAGTGCCCGAGGCCCCAGCGGCTGGTCTCTGAGTTGGGGGGAGGGGAGGAAAGGTGGAGGGCGCCTCCCTGGGGTCCCAGTGAGCGATCCGACACGCGTCCTTCCCTTGCTGCCAGCACGGACCGCTTATTTTATCCCGGAACCTTTGCTCAGGATTCGCTGCCTCAGTAAGAAACAAAGAAGTCTCCCGAAACTGCCCTAAGTCTCTTTGGGGGGAATCCCCAAGGAAACCCAGAACCTGCCATAGGGGCACTTAGAGCCCTTCTAGGGAACACGTGAGGGCTTCTTGGGTGTCCCTCCCTCCGTGCCTTTGCAGACCGCAGCCATCGCCCCCTGCAGGGGAGCCCGGCATTCCAGTAACTTCTGTGACTGGAGCCGATAGGGACCGGCCTCTCTCGGGCTGGGGACTCCAGCAAGCGGCTGGCAGAGCGGACCTGTTTGTAGACTACTTTTGAGGTGGGATGGCAATGAGTTTAAGAGATGGAAAAGCGTGGAAGGAGAGAGGCTGTGTACCTCTCCTCAGTCCGGAAAGGACCCAAAGTCGCGAGCGCGAAAGAAAGAGTAAATCCAAACAACCTAAAAAAAAAAAAGCCAAGCCAAAAGAAGCAAGCGCAAAGCTGTTACAAAACTGTCTGGTTTTGTAACAATTTCCTCGCTGCCGGCCAATGAGCGGCGTGGTAGGAGTCACGTGGTTGCGTTTTATATAACGCTTCGCTGAGACAAGACAGTTATTAGGCAGCGCGGGGCAGCCGGCATGGAGCTCGAGAGGCGAGGCAGAGGCGCGCGCGCGGCGCTCCCGCCTTCTCGTCAGCGCAGCCTGTTCCCTACCGCCTCTCTTCCCTGCTAGTTCCCTGTTCCTAGACGCCTCTCCTCACGCCAGCCTCCGCAGTTCCCTCTCTGAATGGATTCCCCTCAGAGTGCACAGCTCGTGAGCAACAACTTGGAGGTAGCGGAGCCTGAGGAGCCGGCGGCGGCAGCTGCATCGGCGACCGCCGGAGAGGCAGCCGCCCACCGGGAGAAGGTGACACCCGAGGGTTCCCAAGCTCTCCGGGCTCAAGAGCCCGAGCAAAGCCGGCCTCTGGCGGCCTCGACGCCGCTGGAGTGCAAAGTCCTGCTCACGCAGGCGGATGCCTTGACATCTAGGGGGCACCTTCGGGAAGCCCTCGAGGTGTACCGACGGCTCTCCGAGCGGCAGCAGCTGGTAGCAGAGCAGCTGAAGCAGCTAGTGCGCTGCCTGGCCGAGAGTGTCCCACAAGAGGAGCTGATGGCGCCAGGTCTCAATGACCCGAGCGCCACTTCGAGCTGCTGCGCCGCAGCTCTGAAAGAGGCAGGGGAGGCCGCGGCCGTGGCCCCCGAGGTATGGGATGGCTTTAAGTGCAGGAAGTGTCACGGGTTTCTCTCGGAGCCGGTGTCCCTGTGGTGCGGCCACACCTTTTGTAAACTGTGCCTGGAGCGCGGGCGGGCCGCCGACCGGCGCTGCGCTCTGTGCGGGGTCAAGCTCTCAGCCCTCATGGTGGCCAGCGGGAGGGCGCCCGAGCCCCAGTGCTCGGGACAGCCGGCGCCGCTGCGTCTGCGAGTCAACGTGGTACTCAGCGGCCTCCTGGGCAAGTTGTTCCCGGGGCCCGCGCGGGCATCCAAACTCCGCCACGAGGGCAACCGGCTGTACCGCGAGCGCAAGGTGGAGGCGGCCCTGCTCAAGTACAACGAGGCTGTTCGTCTAGGTGAGTCCCGGTGCGCCGCCACAGGGGCCATGCGGGTTTCCTCGCCACGCGAGGGGGGCGGGGGCGAGGGAGCCATCCCGGCTGGGAGGAGGGGGGGGCAGGGGGCTGGACGGGATGGACTTGGTTTCGCGCGCGCGCTGGGGGGGGGGGTGGGTGGCGAGGGAAGAGCCCGTGGCCCACGAGGAGGAGGGGAGGGGCTTTGCTAGGAGTTTGGCGTCCCCACTTCGGCTTTTTTTTTTAAAGCCGTGCCTCAGTCTTCTGATTGGTTCTAGCGCTTCTTTTTTTTTTTTTTTTTTCTCGTGCTCTTTCCCTCCCTCCTGCTCGCTTTTCTGCGCCTCCACCTCCCGGTTCCAGTTTCTATCTAGTTCATCCCGTTCCTCTCTCTTTTTTTATTTATTTATATTTTTTTTGCGTATTTTTTTTCCCTCACTTTTGCCACTGTTTCGGTCTTGCTCGGTGTCACTGTCTCTTATTTCTCCGTCTTTCCGGCACACTTTGGAGCTCGCTCTTACACCTGCCGGTACCTTCCCTGGCGGTCGGCAGAGGAACTTGGCACTATTTTCCAAACTCCCGCGCGGTCCTCCTGGCTTTTACCAGCCGGAGGTGGCTTGCCGGCGCCTGAGTCCGCGGCTCCCGCCTCTGGGAGTTGTCCCTTCCGGGGCCGAGGCTCCCTGTGGGGTGGGTCCCGCCTGGAATTAGGTCAGGAGAGCACTGGTTGCATAAGGCCCTCGAGCCGCCCCGGCCGGCGGCCCCTCCCCCGCGCAGGCGGGCGGGCCGGCAAGCGGGCGGGCGGGGATTGTGTAACGCTGAGGTAACTGAAGTGGGCCACGCTCGCCTCAGAAACCATCCCGCGAGCGTGTGCGGGGGGCGGGGGGGGGAATCGCTCCCCGCTGCCCTGTGACTCATTGTCACCGTTTCCTATCACACGATTCCTTGGCTGAAATAGATGCACTTGCCCCGCCCCCTCCACCCGCCGCGGTTAGACAACCGGTGCCCCGACTTGGAACCCTTTGACCCCTCTAACCCGAGGAATGGCTAGACCAGGCAACTGCTCGGGATTCACAAAGGGGGTGTGCCACTGTCTAACCTACTCCAAGAGTTGCCCGAGAGGGTGGGCTTTATAGCTTCAAGGGCAACCCCGGCAGTCCCACATCTCTGCTAGACTGGAGTACCAGAGTTCTCCCAGGGACCTGTTTGCTCCTCCTGCATCCTCCCGCTCCAACCCAGGAAGTGGCTTTGGAGCCACTGACTGGTGCCAGCCAGCACCTCTGCAGACAGGCAGGGTATGATGTCCAACAGAGCATGCTGGTGTGGAGGGAGTTGGCTAAGCAGGAGGGGCTATGGGATCCTAGAGCCTCCTAGGCCATCTTTGATGGTGGAAGGGGGGGATTGGATGGAGTCTCCCCACATTTCAGTCCCATTCAAGCCAGCAACAGGTAATGCAGGAGGGAGCAAAACCAGTGGCTATGAGAACCGAGGAACACAGGTATCCTCACAACACATACCCTGACTGCACCTAAACAAAGCAGTCTGTGGGCTGCCAATGGGCCGGCCGGTGGGTGTGTGTTTTAGAAAAGTGTCAGAGAATACTGTAAACTCTATGCTAAAATCAAGAGCAAGTACTGGGCACCTAGGTCAACCCAGAGCTTACATACTCTGGGGGATGTCATAGAGGCAGACATCAAAGCCTGTTTCTAGCAGCAGAAGCTGTAGCCTAGAGCTTCTGGAAGAGCACAGCCATACGAATGAAATAGGTAGGGGCCACTTGTGTATGGAATTCTAAGGTGGGGCTGAATGCTTTCATCCATTTCCCAAGGGCTAGCCAGGAAAGCACACTTCCCACCTTCCTCTCTATTACTGCTATCACTTCCCCAGGAAGGATCTTTCATGTACCTTTGTTAATAATCTCCTTGGAGCAGTCAGGGTAAAAGAAAAAAATACCACCTTCACCATTCTAAGGGGAAATGGGTCCCTTCCACAGACTATATTTATCCTGGAACTGGCTAATGTTCTATTATTCTAAAAGCTGTACCTACACTCAGCGAAAGGAACTTTCTTCCACCCAAGTCTCAAAACTTGAACATCAACCAGCAATGACTCGAACCAGCTGTGTGACCTATCACTTCACCTCATTGTCCTTAGTTTTCCTGTCTGAAGAATGGGTGGGTTGAAGACGTACTCAGGCCTGGATTCTAGTGATTCAGTGATGGTGACAATAAGACTCCTAAAAGTTGTGTCAAGAAGGTACTGTCTCATTTGGCCATCACTAGGAGGGTGGACCTTGTAAATGCATAGCTGTTTCTCCAGGAAAATTTCATACGTATTGGTCATTGGGGGGGGGGAGTATTGCTAGGCTGGAGGTGTTGCTATGCTACAGGTCATCCTGACTAGAAGACTAACATGGACTTGCCTTGGTTGGAGTCAAGGTAGGGGTCCCAACTGGCTACCCCTCTCTCTTCTGGGGCCTCATTCTTTTTGGATGGTGGCTCATTCAGCAGCCAGGTTGCTGGGCACTAGCAGTGTGCATCTGCAGAACAGTGCCAGGGTTTCCTCTAGGTGAAAATTTCTAATGTATTGTGGACACTACACCTCTTAGGAACTGTTTGAAAAAGGAGGGCGACATTACTGCTTTGTTGCTTGGACAAGCTGTGGTGTTGGTCAGGACAATATTAGGACTGGAAATGACACTTAACTCTCTGGGTCCAGTAGAAAAAGCTTAGATAACTTTTCTTTCCTCAGGATCCATCCTCATACAGGACTGATCATGTGCTTGTGCTGGGGGCCATTAATGAGGGCTTTTTTTTTTCTCATTTCGGCAGCTCCAAATGACCATTTGCTTTATAGCAATCGATCCCAAATTTATTTCACCTTGGAGTCTCATGAGGATGCACTACATGATGCAGAAATAGCATGTAAACTACGGCCAATGGGTTTTAAGGTGAGTGTGGGACAAGAGGGATGGAAAGGGGCTGTGCTGCAGAGAGATTAGCAAGAAAGGCTGTCTCCCAGGGGCAGGAGATGCTAGAGTTTCTACAGAATAGGGGAGAAAACTTTCTAATGAGCTGGACAGTGCAGGGCATCCCTTGATAAAGGGAGGTCTAAATCTGCAAGGGATCTCAATAAATCTACATTCAGTTGGTAACCTTCAGAATAGCCTTCTCTTTATATTTTTTTTCAAATATGGATTCAGTAGTACAACCTGACTTCATGTCTCAGCTCTGCTACTTTTCCTAACTGTACAGCCTTGGGAAGATTACTTAATTTCTCTGTGTCTAATGCCCTCACCTATAACATGCTTATATCCAAAGCACCTTCTAAATAGAACTGTTGTGGAGATTATATAAGGTCATGTAGGGGAGATGCTTGGAACAATGCATGTAGCATTATATCAGCATTTTTTACCACCACCACCATCATCACTCATAATTTTCTAGGGATAATAGGGAAAGGAATATAAGCAAGATATTCCTGCTCTGGACCTTCAGGATAACTACTGATAGCCACAATTTTGAGAGCTCAAACAGCTTTTGGGTTTTTTTTTATTATTATTATTATTTTAGCTTTTGGGTTTTTAAAAAGAGATTTTTATATTTGCACAATGGCTGTGCCATTTTGAATCATTAATACAGTCATTTGACATGCCAGTATACCGCCCCCCCAAATCTAGGTCACATGGGAGAGGTGGGAAGAAAGACAGAGACATGGAGACACGGGATACCTGAATACAAACCATCACTTTCTGTGTCTCTGCCTGGCCTCAGAACCAATCTCCTCCACACATTTGTATTCTGTTTAGTAGATTAGAATTGGGTCTGGGCATCAATCGTTGCAAAGTGTGACCACAGGGAAGTGGCTACAATCTCTGAAACTCAAGCACCTTTACTTGTTAAATGATGCTATTGCTATCTGCCATTATTGTTTCACAGGTACGTATAAGGATCAAGAGTGAGAATGACAACTAGAACATTCTGCAAGCTGTACCCATTACAGGCTCTTGTATAACCTGAGGGTAGCAAAAGCAGTGTCTCCAAGACCAGGGCCCCTGTGACTTATCTGAATGTCATGGGGTCAGGTGTCCTCTGAATCCAGAATGTTTTGGTGGTAGAAAGACCATGGATTAGGCAATACCTCCAAAAATCTCCAGGCAACCTCCCTGTCTGTCTAATTAAACACACTCTGCAGCAATTTACATGCAAAATCACACTGAATAGCATAAATACTATAAAACAACAGTTTATTCTATAATATGACAGTTTAGTTCAAATGTTAGTGCCTAGTGATTTGATGTTAATCCTATGAAGATATTGGATAATCAGAAGTTTTGCATATCTAGGAATTTCCTATAAGGCCTTGTGAAGTTGGGTGTGGTGGCATGACCCTGCATTGGGATTCCAGGAGGATCATGGTCGAGCTCAGCCTGGACTATTACAGTGAGCCCCTCTGGGGGAAAACCTCGTGTGGACTGGTAAACTTTGTCTATACTATTAGAGTGAATCTCATTGGTCTTTAATGAGAGAGTTTTCATGAAGGTGATTGACCAGTGTGTTCTCTTTCCCAAGAAACATATTTACACCTTAATACAAGTCACCAATACCTTAAGTTGCCACGGAGATGAACTAACATGTGAGTCTTAGGATAAGAGGGGCCTTGCAGTCATTTCCACTGGAAAACTATCTAGATACCATGATGGGAAAACACTGAGAAGTGTTTTCTAGATGCAGTGAGAAAAGGAATTTCCACCGTGAAGGAGGAATTGGTGCAAGTACTTGGCAGGGGTGTCATTTCCCTATAGCTAGGGGGGAAGGGAAAGGAAGCGTTCAGAGAACTCTGCTGTCTTGGGGGCTGAAAGCTCCTAATGCATATACCTCCACATTCTGAGTTTTGTATTTCCCACCATTTCTATATAAGATGCAGCCCAATTCCATCCATCCATCTAGGGCTTACCACACCTTGCTGGTAGTATAGGTGTCAGTGGGGTAAGCTGATAAAGTGAAGTGTGTGAGTTGCTACTGCATTGATTACTGGGACCCCAGAGGCCTCTCCAGATTTCCAGTACTTATGGGAACCCAGAGACTTCCCCAGTTTTCCACGACTTAGCCCCCTATAGCTGCTCAAGAGCATAGTGCTAGCCTTTCTCCGGAAGGCCACTATTGGCAGGAGCAACAAAGGAGCATGGCAGCCAAGATTAGGCTCTAGAAAGAAGTGAGAGTGTGGAAAGAGGTCCCCAAGAGGTTTGTGGCTCTAGCTCCTAGCCAGGTCCTCACACCATGAAGACACATGTTAGAAGAGGAGGCAGAAAAATGCCCACCAAGTGAAACATAGGCCTTTTCATTCGCATTAAGCACAAAAGAAGGCTGCTCTTTGTGCTCTCTTTTCTTCCTGGCCGCTCACAAGATGCTGCTTAGGCCCTTCTAAGGAGTTTATTAGTCCATCAGCACTTGGGTTGGAATCTGGTCACCATAAAACTTCCCAATACCTGTAAAATGTGTGGCAAGAGAGGAAAAGACAGCTAAGTTTCTCTAAGCAAAAGCATTCAAGGCTCAATCACTAGTCAGCCTCCTGGAAGGTGGTCTGCCTGGGGAAAAGTCCTCTAGAAGTTCTGGGACCACGATTCTAGTTCTAGATTGCTTCTAGTGACTTTTGAAATCATGGAGGGTCCATGATCCTTCTCTCGGGCCTCTGTTGAAATGATTGGCTCACTCAAGCCATGACTATCTTTATAGAGCAGTGCAAAAGAGAGGCAAGTCATCTCTGGATGAATATTGAAAACTGAGCTATTATAGTTTGGGGTTAAATGGATGCTCTGGCATGTTTGTGATCCTCATACAGTTGTGGGGTGGAGAAGAGGCAGTAAGCACAGTAGCTAAGAGTGTGGGCTTGGTATATAGTCAGTCCCAGGTTTCAACTCTGACTTCCCAACTTCCCAGCTATTATACTTTGGTCAAGTTCTCTCTCTGGATCTCCCTTTATTTGTCTTCTAAATGGGATTTAAAACAGTTTACCATTAGGACTGGGATGAAAATAAGTCTTTTGACAAGATTCCACCTGGTAGTGACTGCTCAGTAAGTACTCAGCGACTGCTGTTAATCGTAGCTCCGTTAAGAAGGCGAATAAGATGTGGCTGACTGCTACTGTTTTCTTCCAGGCACACTTCAGAAAAGCACAAGCTTTAGCCACTCTAGGCAAGGTGAAAGAAGCACTCAGAGAATTTCTCTACTGTATATCCCTTGATGGAAAGAACAAGAGAGCCAGATCTGAAGCTCAAAGGGTGAGTTGAGTGACCTAGGGTTAGCTGCCTAGTAGACCCCCCCCACATCACTCTGTCTTCTTTAGGGAGAAGGATGAAGATGCTACCATCCTCAGTATTTGTGGTCCTGAGTGGGTGCTTCTCTGGGTTTAAGGGGCATGAGAGATATGCCAACTCATTGCCCAGAAGCCCCATAGTTCTGATATGTACTATCAAATTGGCAGGTCCTGCTTTTTTTTTTTTTTTGTAGGAGTCAGTAATGAATGCTTTGACATGGAATGAGTGGGGGATATAAAACAAAACTAAGTAAGCTAACCTGGGGATGACGGCTCACTGAAGAGTCGCTTTGTGGATGAGGGCCAGACGGTGGGGCCTGCTTACAGCTGTATAACTTTTCTTTGGCTGAATCACACGTTACGCTAGCCACACACGGAGGCCAGCTCCTGGGAAGGGTCACTGATGGTCTCTATGTTGCTTGCCACACACAGAACTCAAACCTTCACCTCTTCTGCTAGAAAATTAAACCTACTGTCTCACAAATGCAAGTCAGAGACCATTATGAAAGCATCTAATTAGCCCTTCCAACTCTTCGGTTCCAGGAGATTGTGATTGTAAAAACAAATATCATGAGACATACCAAGAACTTGATTTAAGGGTCAGGCATCCACATTGGATAGGCTTTGACTTTTATTTCTTTTTGTACCTTTATTCTTCTGGTGTCTGAATAACTGGCCTGTAAGTTGGATGCTGATGGTCAGTGATTGGTTTTGATTTCCTGTCACCATACACTATTTCAACGCCAGGCCACAACCCCTTCTATCTACCACCCCCAACCCTGTGTAATGGTTTGGCAGGGGAGGGATGGAAGAAAGTGGCCAAGCGATAGGACTGGTCTCTGAAGACTCTAGAAAGGAATATTTAGCAAAACTAATAAAGTTGGCAGAGAGTGGACTTTGTGGATTTTCTGACTCTGGCAGGAAATTTCCTGTCTGGAAAAAAAAATTTGATCTGGTTTGTGTGTGTTGAGGGGGGGGAAGAGTAATATTTTATTGAAAGTGGTATGGATCAAGCAGAATGATTAGCAATCTATGGACCTTTCCTAAAACTTAAATGTAGTCAGTACATAGTATAGCATTAGCTGAGCATTGCCTGTGTCCCAGCCACTTGGTTGGAAGGTTCCACTTAGTTCCCATAACTCACTGTTATTTGTCTAGATGAGAAAGCTGAGGCCCAGTGACTCTGAGGCCACCTGCTTCTTTGCTTTTATTTTGCCCGCAGGTGGCCCAAGAGGTTCTGGTATCATCAGTTGAAATAACCTCTCTCCAGTTTGCTTTTATAGATAGGCTGTTGTTGTTCCTATGCCTGCCTGATGAAAGGCAAGGCATTGTGTGAAACTCTGGAGACCCAAGGAAGCCTAAGTGTCTTTTGGAACTTACAAACTTTTTTGGTCTAAGATGAATGTCAGGCAAGACAAGTGAATGTGTGCTTACAAGAAGTATTACAGAATTCTGAAATTAATGTAAGAATTTGGAGGCATATTTCTGCTGAATGTGATGGGGCTATAGCAGCCATTTAAGCATACTGAGAGACTTCGACTGTGTCTATCCACTGGATTATTCTAGTTTTAGGGCTAAACATTTGAAAAGTACTCCACATGCCCTGGGTATTAAAAAGCCTCCTCATAACCCACAGCCTTATGATTTATTTTAAACTACAGATTCTCTTTCTTAATCCAGTTGGACCTTTCTATGGCTGAAGTTACAGCATAATCGACTTTCATTCATGTGGATGATTGTCACTGAAAATTCACCCTAACTTTTGTTTTCCAAAGACACTGAGAAGGCCTACAGAGAGATCTTAGGCAGTAAAGCTAAGAAAGGAACTACTGTATTACTCCTGCCTTGTTTCTTTTGAGTTTTCACTCCTGGCCTCCTTTTCTTCATGCTCTTGGGTGCTATATGGCCCCCTCCAGGGAGACTGTCTCAGAAGTGGATATATCCTTTTTGGTCCTTGAGTAGGATTTCTGATAATCAAGTTCAATTCCTGGGGAGTGATGTGCACTAAAAGATTATATGTATGACCCTGGGCACTAGGTGTGTCTTCCAACCTTTGTCAATTTATATCTGGAAAGTAGGGTCTTTTAGCACTGCAAGGGAATATAAACATCTCACTTGAGGATGTGAGGCACCTGAGTGCTAGGTTTCTTCTTGATCCCTTGAATGCAAAACTGCCATCATCATTTCCATGAATATGTTGTATATTTACGAGGCACTTATTGCTGCCTGGAGAGAAAGACTTATTCTGTGACACACTTCCAGTGCAAAGTAAGACAGAATAGTTTAAGGTTTGGCATTTTCTTCTGTAAACAACGTGAAAGGGCAGATGATATTAGCGAGATGGGAGTATTGGGGTGAGGCAGCACTTGAGCAGAACTTTGAATACTGAGTAAGGCTTGGATGCATAGAAAGTGCTGATAGATATGGGAAGGAACATCATGAGGAAATCTCAGAAGACAAGCATAAGAATAAATCAAACTTTGAGTTTAGCGCTCTTTCAAAGTCTCTTGATAAATTAACACTCCTGACTATGGAGACTGAACAACAGTGTGGGGCATTTTTTAGTGGGTCTCCAAACATGATGGGGTCTCCTAAGTGATAAACATTTGAGTATGTTTTGGAAGCCCAGTGATCTACTCTCTTTCTTGTTGTGTTTTACACACACACACACTCACACACACACACAGGATAGATAGATAGATAGATAGATAGATAGATAGATAGATAGATAGATAGATAGATAGATAGATAAGATGGATGGATAGATAGATGATATAGATAAGATATAGATAAGATGGATGGATGGATGGATGGATGGATGGATAGATAGATAGATAGATAGATAGATAGATAGATAGATAGATAGATAGATGTGATATAGATAAGATGGATAGATAGATAGATGATATAAATGGATGGATAGATAGATAAGATATAGATAAGATGGATGGATAGATAGATGATATAGATAAGATATAGATAGGATGGATGGATAGATAGATAGATAGATAGATAGATAGATAGATAGATAGATAGATAGATGGATGGATGATATAGATAAGATGGATGGATGGATGGATGCATACTTATATAGAATTCCTAACCCCATAGGGGAGAATGGAAACAAGAATGTGAACAGCTAATGGTGCAACTTGCACCCAAATGCTTATCTTTGACTCCTAGACCCTTTTGTTCTTCAATCTTCTCCCTTGCCAGTGTATCCAATTGCAAGGGAACCTGCCTGCCCCTAGGTACATGGACTTTAAAACCTGACATTTTCTGCAGAGATGACC
Source organism: Tokudaia tokunoshimensis (assembly GCA_036184795.1). Taxonomy (NCBI): domain Eukaryota; kingdom Metazoa; phylum Chordata; class Mammalia; order Rodentia; family Muridae; genus Tokudaia; species Tokudaia tokunoshimensis. The sequence goes on from BTHU01000023.1 coordinate 105,202,490, forward strand.
AGGATGAGAAAGAGGCTGGAAGGGGAGAGGAAATTTGAGCTCTGCTTTCATAACACTTCATTGCTCAGGTCCCCAACTCTGAAGGAATTAAAGGTCCAGGGGTGACAAAGTGGATGAGGGGAGCAAAATGGATAGACAGAAAAGCAGCCGCAAACAGTGTAGATTGTTTGACTTCTCAGCCCATTGAGCTGTTACGGATTTGACTCTCCACTCTTACACTGAGGGGTCCTAGTTTGCGTTTCCTTGACTGTGATAAACACCATTACCAAAGCAACTTGGGAAACAGAGTTTGTTTTCCTTACACATCCCAGGTGACAGTCTATCACTGATTGAAGTCAGGGCAGGAACTCAAAGCAGGAACCTGGGAGACAGGAACTCAAGCTGAGCAACCTGCTTACTGGCTTGTGTCTCAGCATCACATTCAGTCACCTGCCCAGGGTTGGCACCACCCACACCCTGCTGGTACTTCCTACATTAATCATTAATCAAGAAAATACCCGGGCGGTGGTGGCGCACGCCTTTAATCCTAGCACTTGGGAGGCAGAGGCAGGTGGATTTCTGAGTTCGAGGCCAGCCTGGTCTACATAGTGAGTTCCAGGACAGCCAGGGCTACACAGAGAAACCCTGTCTCGAAAAACCAAAAAACAAAAAAATTTAAAAAAAAAGAAAATACCCAAACATTTGCCTACAGGCCAATCTGATACAGGCATTTTCTTATGCACCCTCTTCCCAGGATGACCTAGTTTGACAATACAACAACAGCAAAAAAAAACAAAACCTAACCAATACATGAGGTATCGATTCTGACTTCACCTCTATGTTTCCTTCAATTAAGATAGATTTTAAGGCTCCATTGCAGATATTTCTGCAAAATAGTGGCACCATAGAGGTGGCTCTGAACCTTGGCTAAGTAACAAAGGCATCTGTCATGCCTTCTCAAAACCCAGATTCCTGACTCATACTTTAGACCTGGGGACATTGAAGCTGGCCCCAGAGACCTGACATTTTCCTATGCTCCTGAGTGATTCTTTTTTTAAAAGATGTATTTTACTTTTTAAGTATGTGTACATGTCTGAGTCTGTGTATTGGGTGCTTGTACATGAGAATCGGTGCCTCTGGACATCAGAGGTGTCAGATATGCTGAAACTGGAATGACAGGTGATTGTGAGACGCCCTACATGTGTGCTGGGAATCAGATTCAGCTCCTCTGCGAGAACAGTATGTGCTCTTAATGACTAAGCAATCTTTCTTTCCCCCTGTTCCTAAATGAGTCTGTGTGTTTATGCAACAACCTCTCCTTAGTGTGTCTAGGGACACAGCTCCAAGGCTTCCTCATTTGAGTTTTGCCTTGCAAGCTGTGCTCTCTGGTTCCCCATCCCTCCCTCTGCACCTTAGTCTAGCACCTGTAGAAACTTGAGTAGTGAAGTCTTCTGTTTTATGTCACAGCTTGTCTTTAGTTTCTTTTCACCATCAGTCCCTGGGGAGTCTCAGGAACATTCTTCCGATATCCTGAAGCTGTTGGCATCTCACCCTAGATTTAAGGAACACATAGAGTCAATGACTACTGAAGTCACCAGCCATAATCTACCAAAGTTGTCACAGGTAAAACTCAACTCACCCAGCTCGCTCATGATGCTTCGTTTGGCTCTTTTGTGGGTACACGAGAAGTGAGCCCTACCTCTCTACTTTGGTTCCTGAGGGGGAAAAGAAAGATGAAATTGATAATGGCTGTGTCCTTTGCTTAAAACTACAACTGGGAATTTCAGGCATGGTCCAAAAATTTATGAACTCATTATATTTGTAGTCTTGGTCAGATCCAGAAAATAGAAAATTTTGATAGAAGCATAGAGAGATTGGCCCACTTCCCCTAAAACCCTATAACTGGGGCTTTAGCTTTGAGGCAGATGCTGATGGCCTTTGAGTACCAGTGAGATCCGTGTGCAAGAGAATTTCTTGCTCTTGCACTATACCTTACACATAAGTAGGCTTCCCATGCACATCTCTAGCAAAGTAGAGGCACAAGAGCTGAGTTGAGAAGGAAGACAAGAATTGGTGGTTGTCTTTGAAAACAAAGGAATGGAAACAAAGGAACAGACTGATGGGCTTCAGGTGCTGGCCTTTCTAGCACAGGGTAAGTGGGCAGAAGTTGGGGTTCAGAAGACCAGAAGAAGCAAGGTTTAACACTGAATGCCTGGGCACCTTTGGGGAGCAGTTTCTTCTCCATTTGTGCCTGAAGTTCCTCAATTGTATATAAGCCCTGGATGCTCACATCTTCCCAGTTTCTGTCCCTGCTCTAGAGAAGGAATAAAATGCAAGGTACCTGACTTTGCTTGGTGATGGCAGAACTTGGAATATCTTCTGAAATCAGAGAGCCCCCAGTGGTTATTAGTGTAGGGCTAAGACAGCTAACACTAGGCCAGAGAACCTGGAGTGGGGACTTCTACTTGCAACTCCGTCTGAAATGAAGGAAGTAGAACCTCTGCCTTTCAACTGTGAGCAGGCCAGGCAACAGTGAGTACATTTCCACCGAAACTTTGCTTTGCAAGGCCTTGTCCTGTGCAGACAGTACTCTGGGCTCACAGAAAGTCAAACTGTAGTATGGGGGCTTCTTTTAGTTCTTGAAACCACCTGAACACCCAAGGATGCAGGCTGAGAAAACCCACATCCTTTCCTCTGCTCTTCGTTGTTTCCTCTCACCTGTGTCCACCACAACTTTCAGCCGGGCTTAGAGGGGAAACAACAAAGGTGAACCTTTGGCTGTCAAATTTGGATGTAGATTATAGAGAAGGTTATCCAGAGCAATGGGAATAAACTGACTCTCGGGACTTATTTCAAGTTACATTTTCAAATACCCTTTTCCTAGACGAAATTCTGTAAAAGGGTAGAGACAAACTATTAGGCCAAATTATTTTTGTCTTCTCTTCAGACTTTTCGCACAAAATTATCTTTTTTTGAAAATAACATAGAGTTCTGGAGCATGAGTTGTTGTGCAGAGCTGGTCTAAAGTCCTTTGAAAAATGTCTATGAATGACAGTCAGGGTGAGGGGAAGTAACTAGTAACAGGATATCCCCTCACTGAGTGCTTTGCTTTCCTTACAGACCACTGGGGAATGCTTTGGCTAGGAGGGAAGAGTGAAACTTCCCTTGTAGTTCCCCCTTCCCCTCTGCCCAGGGAACTTTTCCTCCCATGTGCCTGTTGCCCTTGTGTAGAGAAGTTCCCCTAACTCTACTCAAGCTAGGCATGTCTTTGCCATAGATTAGATGTCACCAATAAGTCTCAAGACTGTCCCTCCGTTGAGTTGTGTAGCCACTGCGTGTTCAGGAGTGAGGACCAGGGCTATGTTCTTTCCCTTTGTCCCCTCAGGGTAAGACAATTGGAGGAGCAGTATTGGTCCCAAGTAGCTTCTGATCTCTGGATTTTGCTTCACCTAGGAGAATTCGGAGCTTCCACATTGTTCTAATCAGGAGGGAGCAGCGGCTGGGGAAGGGAGCAGCAGCCTAGCAAACGCAGCTCAAGGAGAGGTGAGTGGGAAGGAAGACAGAAAGAAAGATCGGGAAGAAGAGGGCCAGAATCCTCCCTCCGTCAGGACCGGCAAATGCCTGGAAAAGAAGAGGAACCGTTGCCACATTGAAACCCAAGAAGACATAGAATTACCTAATAAAATCTCCAAACAAGGTACTAATTCTACCCGGGGAGAAAGCATCATAATGCAGATGGCTGGGTTTACTGACATAGGTAGTTACCCTGTCTCTGGGGACTCCTCTAGCTCAGAGGGGATGGCCTCGCTCTGGCACTTACCAACTATGAAATCCCAGGAGTTGTTGTGAAGGTTCTTTGAGAGTGTACATGGTAACTATCATACTGAAAGCGCTGGGTGATATAGTGTGATATAGAGCTGATATAGTGTGATATACATCATCCATAGTCAGGACGGCTGTCTGGTCAAGCACCCGATCGAGTGATGACATTCCATGCTTTCCATCACGTCACTTTCCTCCAGGACAACCACTTCCTGCCCTCATCCCTGTTCTGGGAATGTAGGATGGCAGGGGTGTGCTCAGGTTTCATTCAGTTGTGCCCTGAGAAGCAGCAGCTACAGCTTCATGTCTTTCCAAGAGAGGTTGACAGTGCCAAGACTCATCTCAGCTTTGAAGACCTGGCTCAGTCTGTGGAGTTGCGGCTGCTGCTGCTGAGGTGCCTACTGAATTTGAATGAACTCAGCCGCGAGGAGCTCCTAGTCTTGGACTTCTCTGTCTATGGGGCCTGCTAAAATGCCACTGGGAGCACACTTCAGGGAACCCCATTGACAATTGCTCAGGCAGCCACTAAATTAAACTCTGGGGGAGTTTGAGCTACTTATAGAAAATTTTCGAAATAAAAATATTTTGGAAATGAAAAAAAGAAAGAAAACCCGAAAGACATTTTTTGCCCCAGAATTGCTGTCTGTGAAAAACTGAGTTGCTCCATCCCTGACTTACTGTTTCCTAAATCACAGATCTTCCTGCTGAGCAGGGGGCCAAACCAGATCTCAGTATTCCATTTGGATCTTTTGATGCATCTGACCTTGAATGCTCACTGTGTATGAGGTATGTGGTATGGACCAGCACTTAACTGCCTAGTAGTTCCTCCTCTTTAGTACCTGGACCTTTCTGCTGGTGACTTAACTACTGAATTGGTTAGTATTGTAAAATCATGGCACTAATGAAATGCAAATCACATTGCCACATGAGAGAGCTGGTGTCCAAGCTTACAAACTGTTCTTTACATCCTTAAATCTCAATTTAAAAAGACATGGACAGTGGCAAGGCAACTCACTTTTCAAAGGTCAAAAATAGATAGGCCATGTGTTGAACTATCTGATCTTTATTAGATTTGATTTTGTTATATATGTCTGTACTAAAACAAAGCATATATTTTCCAGTTGCCCATAATCCCATTGATTTATACCAGTCTGTCTTACATTATTGTTTGAGCCTTAGAGTTTTTTTGAATTTGTGACCCTGAAGCTAAACTACTAAGTTAAGAACTCGGTGCTCAAGGGTTAATACTGATTCCACAAGCATTTTCTTTGGAAGCCAAATAGAAGCCTAAATTGATTTGTGTTTATGCTATCTAGTGAACAGTACATGTAACAGATACTTAGTCAAGTATTTTCCTTCCAGCTAGTATGTGATCTCTATTTTCTCAGGTCTCTAAAGAACAGTTTATTCATATATCCCGTTTCAAAAACAAAAATTTATTTCATTTCATAGCTGTGATTTAGTGGCTCAGAGAAGGGTCAGTGTTTGAACCCTAGGTCTCTTGACTCTGGTCCTAGAACAAGTGACATTTACTACCACTATTTGTTTTTTAGTAAAGTAAAAGACGGTTGAATCAACTCCATCAGTTGTGATGGCTAATTAAGAAAAAAACTAATGCTTAGAGTAGTGCCTGAAAACAGTATGTACTCAAGAAAAATTATTTTTTTCTTCCTACTCAGTGATTTTTAATGTTCGATCCATGAACCTCAGAGGAAGCTCTATGTGTACATTCAAATAGATGCACGAATTCACTGAAGCAATATGTAAAGTGTGCATATGTATGTATGTATGTATGGGTGGATGTGTTTCTAAGATAAAAGCATACTGCTTGTATTAGATTCTCAAATGTGCTGACTTTTCTCCAAGAGCATGAAGAAGGAACTTCGATACCTTAGTGCCCTTTGAGAGCACTTACTCTTCTGTTATCTGTCATGTGTATTTATATTCTGAATGACTTTTGTCATGTGAATAAGAACAAGGCAACTATTACATGAAACATAGACTTAAAAAATATGTGTATATACGTATGCATGTATATATATATATATATATATATATATGCATATATACATACATACACACATACATACTTGGGTCTAGGGGAATAGTTCAGTGGCAGAGCACTTAGCTACTATTCGTGAGATTCTGGATTCATTAGCCATTATTATCACAATAACAACAACAATAGTAAAATTATATAATATACAAAAAAATCTGTAGTAGCAAAATTTGTTCACAAGCATATGCAAGTCTCGCACAGCTCCAAAGATACAGCACAGTTGCAGTCAAATTAAGCTTCACACATCCTGCCAGGAGTCTGTTTAAGTGGTGTGGACAAGAATGGAATGAACAGCAGAAGCAGATCCTTTCTACTGCTTCACCCAGGCCGTTGCCACAGAGTGGCAAGAGCCTCATGCTAAAGCCGAGAGGTATGAGATAGCAAAATCCTGCTTTCAAGCCGAGGATGGGCCCTGCAGCCTCCACACCAGTGCTGTGTCTCTAAAGCCTGTACTAGGCGCTGTGAAGTCGATTTAATTTAGCTTACTCAGAGAGAGCAGGTCTTTGTTCTGCTTAACCCTCCTTAGCACTCCTGCCAAAACCCGGGCGACACAAAATCAAACATCCTGTTTGTGTTTTCTCTGTGGAATAAGCCTACAGATCTCCAAACAGATTGGACCAGAACAGAAAGTCCTCCCAGCACATAATAATCAAAACACCAAATGCACTAAACAAAGAAAGAATATTAAAAGTAGTAAGGGGAAAAGGGCAAGTAACTTATAAAGGCAGACCTATCAGAATTATACCAGACTTCTCACCAGAGACAATGAAAGCTAGAAGATCCTGGGAAGATCTCATACAAACCCTAAGAGAACACAGATGCCAGCTCAAACTACTATACCCAGCAAAACTCTCAATCACCATAGATGGAGAAACCAAGATATTCCATGATAAAACCAAATTTACACATTATCTTTTCACAAATCCAGCCCTACAAAGGATAATAGATGGAAAACGCCAACACAAGGAGGGAAACTACACCCTAGAAAAAGCAAGAAAATAATCTTACAACAAACCTACAAGAAGATAACCACACAAACATAAAAATAACATCAAAAATAACAGGAAGCAACAATTACTATTCCTTAATATCTCTTAACATCAATGGGCTCAATTTCCCAATAAAAAGACATAGACTACCAGAAAAAAAAAAAATCCTGAGGTTGAAATTCCTTTGCTCCTCTTCCTTTTCTTTTCCTCTTTCATCTTCTTTTGTCCCTAATCATGAGGGACTTTGTAGAAGAGTTAGGAATTTGCTCCAAGAAATAAACACACAGAGGATAAGCACCCTTTCTAGTTTGCACGCTCTGAGGTTAAAAACCATTGTGGCCCCTTGTTCCATCTCTAGCCAGAGTAGATGTTATGGAGGCTTCTAAATTATAGCTAGACTCTCACTGCCTTGTGGCGTGGCGTGAGAAACCTGCCCAGCCTAAAGGGCCTTTTGATCTAAAGGTCTTTACATCTCAGCCCTTGAGAAGAAACATGTAGCTTCCCTCCCATCAGGGTTTGTCTGTTAAGTTACGCATCAGTTCTTGACAGAGTGATTTTGTTTGCCTGTATTTTTCTTGTCTTGAAAGTTTCTTTTCCCACTTGTAGCTATTGCTGTTTTCTTTGTGGTCGTCCTTAGGTTTTGTTTTGGCCCTCTTGTGTCTTTAGAAAGAGAGGTTTTGTACTTAGTTACTTTTCTTGTTGTTGTGACTGAATATTTGACCAGAAGCAATTTAAAGGAGAAAATGCTTGTTCTGGCTTACCTTCGGAGGGGATCATTGTCTCATGGTGAGCAAGACTAGCACCAGGGGGAGGGAATGTGGCTGTAAGCTCTGGGGTCCTGCTGCTCACATTGATTTCACAACATACAAAAAACAGAGTGGTGAATCTCCTTTTTTAGTCCATATAAGATCCCAGACCATGGCATGATGCGGCCCACAGTTAAGGTGGGTCTTTGCACTTTAAACTAATCTAGATAATGTCTCTCAGGCATACTCAGAGGCTGACCTAATCTAGATAATCTCTCCCAAATGTCGGGGGCGGGGGGGGGGAAGTTTGTCTCTTAGGTGTCAAATTGACAACTGATATTAATCATCACAGAATCTAAGATTACAGGTAATTTCAATTCTCTTGGCCAGGAAATCTAGACATTTGTACCACCTGTACAAGTTTCTAGACTGAAATCTAAGCCCGTGGTATTATCCTGGAAGAGAGAAGTTAGACAGATCATGAATTTATATATTTTGATTCTGGAGAGCAAATTGATTGATTTGTAAGTTTCACCGGGAAAGGGTAGGAAGTGTGACTGGAAGCCAGGTGTAGTAGCTCACACTGTAATCCTAGCATTAGGGATGTAAATGTAGGAAGATTAGGAGTTCAAGGTCATCTATGGCTGCATGCGGCCCTCTTTTGTTAAATGGAGGAGTAATTGGAGAATACACCAATGATTTTTTTTTTCATTTTTTTCCATTGCTAAATTGGAAGAACTCCATTGAAGGAAGTCTTAATCTCAACCCCTTAGAGCCCTGCCCTGCAGTCCTTGGAGGCAGGAAATCCTCCTTTAGCTTTACCTGGTATACATCACCTGAGCCATTGGGGCTCATCTTTGGGCTGCTGTAAAGCAATTCCTTTGGGATAATAAAGATCTTTTGAAATTAGAAGTGAGAATCTTTGCTACCCGAGTTAGTTATCCAGTGGCCCAGTGACATTGGTGACAAGTAAAAGGATCAGCTTTATATATAATCTAGTTATAGCTCCCTAAGTTACTGGGTATTAAGGAAGTTTACTTTTTTTCTTTCTTTCCCTCCCCCTTCTTTCTCCCTCTTTGCTATAATCTGATTGCAAAACAACACAATGTAAGGATGTCACTGGTGGGGAAAGATAGTTCTTTCCAGATAAGGCAGGCATTTTATCTGGACTGACATCTAACTGAAGGCATTTATTCTTACTATTGTCTACCTCATCTCTCTGATAATGTGAAATGCTTTCTTATGAGACAAGCTGGTCCTGCTCTGATTTAAAAATGTCTCCCTGAAGTGTTTTCAAAATCCCTATCTTAAATGGGAAAGGGACAGGCATTCTAGTCTATACCTCTATCACCATAGGTACGAGTCTCTGTGTTTATCTTTCTAGAGAGTCAGGAAGAAGGGAGAGTATCAGAAAGGGAAGGAGAAAAGTGTATGTGGATGTACATCTACAGATGGATCACTGGCTGGCCAGAATGTAGTTGAATATATGGATGCATATAGTCCTGGCGTTCTTGTAGACTAAAGGAGGAAGATTAGCTGGAAAGTCAGACTTGAGTATATATTCCAAGCTTTCTGCCTACTATCTAGCAGTGTAATCTTGGGCATGTTATCTGTTTGAGTTTTAATTTCCTCAGCAGTAAAATAGAGTTAATCACAATTACCATTTATTAATATATAAAGTAAATTTTAATGAAAAATAGCACTACATACAGCCAGAAATATAGTAAGATAAATGTATATATATTCTTAAAGGTACAATAGGCTCAATTATGAAGTTCTCAAGAAAAATAGTTTTGAATATTAGTAGTAGATAACAGATTAATTATCATCCTTATGTGTATAACCAAATAATACGTTAAAGCATTCAGATATACTGAATAGTATATGTCTGTAACACTAATGCTCAGAAGTTTGAAGCAGGTGAATTAGGAGTTATAAGCCAGCCTGAGCTACAGAGTAAGAACTTGCCCTGGAAAAACACCCAGGGCAAGAAATCCAGGGAAGGTAGTACATTCTTCTAATTCTAGTACTTGAGAAACTGAGGCAAGAAGATTGCCAGGGGTATGAGGCTAACCTGACTTGCTACGTAGCAAGACCTTATCTTTTAAAAAAAAATTGGGCATGTGGTTCAGTGATAGAATACTTTTCTCACATGCATAAGGTCTTGGGTTTGATTTACATACACACACACACACACACACACACACACTCAGAGAGAGGGAGGGAGGGGGAAGAGAGAGAGAGAGAAAGAGAGAGAGCGAGCACGCAAAATAGATGCACAGAATTCAAGTAGTAAAGAAATAATTGTTCTGGATTGGCTTTTGTGATTGTTTGATCACCTCGGTGGTTCCTGAATCAGCCCTGAAATCATACTTTAGAAACGCATTTTTATTGTAAAATATATATGTTCTGTAGAAAATATTGTAAAGAACCATGTAACCACTTGGTTTCAGAAGTGAGACATCAGCAGGGCCCCAGCAGTTGTCCATATGCCTTTCTGCAATCAGGACCTTAACCACTATTCGTGTGGTGGTTTCAGTGAAATGTCCCCCATGGTCTCAGTTGGTGGCACTGTTTGGGGCAGCAGAAGAGGTATGGTCTTGGTGGAGGAAGTGTATCTCTGGGTGAAGGCTTTGAGGTTTCAAAGCCTTCTGTGATCCCCAGATGACTGTGTTGCCTGCTTGAGGTCTGAGAAGTGAGCTCTCAGCTTCAAGCTCCAGCCACTTTGTCACCTACTATCCTTACAAGACCTTAACCCTCTGGAACCATAAAGCCTCAGATAAATTCTCTTCTATAAAAGTTGCCTTGAGCCAGGCGGTGGTGGCGCATGCCTTTAATCCCAGCACTTGGGAGGCAGAGGCAGGAGGATTTCTGAGTTCAAGGCCAGCCTGGTCTACTGAGTGAGTTCCAGGACAGCCAGGGCTACACAGAGAAACCCTGCCTCAAAAAACCAAAAAAAAAAAAAAGTTGCCTTGGTCATGATGTTCTCTCACAGCAATATAAAAGTAACTAATACAACCCCAAAACTTCTATCTCGAGTTCAGTTTTGTTCCTCATAGTTTTACCATGCATGTATGCAGCTGTAAATGGTATCAGCTGGTTTGGCCTAAGTCCTAAAATTTAGGCAGATTCTGGTTGTTGGTTTTATTTGGTTTTGTTGTTTTTACTTACATGAACATGTAAGCAAAGTTTGTTCATTTTCATTAGTACATAACACCTCATTGTGTGAGTGTACCGGTCTCTTTATTCTATGCTTGAGTTAGCTCTAGTTTGGAAATACCATGGATGGCCACTGTTTCTGCATGTGCCAATGTTTGCCTGTTTTTCTACTAGGCTCTTTGTTTCTCTTACTGCTTTAGATATTTTTTTCTTCTTACAAGCTCCAGGTATGTTTTAGAGACAAGCCTTTTCTTACCTGCATATTGCAAGCATTCCCTCCTACTACATAGCTTGCCTGTTTGCTCTTTCAGTGATGCTTTTAGATAAACGTTCTTCATCTTAGCCCAGTCAAACTAACAATCTTTTCATTTATAGTGTTTCTTTGAGTTTTCTTTATCTTGATCTCTGTGTCATAAATATGTCCTCTTATTTTATGTTCTGAAAGCTCTATTACTTTAGATTGTATTTTCGATTTATTTTCCAGATCACCTGCAATTGATTCTTGTGTATGATGTAAAAGATGGTCCACTTTTACTTCCTCATACAGAGAGCCATTATAGCAGTTATAGAAAATGCTATTTGTGCATTAAAAATACTCCCATGGTCCTGTTTTATAATGCTACATTTGTCATAAGTCAAGAATCCATGTCTGGGTCTATTCCTGAGCTTTCTATTCTGTTCCATGGATCTATTTGTCCTTGTGTTAGTACACCCTGTTTTAATCACCGTGGCTTTATAATAAGTTCTGATGCTTGGCAGAGCAAGTCCTCCCACATCCTTGTTCTTCATATGTGTCTTGGCACTCAGCCCTTTGCATTTCCTTATTGCATTTAGAAATCAGCTTGCCAAGTTTTCCCCCAAACAAATCAACAAATAAAATAATTCATTGAGATGTATTGAGCTTCACCAGATGTTTATGGTCTTTTTTTAAAATTGATTTTTTGATAATTTCATATCTGGGTACTGTATTTACATAATTCTCACCTTTCTCCCTCCAACTCTTACTGTGTCCCTCCTCCTTCTCGAGTCACTGACTTCTTCTTTTGACCTCTTTTTAAATTAAATATATATGATATCATATAATATGAGGCTGACAGCTTCTTCCTCTCAATTGGGAACTCAAAATAAGCTGATCAAGATTTGTCTCCCTTTTTTCTATGCTCACCCTCTTGTTAAATGTGAGCCCCACTTATTAAGTCATCATTAGCTGACCCCTAACTCCTGGTCCTGTTTCTGGTGAGCCTCTCTTTATGCTAAGTAAATCTATGCATCTCTGAATGTGCAGAACATTTTTCATTAAGTGTCCTCAGATTGCTTTAAAAACATCTTCCTTTCCCGAAGCAAATAAATAAGATCTAATGGAAGTATGGTACATATTTTTATATGTAGATAGATGTATACATATATTTTATTTATCTATTGATAGTGACTGCATTAACAGTATTACTTATTACTGCTGGGGAAGTTATCCATCTACACAAAAGGTAGACACCAACTGTTACTCAAATAAGAAAAGATTCAAGGTTAGCAAGCACTGAGTTTTTCCCCATAGTGGCATCATGTACAGAGTCTGCGTGCATGCATGTGTGTATCTCTCTGTGTGTATTTGTGTGATTACAATATACTCAGGTAAACAGTTTGGCTAAACAATTTTTTATAATGGAATCTATTCAGACACTCTGAGCACTAATCTGAATTTTCTTGGACCAGACGGGAAAAAGCTAGAATTAATGTTACAAAATGATTTAGTTATGCCACAAAAAAAATGAACCAATGCTTCTTTTTATATGTAGCTCAGGAATGAAAAGAAAATGCGTTTCTGAGGTGTGACAACACTCGAGATGAAACACTAAAGGAGTGCCCTTCCAACAGGCCTTGACAAACAGTACTGTGAAACCTTAACCACCAATGTCCCTGCCTTTTCTTTTAATCTTATTACAGTTTTCTCCTATTCATTTCCTAAATTTCAGATTATTCTATGAGCCAGTCACAACACCCTGTGGGCACACCTTTTGCTTGAAATGTCTTGAGAGATGCCTAGATCATAATGCAAAGTGTCCACTGTGCAAAGACGTTCTTTTACAGGTAAACCCTCTTTCTTCTTTGGTTGCATTAGCTTATTTTGTATTAACACTGTGCTCAGCTGTATCCTAAGCCACTGTACTGTGCTTGTCCAAAACACGCCGCCACCCCCACCATCTGTTTATTTCTGCCGTCTCTTAGACATCCTTCCTCTCCCCACGAAGTCCTTCAGGGAAATGAGGCAACATCTAGCTTTTCAATAACTGTCAGTAATGAAGTTCATTTGTGTTAGAAGTGAAGTCATGCACTAGATGATAAACACAAGGCTTGGTTCTGATCCCATTGTGGTACCTCGTAAACAATAATCTTGAATGAATTTTTGCTTCCACTATCCTTGAACTAGATAGCTCTGACTTCTGTATATGATGATGTTTATTTATGCTTCAACGAGGTCAGCTGCTAAAGGCCTCTGCCACCACACCCTCAAAGAACCCTCTCAGATCTTCAAGGTGGTCTTTTTTTATAGCTGCTCAGGAGCCACTGTTCTTACTAGCAGATACTTGGCTGCTTGTAAAGCTCTGAGGACTTCAGATTCTTTCAAATGAACCCCACCAGTTTACATCTTCAAGTGGGCCTTACGGAGTTTCCTGTGGCGAAAGACAGGAATCTTGTCTTGCTTTCCTTCCTTCAGAGATTTATCAATCTCAGCTTACAACCAGTATTAATATTGCTTTGCACTTAAAATACTTGAAGAGAGTTAGCAGATGCCAGGTTAGTTCTAGAGAATAGTAATGCATGCTGTCCCATGATTTGGGAAGCTGAGATAGGAGCTTTGTGAGTTCAATGTCTACCTAAGACACATAGAAAGACCTTGTCTCAGGAATACAAGGGACTATCTATAGGTTCCTATTGGGTCCATAGAAGTATATGTTAAGACTTTAACTCTTGACAATAAGAAGGTGGAATGAGCCCATTATCCAGGGTAGCCTTGAGGATGTATATTGGGATTGGGAAAGTGCTGAAGTCACAGCTTTCCTTTGATTAAAGAGGTGGGATTTGCAACCTGATGGTAGATAAGAATTCCATGGTCCTATTTAAATGAAACATCTATGGTGTGTTAACATGACAAAGTTCAGATCAACAGAAGGAAAAAAGTACCATATGCTCAGCCTCTAGACTCTAGAGTCTAGAGAAAAGCACTGTTACCATTTTATGGTGTCTGCTTCCTGGAGTTTTGTTTTAGCATCACCAGAAGGGTCACTTTCCTCCTTAAATTGCCTCTTGAGTCACTGCTTTCCTCTAAAGCCTGGGACTAGGCACCGTTTCCCACCCACCCCCCCACCCCCCACCCCCGTTGCCAGGCAATGGCATTAGCTGATAAGGCATCCTTTAGGCAGATACTGTGGAGTCTCAGACTCAGAGGCTAGAAGATATTCTCACCTATCTCTGTATTCATTCAGGGCCATACTTAATGCCATTTAACAAAGAGATAAATATTCCAATCATGTCCATTGCAGAATAGAGACTCCTGGGGAAGAAAAGTGTCTAAAGCCTGCAATTTGGTACTCAGGAGCTCCCTCTACTGGGCCCCACAGCAATCAGCTCTCTATAGATAATTTACATCCTTTTCCCTTCCCATTCTCCATCCAATGCTGCCTGTTTCCCCACTCCCTCCAAATTTTGAGACTTCTTATTCTTTAACTGTTGTTTCATATATGGTGTGTATATAAATATATAAATAAAACTTCCTGAGTCCCTTTAGTGTTGCTCATATGCATGTGTTCTTAAGGCTCACCAATTAGGGGGCTTCTCCCTGGAAAAGACTGATTCTTCCTCTCTCATCAGTCACTAGTAACCTGTAGCTATTCATCTAGGAGTAGGGCCTCAGGAGATTTTCTTCATCCACCTTGACAAGTTTTCTGGTGTTGTCGCTTGTTAAGGTCTTGTTGAGGAAACTGAATTGTTGGGATTTCATGGGTACAAGGTTCCTGTCATTTAAGAAAAAAGCCACCTCGAAGCACACACCTTGGTCCCTGACTCTTCCAATCTTTCTGCCCCCTCATCTGGAATGTTCTGAGCCTTACAAGTAGGGGTTGTGTTGTAGTTGTATCAATTGGGATGAGCACCACACAGTGAATTGTTCTCTGCATTTTGACCAGACCTGTACTTGGCTGTTAACGTCTGTGTGGTATTTGTTTTAACTAAAATTAAGACATAAAGACTTGGTAATATCTAGGAGCCAGGCATTCGATTGGGATGGAGGGGGGCAGGAAATAAAAGGATATATGAACATTGCCTTTTGGTTCCCTGAATTTGACCAGAGTCTTTCAGCACTTCCCAGAGAGAGCTTGCAAACATAACAATCAAGAAAGCAAAAAGGAGATATGTTCCACCCCTCTTTAGCTCAAACATGAACATGATCTCAAATCCAAAGCTCCAGTTCATCTGGGAGAGTTTCAAAAGTTTAATGCAATGATTATTTCCTTTGTTAAAATATTTTTTTCTCATTATAAAGGATCAACTGTATTTTTTTTAAGAAAATCAAAACTCTTAACATCCAAAAGATACACATATGGTGGCCATATTCGCTTGCAAATTGTGGGTCCTAATCACAACACTTAGTGATTTGACAACTATCTGGGCTATGTCCGAAGTTTTCTGTGTTTTTCTGGGAGCCATATTCATTACCTTGTTCCTCTTCTAGTGCTTGCCAACAAGAAAATATAGCAAAAATGTAATAATGGAAGAACTCATAGCTAAGTTCCTGCCAGAAGAACTCAAGGAACGGAAGAGGCTTTTTCAAGAGGAAATGGAAGAGCTTTCTAAGTAAGTATACACTTGTCTCTCTTTTCCATTTCATGGGCTCCAGCTCACGAAAACTGTTACGTTTCTTACCAGCTCCTTACTCAAGTGATCTCTTGTGAATAGTCTGAAATATCTATGGTGAGAGTATTTATACCATGAAGTCAACAAGTGCTATAGACTGCCCTCTCCCATCCCCCCCCCCCAGCCCCCAAGCAGTTGTTAAACTCTTACCAGCATGCTTCCAAAGTGACTCATCAGGCAAACCATAGAGTCACCTGATGCATCTCAGCACCAGTGAGTGCACAGTAGGAGGAGTGAATCAAGGAGCAGGTTAATTAGGAGACCACATGGAACAATTAGAAGATTCCTTTGAGTCCTTAAGCAGGTGATGGGGTGGTTAAAGTGTGGTGTGACGCACGAAAACGCCTGGGGTTAAAACTCAGCTGCATCACTAAGAACACTCTGTAGTCCTAGATAAAATGCCCTTTCACCTCTCTGGGACTTGGTTTCCTTGCCAGTAACGTGAAGAAGATAGCTCTTACATTGTAGACTTGTTCTGAAGACCCAAAGAGTTTGGGCATAGCAAGCACTGAATATGTGGCAATAACTCCTGTGCGTGTTTCCTATGCCAAGTATAGTGTGAGAGGCGAAGGGTCGGAATGAAGGCATAATCGCATCTTCAAGGGCTCTGCCTCTTGTGCGCTTAGCAGAAAAAGCAGGAAATAATAGCTAAGGCTGGCCTCACTGACTGCTGAGCTCCTCCATGCCCTCCAAAAGGGTCCTCACCGCATTTTGAAGGTGAACTGTTTCCTGAAGGGGAAAAAAAAAAACTCTTGTGCTTATATGCCCCCTGGAAAGAGACCATTTTTGAACTGTGCATCCAGTTGGTTTGGATGTCTCTCTCAGCTCATATAATATTTTTCTCAGAGACTAGAAATCTTTGTTTCTCATTGACTTTTATAGTGAAACTACCCTGTACATTTTTAGCTTTTTTCCCCCTGATTCTTCACTTAACCTTTAACCTTTCTCAATCCTTTTCTCAGCTATCACTTAAGGTTGTACTAATCACTACTGGAGCATAGTGAGGGGCTTTCTGTCTAAAGGCATCTCAGATCTGTCCCCTTTTAAGATGATAGCAGATGGCCATACATTTCTTGGCCCATTTAGGTATAGTGTCCCTGCACTGGATTTACTAGATGGTTCAGAGGACCAGGATGTATGAAGAGCTGGCCGAGTTGGGGTTTCCCAGTGGGCCATATGCATGAATTTTCAAGGGTATCTAGTAGATTCCTGTTCCAGAGTGAATGCATCAGCAACTCTGAAGGCCCAGTCATCTAGATTTAAGGGTCCCCCATTATTCTGATGTCCAGGAGCATTTGAGCATCACTGGAATACATTATTCTTGGCAGTCTATTGCTTCCTGGCTGAGTCTGCTCTGAATGATCTCTGAAGGCTTTGCAAATTGGAGATGCATATGAGGACTTTGCAGGAGGTTTCCTACTGCTCCTCTGAACGCTGGTGCATGCCTCAAGCAAAGTGCCTCGCCTGAATCTGTCCACTCAGCCAGAGAAAGGAGGGGAGGGGGAACGGAGGAAGGGAAGAAAGGAAGCAGCAGCAGAGCTGTCATGCACAGTAAGTTTATAGGGAACTAATCAACAAACTTTAACTGTGTGATGACAGTTCAGGCTTTCAGCCTTGGTGTAGTCTACACTCGATAATGGGACTTGGCCTACAGCCTCAGGTGCATTTCAGTGTTTTTCTATCGCCCATTAAAACTTTGATGACTCCTTGTCTTTCTCCAAGGGAACCATATCATGACATTTGGCCAGTCTTTCCGTGTTCTGCCCCCTTGGATTGAGATCCATCTCATCTTCTCTTCCTGACAGCTTAAATAACAATGTGCCTATTTTCGTGTGTACCATGGCCTATCCCACCGTTCCTTGTCCCTTGCACATCTTTGAGCCTTGTTACCGCCTGATGATTCGTAGATGTATTGAGACAGGCACCAGACAGTTTGGCATGTGCCTTGGAGATCCTGTCAAAGGGTAAGTGAAGAGACCTAGAGACCAGGGAAGTTGGGTGGAGAGGTATTTATGCTTTACTTTGGAAGGCTCTTAGAGGTGGGGACAACAAGTCCATGAGGCCAGCTCAAAACACCAAGCATCTGAGGATGACAGTCTCTCTTGTGTCTGCTTTACAGTATGAGAGGCTACCTATTCTAAAGAACTCTAGAGGGAGTCTTTCATCCAGCAGGTGGCATACATTATAAAACTTGCCTGCCTACCAGTCACAAAGCCCTGAGATCGATCTTCAGCACTGCATAAAAGCCGGAGGGTATTGCACACCTACAATCCCAACAATAGGGAGGTAGAGGCAAGAGAATACAAGGTTTAAGGTCATTCTTGATTACATATGAGCTTCAAGGACAGTCTGGAACACATGAAAGCCTGTCTCAGCAACAAACAACACAGACAAAACATATTGTCTTGTTAAGAGTGTTAAGCCCTAGAGTTAAGCTACTCACTTTTACATTTGAGCAATGGCCTTGGAACCCCTTTGACGTTGGAAAAATCATTTGGCCGTTCTGTCTCCAGTTTCTTTGTTAAGTGAGCATGATGGTATGCCTACCTAACTGGTCTTGCTTACTGAGGGAACTGATGTGCACACCAAGTACTAAGTACAGATCCTGTCTGAATGAATCCATTTTGGGTACTGTAACAAAAAGCTGTATAGTAAGCACTAGATTTTTTTTTTTTTTTTGAGACAGGGTTTCGTAGTAAATTTAGTATATTCCAAGTTGGCCTGGGGCTCACAGTATAATCCAGGCTGACAGCAAACTCAACAATCTGATTTCAATCTCCCCGGTGTTAGGATTACAGGTGTGAGCTAACATATGCAGCTTTAATCAATTAGAAATTTGTCCCTACAATTATCGAGACTATGAAGTCTACTACCAATATGCCAGCTTCTGTTTTAAGAATGGCTAGGGTCCAGGCCAAGAGCAATAGAACTCACCAACAATCTACTTTCTTGACTCGATTCTCAATAAACAGGTTTGCAGAATATGGCTGCATCTTAGAGATCAGAAATGTCCAATTCTTTGCTGATGGCCGATCGGTGGTCGACAGCATAGGCAAGAGGCGCTTCAAAGTGCTCCAACAGGGTCAACGGGATGGCTACAACACTGCTGACATTGAATACATTGAAGATCAAAAGGTGAGGGTGGCCAGCGCCAAGAAACCCGAAAGCCAAATTATCAGTGTAACTTCTTATACAGAGAGGATTGCAAAGGGGGTTCTCAGAATCGCCATGAGGCCTTGGGGTTTCTCACCAAATTGCTCCTGAGTTAATGCTGTTGGACTGCTGCCCAATTGCACCCATAGTCCTCCCTTTTCCTGTCCTTCTCCCTGCTTAGCTGAATTGTAGTTGTGCTTAATGTTTGTCCAGACTAATCCCTGGGCCCATTTAGCCTGTGTTAGGTCTCTGCTGGGAACACCAAGGGCTCGATTTAGCATGGGGTCTACACATAACTATTTTAACTATGGATTGATTTATACTTTTCAACTCATTTCTTTTGAGATTATTGTTGATTCAAATATATCTTTGTGTCTTTAAAATGTGCAACCTGCCCAAGAACACTCTTCCTAAATCAAAGTTGTTTGCCATCTCTGAAAGCAAAAATGGTCACATGTCCTAATTAATCCTTGCTTTTCTGAGCTAATGGGTAGATGAAGACATCAATAACCTATGTTCAATTATATTACTTATGTAGTGGATTCATACATGACTACTGGATAAATGCATTTGACCTCGAAGACATACTGAGGCACATATATAGTCACATCTGCCTTCCCAGTGAGTAAGAAAGAAATGGATGTAAAAATGGAAGGGGCAGAGGCATGGCTTAAACCCGCATGGTGCACTTCACTCCTGCACCTTCAGCTGTGCCAGCTCAAGCTTCTGCCTGTCTGCTGTTTGAGGCATTGTTCTCAAAGCATTCCTCTTCCTGCTCTCTCTGCCTTATTGGTATGCCAGGTGCTGGGCGTTCCATATCTTACTTACACTGGAGAAGGCCAGATGAGTGAAGAGGGGGCAGGTCAGATTCTCGGAAGAGACTCAGGTGTCCAAAACAGTTCTGAGGCAGATGGAGGAGATGGAGGTTGCTTCACTTTCATTCTGATGGTTTCAGGTTCAGGGAGACGATTGTGCTGAACTCATGGGATTACACAACTGTGTGTACGAGCAAGCGTCATTGTGGTTTCATTCGCTAAAAACATCTCTCAAGAAACTGATACTAAATCACTTCGGTCCAATGCCGCAGAAGGATGAAGACCCCCAGGTATATAAGAATATCTGTCTATGATAGATAGGTTGCCCCACCAGGTGGGAATGTCCAGGGATTGTGACTAGATGGGTGTGTAGTTATCATGCAGCAAGTCAAGTGCAGAAAGGAAGACAGATTCAGTATGGTGTTGTGTAGCTAGGGAGTGAGCATCATGAGTAAGGCCAAAAGATAAATAGTAGGAACTTGGACCTAAGACAGATATTGAGAAATAAGTGAGACGAGAGGAAGGGAGCACAGATACCACCAACAAAACCATCAATGGGAGTCCAGAGCAACACCATAGGACTGTTAGGGTGACAGGATCTATGTAAAGGCCAGGGAGTAAGAGAGATGATACCAAAAGCTACTACTTCCAGCCAGCTTCATGTCCCCATTGCTGCAGGAACTAGGATCACCTATCCTTTACGAGCACCGCTGCATAAACTGTCATGTCCAGCCCATATATGCATAGCCCTGCAAGTCTAGACCCTCGCCTCTTCTCCTACCTTGAACAGGTCCTAAGAAAACTAACTCCCAAGGACATAATTTGTTAGGTTCTACTGGATTGTCTTCTGTGAGGACCAGCTCTCTGTGAGCTCAAGCTGCAGATCCACAATCTACTAGGAAAGCCGGTAGAGTTTGGTTCCACCAAGCCGTGCCTTTCTGATTTCTTTCTTAATGTGTGCTTCCTGATACTATCACTGTAGAAAACTCTGAAATGTGTGTGTGTGTATTCTGACCCTTCTGCCAAGACTGTTGCCTACCTTTCTAACTGTGACCTTGGGTAAATCCCTTCCCCTCTTTCAATTTTTCTCTAAAGTCAGAAAAGATCATTAAGAATCTCTAAAGTATATCTTGGATATTAGCCCTCTGTCGGATGTAAGGTTGGTAAAGATCATTTCCCAGTTAGTTGGTTGCCGCTTTGTCTTTTTGACGGTGTCTTTTGCCTTGCAAAAACTTTGTAATTTAATGAGGTCCCATTTGTCTATTCTTGATCTTAGAGTATAAGCTATTGGAGTTCTGTTCAGGAAATTCTCCCCTGTGCCCATATGTTCAAGGTTCTTCCCTAGTTTCCCTTCTATTAGTTTCAGTGTGTCTGGTTTTATGTGGAGATCTTTGATCCACTTAGAATTGAGCTTAGTGCAAGGAGATAAGGATGGGTCAATTTGCATTCTTCTGCATGTTGACCTCCAGCTGAGCCAGCACCATTTGTTGAAGTTAAACTCCAGAGAGGCAAGTAACCCTATTAAAAAAATGGGGTACAGAGCTACACAAAGAGTTCTCACCTGAAGAATATCTAATGGCTGAGAAGCACCTAAAGAGATGTTCATCATCCTTAGTCATTAGGGAAATGCAAATCAAAACAACCCTGAGATTCCATCTCACACCAGTCAGGATGGCTAAGATCAAAAACACAGGAGACAGCAGTTGTTGGCGAGGATGTGGAGAAAGAGGAACACTCCTCCACTGCTGGTGGAATTGCAGGCTGGTACAACCACTCTGGAAAGCAGTCTGGCGGCTCCTCAGAAAACTGGGCATGACACTTCCGGAGGATCCGGCTATACCACTCCTGGGCATATACCCAGAGACTTTACCTGCATGCAATAAGGACACATGCTCCACTATATTCATAGCAGCCTTATTTATAATAGCCAGAAGCTGGAAAGAACCCAGATGTCCCTCAACGGAGGAATGGATTCAGAAGATGTGGTATATTTACACAATGGAATACTACTCTGCAATTAAAAACAATGAATTCACGAAATTCCTAGGCAAATGGTCAGAACTTGAAAATATCATCCTTAGTGAGGTAACCCAATCACAAAAGATCACACATGGTATGAAGTCACTGATAAGGGGATATTGACCCAGAATCTCAGAATACCCTAGACACAATCAGCATATCAATAGATTTCTAAAAAGATGGAAGGAGAGACCCCTGGTCCTGGAAAGACTGGATGTAGGGGAACGCCAGGACAGAGTAATGAGAGGGGGTTGAACGGAGAAAAGAGGGAGGGAAGGGGGCTTATGGGACTTTCGGGGAGGGAGGAAACGGGAAAGGGGAAGTGATTTGGAATGTAAATTAAAAAAATAAAATTAAATTAAATTAAAAAAAAAAAAAGAAGAAAAAAAAAAAAGAATCTCTAAAGTCCCTCCTCCTCTTACATTCTGTGGCTCCAAAATGCCTGTTTCCTAATTGGCCGAGGTGTCTTGCTTCCCTCAGACCACTGAGTGGCTTTTCCCCTTCCTGATACAGAGGCATCACTCACATGTGCTAAAGAGAACGAGGCCAGCAAGTGCTTTCTGGTGATCCAGCTCTTGGCTTTGGTGACTCAAGAAGACAGCATAACTCTGAACAAGGTCATGTTCAGGCTTAATGTTCCCCTTCACCTGCTGGGGAACATTCTCTCCCAGTCATGCAAACGATAGAGATCAGCAATGCTAACCACATCTTCCACAGGAGAAAACACAGATGCCTCAGCGTGATTCATAAGTCCTTAATGACATAGCAAGCGCTCAAATCATTTCCTTCCTTATTAGTTTTGTTATCGTGTTGCCTTGGTGGTGGCAGCAGTGGCAAAACCTCATCCAGCTTGCTGTATCTAACCCTGTAGCCCCAAGCAGTTCCGCGAATAAGGATGTTGTACCTTAGTGGGAGGTTTCTTAGAAACAGCCACGGTATTAACATCAGCTGAAGTATCTGTTGCTGATCCTGGAAAAATTCAGAGGATTAACCTGGTAGTGTCCAGATGAAGCTAAAGATGCAGAGAAGCCAAGAGCTGACAGACATTCAGGGAGAAGCACATGAAACAATTTGGAGTGAAATAACCTCATGTGGAAGAAGTTAGATCGGCTGCATGTGCTTCTCTGCAAGCTGAAAGCTGACTTCTTTGAAAGATGTGGGAAGAAAACTCACTTGAGGTTTAGCAATAAATTTCTAAAATGTGTGCTCAGGAAGCTGATGACAAAGAGAATTTTGGTGAAGGATTGATAAGGAGTGTGAAATGTCTTTTTAAAAGGAAAACCTGAGGGTTGACACGAATGTGTTTTCTTTTTTTTTTTTTTTTTAGTAAAGAAAAATCATCTTTTTATTGATGATATGCTTTTAAGTATGAGGCCTATTTCTGAACAGCTGATAAACATTATTTAATTTAATCTTCACAATAAACACTCTCTATCTTGGTGGCATGGTTTTGTTTTTTTTATTATTATTATTTATTTTATTTTATTTTTTTAATTTACATTCCAAATCATTTCCCCTTTCCCGTTTCCTCCCTCCCCGAAAGTCCCATAAGCCCCCTTCCCTCCCTCTTTTCTCCATTCAACCCCCTCTCGTTACTCTGTCCTGGCGTTCCCCTACATCCAGTCTTTCCAGGACCAGGGGTCTCTCCTTCCATCTTCTTAGAAATCTATTGATATGCGGATTGTGTCTAGGGTATTCTGAGATTCTGGGTCAATATCCCCTTATCAGTGACTGCATACCATGTGTGTTCTTTTGTGATTGGGTTACCTCACTAAGGATGATATTTTCAAGATCTGACCATTTGCCTAGGAATTTCGTGAATTCATTGTTTTTAATTGCAGAGTAGTATTCCATTGTGTAGATGTTTTCTAATTGGAATGTTTGTTTGCTGTTCTTTGAAACTAGAAATCATAGCTCTTGGTTCCAAGGGAGAAGAGAGCTATAGTTCTGTTAGTGACATGGTATATTTAGACTACAGCCTTCCACCAAAGAAAGAAAATGATGGGAGTTAAAAAGCCCAAAGAGTCATAGGATTAAAGGCCCGAATTTTAAATGGATCAGGCCAAAGGACCTTACCAGACCCTTAGAAGTGGAAGGGACAAAGTAGTGGGTACTCCATCTCTTAAAATCATACTGCCGAGGGAGCATAATGCATCTGTTAAAATGTTGATTTGCTTGGTTTAACAAGTACTAAATATGATTGTGGCTCAAATGAGAAAGAAGGCTTCAGTCCTGAAGGGCTAAGGCATTTCTATTCCAAGAAAGCATTCAGGAACCAGGGCTCTTCCATCACAAAGCTCTACCATCTTAGAGGGTTACTTTTTCTTAATTAACGAAGACTGATCATCACCATGTCTTCAATCTTGCTAGAGAAATGGGGAGGAGCTGGAGAGATGGCTCAGAGGTTAAGAGCACTGACTGCTCTTCCAGAGGACCCAGATTTAAGTCCTAACACCCACATGGTGACTCAGAACCACCATTTAACGGGAATCTGACACCCTTTTCTGACTTCTGTAGTGCACAGACATAAATGCAAGCCAAACACCATACACATATAATAATAAAAAAAAGTTTAAAAGAAATAAATAAATTGAAAGAAAGAGGAAGGCAGAGACTACATGAACTTAGACATATCACTTCTCTTTGTTTTTAGCCAAAATTTGATCTTATGGCCTCACTTAGCTGCAAGGATGTCTGAGAAATAACAGTTGTCCTCACCCCACCCCCCCGCCACCATGTAACTGTATGCTTAGCTGACGTAAAAGAGGAGGAAAATGTTGGAGACTCTCGGCAGTCTCTGCCATACACAGAAGCAGTTCCACGTGGGATGTTTTACAGTATGCATGTGGACTTCTATACATGGACTGTGCTTCTCTGTTGCAGGTTAATCCGAATGGTCCAGCCTGGTGCTGGTGGATACTGGCAGTTCTTCCCCTGGAAAGCAGAGCTCAGCTTCCCTTCCTAGCAATGAGGTCCTTAAAGGATAGACTGAATGGTATTCGGCGTATCCTGACCTTTATATCGAGAAACCAAAATTAAAGGGACTGGATTGTGGAAGAGGAATTTCTACCCTCTCCACTGCCCTGGGGCAATGTTCTTGTAAACATATCTAATTGCAATAACACCTTAACAGAAGAGAGTACCCTAGAGAGATGTTACTCTCCTTTTTGACCACACAGAAATCAGGTAGAAAGACCAAAAGGATGTGAGCTGTTTGACTTTCTGTCTTCAGATGCTTCTTAACACACTGTGCTAATACACAAACAGCAGAAGTGTGGAAGAGGCCAAAAAGAGTTGATGTTTAGCATCATTTTTTTTCTGAAATTAAAAAGTGACGTGTCTTTCATAGCTGAATGAGTGTGTGGTTGAAATGTCAATCAGAGATACTAATGTTGCTGTGTTCTTTCACTGACTTGAGGTCTCATTTCAAATGGTTCAGGTTTTATAAAGCATTGTTTAAAATAATGTTCATACTTCTTTGTGTTTTAATAATTTATTTTTTGCACTACTGCGTCCTTTTTCTACATGTACGTTTGTAACTAAGTGTACATTACTGAAAAGTCCATTGCTTTATTTATTGATGTGGCTGACTATGTAGGGAGGATAACAGTACTAACCACGTGCAGTGTTCTTTCTTTACTCAGTTTTTGTTGAATTAATCCCAATTCTTGGTTTTTTATATAGTTCAGGTCTATTCTAGTGGACTAAGTTTAAAAGAACTTAAGAATTCTAAAGTAATTCATCTTCACAGATTCCACATTTTCAGTTTGAATTAAGGAATAGAAAATATTTAATTGATTTGGCATAAATTGTGGGGTATACCAAAGTAAAGTAAAAGAATCCATTTTCCATGTGTAATACAGAATAAGGTTGAAAGATGTATTCAAGATCAGAGAGATGAATTACAGGTGTCTTAATTACAATCTATTATAGGTATTTATTACAGGCAATCAGATTAGAAGAGTATTAATTTCTCCCCAGTCCAATTAGGGAAGAGATTAATATTTGCCTGTTTTTTTCAGAGGGAATGGCTTTCAGTTTGGCATGCCTCTCCCATATCTTCTGAGTTCTGAAGTTTAAAACCTGTACCAACATGTGCTAAAATACTTGAGAGACTATTCTTAAAGCATGAAGAAACTGGATAGGTTAGAACCCCTTTTTAATCACTATAAAAGATCCAGAGAATGAATCCATGGTTTTATGGAAACACTGCCTTCCCTCCTGGTGACAATGGGCCAAAGATTTCAATGCAGGGGGAGAAAAGACAGTGAATAGATGGGAGTAGTGTTTCTGAGCTTAGTTAGTGCTGGTTTGAGTCCTTCTGTGTGAGAGAAGGTTATAGCGGCAGAGGAGAAAATGAGAATTAGGGAAATTGAATTGTCACATTTTGTTTCTTATGTAAACTATTCCCAGGTGATTTCAAACAACTGTGGTGTGATTCACATGTAACCCCTCCACTCTGTTAACGAGAGAGAGAGAGAGAGAGAGAGAGAGAGAGAGAGAGAAAGCGAGAGAGAGAGAGAGCGCTTCCAGGATCAGTCTAGGTTCTTCTATAACCACCAGAAACATGAGAGGTGAGGCTTTTGTGTGTTCATGTGTGTGAGAGAGAGGTGGTCTCTAAACGTTATAAAAGAGAATCATGGAAGCAGAAAGCAACTTATCGCCGGCACTTGCTTGATGGAGGCTGTGTTGTCAGAGCATTGCCAGTCTGATGTTTGAAATAATCTGGGCTGGCAAAGAATAATGCAAGTGTACGGCATGTAAATACAGAAGTAGATACTATCCAAGTTAGGTCTAGAGAGCAGGAAATTAAGAAGCTTTTCCCTGCCACCTTATGCCCAGCCAGTCATATGATTATAGCAGAGTCTTAGTATGGTTGCTTCCTATTCTATAGTGCAAACACAACAAAGAAGAGCAAAAGCTTCTCC
Organism: Tokudaia tokunoshimensis; assembly: GCA_036184795.1. NCBI lineage: Eukaryota > Metazoa > Chordata > Mammalia > Rodentia > Muridae > Tokudaia > Tokudaia tokunoshimensis. The sequence continues at coordinate 105,229,067 of BTHU01000023.1, forward strand.
ACTTATTACATGTGTTACTTTGGCAAGTAATTTAGCTTCCATTAAGTCCCAGTTTTCTTATATATGAAATGGTACTTGTGCTCACATCGGCAGCATATATACTAAAATTGGAATAAAACAGAGAAGATTAGCATGACACCGTCACAAGGAGAGCAGGCAAATTTTGGTAGTGTTCTGTATATTTTACTAAAAGATGAAATGATAATGATATTAATAGCATATAGGCTTGTTAGGAACATTAAATGAGACATGTCAGAAATTACTTAGCACAGTGCCTTGATGATGGGAGATATTTGATAAACAATAACTGTTATCAGCCATGTTGCAGAATATCATCAATGGTCTACAGTTGGGTGAAGCACTGCCTTTACTTGTAATACTCATTTGCACCCCACTGTAAATACAAACCACTGATTCTTGGACTACAACTTGATAGTGTGCAAGTGACTCCTATTGGGGTTGAGACCAGCAAAGTAGAGCTGGGGATACATCTCTGTTGCTAGTGTTTACCTGACATGCATGGGGCACTGGATCCTCTCTCCAGTACTGTGAAAATAGAAGAAGTGTCAGGGAAATTAAAAAACTGGAGAGAAAATGAGGATTAGATGTAGGGACTAATTTCTAGGCCAAGAAAATTGTTCTCATTTTCATTAAGACTAAAAAATAGTATTATATTGGGGGACACCTAGAATTCTTGATAGAATGGAAGCCTTAAGTTCTGGCTCCATAAGAATAACCAAACCATCTCTCCCTGTCCTTCATATATTGAGAATCTCAACCAGAACACTTAGAGCAATTAGATTTCAGAACAATGAGATCTCACCATCTCTGGAGTTTGTACATAGCCAATAGTATTTCTTTCTGCTGCCCCAAATAACAGGCTCTACAATAATGTATTGAAAACCTACCATGTACCAGGTACTAACTAAACTGAGTGATCTCACGCATCTGAGCACATGAAATAACCTTTTCAACAGCATCATTAGATATATGGATAAGAAAACAGAGGCTCAGCCATTTTAAAGAATGTGCCAATGTAACATGTTCAGTGAGTGGCCAAGCTTGATTCTGAACCCACAATGTAATAGATCTTTGAACATTTTGAACAGTTTGTGTTATATATGTTTTACTCAATAGACATGGCAATCAAATCATAACCCCCCCCCCCAAAAAAAAGCTCAAAATGAGAAGTTCCAGGTGGAGTATAATGAAGCCATCCAACACATCTCTTAATTATCCAAGGGGAAAGTGGATTTTGGCTTCTTAATTGCATTCCTTTGATAAGAGAATACCCAAAAGCACATGGAAATCTTTCCTGGACTAAATAGCACTTTCCTCTGAGCCTGGATCCAGGTTGGGCTGTTCTCCAGCCAGCTGGAGTTGCACTAACAGTAACAACAGGATACTAGGCTTTGACTTCCTTTGGGATGTACATAAGTGGGCTAATCCGTTGAACTTGACCATTTTTAACACCTGTAGATGGGTTCTGTTTCTAAGCTCTCAGCCATGAGACATAGATAAAATCTATATCTCAGCTGGAAGGACAAGAGTCCCCCTTTTGTATACTGTGCCACTTTCTTGGGTTAGTCTTTCTTTCTATCTTGAATTTATGACTGACCCAGACCTTGTAGATTATTCATTCTCTCTCTCTCTCTCTCTCTCTCTCTCTCTCTCTGTGTGTGTGTGTGTGTGTGTGTGTGTGTATCTGTGCGTGTGTACATACACACAAAGAGACCCTAGGTAGCAAGCAGACCTTATGCCTTTCTGCTTTGTACCATACTACTGCTGCTAGCTAAAAACCAGCAAAATGTAGAAAGTGAAAAATGAAGAAACTACTTTTCAGTGGATAATTTGAAGAAAAAAGGTGTTTGATCTTCATTTAGGGGAACAGAGAACTGTTCCAATAGCTTGCCTTTTCTTAAGGCCAAGTGCTTCAAGTTCCATGCTGCCTCAGTAGTAGGGTTGAGTTGTGATGGCACATGTGGTGCTTCCATCTCTGCCTGTGGAGCTGGCCTGGGTTCAGATAATCCCCTGTGAGTAGCCACAGAAGCCTCAGAACTCCCATGGCTGGGTCACTGCACCCCTGTCAACAAGTTGTGTCCTGTTGATAGAGATAGACTGCGACCCACTGAAGCCTGCATTCCCTGTGCCAACTCCATTTCCAGCATGTGAATTTTAGCCATAGATTCATCCCTGAGTTCCCAGCTTGTTGACTGTGTGTCCATTTCAACTCATCAAGGTAGAAATGGGCAGGCTGCAAGCCCATTCTCGGGTCTAAGGAATGAGGTTTAGATTCTGGATAGAAGACAGCTCTGAAAAGCATACACTACACGGCATAAGCTTGGCTTTCTGGCATTTCTAATGTTCAGAGGGCAGGAATAGAAAGGAGCCATGCACAGTGTACACATTCAATGCCTTTTAGAATGATAGGTCCCACTCAGTCTACTGCTTAACTACTTAATAGTCTGGATTGTACACATCCAGCGATGAAATGAACTTTTTCACTTACAAGTGGGTGTTTCCAAACATGTTAAAAGAACCTCCAGAGAGAAGTGCCTGGAACCGCTGTTCCTGGTGTCACTTTAAAGCATTTTGCTTCATGACTCTGTAGCATTTAAAACCTGTTTGCAGCCACAAATGTGATAAACAGAAGTTTACAAAGCAACACTGTACCTTATGCATTAGTTTAAAAGTCTGTGGACATTCATCTATTGTTCAAGCAATGATGGCAACCAGTGAGATAAAAAGATAGTAAATAGTTCGGCATGGCACCATTGGCTGTTGTTAGACTAGTTTCATTGGTGTATGCCATGCTTTGTAATGCCAGGATTAAAATATCAAGCAAGCCACTTAAACAGTGGTAAGTGTGTATATGTGTTCGGTTTCCATTTGTTTGTTAAGCAGCCATTTTACTTTTCCACAGTCATGAGTTGAAGGGAAATTACGGTAACGCTCCCTCCCCACCAATGCTATTCAACTACCTCTATATGCCTGATTTCTTTAAAAGGGTTCCCTTCTTCTAAATCTGCACAAAATAGTTTCAGCTCATCTACGTTGTAATCGCAATGTGATATAGACGGTCTCTGTGAAAAAAATGTTTGTTTATTAAACACAAATTTCCTGTTGTCTCTGTGTCTACCAGAGTGTATTCTATCTTAGAAAAAAACAATTAGCTGGCTGGGATGGACCTGGTGGTATAGGACTACTGCCCCAGCTACATGAGCGGCTGAAGCACGAGGATTGCAAGCTCACTGCCAACCCAGGGAATGCAGGCCCTGTCTGTTAAAAACTAAAATGTGGGCTTAATTGTGCAGGCCTTTCATCCCAACTGCTTTGGAAGCTGGAGTAGGAAGGTTGTAAGTCTAAGGCCTGTGTCAGTGTCAGAGTGAGTTCAAGGCCAACCTGGATCATGCAGTGAGATCTTGTTTCAAACACACACACACACACACACGGTTGGGGGGGGCAGATATAGCTCAGACAGAAAACTTTGCCTAGCATACAAAAGACCCTGGTTTCCATTCCCACTATCACAGAAAGATCAAAATTAACACACTGGTTTCAGTAGCGCTGGAAAGGAAGCTATGGTGGCATGTATCCTTTTCTCCCATTGGCTGTAACATTTTGATATCAAAGAACTGGGTATGTGAGGCAGTGGTAGAGCACTTGCCTGGCAGGAGCCAGGGCCTCAACTCAACCCTCAGCACTACTAAGATTAAATAATAAGTCAATGCACCTGAAAACAGTTCTTTATGGAACCAGGCCCACACCCTAGCAGCAAGTCTTTACACTTATGACACTGAGGCAGGTGGGGATGGATTCATGTGACTAATACGTTCTGAGACCCTGCCTGTAGGTGAGAACCTCCCTCCCTCTCAATACAAGAAAAATGAAGTAGAAAATGGCATAAAACAAAAGGTTGAGCATGCTGGCACACAACTATAATGTCAGTTACTCAGCAATCCTGAAGCATGGGTATCATGAGCTTATGGCTTGTCTGGGTAACGTGGATCCTGTTTTAAACCCAATAAAATAAAATGATGGAAAATCTCCATCTACTTGGACCTGATTTTTGTTCTAACAGATCTATGGAGTAATAGAGAAAACTCAGAATTCTTGGCCAATTAAGCCCCAGAGGGAATGGTGGTCTGTGTTGAACCACACCACGAACAGTCTGATTCACAAGAGACACAGTACACTTAAGCCAAAAGCACAAGCTCCCATTCCAAGCCAATTCTTCCACCCAGATTGGCTGCATAGCTTTCTCCCTAGAGAACTAGATTGGGCCATCTTTAAAGAAAGCCAGTCCTAGCTGTATTTGTTCCAGAAGCCTCCAGTAAATCCAAAGCTGTCAGTTTCTGCTTCCTCTCCTCTGGGATCCTTCCTGGCTCCTTTGAGTTTCCCAGGGCCAAATATGATTCCCTAGAAAGTTCTCTCAGTAACAAAATGAAGGTCGTGGAAAAGGAGAGAAGCACCTTAAACCCACGGGCTCCATGAAGCTGAAACATTACCTTTTGTTTGTTTGTTTGTTTGTTTTTTACGAACCAGTGGAGAAGACACCTTTGGTTTCCATAGGGTCATGCACACACATATGCGTGCGCACACTAAGTACTTAAATAATTAAGAAATGTAAGGGCCCTGTTGAATGGGTAAGGGACACAGCCACACTGGTTCGTGTTCCAATTAAGGCTTGAGAAACAACTAGCCTCAACCACCTCCACCTCTAACCTCATTTTAGACCAACCAAGTTAGAACCTCCCAGCTGGGACATCAGAGTTAGATCATTTGCTCCTCTCTAGGTAGTCCCCGCAAAGCCCACCCCCCCTTTTTTTTTTAGAGATTTATTTATTATATATGTAAGTACACTGTAGCTGTTTTCAAACACTTTTTCTTCTCTTTCTGGCCTTGCTTGCTCTGGCCCAAAGATTTATTTATTATATGTAAGTACACTGTAACTGTATTCAGACACCCCAGAAGAGGGCATCAGATTTCATTGCGGATGGTTGTGAGCCATCATGTGGTTGCTGGGATTTGAACTCAGGACCTTCGGAAGAGCAGTCAGTGCTCTTAACCACTGAGCCACCTCTCCAGCCCACCTTTTTTCTTTTAAAAATTTATGTTTTATTCACTTTACATCCTAAACACAATCTCTCTCCCCTACCTACCTTCCTAGAAGTAAGTATCAGCAATGTCTGAAGGTCTAAAGTTTGGCAAAATTAATCTATCAAAATAGCCTGTTTGCTGTAAATTCAATGATTCTATAAATACAATTCCTGTGGCTTCTTTTGAATGTTACAGATTTAGTATAGTTGTATTCAATATCACAAGAAGAGGTAAAGTAAGATCACTTCCCCCTTTGGGCCACTGGCATTGACACGTTGAGCATGTGAGGCAGGATAGACAAAGATGATCTAGATTTAATATTTATATATGTATACTTACGTGACATAAAAGCAAGGAAACTATGAGGAGGAAAGAGGTTTAAAAGGAGTGAATAGGAGACTGCAAGCCTAAGTGTGCTGGCTGTTTTATGTCAACTTGACACTAGCTAGAGTCAGCCCCTGCTCCAGTTGTTAGGGAACCCACATGAAGACCAAGCTGCACATCTGCTACAAATGTGTAGGGGGCCTAGGTCCCGCCCATGCATGCTCTTTGGTTGGTGATTCAGTCTCTGTGAGCTCCCCATGAACTCAAGCTAGTTGACTATGTAGGTCTTATGGTAGCCTTGACCCCCCTCTGGCTCCCTCAATCTCCTCAAGTGCTGGGGAACACACACACATGCGCGCGCGTGCACGCTCGCATACACACACACACACACACACACGCCCTTCCACAAGATTCCCTAAGCTCTGCCTTTCCTTCATCTGCTGGATAAGACAGTTATGCCAGACTCCTGTCTGGAAGCATAGCAGAATATCATTAATAGTGTCAGGGGTTGGCTCTCTCCCATGGGATGAGTCTCAGGTTGGGCCAGTCATTGGTTGGCCATTCCCTCAGTCTCTGCTCCATCTTTATCCCTGTGTATTTTTCAGGTAGGGCAAATTTTGGTTTGTGGATTAGTTGGTGCCTCCCTTCCTCCACTGGAAGTCCTGCCTAACTACAGGAGGTGGCCATAAGAGTCTCCATATCCACACCTGCTATGAGTATCAGCTAGTGTCATCACCATAGACCCCTCAAAGTCCTTCCCAGGTCTCCAGTTCATGCCAGAGACTCTGTCCCCTGCCCCTGCACTGAGCAAGGGGCACACTCCCCCATTGTTGGTGGGAAGTGTAAACTTGTACAACCACTCTGGAAATCAAGTTGGTGGTTTCTCAGAAAATTAGGTATCAATCTACCTCAAGACCTGGCTGTGACACTCCTGGACATATACTCAAAAGATACTCCACCATGCCACCAGGACACGTGCTCCACTATGCTCATAGCAGCTTTATTCATAGTAGCCAGAAACTGCAAAAAAGGTAGAGGTCCCTCAAGTAAAGAATAGATGAAAGAAATGTGATACATTTACACAATGGAAGACTGCTCAGCTATGAAAACTGAAAACATGGAATGTGCAGCCAAATGGATAGAACTAGAAAATATTATCCTGAGTGAGATAACCCAGACCCAGAGAAGACACACATGGTATATGTATTCATGTATAAGTGGATATTAGCGATAAAGTACAGGATAACCAGGTGGCAAGACACAGATCCAAAGAAGCTAATTAACAAGGAGGGCCCAAGGAAGGATGCTTGAATCTCACTCAGAAGGGGAAACAAAACAGACATTGGATGAGGATGAACAGAGGGAACTGGGTGGGAGAGGGGTGGGAAGAGGAAGGGGTGGGGATCAGAGGTGTGGAGAGCTGCAGGGGGAGGGGAACTGGGGAGAACAGAAATCGTGGGGGGGCATCACTCGAGGTACTTAAAATTGAGTCTCAGAGGTGTTTGCAGTCTTTGCCCTGCTGCCACTGTTCTCTAATGCCAACGCGCTCTAAGGCCAGCACTGCCTCTCTCTCTTGCAGAGCTGCTGCCAGAGGAGAAGGTTGGTAAGTAAGGAGGTCCCCATACCATGGCTTGTACAAAGCAGACTGCCTGCAAATCCACTGGTGGTAAAGCACCCAGGAAACAACTAACTACAAAAGCTGCTCATGGGACTAGAGACATGGCTCAGCAGTTAAGAGCACCGACTGCTCTTCCAGAGGTCCTGAGTTCAATTCCCAGCAACCACACGGTGGCTCAAAACCATCTATAGTGTGATCTGGTGCCCTCTTCCGGAGTGTCTGAGGACAGCTACAGTGTACTCATGCGTAAAATAAATAGATCTTAGAAAAAAAAAAAGCCGCTCACAAGAGTGTGCCCTCTAGTGGAGGGATGAAGAAACCTCCTCATTACAGACCTGGTATTGTGGCACTCTGAAATTAGACTTCTATGAGAAGCCCACTGAACTTCGCTTTTGCAAGCTCCTCTTTCGGTGTCTGGTGTGAGCAATTGCTCAGGACTTCAAAACAGATCTGCGCTTCCAGAGTGCAGCTATTGGTGCTTTGCAGGAAGCAAGTGACGCCTATCTGGTTGGACCTTTTGAAGATATCAACCCGTGTGCTATCCATGCCAAATGTGTAACAATTATGCCAAAAGATATATCCAGCTAGCACACGGAATACTCAGAGAAGGTGCTTAAGAGTCCTCTACGAAGGGAAACACTTCATTCTCAAAAATTTGTTTTTTCTTCTTCTTATTATCAGTAGTTCTGAATATTAGAGAGTTTTTCATGGGGTCAAAAGGTACCTAAGTATATGATTGCAAGTGAAAACATAAGAACAGAATCAGGTATTGTCAGCTTCTCCACGTTCATTTGTGTGTGACTTTTAATACAAATGCAAGACATAAAGCATTCATGCAAGCAAACTGTTTCACGTTTCAACAGTTCAAATTTATAACAATTATAAATAAATGTGTTAAAATTTTCTGGACAATGCCAGCATTTGGAATTTTTATTGGATATTTTCTATATTTACATTTCAAATGTTATCTCCTTTCCCAGTTCCAACTCCCCCTCCCCGAAACCCCCTATTCCATCCCCCCTCCCCTTGCTTCTATGAGCTTCTATGAGGGTGCTCCCCCACCAATCCACCCACTCCTGCTTCCCTGTCCTGGTATTCCCCTAAACTGGGGCAACAAGCCTTCACAGGACCAAGGGTGTCTCCTCCCTTTGATATCTGACCAGGCCATCCTCTGCTACATATGCAGCTGGAGCCATGGGTCCCTCCATGTGTACTCTTTGGTTGGTGGTTTAGTCCCTGGGAGCTCTGGGGTACTGGTTGGTTGATATTGTTGTTCTTCCTATGGGACTGCAAACCCCTTCAGCTCCTTCAGTCCTTTCTCTAACTCCTCCATTGGGGACCCTGTGCTCAGTCCAGTGGTTGGCTGAGAGCATCCACCTCTGTATTTGTCAGGCTCTGGCAGACCCTCTCAGGAGACAGCTATATCAGGCTCCTGTCAGCAAGCACTTGTTGGCATCCACAATAGTGTCTGGGTTTGGTGACTGTATATGGGATGGATCTCCAGGTGAGGCAGTCTCTGGATGGCCTTTCCTTTAGTCTCTACTCCACACTTTGTTCCCGTATTTTCTTTAAACAGGAGCAATTCTGGGTTAAAAATTTGGAGATGGGTGGGTGGCCCTATCCCCCAACTGGAGACCTTACCTAACCACTGGATATGGTTTCTAAAGGTTCTCCCTCCCCTTTTTTGGGCATTTCAGCTAATGCCATCCCTGTTGTGTCCTGGGAGCCTCTTGCTTTCCTGGCATCTGGGACTTTCTGGTGGCTACCACCTGTTCCCCATCTCCAATTGCTACACACCTCTGTTCAATTTCCTGACCCTCTGTATATCATCCCTGTCTCCTGCCATACCTGATCCTGCCCCCTTTTCCCCCCTCCCCCTCCTCTGTTCCTCCCAAGCCCCTCCCACCCTCTACCTCCTGTGAGTATTTTGTTAAGGACTGAAGTATCCACACTTTGGTCTTCCTTCTTCTTGAGCTTCCTTTGGTCTGTGAATTGTAACATGTTTGTTTTGAGCTTTTGGGCTAATATCCACTTATCAGTGAGTGCATACCATGTGTGTTCTTTTGGGATTGGGTTACCTCACTCAGGATGATATTTTATAGTTCAATCCATTTGCCTAAGGATTTCATGAATTCATTGTTTTTAATGGCTGAATAGTACTCCATTGTGTAAATATACCACAGTTTCTGTATCCATTCCTCCGTTGAGGGACATCTGGGTTCTTTCAAGCTTCTGGCTATTATAAATAAGACTGCTATGAACATAGTGGAGCATGTGTCCTTATTACATGTTGGAGAATCCTCTGGGTATATGCCCAGGAGTGGTATAGCTGGGTCCTTAGGTAGTGCTATGTCCAATTTTCTGAGGAACCTCCAGACTGATTTGCAGAGTGGTTGTATCAGCTTGCAATCCCCCCAACAATGGAGGAGTGTTCCTCTTTCTCCACATCCTCACCAGCATCTGCTGTTCCCTGAGTTTTTGATCTTAGCCATTCTGACTGGTGTGAGGTGGAATCTCAGGGTTGTTTTTATTTGCATTTCTTATTGAGGGCAAATAAATGGTGTTTGTAGCATTTTAATCATAGAGTAGATTTCCTCCTTTCACTGCACTTTTCTAACTGAGTTGTTCTGCACGCAAATAAATGTTTTTAATGTTGTCTGTCTTCTGTGCTGTTCCTGTAAGTTTGCTATTAAAATACATTAAACTAAAAAAATTGAATCTCAGAGATAGCACACTTGCCTAGCCTGAACAAAATCCTGGGTCCCATTTCTACTCTGCAAAACAAAACAAAACAAAACAAAAAGCAAAAGCTGTAAATCCAACATCCTTCCAGGAGATGACTCTATTTTCTTAAGTACTTCTTTTTTGACATCTTTTTGTGTAGCTTACCTGCAGTTTACAGATCTTGTAATCAATGATTCCAATCATATGTTCTATTTAAGTCTTTCTGCACACTAAAGTCTTTATTCCTTAATAGAAGATCTCTAAGGCCCAATTGTTTGGGACAGTTCCGGTTATATTAACATTCAGAGATTTGCTGGTGATACAACATATAACCACCTTTCCCAGTTTGACAAGTTTGAGAACTGCACCTACTCCTTCTGGATTAGCCTACCAAGCATGCTAGCTATTTGGTGATACTGTAGAATTCTAGCAACAATAAAATATAAAATATTCATTGAAACTTCCTGGGACCATTCTGTATAAACAACATTGATTGTAGGTTGTTCTGCTTTTGAGAAAGTTCTCAAAGCCATATATTTAAGCAGATATATTGGAGTATTATTCCATTCCCCTGCCATTCATTCACTTGGTGACCTGCTCCGTTTGCTCACAAGACTATTTGGTTTGGTCCCCTTCCTTCTTCAGTATCGCACTACTTTACCTAGGTTCTCAGCACCTTCTCCCACAGATAATCTCAGAATGTTACACACCTATCTACTCTCTGACTGTCCCCTACATCTCTCTTGAATGGGCTTTGTCTTATAATCCTAAAGTATCCTATAATTTCACAATATACATTTGATTCTCCAACCTGATCATCAGAGATTTCTTCTCTGTAAAACCACTCCAAATAGAAGACACTCTTAAAAAAAAAATCACTTCCACAACTCAGGAAACCATGTTCGTATGTGTGTTACAAATCTAGTTATGATATTTTTTTGCCTTCCATGGGCTTCCTTCTTCAGAAGTAGCATTATATATATATATATATATATATATATATATATATATATATATATATATATATATATCTTCCCAACTCTCCCATTCCCTAACTGCAGAGCTAAAGGGGAGAATGTTCTATTTGGCTAAGGAAAAAAAATGAATATGAAGATGTATGTTTATAGACACATAAGCAAAACCATCTCATTTTCCTTTTTTCAAAGAAATTGTTAGAGAGGCCTCCTCTGCCAACAGTCGTATATTGGAGAAAATTAATATCAGCTAGCAAAAAATGTTTTTGGAAATTTTCAAAATATGAACTTCAGTGACCTAGAAGGATATTGAAAAATGCATTTCTGATCATTAAAGCATGGCATCTATATGTAGCTTGGCCTTTGTACATCAACAGTGAACATATACACTGTGAGCATCCCAAAGGCAGTGCAGAGAGCTGGCATTCTGGATCATTTCATCCAAAGCTTATCTTGAGGAACATGATAGTAACCTAGTCCTTGGGTCTTGAGTTGACATTTACGTGGGAATGAACTGCCATTTGATGGATCAATTTGAAGTCTAAAAGCTCATCTAAGAAACTGTCATATCCGCATAGGCAGCAGAGGATGGCCTTGTTGGACATCAAAGGAAGGAGAGGCCCCTGGTCATGGAAAGACTCAATGCAGCAGTGTAGGGGAATGCCAGGACAGGGAAGCGGGAGGGGGTTGATTGGGGAACAGGGGGAGGGAAGAGGGCTTATGGGACTTTTAGGAAGGGGTGATCCAGGAAAGGGGAAATCATTTAAAATGTAAATAAAAAATATATCTAATAAAAAAAGAAACTGTCATCTAGATGTATAAAAATTCTATCTGTTTTACTCTGGTTAAGTGCAGCCACAAATTATTCTGGGTAAAATGTAGCTGGTAAACGATAAGATTGTAAGAAATTGGATAGCCTGGCTTGCCTTTTGCAGATATGGAGTGAAGGAAGTAGTAAGCCATTTCAAACCAGCAGTGCCCAAGACAGGGCAGGAATCTCAGGGAACTAAACATTGGTCCTTGTTCTAGGCTGACTTATATCACCATCCTCAAATTCAGTGTTGGCATCATTAACCCTTAGTATTTAAAATGTCACTGCATATGGAGAAAAATCCTTAGAAATAAAGCCTTTAGGGTGGGTCTTAATCCAATGCAACTAATGTCTTCTCTATGTGAAGACAAAGGACTATGTAATTACACGAAAGAAGAGAGACAGAGACAGAGAGATGCAGAGATGGGAAGTCAGAGACAGAGAGAGAGAGAGAACCCTCAGGAAGAACTCAAACATGCTGACACCTTGATCATGGACTTCTAACTTCCAAAGCTGTGGGAAAATAAACTTTTGTTGTTAAATCCACTCAGTCTCTGGAATTCTGTTATGACAAGGCTAGCATACTAATGTCCTTCCCTGAATATGACACCTCTTCCAGAATTTGGGGATGTCCCCACAGATGCATGATTGTGAAAGGCAGAGCCTCTGCAGCAGCAGCAGCAGATGTGTCAAGACTAAGTTTCTGGTTCAACACGGAGAGTAGTGATGAGGCAAGCTCATTAAAGACAAAGTCCAGTGGTGGACACTGCAGTGGTGTCATGAATGGACTAGGTTTCCGTTATTTTTTTTTTCACCTTTCTGGCAAAAGGCCTCACAGAAATAGCTTACTGGAGGAAGGATTTACTTTGGCTCATGGTTTCAGAGGTGTCCATCCATCAGTCTAGGGAAGACATGGCCAAGCACTTCAGTTTGTATCATAATGAGTCAAGATGGAAATAAACAGGAATGCCTCCCCCTTTATGCCATCCAGGCCTCTAGCCCATAGGATACTGCCACCCATATCCATGGTGCACTAGCCTCCTTCATTTAATCCTCTCTGGAAACCTCCTTAAAAACGTACATAGCAGTCCCCCAGGCTCCCGGGTGATTGTAAATCAAGGCAAACTGACAGTTAAGACTGTGAACACCGGCTGCTCTTGTAGTGGGTTGGTCATTTTTCTTGCATAAACTTGATCTTGGTTTCCTAGCCCCCATAGGGATTCTGTGAACTACCAAGAATCTTTAAATGTATTCCTTTTCTCCCTAAATCCATTAGTGATGGGGTCCAGCCCCTACTGCTTTGCTGTAGGTCTGCATCTTGGGAGTGACTGCATTAGAAATACAAGTCAGGGCATTCAGAACAGGATGGGTGATAACCCCAGGGTTCCCAGGACTCGAGTTATGTGCTGGAAAGGGTGACAGCTGAATCATGTCAATATATCTTTTTTAAGTTTTCACTTCTTAACTTCCTTCTGTTCTCTCTTTTTTTTTCCTCCTTGGCTAATGTTTTGACTAGGCCAAAGGTGACATTTTGTTTGGATTTACATGGGATCGTCGGAACTAAGAAAGCTGTGGTCCCTGCTTGGTGTGAGCTCAGTTGGGAATGAAAGCTGTTTGAAATGGGACCCTCTTGGCCCACCTAAATCCATCTTGCATTTAGCCATAAAGACTACAAGATACTAATGATTCCACATTAGCTTTTCGTGACCTGTGATTCTTAGTAATCTTAGATTACTTGGAATGAAAGGCCAGCTTGGGACATAATGAAAGCTCTAGAACATACAAGAAGAATATTGAGAGTGGTTCTCGGTGAGAAGTACAGAAATTAATGGAGAAGAGGGAGCCACTGACATGGTCAGGGCTCCTTGAAGCTGAGTTCACACAATGAATACACTCTTTCTATTTAGATGGTATTTAGCAGAGAAACAGAATTAGAAGCCTGTGCTATACTGTTTGTTCACCCTTTACCGGACATTGTAAAACACATCTGTCCTCATCAATCAATAGTGTAGTGAGGAGGTGGCCTAGGGATTGAACCTAGGGCCTCCTGCATGCTACTTAAGAACTTCCTGAACTGCTGCCATTACAGGTCTGTGCCACTAAGTCTGGCAAAGAATTTATATTATTGTTTTTTTATTTTTAATTTAGAGATTACTTTCAGAGACTAGTGCCTAGATAACACCCCGAAGCAACTCCTCAGTACTTCCACTCCTGGGGCTCTTTTCCAATCTTAGAAAAGATTTATGCTGTTTCTCAGTAACTTGCTTGGGGGTCTTAACTTTCAGTTGCCTAGCAACCTTGTTGCACAGGATTTTTGTGGCCTCACCTCTTGGGCCCCCGACTCTAGCTCTTTGCTGATTTGTTTGTATGCATGTAATTATGCATGTATGTTTGTATTTTGGTTTTATTTGTTTGTTTGTTTTTAGGCATGTCCTTGCCTTGTAGCACAGGCAGACATTGAACTCGTGGTCCTACTGCCCCTCATCTCCAGAGGTCTGGGATTACAGGCATTGCCCCATGCCCAGCAGCTATTCAGATCTGCCAACTCCCAACTGTCCTCTGCATGTATAGTCAAATGTTTTGTTGACTTTGTTATGGGCAATAGAATACAGGCATGACAATGGAGATGGCCTTTTAGCAGTGACATACACAACCAAGGAAGAATTTCCAGGTTTTTATTTTTCCTTTTGGAGAATTCCATTAGAATATGTGGCTAGATGTGTAAAAATACAACAAAAAACCCAAGGAAACAAATTGACTTGGAAGTACAGGCTTTACAGCACTCCCTAGAGTGAAAGACACACTTAAAATACACCCAATTCCTTGTTGAATTGTTTGGTTTTAAGTTTTTTATTTAGCTTTTCATTTGGGGGGAAAAAAGGTCAGTAGAGTGAGGGTTTCTATGGCAACCCTGAAGCTGCCCCTCTTGTAACCTACGAAATCATTTAGTAGAGATGTGGGCAACTAGGTCAGAGAAGAGCTTGATGGGAGCTAGATGACCAATGGCTACATAAGGTAAATGGAGATCACAGCCCACTCCTCCAGGAAGAAGCAGGTAGGACTATCAAAAGCCCAAAGCTGCATCATATTGCCCTACTGTCTGGAGGACCTTCACCTCGGTGTTCCCAGGATGAGAGGCCAGTGTGATGCCCCAAGGAGTCAAAGGACAAAACCCAAGAAAACAGAAAGTGATATTTGAGTTAGGAAAGTGTGACCAGGCGGCCCCCTGCTGATCTGCTACCTTGGCAAGAAGACATAGGCCCCTTGGTAGGGGATTGGGGGAAATCTATTCTATTCTTTTAAAGTCAACTGTGCTTTGAGAGTAAGTGATGTATAAGAATAAAACAAACCCTCAGGTAAACCAAGAAAGGCATGGTAGCTGGAACAGAATCCCATGCTAGTGTTACAGTCTAGATGTAGAATGTCCCCCATGGGCTCATGTGTTTGAACACCTGGTCTCTATCTGGTGGTACTGCTTAGGGAGGCTGTGGGACCACTGAGGCTGGGAGCCTGGAGAGTAGAGGTGAATCACCAAAGGCAGGTTTTTGAGGGTTATGGCCCATTCCACTTCTGTTCAGGGTTCTTTGTTTCTATCTCTCCTAAGGTGTGAACAAGCTAAGTCAAAAAAACAAAAACAAACAAACAAAAAAACCAAAAAACTCCTATTGTGCTAGGCATAATGGTGCATGCCTTTAATCCTAGCACTCAAGAGGTAGAGCCAGGTGGGTCTCTGTGAGTTCGAGGCCAGCCTGGTCTACAGAGTGAGTTACAGGACGGCCAGGGCTATATAGTAAGACTAGAACAAAAACAATCCTACTACTGTGGAGCCACCCAGCTGCTTTCTGGCCTCAAAGGACTGGTATCCCCTGACTCTATGGTCCAAAAGAACTATTTCTTCTCTTAAGATGTTTGTGTTGGATAGTCTGCCTCAGTGATGAAAAAAACAGTTATTACAGATTGGGGAGCTAATGGTTTACCCAGATTAAGAGACTAAACTTCTGTTCTGACTAAACACCCCTTCAGATCCTTACTCCTCCCATTCCGTAACCCATTGCAGTAACGAGAAATTCTCATTATGCCTATAAGTACAAAATTGGTGGATTTACTTCGACAACACTTCTGAAAAACAAATGTAAATAAAATAAGCAACCCAGTTACACCCACTGTGAGAATTTAAGAGCATGATATAAAGCAACCATTTTATTTTGTGCCTGAGGAGAACAGGCTTTGACTTGGAAAACTGTTTCTAGGGTGGCTCAATACAGCAGAGGGGAGACAGAGATGTATTCTATATTCTCAGCATCCCCTGGCAGGAACATCTGTCTTTTGCTTAACATCAGCCCTATCGTGGGGACTAGAGTCCCTAGCCTCATAAATGATGCCAGTGCTGGGAGAGAGGTCTAGGATGATGCTCAATTCTTGGATGCTGGAAGTGACACATTTGTCAGACTCCTTGGTGTCTTAGAACCAATCTCTTCCCTTCTCCTTCTCCAAACAGCACATTGAAATACCTTACTTGCTACCTTTGACCACATTTGCAAGAGGGAGGCAGGTGTGAAGGACTGAAGGATGTAAAAAACTGGGGGACTGGAGAGGAGGAGACAGTTCAGTTGGGAACAGCAACGAATCCACACTGCTCATTCACTGGGTCTGATACTAAAGTCCAGGGTGATTCTGACTTGCCGGGTGACCTTCAGTGCTCCATGAGTCATAGCTTCAGCTGAGTCACAGGCAGTAGAAGAGGCTGTTTTCTGCTCATGCAACTCCTGCATATATTGTTCTTCATTAATTGGCAAAAGAACTAGATTTCTATTATAATTACTATTATTGTTAATACCTTCCATAGATTCAGAATCACAGATTTGCCGCTTACGATCTAGAAATTGCTTCTGTCTAAGGCTTAATTTCCTCATCTACAAATGAGATCAAATGGTACTTTACAGCACATCACAAGAGCATTGTGGCATTTGGGTGGAATGAGTCATATAAAGAACTTCTGCAGGTTGGAAGATGTCTTAGTGGGCAAAAAAAGTCCTGGCTTGTGTAAGATGGAGGATCAGAGTTTTCATATCTCCATTATCTGTGCAAATGCCAGGTTGATGTGTCCCACCTGTAAATCAAGTGCTTGGTAGGCAGGGACTGGGCATCCCCAGGACAAGATTTCTAGACAGACTATCTGACTCAGTAAGCTCTGGGTCAAAGTGAGAGACCCTGGTTCAATATAAAGTGAAAACAATTAAGAAACACATGCAACACCAGCCTTTGGCACACACACACACACACGTTTACACATACTCACACATATGTGTGTGCCCATACACGTGAACATGAATACATACTCCACACACACACATACAAATGCAAAGAAACGAATATCTGAGTTGCTATCATATAGTAAAGACTCAAAGAATATGAATCATTACTCCAGCGATTGTAATGATGAAATCTCAGCATCAGGATATCATTCCTGTATAGAAATCAGTGGAATGTCATCCTCCATTATAACTTACCAACTTGTTTTTTTGGGGGTTTTTTTTTCCGTCTTAAAAATTCATTTACCGGGAGTTTGGTCACTAGGATCTTTATTCTGGGACTTCATCACTCGATAAGAAGAGGCACATTTAGCCGGGCGGTGGTGGCGCATGCCTTTAATCCCAGCACTTGGGAGGCAGAGGCAGGTGGATTTCTGAGTTCGAGGCCAGCCTGGTCTACACAGTGAGTTCCAGGTCAGCCAGGGCTACACAGAGAAACCCTGTCTAGAAGAAAAAAAAAAAAAGAAGAGGCACATTTGAGCTAATTTCTAAATTCTCAAAGATAAAGGTCCAGGACTCAGCAGCACCTTTGCAAGCACATGCATGGCACAGGCTCTACAGGAGACAGTAGATGGGCTTCTCAAGAACCCCTGGCATCAGTACCTACATGATGAATACATGAACTTTTCAGCCTGCTGGGCTTCTACTAGGGGGGCTAGAACTATCTTGAGAGTCCTACATTACTGTTCATGGAATGGTTTGCGTGGCCATTGGAAAAAGATGAAAAAGTTGCTTGTCACTTCCAGGAGAACCTGACCTTTGGCCACTGAGTGTCTTCTCGGTGCCAGACATATGAGATCCTGTAGCTCTCAAAAATGAAGACTACTTTGCTATGTTCCCCACACCCTGGAAACAGCACATTCGTCAAGGTTTCTCTGTTGTTTTATGTTTCATTTCTGTCTTTTCCCTCCCAAGAAAGCACAGTCTGTAGTGAGCTTCTATGCCATGTTCCAAAGTTTCTCACCATAGATCCAGAGAACTGCTTTTAGGATGGAGTGTGCTTTTAATATCGCTGGAGGTTGATAAGGACTGCCTTGTCACATGGTCATTCTTTTCCAGATCATGGTTATGGGAAATTGGAAGGCTGCCAGGTTTCAGCATACAGCCCCCTGTAACCCCCCCCCCAAAGCCAAAGGTAAGATCCATGAAAACGTTACAATTGTTCCAGGCAGAGTGATCACAGAACCATCCTGTGGGTGCAGTGTGGAGCCTGGTAAACACTATCTAGGGGAGGCTGTGGGTTCAGTGGGCCTCATGGAGCTCCCTGATGACATACTCAGGTCATGCCATCTTTTCCAACAGCTTTTTGCACAGCTACTGCTGTGTTGCACGCCAACAACAGATTGCAGATGTGAGGCAACGTGTGCTGTTCCGAGTTGAGAAGTCGGTGTGTTCTATCACCTAAGTTATAAATTTGTGAAATC
Source organism: Tokudaia tokunoshimensis (assembly GCA_036184795.1). NCBI lineage: Eukaryota > Metazoa > Chordata > Mammalia > Rodentia > Muridae > Tokudaia > Tokudaia tokunoshimensis. Next base: position 105,247,354 of record BTHU01000023.1, read on the forward strand.
CAATAAGCTCATTTGTTTCCTCAGCTTAAAAAAGTGGACTTTTCTGCAATAAGGGGTTTACAGAATTGCTTGGGGGGTGATATTTAAACTTAGAAGGGCTCTTAGAAACTCCTCAGTTACAATGTTCATTTCACACACATGAATAAGCTAAGGTTCCGAGAGATTCTGTTACTTAACCAAGGCCAGTGTGTCTATTTAATGCCCAGACCAGAACTAGAACCTGACAATCCTGGCACTGGTATCACTGAATCTTCAAGTACATCAGGCAAGTACATTTCCACTGTAATGACATTTGTTTTCTTTTAAATAATGACAGCTAATACTTAGTGATCTCTTTCTCTATACCAAGTGATCAAACACATTACCTCACCTGGTCCACAAGACAAGGCTAAGTGGCAGCAGATCGTATTTACTTTGCTTAAACGTGAAGAGATGAATGCTTAGGTCAAGTAACTGAACCAAGGTCATACACTGCACACTGAACTCCTTTGAGATCTAATAGATCTATTCAATCCAAGAAGAAGACTGTTTAGACTAAAGGAGATATTTATACACAGCACATCGTATAAAGCAGAATGGCAGAATGTACATTTGTTTATTTTTGGTCCTGACAAGATAATTGCATTAGCACTTACAAGTCTATTTCTGGGAGACTCTTCCAGTTTCTGAATGCTCTCATCGATATTCACTATGTTAGGAAGTGTAATGAATGCGTACAGGTTGGAATGAAGAGTACCTTTATAAAGACTGGAGACTAAAATAGTAATAGATTTAGAAACCTTTGCTCTCAGAGAAGTTCAGAGTAGAATGGGAGTTTGGGAATGGGAGAAGCATAGGAATCAGCCCCGCATACTCCTCAAATCAGACCTAGCATGTCTTCACACACTTGTGATTGATTCTCTTTCTTGGCATAGGAAAACGTATATCTGAAGTCACTGCTGTTGACTGCTTGGCAGTATTTTTTTTTTTTCAGGGAAGCTGAGATTGCAGTAAAATGTGACCATTTCAAGCATTGGTTTTGGGAAACACCCTTGAGTGGCTCTAGTGTTCTTAAAATTATTTAACAATCCAAATTCATTCATATGAAAAGGAAGTTATGCTCTGGAATGCTGTTAGGACAGAGGAAACAGCGTTGACCTGAATTTCATTCTATTCTACCCCTCTTTCTGCACAAAGCTGTCCTGGTGTCACCTGATCAACACAGGACTCTTCCGTGAGAAGGCCTGGGGAACTGCGAATTGCAGGTGGCCTTTCAAAATTCATTTTCCTAACTGGGTTTCCTTGTCTGGCCTCAGTGGGTGAGAACGCACCTAGCTCCACAGAGACTTGATATGCACAGGGTGGGGGGTACCCAGGGCCCCCACACCTGCTCAGAGGAGAAGGGGAGGGGGTAGTGGAGGGACTGCGAGGGGGGCTGGGAAAAAGGGACCATGGAGTTTGTCACATTCTTCTCAGCTGTGTTCTTGTTCTATTTGTTAGTGATCTGCGGTCTCTCAAGCAACCCCTTCACTTCTTGATAATAAGGCTATCTGTACTCAAATGAATGTTTCAAAATACAACTGAGAATGGGCTGAGAAAGGATGTCATAAAATCCATGCCCTTATTAAGCATATAAGAAATATTCAGAAATGAGGAGTAGCAAAGCAACGGAGCGGGTACAGGGGATTGCTGCCAAGACTAATGGCGAGCTTGATCCCTGGCACCCACACTGTGAAAGGAGAGACTCAACCCTGTAGCTTGTCCTATGATCTCAACACATGCACCATAACATATACCCACAGACATTTACACAAATAAATAAATGTTAACCATAAAAGAAGAAAAAAAGCAATAAAGAATCAGTCAGAAGGGAGTTCCTTTCATGAACGTCAGCTGTGATTTTTCTGCAGGCGCTAAGACCATAAGTAAATTACACTGAGCTCTGTATTTAACCAGACTAAAATCTGGACCTTTTTCCCTTGGGCCCTTTGCCATAATCACAGAGAAAACTCAGCCTTGGATGAATGTCTGTCGGGAGGTGGTAAGACGAGGCCCAAGTGTTGGTGTGGGAAAAGCAGTGAGGATAGCTGAGTCACCTCCTTCACTGGAGGGTGACCAGGAAAATAGGAAATTACTATGCACAGTGGATTGTGGGATTGTGCTTTGTTGGCAGCTGGTGAGTGGCAAAACTGGAATAAGAACCCAGGCAGCTGGCTCTACAAGCTGTGTTCTCAACTCCCGGGCTAGACAACCTCTCAGGAGAGTGCAGGGACTCTCTGTCTCTGTGTGCCTGTCTGTCATTTTACTCCCAGTTCCTAACAGACAATAACTGTTAAAAAAAAAAAAAAAGCTTGTGCAAAGAAGTCCCTCTTCTGTCCCTACAGTGCCTATGATTATTGTCTCCGCTATTACTTCTGGGAATTTGTCAAATGAATCTGTACAAGAGGATTGCCTCTGCGTTTGGTGATTGTCTTAATCATTTGGTGACACTGTCACCCCACATACGCACGTATTCCATCAAAATGAGTGTCTGCTTATTGCACTGAGCTATCAGCTAGGCCATGGGGTTGCTAGGAGCAGCTCTGGCAATGGTGACAAAACACCCCTCGCCCAGCTCCTGTGTGCCTGCTGCTGCTAGTCCCATAGACCTTTAGCTCTGCTCTAGTCTGCCCTCTTACTGAATAAGATTTTTATCAAGATACTCCGTTACAGAATGCTTGTGCCTTCTGACACGCGCAATCTAGAGCAAACCACAACTCACTGTGAAGCAGCTCGGCCCCAGGATATTGTGGATTTGGACTTCGGTTGGGTGGTTTGGAGGAAGTGAGTTGTGGTTATTCAGTAAGAGGGTGTTTTGTCACTGCAGTGGCTTGGGCAGTATTCACAGTCTGTCTGAATTCAGACATTATAGAGTGGTCTTGCTTTTGTCTGGATCCATCATAGTCACAGAGCTGCCTTGTCTGATGCTGGCGTCCTGTGTCATTATGTTCAGCAGAACACCAAGACCTACTTTAGTGTTGCAACCATTGCCAGAGCTGCTCCTAGCAACCCCATGGCCTAGCTGATAGCTCTACTTCCACTCCTGAATGGTTAAAAAAAATGCTTTTTTTTTTCTTATTCAGATCACCCTTTCCCAAGAAAGCTTTGTGCAAGGGGCTCTCTTAGGTGTGCTGTTTGAGTGGACCTCTGGTGGTTCTCACCACGTAGGTATACCTATCTCCAAGCCTATGTTCTCTCATCCCTACCAAACTGATGTGTCACCATCTACCCAGCCCATGACATATTTCTGAGCTGACAGCCTAGCCTGTTGCTGTGATAAACATCATGGCCAAAAATCACTCGGGGAGACGGTCCATTCCAGCTTCAAAATTACAGTCTATAATCAAGGGAAGCCATAGTGGAACCTGGAGACAGGACCTGAAGCAGAAGTCTTGGAAGACCACTGCTTTTAGCCCTCTCTCAAACTCATGTTCAATTACCTGTCTTATGACGATGTATGTGCGCCCTTGTTTGACGCCCAGAAGGCTTTGTAGGTCAGTGGTATGATGTGGCAATATTTTGCCAAGCAGTACCAAATGGACTTTTGAAAGTGAATTAGCCCAGTGCATGGACTAGTGGGCTGCGCTGCAAAGAGAATTGTTGAGTTGCTGGCATAGGGCTTCCTGAGCTAGACTTGGCATTCATTTTCTTTAGTTACAACTAAAGTTAGTTTCTTTGTTTATTTAGGTCATTTGCAGTGCCTCCTTCAATGACTCTTTCCATGGTCCACTTGAGAACCAAGAACTCCTGGCCCAGCACAGAGATGCAAACCTGCTAGTCTAGCACTGAGGATACTAAGGTAGGAAGATAAGTTTGAGAGGAGCCTAGAGATGCTCCAAGGCTTGACACTATTACTGATGCTATGGTGTGCTTGCGACAGGAGCCTAGCATGGCTGCCCTCTGAGAGGCCCTACTGGCAGCTGACTGAGACAGAAGCAGGTACTTATATCCAACCAATGGACAGAAAGAAGCCAGGGACCCCTGTGGTTGAATTAGGGAAAGGTTGGAAGAAGAAGCTGAGGAGGAGGGAGACCCTGTAGGAAGAAGACCAGCAGTCTCAACTAACCTGGACCCCTGAGATCTCTCAGACACTGAGCCACCAACCAGGCAGCATAGACTAGCTAGTTTGAGGCCCCCGACACATATACAGCAGAGGACTGCCTGGTGGGGTGTGGGGGAAGATGGGGGTGTGGGGACATCCTCTTAGAGATGGGGTGGGGAGGAGGAATGGGATGAGAGACTGTCGGAGGACAGAACAGGAGGGGGATAACAACTGGACTGTAAAAAATAATAATTAAAGATTAAAGAAAAGATAAGGTGAGGTGGCACAAGCCTTGAATCCCAGCACTCAGAAAGCAGACACAGGCAGATCTCTGTAAGTGTGAGGCAGCCTGGTCTGTATAGAGAATTCCAAGTGAGCTAAGGAGATCCTGCCTCAAAACGAACAGAAATATTTGAATAAAAATAAACTAATAAAGCAAAATAAAAACAGCCCCCTTTGCTAACCATTGGAAATGAAAGACAAGGAAAATCTGGTTGCTTTCTTTCTGTCTGTCCATCTGCCTTCTGTCTGTCTGGGCATGTGACCTGAATTTTGTTCTCATTGCTGTGAGCTGGGATTGCTGAGATATAACCTCCCTGCTTCTTCCTATTCTTTCTCTGCCTGCCTTTTTTTTTTTTTTTTTTTTTTTTATCCTGCATGGATCTGTGAGGCACCAGTGCAGGGAGAGTTTCTGAAGAATTAGCAGGCTGCTTTGGTCTAACACTGCAAGCTGGTGGAGGTCCTGGAAAACTCCTTCTCCCAGTTCTTTGTACCTACTTCTTTTGTATCTCCCTGTTCAACTCCACTCAAAGATTCGTGAGTGAGGCACAACATAAGGCAGGGCATCTGTGCATGAGACTCTTCCTTCCAAGCGTTATTTGAGCATAGTTCCCTTTATATAACACACTTCTGAAAATAGGTATGCCTGTGACTATGTTTGCTTGAACGAAGCAGCTTCCATTTCAGTGTGGATTAGAGTAGATTGTTGTGAGACTATAAGAAGACACTACATACCAAATCAGACCAGTAAAATGTGCTGTGTAATTTTTTTCAACACCCTCTCAACGACATTATGCTTGCCCTTATTTTAAACGTAAGAAAACTGAGGAAGTGTGATTACCAGGAAAAAGGAAGAGAAAGAAAGGATAGAGTGGGGGAAAGATAAAAGGAAAATGGTCGGGAAAGTGATGACCAGGAAGTAAGAGGATCTGGTGGAGCTTGCAGAGGTGGGTTAGATGATGGGGGAAAACTTTAAAGTAGATGTACTTTTGTTATGAACATAGGACAAGAAGAAAAATAAACCAAAGCCTTCTTGAAATAGGGCAATCTGAAGTTAGAATAATCAAAAAAAGTCTCTCTCTCTCTCATTCTCTCTCTCTCTCTCTCTCTCTCTCTCTCTCTCTCTCACACACACACACACACACACACACACACACACACACACACACACACACACTTACTTTTCATTACTTTCCTCTTTGCTGTTAAGGCAAAGCCAGGCGTCTATTCTGATATAGAGCCATAGTGCTCCATCTAGTGGTCATCTTTAGAAAATGCACTAGGAGTGAGCCATAGCATCTAATGGGAAGCTGGAAATACAGTGAAGTTATGTTATTTTTAAAAAGACCTTGAGGTCCTGTTGTGCGGCTACAATTTTTAAAAATGTTGAATAATCATTTGCTTTATATATGACAATCACTGATGCACAGTGCCTTTGAACCAATCAGTAACTTCAGCCCACCTTCTTTCTGGCATTCTTTCGTCGGGAGGGCTATTCTTTGTCCCACTGTCCACTTCACAGGATGTATTTGTGTATCAGGTGCTGGAGACACAGTGTAGCACAATATTAACAAGGTTCCTGTTCTAATGGAGCTTCCTATGAGAAATATGGAATAGTCAAGGCCATTCCTTACAATAAATATTTTTAAAAACCAGATATGTATCCCTTACCCTGAACAAAACTGAAATCCAAATGCACCAAAGACCCCAGACCTGAAACATTGAAACTATGAAAAAATAGGACTCCAAAATCACTAAAATGAAGCTTACGGTTGGCAAACAGGACCTCATAAAATGAAGCCTCGACACAACAAAGGAGTTTGTTAGTCACATGAAGAGACATCAGGCAGAATGGGAGAAAATCTTTGTCACCTACACATGTGGCAAAGGATTAGTATCTAGAATATACAGAAAGATGACTTTAAAAAAAGGAATCAACAAAGAAACAACTAAATCAAAACAGTGAGCTGATCCAATAGTTAAGCGATCCGCTCAGAAATCATATGCAAACAAGTAACATATGAACTGAGCTTCTATTTACATATTTAGGAATGTGTGTGTGTGTGTGTGTGTGTGTGTGTGTGTAAAATAACAATTAACGAAAAAGAGGCCGTGAATTTGAGAGAAAGAGCAAGGAGTGCATGAAAGGATTTGAGGAAGGAAAGGGGAGGAAGGATGATATAATTATACTTGAATTTCAAAACTAAAAATAAATTAAAATAACAGTGAGATAAGAAATGGAATAGGGTACTCAAAATAAAAAATACGCATGCCAATAGATATTTTTTAACTGATCAACATCCTTTTTTTTAAATTTCAGAAACAAGGAAGTAAACACTTCCCCACGTTCTAATCATATTTTATTCTGTTTATAATTGTGACTGCTCTATTCTGACACATCTTTATATTATCAATGTTTAAATGATATACTAAAACTTTATTAACCCAGAAGTTTTAAAAATGAATTAAATGATATGTTATACAAATAAGGCCAGTTTTACATAGTATATTAATATAGTAACAAATCAACACTCTTCAAAGTTCAGAGAAATGGGAAGCTGGTATTGATTTCTAGGGTCAGATCCAACTTTGACATAGCGAACAATATTTTTAGATCAGAGTCAAATAAATATCCAAACTCAGTTCAAGAGAAAAGGAAAACCTTTAGTTGAAATCTTTACAATAAAATAATTATATCATAATTATGATTATAACTCTCTTCCATTAAATATGCATACATTACATGGCATTTTTAAAAGGATGGAAATGGATAGTTTCCAGACAAATCTAATACATGAACACTCCATTATAGAGCATATGTCAGTTTAACATTCTCTTTTTTTTTTTTTTTTTTTTGGTTTTTTCGAGACAGGGTTTCTCTGTGTAGACTTGGCTGTCCTGGAACTCACTTTGTAGACCAGGCTGGCCTCGAACTCAGAAATCCACCTGCCTCTGCCTCCCAAGTGCTGGGATTAAAGGCGTGCGCCACCACCGCCCGGCTAGTTTAACATTCTCTAACAGTTGTGTTACACAGTGGCTGTTTTGTGCAAACACGATGAGCAAAATTAAGAAAAGTTCTGCAAAATTAGTTAGTTCCGAGATTTCTAAACTAGAAAACAGTGAGACAAACAGAGGGGTGTAGTCAAGCTGGAGTTCACACACAGGCTGGACTGGAGTGACCAGTGCTGATGCAACCCCGCGGCCACCAAGTCTGTCGCTGGGCAGCCTTAGTCTGCAGTAAAAAGCTGAAGTTGGAACACTTGTGCTTTAATGCAGCCACATGGCCAATAAGGCAGATGCTGCCATAAAGGCGTCCTACAAAATCTTCACTAATGTTCTGAGCAGCGCGGCGGCGGGTATTTCGAATAAACTCTCTTTTTGACATTTTATCCTTCACGTGAGGACTAGTGAGGTCAATGAAAAGTAGAATCAAAGAGTAGCACAGTACATAGACAGCCTCGGGACTAAGGCCAAGTTCTCGCATTAGGTCAGGATTGCAAGCACAGAACCTAGGTGAGAACTTTGTTATAAGAGTTTCAAGGTACTCCCCACGTTCTTCAGGAGCATGAATATGACGAAAAAAAAAATTCCCTCAGTACATTTGCTAAGAACTGATTCCTAAAATTACGCAAGGTAGTTACAAGGTCATCCAAGATATTTCTCCTTTCGAGATAGATTCTCAGATTTTTTTCCAATTTAGTGTTCTGGTGCAGAAGATAAATTCTGCTATTTCCTTTGGCGAATCATCTAGGATACCTTGGACCTAAAGTAGCTCACACCCTCTTCTGGGTTGGCATTAAAAGCGAGGCTTCCCTCATCTAGCTGCATATCCAATTTTCTAAAAGAAAATCCTAAAGGTGGGTTCTTATTGTATATTGAACAGTGACCCCAATGTGGATTTATACAACCCTTGCCAGAGAAATTCATCATTAGCGAGGTCTTGCCAAACACACGAAACTAAGGAGAGGTCAGTTGCATACAGGTAGGATAAGTTGGTGAAGCTCAGTTCAGGAGGCAGCATTTCCAAGTTAATGAACCCTTTCTGATCTTCAGACTTCCTTGCCTTCAGGTGGCTGGTAGTGAGAAATGTTGCTTGAAGCCACTCTCCTGCTCTGTTCTCTGCTGATGTAGCCTGTCTCACCATAAGCTTCCTGTTGGAGATGTTGGTTTCTGGCCACTCTTCAAAGTCCTTGACCCATCTGAGAGCCCGAACGACCTGTGATCTCCACTGCCGCTCTGACGACCTCAGCCTGTGGGCAGGGCCAGTCAGCCGAAAAGAAAATGGCTCAGCAGGCAACTAGTGCCCAAGCCATGGAGAGGCCTGTCCAGAGCGCACATGTTCGCGCTGGAGAACACGATGAGTACCAGAAGCCACGCCAGACTCCTGCGAATTCGTAGCACCTCAGCCTGCAGGAGCCGAAGTGGCAGACCGTGCAAGTTTTCGACATTTCCTACTGTTGCCGGAAGAACTGATCAACACCATTATTCTTTAGGAAAATGTAAACTAATAATTACTTTTAGGCCCCATATCACTCCTGCCAGAATAGCAGTCATTAAGAAATCAAATAGCAACAAATGCTGGAAAGGATGGGGACAAAAGGGGATCTGTTTTGAACATGTAAACTAGTTCAGCAAGTATGAAAATCAGTATCAAGGTTTCTAAAAGTTAACTATAGCTCTATTATATGACTGAGCTGTACCACTCTGGGTATTTATGCAAAAGACTCTTTGTCAACATATTAGAGAGACACTTGCTCACCAATATTTGCAATTGAGAAAATGCAACACTATTTGTTGTGATCATAAAAAGAGAAATAGGCATAAGAATATGTTTCACGGGCATGTGGGGAAAGAGGGTGTCTCAGCGGGCCCAGGCCGAGGCACCCCTTCCCTCTGAGGGACCACACACACGCCAGTATAACATAGAATAGAGTTTATTCAGGGCATGGGGAGAAGAGTTAAGAGGATAGTAGAGACAGAGAAAGACACAGAGAGGGAGAGAGTAGAGAAGTAGAGGCCAGCCATGACCACATGGAGAGAGGGGGGAAGGGAGGAGGAAGGGAAGAGCCCAAGAGGGCAAGAGAAAAACAAGAGAACAAGAGGATAAGAGACTAAGAGAGAGAGGAGGGGCAAGCAGCCCCTTTTATAGTGGGCCAGGCCTACCTGGCTGTTGCCAGGTAACTGTGGGGTGGAGCTTAGACAGAGTCCTAACACTATTCACAACAGTCAAGCTATTTATCTGTGGAAACAACCGAGGACAACCCAGGTGCCTCATGATGAGGAAATATAAAAATGTGGCATGCATATACTATAGAAAAATTTTTCATCCATAAAAAAATTAGTGTCATTTAAAGGAAAATAGATGCAACTGGAGATTATTGTGTTAAGTGAATTCAGTCTCAGTGTGTCTTTCTGATACACATACATATATATTTTCTGAATATATATATATATATTCATATATATGTCATATATGTTGCTAAAATTCCTTTCAAAAGGAAGATATAATCAAGGTCTATCCCTCTTCATAGGGTCTTGACCACAAACTGAACTATAATTCTACCAAAGTTCACTCTGGGGAACCAATGAGTTTATTGGGCTTCCTAAGAGAACATAGATGAGGGGTTATTTACAAGAGTATGGGCACTTCTCTATCTACCCCCATTTTTAAAGCTTTACCCAGGAAGAATATCACACACACACACACACACACACACACACACACAAACACACACACATATATATAAATATATATATATAAATGTATATATTATATAGCCCCTCCCCTAGGCCATGTACAGAGTTGACAGTTGGATACTCCAGGGGCCTAATGTAAACTGTCAGCAATTAAGCTGGGAAAATCTTCTGCAAGAGGGACATAGCTGATTGTTCCAAGAAAGCAGTCGGTTGCTCAGGAGACAGTAACTGACAACACACTCTACCTCTTCCTCCAGCTCTTAAATTCTTTCTATTTCCCTCTTCTCCAAAGGAGCCAGGGAGGGGATGTCACTGATGTATGACTATATTTCTTATGCTCCTAGAGGGACTGTGTCTCTGTTCCTCCATCTCCAGGATGTAGTGGTTGGAGCCACTATTGCACTAGTTGGTGCATCTTGCCTGGTACTTCTTCTATCACAAATCATGCAGTGACCAGTGTGGAGATGCACATTTTTAATCCAAGCACCCAGGAATCACAGCCAGGGGGATCTTTGTGAATTCGATACCAACCTGGTCTGCCTAGCAAGTTCTAGGACTACATAGAGAGACCCTGTCTCAAAAAGAAAAATAAAGCATTCAGGATTGGTGATTCAGTGGTGGTACTTTGAGGCTTAATTCTCCCCAGCATCCTTAGTAGCAACTTCTGAAACTATGGGGGCTAGCTCACAGGGAGAGGGCACTTCAGGCCCTGTTCTAGCTTTATTTCTCAAAGCACAGCAGCCAAAGTATATACCCTCTTCAGCAATAGGCTTCGACCATTCAGTTCTGGAATGCAATCAACAACTGTAGCAATAGTCTTTATTGTTTTGGGGACCTCTGTGGCCTCTGCAGCCACCAATTGCTAGAGAAGTAACCCACTTGCAGCTCTGAGATTTCCAATTAACCACCTTACAGCTCCTGAGAGCATCCATGGCTACCTTTTAGATACACTTAAACATTTACAGGCCCAAGCTATGGTAAAGTTCCCCTCAGCCACCTTGTTGTTTGTTATCCTTTGAGCCATACTCAAGCATAATGCTTCTAGGGTAACCCCTGACCTTTGCACCCTATGTTCACTTCTCTAGGCACACTCTCGTGTATCTTAAATGAATCTGCAAAAAGCTCAGGGTCAGAGTTAGGGTATCCATATGTAACAAAGCCTTTATTCAGAGAGTCGCCAGAACAATGGTGCCAAGACCATGCACCATGGCATAATGAATGGTGGGGCTGTGGAGATAACCTTGGTAAAGCACTTTGAGAGTTCATATTCACAGAAGGCCACAACTAAAGAGATACTGAAGTCAAACATAAGCAAGGTCTACCCCAATAAGAGAAGATTCTAGCCATTCGTATCAATTGTTTCCTTCACAGATGCATGTTGGGTACAGGAGCTTAGTAGGAGGCAGTGAGTTAGCTTTCCACAACTCTCAGCCATTCTGAGACATTCCATTTCCACATCCTGGAGCTGTCCTATGGAACCTCCCTGTATTTCTCCAGCTCTGAGGAGCTTGGTGAAGCTGGCTCCTGTAGCTCAGGCCAACTCAGAGCTAATGAATGGTGAGTGAGATCGAGGTCTGCTGCTCAGGCTGGTCCCCTGGGTCAGAGAAACTCTGAATTGACACTGACTGGAGCTGCAGCTTCAATCTCTCCATTCACCACACCTGACGTCCGGAAGAGACCCAGGCTGGGCAAACCATCTCCACCCTTAGCACACACTTCAGCAATTCTGCTTAGTCTGGAGGGATAATGGTCCATCCCTCTACAAGCTTAACCTTCTGTGCCTATATTGCTTCTTTTTCTCTTCTTATTCTCTCTCTCTTTCTTTCTTTCTTTCTTTCTTTCTTTCTTTCTTTCTTTCTTTCTTTCTTTCTTTCTTTCTCTTTCTTTCCTTTCTTTCTTTCTATCATGAAGGCCTTCTGCAAACTGCTTCTCAGTCTTTAATGCCTTCCAGAAGTTCTTTAGCAACAAATTTGACTTAGTCTCATCCCACCCACCCCCTTTAGGAATTTGTGCCCAACACAAATCTTGTCACATTTGCCTTCCAGTAACCCAGAGAAAGCTCTTTCTCAAATTCAACTTTCTCTTACTCTAGGTTGCTCTCCCACGTTATGGACATCTCTTGCTTTTGCTGGCCTAAGTTCCTTAACTCCTCCAAAGCCTTTCCTACTTCATAAAGATCCTGTCCCACCAAAGGGCTCAGCAAAGCTTTAGCTCTATGCTGGTGCCTGGGTTCTCCTTGAATAAGGTTCTTTCTCAAGTCTCTGGTGAACACTGTCCTATCAGGTACTCTGATCCGGGCATCATACATTGCTTTTCTAATACCTATGTTCTTGAGTTGTGCCTATCCCTCCTCTTACTGACCCTGGTATCTCTGAGAACCTCTGCTAGTGATGACCAAATGTCTCTGATGGACTGTCTGAGCTAGTCCATCAGGGGCTGATTCCCTATGTACTGCAACAAGCTGTACAGCTTATGTCTTAAGGATGGATGTGTGCTTATATTGTTTAGTTCCTTTGCTTCCATAGTACTCACACTGATCACATCTGCTTTGTACACCATAGCTTCACAAGTAGGCTGTGAATAAATTTCTTCCTGATTCTAGCAATTGCAGTGCAGAATATCCTTTGACCAGTGTGGTACCTCACTGAGGACCATTGTTAAGACGGCTGTCTGCCTGCAGCACTATGGATTTTCCCTTTCTCTGTATCAAAGGTCAGACTTGAGGAGTATCTTATGTTGCTTGAACGTCATTCCCGTTTTTGCTACCCAGCTCCCCTGACATGTCCCTAGGTTTTGGTTTCTAGAAGGGGCTTTGTATTACTGGTCTAATCTGGACCCTTTTCCCATTTTGGCCATGTAGTCATTTAAAACTGCCAGGCTAATACCTCCATTTTTCCATCTCTTTTAGCCAGTTTACCCATTAATTCAGATGCCAGTGCTAAAGCCCCCAACCTCATATCTCTTTCTCACTGCAATCCCCTTACTATACCTGCAGTCATTCTCAGGGATGCCTCCTCCACCTTGGATATAGGCTAGATCTCTTATTACCCATAGCAGTGGTGAGGCTGCTTGCTGGCAACTCCACCCATGATGTACTACTCCCAGGGCTTATAATGTCTGCTATAGACCTTTGCGGTTCCCAACACATCTTCAGACTCCCAGAGTAGACCCTACCTGTCAAGCAGCATGTCATTCTGTAGCACCTGGAAGAACATTGGCGTCCTGGAATTCCCTGCCCCAGTGACTGCACCTTACTTGCATGCCTCACTACTCTCTGCACATTACATGCCCTTGGCACAATCCCTACAAACTTTAGAGAGACAAACTACCACATCAAATGTTTCTCTGCAAATGCTCACACAACTTCAGTTTGTCTGCCTACCTCATTCTCCTTATGGGAGACAACGCTATTTGCAGTTTAACTCCCCAATCCATTATTGGTTTTGTTGTGTCCTCTCGGCTATGCCAAGGGTTGCTAAAGTTCCTTTCCCTGAGGTAGATTTAAAGGAACATCTACCACTGCTCCTGAGGCTCCAACAACAAAATGAACCAATGAAATAATTCACCAAAAGTTTACTCTTGGAAACCAATGGGTTTATTAAGCTTTCTCACTGAGGCAAGATGAGGAGTTACTTACAGGGATGTGGGCACTACTCCTCCAACTGGTCCTCCCTGAAAAGCTTTACTCACTAGGGATAAGGACTTCCCTGGGACTACATGGATGGAGTTCCCAATTCTAGTCTTCCCCAGCATGCAACACACACACACACACACACACACACACACTTCTCTTGGGCCAGGTGCCGAGTTGTCAGTTGGTTAGGAGCAGCTGGAACAATTGGGAGTAATTGGAGCTTGGTAACAAGCCCAGTTGGGATAATCTTTTCAAGAGGGGGCACAGAATACCACCACCAAAATAGTAATTACTTGGCTTGAAAGGCAGTCGCTCACAATGTATATGGTTCTTTGATTTTATATAGATATATAAAATCATATATATGGCATATATCAGGCATGAGAGCAAATGTGACACTGTCTAGAGGGACAAATGGGACTGACAGGAGGGTGAAAGGAGGAAAAGAAGTATAGAGGGGTCTGAAGGGTGTATTCTCAGAATATAATAAATACTTGTATTATGACCTTTAACAGAGGACCACACATGTACAGCAAAACATTCAATGAAGGGAAACATCTTCTGAACACAGCAAGGCAGCTGCACATGAACTCACAGCAGCACAACAAAACCTACTCAAGTCCAGGTCAGACCAGTTTCCAGCATAGAGAGGGGAGTTGAGCACACAATCCCACCATTAGTCACGGAGTGCTTAGACATTTCTAGCTGCTGAGAAAGGAGAAGACTGTTTTCTCTAAGAGTCTATGTGGATCCTGGTAAGTCAACTAGTGGAGGACCACACATCCAAGAATGTTTGGACAATGAAAGTGGGTCTTGAAGTTTTTTAAAAAAATAAAAAGGATACCAAGGTGGGTGGGCAAGAAAAAGGGGCTGGATCTGGGATGAGTTGGGGGAGAATGAATAGGATCAAGACACATTGTATGAAACTTGAAACTCTTAAAGAGTTATTAAAAAGTGAATAAAATGGCATTCTCGGTTCGTGTGGAGCTATGCTTTCGCCGGCAATGAGCTTCCTCAAAAGATTCCTGCCGCCTGAGTCGGCAGACGGGCTCCAGCTGTAGCAGCCAGATACCGAGACTGTGCTGAAGGGGAAGGGACTCGGCACCGGCACCCTTTACAGTGCAAAGAGTCTTGGTTAGATGGTTCGGGATTAGGATTCTCACTGGAATACCCCACCATTAGTTTACATGCGGTGTCCGGGGATCCAAATGCTTATCCTCAAGAGCATTTGTATGTTATGGTGAATGCCAAATTTGGAGAAGAATCAAAAGAACCTCTCTGATGAAGATGAGGAAGACAATGATGATGTTGAAGCCATTTCTGAATTTAGATTTGTGCCCAGTGATAAGTCAGCATTGGAGGTGATGTTCACAGCAATGTGTGAGTGCCAGGCCTTGCATCCAGACCCTGAGGATGAAGACTTGGATGACTATGATGGAGAGGAGTATGATGCAGAAGCACACGAACAAAGACAGGGGGACATCCCTACATTTTATACCTATGAAGAAGGACTATCCCATTTAACCGCCGAAGGGCAAGCCACATTGGAGAGATTAGAAAGAATGCTTTCTCAGTCCACAAGCAGCCAATATAATATGGCAGGCATCCGAACAGAAGATTCAGTAAGAAATTATGAAGATGGCATGGAGGTAGAAACCACACCAACTGTTGCCGGACAATTTGAGGATGCAGATGTTGATCACTGAAGATGATTTATGCTACTATACAATTCTGCTCATAACTGTAGACAAGAACTTGGTGCCTCTTCACTCCAGGATGGGGCTAGTGAAAGGCTTTTGTCTTCTCCAAAACTCATTTCTCAAGATTAACTATAATGCGACAGCAAGCTGTCACCAGCAGAAGAGACTATGACCTCTATTAACACAGGTGAATTAACTGAACGGGTATTTGTAGTTTCTCATTTACCTCCAAGCTTCCTGTGTCTAGGTGTCTTCTGAGAAAGCCACTAATTCCTGCCTTTGCTGTGTGCAATCTGTCAGCTGCAAGGCCTGTGTGGTGAAATGCACAGAGTTCACACTGGGCAAAGGTGAGGTGCTGAAGCTCAGATGTCTCTGGGACTTAGAGAACTCGCTTATCCCCGAGATATAAAGCAAAGACCTCGGAGGGAGCAGCCTTTAGCTTTTTCCATAGAGGTATGGGTCCTCTACTTGGGGCTCAGCCATGTCTCGCCAGGACACAATCCTTGTGTGCTGGCTACTGTTACCATCAGCTCTGTTAACGTTCTCCTAGGTTAGGTCCTGACTGTCCACCCACTGAACGTTAGCTTTCTGTCACAGAATAAATAATCTGAACTGGAAAAAAGGTGAATAAAATAAAATAAAAATACTGCAAACAAACCACTGGGAGTTATATCATTTCACACTTAATTAAAATTACGTATATATAATGAACACATATATACTATTCAGTATAAACATATATATACATATACATAAATAGGGTGTGCGTGTGTGTGTATGTGTAGTTTAATTGAAGTTATACCAATTGGGATGACAATGCTCTCCTCAAAAACCCTAGATTACTCCTAAAAATCTCAGTGCCATGCATGGAAACCCTCCTTTAGAGTTGTTCATCAGTGCATCCCAAGAGACCCGTAAAACAATATAGGCTATTGCCATGGTCCTTAATGCCTTTCAGAAAAAGAAGGCAAGGCCCTGTTGTTAAAGATATAACACACTTTGAATACAGGACTTCGAAGAATCAATCTGGATCCAACCTCAAAGCTGCCTCCCTGAAGACTAGTTCTCCTGGTATTCAGGAGCCATGAAAACTGTCAAAGGCAGAAAGCTATTAACAGCCTTGTTCATCTGTATAGTCTATGAACTACAAAATAAGCAGCATGGCAAGATATTTTGAAAAGCACAATGGCGGCATTCATATCCTTAGGGTAATCAACAGTCACTCAATTAGACTTCAGGCCCACTCAATGGGAAGGAATATATGTCTGGCACTATATATTAGCCAACTTCCTATGGCGTTGAGGCCATGGAACCTAGAGGAGACACTACTACTATCATATTCCGAAGGCAGTGTAACTGTATGTAAGTACTAATACTTGTATCTACAGATAAATGTAGCTTTCAACCCTCATTAAAAAACTTTTAGCAGGTGGAGAGCATGATAGAAAATCACAACCAGTAAATATGCAGAAACCAACCGACCATGGAGTGCCTGCTCCCAATTAATACGTTTACAACACAACCCCTACACCTAAGGCTCAGGGAACATTTCAGAAGGGGAGAGGATTTCAAATATTATAAGACCTACAGAATCAAGATAGTCTCTAAAGAAAAGAAAGGACACAAGTGGGAAGGGAGTAGGTGTGGATCTGAGAAGAGGAAGGATGGGAGTGTGGGGTGAATACAATCAAGATATGTTGTATGAACTTCCCAAAGACCTAGTAAAAATATTATGTAATTTTTTTTAAAAAAGGGAAAAACTAAACACCAATTTAACTAATTGAGCAACAAATCATTTGTGTAGAAATTCAAATAGGCCTTGATTTTAACACACACTCTGAGATCAGGTCAGATTTGCAAAACTGCTTTTCAATTCTAACTTTAAATCCATAAAAAGGTAGATTTGATTAATAATAGAAATAAGTGTACAGAAATATCAAACCCACAAAAGCTGTCAGAAAAAAAATATCTCAAACCATGGAAAAGAATGAAGTGGCAGAGGAAGATACAAGCCAGTATTTCAAAGATGTTTATGAAGTGAATATACTATCTTTTTAAAAAATAATGTTTATTTATTTATTTATTCATTATTACATGTATTGGTGTTTTGTCTGCATGTATGCCTTTGCACCGTAGGCATGCAGTGTTTATGGAGGCCAGAAGGTGGCATTGGATCCTCCAGACTTAGAGTTACAAACAGTTGTGAGCCACTTTTTGGGTGCTGAAAATTGAACCAGGGTTCTCTGGAAGGGCTGTGGGATTCTCTTAGCCACTGAGCTACCTCTCCAGCCTCTGAATTTGAAATCTTAACAAAATAGTCTAAAGTTTTTTAAAGGCTATATAAAGCTGTTTACAAATCAACAGATGAACTTTTACAATCAATTTTGATGATAGAGCACACAAACATTAAACCCCATTTACACAGTATTGGCCTCCCAAGAGTTCAGTTCTTGACCTTAAATTCCTTTAAAAATAAATGTGCTTATCATGTCTTAGTATAGTGTTTGTGGAAATATTTTCTTTCCTTTCATAAATACATAATAATCTAGGTTTTAGCTTTCTCTGGGACCTGCAGAGCCTAAAATATTTACTCTCTACACTTCCCTGACTTAGGATCCTTCATATTGGACAACTATATTATAGCTGAAAAACCATAAAATATGGAGGGTAGCATCAGGGATGAATAGAGCTCAGCCACTAAGAACACTTGCTGCTCTTCCAGAGTTCTGTTCCCAGTACTGACGTCAGCCTGTTCATAAATGCCTTTAATACTGGTTCTAGGGGAATCTGGTGCCCTCTTAGGTTCCAGCCACTCACTTGGCATACACCAGCACAGACACCTTTAAAAGAGGAGGGGAGAGGAGCGATAGGGTTGACTTTGACCTAAAGAGAGCCCAGGTTTCTAAGAGCACAGTACTAACAAAGTGTTATTTCCTAACCCTCGCCCCAAGGTTTTCAACTGTTTATTGGATGATGGCCACGTCAATCTTCACTTACCAACAAATCAGCTTAGAGCTGGCTATGTAATGACAAACCGTTCATATAGCCGTCATAAGCCCTGCCCCCACCACTTATGACACAAGTATTTCCCATCTAGCTCCCAAGCAGAGACGCTTGGGTTGGCCTCCGCCTGGGCTGGCCTCTTCTGCCATCCCGTCCCTGCTACTTCCATGGGACCACCTCAGGTACCATTGTAACTTATGTCCCTTCACCTGCTGTCTCTTCTAAAGCCCTGTCTCCTCTAAACTCACCCTCCCCATCTTGTCTTTAGGGGCCAGCGGCTTCC
This sequence comes from Tokudaia tokunoshimensis, assembly GCA_036184795.1. Lineage (NCBI taxonomy): Eukaryota > Metazoa > Chordata > Mammalia > Rodentia > Muridae > Tokudaia > Tokudaia tokunoshimensis. The sequence goes on from BTHU01000023.1 coordinate 105,266,010, forward strand.
TAATCACAATCTTTACCATAGTCTTCGTTGTTGTCATCTTGTCTTCTGTAGTCATCTGGCGTCATCCTGGCCATTGCAGTGTGAGTAGTCATTATCTTCATTAGCCCGGGTCAGTCAAGGACTTGTTGAGGTACCTACGAGTGTCATGTCTACCACGAGGGATCAAGATCCAGCTAAAGAGAGCCAAGACAATCCAGTAACTCTTGAGGAAGAGTGGGTACAGGAAGCTGCAGAGAGCGGTGCAGTAGGCCTAGATGGGTCCTCTGCCGCATCTGAATCTGAAGAAATAATGGTAGATTGTCCTAGAAGGGTGGAGAATGTTGAGCCCGAAGGAAACCCGGAGGAAGAGGGTGACAGGGGAGAAAGTGTGGGTGTTGAAGAAGACTCGGATATTGAAGCTGTTGAGGAGGAGGAGGAACATGAGGAGCAGGAGGCAAGTATTCTAGCAGATCAAAATGTGGTGGATGCCCATCATTTCCCAATGGCTGCCTTCCGATTTATGTTTCTGGATCTGGCTCATGCTATTCTCAGTCGTGTCTATTACAACGGCCACATCCTGGTTAGAGACCCCCGAGAAGACCAAGAGATGAATACACCTAACCCTTCCGAATCTGGCCACTCAAGTGAGCTCCAAGTACCACCCGGGCCTATCCCATCAACAGTGAGGACCGCAGACTATGAACATCAGGGCTCAGACATTCCGGAGATTATCTCCACGTTTCCAGAGCTGGAGGAACCTGTTTACTTCGAGGAAACAGCAGATCATTACCAGCAGGAGCCAACAACTAGGGCAGCCGGCAAGCAATAGAAGAGATGGCAGAAGCACCAGCAGCAGAGGCCGTAGAAGCAGAGACAGCAATGGAAATCATAGAGGAAGCCATGGCCTCAGAGGGTAAGGAAACAAGGCTAGGGTCCTATATGAGCCGAAATGTACAGGGCAGGGGTGGGGAGGCAGGAAATGAGAGCAAAGACTTGCCCTGTGAGGGAGGCTGCATCTCTGGCTGAGGCTGCTTAACTGCGCCTAAACAATTGACTCTGCTCAGTGCTGACCTCTGGTGGGGAAAGTTGGGTGTGTCGCTCACCTAAAGTCAAAGGCAGCCAGTTAAAACACTGTTCTGTTTGTTGTCATTGTTTTTTGCTTTTGTTCATTTGTTTTGAGACAGGGTCTCATTATTTATTTTTCCTGGGTTAGCCTGGAACTCTCGATATAGCACAGATTGACTTTCACTCACAATTTCCTGCCTCTGCTGGCTACCGAATGCTGGGATCATAGGTCTATGTCACTAGGCCAGTTCTGTGACATCCTTTACAGGTGTTTGTTTTGTGGCAGTCTCACACAGGCTAAGTTGGCCTTGAGCTCACTATGTAGCCGAGGTGTCCAAATGAGACCTTGGGAGCTAATAGAAGGGAAGGCTGGCTATAAAAGAACAAGAAAATCATATTCCTCATTTTGAGTTTTCTGGTTTTTTAAAAGTGTAAAAGTTCTCAGAAATTTGATTCCCTGCATTGATGAAGTAATGAAGTAGTTTGGGAGCTCTTGCTGGGAAAGGAAGTGTTCTTATTCACGCCTTGAGAAAAATTCCTTACGAAATTCATATTTGAGGCAAACAAAGTATCTTCCTTCCAATGTTCTGCCTGAGGTATAATGACTGCAAGGTGACTAATGCTTCCGATGTCTTCTTCAAAGGAGAAGAAATGAACATCATTGCATGGGATATTTGCTAGGAAAGGGAAAAATATCACTAGAGAAATGGTCAGGTGGCAGAAGTGTAAGGATTAGGGAAGAGTAGCATGGACGCTAGGAAGGTACCCAACTACTGTTTTTGTAGTTGCTCAGGTCTCCGTTTCTCCCCAAAGTAGATGTGTATGGTACTATTGATTGTGAAATAAGCAAATTTTCCTGGGTGGTTTGTAATGATCTTTAGGTGAAAACCCTTGTGCTAGACAGTATGAAGATGACAATGTAATTGAGGAGGAGGAAGAAAAAGGAGAAGAAGAGAAAAACGAAGCACTCGATGAAATGGACCCAGATGCAGCAAACTTCTGCACCAACAAATTCAGGTTTCTGTGTATAGCTTTGAGTATTAATCACCACCCCTATAGCTGTTTATCACCTTTTTCTTTTTAAATTCTAACTAATTAATTGAGGAAAGCTTTATTTTGAGTTCAAACAAAATTCAATATAACTTTCTTAGGATGTGACTAAAATATTCATGTACCTACTAATCTAAAAAGTGGTAAAGATATTAGATTTTATACCTGCATCAGATCTAGATGAATATCTGTTTAGAGAACAATTGTCTGAAGTAACAGTGGTAATGGCTGGGCCAAGTACTAATTGAGTCCCCAGTGCTTGGCCACAGTTATGCAGTCACCTATACTAAGTAGGAAACAATGCCTTTAAGATCACTATGGACAAATAGTAAAAATGTTAGACAGTTCAAGTAAGATCATTTCTAATGGTTAACACCTAAATAGTCATTTAGCTGTGCATTTTTATATTTTATACCAGTCAAAAGAAATTTTGTCCTAATATGATCATTTAGCACCAAATTGATAATTAAAATTTAAGGAATATCTCTTTAAATGATTAAGTTTTCTTCTCCTTTCTTTTATTTTTTTTTTCACAGCTAAGTGCTCCATAAAATATGTGGAAGCAAAGGTCCTGGAGGGTAAGGAAGCATCATTTGTGGAGCTAGCACTGGCTTTATAGCTCAAGGACTTTCTTTACATGCCAACAGAACCTTTCAAGCAGAATATTATGAGACTGAGGTCTTTGCTCAGTGGGTTGGGAGAGTGTGAGGTTGACATGGGCAGGGCTCTGAGTTCGAATTTCAGGAGTTGACCACATGCTTCTGTGTGTGTGTGTGTGTGTGAGTGTGTGTGTGTGTGTGTGTGTGTGTGTGAGAGAGAGAGAGAGAGAGAGAGAGAGAGAGAGAGAGAGAGAGAGAGAGAGAGAGAAAGAGAGAAGGACAGACTAATAGCCAAAAAGTTGGTGTAATCACATGATGGCACAAGAATCCTGACAGCCATGGGTTTGATTCATAAGAGGTGATTGTTGAGATACAGCACAAACACAGCAGGCATGCACAAGGGCTGATTGCTTTCTTGAATATGGGGAGCAAATTAATCTTGCATAATTTTTCATTTTATCTCATAGTAAAGAAGAATAGGAAGAAAAGGATGAAGAAGGAAGGTTTACTGAAGTTCACCAAATTTAGACTTTCCGAAACGTCTTAAAAGCCCAACAAAATTTCAACAGTGACATCATCCGAAAGCTCATTATCCAATAGCGTGATTCCTCCTTCGAAATTTAACATGGTGCATTCAAGTTCCAAGTGAAACAATGTCAAGTGATAAAATAAAACACAGGCATGATTTGGAGGCAACACTGTAATTCTATTTTAATGCTTCCGTGTTCATTTGACAGGGATAACTTTGCAGTATTTCATACTTGTTTTAAGTCCTCTATTGTAGCCCAATAGTTAAAATAACAAGCTTAAAACAGTTTAATAGGCAGGAAGATGAAGTTTAAGGCATTAGTTAAAACTCCATGATACTATCCAGTTATGCATCCATTTTCTTTTACCTGTTACAGATATATTTGACAATATTTAATAGAGCACAAAAAACATTGTAAAAAGAAATAGCAATATTTGTAGTTTTTATTTAGATAAATGCTCCAAACTTATTTCTACTTTTTACTTCTTTGGCCACGTTACTTTCATTGTAAGGCAAACTTATTTTAGTTATTTTATTGTAGCTCAAATGAAATTAAATGTCAATTCTAAAACAATTTTTATATGTGAGACAGCAAGGCTTTAATGTTTTGTTCTCTCCTACATGTGTGACTTCTTTCTTGTACCTATTGAATATTTTTAAAACAGCTAGACTGATTTGACATATGCTGTGTGAAAAACAATGTACAATATCTTATTGACTACATACCTAAATGACAACCTATTGGGCTAATTTTTTAATATGTTATCTTTTTATTACATTTTTCAATGTAAGTTTTTTTTTGTTATTTAAGGATTTCAAGGGACTTTTCAAAAGATTTTTTTTTAACTTTTATTCATGTGTGAGCATCTCAGTGTGTGGGTGGCTACCCATACAGACTAGAAGAAGGTGCTGGATCCTTTGGAGCTGGAGTTACAAGAGATAAGTGTTGGGAAGTCTTATACCTCTGAAAGATCAGCAAATGCTCTTTAAGTGCTGAGTTAACTCTCCAGTCCCTGTAATGCCTTTTTGATTAATTGTTCCCTTTATTAGAATGTCTTCTTTATCTTTTCTCATTAGTTAGAGTTAAGCTACTACTTTATTAGATACTGGGATAGCACTGCTTTGCTTTTTTTTTTCCAAGTCCCACATGCTTAAAATGCTTTTCTTTGTCCTTTCACTATAAGGTGCTACCAGTCCTTAAAGCTAAGATGAATTAGCTTGTAGACAACAGAAAGATGGATTTTGTTTTGTAACTCACTGAAGTTGTGTCTTTTTGATTGAATAAAACAATTATTTAAAGGTGTGCATTGAATGCTGTCTTTTCTGTTTGCCTTCATGATCCTATTTTGGTTTTCGGTAATTATAGCTTCATTTGTTTTTAGCCTATGGCCTCTTGGATACAGTTGGTTCTCTCCTCAGCCTGAAGTACCGTTTCCAGTATTCTCTGTGGGGCTGGTTTGGTGGGCACGAATTATTTAACCTTGTTTATATCATGAAAAGTTCTTTTTTTTTCTTCAATTCTGGAAGATAGTTTTCCTTGACAGAGTTTGTCTGGGATTGGTGTCTGAAGTCTCTTACAGCTTGGAGTACATTGCTTTATGCTATCTGACTATTAAAGTTTCCACTGGTGGTGATTTCTCTGGATGAGAAAATAATTTCAAGCTTAGCATAAAACTAGTTTTCATTGCCAGGAAAAAAGAGCAAAATTGTTTGATTTCTGCAACATAAAATTGAAAAATTGCATAATGACAAACATTAGCCAACTTGCAAAACCAAATCAAACCGAATAGTATTTTCAACAAATTCTTAATTTTACCTACATCTATCTACCTGTATTACTAAAAATAATTTATAAATTGTACCAGGAAACAAACTTATAGTTCCATGTGACTGGGAAATACTGCAGTCTAACTATGCCCCTTTCAAATATGTCCTTTAAAAAAGTAGGAGTATGTGTGCAAAGAGTGCACACACTGCAAGCACATGTGGAGGTAGTTCCCTGGAATCCTCTGGGCTTCCGTACTGCTTTGATTGCAAACACATGTTACCACCTTGTTGATGCTATGATCCAAAACCATGCTCCCCCATTTGAGCAGCAGGATCATCACTCAGTGAACCATCTCCCCAGCACCTTTAAAAAACAATTTTAGCCATTTCAAGTCATCCAAACTCAGTCTTCTTGAGGACTTTTTACTATTGCTGAAAATGGAGTTACACACTTTCAAGAATATTCTGCTGGCTAAAATCAATACCGGGTGGAAACTGACAAATTACTCCCTTTAAACGTGTCTCAGGATCATGTCAATACTGACTTCCTATACTATGGGAAGTAAATATAAAATTAAAATTGGAGGTATGTGTTTGAACATTTTTTAAAGGGTGAGAATTGCATACTAATTTAAAAATGGGCGACCTGTTTTTTCATTGGATGACGGACATGTCACTCCTGAATTTTCAGCAAACCAATGTACAGTTTGTTATGCAAGGGGACAGGAAGTGGCTCTTGGCTGATCCTTGGTAACACTGACCCCTGTCCCCTATGCGGCATCCTTTTCTCTTCTGCCTGGACTTGTGGAATAAAGTCTGGGTTTTCAGTTCCTGAGATTGTCTTCCCGTGGGAATTCCCAGGTAGCACTAAATAGAATGCTAACTTATAGATTATCTCCTCCGCATCACCTACTCCTCCCAGACCCCACCACTACCTTAGTCTTCACTCCCTGACTCAACTCTCATCCTTTGGCCCCTCGGGTTCTATCGGGCCCCTATCCCCTTTAGCTCCCTTTATTACTGCAGCCTCATCAACCATCAATCATTACCTTGGCCCCTCAACCCTTTTTCCCCTTTGGGCCTCTCTTCTCCTCAGCCCCTACTTCTCACCCCACCCCTTGCCTTATTTTGAGGAGCTCTACAAGACAATGGAAGTAATGGAAACAACCAGACAAAAGAAAAAGGGGCTTTAATGCCAGAAGAACCAGGACTAGACACTGATCCAGCACAAGGCTGCTCCAGCAACTCCAGGTACGGGGGCCTGGATTTCTTATTTCCCATCCCTGCATTTATCATAACTTTATTTTTAATCCCATTAAAGTAACTGAGAAAACATATTTAAATTTAGATAGAAATTCAACTGATCCTTTTGTGAAATGTTACGACAATATTCAGGTTCCTACTAATACAAAATGCAGTTTTGAAATATATATAATACAACAGCTCTTCAGTACCTCTTTTTTAAAGACTATTAACAAGTTGTTATTACTCGGAGTTAGTAGCTGTGCTCTACCTGGGCCAATATCTGCTTAGTGACCAGCTAGTGACCAGAGCAGCTTGAGCCAGGCACTGCTTGGCTCCAGTTAAACAGTTAGTCTCTTGTAGTGACTAGAAAATGATGCCTTTTAAACTGTTGTTACTGACAAACAGAAAAAAAAAAAAAAACTATTGATCACAGGCTGTGTGACTAAATAACTAATAACTAAATATTAATTGATGAATTTTTATATTTTTGTTATTGCCTTAGAATTATCACTAAATTGGTAATTAAGTTTTACTTTTTGTCTTGTTTGTAAGTATGCTTCAGTGTCCAGGAAGTGTTTTGTACTCTTTTCTATTTAGTTTTTGTTAATGTATCTGCGTTTTGTGACAGGGTCTTGCTATTCAGGTCAGAATAGCCTGAAACTCACTGTATAGACCATGTTGATATCAAATATACAAAAGCACTCCCATCTTAGTCGCTGAAGTACTGGGATTACAAGCGCAAATATCCATGCCCGGCTTCGTTTTTAAATTGTGATTATTCCTGTCCTCATATTTTCAGTTGTGTAATTCCTAATACACTGTTTCTTTCCCGTCCTCCTCCCAGATTCCCCTCCCTACATTCCTTCCTCACCTTCATGTCTTCCTCCTAGTTGTTGTTGTTGTTGTTTTTATAATCAATATCTTTAAGATTGGGAGCTTTATCAATCTCCAAATGCTCTCTCCAGGGAAAAGCAATCCTAGGAAAGACGGGAAGGATGTTGGCGCCACATAGTTGAAACCACAATGGGATAAGCACTGTGACATTGCAACATACAAGCCACAAAAGGAAAACATGTCCTCTATTGGTTAATACAGTACACACCTGGAGACAATCTATGGAGCTGTCTGGTTCTGTTTAGTCATTGAGGCTGGTTGACGATTAGTTACTCCATTTTCTTTCAACTGATTCTGGAGTCAGGAGCTATCAAAGGAGGGAGGAATAGGAAGAAATACTGCTTTCTCTTGACTGTTTGAGGGATTTTCTGTTGTCAGAAGGCCTCAGAACTTTTAACGCTGATATCATTTTGCTTTTCGTCACCCAAAGGTGGCTTTCCATGGCATGTGTCATTTCTCCTTCCTGTTGGAAATATATCTCACAATGTTTGACAATGTTAAAAATAAGCTTTAAAAATAGAGAAAAATACGGTCAGGTTTTTATTTACATAATCTTGACTAAAATCTGTGGCTTTTCTCTGGACATTTTTAATTTCATTGAAAAGTGAACTTGTTTTAAATTACTTTATGTAGCCCAAAGTAAATTAAAATGTCATGTCTAACCCAATTTTTGTGTAAAGAGACAGATGGAGGCAAGCCTACATTAATCACTGAGTGCATGTGACAACTGAGTACCTACTTGAAATGAAACTACTTGGATATTAGATGTAGTCTTTAGAGTGTAATTTTCAAATGAACAGTTAAAGTTAGCGTGCAGAATGATATGTTTTGTTATGGCTCCTGTGTGTGTGTGTGTGTGTGTGTGTGTGTGTGTGTGTGTGTGTGTGATTTTCTTTGTTCTTCTTCAGCTCTTTCCAGTTACACTGCCTTATCTCTCCTGCCCTAGACACCCTCCTCCTCCCAAAAAGTCTTTTCTTCGGCTTTTCTGTGACATGTATTCCATTTTCTTCTCTTTTTCTCCTCTCTCATCTTTCTTGAGTCTTTCTTCTCCTTTCACGGTCTCCCTCCTACTTCCATGAAATACACACACACACACACACACACACACACACACACACACACACAGGCACGCATGTACACATTTAAATCTAAATTCCATATATAGAAGAAAATGTTGTATTTGGGGTTTTTTTTAGTGTGGCTTATTTTGCTTAGCATAATGATCTCCAATTTCTTCCATTTTCCTGGAGAACTTATTATTTCATTTCTTCATGCAAATGGAGATAAAAGTTCTATTTTGTATATGCTTCGTGTTCTATTGCTACATTCATCTCTTGAACAGCTGTGCTGCCGGGCAGTGGTGGCGCATGCCTTTAATCCCAGCACTTGGGAGGCAGAGGCAGGCGGATTTCTGAGTTCGAGGCCAGCCTGGTCTACAGAGTGCATGTGACAACTGAGTACCTACTTGAAATGAAACTACTTGGATATTAGATGTACTCTTTAGAGTGTAATTTTCAAATGAACAGTTAAAGTTAGCGTGCAAAATGATATGTTTTGTTATGGCTCCTGTGTATGTGTGTGTGTGTGATTTTCTTCGTGTTCTATGAAGTGAGTTCCAGGACAGCTAGGGCTATTCAGAGAAACCCTGTTTCACAAAACCAAAAAAAAAAAAAAAAAAAAAAACAAAAAACAAAAACAAAACAAAAAAGAACAGCTGTGCTGGTTCCATATTTTTTAGCTGTTTTGAATAGGGCAGCAGTAAATATGTATACATATCTGTAGAATGTTGACTTGGAGTGCTTTGAGTATATCTCTGAAACTGGTATAGTTGAGTATTAGGTATTTCTACTTTGTGGGTTTACTTGTTTGTTTGTTTGCTTGCTTGCTTGTTTGTTTTGGAGGAACCTCCACACCAATTTTCCTATAAGTTACACTAGTTTACATCCCCTTGGCAGTATATAAAAGCTGCTCTTTTCCTATATCGTTGCCAATATTTATCATTTGTTTTCTTCATAATAGTCATTCCAACTAGGGTGAGGGGCAATCTCAAAACTACCTGTCATGTTTCTTAAGGATACTATTTTCAAATATTTATAGAGCATTTGTATTTCTTCTTTTGAGAAATGCTTATTCATTGCAATAACCCCTTTGTTAATAAGATGATTTTTGGTTGCCAAATCATTCTGGGTTTTTATATATTCTAGATATTAATCTATCTGATGTATAGGTGAAGATTTTTCTCATTCTTTAGATTGTCTCTTCACCCTATTGATTGTTACCTTTGTGATTAAAAAACAATTTTGGATTTCATGCAAACCATTTGTCATTTTCTTTGCTATGCTATTAGAGTCCCATTCATAAATTCCTTGCCTGTATGTCTGTAATGTGAAGTGCTTTACCTAAGATTTCCTCTGGCAGTTTCAAAGTTTTATGTCCTAAACTATGGTCTTTCATAGATCTTGTATTGATTTATTCAGGATGATATATGGGGAACTAGCTTTATTCTTCTATGTGTGAGTGTCCAGTGTGAGAAAGTGCTATTTATTCTATTTATTTAATTTTTTGAGACTGGCTTTCACTATATAGGCCTGGATGTACCATAATGGTCTCACACTCACAGACCATCCTGCTTCTGTTTCCCCAGTGCTGGAATTAAAGGTGTGTGGTACAAGGTCCAGCCTTCCCTTATTTCTTGAATCTAGGGGATGTAAGTATTGCTTGACCTTGCTTTCTGGGAACACATCTAAGTTGGGGGCCAAGAATACTAATCTGTGACTGTCTCCTGGATAGGAGGTGTAATATCCTTGGAGCAGGTTAAGTATGTACTATTTGTCTTTTAGCTAGTCTTTTCAAATTTCAGACATTGGAATTTTCCTATAGCTTGAACAGGAGGCCCAATTAAACATGACTCCTTTGTGTTGTTAGTCAGGTTTTGTTAAGTCATTCTTACTCCAGTATAAATAACCTGCCCTGCACATACAAATATCTAGTGGTCCTGACCTAGAGGTTCAAGAGATGACTGGCATTTACTAAAGCCAGCATTTTGCGACATGGTTTTTCCACATGAAGGGCTTCTCTATGGTTAGTTCCCATATTATTCCTCCCCATTCCCAAGGCCCATTATGGCCTTAACTCCATGTCCTTCTCTGAGACCTCCTTTCCAGGCCTCACTTTCATGAAGAAGTCCATGGATGACCAGTGTTTAAGATAAGACCAATGGATTTCCTCACAATCGTTCTTCTCATCCACAGATTGTCATTAGATGGGGCCATATCCAAAAGGAATTGCAGTCTCTTTTACTGGTGTTTGCAGTTCCATCACATAATGGATAATGATGAGGTCTGAGGGGTGATCCATGGTTGGTCTATTCCTAAGTAGCATCACCTGGAAGAGATAGTATAGGCCTCCTCTTGGCCTCTTAAGGGGACAGTAAGTTATATTGATAGGTGTTGAAGTCTCCCTGGAACAAGGTTGCACTCCATACCAATTTATGTGACAGAGTCAGAGAGACTGAGTGGGGACTAGCTCAAATACATATCCACGGGATCAAGAAGGACATCAGGAGGCCCAGTAGGAGCTGAGGCATTGTCCGCATTTCTAGGTAGTTTGAGATGATCAGTTTCAGTGGCTCGTCTGGGTTAGCTCTAACGGCCCACTTCTGGCTTGGGTCTGCAGTAGCCTTGGCATGTGTATGGTGTCTTCGTGGCTTGACACCTGCAACTTTAAGAGCTGTGGGAATGGTGAGATTGGGCCATATTTTGTGCAGCATCAGCCAAGTATTTCAAGAACCATTAGAGGTGCTTGTGTCTGTACTCTCAGAGTTCTCCCGAGTCTGTTGGGAGCATTGGAGGTGGGTGGCAAACACGATCTGATTTCAAAAGGACAGTAACCACAATTTGCACGGTGTGCAATGCACCCTAAGCAGTACATGTGACAGAATTAAAGTCCTATATATTTTCTCAACCAGACCTGAAGATTAGAGGTGGAATTTTGTGTGAAAGTTTCAAGTTAATTCTCTGTGCAGGTAAAAGAAGTTACACAGCCTGAAAAGTATTGCCAGCCTGTTTTGTGTCAACATGGGGACTTTGAATCCCTGCTTGAGATTTTCCCAAGAACACACAGAAAGGCTCTGCTAACTTGTTGGGTCAGTATTGGCAACCTTGGTACCACCAAATGTCTTTGTGATAATTCTTGTAGAACTTTGTTTTCTTTTTATCCAGATGGGTTGCTTCAAGAGCTTTCAAGATTAGACTGGGACCAGTCATCTCGGGAATTGTTTTCCTATCAATACTATTCAGCCAGTCTTCCCGATGTTTAAGTAGCTCCTTCATCAATTGTTAAAACATTCCTTTTAGGGGATAATGACAGGGAACTTGGGGGCGGGGGCTATATCTTCACAGAGGGTAGCCTGTTTGGCTGCCTGGTCTGCTAGTTGGTTTCCCGAACTCACTCAAATTTGACTCTATATAGTGGATCAGTGTACCAGTGCCACAGCCCAGGGAAGCTTCTAGGAGCTGGAAGATTTGTTCTGTTTTTAAAAGTCTTTACCTCCTGAGGTGAGTAGTCTTCTTTCTCTGTATGTTGCTGTTTTGGGTCTCTTGATATGAGGGGCTAGTTCCCTTTTGTAGGCATCATCTTCTAACAATAAAAAGGTTCCATATCTGAATTGAGGAGTGGTTCATCCTTTAAGTCTAGTCATGAGAAAAAAATTATTTTATAATGTATCTGAAATAATGGAGGCATATTCCCTCCTCTTTAGGCAAGTATGTGGCTGGATAACGTATCTGTCTTCTTGTTGAATGAGGAGAGGGCCTGGATTTTCCCATAGTAGACATATTGGAACCCACTCATCCCTGGAATGTAGCCTACTGGAGTCTGGTGAGCATCCCCACGTACCTGTTGAGTCTGACAGAGCTGGCTGGCAGGACAAGTTGATGTGCATTGCACTGGACAGATGCCAATGGAGGAATGGAATCAGGTGCTCTCCATCTGCCTCAGTGATGAGAAGTGTTAGCAGTCGGAGCCAGCAGAGAGCAGCAGCATGGGCAAAATTCTATCCTCTGGAGAAGCTAATGGTGGTGGTTCCCTGGGGTCTTTGCAGAATTGAGTGGGTCTCACACTGGAACTGTGTAGATCCCATAACCAGAAGAGTTTCCTAACCAGGAGTTGAAGAGTTTATATGAGCCTAGCCCCATGTGATGTGTAGGATAGACTGGAGAAGACCATCTTCTCCCTCAAGCAGGGGTGACTTCCTGGCTTGTTACCTCATAGTGACTTAGGGGGAGTGCATATGCACAATCCTAGACTTAGTCACCTCATATTATGGGAGATGAAGTGACTTCAGATAAACCTCGGGTTGGGCCCCCAATCAGGTCCAGTAGACACAGCACTGTGGAATTATTCACATAACTTGTTCACTATCAATTCAGACATTTCCTAATTTTTATTATTTATTTATTTAAATATTTATTTATTTGATTGGTTGATTTTTTTTTTCAATACAGGTTTCACTATGTAGAACTAGCTGTCCTGAAACTCACTCTGTAGACCAGGCTGGCCTCTAACTCACATCCACCTGCCTCTGCCTCCCAAGTACTAAGATTAAAAGGCATGTTCCGCCATTACCTGACTTGCATTCCCATTTTATTTGTTTTTGTTTTTGTTTTTGGTTTTTGGTTTTTTTTTGTTTGTTTGTTTGTTTGTTTTTCAAGACAGGGTTTCTCTGTATAGGTCTGGCTGTCCTGGAACTCACTCTGTAGACCATGCTGGCCTCGAACTCAGAAATCCGCCTGCCTCTGCCTCCCAAGTGCTGGGATTAAAGGTGTGCGCCACCACTGCCTGGCTGCATTCCCATTTTAAATTCCTAGTCTTTTCTATTTCTCCAGAGATCAATACCAGTGCCTTGATATCCCTTTGAGGCTTTTCCTTTGAGGCCAGTGACACTTTGGTATCCTATTGAGGCTTTGGATGCAATCTCCTGTTGGAAGATTAAGCTCAGCTGGCTCCTCTTGCTTATCTCCAAGGGGGTCAGGAGGCTTACCTGGTCTGGAGGTTCAGCCTAATCTCGTTTTTTGTTTTTGTTTTCACTCTTAGATGTCACAGTCCCCTTAGTCACTGGAATGAGACCCCAGAATCCGGTCAGAGGTGCACACTTCTATGCTCCAGAGACCTTTAGTGAGCTAAGAGGCCTGGGAGCAGCAGTCATTACCAGGGCCTCCAGAAATGTTACAGAAATCTTTGTGGACTAAGCACTCCAACACCAATAAAAGCAGAAGATAGGAGATATCACCAGTGGACTAAAGCCAAGATAGCTCCTGAAAGGCCTCAGTCCTGGATCTAGTTTCCATTCTCATTTTATACTCTAAAGCCACAAGGTGGGGTGGTGGGCAAGCAAGAGAGATTTTATAGAAGGTATGTGGCAGTCAGAATATTGTTAAAGGCAACAACTTATTGTTTTAGCCATTTCTCTAGCTCATTCTTTTCCAGGCAGCGAGGAATGTCATGCTTAGCAAACAGGCAGTATAAGCAGTACTTTAAGTAAATCATTAAATCAGTATCTAATAATTGGTCTTATTTTCAGCAACATATGAGAAACGTGTTTAATTTTCTTTATGATACCATCATGAAAGAGCAATTTGGCACTTCACCCAATTTGCCTTAAGGAATATAATTAACATATATAGATAGTAACAAATAATGATTAAAGAAGGTAATACTGTCACTATATTTCCTTTTATTGAACTAGATTCTTCTATCATGTAATATATCCTGGTTATGATTTCCCCTCCCCCTGCTACTTCCAGTTCCTTCACATGTCACCTCCTATCTGGATCCATTTCTTTTCTGTCTCATTTAAAAAGAGCCGGCTTATAAGAGATAATAATAAAATATAACAAAATGAAGTATAATAAGATAAAACAAGAATTATCACAGCAAAGTTGGAAAAGAGCCCAAGATTGGCACAAGAGTCAGAGACTCATTCATTTTCACACCCAAAAAGTCCATAAAAACACCCAAGTGGAAGCTATGAGTGCAGACCTGTGCATGCTGCTTCGTAACCTTATTCTATTTTACATATCTGTATTATTTTGAAATTTATTTCATTCTTATGGTTTTAGCTAAATGTTTGAGTACTATATGGAACAAGAATGCTGTGAATGGGCACTGTGGTGATTTGAATGAGAATGGCCCCCATGGGCTCATATATTTGAGTGCTTTCATTGAGAAGTGGTACCACTTGAGAAGGATTAAGAGGTGGGACCTTATTAGAGTGGATGTGGGATTGTTGGAGGAAGTGTATCACTGGGGGTGGGCTTTGAAGTTTCAAAAGGTCAAACTGGTCTCAGTGTTTCTCTCTTCTAGCTGCTTGCAGATCTAGATTTACAACTCTCAGCTATTTCTTTTCTTTTTATTCTTCTTTCATAAAATACGTACCAATGATACCCTTCCTCCCATTTCCTCTCCACACTCTCCAATTTACCCTCTCTCCTAGATCCACTGCTTCTCTGTTTCCCTTCAGAAAAGAGTGGGACTTCCAAGGATATCAAACCAACATGACATAACAAGATGCAATAAGACTATGCAAAAACCCTCATATCAGGGTTGGACATGACAACCCAGTTGGAGAGGGAAAGCAGGCTATTAGACTTAGGGAAATGAGTCTCACCTATTTTTCTAGTACCATGCCTGCATGAATACTGTCATACTTCTAACCATGATGAAAACAGACCTATGAAACTGTAAGCTGGCCCCAATTAAATGCTTTCATGTCTTTTCTTTTTTATTTTCTATATTCTTAGTTTACATTCCAAATGATTTCTCGTTTCCCCGTTCCCCCCTCCCCAAAAGTCCCATAAGCCCTCTTCCCTCCCCCTGTTCCCCAGTCAACCCCCTCCTGCTTCTCTGTTCTGGTATTCCCCTACACTGCTATATCCAGTCTTTCCAGGACCAGGGGCCTCTCCTTCCTTCTTGGAAATCAATTGATATGTGAATTGTGTCTTGGGTATTCCAAGCTTCTGGGCTAATATCCACTTATCAGTGACTGCATACCATGTGTGTTCTTTTGTGATTGGGTTACCTCACTAAGGATGACACTTTCTAGTTCCATCCATTTGCCTAAGAATTTCAGGAATTCATTGTTTTTAATAGCCGAGTAGTATTCCAATGTGTAAATATACCACATTTTCTGTATCCATTCCTCTGTTGAGGGATATCTGGGTTCTTTCAAGCTTCTGGCTATTATAAATAAGGCTGCTATGAACATAGTGGAGCATGTGTCCTTATTGCATGCCGGGGAGTCCTCCGGGTATATGCCCAGGAGTGGTATAACAGGGTCTTCCGGGAGTATCATGCTCAGTTTCCTGAGGAACCGCCAGACTGATTTCCAGAGTGGTTGTACCAGCTTGCAATCCCACCAGCAGTGAAGGAGTGTTCCTCTTTCTCCACATCCTCACTAATACCTGCTGTTTTCTGAGTTTTTGATCTTAGCCATTCTGACTGGTGTGAGGTGAAATCTCAGGGTTGTTTTGATTTGTATTTCCCTAATGACTAAGGATGTTGAACATTTCTTTAGGTGCTTCTCAGCCATTCGATATTCTTCAGGTGAAAATTCTTTGTTTAGCTCTGTACCCCATTATTTGGCTCTCTGGAGTCTAACTTCTTGAGTTCTTTGTATATATTGAATATTAGCCCTCTGTTGGACATAGGGTTGGTAAAGGTCTTTTCCCAATTTGTTGGTAGCCATTGTGTCTGATTGACAGTGTCCTTTGCCTTACAGAAACTTTGTAATTTTATTAGGTCCCATTTGTCAATTCTTGATCTTAGAGCATAAGCTATTGGTGTTCTGTTCAGGAAATTTTCCCCTGTGCTCATGTGCTCAAGGCTGTTCCCCAGTTTCTTTTCTATTAGTTTCAGTGTGTCTGGTTTTATGTGGAGGTTCTTGATCCACTTGGAGTTGAGCTTAGTACAAGGAGATAAGAATGAATCGATTTGCATTCTTCTGCATGCTGACCTCCAGTTGAACCAGCACCATTTGTTGAAAAGGCTATCTTTTTTCCACTGGATGGTTTTAGCTCCTTTGTCAAAGATCAAGTGACCATAGGAGTGTGGATTCATTTCTGGGTCTTCAGTTCTATTCCATTGATCTACATGCCTGTCACACAGTTTTTGACACTATTGCTCTGTAGTACTGCTTGAGGTCTGGGATACTGATTCCCCCACAAATTCTTTTACTGTTGAGAATAGTTTTAGCTATCCTGGGTTTTTGTTATTCCAGATGAATTTGAGAATTGCTCTTTCTAACTCTATGAAGAATTGTGTTGGGATTTTGATGGGGATTGCATTGAATCTATATATTGCTTTTGGCAAGATGGTCATTTTTACTATATTAATCCTGACAATCTATGAGCATGGAAGATTTTTCCATCTTCTGAGGTCTTCTTCAATTTCCTTCTTCAGAGACTTGAAGTTATTGTCATACAGATCGTTCACTTGTTTGGTTACAGTAACATCAAGATACTTTACATTGTTTGTGGCTATTGTGAAGGGTGTCATTTCCCTAATTTCTTTCTCAGCCTTCTTATCCTTTGAGTATAGGAAGGCTACTGATTTGCTTGAGTTGATTTTATATCCAGCCACTTTGCTGAAGTTATTTATCAGCTGTAGGAGTTCTCTGGTGGAATTTTTTTTTGGGGGGGTCACTTAAGTATACTATCATATCGTCTGCAAATAGTGATAGTTTGATTTCTTCCTTTGCAATTTGTATCCTTTTGACCTCCTTATGTTGTCTAATAGCTCTAACTAGAACTTCAAGTACTATATTGAAAAGATATGGAGAGAAAGGGCAGCCTTGTCTAGTCCCTGATTTTAGTGGGATTGCTTCAAGTTTCTCTCCATTTAGATTGATGTTGGCTATCAGTTTGCTGTAAATTGGTTTTACTATGTTTAGATATGGGCCTTGAATTCCTGATCTTTCCAAGACTTTTAACATGAAAGGATGCTGAATTTTGTCAAATGCTTTTTCAGCATCTAATGAAATGACCATGTGGTTTTTTTCTTTGAGATTGTTTATGTAGTGGATTACATTGATGGATTTCCGTATATAGAACCATCCCTGCATCTCTGGGATGAAGCCTACTTGATCGTGGTGAATGATCATTTTGATGTTCTTGGATTCAGTTGGCAAGAATTTTATTGAGTATTTTTGCATCGATATTTATAAGGGAAATTGGTCTGAAATTCTCTTTCTTTGTTGGATCTTTGTGTGGTTTTGGTATCAGTGTAATTGTGGCTTCATAGAACGAGTTGGGTAGTGTTCCTTCTGTTTCTATTTTGTGAAATAGTTTGAAGAGTATTGGTGTTAGGTCTTCTTTGAAGGTCTGATAGAATTCTGTACTAAAACCATCTGGTCCTGTGCTTTTTTTGGTTGGAAGACTTTCAATGACCACTTCTATTTCTTTAGGGGTTATAGGACGGTTTAGATGGTCTATTTGATCCTGATTAAACTTTGGTAGTTCGTATCTGTCTAGGAAATTGTCCATTTCCTCCAGATTTTCCAGTTGTGTTGAGTATAGGCTAGTGTAGTAGGATCTGATAATTTTTTTGAATTTCCTCAGTTTCTGTTGTTATGTCTCCCTTTTCATTTCTGATTTTGTTAATTTGGATACTGTCTCTGTGCCCTCCGGTTAGTCTGACTAATGGTTTATTCATCTTCTTGATTTCTCAAAGAACCAGCTCCTGGTTTTGTTGATTCTTTGTATGGTTCTATTTGTTTCTACTTGATTGATTTCAGCCCTGAGTTTGATGATTTCCTGCCTTCTACTCCTCTTGGGTATATTAGCTTCTTTTTGTTCCAGGGCTTTCAGGTGTGCCATTAAGCTATTAGTGTATGCTCTCACCAGTTTCTTTTTGGAGGCACTCAGGGCTATGAGTTTTCCTCTTAGCACTGCTTTCATTGTGTCCAATAAGTTAGGGTATGTTATCCCTTCATTTTCATTAAATTCTAAAAAGTCTTTGATTTCTTTCTTTATTTCTTCCCTGACCAAGGTATCATCGAGTAGAGCATTGTTCAGCTTCCATGTATATGTGGGCTTTCTGTTGTTTTTGTTGCTATTGAGACCACCCTTACTCCACAGTGATCTGATAGGAGGCATGGGATTAGTTAGATCTTCTTATATCTGTTGAGGTCTGTTTTGTGACCAGTTAGTTATATGGTCAATTTTGGAGAAGGTACCATGAGGTGCTGAGAAGAAGGTATAATCTTTTGCTTTAGGATGAAATGTTATATATATGTATGTATATACATATATATACATATATATATGTATATATATGTATAAAGTATATATATATGTATATATACTTTAATCCCAAGTGCTGGGATTAAAAGCGTGTACCACCACTGCCCAATTTTTTTGTTTTAGTTTGGTTTTCGGTTTTTTTGTTTTGTTTGGTTTGTTTTTTGGGGTTTTTGGGGGGGTTGAGGGTTTTTGGTTTTGTTTTTTTTTTTTTTTTTTTTTTTGGTTTTTCAAGACAGGGTTTTCTCTATATAGCCCTGGCTGTCCTGGAACTCACTTTGTAGACCAGGCTGGCCTCGAACTCAGAAATCCGCCTGCCTCTGCCTCCCGAGTGCTGGGATTAAAGACATGCGCCACCACTGCCCTGCTCTCCTGTATTTCTTTAAGAGATTTTTGTGTTTCCTCTTTATGGGCTTCTATCTGTTGACCCATATTCTCCTGAATTTCTTTAAGTGATTTTTGTGTTTCCTTTGTAAGGGCTTCTACCTGTTGATTCATGTTCTCCTGTACTTTTTAAAGAGATTTATTTATGTCCTTCTTGAAATCCTCTAATAGCATCATGAGATGTGATTTTAAATCCAAATCTTGCCTTTCTGGTGTGTTGGAGTATCCAGGACTTGCTGTTGTCAGAGAGTTGGGTTTGGATGGTGCCATATTGCCTTGATTTCTGTTAGTAACTTTCCTATGTTTGCCTTTTGCCATCTGGTTATCTCTGGAATCAGTTTGCCCTGCTGTCACTGGCGAGTGCTTGAACCTCCTGTGAGCCTGCAAGTCTATTTCCACACCCCTGCATGACTGGGTTTCCCCTGGCACAGACTGCTGAGGGGCTGCCCTGCTCCTGGGTGCCATTGGAGCCCTGGTGTGCCTTGCCCCAAGCGATGTTATACTCGGAATATCTTGTATACCTGGTTGTCCCTGTCTGGTCCGTCACCAGAGCAAAGATCAAATGCTTTCTTTTCTAAGAGTTGATATAGTTATGGTGTCTCTTCCCAGCAATAAAGCCCGAAGACAGGCACCCTTATTATAATTCCTGATTTTATAAAAACAATTTCTTTTTTCTTCCACATTTAGCATAATGTTGGCTAAGGTTTATCACGTCACCTTTGTTATGCTGGAATATTTTCCTTCTGTTTTTTTTTTTTTTTTTTGATTCTTTGTGAATTTCACATGATACATCCTAATCCCACTAATACCACTCATTTTCTAGTCTTTCCATATCCACCCAACACCCTTGTAACACCTCCAAAAAATGAACAATAAATATAAAGCATAAAATATCTCATGGTGGAAGCTGTAGTATGTCATGATATGTCCCGCAATATACCTTTTTGTCCAAACAGCTTACTTGCAAATGTTCATTGTTCTAGCTTAAGTCCATTCAGTTCTGCAACACCATCAATACTGGATGCTCACCAAGACTCCTTTCAGACATCCTGTGTTTCCCTGACTCATGGAGATCCTGAAGCTTTGGTTCTGCAGTACCAGCCCCTTCATGAACCCCAGCAGCTCATAGGTGGGGCAGATGTTAGTATAGGCCAGCTCAAAGGCCTGGATCTGGGCCTGGATCTGCCTGACAAATCTTTCCCTCAAAAATAGGGCAAACTTTTCTGTACCCATGCCATCAAGGCTAACTCTCCTGCCCAGGGAAGGGGTGGGACTAGCTCTCCTATGCCCAAGCTGCCAGGGTCAGCTCTTCCAGGATGTCTGGGCAAGGGGTATGGTCAGCTCTCCTGAGTGCCATAGTCAACAAAGGACAAGGCCAGTTTTCCTGCACTAACACCACTGGGGCCAGAGTCCCGTGATATGGGTGTGGGAGAGCTGGCCTTGCCCCTGGCCTTCTTTTCTTCAGACCCTGTATCACATTGGGATGTTGAACTTTGGAAAAAAGACTTTTTCTATGGCTATTGAGATGATTGTGTGATTTCTGTCCTTAAGTGCATCTATGCTGTTACATTATATTTATTGATATTTTTTATGTTGAACCAATCCTGTAACTATGGGAGGAAACTAGCTTGGTCATGGTGTACAATATTTTTGAAGTGTTCTATAACTTGTAAGGATTTAAAAAACTGTCTTCAATTTTTATATGATATCATTGCCTCCCTCTAAGACCTCTCATACCCCTCCTTATCCCCCCTTTAAAAATTAATGGCCATTTTATTTTGAAAAAAGTTAAAGAAAATTTGCACCTATGTCTATCAAGAAACGTGGTCTATGGTTTTCTCTTTTGGTTGTACTCTGATCTAGTTTTCATATCGGCATAATACTGGCTTTATAGAGCATGTTTATGGGTATCTTTTCCATTCTGATTTGTGGGTAGGTTTGAGGGGTGATGATATTAGGTCTTCTTTAAAAGATCACTATGATTTGGCAGTGAATCCATCCAGTTACGGGTTTGTCAGGTGTCTTAATCACTGCCTTCATCCCATCTCACATTATAAAACTATTAAATGGTTTTATTGTCTTACTCTCCTAAAGCCCTTGGCAGTGACTTTTGCACTGAATAGATCCTCTCCACACCCATTACAGTGGAGTAGACGAACCTTCTGCAGTCTGCTTGATTAACATAAGTGTTGATGTTTAAAACTTACCATCATATAATATTTCTTATGGCTTGAACCACATAATGATGCAGAAGCACAAAGCCTGTTGTCATTATTGCTTAAATTGAAAGGACAGAGTGGGTCAATAGATGGGTATTCACATAGTGTAGTTTGGTGCACTAAGCTGGTTATAATTTGTTATTATTTATGTTATATGACCTGTTAAAATAGCATTGCTCTTTAGATTTAATAATGAAGGACATATTTCTTGACCTCTATATTTCTGAAGTCACATCTTGGCCATCTTCTAGTTTTATTTCTCTCTAGATGGCCAAGAACTTATAAAAACAAGGTCTCCCATTCTGCTAGAATCTCCCCCATGTAGTTAATATCTCTATTTTCCAGTCTGCTTCTAGAGGCCACACATTGCTCTTCAGATGAGCCACCCTTGGTAAATCTGACTGTCCTACCAGGGTATAGGCTCCCAGATCTAAGTATGCTTGCATGCCTAGAATAGGACCTAGGGCTTTGTCTAGTAGATAGGCCAGGGGAACAGGAGTGGGAAAGAATGGTCACATCATTGTTTAGGTCTTTAGTAGTTTGAATATTCTAAAATCCATTCTAGTCTCTCAGAACATTATTAATATTACATGAAAAAAAGGATAAACTGTTACATAAAACATGTTGGGATTGGGAGGAGTTGCTTGGTTGGTTTTGTTCTTTTTTTCAAGGCAGGATTTCTCTGTGTAGCCCTTGCCATCCTGGAACTTTCTCTATAGACCAGGCTGACCTTAAATTCAGAGATTCCTCTGTCTCTGCCTCCCCAAGTACTGGGACTAAAGGCATGAGCCACCACCACCAGGCCCATAAAGCATGTTTTATTGGTTGATCTAAATGTGAATATTTCCAACTGATCTCCAGTTCTGAAAATCAGCTAATCATCTTGCTAGCCAGAGTAAAGAAATGGTTGTTAGAACTCCTTTACTTCCTTCTCTTTGTGCCACACAGTATTTGCAAGGCCCCAGTGGCTCCGTGATGGTTTATAAGCCCATCTTTCTATAAGACTTAGACTCAGTCCTCAAGCTGGCTGGATTATAGCCACCATGTGCTATGTCCCTTCTCCCACTGAACAATGGCACACTTGGAGGCCATCAGCTTTTGTCAGATACAGCAGTGTGCAGAATAATTCTATACAAAACAATCTCTTAAAATGTTGCTCCCATGACAATCTTCAGTCTTGAGTAGTCAATATTCTATTTCCCTCCCTCCCTCATTTTCCAGAATGAAATGGACTACAGAACAACCTTTATTGAATTTATTTGCTTTACATTAATCAAAAACAAAGAAAGCTAAAAAAAAGAACATTTATCAGAATATATTTCTAGGCATTAAAAAACTTAACCTTATGATTAAAAATTGAATTTTCTTAGTAATGGGAGAAATATTAATGGGGAGTTCTCATAGTGAGAATCATGTAATGGGGGTATAGGCAAAAATGGGGAAGGGAAGTGTTAGAGCTGATATACTGGAATTATGTATGTTAAGGGCATTGATTTAAACTATTCACTATGATAATATAAATGGAATGAAATCCAGTCAGTTAAAACCTTAACACTATCAAAAGGGCAAAGCTAGAGGATCAAAATAAAGAGGTGTTTTATAGATTAAATGAAAAAATTCCAGCGTGTTGTTGTACAGTGTCTCATTATACCATCATCAGCAAAAAAAAAACAGCATCAGTTATTTAAGCTAGCTATAGAATCTCATTGCCTCTCTAGACTTGGTTTTAAATGTAGAAGCATTCAACATAGATGTTCAAAGCTGCATTTATGTTTAAGCAAAGCAAACACCACATGATAGAAGTAAATGTCCTTTGGATCTAGGAAAATGATCCTAGGTTTACTGTTAAGGCATCTAAAGGTGTCTTTTTATAATGTATGCTAGACTGAGAGATAGAAAAAATGTGGAGAATTTAAAAATGAAAAAGTTAATTAAGGTGGGGGAAAACCCATCCACCATAAGTGACACTATTCCCTTTGGATTCTGAACTATGTATATTAAAGGGAGAAAGTAAGTTGAGGACTAGAATTCATTACCTTCCATTTCTTGCCTGGAAAAGCAATGTGACTAATTTCCTCAAGTTCCAGCTGCCAGGAATTCCCTGCAGTGACGAACTATACATCAGAATTCTGCCAAAATAAGCTCTTTCTCCATTAAGTTGATTTTATCAGAGAATGTATCAGCAATAGAAAAATTAACTAGTACGCTTGAGTTACATAGAGTTCTCTGCCCTAAGCTTGGAGCTAAAGAGGAAAGTCACTCACTCTCCAAAGGCAGCAGACACACAGTCTAAGTCGTGAACTTGCCACCTGCCTGGTTGAAAGTACATCCATTCCCTGGGCTAAATCACCTTAATCTTTCCACTAAAAATTTTTTGATTGAAAGAAATGGCAATCTTTAAGTTGCCGAAGCAAAATACAGTTGTTTTCTTTCTTTAAAGGCACAATGTCTAAAGTTAATGATTTTACAATTCTGTAGCATAGCTTTTCTGGAAAACATGCTGGGTTTGGGGATGTTGGTAGTGAGTTACTGAGGGTTAGATATTAATAGCATTTATTTCATTCAAATAATGAAAAATGGTAATTCCTATTTCTAAGGTTATTTTCCCTAATAAAAACTAGTGCTGGCAAAAAATATTATATGGGATTACCATAGTTACAGGCAATTATTACTGAAAATGCGGATGTTCCATCTAGGAGCTATTTAGTGGATGATATCTGCCATTTGGCTCCATGCTTGGGCTTTCTTCTTGGCCACTGAGAACCACTCAGGCTCCTCAGGTTGTAGAAATTTGGATGGAAGACTTGAAGATCATCTGGTTTTCCTTTCCCTTGTATATGGGTGAAGCAGCTTCTGACTGTCAACTGCAACTGGAATCATAGCAAACAACACACAGTCAGAAAAAAAAACAGAGACACTGGAATATGTTTAAAGTTGAAATGAAGTGGACCATTCTTTCAGGTTTTCTCTGATCACCCAATACTTAGTACTTTCCAACCACTGTTCTCTTAGAAGTCACAATTCTAAAAGTTGTTGCTTGGGCAAATGCCACAATAGGTATTCCCAGGAACAACATCAAGGTGGATATGGTCATAGGGTCATAACAATGGGAAGGGACACGAGGTACTTTTTGCAGTATAAGAGCCAAAAAATATTTTTTTTGTTATTTGAGACAGGGTTTCTATGCTTAGCCTTGGCTGTCCTGGAACTCACTCTGTAGACCAGGCTGGTCTTGAACTCAATTGTCCTCCTGCCTTTACCTCTCAAATGCTGGGATTAGAGGTGTATGCCACTACTGCCCATCCGTAACAGCCAATATTTTGACTTTTATTATTTGAATATCTTATACTTTTGAACTCACATCCAAAGGGAAACATATTATACCTATTCCTTTTTTAATTTAAGATCTGTTTTTAGCAGTCACTGCCATTGTGAAATTAAATGACTGGTGACTCAATAGATCTATCTAATAAAAGCCTATGAAACAATCATATGCCAAGTACTGTAGCCAAGCAGACTACTGTTTCCCAACTCCACTGCCTCTCTCATCTTGCTCTATGGATGATGAGCCTAACTCAATGGTTTCAACTAAACCAGTGGTTTTCAATTCTAATTACATATTGGAACCACCCAGAATTTTTTTTAAAAAAAATACTAATGTATCTGGGTATGATGGCACAGGCTTGTAATCCCAGCATTTGGGAGGCTGTGGTGGGAAGTCTGGGAGTTTAACACTCTAGATTGGGCAAAAGTCAAATGACAAGTACAACAACCAAAGAACAAAGAAACACACACACACACACACACACACACACACACAGAGTAGTGCTCATGAAATTTCTTGAACGAATGGAATAAGTAGGATGGTGTCAGGGTCATCTATCATTTATGAGTTTCCTGGTGGTTCTACTGTTCAAAAGAGTTGAGAACCACATTTCAGGAATAAACTTATAAGACATGGAGCAAGGTGATGATGGCCATTTCCTTGGCCAAATAATGGGTTCCTAAGTCCCTAGACTTTTTTTTTTTCATGCGAGGGATTAATGACGAAAACAAAGAAAGCTGAATGTAAAGCCATTCCCACTCCTTCAGCTCCTGCTGAGGAAATCCCTCTGGCACATAACTCTCACTGATGAGGTCACAGTGTATCATTTCCTGTCACATTTATTTGCAGCTGTCAACAAGCTTTTTCAATAGTTAAAAATAAGTCAATGGTACTGGGCCTTTGCAGTGGATTTTTGTCAACAGTTTCACTGAGGATAGAATAAGTGAAGACACAAATTGCTCTGCTATCGCTAGAAAGTGACTTGGTCCTTTCCTCTTCTCCCTAGCAACAAGAATGTTTTGTGCCTTACCTTGAAAGCTGCTTTGTCGAGGTAAATGACGAGAAAGGGCTATGGAAATTATACGCTGGACTTAGATATTCTAATAATTGGATTTTCTTAAACTAAGTTAATGTCTGTTGCATTTCATGGAAGAGACAAGAAAGAATCATGAAGCTGACTTAGAAATATGTTGAATGAGCCCGAAGTTGCAAAACATTTCACTACATTCCTCCATGGCTATTTTTGACAGGCCAAAATGAGTGTTCTCACCTGCTTTCATAAACTGCCTTGTCTGTGGCATTTTGTTTCTGGGGATAGTGGAGAGAAAAGTCATCTTTGGTAGGATATCAGTTACTGGTTCAGATTCCTGTAATATCAAGATGTAAACAAAATATTTATAAGTCCTATCAATAAAGACAGCAAATTTCTTAGACTTGCATGGTGCAAGCCTTGTCCTGAATACTGTGAGCTCAACAGTAATCAGAAGAAAAGAGTTATAGATATAGGACATAGATATTGATGCAGAAGTATACATCTGGATAGAAATATATAAGTATAGAAATTAATTATATAGATCCATAACAAAAATAGCACAAAGCTCCATACCAAAGATAGCATAAAGCTCCTTGATCTTGGAATACATCCATATGTGCATGCATGAATACAATTTAATGATTTGGAATATATTACTTAATGATTTTTTTTATTTTATGTATACAAATGTTTTTCTGCACATATGCATGTATACCACAGGCACTGCCTCTGAGGCTAGAGAGAGTATTGCATTCCTTGAACTGGAATTAAAGATGATCATGAGCTATGGGGGCTGGGCTTAGCCCCTCCCCCCTCACATATGGAGCAGATGTGAAGCTCAGTTTTCATGTGGGTCCCAACCAACTGGAGCAGGGTCTATCCCAAAAGCTGTTGCTTGTCCGAGGTACATGTTCTTCTAGCTGGGCTGCCTTGTCCGGCCTCAGTGGGAGAGGATGCGCCTAGCCTTTCAGAAACTTGATAGGCCAGGGTGGGGAGATACCAGGGAGTCTTCCACCTTCTCGGAAAAAGGGAGGGGGAAGATGGGAGAAGGATTGTGGTAGAGGGTGACCAGGAAGGAGGCAGTGTGTGGGATGTAAAGTGAATTAAATAAATAAGAAAGAAAGGTGGATAAAAAAAAGATGGTCATGAGCTGCTATATAGGTTCTGGAAATTGAACCCAGGTCCTCTGTAAGAGCACCAAGTGCTCATAACCACTGAGCCATCTCTCCTGTCCCATAACTTACATTATCAACAAAACCCAAACTGAGTCATGTTTGCCAGCCTTCTTTCAGACTTAGAAGAAATGTTATCTAGTTACACAGGTAGTGTAAACAGATTGAGATAAGATAAGATTACCTCCTCTTTTGTCTATATACTTAGTGCCCAGGACTGTGCTTGTCTCCACTGATCTCAGAAGCTAAGCATGGCCAGACCTGGTTATTACTTGAATGGGAGAACAACCTTATCTCTAGCATTGTACCACTTTATAGCTGTGAGCTTACCGAATGTTATGGTCACATATAAAGCTGATCAATTGGTTGAGGTGAGCACATTAAGACTTCTACCTTCCAACATTTGTTGGTATATGACTAGAAGTATTTTTTTCTTCTAGGAAATAGTGTAGCTGTAGGGTTTTAGGCCTTTAAAGTTGATCTCTACACAACTGTTCTAAGCCAAAATGTTTACACACACGAGGGTGTTTTCTCCTGACAAAAAAGGTAATCATAGTGGGCTTTACCCTTGTATGATCCTCCTTCCACTTAAACACTAATGACAAAAAAAAGGGAAAGCTCTTTAAAGAAAAAGGGTAACCACATCACACGGTTTCCTCAATAAATTTAGTCAGCACTTAGAAGCATAGAATTTTAGGTGTAGCTTTCGAGATGTAAATGTAATATGCTTTCTTGAGGTCCGTTTTCTGCAGATTTTTCTAAGAAGAAAACAAGGCATCATGCATCATTCCATCATCCCTGATCCTCGTGCCTAGCTTATCCTGTAGCATTTTAAAATCTACATGTAGGTGTGAAACCAAACCATATCAGTACATAGAAGTGTAAAACACAATACCTAAATATACCTATTTAGGGACTGATAGGAAAAATTGTGCATAATGAAACTCTGGATGAAAAACAGATAGCTTTTTCCTATGGTTTCTCTTCCCAGTTTTAATGATGCATGGTCAATTATAGTCTAAAAATGTTCAATGAGAATTTTCATAAATAGCTGATAAACTTTACATCCCCACCTGGCTGTGAATCTTCCCTTTGTCTAACATCCGCACACTGTGTGCTGACGTCTCTTGCCTCTTACTTAGCTGTCTTAAATATCTGAGGCCCTGTGATGGTACCATCATAGTGCCTGTGTTCAGGTAACCCTTATTTAACTTAATAATACCCCCAAAGTGCAAGAGTAATGATGCTGGCCATCCAGATACAAGGAAGAGAAGCTATAAAATGCGTCCAGTACATGAATAAGCAAGAATCCTAAACTTACTAAGAAAATATAAAAACATATGCTGAGGTTGCTAAAATCTATGGTAAGAACAAAACCAATTGTGAAATTGGGAGGAATACTTGCTTTGAGCTCAGATTTTAAAAGTTAACAGCCACAATATATAAGTAATGAGTTAAAATGAAAAGGGCAATCAATTACAGGGGTGTTTACTATTTAGAAGCCCAAACATCCACAGAGAACCTTATAATGTATTCTCTGTGGTTAAAGGGGCCTACTGTACTTATAGTTTGATTCTCATTTATGAAAATAATATGCATGTACTTGAAGCATATAGTTGCTCAGTTTTTACTGGTTATCTCTGTTGTTGTTGCATTATTGTTGCTGTTTATACTAATGGAACCATTGTTGCCTTATCTACTCTGCAACCAATTTCATGGAACACTGCTTTAGAATATTTATAGCAGGGTTTGATTTATAGACTCTCATTTACATTACCTTTCATAGGCCCTGTAAGAGTATCAAGACAGACACATTTGTGTGAATACAAAACAAAGACCCTTGAATTTGCCATTATTGTGTCTGTCATCATTCCCAGTGCAAGCGTAATCGGTGACTCCACTAACCTTTGGTACAGTTTCCAACTCCAGATTATACTTTGCCCCATATCTAGGTTCCTTGGTCTCAGCGCTAATTTCAGATCTGGTCTCGGATTTTTTAAGAAAGTGGGATACAAAGCCCCTTTGATGCTGTTTTACCATGGTGATCCAAGCGGGCTCCATAGAGGAATTGGCCTTCCAACTAGAAGTCTTTTCTGAGAAAGAAGTAAGAAGTATTAGAACCGAAGCAGGGCAGAAAGGATCATCAGTCTGGTTGAGGTTACCCACAATAGTGTTCCAAATGGGATCCTTTTGTTGGTTGACAAGTAGGCTGAGAAAATTCTCAAGACATCAGAGGCTCAGATACAACAACCCCTCCGACTCCAAGAAAAATCTTACAGAGTCTGTTACTTCTTCATCCCTTGTGCAAATATCGTAGTGAAATAGGTGTGATCATAGGTGGAGACAAGACTCTGCAAGGGTGATTCTGAGGGCACAATGTTTTTAAGAAAAAGTAGCACTTACAAGATCCCCTTGATCTGAATTAAATTAAGATGATTTCAGGGTAAGAGTGAAAACATATTCCTCTTAATAAACTCAGTTTTGGAGTTCTGTTTGGGAGATTAAAGTGATATGCTATGTGCAAGATTAAAAAACAAAACAAAACACAGAATTCTGCCCAAAGTATGCTATACATGAGGTAGATGGAGAAGGAAAAAGCGGTGTCATGAGTCTATTAATGAAAAGGGAAGGGATTAGCATTCAGTTCTCATTTACATTTTACCAACTGCTGCCCACTTTGTGTTACTTTGTGATCCTTGATGCCATGATCAATATGTTTATGCTGTAACCAACCTGTGGCGGGTGTTTCCCGGTCTGTCCTGTCTTTAAAAATGATGGTGAGTTTGCCACTTTGAGGAAGAGGCATTTATCACTAGCCAAGCATATGTGAACACACAGATATTTAAGAAATAAGCAAATGAGGAGGCTGTTTGAATTGGTGGTAATGTTAGCCGTCCCCTCCCCCTAACATGATTTTAGTGTGTTCCTTATGGGATACACTCATGGAAAGGACTTGTGGGTGTGAATACATTTCTCAAATTAAAGTTTAAATTGTAAAATAGTTTTATAATGAAGTATTTACATGAATTATTTAAAAAGGAAAAAGAAAAAAGAAAAGGGAATGGATCTCCAGACTGCTGCCTCCCTGGGAAAAGAAAGACTCCAAAGGAGTTACTTGTGAATGTATTCATCCAGAATTGGTCACTATCCCACCTCTAAGTCCACAACTAATCCTGCCAAAGCAACAATACAGTTGGCAGCCTAGAGGCTAGAAAATTCATGGCCCATTCATCCAAGGTTTTGCCTTACAGGTCGACCCTCTCTCTACCTAGGGAGACAAAACTCTCACCTGGAGGTCTGTAAACTGCTGACTTCTTCAAAGTGCCTTCATGTCTGGACCTGTTCACTTGCTTCTCCTCAAAGCTAAATGCTGGGCTGGTCTTCTCTGGGCCTCCACCTGAGCCCTGGAGAGCTCCTTTGTTTGCCTGTTCTTTTCTTGCCTCTGCTGAAACTGGGACAAATGAGTTGCAAGGATCTGGATTCTCCATTCCAATCTTCTTTGAGGTTCTTCGCAACCGCACTCCAAAAACATTTTCAACATCAGCCTTGCTGGTGGATAGGAGTGAAGAACTTCCACTTACATCACAACACTGAGGAACCTCGTCTTTAAAATAAGTGTCCATGGAAACAAATGGTTTCTGGGCAGGAGCAGAAGCCAATGTGGCAGGTTTGGTAACAGAAATTGGGGTGCTTTTAGTGAAGTCCTTGTAGCCTTGTTGGTATTTCACATTTTTTGTTGAAGCTGGGCCTTTCAGCATGGGCCAGCCGTCAGTATTCTCAGGAATGGCTCCTTCAGCAGCAGCATTGGCAGAGTTTACATAAACTTGATAGTCAGTAATCAAGAAAGACTGAGGAGGGTGATCAGGAGACTGATGGCCCTCAGAAATTCTCCACTCCACAGGGACATTTGCTGAGTCTGCTGGTAAAACTGGTGGCTGCAACTCAGCTATATCGAAGGCTTGAGAAGGCTGTGTGGAAGGCAGCTGTCCTTCAGACCTCTTCCACTCATCAGGAAAACCGACAGAACCTGAGACTTTCTGCTCGTACTCAAGCTTCCCCAGGGGCTGAGAGACATCCCTGGTAGAAGTGCTCCACTTCACAGAGGCACCCTCAGAAAATGGCAAAACTTCTTGACGCTTTTTGGGTCTTCTGGATAACTGAAAAGGCTGCTTCGTGAGCAGATTCTTCAATGTGGTGTCTTTCTTGGGTTCATCATCCCAGTTATATAAGAAAACATGCTCGTCAAGTTTAGGCTTCAACAGGGATCTGGAAGGACGCCTTCGGCCCCGAGCAAAGGGCTTTGAATAAAGGTCCATTTCACTAGCAGCACTCTCTGAAAATACTTGCTGTGCCATGAATTTCACAAAGGACTGGGAAGGTACCCTGATATTTTGTGGTTTCTTGGAGCTCTCTTGAGCAGTAGCACTCTCTAGACGTGAGGATATTTCCTGAACTTTAGATCTTATTGATAATGGGGTGGGACGTTTGGAAGGCTGTGACGCCCAAAGAATGCCTCTCTCCATAGAGGTACTCTCAAAGCTTGAGGGTGTTTTCTCAACTTTATGTTTGGTAATGGTTTGGGAAGAATGTCCCGAAAGCCAGGCCTCCCTCAAAACATCCCCCTCTTTGGCAACACCTTCTGGACCTGAGATTGGCTGAGGAGCATATCTGGGAGGCATTGGCTCCACAGGAATGCTCTGTTCTCCGGAAGCTCTCAGAGAACCTGGGGAAACTTCATCCTTGAATTCTGGGGTCACTGGGGGCTGAGAATTCTGCCTTCTAAGCCTTCTCAATGTAGTAACTCCCTCTGCTAAATAGCACTCTGGATCTGCTCTTAGCTGGAAGGGGAATCTGGAAGGCCGTAGATCCAGAGAGCTGCTCTGTGGGACAGAAATACTCGTTAACTCCTTGGAGGTTGGTTGCTTGAAAACTGATCCCATCAAGGGCTGAGAAGTTATTCTGGGAGCTGGCGGATCAATAGGAATGCTCCGTGAAACAGCCTGGTCTGGGGGTACAGAGACTTGTTCAAATAGAGAGCTCTGCCATGGCTGCAAAGAGTACCTAGAAGGTTTTGGCTCTACAGGGATGATCTGTGGTACAGATGTGTTTATAGGTCCTCTGGAGACTGGTTGTTTGACTACTGATTCCATCAAGGACTGAGAAGCTGATCCCATTCTGGGAGCTGATGAATAAATAGGAATGGCCCATGCAGCAGGAACACTGCCTTGGGGTACAGATATTTGCTCAAAGGTAGGTGTCAGCCATGGTTGTGGAGGGCATCTGGGAAGAACTGGCTGCATAGGTATGCTCCCTTGGGCCTCAGGGCTATCTGAGCCTACAGAGACTTGCTTAAATTTAGGGTTTGCTTGTGTTTGGAAGATATGTTTAGCAGATGCTGGCTCCATGGGGCTGCTCCATTGGGTGGAAGTGCTCACTGGATCTTGGGTCATCAGTGGCTGGAGTTTGGGTGTTACCGAAGGCAGAGGAGGCAGCAGCTCCTTTAAAATGGCGTCTTCTATAGAGGCGTCTTTATATATAAAATGGCTTTCTGGGACTGGTTGGCTTTGATGACTTGGTAAGGGGTGAGCGGAATATTTGGAGTGTAGTTGACCCATGGAAATCATTTTAGCAGCAACAGTCTTGGATTCTAAAGGCACTTCTTGATAAGGCTGTAGCCTAGGCTGGGAAAGGTTCAGAGCCATACGCTCCATAGAAGTGCTCCCTTCAACCGGCGTGCTCCCTGGAGTGGAAGAAGATGTTTGCTTTCCTTGAGGCTTCATCCGTGGCTGGTACTGGGTCGGAAGCTTTGGATCCATAGAAACATCTCTTTCATGAGCAGATACCTGTTGCTGGATGAAGGGTTTCAATAGAGGCTGAGAATGATGCCAGGGAGGTGGGGACACCAAGGGAGCACCCCCCTCAAATGCAGCACTTTCTGTACCCAACGATATTTCTTTCTTGATGCCTGGTCTCACTGAAGGCTGCGGAGGATATCCGGAAGGCCGTGCAGCACTACTCTCTTCAAAAACAGTAAGTTCCGAACCCACAGAAACTTCTTGCTCAAGTCTTGGCCTGGTTGGTGGCTGAGAATGGTGTCTGAGACGCACCACCTCCATAGAAGCCCCCTCTTCCATGGTTACAATGTCTGAACTGGAGGGGACATTTTGCTCAACATGGTACCCCTTCAAAGCCTTTCTAGGGGACACTGACTGCATAAAAATGTCCCAGTCAGCAGCGACACCTTCTGTCTCTGCAAATACTTGATGCTCAGACTGAGGGCTTGCCCACGACTTGACAGTGTGTGTGGGAGGCAGTGGCTCTATAGATTGGTTTGGTTCTACAGAAATGTTCACCAGGATGGGAGGTTGTTGCTGAGTAGATGAACTTACAGTGGGTGGAGAAGTGTATATGGGATGCACTGGCTGGCCAGGAGCACTCCACTGTTTGAGAGAACTCTTTGAAACTGGGGGAAATTCTTGCTGCACTTCCTCTGAGCTGCCCAGGTCCTCAGAACTGTGGTACTTCTCAACATAACTACTTGATTCTGTGGAGGCTTCCTTTTCCTCTAACTCGTGCAAGGCCTGGGAATTGTACCTGGTTGCTGGCTGCTCTTCAGAGACAGAACTTCTGGTGAAACTTCTTGATTCTGAGCATTCTTCAAACTCTTCCAAGGACTGGGAAGAGTGGGCAGACGTCATTTCCTCACAACTTTTCTCATCTTCTGAAGAGCTCTCTAGTTCTGCAGAAGCTTTGCTAGCTTTGAATTTTCCTAATGACTGGGAAGAATACCTGAGAGGCCGCTGTGACTCCATCTTGCTCAGTTCGACATCTATATTTTCTGATTTGAGGAAGACATCATCATCATCTTCTTCATCATCATCTTCCTCTTCATCATCATCTCCATCTTCTTTATCAGCAGCAACAGCAGCAGCATCTTTAGGCTTCCATGTAGGCTGGAAAGAATATGCAGGACCCAGCTGCATTTCAGAACTACTCTCATACTCTGAGGTACTCTTTGAATCTGAGGAGATTTCTCCTGTATTTGGCCACCTTCTGAGAGGGAGAGGCATCATCAGTATTGAAGTGTCATCTTCTGCAGTAGCACTTGAAACACTTGTAGAAAGGGCCTGGAAACCGCTTCTTGGATGCTTCTCTTTGTGGTAAGTTGTGCTCTCCAAGGCTAGCTCCATTTGGGGTTGAAACTTTTGCATACCAGGAATGGAGGCTGCTTCTTCTCCACAGACTTGAGAAGGATACATATGCACTTGGGCCTCTTCTCTCCTTGAGATAGTGGCCTCTTCTTGGCTTATAGATTTTCTCATCCACTGCAACCCAGGAGCTTTGTCCTTTTTCTTCTTGCCTTCAGAAGGCCCATGTTCACGGCATGGTGACGGACCACTAATCACGGACTCTGCCACATTTGTAGATGTAGGTTGTGGTGCTGGTGCTCTTTGAGCTTCAACATCTATGTCAGCCAATTCCTTCTCCACATCCCCTTTATCTGATGGCCTTTCCTGAAGATTGGTAATTTCTGCTTCTGTAGTTGTGGGCTGCCCTGTGCCTTTCTTCTCCAGGAACAGATGCAAGAAAGAGTGCTCCCTGCCAGCTATCTCTTCATTAGCTGAGAGCTCAATTTTAGTGATCAGGTTATATCCTTGAGTGGATTTTAGAAGACCTTTTTCTATGATCCTCCACTCATTTTTGGCCTTTCTTCTACATCTTCTTGAATTGTTTCCCAAAGTAGAGTAGCTTGAGGCAGCATCGGTATTTACAGTCTCATCTACGGTCTTATCCCAAGTCTTGGTTTTGTAGTTCTGCTCCTGGCTTGAGAGTCCTGCACCAAATGTAAAAAGGAATGGAGAAATGTATGTGCTTTAGACTTCCTAAAAGAGTGCTATGTTTGCCACCGAATTCCCTGGTATGAAGGAGCAACTGTGCAAAGGACATTCCCTTGTTCACTGTTAGCTTTAAGCTATGGGGAAATGTTTAAATCAAAGGGAAATTTCAATCCAATGTGCAGACAGTACTCAACTGGCTAATTAGCACTTTATTAGCAATCTGGCTGACTATTAAGAATGAGATTCAGAAAGAGGCAAATTATGGTCTTGTAACAATGATTACATTTGAGAAACCTGACTGGAGCAGGAGCCAGGGGAATTCTTAAAAATGCCTTTTATATTATTATTTTGTGTATATGGCTATTTTGCATTCATGTGTGTCTGTTCTCCATATATATGTCTGATGCCTGGTGCCTGTAGAGGCCAGAAGAGGACGTCAGATTCCCTGAAACTGGAGTTACAGATAATCGTGAGTCTCCAAATGGGGAAATTAAGGCTGGGTCCTCCAAAGAGCACTACGTGCTCTTAACCTCTGATCCATCTCTCTAGCCCAGAAGGGAACTTTTCGCTTTCTAATTAGTAGTCTTATTTTCTATAGAATATTTATCTAAACTTCTTGAAATTCTATATTATATGGATTCATGCCCCCCCACACACACACCCCAAAAAATGTCAAAGGAATCATTTGAGAGGTTAGGATTATGATTCCTTTTCTTCCATTTTCTACCTTCTTGCCTTAAAATATTCCTGCATAGCATGTAAAGCAGTTCTTTGAATACACACAAAGCAGTACTCCCAACACCCCAGCAATTGCGTCTATGTGAATGCTCCATTCAAGACTTAGTTCCTAAGCAACTGAGTTTGATCTAAGAAGCAGAGCCCTAGGAGCAGTTCCTTCTTCACAGATGTTGTCTGTAGCACCACCTAGTGGTTTCACATGCAATATACAGCAGAGAAGAGCTGGATACGCTTTCTCAATTAGGCCCTTCCTGCGAATGAGCAAAGCACCCTGTAAGTATTGACTTCTATCTCCATGTTTGAAAGGGACAACTATAAAACATGACATTATTCTCTTCATCTGTGCCATACTTCCTCCCTTTTGTCCTTCTTTGAAAGACTTTTTTTTAGTGTTTTTTTTTTTTACTTCTCTGGGAAAAAAATACATGCTTAAGGAAGTTCTATCTTTGAAACCACATGCAAAATCATTTGTGAAAAAAAATACCCTGACAACCATTCAACTTAATTGATGGAACCAAAACTTAATTTTGTCAAAAACTGCATGAAAGTAGCTTGCTATCTAGCTGTAGTTAAAATCCATCTGTGCACACATACAAACACACAGAGACATTTTCACTATGGCGGTATGTGTTTGGAATTGGTTAGATGATGGCTGCCAAGGAAATGTGCCTGCAACTATGCAAAGCTCTGGTAGCCATGGGTATGTTAAGTCATGGTGAACACGAGACTTTCTTCTCTATACTGGAAGAGAAAGACAACTCCTATAAAAATAATTGGGGGACAAGTAGTTCAGTTGTTCCTATTTCGTTATGTTGTTGAAGAAGAATACTGAATAGGTCATCATTACTTGCCCTCTGCAGAACTCAGCAAGCATATTAATTTGAAAGAATGAAACACATCTACAAACACAGCACTTCTCTGGTTGGAAATTCATTTAGATACGCTATAAAAGCATGTGCAAACCTTTCCACAAAGCCTGTACAAATGTTGTTTTACCAGTTTGGGTTGAGAGTCTAGGGCTGGATTTGTGTGGACCTCTTTTTAATTGAAAGTTTTGTTTTTGTGAATTTTAAGCTATGTGTATGGGTATGTATCCCAGACATGGTCCTCAGACCTTTTCACAAGTGAGCTAGACAGCAAGCAGAATGACAGAAGGGTCACATAAAGTCTCTCACAGTGGAGCACTTGCTTCCCTGGGGTATGGTGAGATGTCCAGGGGTGTGATGCATGCATAGGCTTTTAGTACTTTTTCAATTATATGTATGTGTATGTACAGGGAGGTGCCCACAGAAGCCATGGGTGTCAGATCTTCCTGGGGCTGGGGTTACAGGCAGTTGTGAGCTGCCTTGCTTTAGTGCTGAGAACCGAACTGGAGTCCTCTGAAAGCCAGTAGCCTCTTAGCTACTGAACCCTCTCTCCAGCTCACTTGTGGGCATCCAACACTGAAAACTCCAAGAGAATTCAGGGTAGCAGCCCTGGGGGCATGTTTGTTTGTAAGACCCAATACATTACACTTGGCAGTGAGGCACAAGATCCACTGTGTGGCAGTGAACATTTGCTAACCTGGACTGTCCAATCTCTGCTCCTTCTGCTTGACTTGTTTTGTCTTCTTTGTAGTCTTCTCTTTGGGTGACACTGGATAGAGTTTCTCCTCCTTATTTACTTTCACCTGAAAGAAAGTTGGTGTTTTTAAGAGAGAGAGAGAGAGAGAGAGAGAGAGAGAGAGAGAGAGAGAGAGAGAGAGAGAGAGAATGAGAATATAAAATTTATTTCAATTGGCATGGTCCTCAGACCTTTTCACAAGTGAGCTAGGCGGCAATGGTTGCCCAAAACCTCCCATAGTGGAGCACCTGCCTCCCTGGGTTGTGGTGAGGTGACCAGAGACCCAACTCATATGTAGAACTTGGGCTCTGGATTACCCTGATCCTGGGGCTGCCCTCACAACTCAGATTTTATTCACGTATTAAAACAAAACTGAGATGTCCTTTTTTTTTCCTTTTTAATTTTGAGATTGTAATAGCATTACAGTGTTTCTCTCTTCCCTCACCTCCTCCAAATTCTGCCATATATTCCTCATTGCTCCCTTCCAAAATTGGTGACACTTTTTTCATTGTTATTACATGTATTTATGTATGTGTATCGGTATTCCTAAATAGTATCTGCCCAATCTATATAGCATTACTTGTATGTATATTTTCGGGGCTGACCATTTGGTGTTAAAAATCCAGCTGTGCTCTTCCCTAGGGAAGACTCTTTCTCCCAATCTCAACTTTCCTTAGTTGCCTATAGTCCTTTGTGTAGGGTTGAGGCCTCATGGGCTTTCATGCATGCATTTTGGCATGTTCATCAATGTGTTTCTTGTTCAGCTCATGTTGCTGAGTCTTCATGAACATAGCTTCTGATTGGTAGATATAACTGTGGATGACTACCTGAATTATCCGTACTTTCATGCTCTTCTTGTAAAATATTTGTGCTAGCTAGTCATCCATCTATTTTAGTCCAGAATATCCAATTAATTAATTGGGCGTTTGACTAGCTGGTTTCTTTTTAGCTGACAGGTCTTTTTAAATGCTGTAGCTTTGATTTCTTATCTATAATTGGAAACCTCTTACAAAATCATTAGTCTTTTGTTTTCTTTTTAAAGGACTTATTGCATTCATTTATCTGCGTGCATTTGTGTGTGAACAGACTC
The DNA here is from genome assembly GCA_036184795.1 of Tokudaia tokunoshimensis. Lineage (NCBI taxonomy): Eukaryota > Metazoa > Chordata > Mammalia > Rodentia > Muridae > Tokudaia > Tokudaia tokunoshimensis. Next base: position 105,303,833 of record BTHU01000023.1, read on the forward strand.
AAGTGCAAATGTGTGTGCATGTGCCACAGAGAGTGTGTGGAGATCAAAGGACAACTTGTAGGAGTCAGACCTCCCTCCTGTACCCATCTTTTTTACATGGGTGCTGGGGATCAAATTTGGGTGCACACTCTTCGTGACAAGCAGTTGACTTAACATACCTGTTGTGTGATTTTTTTAAGAAACGTTCAAATATTTATCTTCTTTAATTATATGTATATGGAGTGTCTGGGTTTATCTGTGCATGTGTGACTGCAGGTACTTAAGCAGTCCAGAAGAGGCTCACTGGAGTCGGAGTCACAGGTAGTTGTGAACCACCCTGACATTGGTGCTAAGAACCAAAGGCTGGTCCTCAGTAAGAGAGAGCAGTATGAGCTATCGACCAATGAGCCATCTCTCCAGACCCCACTGCTAAGATTCTAACTCATAAGCTTCGTCTAAATGTAGCTCTGCTTGCTGGTAACTTGTGTGGCAGAACTCTGTGGCAATGTGTGGAGGTTTCTGGAAGAGTTAGCAGCTGAATTAGGAATGATTGGAATTGCTGGGTGCCTAATCTCTGAATGAGTGGGGCAGTGCTGCACTTTATAACTCCTGGGTCTCACACTATCAATAAGTCAATGAATCTTTATCCAGACTAGGCTTGCATACCTTCTTCAGAGAGGATTCGGGGGTTTTTCAGGCACTAAACCAATAAGCAGGTGGTGTAGGGTTAACTTTGTTTCTGTTTTTCTCACTCCATTTAGGGAAGTTTCAAATAGACAGGACATTTCATGCAACCAACACAAGCTTGCTCACCTGCCACACACATCAAGGCCAGGACAGTACCATATACATTACATCACTCATCAAATGTATTGAACCTATGTCCCTAAGGAAACACATGGCTACATGTGGCCAAAGATCTCTATGAATGTAGCCCAACCCAAAACCACAAACTTAAAGCATTATGAGATATTTTGGGCACCTATTTATAATTCAGCTACATGGTTCTGAAGAGTGAACTTTGTAGATAACAATGTCATGCTACAAGGGACACATCTGTACCCATATAGTTTCTTAGCAGCGGTGGGCATAGGCTAGACCTTTTCTCACAGAGTTTAATGTAGGATCTCTCGAAAGACTTACGGTTATGGAACTTAACTTCTTCTTTTGCTTCCGGGGGCTTAGAGTTATCTTATATTTAGCAGTTGAAGAATCCAAGCAGCCCTGTGAGGTGCCTGGGGTGCTGAAATCCGGGGGCCGCTGAGTGCTGCTTTCTGAAGACTGTGATAGCTCAGGATCTGAGGACAGTTCAGAGAAGCTCTGGAGAGCAGAAGAGAATAAGTGAGTCAAATCCATATAGATGCTGCCTCTGCTCTCGAAGCAGGAAATGCTTCTTCCTTGCTAACGAAGGCATAAGGAAGCTTTTTGTGGATAACTGCCCGCTTTCTCTCCCCTTTCAGTTTAAATGCCACACTTTGGTTGCTTTGTAAACGAAAATGAGAAAGAGGAAGAAATTGGGGGTGCCCCCTCTCTCAGAAAGCAACAGGGGTGCTCTGCTGCCCTCACAATTAGAACACAAGCACATAGTGGCATTTACAAGGTGGAATGCTTGTGTTTCTCTTGTCCCATGTCCCTTCTCAGTGACGGGAAGACATCTGGCTAGAAAGAGAGGCACAGCAGTCCCAGGGCCCCATTGAGTTTTACCCACCCAGGTAAACCTCTCTTTCTAGCCAGATGTCTTCCCATCACTGAGAAGGGACATGGGACAAGAGAAACACAAGCATTCCACCTTGTCCTTGTTATAGTGGGCTCCATCTCCCCAAACTATTTCGAACTGGGACACCTGGTTCCATTCTTCGGTAGGAACTTTAAAAATAGTCCCAAGGGTGATTGTGGACATAACATTTTCTACACCTCCAAGAGACATACCAGAGCTCGCTCACTCCTAAGAACCTGCACAGAAGTCAGTCACATTGAATAGCAGGTGATATGTCATCTCACTCCTGGACATCAGAAGCACATGGCGCCATGTTCCCTTTGTCTTTACCCTTATAAGTAGTGTTGCACAGTGCCAGGGACCCCTTGGCCAAAGGTAGAGTTCACATACCCCACATTTTCTATGAACACTGTGTGCAGATGCAGGGATAACCTCAGCTGCTTATCTTGCCTCTAAACATGGTCTCAGTTTCAGTGTCATGGGGCTGAGCAGTGCTAGTGATAAACTTAGATCACCTTTCTGGTTTCACCTCTAATCAAAGTGAAAGGACTATACAGAATCTATTTTGTGGGGTCAACCACACAGCACTAACAGTGGTCCTGAGATTTCCTTAACTTTTTCTTTTCTTTGTTTTGTTCTTTTTGAGACAGAGTTTCTCTGCATAGCCTTAGCTATCCTGGAACTTACTCTGGAGACCAGGCTGGCCATGAACTCAGAGACCTGCCTGCCCCATTTCCCAAGTGCTTGGACTAAAGGTATATGCGCCACCACTGCCTGGCTTTTCTTTTTTTTTTATTTATTTTATTTTATTTTTTTAATTTACATTCCAAATCACTTCCCCTTTCCCGTTTCCTCCCTCCCCGAAAGTCCCATAAGCCCCCTTCCCTCCCTCTTTTCTCCATTCAACCCCCTCTCGTTACTCTGTCCTGGCGTTCCCCTACATCCAGTCTTTCCAGGACCAGGGGTCTCTCCTTCCATCTTTTTAGAAATCTATTGATATGCGGATTGTGTCTAGGGTATTCCGAGATTCTGGGTCAATATCCCCTTATCAGTGACTGCATACCATGTGTGTTCTTTTGTGATTGGGTTACCTCACTAAGGATGATATTTTCAAGTTCTGACCATTTGCCTAGGAATTTCGTGAATTCATTGTTTTTAATTGCGGAGTAGTATTCCATTGTGTAGATATACCACATCTTCTGAATCCATTCCTCCGTTGAGGGACATCTGGGTTCTTTCCAGCTTCTGGCTATTATAAATAAGGCTGCTATGAACATAGTGGAGCATGTGTCCTTATTGCATGCAGGTAAAGTCTCTGGGTATATGCCCAGGAGTGGTATAGCCGGATCCTCCGGGAGTGTCATGCCCAGTTTTCTGAGGAACCGCCAGACTGCTTTCCAGAGTGGTTGTACCAGCTTACAATTCCACCAGCAGTGGAGGAGTGTTCCTCTTTCTCCACATCCTCGCCAACAACTGCTGTCTCCTGTGTTTTTGATCTTAGCCATCCTGACTGGTGTGAGATGGAATCTCAGGGTTGTTTTGATTTGCATTTCCCTAATGACTAAGGATGATGAACATCTCTTTAGGTGCTTCTCAGCCATTAGATATTCTTCAGGTGAGAACTCTTTGTGTAGCTCTGTACCCCATTTTTTAATAGGGTTACTTGCCTCTCTGGAGTTTAACTTCTTGAGTTCTTTGTATATCTTGGATATTAGCCCTCTGTTGGATGTAAGGTTGGTAAAGATCATTTCCCAGTTAGTTGGTTGCCGCTTTGTCTTTTTGACAGTGTCTTTTGCCTTGCAAAAACTTTGTAATTTAATGAGGTCCCATTTGTCTATTCTTGATCTTAGAGCATAAGCTATTGGAGTTCTGTTCAGGAAATTCTCCCCTGTGCCCATATGTTCAAGGTTCTTCCCTAGTTTCCCTTCTATTAGTTTCAGTGTGTCTGGTTTTATGTGGAGATCTTTGATCCACTTAGAATTGAGCTTAGTGCAAGGAGATAAGGATGGGTCAATTTACTGCCTGGCTTTTCTCAACTTCTTTATGCAACTTTCTTAAGTCATCCATTAACTTATAAACACCCTTCCCAATGTAATTTATTCAGCTGTGTCTGTTCCCTGTGTCATTTTAGTTCTTCTAAGACTTCACTATTTTCAATTAAAAGATCTAGATGTAGAAATCCTAAAAGGATACCATGCAAGTTTCTTTGTATGAAAGCCAATGTAGGATGCCTAAATGGTAAACCATACAAACCAATTTTCATTCAGTTGACCTCCCAAAACTTGCACTATGAAAACTATATAATAGCATTTTTTTTTTGCTCCAGTGACACTCATTCTAGAGTATAATAACAGAAAGATCAAGCTAAGCAAAACCCTATTGATTTCCAGATTGGGTATATACAAGAGGGAGTTCCTTCATTCCCAATCACAGTCCAAGCCAAGGAGGTATTAAACTTAACCTCAGTCACGAGTCTTCTTTTGGTAGTTCAAATTTCATTGATCTGATTACTGACCTACATCTATCCTCCAACCTGAACTAAAAAGACAAAGAAAAATCACCTGATTATGGGGCCTTGCACTCATTCAAACTAACCACCAGAAGTTCTTTTGTAGGCTCACAGTATTTTGCATGGAAATGGAAAACATTTGGATTTACATATTTCCTTAAATCTACCAGTGGGCTAAGAAATTGTTTATACTTTGGAGCTCTGGACAGTATTTCTTAGCATAGGGATCAGGAACAAACACACATCCCAAAATTAAAATCATCCAGAAGAGGGTGTTGAAAGGTGTATTTGAGGGACATATGAAGACTGGACAGTAGGTGGGGTATAGCTCAGTGGTAGAGTATGGTGTTTAGCATGTGAAAGGTCCTGAGTTCAATTCCCAGCACCCAAAACAAAATAAAAGAGACCTGGAGGATAAGAACATCAGGAGAAGGGCCTTAAAATGACTTGACAAACTCTCCAAGTGGGTATTTTAGGGCCAAGGTAGAGAACAAGAACTGACAATGGATCTAGCACATCTTCAAACCAAAGCACATGGATTTCATAAATAATCCCATCAGTCTTCTTAGAACAGGATTCAGGAATCTATGGGTTTCTTCTGGTTCCTTCTTAGGCCCCATCTCTTCCCTCAGCTATATTGTTTAGTACCTCCCTAAGAATAGTTACTGAGGAAGTCAATCATCAGAGAGCATGTATTATCCAAGAAGAACAAATTAAACCCCCTTCTAGCAAGAGTCTGAAAGAAAGGTGAGGAAAGAATGGGACTCCATTCTCTAATTCTCTTTTCCCAGCTCCTCTGTCTGTCCTCAGACCAGCTCACACTGTCTGGTCTCATGTGCAGAGTGTTAAGGTAGATAGACATGGTTTCCTTTCTTCTGTGTGTAAGAGGGGATTGAATATAGACATCCTTCCTGAGGAAGAAAGCTAAGGTTAGGGCTTCAGGCAAAGCAAAGAAAGGGGTCCCTCAGTACTGCTTGGTAGGGGACTGAACTGGACACTCTTTTGCTATTAACTAGGTTAGTGGGGGCTCTTTCGAAAACTAAAACACATTTCAATTCAATTTTTCCCTTCTGTCAAGTATCTAGACCCAGCTGGAAGCAGCTCAGTCAATAATGCACCATTAGGGCATCCTTTTAATGACTGCATCTTTTTCTCTGTGTGTTGTTAGGCTTCCCTTTCTTTCTTTGTAGTTGATAATAAGATACTGGTAAAGGGATATGAAGAACCAGCCTGGCTCCATCTTAGGTATAAAAAACATCTTATAGTAAAGATAAAATAGGTTCATTCCTGTTCATGATTAAACCTCTGTTTCTCAAGAACTGAGCTGTGTCCCACCTGTAACCTTAACTGCAAATTGTTCTGTACTGTCTGTTCCAGGGATGCCAATAATGTCTGTTTCAAAACCATCTTGCAACCCTACCTTTGTTTTAAAAGGTTTTTATGACTACCTGTTGTTATGACTACCTTGTTAGGACCACCTTGCAACCATGTCTTTGTTTCAGGAGGTCATTGTGACTAACTTGTTATACTTACGGTCTGTTCCTATAACCCCAACTGTTTTGCCCACCAAATCCCCATTTGGCACCCTCTACCCTTGAACTATCAATGCCTTGTCTTCCTCACATCCAATGCTGACCTCCTGAACCCCGCTTTAGGGGGAAGCAGCCCACACATGTCCCCCCACATGCATGCATGCACACACAAAGCTTGCATTAATTAATTGCTTACTTTAATTAATTTGGCCATGATGATTTAGGTCGCTGGTTTTTCTCCTCACATTTTTGGGATAAACAGAAATTTGGTTGGCTTCTCAGGGCAGAGGAAAGTCCTGTCTTGTATTAAGAATCGTAGGCATGCTCAATGGCACAGTCTATGAGCCCAGCAATTGAGAGGCTAAAGCAGGAGGATTTGGAGTGCATGGTCAGCCTAGGTTACATGGTAAAGGCCAACCCTTAAAAACTGGAAAACTATTAGGCTCAGGTTTCATCCAACATTTGGGGGAAAGTTGGCACTTTGGGGAAAATATATTTTGCAGCTGTCCAGGAGGGTCTGACACTGAAGGTGGGAGCCTGGGTCTATGTGAGCTGACACTGTAAAGCACACTGCCTTGGTAATGTCTCCAGAGGAAGCAGCAACTCTTGGTGGGAAGATTGTTCTCAGTAAGAGGTGTTTCTGCTAAGAGATGCTGGCACAGGGTGTGAGATTTGCTATTGACTGATGTTCCCCCTCCTTTGGGTGTGTCAAGGAAGTGTACAGCCCCATGCCTAATGGTGTCCCCTCATCTACTACTTCACTCAAATCGTTGGTACATAAAAGCTGTTGAGGCCAGCACTTTCGAAACATCAACATTCTAGGAGGTGAAGGTTTGATGTAGCCTGAATCCTCCCTTCTAACGCAATTGCTTCAATTCTTTAACTCAAATAAAAAAAAAAAGAATATGCACTATGGAGGCTGAGGATATGGACCACTGGTAAAGCATGTGTTCTATGAACATGATGCTCTGGGTTTCATCCTTAGCATGTGCACACACACGCAAACACATGGAGTTTGGAATTAAATAGCACTTAATTTGAGGTTGTGGCTATACCATTTACTGGCTCATGTTCCTTAGCCTCCTTATTGTTGATAGAGACTTTGATGTGTTGTTGCAAAGATTAAATAAGTTGATGCACGAGAAGGGCTTAGCACAATGTCTCTCACACAAGAAAACCCCCATAAATGGTAGCCGATATTTAACATGTTGGGGGTGAGATAATTGTCAGCTTCTCCGTTGTATTAGCCAATGAACGATGTCATTGTTACTGTTGGACCTTGGTTGTTCAAATGCATAGGACTGCTAAAGGTCACATGTTTCAGTGAAAACTGCTATGGATTTGGGGCAGGATCCCAGGTTCAAGTCCCAGCTTTATCTTTGATCAGCTATGTGGCTGTGTCCAAATAATTTCACCTCTCTGAACCCCACTTGTTTTATCTATAAAGGGCACAATAGTGTCTTTTCTTTTATATCTTTAAAGTCTTATAGAGAGAGAGCAAAGTGCTTTGTAAACTGGCAATTTCCACATGATAATTGGAAGGTGTTATTATACTCTCTTCTGATTTATCACATGAATTTAACAAGGACTGCTCATTAAGAATGAATTAATTATGAAGAAAGCCACCCAGAATAACATAAGAATTATAGTCAGAAGGAATTGTAGTCAGGAGGAATTGTAGTCAGAAGGAATTGTAGTCAGAAGGAACTGTAGTCAGAAGGAAGCAGTCAGGCAGCAATCTAAAGAACTCCACTAGCCAACATGATGGAAAACCTTCAGACAACCTAACCTAGAACATGTTAACATAGAAACCATTATCCTTCAATGGAACCAAGACTGGGCTCTTTAATCAGCTGTGACCTTCACCTGTTCCACACCGTTCACAAGTGTAAAAATTTATTTGGTCCTGTGTGCATGATGACATGCATTTTCATTTTAAACAGGGTTCTGAAAAAATGTTCTATTCGTGCGGTTCTCTTATGGCTTGTGATAGCCAAGGTTCTGGGAATGGCAGGGTGCTGGGAAGCATTAGGCGGGGAGGGGGGGTCCCCTGGTTAAAGTATGAGGTGACTTAAGCCCTGCTCAGCCCAACTATCTAGAGAGATACCTGTTCATCCTCACTGCCTTTCTCACCAAATGTGTAGAACTGAGTCTGGTCCAGATTAGAGGCTGAAAACAGCAGGATCGAGAGTAATCTAGGAGAAAGCCACGTGCTTTGCCGACTGGAGTGGAAACACACCAGGCACCTCACTCGCTACCTAAGGACTTGTGTGGAGGGAAGAAACTGTGGTGGCAACTGCAAAAGTAAGGCCTTTCAACTCAATCCCAGGAGATTCTGAGAAAGCTAGCACTTAGGGCTGTAATTGGTGGCATGCATTCTCCTCTTCCGCCAGTAGAGGGCAGCAGCTCAGAGAAGAAAGAAAGCAAGGAAATTGCGTCAAAGCAGAGATTTGGTCATTGTTTACTCTGACCTGTCTGGATGTTTTCTTCTACTCTGCTTAATTCCCTTCTTGTTGTTTGTTGAGAAGGCAATGAGAACTGGATTGTGCGGAAATATTTGGGTACAAGAGTAAGGGGCCATATATCTGCCGAGCCATCTATCTGCTTAAAGAATCATTCACCAAGGCCAGTTTATCTCCTGGATGCCAATGAGATTTGTATCCTTAGAAGCCACTGCTGCTGCCTTTGCCGCCAACAGCACTCCCTGTGGATTCACTATAGTGAAGTAATAGGTCTGGGATCATGGCAGAAAGAGCACAAAGAGAATTGTTCTCATCTGGGAACACTTAGGAATTACACTGCAATACCAAAAGACTCAACTTCTACCTGACAGCCCAAGAACTACTTTCTGTTAAACCTGACTCAACTCAGTCCAATTTGAGGGACTGTGTTTTGTTTTTGAGACATGAATATCCACATCAAGAGATGAATGGCTAACAAAATCGTAACACCTACAAACGAAGGACAACCATTCAGCCACAACTAGGACTGGAGCTCTGATACCTGCTGCAACATGGATGAACTTCAAAACCAATATGCTAAGTGAGAAAGAGCTATCTGGAAAGACCTCATTATCATTCGTTCTACTGATATGAGATACATCAAATAGGTAAATGAAGGCAAAGAAATTCAATTAGTGTTATCAGAGGTTGATTAGACGATTGCAATAGGGAGTCACTGCTTAACAGGTATTGGGTTTCCATTTGGGAGAACCAAACAAATGCTGGAAGTAGAGAGTGGTGGTAGGTGGGTGTAATTCCAGTGAACCGAACTCTAAAACGGTTTGTATGCATACTTTCATGTTAGCCACATTTGCCCGAAAAAGAAAAAAAAGTTATCTAAACCCTCCCAGCAACTCAGACCTCCCATCCCAATTCATCTGATTTAGTGGCGTTTGGCAGAAGATAGTCATAACCCAATTCCATAAATTAATGATTTTCTATCTACTTACTGTCCGTCTGTGCTTTTATTTGGGTCTAATCTAATTTTTGGCATATGTAGCATATGTAAATTTGCTTTTCTTCATACAATCTTTTTTTTCCAGTGCTGGGATTTGAAGTCAAGGCCTTGCAAATACTAGGCAAGAGCAGGGTCACTGGCTACATTTAGCATCAAAATAGAGTTATGTTCTGACTGGCTAGTTACTTTCATTATAAAGTATGTTTCTGTTTACTCTTAGTTCCCAGTACAAAAGGCTCCAAATTCTAAATTCATCTAGGTTCACAACAACCAATTAAGGTAAACACAAATTTGACAACAGAACTGTTAATATGATTACAGTCAACTAATTTGCCAATTGTTAATGGGTAGTATTTTGGTTGGCAGATTTAACCATCCAAAACATATATGCATGCACACCCAACTGACTTTCATTAATGCTAGACACTTATGAAATAATATTGCATTGCCTAAGCTCTGAATATTTTATTTTAAAATGTACAGGGTTTGGCTTCAGTTAAAGAAGCTCTATTTTAATTTTCATAAAGATAACTGAACATATCCACAAACTATTATATATTTCTGAAAAAAAGTCTTCTATTATTTATGACCTAACTTGGTGATTATGTGGTTTGTAAAACCGAATGGAAAATGTAAACCATGATTCAAGTCAAAAGCCAAGAATGGCAATTTCTTTTCCAAAGTGACACTCTAGTTTGTCCCTGGAGTTGAGATATGGCAAGAGAATATAGAACAAGAAAGTATATCTATCCCTGAGAGTAGAACTAATATTTACCTTCCTTGGTGTTGATGAACAGTGTGAAGACCTTCTGGAGCTCTTGGGTGTCCAGTCACTGGTAAAGAGTTTTTCCAAGTCCTGAGAGACTTTCTCAGATCGGGTAATACGTGGGCTGGTGCTGAGTCCCCGTGAGCGCAGAGATTGGATCTGTTAAAAGAGAGAACGGAAGAGGTTCAAACGTGGGTGTTTTCCCCTAGGATACTGGTATTCTTTTTGTTCCTTAACTGGTGAAAGAAGTCAAAAAGAAAAAAATGATATATATAAAAAATGTCATAATGAAATCTAGAAATATGTATGATAAATGCTAGTAAGGACTGGGAGATGTCTCAGTAGGTAAAAGTGCCCAGCATGCAGAGATGAGGATCTGAGTTCAAATTCCTAAAACTCGTAAAATTAATATGGGCTACAGAAGTAATCACACTGCCTTAATGACAAATGGGAGTCAGAGACAGGAGAATCTCTGGAAATTTGCCCGTCAGGTAGCCTGATTTATACAATAGAAAAACAGTAAAGAGACCCAGTCTGAAACAAAGGAGGTTAAAAGGTGAGAATCAATATCTAAGGGTGTGAGTTTGTCCTCTGACTTCTACAAACATGACATAAAGTGTGCACACTCACAATTGCATGTTTGTGTGTGTGTGTGTGTGTATGTGTGTGAACGATGCCCATGAAGCCTCCACAGGTTAATGTTTATACTGAAGACACTGTGTGGTGTTTTGAATAAGAATGACCCCATGACTTTTGAAGTTGGATAAATACATTTTACATTATGCTTTGGCTACAAGCCAAAGGAGTGAAATGTGGTGATTTGAATAGATTTGGTCCCCATAGATTCATGTGTTTGAGTGCTTGGCCCATGGGGAGTGACAATATTAGGAGGTGTGACCTTGTTGGAATAGATGTAACTTTGTTGGAGGAAGTGTGTCACCATGGGGACAGGCTTTGAGGTCTTAAATGCTCATCTATGCCCAGTGTGAAATCAAGACTCAGGCTGTTGCCTATGGATCAAGATATAGACCTCTCAGCTCCTCCAGCACCTTGCCTCATACTGCCATGTTTTACACCATGATGATTATGGACTGAACCTCTGAAACTGTAAGCCAGCTCCATGCATGGCCCAATTGGCTCATATATTTGAATGCTTAGTCATCAGGGAGTGGAATATATATATATTCATGTGTGTGTTGGGGGGGTTAGGAATTGGTTCTAATGCTTTGGATTTTTTTAGATATATTCTTTATTTACATTTCAAATTATTTCCCCTTTCCTGCCCCCCCAAAATCCCATAAGCTATCCCCCCTCTCCCTGTTCTCTGGTCAACCCCCTCCCGCTTCCCTGTCCTGGTATTCCCCTACACTGCAGCATCAAGCCTTTCCAAGACCAAGGGCTTCTCCTCCCTTTGATGTCCAACAAGGCCATTCTCTGCTGCCTATGTATCTGGAGCCATGGGTAACACCATGTGTATTCTCTGGTTGATGTTTTTGTCTCTGGGAGCTCTGGGGGGTACTGGGTGGCTCATATCGTTGTTCCTCCTATGGTGCTGCAAATCCCTTCAGCAACTTGGGTCCTTTCTCTAGCTCCCCCATTGGGGTCCCTGTGCTCAGTTCAATGGCTGGCTGAGCGTGTCCCCGTCTGTATTTCTCATGCACTAGCAGAGCCTCCCAGGTGACAGCTATATCTGGCTCTGGTCAGCAAGTACTTATAGGCATTGATAATAGTGTCTGGATTTTGTAACTGTATATAGGATGGATCACTAGGTGGGGTAGTCTCTGGATGGTCTTCCCTTCAGACTCTGTTCCACATTTTGTCTCTGCATCTCCTTCTGTGAATATTTTGTTCCCCGTTCTAAGAAGGACCAGAGTATCCATACTTTGTTCTTCCTTCTTCTTGGGTATCATTTGATCTGTGAATTGTGTCTTGGGTATTCCGAGCTTCTGGGCTAATATCCACTTATCAGTGAGTGCATACCATGTGTGTTCTTTCACGATTGGGTTACCTCAGTTAGGATGATATTTTCCAGTTCCACCCACTTGCCTAAGAATTTCGTGAGTTCATTGTTTTTAATTGCTGAGTAGTATTCCATTGTGTAAATATACCACATCTTCTGTATCCATTCCTCCGTTGAGGGACATCTGGGTTCTTTCCAGCTTCTGGCTATTATAAATAAGGCTGCTATGAACATAGAGGAGCATGTGTCCCTATTACATGCTGGAGAATCCTCTGGGTATATGCCCAGGAGTGGTATAGCAGGATCCTCCGGGAGTGTCATGCCCAGTTTTCTGAAGAACCGCCAAACTGATATCCAGAGTGGTTGTACCAGCTTGCAATCCTAATTTAGCTCCCAAAGCCACCTTCCAAACCTGAGGGTCCCTGCCCCTCCCCTACTGGCTTCAATTGGTAATAAAGAATGGTCATATAGCCAATGGCTGGGCAGGGAGACAGAGGCAGGACTTTTAGATTAGGTAACAAGGCAGCAAAGATAAACCATGAATTTAGAAAGTATTAAACAAGGAATACCAGAGGGGGATGTTTGCTAGCCACGGGGAGGTTTAGAAGTTCCCAGACTTTGAGCTAGTCAAGGCATATCAAAATTTCCTGGCGTCTATGTGTTTCATTCGTGAATCCAGAACTCTTGGGCAGGTGTAGTGCATGCGCAACCCACCGGGAACCAAGGCCGATTAACTAATTCACCATATATAGGTAGATAGGTAGGTAGATAGATAGATAGATAGATAGATAGATAGATAGAGATAGAGATCTGAAAAATTGACTCAAGAAGGAAATTCCTGCCTTCCTACCTTCATGTCTAATATGTATTTAAACCAAAGTCCAGCAAGAAGTTTTGGTTTTGACTCTGGGTTTCTGCACATGTTTGCCAATCCCCAATGTCCAAAACTAGAAGAGGAGGGAAAGAATACAGAGAGCAGGACCTAAGCTGCTTCTTTCCAAATATAAGAAACAACCTGGGACCCTCCAAAATGAACCAGAGACCTGGAAGGTGAGAGACTCTCAGGACTCAGAGGGAGGGACCTTAGATGAAATGCCCAACAGTAGGGAGAGTGAACTTATAGATCCCACCTCCAGCAGGAAGACAGGGCATCAAATGAGGGAGGGGGGTTGCTATCACACAGTCACAACTCTGACCCATAATTGCTCCTATCGGAAAGAACTGCAGGGATGGAAATGGAGAAGAGCCTGAAGAAAAGAAGGTCCAGAGACAGGCCCAAAGTGAGATCCAGCTCAAGGGGAGGTCCCAAGGCCTGGCATTATTACTGAGGCTATGAAGTGCTCACAAAAAGGGATCTAGCATGACCACACTCTGGAAGACCGAACAAGCAGCTGAAAGAGTCAGATGCAGATATTTGCACCAATCAATGGACAGAAGCAGCTGACCCCTGTTGTTAAATTAAGGAAAGGCTGGAAAAAGCAGAAGAGGAGGGAGACCCTGTAAGAGGACCAGCAGTCTCAACTAACCTGCTCCCCCGAGATCTCTCAGGCACTGGACCACCAAACAGGCAGCATGCACCAGCTAACATATAAGGCCCCCAACATATATACAGTAGAGGACTGCTGGGTCTGGGTTCAGTCAGAGCAGGTGCAACTAACCCTCAAGAGACTGGAGGCCCCAGGGAGGTTAGAGGTCAGGTGGGGTGGGGAGGAGGTATGGAACGTGGAACAGTTGGAGGGTGGGCGGCGGCAGGGGAATAAAATATGGAGTGTAAAAAATTAATTAATTAATTAAAATAAATTAAAATAAATGCCTTAAAAGAAGGGGAAAAAAGAAACAACCTGTGACACTTCATGGCCATGAGGGAGCAAGGGGTATAATTACAGGCATGCAAAAGCTGGTGTTGCTATTTGGGACTGAACAGTAGAAAGTAGAGGAGAATAGATTTTCCCTAATGTGCTGCAAGAAGACAACAATCCACTAACACTAGGGGCCCCCAGCAACAGAGCCACATCCTCTGCTGATTTCCTCCATGCTATCTTCCCCACCCTTCAAGATTTAAGCACCCAGCAGAATTTGCACACACTGGATAAACCAGTCAGTCATGTGACATCTCAAGCACATGTCAGAAATAAACCCAACTTATTTTGTGCCAAGTACAAAATTAACATGGGCCCATAAGCGTGTGCTATGTCTGGACAGCGGTAAAGAATTAAAGCACCTTAGAAAGTGGGTAATAGCAAGCCTGTGAGTTTTGAGGATAACACACCTGAAACACATTCCTAAATCAACAATGTTCTAGTTTGGTGGCCCTGAATAGTTTCTTTTAAAAACATTTATTGCATGTATTTATGTTTATTTTATATGTGTAAGCATTTTGCCTGCATGTACTTCTGTGCACCATGTCCCTGGTGCCAATGGAGGCCAGAAGAAGATATTAGGTCCCCTGGAACTGGAGTTACAGATGAGTATAAACTATCATGAGGTGCTGGGTATCAAATCTGGGTCCTCTGGAAGAGCATCTAATGCTCTTAACCCCTGAGCTATCTCTCCAGTCCCTTGAATGACTTCACTCAATCCTCATAACCAAGTTTTTGAGGAAGATATTAATAACATTGAGGATGAGGAAAGGAAGGCTCATAGAAGTTAAATAGCTAAAGCATGGTCTTACACCTAGTAAGTGGAAGGACCAGAATTCAAGCATAGATCTGTGTGGTAGTTTGAATGAAAATGGGCCCCTTATGTTCATAGAGAGTGGCACTATTAGGAGATGTGGCTTTGTTGGAGTAGATGTGCCCTTGTTGGAGGAAGTGTATTGCTAAAAGTAGGCTTTGAGGTTTCAGAAGTTCAAGTCAGGCCTAGTGGCTCACTGTCTCTTCCTGTTATCTGCCAATGCAAATGTAGAACTCTCAGCTCCTTCTCCAGCAACATGTCTGCCTCCATGTGGCCGTGCTTCCCACCAGTGCGAAAATGGACTAAACATCTGAAACTGTAAGCCAGTCCCGATTAAATGTTTTTCTTTATAAGAGTTGCTTTCATCACAGTGTCTCTTCACAGCAATAGAAACCCTAACTATGACAGCAGCTAATACCAAGGAGTAGGATACAGTTGTGATAGTACTGACCACACTTTTGTTTGGAGGAATGTGTGGGGAATTTGGATTAGAAAAGCATCTGAATCTTGAACACATGGGCACAGGGGAAAATTTGCTGAATAGAACACCAATAGCTTATGCTCTAAGAACAAGAATTGACAAATGGGACGGACCTCATAAAACTCCAAAGCTTCTGTAAGGCAAAGGACATGGTCAATAGGACAAAACGGCAACCAACAAATTGGGAAAAGATCTTTACCAATCCTACTTCTGATAGAGGGCTAATATCCAAGGTATACAAAGAACTCAAGAAGTTAGGCTCAAGAGAGTCAAATAACCCTATTAAAAATGGGGTACAGAGCTAAACAGGGAATTCTCAACTGAGGAAACTCTAATGGCTCTAAAGCACCTAAAGAAATGTTCAGCATCCTTAGTTATCAGGGAAATGCAAATCAAAACAACACTGAAATTCCACCTCACACCAGTCAGAATGGCTAAGATGAA
Organism: Tokudaia tokunoshimensis; assembly: GCA_036184795.1. Classification (NCBI taxonomy): domain Eukaryota; kingdom Metazoa; phylum Chordata; class Mammalia; order Rodentia; family Muridae; genus Tokudaia; species Tokudaia tokunoshimensis. The sequence goes on from BTHU01000023.1 coordinate 105,319,353, forward strand.
AAACTCAGGGGACAGCAGATGCTGGAGAGGATGTGGGGAAAGAGGAACACTTCTCCATTGTTGGTGGGATTGCAAGCTAGTAAAACCACTCTGAAAATCAGTTTGGCGGTTCCTCAGAAAATCAGACATAGTACTTACTACCTGAGGACCCAGCTATACCACTCCTGGGCATATACCCAGAAGATGCTCCAACATGCAATAAGGACACATGCTCCACTATGTTCATAGCAGCCTTATTTATAATAGCCAGATGCTAGAAAGAACCCACATGTCCTTCAACAGAGGAATGGATACAGAAAATGTGGTATATATACACAATGGAGTACTATTCAGCTATTTAAAACAATGAATTCATGAAATTCTTAGGCAAATGGATGGAACTAGAAAGTGTCATCCTGAGCGAGGTAATCCAATCACAAAAGAATGCACATGGTATGCACTCACTGATAAGTGGATGTTAGCCCAAAAGCTCAAAATAAACAAGTTACAATTCACAGACCACAGGAAACTTAAGAAGAAGGAGGATTGAAGTGGGGGTGCTTGGGCTCTTCTGAGAAAGGGAACAAAATACCCACAGGAGCAATAAAGGAGACAAAGTGTGGAGCAGAGACTGAAGGAAAGGCCACCCAGAGACTGCTCTACCTGGGGATTCATCCTATAAACAGTCACCAAACCCGACACTATTATGGACAAGAAGTGCATACCAAAAGGAGCATGTCATGGTTGTCTCTGGAGGGGCCCTGCCAGAGTCTTACACATACAGAGGCAGATGCTAACAGCTAACCATTGGACTGAGTGTGGGGTCCCCAAGGGAGGGTTTGGAGTCAGGAGGAGCTGAAGGGATTTACAGCCCCATGGGAAGAACAATGATGTCAGTCACCCAGATGCCCCAGGACTCCCAGGGACTAAACCATCAACCAAGGGGTACACATGGTTCCAGCCAAAAATGTGGCAGAGGAATGCCTTGTCGGGCATCAGTGGGAGGAGTGGTCCTTGGTCCGATGAAGGCTCAATAGATGCCCCAACAAGGGGAGATTGAGGGGGGGGGAGTGGGAGTGGGTGGGGGGGTCATATACTTGGAGGCAGGGGGTGGGAACAGGAGTTGGGGGTTTTCGGGGAGGGGGGACACCAGGAAAGGTTTTAGCATTTGAAATGTAAATAGAAAAAAGAATTAAAAATAAAAAAAAATTAAAAAAAAGAAAAAATTCCCTGGAAACCAAAAAAAAAAAAAATTATCCAACACAATTCTAGGAACACAATTCTAGCCCAGCTAACTGATTTTAGCTACTGTTAAACTGTTTGCTTGTGCAAAAACCTCCCCATGCAGCTGCAGAGCGAGATACCAGGATATGGGTTTTTGTTTTTATTTTGTTTTGTTTTGTTTTATTTGCCTTTAAAGGCATATTGCTCTAAATGCCTAGGGCTACACTCCAGTCCCCCAAATACCTGATACCTCAGTGTAGTCCCAGTGTCTGAAATAAAAAACTTTCAATTGGCAAAAAAAAAAAAAAAAAAGAAAGAAAGAAAGAAAGAAAAAGAAAAAAAAGAAAAGCATCTGAATGCTTTAAGTTGGGGCTTAATGGGCAGAAGCATAGAAGACAATGGCGCTGGGTATGATTTGAACTGGGGACAGGGGGAGGGCTGGCTTAGAGGCTTCAGAAGAGAAGAATATTGGTATGTTGCTTAGAAATCATTCTTTTGATATTTTGGTGAAAACTATGGCTGCTTTTTGCCCTTGTCCAAAGAGTCTGCCTGAGGCTAAGTTGAAGAGTTTTGGATTGATTGCTTTGGCAGAGGACATTTCCAAACAACCTAGTGTTGCCTGTGTTGCATGGTTACTGAAGGCCAGTCTTATGCAGCTCCATACTGAAAAGAAGCAAGCTGGGCAAGGACAAATACAGTCGGAGGAATAGTGTCAGAAAAAGTGGAGGAAAAGGGGGGGGGCACTAGAAAGTGTAAACAGATTCAAGAAAAACCTGATTCTAAGTGGAATGAAAGGAGGGGTGAGCTCTGAGCAAAACTCCACTCAGCTAAGCTTCCAATTTGCAAAAATGAATTAAAGAAAAATGAAAAGGAATTAAGGGAACGCTTAGAGCCAGGTGTGGTGGTGCACACCTTTGATGCCAGAACTCAGAAGGCAGAGGCTAGTGGGTCTGAGTTCAAGGCTAGCCTGGTCTATTGAGCAAGTGCCAAGACAGCTGGGCTTAGGCAGGGAAAGATACCATCAAAAAAACCAGAAAGCTGGGGAGGGAGGAAACGGGAAAGGGGAAATGATTTGGAATGTAAATAAAAAAACTTAGAAAAAAACCCAGAAAGCTGGTGAAGATGTCATTGAAAGAAGGGTTCATATTCCATCTCCAGCAAGCAGCAGACCTTGGCAACTTTGGCCACATGGTTCTGGCTTTAGAGTCAAGGGGCTATGGAATCTCCCTCCAAGATTAGGGAAATCCACTGAAACCAGGCATGTGTCAGGGGTGTCCCTACATGGAAGCCCAGAGAGGCCATTGTGTGAAGCTATGAAGGTGAAGCCTGGGCTGTCTTGTAGATCCAGAGAAGTTGGACTATGATATGGCTACAAGCCTATGGGGACCAGGGAGTAAAATGTGGTGGTTGGAATGAAAATGGCTGACATAGGCCCCTAGGGAGAGGCACTATTAGGAGGTGTGCACTTGTTGGAGTATGTATGGCTTTTTTGGTGCAAGTGTGTCACTGGGGGCAAACTTTGAGGTTTCAGATGCTCAAGTCAGGCTCAGTGTCATTCTCTTCTTCCTGTTGCCTATCAAGCCAGAACCATGCCTGCCTGTACACTGTCATGTTTCCCACCATGATGATAATGGACTAAACCTCTGAACTGTAAGCCAGTCCCAATTAACTGTTGTCCTTTATAAGAGTTGGCATGGTCATGGTGTCTCTTCACAGCAATAGAACTCCTAACTAAAACAACCTGCCTTTGTGACTTAGCTGACCATGCTACACATATTTCCATGGTATAACCTCAGTAAATTTGAAGCCTGGGGCCCAGATTCCACAGCTGGAAGAATAGTGGCCCCAAGATCCACTCAAAGCTGCAAGGGTACCACTTCTTGTGACTCTAGGCAAAGTTCTGGAAATAGGAGATCTCTGTGGAGAGAGAGAAAAGCTTGGCGGGTGTGGGGGTTGGCATGCTAACACATAGATAGTAAACTGCCCACTATCAAAATAATGATGGTATCCTTGGATGTGACTAAAAAAAAAAACACACGACAGCCAACACTATGTGCTGGCCATGTTACATAGTTAAATGCCTATTTATATATTGTATTATTTTAGATTTGATAGCCCTGTGAGATAGAATTAGTTGATAATCAAGATCAAATTCCTCCCTCTTTTGAGGAGGGATCAGGATAGAAGAATAGTGTCTAATTAGACTGAGGTCAGATTCATTGTTACCTTCCGTGATCTGCTTCTCAGGGGCTCTGGAGAAGAGTGTAGCTTGCCTGGTGCTTTTTCTGGCTCAGAATCCAAACAGAAAACGCTGTCAAGGGATATGGCCTTGGCTCCCATGCCCCTCTTGGGCCTATGTGGAAAGGAAAAGTCTTGTGAAAGCAATGCAGGGGATTAAGGAATAAATTGAAGGGCGAGGTATTTTCATGACATAGATACCAGAGAGATCTCAGAAGGATGCAGAGATGCAGGTGTGCTGACACAGAAAGTCATCTCTGAGATGGAGAGTGAGAATCAAAAAGAGTATGGACCCATTCAACACACACGCATCTCACACACACACACACACAACACACACACACATGCACATACACACAGACACACCCACACTCATATACACACATATACATGTGCATACATACATATATACATATATATAAGTTCATGTTCAGAAAAATGTCTGGGAGGTATCTGTCAGACTACTAGTGGTGAGTCCCTCTGAGGAAAGGCCCAAAAGAAATGAGAGGGATTTTCATTATATGCCTTGTGCTTTTGAATATTTTTAATGTTTAAAAATTATTTGTGTATGCCTTAGTTGCGGTTCATAGTCATCATAAAAGCAATGAGGACTTGGAGAGAGAAGAGAGAACGGAGAGATGATGTAATTATATCACAATCTCCAAAAATAAAAGAAATAGTTAAATTGTATATGTTTTACAGGCAAATGCTACTGAGATGATTTAGTCATCATACAATTTGTCCATATAGCATACAACTCTGTAGTAACAATCTTGAGAAATGAAAGGGTTATTAAAAAGCTTTCACACTCAAATTTCCCTTGAGTGTTTTTATTTTGATTTTTTTTGAAATTCAAGTATTTGCCCAGATACTTACTGTCTTTCCTTTTTTTACATGTATTTATTTATTGTGTGTGTGTCTGTCTGTCTGTCTGACTGTCTGTCTGTCTATCTGCCTGTGTACATGCTTGCCCACATATATATGTCAGAGAAAACAACTTCAGGGAGTCATATCTCTCCTTTCACCATGTAGGTCCCTAGAATGGTACTCAGGTTGTAAGCTTAGCAGCTTTACGCACTGAGCTATCTAACAGGCCCCAAGATATAGGGGCTTTTTTCTTAGTTATTTTTTCCCTTGTTTATAAAACCTTAAGGATACATCTATCTTATTTTCCGAAGCATTCCTATGTACTATTCATGTGTACCCTCCCCAGATCAATTAGAAAGGCTTTCCATTTAAGAATGGGACCAGCTTGATCTCACCTGTGTGTTGAAACAACTTGGAGAAGTGTTAGAAATGAAAGAACAGCAAATGGCACGAAAGTCACCCTCAGGGACATACAAGTGTAGATGCATGCCAATGTGAATGGGGATGATGAGGGTACTTGTGTAAGAAACAAAGGAGTGGAAGGAGAGAAGACAGGAAGAGAGTGAGCGCCAGCAGCAGGCCCTCTGTTTTGCTGCATCTCAAGTTGCCTCAAAGGGAGTTCCTTCTTACATGAACTTGTCACGACCTCATGTTCAGAGCCCAAATCCTGACAGCTTCACAACAGGGCACTTGTCCTATAGCCCCAGCTGCTTCTCTAGTCACCATTTCATGATGGTTGCTTTAAGCACAGTCTCTTTTTTTCTTTTTGATTAAAAAAAATCTGTTCTTTTAAAATTTTACTTATTTACTTTATTCTTTGAAAATTTCATACAATATATTCTATATTCTTTCATTTATTTTCTTTTTATGTTAAAATATTATTACATCATTTTCCCCTCCCCCATCTTTCCTTTAACCCTACCATGCCTGCTCCCTGTCAAATTCATGGCCCTTTTCTTTAATTATTGTTACATATATAAATAAATATATGAATAAGTAGAAAAACATAACCTGCTAAGACCATTTCCTGTTGTGTGTGTTTTCAGGGTTGACCACTTGGGATTCAATAACCAAACAGTATTTACTCCACACACACACACACACCCCCAACTCTCACTATTCTTTCCCACTTCTCCCTCTCCTCTTCATGTCCCCCTTTTAAATTCACTGTCTCCAGTTAGTGTTTCCAATATACACGAGGGGGTGGAGCCATCCACTGGTGTTAGGATTCTGTCTAAGCTCCACCCCACAGTTACCTGGCAACAGGCAGGTAGGTCTGGCCCACTATAAAAGGGGCTGCTTGCCCCTCCTCTCTCTCTTAGTCTCTTATCCTCTTGTTCTCTTGTTTCTCTCTTGCCCTCTTGGGCTCTTCCCTTCCCCCCTCCCTTTCCCCCCTCTCTCCACGTGGTCATGGCTGTCCTCTACTTCTCTACTCTCTCCCACTCTGTGTCTTTCTCTGTCTCTACTCTCCCCTTAACTCTTCTCCCCATGCCCTGAATAAACTCTATTCTATGCTATACTGGTGTGTGTGTGGTCCCTCGGGGGGGGGGGAAGGGGTGCCTTGGCCTGGGTCTGCTGAGACACCCTCTTTCCCCACATGCCCGTGAAACATATTTTTATGCCTATTTCTCTTTTTATGACCACAACATTGGTGCAGTAACTTGGCTCCAGAAACTCTGCAGGTTTACATCCCACCTCAGCTACCACAAGAGATCCATGCTCGCTAGCCCAGATCTGGTAAGCTCCCCATCCCCAGCTGGTCAGAGCAACTGTCCGCATGGTCCTAGGTATTTCTTGAACTCAGAGCTACCCCTGTGCTGCCCTGGCTGAGATTTCTCTCTCCTCTTTCTCGAAGCTGAGAATTCCAGGCCGGGCCTGAATACCCGCTTGGGTCTTGCCCTTGGGCCAGTCTGTTGTCGTCCCTTAGACTTTCCCCCTCTCCCCTCTCTCATTTGCGGCCTGCTGGTTCAGCTGCCTGAAAAGGCGGTCTGGCTCCCCCATGCCAGGGACTCTGCTGTCTTCCTCCCCCTCCTCGCTTTCCGATCTGCATTTGTCTCCCCCAGACTGGCAGCTTGTGCTCAGCTCCCTCAGCCCACAGCATGGTGCCCCATGGCCACAAGCACGTTGCTAGGATACCAAACTCACTATTTGCACCATTACTTTTCCCCCACCCACTGCAGGCCTGACTGCTGGTAGGAAGTTCCACTCCACTGTGGCACAGGCCCACAAACCTGACCTGCAGCACTGCTGCCCACTCCCACACACGCAAGAGAGCTCCCACAGGAGTGGCTGCCACCCAGCCCCTAGCCTCTGCCATGTGGGTTACACAGTCAGATGGGCCCAAACCAACCACTCAGTCCCACATTTTCTGCTGCCAGACTGCGGAACCTCACAAACACACACCAACATATTGATTGATAAGGAGTTTCTCCAGTTGGCAGGAGGAACCCTATATGCCCAGATAGTGCCCGACCAGCCTCTTTTGGGCTAAGGTGTTGGCTTTCAATGGCCTAGTTCTTAAGACCAGCCTCCTGACTGACCTATGAGGTAGGACACAGGCCCTTGGGTGTCCTCCCTTCCCAAAAACAAATCATAAATCCCTTCAGCTCTTACAGCCATCAAAAATTCCTGGACCAGGTTGAATTGAAGGCGATTCCAGGATACATCACTGCCTTGGCCCATGGAAATTCACATGATGACCTGAATTTCCAGCTTGTCCGTACAGCCTGTTATTGAGCAGTCCTCTAGGATGCTGGTATGGATTGTTAAGTAACTACCCTCCCACCCAATGGGTGCTAAATTGTCTTTGATCATATATTTTAAGGAATCTTCACACATACTGCCAGCAGTCTGGTAAATGAAAAGGGGCCCAAGCACTTATCTACCCTTGCTCCCCATTCCTGGCCTGTTCTCATTGCTTTCATACTCAGTTTATGTCGCAGACCTAAATCTGCCTGGACAAACTCATTTTCTGTCACCATGATTTTATGCCACTTCTGTCAGCTCTCTTATTCTGGTAAACACTTCTTTACTAATACAAAATATACTCTTCTTTCCCTACACAACCTGTCAAAGTTAAGATTATCATTCTTATCCTGTCTTAACTACTGCCATTCTATCTCTCGCTCAATCTTGTCAGAAGTTTGTTAATTATTAGATTTATGAGAGACAGAATTCCCACAATCCTCTAACAGTTTCTCCCACGAGGTCTCAGAAGATGTGGACACTACTACAGGATGCTGCCTAGATTGTGTGTGATAGGATAATCACTGAAGAACACAGTGGACAAAACCGGATACTCTTGAGTCATGATTTAGCTAAACCAAAGTAAGCCATTTCTCATGTTATGCCTATCAATTCCACAGAGAAAAAACATCTCCTGTGCTTGAAAGACAGACTGACATCCCAAATTGCCATGGAGGGCATGGAGACCACAAAAACTGTTGGCTACTGGACTCTGACATTTTTAAAATAATATTAACTGCTAAATTATTGTTTCTTCCTCAGACTTCTTACTACATTGACGGCTAGACAGTTATCTCCTTACCTAAACTGTTTCCATTAATTAAATGTGTCATATTTCCTCTTCTGGCTTTGCCACTGTCCTAATATTATCTGAGTTCCTATAAATTTGCCTAACAAAATAGCCCACTATAAGATCCTACTTTTAATCTTGTTCCTTCTGCTCCACAAAAGACTCATCTTAAAGATGTTGTTATCTCTTTTATAAACTTATAAGCTACAGGAAACCTACTCAGATCTACCTCTCACGGACCAAATAGGCTCCATCCAGATAAGTACACCTGCCCAATCTATTCCAGAGGGTGGGATTCCTCTGGGTTTCAATTGTACACCTTAAGATAAATTTTTCTTTCTCCCAAACGTACTTAATTTTATTCTCTACCTATAATAATGTGTTTCAACATCTTGTCAAGTCCAGGCACTTACTACACTCAGGACAGCTCCAAAGAAGAAACCTTCAGATGCTCCAATCTTCTCTTAGACACAGACCTGTTCTTCTGACCTACCTCAGACGGCTCCACAGTCCCTGAACAGCAAGGAAGCAGTCAATTCTTGTAAGTCTGGACAAACATCCCCCATACCCATTTTTCTAGGATCCCCAGAGACATATTGCCCCAATGTCAGCAGGAAGCAGCCAGATATCACGACAACCCTATTCCTGCTTCACCATCACCTCTAATTTATTCTTTTTTAATTAAGCCAAAATGGGGGAAAGTTAGGATTCTGTCTAAGTTCCACCCCACCTGGCAACAGCTAGGTAGGTCTGGCCCACTATAAAAGGGGCTTCTTGCCCCTCTTCTCTCTCTTGCCTCTCTTACTCTCTTAGTTTCTCGCTTGCCCTCTTGGACTCTTCCCTTCCTCCTTCCCTTTCCCCCTCTCTCCACGTGGTCATGGCTGACCTCTACTTCTTTACTCTCTCCCTCTCTCTGCCTTTCTCTGCCTCTATTATCCTCTTAACTCCCCTCCCTATGCCCTGAATAAACTCTATTCTATACTATACTGTTGTATGTGTGGTCCCTTGGGGAGAAGGGATGCCTCAGCCTGGGTCCCCTGAGGCACCTCCTTCCCCCACACACCCATAGAACATGTTCTTATGCCGCTTTCTCTTTTTATGATCACAACAACTGGGACACAGTTAACCTACCAAAGGCCACACCTCTTAAGAAAACTGAGACTCTTTAGTAGCTATCAACTACCAATAGCTCCTCATTTAGGGGTAGAAACTCATGGCCCCTTCCTCCATGCAGGCTGGAATACTGACTGCAAAGCCTTGTTTTTTAAATTGTAACTTGCAAGCCTGTGTGGATTTATGTACTCTGTTTCTTTTTTTTTTTTTTTTTTTTTCCCGAGACAGGGTTTCTCTGTGTAGCCCAGGCTGGCCTCGAACTCAGAAATCCGCCTGCCTCTGCCTCCCAAGTGCTGGGATTAAAGGCGTGCGCCACCACTGCCCGGCTAAGGATTTATGTACTCTGAAACATGCAATGATTGAAAAGTAATTGAAAATCAATTGCATATCAAATATGGGGTGTTTATGGCAGTATTCATCAATGTTGAATTTTGAGCTTTTTACTGCAACCTTGGTTCTGAACACATAACACATGCACTTTGCACTCTGCATGCCAATGAAACACTTTGGTTTTTTTTCTACAGTGTTTTCTACACTTATGGAAATATAATGGCTCAATTATAAGAAAGACAATTATTTTCTTACTATCATACCTCAACATGGAACTATTAAACCAGTATATCTTTGGATTATACTGTGTTAAAATGTTTGATTTTGTTTGTTTGTTTGTTGCATGTAGCCTTGGATAGCCTGGAACTTTCTATGTATATCAAACTGGCCTCAAACTCCTAAAGATCACTTTGCCTCTGCCCCTCGAGTGCTGGCATTACAGGCTTGTGCCACCATACCCAGCTGGCTATAAGTGTTATGGCTTGTGATGGTTTGAATATGGTTGGCCCTTAGGGAATAATACTGTTAAGAGGTGTGGGCTTGGAGGAAGTGTGTCACTATGGGGGTTTTGCAACTCTGCCCAGTATGGAAAAGCCAGTCTTCTCCTCTTTGCCTCAAGATGTAAAACTCTCAGTGTGATGGTTTGTATATGCTCAGCCCAGGGAGTGGCACTATCAGAAGGTGTTGTCCTATTGGAGAAGGTGTGGCTTTGTTGGAGTAGGTCTGTTACTGTGGAGGTGGGCTTTAAGACACTCATCCTAGCTGCCTGGAAGCCAGACTTCTGCTAGCAGCCTTCAGATGAAGATGTAGAACTCTCAGCTCCTGCACCATGCCTGCCTGCATTCCTGCCTTGATGGCAATGGACTGAACCTCAGAGTCAGCCAACCCCAATTAAATGTTGTCCTTTAGAGCTAAAGGAGATTGTAGCCCCATAGGAAGAACAACCATATGAACCACCCAGTACCCCCAGCACTCCCAGGAACTAAACCACCAACCAGAGAGTACACATGGAGGGACCCATGGCTCCAGCTGCATATGTAGCAGAGGATGGCTTTGTTGGACATCAATGTGAGGAGAGGCCCTTGGTTCTGTGAAGGCTTGATGCCCCAGTGTAGAGGAATGGGATAGGGGTCTTTTGGAGGAGAAACAAGAAAAGGGGATAACATTTGAAATCTAAATAAAGAAAATATCTATGGGCTGGTGAGATGACTCAGTGGGTAAGAGCACTGACGGCTCTTCCGAAGGTCCTGAGTTCAAATCCCAGGAACCACATGGTGGCTCATAACCATTCATAATGAGATCTGACGCCCTCTTCTGGAGTGTCTGAAGACAGCTGCAGTGTACTTACACGTAATAAATAAATCTTTAAAAAACATAAAAGATATCTAATAAAAGATATCTAATAGATATCTAATAAAAATTCCACCTATCTAAAAAAAAAAGAGAGAGAGAAAAGAAAGTTGTAAAGAAGAACAAAGATCTGATTAAAATCCCTGGGCATATTCTCAATCTAAAAAAAAAAAAAAAAAAAAAAAAAGTTGTCCTTTATAAGAATTGCCTTGGTCATGGTGTCTCTTTACAGTAATGGAAACCCTAAGACATGACTGATTGTTTAGATGGATAAAAAGCCTGAACTCACTTCCAAACACCTGAGTGGTATTCTTTAAGGTTTTTGTCCTAGTATATTAAGTGAGGGACCAAAGACATAGTGATCTTCAGGCTCTTAAGTTATATTTTATAACTTATGCTTCTTGCCAAACTCTCTCTCCCTCCTCACCTGCTTTGAGTCTCTCTCAATATTTCTTATTGCTATTCTTTGTTTGTTTGTTTGTTTGTTTGTTTGTTTGTTTTTCGAGACAGGGTTTCTCTGCATAGTCCTGGCTGTCCTGGAACTCGCTCTGTAGACCAGGCTGGCCTCGAACTCAGAAATCTGCCTGCCTCTGCCTCCCAAGTACTAGGATTAAAGGCGAGCGCCACCACCGCCCGGCGATCTCAACATTTCTTAATGTGGCAAATACAGCAGGGTTAATGGACTGTTTTGGAGTGAGAAGTTACAATCTTTGTAAAAATAGCCATTACCAAATTGCAAAAACAATGCAGGTTAAATCAGACAGCCCTTCCATCCTCCACCCCTCTGGTTTAGACAGGCTGGTTATAGTCTTATTTTGAGACAATGTCCTACAATGGCATTGCTTGTAAGGTGTAAAATAAGTCCTTCTGTTGTGAAATAGCCCTTGGCAAGGCTATCTGAAAGTCCTCATGGTAGGTGCCTTCATTAAAGCACCATACATACTTCAGTGTCATCATGTCATGGGAAGTGTTTGGGGGCATGTTGGGAGAGTCTTAGCGTGGCAGAGCCTCAGAGGGTAGCTAGGAGCACTAGTGAACTCTGTGCAGCACCTCTAGATATCTGCAGTTCAATGTCATGAGAATTAGTCTAAGGAGTGCTTGCTCCTCCACAGAGGGATCCGATCCAGAGACAGCTGTAGGTACACGATATCCCAATGAAAGAGAAATAGGATGGGTGTGAGTGAGTGACTGAGAAACAGCCTTCCTCATATCTCTGTGACCACCCAGGGTCCTGGGGAGGAGTGAAAGATGTATTGAGCTGGCTAGCTTGTTTCTGGGCTTTTGCAGCAACAAAAGATCTTATGCTTAAGCTCTTGTATGCTAAACTGCCCTTCTTCCTGAGATTTTATTATCTAGATCTGTAACCTTAGGGGTGAGGCAAGAAAACTAGGCCAAAAGACGAAACCCCTGCATGACCTGGACCATCCTGCTGTTATGAAATGGATCAGAAGCTCCTCATGAGCAGTAATTACACCCAGAGTCGGATCGTTCCACTTGCTTGTGCCCGTTCTGGATCCCGCCCTGGCCCCAGCCACTGACCCCGTCCGGCCTTACTTGGAGTCTGTCGCTTGCGTTTCCAGAACTGGCTGCAGGGAAGACGCGCTAAGGACACTGCTGCTGGAAAACCTGGGCTTTGGCCCTGCCGCTTCGGAGGAGACTTCTTCTGGTTCTTTCTTCTTCTTCTTCTTCTTGCCAAAGAAGTTCTTAAAGGCTTTAAACTTAGATTTCTTCTTTCCTGGAAGCAAGAAATGGATGTGAGGCCAAGTGTGATGGAGGAAGTAAAGGGAGACAGAGATGGAGCCTTGGTGGCAGGAAGAGGCTGGTGATCCCAGGTGCCTTGTAGATTTCATCTCTGATACCCATCACACTATTCACCTGTTTGTGACACCCTTAGAAACTCAGTAACCAAGTGTCTGAATTGCCGTGGGAAGTAGCAACCCAGGCCACAGATTGGAGTCATAAGGCAGCCTCAATTCAGGCTAAACTCATAAGACTTGCTTGTAAATTTTGATGACTTGAGAAAGCTCATCTGCATCTTATTTTGGGGCCTTCATGCTTGTACCTTTTGATTTTTCTTTTTTGTTGTTGTTGTTCTTGTTTTTTTATTAATTATTTTTATACACTCCATATTTTATTCCCTACCCCACCAACCCCTGTTCACACTCCGACTGTTCCACATCCCAAACCTCCTTCCTACCACCGTCTGCTCGAGGATGTCCCCACCCCCCATCCAACCTGACCTCTAACCTCCCTGGGGCCTCCAGTCTCTTGAGGGTTAGGTGCATCATCTCTGAATGAACACAGACCTGGCAGTCCTCTCCTGTATATGTGTTGGGGGGTCTCATGTCAGCTGGTGTATGCTGCCTGTTTGGTGACACAGTGTTTGAGAGATCTCAGGGATCCAGATTAATTGAGACTGCTGGTCCTCCTACAGGGTCACCCTTCTCCTCAGCTTCTTTCAGCCTTCCCTAATTCAACCACAGGGATCAGCTGTTTCTGTCCGTTGGTTGGGTGCAAATATCTGCATCTGACTCAGCTGCTTGTTGGGTCTTCTGGATTGTTGTCATGCTAGGTCCCATTTTGATTTTTCTATTTTACTTTGTTTGAGTTTATTGGAGGGAAGGCTCAGGATGTCACTATATAGATCAGCTGGTCTTTAAAATCCTGATTCACCTGCCTCAGACTCTCCATTGCTGATATTACAGGCCTGTGTTATTTGCCCCCCACGTATGGCCTTATCTTTATTCTTTTAAATACTTAAATCTAGAAAATTGGGGCAGGGGCGGGTTTGTATTCTGTAGCCCAGGGTTCCTGCCTGTGCAGCCTGAGGGCTGGTATAGCAAGCTTTTGCTACCATCCTGCATTTGGCCTTCTTTTTTAATCTTTTAATTTCTCAAATCTAGGAAATTGTAGGGATTAAAAATGAAACAAAACAAAACAAACTCCTGTAGCCTAAGCTGTCCAAAACCTCTCTATCCTCTAGTCTCCGCTCCCTTCGTTCTGTTAGTATACACCTGTGCCCCCACCTGGACCTGACTTTGTCTTTTAATGTTTTAGTTTTGTAAAGCCACGAAATTCTAGGGGTTTAAAAACAAAACAGACCTCAGGCTTTCAATCCTTCTGCCTCCGTACCATAAGCACCGCTATTGCAGGCCTGTACCCACCTCCTCTGCATTGTCTTTTAAACTTCTAATTTCGTAAATCTGTAAAACTGTGAGGGTTTACAAAAAATGGTGTCTCACTATGTGCTGGAAGACAGCTTCACACTCCTGTCTCCAAATCTAGGTTCTGGTATTATGACCTATGCCACCGACCCAAGCAATGCCTTCTCTTTTAATCTAAGTTTTTTAAGCTATGAAATTGTGAGGCTTTTTTAAAAGGTCTCAATATGTAGCCTAGGCTAGTTTCATACACTTGGCCCTCCTTCCTCTACACCTTAAGTGCTGATATTACAGGCCTGGGCCACCTACCAAGGCTTAACCTTCTTATTTAATGGTTTAATTTTTTTTTTCAGTTGTTTTTGTTTTTTTTTTTTTTTTTTTTTTTTTTTGGTTTTTCGAGACAGGGTTTTCTCTGTGTAGCCCTGGCTGTCCTGGAACTCACTCTGTAGACCAGGCTGGCCTCGAACTCAGAAATCCTCCTGCCTCTGCCTCCCAAGTGCTGGGATTAAAGGCGTGCGCCACCACCGCCCGGCTAATGGTTTAATTTTTTAAATCTAGGGAATTGTATGTGTTTCTTTTCTAAAAAGGCATCTCTATATAGCCCAGGCTGTTCTTAAACTTCATCCTCTGGCTTCAGCACTGGTATAGTAGGCCTGTAGGCCTGTACTACCAGCCCAGGCTTGACCATCTCTGTAAACCTTGTCAAATGTTTTAAGTTGAGGAAATTGGGGAGATTAAAAACAACAGGATCTCACTCTGTAGCCTAGGCTGCCCTCAAATTTGGGATTCTCTTACCTCCACACCCAGAGTACACGTATAGCAAGCCTGCGATCCCACCCCAGGAATGACCTTATCTTTTACTTTTAATTTCTTTAATCTAAATATTTGTGGTGGTTTTAAAAAGAAAAAAAAACCTGAGTCTTACTCTATAGCCCATGCTGTCCTCAAACTTTTGATCTGAAGTTTGGTAATTGTAGGCCTGTGCTACCACCTTAGGCTTGGCTGCATCCTACTGATGCACTGTAGGCCATCAGTGCAGACTAGGCCTTCTCTTTTAGTTTTTTGTTTTGTTTTGTTTTGATTTTTGATTTTTAAATCTTGGAAGTTGTGGGAGTTTAAAAACTGAGGTCTCATACTGTAGCCCAGGTTGGCCTGGAACTCCCAGCTCTCCTCCCTACCTACCCTGAGTGCTGCTGGCATTGCTAGCCTGTGCCACCACCCAGGTTAGCTGTTGTTATTTAAGTTTCTAGTTTAAATCAAAATTGTGAGGGCTTTTCTTTTAAAAAGGAAAAAGAAAAAAGAAAACAGGGTCTCACTGTGTGGACTAGGCTGGCCTCAAACTCTTCATCCTCCTGCCTCCACCTCCAGGTGCTAGTATTCTAGGCCTTCATCGCCAATCTTTTAATCTTCTAACTTTTTAAATCTATGAAACTGTGAAGGGTTTTGCTATGTAGCCTAGACTGGCCTCAAATTGTTGACCCATCTGTCTTCACACCAAGAGTATGGTATACAGGTTTGGCTTTCTTTTTTAATTTTTTAATTTCTTAAATCTAGGATATTATAGAGTTTAAAAGAAAACAGGTTTTCACTTCATAGATGAAGGTGCCTCTACACCCTGAGAACTGGGATTATAGAACTGAAGTATATGTGTGTAGTTCTAGTTGCTAGAATCACATTTGCAGTTTGGGGCTAAAAACTATTTTCCTGCTATCCCTTTGTGGGGAAATGCCCTCCCTTGTCTGCACCCTTTATCTTTTGGGTGCAGTGAAAACATTGCCACCATAGCCATTTTGAATCAGTTTCTGAAACCAACTTGAGCCAGTTTGAGCCAGTCTAAGCCAGCTCCAACATACCAATCACAAATGTCTGCCCTTAGATAAGAGTTGGGCCAAGCAGGGAAGAATCTGCTACATTTCCTCCATTAGAAGCACCACCATCTGCTTTCAAAATACAGAAGCCTACAGCTCCTCGTTAGTCTAGTGGTTAGTATCCCCGCCGGTCAAAATACAGAGCCTACTGCCCCCTTTGCTTCAAGATCCCAGAATGGGAGGCAGGGAAGCAAAGCTAGAGATCTCAGAGTTGCAAACCCACTTCTTACAAAGCAGCAAAGACAAGAGAGAAGCATCAGCAGCCAGTAGCTCCATTTGTAGCACAACCAGCAAACATGGAAGAGCTGGGTGAACGAACATACTAATAAGTTGGTACTAATACTAATATCAAAACCTGGTAAGGCTGTAAACCACATTTGCCAAACATACTCATGATGTGAACAGAAAAAACAAATCACACTGACACACACTTTCTCCTCCTAAATTAACAAGAAGACGTGTGTGCTAGCATTTCTTTTTTTTTTTTTTTTTTTTTTTTTTTTTTTTTGGTTTTTTGAGACAGGGTTTCTCTGTGTAGTCTTGGCTGTCCTGGAACTCACTCTGTAGACCAGGCTGGCCTCAAACTCAGAAATCCACCTGCCTCTGCCTCCCAAGTGCTGGGATTAAAGGCGTGTGCCACCACCGCCCGGTGCTAGCATTTCAATATGCATAGATTTCAGGTTTTCCCTTGTTTTTCATTCTTTGAAGGGAAGAAACAATGTACTTTCCCAGAAAGATTCAAAATATTTTTAATAATGCACATCACATCTCTTCCCACTAGGGGCACTAATGGATACGGGACGTTTCGGTTGTACCATTGGGTGCAAGTTGCTGTATGAGTGTGGGGTTTGCATAGCTTTGTTAGCAGGGATTTGGGACAGCACAAAGAAACCAAACTGGTGAACATGGTGTGCCGGATGCTCACTGATTCTAAGCAGTGGCTTAGAAGCAGGGTACCATCTTAGTTGCTAAATACACACTTTTGAAATCCTAATACAATCAAAGATGTTGACCAGAGAAGGTCTTACCTCTTGGGTCTCTGGTACCCTCTAGAGAGTCTCCCACCACCTCCCACTCCCTGAGACTGCTTATTTCCATTCATTCTCTTGGCCCTCTTGGCTTCTCTCCTGTCCCCCACCCCCATATCTGATCCTGTTCCCCTTTCCCCCCCCCACCCCTTCCCCCTCCTCCTCCCTCCCAGATCCCTCCCTCCTTCTGCCTCTCAAGATTATTTCCTTCCCCCTTTCTAATAAGAAATGCTCCTCACTTGAGCATTTCTGCTTGTTACATTTTTTATGGTCTATAGGTTGTATCCTAGATATTCTGGGGTGACCTTAGCCAAAATTCCCAACATTGGGGAGAGGGAACTTGAAGAGTCCACCTCTAGTAGATAGACAGGGCCTCACGTAGAGGGACAGGGTTACTAACCCACAGTCAAAATTTCTGACCCAGAATTGTTCCTGTCTAAAGAACTGAAGAAAATGGAGAAGAGACTGAAGGAAAGGAAGTCTGGTGACCAGCCTAACTTGTGATCCATGTCATGGAAGGGTGGGGATCAAGACCTGACACTACTATGCTATGATGTGCTTATAGACAGAAGCCTGGCATGGCTGTCCTCAGAGAGCCTCTACCAGCAGCTGACTGAGACAGAGGCAGATACTTACACCTAACCTTTGGACTTATGTTGGGGACCCCTATGTTGAATTAGGGGAAAGACTGAAAAAGCTGAAAGGGAGAGTGACCTCATAGGAAGACCAACAGTCTCAACTAATCCAGACCCAAGGGAGCTCCCAGAGACTGAACCACCATGGAGCATACACAGGCTGGTCCGAGGACTCTGGCACTTATGTAGCAGAGGTCTACCTGGTCTGACTTCAGTGGGAGAAGATGTGCTTAATCCTGGAGAGCCTTGAGGCCTCAAGGAAGGGGGAGGTTGGTGGGGGGGGAAAGCACCCTCTCAGAGGCAAGGGGGAGGAGGAATGGGATGAGGAACTATGGGAGGGGCGACTGGGAAGGGGCAACGACTGGAATGTAAATAAATAAAATAATTTAAATTAAAAAAAAGATGTTGGCCAGATATTTGGGTATTATAAATACACCTTTCAAGTTTACTTTTTGCAAGGGTTGCTTTTAAATTTCTAGAAGATGATCCACAAAATGCTGGTTTTCAGAAACCACTGAAAATACAAAGGGTAGTTAGGCAGATTATACCCAGCACTATTTAAGTATACGCCTATAACTCATGTCACCACAAGGTGTCGCTGTTATAGCCAGTGAGCACATAGCTGACCACAGATGCTGACAGCTATCTGGCTTTCTCTAACAAAGCCATTGATTTCTGTGTTCAAACCAACTTCCAAACAGCAAGCAACTTTCAACATCATTATAAAACAAAGACAAAAATGAACGTGTCACCTGTCACGAAACAGCCTCCAGAAGAAATCGCAGCTAAATCCAGTGAAGAAATTGTTGCTACTGTTTCCTGTGTTTGCTTATATCCTCAAGCACACAAGCAATCCATTCCATCTGGATTGAACTTAGCTTTAAAATGCATAATATAAAACGACAACCTTGTTCTTTTGCACACATCTAACTTTTCCTCCTTTCCATCTCCAAATGGCCATTTTATTGTCTGGCCAGCACTAGTTCAAAAAAAATATGTAATCTTTTGAAAATTCTAGAAAATAGACCAAAAGCATTTCCCTCTCCCTACCCTTCAAGACTTGTGCCTCTTCTGTAGGCATCGGCCTCAGTTGATGACATCATTAGGTCTGCTTTGGTGAGGAGTCACTTCACTCATTCATTTGCTCATCCACCCATTCATCCATATATCCGTTTCTTAAATATTCTGGAGTGTCTAATAACTCTCTGAGACCCTGCTAACCAAAGATCAAGGGTCCTCATGGCACCACAGGCAAGCTCAGTACCCCATACCTCACACGTTCAGTGAACTTGGGCCTGCAGGAATCCAGGAGGAGGTTCCAATTTCCACCTTTCTAGATAGACAGTCTTTTGAGTCATACACAAAGAAAATTCAACAAACAAATGAAAAAAAAATCCAAGCCAATGAACTGTTACATCTGGTTCTGTCTTCAAAGTCAACTCTCATAGTTCCTTTTCTGAATGTGCTTTTGGAAGAGAAATGGTGATGGGAGTGGCCCATATTATTTTTTTAAGATTTATTTATTATTATATGTAAGTACACTGTAGCTATCTTCAGACACACCAGAAGAGGACATCATAGGATCCCACTACAGATGGTTGTGAGCCACCGTGTGTTTGCTGGGATTTGAACTCAGGACCTCTGGAAGAGCAGTCAGCACTCTTAACCAATGAGCCCTCTCTCCAGTCCAGCCCATATTAAAATTAAATTACATTCATAGATAAAAACTTCACAATGAAACCCATTATTTTGTATAATTAACATGCACTAATAATAAAACAAAAGAAAACATACTGTTTTTGTAATTTATAATTTATCTCTCCATTTCGATCGCTCCACTCAGGTTCAGCCATCTCTCATGGACCGATGAACAACTTAACTAATGAATACACATTTGAGGAAGGTTTGTGAGTGAGATTTATTCTAATCTAATATTTTTATTTTAGTTAGCATACAAAGTATTAGGTTTCATTATGGTGGTTTTGAGTGACGTTTTTGTTGTTGATTCTCCTCCCATTTCATCTGGACATCGGATTGCACCCACCCCCTTCCACACCCAGCAGCCTCCTCCATTCCTCAACACCTCTTCCCCACCCCCACATCATGGGGGATGCAGTCACACCCACATATGCAAAAACATTACAGGCTAGGATCGGCAAGTGAGGCCTTTCATAATCTGAAATTAGATGCCTGTGGTGGCCTCTTTTGTTTCTATTCCCTTTACTCCTCATTACAAATCCTTCCCTCGGTTGAATCTGAATTACTGTCTGCATTGGAACCTTAATGGAGTCCATGACACTGTGGTTCAGTTCTGGTTATTCTTTCTGAATAAACAGAAATACCTCTACCTTAGCAAACAGAAGCATCTACAAAGATTTCAGACCTTTCAGCTCCTTCCCCTCTCATGCCCCGCCCTCTTTCTTCCCTCCATCCTCTCTAGGCCTAGGAGCCTCCATTTTGTTTTCATGTCACAAGATTTCTATTATGGGTTTTTTCCCTACCTTACCCCTCCCTTAAGACCTCTTCCTCCCGCCTTTCCCTTTCTAATGGTCTTCTTCTTTTTTTTTTTTTATAAGACTGAGTTCTTTTTCCTGATGGCAGGAAAAAGATGTTCTAGTTATTCAAAATCTGGTTCTAGTTATTAAGGTTTCATTGGGTGACTTACCCTCCTCGGTGGCTTCCAAACCTTCCATACTGCTGGATACTTCACTTAACGACTCAGTCATGGTACCTCACTAAAAAATCCAGAACAAAAGAGGAAAAGATGTGTCCTTTGATATAGAGGATACAAAAAATCATTACACCTTGCTACTTATCCTTTATCCTCCAACTATTCAAGAAAAGACATACGAATGCAATTACCTGCTAAGGGTAGACAACATCTCTCAAAAAAAATACAGTAATCCTAATAATAGGCAAGTACACGGATACACAGGATATATTGCCTAGGGCTGGTGGGGAGAGAGCGTTGCCAGGAATAATGGATGAGGAATCACTGTGACACTTGTGGCCATCTTTGTGAACATGGCAGTACTTCCCAGGACTCAAACTTACAAAAGACAAAAGGAGAGCAAAGAAAAGGGGGTATTTTGACACCCCTGAACCTCAGTGCCCCTATGAGAAGCAATTCTGTTTAACCCCAGAGAACCGTCAGAAATTTTTCTTGAATACATGCCTCATTTCCTTCAACTGATCCTCAATGCCCCGCAGATATCACCACCGGGGAACTATGCAGTCAGGCAGGAGTGGTGGAACATATCTCCTCCTCACCACACTGGCAATCACAATACAATGAAGAAAGCTCTCCCCTTTGCTGCAAATCCTTTCCTGTTACCTCCCCATATTTCTCGGTCTTGTTAGCACAAAATCTAAGCAGTTTTGTCCTACTTACTGCTTTCTTTCTAAGGCTTTGTTTGGCGTTCTTCTGTGTTCTTCTCAGCCAGAGCTCCAAGCCACCTGCCTCGGTTCCCCACAGCAGAACTGCTCTGGCTAAAGCCAGCTGTCCCAAAGCACCTTTATGCCTCCCAGTGCCCCCTTTTAAAAACATTTGTTATCCGTTTCTGTTCAGAACAGCACACTCCCCGAATTTTCCTCTTTTCTTATTGGCTGGTCCTTCTCGGGATCCTCTAATGGTCCATTGTCCTAGCCCGGATTTTGAAACATAGCATTCAGGCCTTTGGCCTTGGCCCTCTTCCTTATCAACAATAAAGTCCTAGTCCAGCAAATGTTAAGAGAAGCACAACTGTAAGTCACGTGCCCAATTAAAAATTCTCTGGCAACAACACTTTAAAGAGCAACCCTGAAGATGTGTGAAACAATTTTTAATAAGGTATTTTATTGAATTCGATTTAAACAAAATATTGTTTCAACATGGAATCACTGTAAAATATTAATGGTCTATTTTACATTTTTCTTGTCCCACTAAACTATCACACTGGTCACATCAGCCCCTTGCTCTGCTTAAATTCATTCACCAACTTTCTGCTGCTTGAAGGTTAAAGGTCTTTCTATATACTCTGCCTCCCAAAAGCCCCCTCTACTCCTCTTCCTACACGTGGTCTCCTAGAATCACGAGCCATTCCCGAAACACACTGTTACTTTGCTTTATCTGAACTGTACACAGCCTGTCCATCATGCCTGGAATACCATCTTTCCAAATGTTTATTACCTTAAGTTCCCTCGTGTTCTTTGTGACTAGGACACCCATGTCTACTCCCATCACGCTCTTTACCATTTGCATGTACATCTTCTATAGCTTCCATCACCAGGTGGACAGGGACAACATTTTGCTTATATGAATACCAGCATTACGTAGTAGTACCAAGCACACAAAGTGCTCGTTCCATGTGGTTGGTAAGGATGGATGCAGGAGTGCACAGAGTACTGGGGGACAAAGTCTGAGTCAAGACAGAAAGTGCTCCTCTTGTTTAAACGAATAGGACCAATTTGAAGCATATTGCAAGTAAAGAACTTCTTTGCATGAAGTTCTATGAGAAAAACTGGTAAAACAAGGAAGGAAAAAAGAAAACATGTATTTTTATACAGACACCTTCGTGTAAAGTGGTCATTAGCAAGTCTGCCCCAGCAAAGATATGAAATTGCATTATTGATTCTTTTTTTAAAAAACGCATGCTGGACTGTAATGTCCCTCAGCAGGGGAGCATGAGCACAACCCTGAATTTGATCCTAGCAACACACACACACACACACACACACACACACACACGAATAAAAATGAAAAATGCACATGCACATTTTCTTCCTTCAGTCAACCCGGGACTACCCTCCTCTTCTTCATGTCTCACTGAAAGGTTGTGAATGCTTTGAAGGTAAAACAAAGCAAGAAAACCTATCTTTTAGGCTTGATGAAGTTTTTTAACCATAGCCTTGCTGAGGTTCAAGGATTCAGAAACCTTTGCTTGCCAGGTCTGTCTCCTTTCCAGAATGGAGAATGTTATTGCCATGCAGTTAGACTTTCTCAAACCCATTCAATTGCCTCCCCAAGCCGGAAAAAGCACTACAGTTGGTTATCCAGTGCCAAAGAGTCAACACTGAAAACAGTAGGTGAACTCAACAGGTTGTATTTAGGAATATATGTACAGGGGGAACCAGGAAAGGGGACAACATTAGAAATGGAAATAAAGAATATATCTAATAACAAATAAAAATAAAATAAAATAAATTTAAAAAAATAAATAAAGGAATATATGTACAGATACACACATAAATGCATGCCACACCAATTAGTAGAAAAGGAGCCATGAATTTGAAGGAGAGCAGGGAATGGTATAAGGGAAGGTTTGGAGAAAGAAAAGGGAATGGAGAAATGTAGTCATCAAAATAAAATCCCAAACATAAAAATATAAAAATAGCCATTTGGTAGAATAAATGCTGTTCATGGGGTCTGCAGTAGACAGAATCCTTAAATAGATCCCAAGCTTTTTTTCTCCCTATGTATTCCCTCCCCTTAGGTGTGGGTGCACCCAACCTAATTATGTGAGCCCTGTAAATGAGGATATGGACAATAGCTATGGAAGTCATAGATTTGACGCTGTCACAGATGCTCTGCTATTGACCTTGACAGAACCAGTTGCCATGGTGAATGGCAGAGGATGGCAGACTGTTTCATAGCTGAGAGCAACCTTTGGTTAACAGCTATCAAGAAATTGGAGACCGTATAGGTAGTCATGGTGGTGCATGTCTATAATCCCTACACTCAGAAGGCTGAGGCAGGAGCATGGCTTGGGCTCAAAAGCTTGGGTTAGTCTCAGTGTAAGGGTTTGGATATTAAATGTTCCCTCAAAGGCATTGTTGAAGACCAGCTCATGGAGAGAATAATTAAGAGGTGATTCACCAGACATGGTGGTATACTCCTTTAACCCCAGCACTTGGGAGGTAGAGTCAGGAGCATTTCTGTGAGTTCAAGACCAGCCTGTTTTATAGAGTGAGTTCCAGGATTACTTTGAGAGGATAGATATAGATGATAGATAGATAGATAGATAGATAGATAGATAGATAGATAGATAGATAAATGACTGGAACCTGAGGGCTCTGGCCTAATAAATGTATTCAGCCACCGACAGATTTTTAATTTGATGGTGTTAGTGATAGGTGATTGAAACTTGGAGACAAAATCTGAATGAGAGTGTTACTGGGAGTATGTGTCAAGAGCAGTGTGCCCCAATTTCCCTCTAGTCTTCTCCTCCATTTCATGCCTGAGGTTGGTTGGTTGTTTTTTTGTCATGGTTAATACTATTGTAGTTCCTAACAGTCAATAATATCTGAGTTGGGAGGAGTACACCTCTCAAAAAAGTAGGGCGGGAACTTGAGTAGAAGGAAAAGAAATGGATGTAGGTGTGGCCTCTCAATCTCCACCAGCTACTTGGAATCTATGGGATTTGATTTAGTTCTTCCTTGCCCTTACAATTCCAGAGACACCAGAGAGCAGAGTCAGCAACCTGGCCTTGTGAGAGGAGGGAGGTACTGGAAGCCAGCCACTCCCAGAACATTGGATGTGAAGGCAATAAACAAGGATGAGAAACTAGGCAGAGACCTGGTCCCATGCTGGATTATGTGGATCCTTTGTGAAACAATTTGAAACTTTTTGTTTTCATCTTGAGAACCTTTAGCACACAGTGTGCCAGTTGGAAGATACAATCTGCGAATCACTTCCTGGTCTCAACAAATAGCCTTTGTTCTCTCCGCTCTGTCTGGTGGGAATAGAGTGGTCTCTGAACAAGCTTCATCTTAAGGGGGAGGGGGGAGGGGGACTGGCCTAAGGAGAGGAGATTGTGCTATCCCCAGTAGGTGAATGCCCAATGAAATAAAAATGCATCCCAGAAAATGAGATTCCTGAACCTTCTTCATTGGGGTGATACTTTTTGGGCCAGTTGGACCTCTGATTTTCTTAGATCTTAAATCCATAGGCGTTCTTTCAACTGTGAAGAGGGGTAGCTGCTATCTCACATAACGAGCAGGATTATGTGAAGGCACTCTGGATCCGAATGTCTTCCTTTACTGCACCCATGGCACTTGGGTTAAATAGCTACTGGTAGACCTGTTCCCTAGAACCATACAGTCTAGTCAGAATGTCATCATCAGGACCTTCTCCCTTCAGCACACCCAGACTCTGTGTCTGTGTGAATGCATACTCTGTTCTTGGGTCTGTTTTAGATGCTATGGCGGCAATAGCCAAAGAAATACTGAATATTTGCTGTTTACTGGACACTTCGCATGTACTGACACTGAAGTGTTTTGCTCAAAAAAAAAAAAAAAAAACTTCTCACCGAATCCCCAGGCCTTTCCTGTGAGGTAGGTGCTATTTATTCTCACACCCTCTTTTATAGGGATATAGAAGTTGAAAGGCTAAGTAACTACCCATGCTCACATGTTAAGTATATGACACATGCAAGTTATGAATTTAGTAGAACCTAGGACTTCAGAATGCTAAATAAAATGTTCTGTTCTCTGCTGACAGAAAAAAAAGAGAAGGGGAGAGAGAGAGAGAGAGACAGACAGAGAGAGAGACAGAGACAGAGACAGAGAGAGAGAGAGGAAGACAGAGAGGGAGAGGGAGAGGGAGACAGAGAAAGAGAGAGAGAGACAGAGAGAGACAGAGAGAGAGAGAGAGGGAGACAGAGAGACAGAGAGAGAGAGAGAGAGGGAGAGGGAGACAGAGACAGAGAGAGAGAGAGGGAGAGGGAGAGGGAGACAGAGAGACAGAGAGAGACAGAGAGAGAGAGAGGGAGACAGAGAGACAGACAGAGAGAGAGAGAGAGAGAGAGAGGGAGGGAGACAGAGAGAGAGAGAGAGACAGAGACAGAGAGAGAGAGAGAGAGGGAGAGGGAGACAGAGAGACAGAGAGACAGAGAGAGAGAGAGGGAGAGGGAGACGGAGAGAGAGAGAGAGAGAGAGAGCGAGCATGAGAGCACATGACTCTGATCCCAAGAAGAAGGAGGGTGAGGCAGGAGGTTTCAGAACACTCTGACCTTTAGAGTGATACCCTATCTCCAAGAAACCCTGCCCTAATTTGTTCTCTGTTGCTGTGATAAACACCATGGCCAAAAGCAAGTTGGAGATGAAAGGGTTTACTTCAACTTACAGTTCCCAGGTCACACTCCATCACTGAGGAAAGTCAGGGCAAGTGTTTTAAACTTAAAAGTACCTAGGTAAACCAGTATGTTAGTAAGGGACAAGTAGAGGTGAGAAGGAGAGGCTTTAACAAGGAAAGAGCAATAGAACATATGTGATATGAGGGTAAAGTCAGGGAATAATGTGGGTAGAAAGGTTGAAGTGAGGGGGTGATGGAGAAGACAACGGGTTGGGGATAAAACAAAGTAAAACTTGTATGGAAAAGCTACATGGAAATGTTCTGGTAAGGTAATTAAAAAATACAACTTTAAAAAAGTAATGTGTCTTGTGTGGGTAGATAATACTGATCCCAGAAGCCATATTATTTAAGAAAAATCCCAATGCCAAGTATGAGATACCTCCCTATTATGAGTGCTAGTACAGGAAACCCTAATAGTTCCCAAAGCAATACAATCTATTGCCATTGTTCTTGGGTTCCTACTAGAACTAGATGATAAGATTCTATTGCTGAAGACATACATGCTTATGTTTTTGGAACTTACCTGAAAGTTTCTTTTCTGGTACGTAGTTTTCATAGCAGGGAGAGTTACATATACTGCTGGAGGGGAAAAGTCATTGATTGTCTTTCCTAGATGTAAATCCTATGACTTACAATATCAACCAGCCAGGGAAGATGTGTCCCACTGCCCCCCGGCTCAATAGTTGCATGACTGTTTTCAGGGTAACCAACCACCTTTTGATTGAATGGATATAAGGCTCATTCCATAGGGAGAATTCAGACATGGCGCTATAAAACTGACCAAAAGCTCATGGCTAGGGATGTTATAAGCCCTAGAAGAAAATCTATTATTATTGTTTTGATATTGGGCATGGTGTCAACATGATCACAATAACATTTTTCAATTTAAAAAAACAGTTGTTTGGTTTTTTTTTTTTTCAAGAAAAATACAGCCAGGTGGTGATGGCACATGCTCTTAATCCCAGCACTAAGGGGGATGGGGGCAGAGGCAGGTAGCTCTCTGTGAGATTGAGGTCAGCGTGGTCTACAAGGCAAGTATCAGAGTAGCCAGGACTGTTATTCTACTCCACTACAAAGAAAAAAAAATAAGTTATGAAATTTGAAAGAGATGGATGATATGAATATGATCATATTAAGTGAGCTGTCCCCAAATCAGAAAGATAAATACCACATGCACGGTGTGACTTCTAATCTTTAGATATTTGTGTTTGTCTGGGAGTGAATGCTTGTAAAAATAGCATGAGCTACAAAAGGTCCCATGACAGGTCCCAAGGTTCAGGAAGGGAGCTTAGGAAGGTGATAAAATAGGAAGTGAAAATGAAAAACAAACAAACAAACAAAAAAAGAACTTAGAAGCCAGAAGGATATGAACCAAAATGGGGAAATGTGGAGGGGGAAGGAAGATCAACCAAACAAAGCATGTATAAAAATGCCTTAATGAAACTGGTTGCTCTGTGTGCTAATTAAAAGTAAATGAACAAAAATAATATGAAACATGAGACAAATTACTTATGGTAAAAATAGAAATGATAATTGGATGAACTATAAAAGGAAAGTGAAACAAGAATGTAGCTTAAATGAAAAAAGCAGATGACAGGTAAAGGATTTTAGGTAGAGAGAAGAGATACAAAAATCTTATTTCACAATAGAGGAAAATGTTTAGGCCGTGTTATATAAATATAAAAAGGAATGAAAATCACAGTTTACTTTTTAAAAGATCAAAAACACTAAGAATATAAGAAAATGTAAAACACAAAGAGGAAAAGACGAAAATAAGAATAAAACCCCAGCTGGGCAGTGGTGGCCTAGAGTGAGTTCCAGGACAGCCAGAGCTACACAGAGAAACCCTGTCTCAAAAAACCAAACATATATATATATATCCAAAAAAAGAATAAAACCCCAAAACACAAAAACAATATATTAACAGTTTCAGTCTGAGTTCTCTAACAGTGGAGCCTACAGGACTCAGTTGAAGGTAGTGATTTTTTTCATCCAGTTCAAGCAGATGCTGAACCCAGAGTTATTGAGGACTAACACACACACACACACACACACACACACACACACACACTTTTTATTCCTTTGAGTAACTAATTTCCATCAGGGAATGTCTCCCAAGAGTGTTAGAGTTGGGGGAAGTAAGTGGAGTGCTGAGATCTGTAACTACAGGACCCATCTCAGTGCTTTCTGGTCCTATTCGGTATTAAACACACTATGGAGTGAGGAGGTTTGAGGAGTGATCACTGGAACTGAGGCTTAGAATTCTCCATTTTGTGAGAAGTAAATTGCACTGTAGAAAGTTCTCCCAGAGTTTGTATGGCCTGCGGTCTTCTGACTTGGTACTATCAATCTCCACAGTTACCCTGTTTTTGTTGTTGTTGTTGATACACAGCCTGGAGCTGAACCAAGATATAAGGCAACCAGTTAGAGAGAATGACTCAGAACCCTACACGTGGTGACACATCTGCAATTCCAACACTCTGGAAAGAGGCAAGAGGAGGTGCGAGTTCAAAGCCAGTGTGAACTGCATGCTGAAATCTACTCAAAACAAAGAAAGCCAGGCACAGTGGCAAGTGTCTTTAATCCCAGAATTCAGGAGGCAAAGGCAAGTGAATCTTTATGCTAGCCTGGTCTATATATAGGCTTTGGGGGGCTTTAAAACACACACACACACACACACACACACACACACACAGAGAGAGAGAGAGAGAGAGAGAGAGAGAGAGAGAGAGAGAGAGATACACACACTCAGTCACATGGAAGGAAGAGAGGAAGGGAGGGAAGGAGGAATAAAGGAAGAAAAAACCCAAAGCCAAGGGCAGAATGGAGTTTCCTCTTCCAAAACCAGCCAATCCAAGGGAGTGTGTCCCAAAAGTTTGTCACTCATTCACACTTTCATGACACACCATTGTTAAGCCAAAAAAAGCAGTAGGACTGATTGCCCCTGTAAGAACTCATAGATGATTGTGAAGCTCTTTCCATGAAGGAATGCTACCACAAGAAAGAGTGGTAATGTTCATAGCAGCCTTATTTATAATAGCCAGAAGCTGGAAAGAACCCAGATGTCCCTCAACAGAGGAATGGATACAGAAAATGTGGTATATTTACACAATGGAATACTACTCAGCTATTAAAAACAATGAATTCATGCAATTCTTACGCAAGTAGGTGGAACTGGAATCAGTGAGGAGAATGCTAAATAGAGCCAACCCTTTTACAGGAAGGGTAGTTCACACAACCACAGATGCTGCTGAAATTTAAGCTGTGCAGTCCTTAGTAATCTACTACCTCTAGAAAGCCTATCTTTAGTGTACAAAGTTGGGGGAATCTCTTGGAGGGAACTTACAAAGCCCAGCCAGGCTACTGAGGCGCCTCATAAGCTGCATGTGTAACTATTTCTAAGCTCTATGATATATAGACCACACTGCTCTGTTTCTAGGATCTCTCTCTCTCTCTCTCTCTCTCTCTCTCTCTCTCTCTCTCTCTCTCTCTCTCTCTCTCTCTCTCTCTCTGTGTGTGTGTGTGTGTGTGTGTGTGCGTGTGTGTGTCTTCCTTCTCTGTGTCTCTCTGTCTGTCTCTCTGTCTTTGTCTCTCTCTCCCTCCCTCCCTTCCTTCTCCTCCTCTTCTTCCTCCACCTCCTCTTTCCTTTCCGACAGGGTCTCGCGTATCTCAGGCTGGCCTTGAATTCATTAAGTAGTTGAAGATGACCTTGAACCTTTGATTCTTTCTGCTTTCACTTCCCAAGTTCTGGCATTACAAATGTGTCCAAGTTATGCCCAGTTTATACATTAAGATCAAACTGAAGGCGTTGTACGTGACAGATAAGCACTCCATCAATTGAGCTACATCCCCAGCCACCCCAGTTTCCTCTTTGTACAATGACCTAAATAGTTTCCCCATGCCAATAGCAGAAACTTTCTTTTTTTTTCTATCCCAAAGGAGCAAAACTTTGTCACAAGCTATTTATCCACTAGTGATTGTTCTTTGTTCATCAACCTTAGGTGACAAAGGAACTCTAAGGAGGGTAACCTAAAGTATCTGATCTAAACATTGTTGATAATTCTATTAGGTAAGAATCACCTCGTTTTACAGACAGGAAAGTAAGGTCCTGAAAGGCTAACAGAATTATGTAAACTCAAAGCCAAGTCTAATTCTAACATCTACTGCTCCTTCTACTGCACGAAGCCGAAGTATTTGGTATGTGTAAGTGCGTGTGTAAGTGTACATCTCTTAGTTCCAGTAGATGAGTACTTATGCTTTTGGGTAGTTATGACCTTTGACAGCATGATGGATCTCTAGGTAAGGAGCTGCCACGAGATGCTCAATTTTCTTCCCTTTGGCTGGGTGTCTTACTCCTTCATTAGAAACCTGGAATCAGTCTAGTCTCTACAGTGCTTTGGTCTCCTAGCCCCAAACACCAGATGTATGGGTTGACCTGCCATACGCTAGCCAGGTGACCAACAGAAGGACCCAACACTGTAAGGAGCAACTGCCTTCTGCCACCTCCCCAGTTCAAACATTCTTCTTCCAGACTGAGGGTAATACCCCTGACACTGGGCAGCAGTACTGTGTACAAACTACCAGCATATTCCTGAAACTTAGAGAGGGTCTGACACTCTGAAAAGCACTTTCACTTTCCTGCAATCCCATGTGGTGAACCACTGTGCAAATGGCCTTTCTGTGATTATCAGTGTTCATTATTTCCACAGAGAGAGACACCAACCAAGGTCCAAAGAGGTACAGGCATATGTCTCTAGAATTGCTGTGCAGCCAAAAGTCTCTGTTGGCAAAGTGACATTTAAATATCTCGGGGGTAGAGTTTGTTCTTAATCCTTTCATTTACATAATACCAACTATGAAATGTTATTCCAGATCCCTGGCAGTTGTGGTCAGCATCTTTCTGCACTGGACATTGCACTACACATGTTCATCTCATATAGGCTCATGTGGTACTCAGAGACCTTAGCAGTGGGGCCTTTGACTAATTCCTGTTTTAGAGATGAGGGAACTGATACTCAAATGGCTTAAGTGACAGGTCCAAGGCCATAAAGCTAGGAAGTAATATCGTGAAGATATTCTAATGTTCTACTGGACTATGCCCCTAAAGCAGAGCCCCAGTATCCATATCAGATGGGTTACAAAGTAACTCCAATTCCTGGGGACTTGGTGTCTTCTGGCCCCCATGGGCACCAGGCCCACAAGCACCATACAGACATACATGTAGGCAGAACACCCATATGCATAAAATAAAAATAAAAATGTATGTCTATATCACACCCCTCCTCTTCAAGACTCAGAGATCTGTGTGGAAGAGTATATAAAAGGTGGTGGATGACTTCCAGGAAACTGAATTTTCCAGACACAACAAGACTGATATATATATGAGCTCATAGAGATTGACACCATGCACAAAACCTGCACAAACTCCAGCCAGACAAAATCCCAACATGGTAGAAGGGAAGAAGGCATGCCGTTCCACCCCTAGTTAAGGAGCTATTGGCAGTTGATAGCTATTGGGAGGAGAGTCAGTCTTCTTCAATGGGGTGACATTGGGTATATCAGCCACATCCCAGGATAGTACCCATGCTCACAAATAGTTAGGCAACACAAATTAGACTCCGTAATTTTTCTTCCTTGTTTTTTTCTGTTTTTTTTAAGAGAGAAAGAACATAAAGTTGTGTGAGTAGGAGGTAAGGGGTGATCTGGGAGGAGTTGGAGGAGTGGGGATAGTATGATTGACATTTAAAAAAAAGAATTAATGTCATAGTAATACTCAACACAACATAGACTGTTTGGATGGGATGCACCGCATCATGTTATCTGAGTAAACCTCATACATGGCACAACATCAAAACTCTTAAGATTAATTAATTAAGATTAATTAATTTTTCTGGCTTGAGCATTAATTACATTTAATGGAGAGACATTTAAATTCTATTTTTATTGATATTTGTAAGCAAATGACTCGCAAATTCCTTTTGTTTCTTAATTATTTTTAAGTAAGTACATTAAAACCAAACACATTTTGGCAATCTTTGAAGCCTAAAAATTTAAAAAAAAAATTTAAATTAAGGTAATAAAGCAGAAGAGTTCCATAGAGAAGACATTAACCACATGTGTCAACTTAAGTTGAATTGAATTAAATAAAATTAAGCATTCAGGTCCTTAGTCTCACTGATGCAAGTCTTGCTCAGTAGCCACACGTGTTTAAGGCTGTTATATAAAATCACACAGGTAGAGATCACTTCCATCACCGAATAAACTTCTATTGGTCAGTAATAGTCTGAACACTATGGAGGTTAGGCTTGCTTATTGGGTTGGTCCTTCAGATTTATGCCTTGGTTAAAAACATTAGTTGAAGACAGTATTTTTCACTAGCAGCAGCACATTTGAAAAGAATGATATTTAGTGGCATCTCTGCTCTATAACCGCTAGATGTCAGTACTGTACCCTTCCTCCAATTTTGACACCAAAGCTATCTCAGTGCTTTGCCAAATGTTCTCAAGGGAGCGAACTTGCTCTCCACCTCACTTGGAAGTTGGGAACCTTTAGCTCAAGGGTATCATATGTACTTGAGTCAAATAGCAGATCTTACTTACTTACTAACTTAACCTGGCCTTCTGAGAGTTAGTTTGTTGACACATTTTTCTGACAGATTATAAAGTACTTCGATTTGTGTTGAATAAGTGGCTTTAATAGTTTATTAAAGATATCATAAAAGTGTTAAGCCATGCACATCAGCTGAACGATGGTGACTATACCAAGAAGGGATAAGTAGAATGACTAGCTCTTTAAATTGGATAGGCAGGAACCACAACTAGGAAATTTAAGAAGTATAGGAGATAGATTGACTTATAGAGTAAAAATAAGAGGATAGACAGTAAAGTATAGAGAATCGAGTAAGAAATAACAACACTATTACGCACTACACTTTGGATAGTAATTTCTAATTTCTAGAAGTAACAAATGGCAATGAATTTTGTTACTTGAGAAATTGGTGGTTAGAGCAGCAGAAAGAGTTCAAAGGACTGAAAGTAAAATTATGGCAGAGAGAAGGTAATGTAGCCTGATAGAAACATTAATCTCATTTAAACACACCACAATGTGTACAGTACCTAAAGACATCATGCTTGAGGACTGTGCAGATGGATGGCCCAGTGGTAAGTGTGTTTGCTGCTCAAACATAAGAATCTGGAGTTCCCTGGTTGGTCATTCAGCCTACCTCCAGCTTCAGTGAGAGACCCTGTCCCAGAGGAATAAGGACAGTGATGAAGACAGGACACCAGGCTTTCTTTTCCGGCCTCTGCAGGTGCACACACAGGCACACATACCAAAAACATGTGTGTGCACACACATGCACAATTTTATATTTATATATTTAGTCTTGTGTGTGTGAGTATTTTGTCTGAGTGCATGTCTGGGCACTGCATGCATGCCTGGAGCCAGCAGAGGCCAGAGAAAGTGAGAGCCTCTGGGACTGAAGTTACAGATGGTTATGAACCAACATGTAGACACTGGGAATTGAACTTGGGTCTTCTGGAAGAGCAGCCAGTGCTCTTTACTGCTGAACCATCTCTCCAGCACCAAAATAAGTTAATTTTTAAAAGCAGGGAAGAAAGGAGAGAGAAGGAAGAATACTAAGTGTTGTAAGGATCACTATTGACCACTGGCCATACTCTGAATTACATCAAGGAGGGGAAATGGGATCTGAACTCACTGGCTGAGAAATCACAGCTACACACTTCTGATGCTTTCTAATGACCTAAATTTGTCTTTCTTAATTGAAAAAAAAAAAACTTGTGTCGAGCCAGACTTCGCCATCAGCATTGTTCCTTGGATGCATTATAGCACACAGCCACAGGTAGAAGGATGTTCTGCTAAAAGAAGCACGTGAAAGAACATGTTTTTTTTTGTTTTTGTTTTGTTTTCTTTTGTTCATTTGTTTGCTTTTGGTTTTTTCGAGACAGGGCTTCTCTGTGTAACCTGGGCTGTCCTGGAACTCGCTCTGTAGACCAGGCTGGCCTCGAACTCAGAAATCCTCCTGCCTCTGCCTCCCAAGTGCTGGGATTAAAGGCATGCGCCACCACTGCGCGGTGTGAAAGAACATGTGATGTAGGATTCTTTTGGTCCATCTTCCATTTCATAGTTGAGATCCTTTGGTCAGGACTCCATAGGAAAAAAAACGCACCAAAAGACTTCTAAGGGTGTGTCACAGCTTCTTGTGGCTTCTGTGGACTTGGGCTGATTGGCAGAGTGACATCAGCTGAGACAGACTCCCGTGGAGTTTTGCTAAGACAGACTCACGTCCTGAGGCAAGACACATGCTTAGACAAAACCCGTGGAGGAACCTACTTCCACAATACAATGTCTTATATAATTTTTTTTCTCTCCCACACAGGAAACTACTATCTAACCCTTAACAATGAGATGCACATATGAACCACTTGACATTAATCAGATAATTTGAACTCTGTTAGGTCAATATCACATTTCTCCAAGTTGGGTATATGCCTGTACCCAACTCTTGGGACCTTCAGGTAAGAGGAATAGGAGTTCAAGGCCACCCTAGGCTGAAGGTTCTAGGCCAACCTAAGCTCTGAAAAGATGGCCCTCTTTACTTCTTATTTATTAGGTCTTTATTTGTTCTACAATGTCACACTGCCAGGCTGCTTGCTTCAGCCTACTCTCTACCATTGACCCAGCTTGTTCACAAGGTCTTTAGTAGCACATTTGAAGTATCTCAACTGCATTATAATGTGGTGCTCCTGTGGTGAAGGCCTATACCTCCTGTAATGCTTCTTGGCAACTTGGTATCTTAGTGTTACCCAGATATACTGCTCCTGGATATACACCTACAGGAGGATAAAGCACATTCCGGGGATACTTGTGTAGCTGTGTTTAGTGAAGCACTATTTACAATAGCCAAGACATACAATCAACTCAGGAGTCCAGCAACAGATGAACAGATAAGGAAGATGAAGTTTTACACAGGCAGGTGAAAAGGAATATCATGTGCTTTCCTGGGAAATAAATGCAACTGAAAAATCATTCTATTAAGCAATGGTAGCCAAATGAAAGGATACAAATATTACATGTTTTCTCCCATTAGTGGATCCTAGATTTTATATCGCTGCATAAAATCACTTGTAAACACACAGCAAGAAGGCAGAATGGAGACTAGGGGTGAGGGTGGGGAGAAGACTAGAGGGAGCAGGGGGTAAGAGAAAAGAGAGAGAGAAGAGGAGAAAGAAGACTGTTCAAGTGCCTGATGTACATGGGCAAATTGGTCTTTGGGGGGAGCCAGTGCTGTGTACAATGAATAGACAGCAATAAAAATAAACAAATCAATACTAAGATTGATAATTGAAGACTGAAGTCCCAGCACTTAGTTGCATGACCTTAGGGACACTACTTACTCTCTGCTGCTATGTGTTTGGAGTAGAGAGGATACAAGGCTCTGTTCTTTTTCCATAGAGTCAGTGCTTCGGAGGGAGGTACGTGACCCAGAGAGTTATCTAAATGTTTGAATTCTTGACCCTCAGACCAATGGTCCTAGCCAAGCACTTACTGCTGAGCAGTAGACTGAGAAGGGAGCAGTCAATGACCTACAAAGTTTTCAGGAGGGAACCATTAGTATAGCTCTGGCCCAGGACGCAGAAAGGTTAGCGTATTTAGCTTTGTTTGTCTATTTGGCCCACATGCAAGACACTTGTCCTTTCTGAGAGTTGTACAAAAGGATTCCTTGAAGAATAAAAAGGTTCAAGGATCTTGCTGTCCTCTGACTT
Source organism: Tokudaia tokunoshimensis (assembly GCA_036184795.1). Taxonomy (NCBI): domain Eukaryota; kingdom Metazoa; phylum Chordata; class Mammalia; order Rodentia; family Muridae; genus Tokudaia; species Tokudaia tokunoshimensis. The sequence continues at coordinate 105,354,576 of BTHU01000023.1, forward strand.
TGCTACATATTAAGGTTTTTAGATAAGCCACGTACACTTCCTGAGCCCCAGTGTTCCCATCTGAAAATTAAGAAAACCCTCCACACTTCCTGGGCGGCAGAATCATTATGAAGGTCTAATTGAACACAGTGTGTGAAGCCATGTTCACTTTTCTAACTGTTATACAATTGTAAGAAAATACAGTTAAGGGATCTACATGTACAGTGTGACTCAAGGCTGACAGAGGTCCAAGGAGGATGGCAATGACTCTTTATATCCTGTGACTAGGCACCAAAAGTCTTAATCTTCCCAAAGGAGTTCACAAAGGCCTTTCCCTGACTTCGTGGTCTTAATGTACTCCAGATTTCCTCATGCCAATGAAGTCTTGCCTTTTTCTCAATCCTCAGATAGGAAAAGCATCTCTTGTCTCCAGATAAGACTTATCAGATGCTAGACCCCTTCCTATCTTGGAAAAAGCAGAGTATAAGGTAGCATACATTAATGAGTGAGTGAATGGGATTTAAAAGTGGGATGGGGATTGCTAACCTCTCACTGTGGGTACCTGCTGGCCGGATGACTCTAGGAAAATCACAAACTCTCTGCAACCCAATTTGCTCATTAGAAATCTAAGGATGAAAATAATGTTCAGTATAATGACTTACTATGCAGCACCAAGAATAAGGCCTGAGACTTAAATAAGTGTTTTTCATTGTCATTAATTGGTAGAAGATGTGTTATTCACATTTTGCTCAGTTGTAGAATTGGAGGGTCAGAACTGGAACCATTATTCTGAGAAAGGTCAGGTAATTCTATAATCATAAGCACAACGATAGAAAAGAAGAGAATGTGTTAAAACATATATCTGATAAGGAGTTAATTCCCAAAATATACAAAGTACTCTTACAACTCACCAAACAAAGCAAGTAACCTGATTAAAACTTAAGCAAAAGACATAAACAAACATTTCTCCAAAGAATATGCACGTGAAAAACAAAATCTTAGAAAAATCATCCTTAGTGAGGTAACCCAATCACAAAAGAACACACATAGTATGCAGTCACTGATAAGGGGATATTAACCCAGAAGCTCGGAATACCCAAGGCACAATTCACATATCAATTGATTTCCAAGAAGAAGGAAGGAGAGACCCCTGGTCCTGGAAAGACTGGATGTAGGGGAATACCAGGACAGAGAAGCGAGAGGGGGTTGAATGGGGAACAGAAGGAGGGAAGGGGGCTTATGGGACTTTCAGGGAGGGAGGAACCGGGAAAGGGGAAATCATTTGGAATGTAAATAAAAAAATATAGAAAATAATAAAAAAAAGACAAATCAAAGCCATAATGATATACTACCCCACACCCATTAAGGTGGCTATTATTTTAAAGAAAAAAAAATAGGTTGGCTAACAATACGTTTTGTTAGATTGTCACCGTAGACAGCATAGTGTCCAACCATAGTACAGTACTTGATAAATGCTTATTTATGAGCTTATGATAGAATGACTATTAAAATAAAATATTTTCAGGAAAGTAAAATGATATACAGGTGCATTTCCAAAGAACAAACGTCTAACCTTAAGAACCATGACTATAGCTGGGTGTTGTAGTTCTCCTGTAATCTCAGTACTGGAAAGGCTAAAGAAGGAGAATCATGAGTTCAATGTCAGCTTAGGTTACATAGTAATCCCAACCTCAACCTGGGATATCTAGTGAGACCTGATCTCAATACCAAAATAAAAGTAAATTTTAAAGCAGAAAAAAAGATCCCAAGACCTGGGGACATATATCAGAGTGTTTGCCATCATAATAGGAGGTCCTAAGGTTTAATCCCCAGCACTTCCAAAAAGGAGGAGGAAAAAAGAGAAAGTGGGGGGGAGGGAGGAAGATGAAAGAAAAGGAGGAAGAAGGAAGAGGAGAAAAACAGCACTTCTTTCTCTGTATCTTAAAGGTCCCCCAAGTCCCTTTTCTTAAGATGAACATATTCTCATTAGATGGGACAGTTTGTAGGTCACATGGAACGCCTCCTTCCTTCCATAGCCAAATTAGTCTCCTTCTAATTGTGTTGACGCTTAGCTATAAGCAGACCACCCTGGATCCTAACAAGAAAGATGTACAATCTAGAATTATGTGGCTATACCAAGAAGATGAGAGTTCCTTTGACTGTCATATTCAAGGATGAGAGGCTAAAGTCCTGAGATGAGTAGATGTGAAGTTCAGGGTAAGAGGCAGAACCCTGAGACTCCAAGGGAAGATGAGAACACACACAGCACCCACTCAGGGGTAAAGAATTGCATCTCCTCTACTAACCACACAACCCTTCCCTCACTGCCAGCGGGTTCGGGATGCAAAGCAGAAAGAGATTTTTCCCCCTCCATAGTTTGTCATCTCTGTTCATGAGCAGAGGTCAACACAGACCCAGAAGAAGGGATTGGTGTCTGATTTATGTAGCCTCCAAAATGAAGTAGGCTAGGGGCCAAGCAAGGTAGGGTTCCGGCACCCACATCCTTAGATCTGTAGAGCAACATTTTTTGCCGGAGCAGAGGGGAAGTTGATTAATTTTTCACACCATGTTAAAAAAAAAACTGGTATTTCCTGCCCAAACACCAGGGCAGCCAGGAGTTAATAAATGAAAACTTTATGGTTCCTTTTTTTAAAAAAAAAATATATATATATATATAAGTCGTCATTGGAATAAGGCAGCTTTAGTTCCTTACTGGAAATGTTTTCTTCTGGGCAAATAGAAGCAAGAAGCATGTTCCATTGAGGCTATGGTTTTGGCATGAGCCAAATGAAATGTCCACTGTCAGTCAGGACTGCAGAGGCACACAAGAGCAAGCTGTATGCTGTTACTAGGAGTCGCAAAGGCCTGTGGCGCTAACCAAAGTCAAAATAAGACCTTCCAGGCTTGGCTAAAGTGCCAATGTGCTGTGAACAAAGCAGCTTTGTGGTGATGACTTGGCTCCATTCTTCCCCGTACTTGGTCTCTTAGTCAGCACCTCCAGGACTTTATTTATGGGATCTTCCAACTTTCCTGTCTCAGAGAGAAGGACACTGGTTGGAATGGCAGGAACCCTAATCCAGGCAGCTCCTCACTCCTCTTTTCATGTTTATTCATAAAGAAAATAAGGGCCAGGCGGTGGTGGCGCACGCCTTTAATCCCAGCACTTGGGAGGCAGAGGCAGGAGGATTTCTGAGTTCGAGGCCAGCCTGGTCTACAGAGTGAGTTCCAGGACAGCCAGGGCTACACAGAGAAACCCTGTCTCAAAAAACCAAAAAAAAAAAAAAAAAGAAAGAAAGAAAGAAAATAAGGACTTTGGATGCATGCCTGTGATGCTCACATTTAAGAGGCATGAGAATCATGAGTTTGAAGAGTTGGGTTATGGTGGTCCAACTCTGTGGGGTGGTGAAGAGAGGAAGAGGAGGGAATGAAGAAAAGAAGGAAGAGGGGAAAGAGGAGGAAGCGCAGGAGGAAAAAGAATGGAATGAGGGAAAGAGAAAGGAAGAGGAGGAGGAAGAAGAGGAGGAAGGGGAGAAGGAAGAGGAGGAGATGAGAAATTTGAGCAAGGGCCTAATAATGAGATGTATTTGAGATCAGGCTCTAGTGATTTCTGAATTTTCCTAACATGATCTCAAATACATTACCCCTTAGGCTGTCCTTTTGGATGAAAGAGCTACTTGCTTCTAGGAAGCTTTGCCTTCTGGTGAATGGCCCCCAGACCCAGCCACACTGTGAACTCACATTCCATTCAAGTTATTTCATGGGTGTCTTTTCCCAGGTAGGTCCTGGAGCACAGGATGTGCTTTGAAGCTCTTTGATCTTGCATTCTATTCTCCACGTGAAGGAGAGCTTTCCTTGTGAACCTGGGTGCAACCCAGGTTGCCGATTCCCTGGCAGAATAATGCAACAGTTACTCACTGAAGATGAAAGAAAACTGGAAGCATTTCTGAAGTAAAAAGTCACAGAAACTACAGTTAAATGGCATTCCTAAGTAGGCCAAATGTGATTAAGAACAATCATTTTAGAATTGGACAGCTGGAGGTTAGAAGCCCAGCAATAATGATTTCTAAATGTGTGCTCTCAAGCAAATTGCTTGCACTCTGTTGTGCCTTGTTTGTCTTATCCATAAAAAAGGGGGATGGGAACAGACCTACCTTGTAGGGCTGGAGTCAAGTTGTAGTAAGATCCTCCAGCATAATGCCTATGGTGAGAAATGTGGCAAGCAATGAGCTGTTTGATGTGAGGAGGGAAGTATCAACCCATCCCAAGAGAACAAGCATGGGAGATAATGTCTATAGACTTGGGCTACTTGTTCCCAGCAAAGAATCTTGAATAAATGCCTGGTTATCTTCTGGGTTATCTGTACCGAACTGCAAGGAATCAGTTTGTGGTTGTCTGAGCTCTGTTTTTAATTGTTCTCATGATTTAGAGATATAACATTAGGAATTGTGGGAATTTGAGGATGTACATGTGGTATGTTATAAATTGTGGGGTCCTGTAGCATTGGAAAAGAGAATATATCTTTGCTTCTTACCAAACTGCCCCAAGTCTCATCTCAGCCTGTCTGTTTCTATCTCTCTGTCTGTCTCTCTGTCTGTCTCTCTCTCTCTCTCTCTCTCTCTCTCCCCTCTCATTTTTCTGGTGCTGCAAATGAAACCCAAGAGCTGGCATGTTTCAGGCAAGCCACGAACTCAGAGAGAGATAAATATTGTTGCTCAATTAAAGTCTCCTTTTCATTTAATCCAGACCCCACCCCCACCTATGAGATTGTATCACTCACATTCAGGATGGATCTTAGCGCCTCTGCTCAATATAACTCCTTAACAGGCATGACTAGAGGTTTGTCTCCATGGTGATTCTTCATCCTGTCAAGTTGCCAATCAATATTAACCATCATAGAAGGTTTCTTTAATGCCTAGCTCCTGAGTTACTCCCACACTGAAAAAAGAAAAGAAAAGAAAAGAAAAACTGAAAATCAACTTGAAATTAGTCTAAGAGCATCAAGGAAAAATGGCCTGTCAGCCATCTCCAAATGCTGTTCTCTCTCTGATTTTCCTATCACTATGGTTACCCTTAAGGAAAATGAGTTCAGATTGGAATATTGTATTTCTTAGGATGATAAAAGGTTCCCTCAAATATAGCTTTTAACCTTCCATTAGGGAAAAAATGAACATCATCAAACAAATTGACATTATTTCTTGAAGATGTTAGGATCACAGTCTTATACTCTGCTGGTGTCTATCCCCAGCCTGAGCAGGAAGCCCAGGTAACTAGGAAGACTTGGCACTTCTTAAAATTTCCTTACAGGGATGGGAAGATGGATCCGTGGGTTAAACATTTCTTGTGGAAGCATATGTTCCAATTCCCAGCACCTACATAAAATCCGTGCATGGGCTGTGTGCCTATAAACCCATTACGATGGGGCTGCGGGGGGGGTGGACTTGTTGGATCTCGCTGGCCATCAAGTCTCTCAGAAATAGTGAACTTCAGGTTCTGTAATGATGATGACATGCAAGTCCTACCCTACCTGCAACCCGTGTCTGACTCTAACCCTTTTAGGTGGCTACTGGGCAGGAGAACCGTGGTTGCTCTGTATTGTGGGTAGATGAAGAAGAATGGTTGAAACCCCTTCTCACTATACTTTCTCTGAAGGGAGATTAGTTGAAAGTGAAGTTCTTAGCCCAGTCCAAGAGTGAGCCTCCTGTTGCAAGGACAATTTCTGAGGCCATGGCCACCATGGTGGAGTGGCCCCAGGAAGAAGCAGGGAAGAGTCGCCCACTCTCTGTACAGCACTAGGTACCACACAGTGTCTCCGGTAGGAAGGGCTTCTACTGCACCCTGGGAATGAGAGGCGTGAGTGGCTATTGAACATCCTGTTGTAGTGCGAGTTTCTTTTCAGGCTGAGCAAACACGCCTGCTCACGGCATTTAGGGCTCTTGACTCGAAGCAGAATGGACCAGGAGAAGGGAGGGGCAAATGTTTCTCTTGCCAAAGGGACAGCTGTTTTGATAAAAGGCAAAGCGAGCCCTGCCAGAGGCCTATAAGGCCCAAGGTGATGAGTGTCCTGCTGTGCCCATCACAGAGCTTCTGCCCGCTCACCTTTCTCCCCAGCCATGGCTGCCTCTGTGCTGTCCCTCAGCTGCCAGGCATGCCCCAGCACCAGGACCTCTACAGCTACCACACTGAATTGATTAATACAGGGTGCTAGCTTCAGACATTTGATACTGTTGAGCAAGCAGGGTGACAAAGTGAGCTCTCTGCTCATACCTTAGCTTCCCAGAAATCCACACTAAGCTCCTTCCACAAGATTCTGACCAGTTAAATTTCTCCTTTGCTGAGAAAAATTAGAGCTATCAAGACCTTTATGCCTAGCTCTTCAAGGACTCTACTGCCCCAGCAAGTCAGAAGTCTCTGGGAAGAAAAGTAGCCACATGCTTGCTAGCTGTGGCCCCAGCATGGTTTTCTGTGTTCCTTCTGTTACTGAAAGGCCCCTGCCCTGTCTTTAAATCCTTTCTCACAGGAGGACAGGCAATGGTCCTAGTTAGAGGACAGAAAAATGGATGACTTACTCACTCACTTGTTTCAGTAGCCACCTCAGTTGCAGGGGTCTGGACAACAAGTGCCCTTTAGAGCCCGTTTATACTATACCCCCTTTGCATCCACAGCTTGTCCAGCTGCCCTTCTGTAGGTAGAGGCAATCAGACATGCTTGCCTAAGCATAGTGACCAAGGCTAGATATACTCAGGCAAATCAGTTGCCTAAGGCGCCCTCTGCTCCACTCCCTCCACCAAAAAAAAGTCCAAAGGCAATCATAGGAGACCAGAAGTCCAGTGAGGGCAAGATCATGTTTGGTTCTTAATTTCCAAAGGCTGGTGCAAATCCAGAAATAGGAGGTAAAACATAAAAGTCAGATGTGGAGTGTGGAGATGGCTTAGTGGGTATGTGCACCTGCTGTGAAAGCAAGAGGACCTGAATTCAAATCCCCAGCACCCATGTAAAGACTCTACCTAGTAGTGTGAGCTAAGCTATTTGGAGTGTGTGTGTATGTGTGTGTGTGTGTGTGTGTGTGTGTGTGTGTGTGTGTGTGTGTGAGAGAGAGAGAGAGAGAGAGAGAGAGAGAGAGAGAGGTCAGTTATACCATTGCTAGAAAAAAGGCTGGGAAAGCAATGGTAAGAGAACAGTAAGAAAATCCAGTTGCTTTGAGGACAGCATAGTGTGGGTGTGTGGGATTGAGGTTAAACCACAAGCCCAAGTGTGAATGAGAGCACCATTGAGTTAAAGCCCAGGAACAGCCTCAGGGGGATGTTACAGCTTTCTGCTCCAGCCTCATCAGAATCTTGCTCTCAGGGGTTCTGAAATCAAGCAGACCTTTGCTCTCATATCAGGGGCTCATGAGATTCAAATCTAGCACTAGTGTTTTAGAGCCTTAGGTCTCCTAAATGTTGCCACTAATGAAGGTCGTTGGCATTACAGTGAGCTGTCCTGTATAGAAAAAGGTGTCAGCGTTCCCACTCCCTCAGGGCTGGAAGTGACCTTTCAGTTGGTTTCCTGGATATTGAAACAAAGAGGCCCTGACTCAGACACATTCTTTCATCATATCTTCATTATGGAGAAGGGCTGGCTTTACTATAACAAGTTTCCTGCCTTATGCTCCAGTCAACAGAGATAATTTGGCCTCCTACTCACAAAGACACCTCTTGGGAATGAAACATTTCAGAGTAAACCTGGCCTTGACACTGTAATAACAATCCGGTTTTGCTTGCTAGCAGAAGGCAAGGGAACCCTGAGAGTCCAGGGATCAAACTGACTTTCTCATAAGTCTTTTAAAGAGGGCTTTGCTATAGAGTCCAAAAAGCCACTCTGGGACCGTTGATCCTCTCACCTTGGCTCCTCCAATGTAAGGATTAAGGATGTGTGTCACCACATTCATCTTTCTGATACTTTTTTTTTGATGGATAGTCTCTTGTAGTTCAGGTTGGCCCCAAGCTTGGTGTGTAGCTCATGGTAACTTTGAACTCCTCGTTGTCCTGCCTCCACCTCCTGAAGGCTGGCATTCCAGATGATGAAAGAATCATCACATCCTGCTGATTCTTTTATTATCTCTACAATTTGATGAGAAAAACAACAAATCCATGCTCAGTTCAGATGCCTCCCCAGGCCCCACCCCCCCACCCCCGGCCCCTTCCACCTCTCTCCCAACCCCACTGCATCTTTCTGCCCTCAGTAATTCCCCATCCTGGTTCATATCTCATGAATTCTGGGTTCTTTTCTCCATTTGTTTCCTTAAATCCTTTCGTGATGGCACATGCCAGTAGGCAAATGTTGAAGAGGACAAGGCAAGAGGATCATGAGTTTAAGGCCAGCCTGATCTATACACATACACACACACACACACACACACACACACACACACACACACACACGGCATATGGCTCTCTCCCACTGTAACCCAGAGGCTTCCCCTGCATGCAATACGGACACATGCTCCACTATGCTCATAGCAGCCTTATTTATAATAACCAGAAGCTGGAAAGAACCAAGATGCCCCTCAACGGAGGAATGGATTCAGATGATGTGGTTTATTTACACAATGGAATACTACTCTGCAATTAAAAACAATGAATTCACGAAATTCCTAGGCAAATGGTCAGAACTTGAAAATATCATCCTTAGTGAGGTAACCCAATAACAAAAGAACACACATGGTATGCAGTCATTGATAACCAGAATTTAACCCAGAATCTCGGAATACCCAAGACACAATTCACATATCAATAGATTTCCAAGAAGATGGAAGGAGAGACCCCTGGTCCTGGAAAGACTGGATGTAGAGGAATGCCAGGACAGAGAAGCAAGAGGGGGTTGAATGGGGAACAGAGGGAGGGAAGAGGGCTTATGGGACTTTCGGGGAGGGAGGAAATGGGAAAAGGAGAAATCATTTGGAATGTAAATAGAAAAAAATATAAAAAATTAAAAAAAAACTTTGTGAAAAAGGAAATAGCAATAGTCTCTGCCTCAGAGGCAGCAGTAGTAAGGACTGCGGATATCTACTATTCACAGACCACAGGAAGCTCAAGAAGAAGGAGGACTTAAGTGGGGGTGCTTTGGTTCCTCTGAGAAAGGGAACAAAATACTCACAGGATCAATAAAGGAGACAAAGTGTGGAGCAGAGACTGAAGGAAAGACCATCCAGAGACTGCCCCACTTGAGGATCCAGCCCATATACAGTTACCAAACTCAGACACTATTGTGGATGTCAACATGTGCTTCCAGACAGAAGCCCGATATAGCTGTCTCCTGAGAGGCTCTACTATTATCTGACAAATACAGAGGTGGATGCTCTCAGCCAATCATTGCACTAAGCACAGGGTCCCCAATGGAGGAGCTAGAGAAAGGACCCAAGGAGCTGAAGGAGCTGCAGCCCCATAGGAGGAACAACAATATCAACCAACCAGTACCCCAGAGCTCCCAGGGACTAAACCACTAACCAAAGAGTACACATGGAGGGACCCATGGCTCCAGCTGCATATGTAGCAGAGGATGGCCTTGTTGGACATCAAAGGGAGGAGAGGCCCTTGGTCCTGGAAAGGCTCAAGTGCCCCAGTGTAGGGGAATGCCAGGACAGGGAAGCTGGAGTGGGTGGGTTGAGCAGGGGGAGGGGGGATGGGTTAGGGGGTTTTTGTTTCCGCAAAACAAGAGAGGGAATGGCCAGAGTCTGATGGCCCCTTCCAGTCCTACGCAGGGATGGTTATCAACATATCAACATCCCAGGCACACCTGAATATACACCAGTGAATCTGTACCTTACAATACACATGCTATTTCTCCTCTCTTTCAAGGTCTACTTCAGTATTGAGTTTGCAAATGGTGAAATGGGGGCTTCAAGCCCACTCCTATGTTATTCTCTTGCTTTAAGTTTATAATAAATTTTGTTTATTTCTTTACATTTTCTATCAAGAAGTTTATGAAGGCATTTTAACCAGTTCCATCCTTTAAGAGATGCTGTCTGAAAGCTAAGCAGTCAGCAGCATCACAAGGAGAGATTTGTGGTCTGCTTTAAAAAAAAAGTTGCTATTTTTAAATTGCCTAGGCTAACCTTGAATTCAGAGCAAGCAGCTCCGACTGTTATCTGTACCTACAGACATGCCTCCACCTTTATTAATAAGGAGCCAGCTAAACAAACAAGACTGAAAGAAAGTTCCAGAATTCTTGGTCTTAAAAAAAATCATTACAGGGGGCTAGAGAGATGGCTCAGCAGTTAAGAGCACTGACTGCTCTTCTGAAGGTCCTGAGTTCAGTTCCCAGTCACCACATGGTGGCTCACAGCCATCTGTAATGGACATCCGATGCCCTCTTCTGGTGGGTCGGAAGATAGCAACAGTGTATTCATAAATAAATCATTCTTTTTTAAAAAATTAATATAGAACACTAGCCTCTCTATAAATAGAATCTTTATGAAATTTAAAAAGAAAAAAGTATATCCTGTCCAGATCAGGCAGGGCTTCTTAAAATTTTTCCAAAATTCACTCCGTGATCAGTTCATAAAACTCAAGTCTTTGGGCCGGGCGGTGGTGGCGCACGCCTTTAATCCTAGCACTTGGGAGGCAGAGGCAGGCGGATTTCTGAGTTCGAGGCCAGCCTGGTCTACAGAGTGAGTTCCAGGACAGCCAGGGCTATACAGAGAAACCCTGTCTTGGAAAACTAAACAAAAAAAAAAAAAAAACTCAAGTCTTCAATTCAAACAGCAATTAAAAGTCAAGCACTGCAATACAACAGATGCACTAATTGGATACTTACATCCTGGGAATGGTGGTAGGAACACATTAAAAGCCTTTATTTCCCACAATTAAACCATTATACTTCTACAACACCAGAAAACTTTATATATACAGTAAAAAAAAAAAAAAACACTGTAATTTATGACATAGCATGGTCTTTAATCTGAGCCCACATGTTTCACAGTGGACTGGTTAGTATTGTCTGGTATGACGGTACACATGCACAGTGCACACGTGTGTCCAGAAAGGAATTATGAAATGCAGTCACGAGATGAACGTGGGGGGGTGCTGCCACAGCCTCAGGTTGAGAGACAAATCTGAGGATCACTTGGGGAAAGAAGAGCCTGATGCTGCCAATCTAAAATCCAGGCAGCTTGGTTCAAGCAGAGAAGTAAGTACACAGGGAAACATATTCGTGTCCTTGGTAGCTAGGAACAGACTTTTATCACCTGAGAGAATAGCTGTAGATTTTGGCAGTCCTGAGCCTGGTGTCAGCAGATGGATCAACCTCTGGAAGACTATAGAGTCTAAGAACCCTGAAATTCGAGCAGAACCCCGGGAATCTTGAGCTGGATCCCACATGCAAGGTGGTCAATTCTTAGGTGGCCTGGAAAGGCAAGATAGGTGTTCCACCTCTACAGATCTCAGTGCTGCTGTTACTTCCCCTACTCCCAACAAACTTCACCTAGAGGTGGTTGCTGCCATCCTTTAATACAGTTCTCCATGCTGTGGGGACCCCCTCCCAACCATAAAAGTATTTTCATTGCTACTTAATTACATACCTATAATTTTGCTACTGTTAGGAATAGTAATGTAAATATCTGATATGCAGCATATTTGATATTGGAGCCCTGTGAAAGGGTCGTTCAACATCCCCCACCTCCGAGGAGGGGGTCACGATTCACAGATTGAGAACCACTGCTAACTGCTGGCTAATAGAACCTAAGGCATATTTATATGATCTGGAGAATCTTGGAAGGATGGGAGAACCTGCCCAGCCATAAGATTGCAAAACTGAGTGTGGCCACCAGAGGTCCCTAGTACACAAGAAAGGGAAACTACTAAACGGAAGCTATACCAGTCATCCTAAACATGTGCAAGCTGGGCTCAGTGCTCAACAGAAGCAAAAGAAAGCCAAAATCCTACAATTCTGTCTGACCTCATCCCCCATTTATATCATGCATATCAGTGTTTCATCTTTGATTTTTATTTTGTTTTTTTCCCCTTTGTGTTTTTATTTTTGGCCACATTTTACCAGCTTTTTGTTTTATTTTGTTTGTTTTATTATAGTTCTAAAACAAGAAAGGAGAGAATCTCTAAATACAGAGTGTGGGGAGGCCCTACTATCACAAGATTTTTTCTGGCTAGCCTGATGCCATAATAAAGAACATCTTTATCAAAATAAAAAGTGTAGGGACATCTCTAGTCTCCCTGGTTTAATTCTCAAATTAAACACACACACCATAGTGAGAAATATACAGTGAATAAAATGTTCTAAATGCAAAAGCTAAAACTAACAGTAAACACATAGTTTCAAAAGCCTACAAAAGCTCCTAATGGAACTAAATTGTATCGTCAATATTAAGAGCTCCTGATGCAATTTGTGTTGAATGCTCTAGAAATTACACAAGCTGAATTAAATGTTCCGAGAGTTATAAATATATTACCAATGGCTCATTCTTTAAGTTGATCAGTGACTATGCACTTCTAATTTCACTCTTGAAAATAAATATTAGGGTGAAAATAATCCTCCCAGGTTGATTGAAGCTATAGCGTAAGTTTAATAATGTCTTTTATAATCAGGTCAGATAACAAGATTTTCTCTACTTGTATTTTAAACCAATAGGTGAACAGAAATGTCTTTCTAATGCCACTATTCATAATTTAATGTAATTTTAAAGCAGTTATATGTGATCGTTGACTAAAACGAGCTTTGAGAGGTCTTTCCTACTGGATTTGTGTGATAGGTCTTTATCCTTCATTTGTATGTATACGCTGTTCAGATGAAATAACTTCTCCAGTGTATTTTCTGTTTTCACCTTTTGAATCGTGTGTGTGTGTGTGTGTGTGTGAGAGAGAGAGAGAGAGAGAGAGAGAGAGAGAGAGAGAGAGAGCATTGTGTGGGGCATCTGTCTGTCTGTGCGAATGTATTCCATGTGTATGCTGGTGCCCTGGGACTTTGGAAAAAGGCATCAGATCTCCTGTAGCTGAGTTACAAGGAAGTTGTGAGCTACCTGATATGGGTTACAGGAACCCAACTCAGGTCCTCTGGAAGAACACAAAGCACCCTTAACCACTAAATAATCTCTCCAGCTTCTTGCTTACTTTTAAAAAAGTGGTGTTTTGTTTTGTTTTTGTTTTTGTTTTTGTTTTTTTTGCTGGAGTTGGGGGAGCAGGGCCTCACTTTGTAGCCCTGACTGGCCTGGAATTGGGGGTGTGGAGCAGGCTGGACTCAAACTCCAAGAGATCTACTTGCCTCTGTCTTCAGAGTGCTGGGATTAAGGGTGTGCTGTCATTTACTTTTTGATGTATACTTTTAGAAACAAGATTTCTGTATATATTTTTGTTTTGATTTTTTCAAATCTCCTTTTATTTCTATTTTGTTTTAAAATTAGTACTAATAGTCAACAGGTTTCCTTACAGCATTTCCACATACACTTAGTTTTGGAAGCTCTTCATCCTCACCGCCCACCCCCGCTTCCCTCATCTTCCTGCCTGAAGTCTCTATCCGACCCCTTCTGCCCTCAGTATTCCTTGTGGCACATTCATCTCACTTGTTTCCTACCACCCTCTCCACCAGTTCCCTTAAAGCCTGTTATTCCCTTTCATAGGCCCTCTTCTACTTTCATGAACTCTATCCTCAACCAGACACAGAAGAAACACGCTAGGCGCTGTATTTAAAAGGGAACGTGTATATAGGATTTCTCTTTCTGAGCTTAAGTTACCTTGTCTAGTATAATATTTTCCTCTTCCATTCACTTTCTGAAATTTTCGTTTTTCTTTATATCTGAATAAAATTTCATTGTCTATCTGTGCAACATTTCCACTATCCATTAATGGGTTTATGAACATCTCAGCTGATCCCATGTTTCTGCTAGTAAGAGTAGAGCTAAAATAAACATGGATATGCAAGTATTTTTGTGGCAAGCTGCAGCATCCTTTGGGTATGTGCTCAGGAGTGGTATAGCTGGTTCATACAATCACTCTACTTGTAATTTAATGTCTAAGGACGCCTCCATGCTGAGCTCCACAGTGGTTGCCCCCACTAACATGAATGAGAGTTCACCTTTCCCTGTATTTTTGCCAGTATTGGTTATAATTTTTTGAACACAGTCACACTGATTGGAGTGAGATGAAATCTCAGAGTGGTTTTAATTCACATTTCCTTGGGAAAGAGGCTTTTAATTGTTTTGAAGAATTATAGATTAACAAATGTTATTGTTTTCAAATACTAAGAGGATATCCACATAACAATCATATTTTAGATCAACTTGACAATTTTACCAAAATGTCCCTTTCATGTCGAGTCTTAATTGTCAAATATTACGACAAGTAATATTCCTTTCTCGTGTAACTTTTGTCATGGTTTTGTTGTTACAGACTTTCTTTTTATCAGACCTTGCCCCAGGACTCCTCATGCCAAAAGGTATATCCTGTAGAAGTGACCTCTTATCTGAGGTCATTGGGACTAACTTTGATCATATAGGAAGTAATGAGTAGTAACTATAAATCTTCCCACACAACATAAAGTAAAGGAAAATCTTATTCAAGGAAAAAGAAAATAATAATAAAATAAAATAAACCTTAGAATTAATGAGTCCAACAAGCACCAGGATACAATACAGAATACAAGATACACAGAATACACAGGACAGGATAGCCATACTGAAAAGCCCATTTATTCCTTCATATTAGCAACAAAGGCACACACACAAAGATTAAACAATACAATACCGCTCATAAAACTAAAGACACTTAATCATGACTCCAACAAAATATGTATAGAACTTTTTTTGCTACAGTAATAAAAGAATATATATGTGTGTGTGTGTGTATGTGTGTGTGTGTATATATATATATATTCATATGGAACATTGGAAGATTCTGCACATAAGGATATCAAGCGTTTCTGAAATTATGTACAAATTTAATGCAAAAGCATAATCTAATTTATATGGAAAAGCAGAAGAACTGAAATACAGAAAATAATTTTGGAAAGTTACAAAGTTGGAGGTATCAGTCTATCTGATTTCAAGACTTGCTCCATATATACCACAGTGTGGCATTAGCAAAGATATCGATGCATAGATCAACAAATAAAGTAGAGTGAAAAATAAAGTAGAACTAGGCCCACACAAATATTCCTATTGTAGACAATGATGCAGAAGCAATTCAGTGAAAAGAGATACATTTTAAAGTAAATGAGCCTGGAATAAGTGAGACTCTATAGGCCCCAAAGACAAAAATCGCTCAAAATAGATGACAGAGTTACATGTAGATCTAGAAGACTCTTAGGAAAATAAAAAAGGAGAAAAATCTTCAGAATTTAAGACTATGCGAAGAGTCAAAATGTATAACTCATAAAAGGAAAACTTGCTAAATGTACATCATTCAAATAAAAATGTTTGCTCTACAAGAGAACCTGTTTAAAAGGCTATAGACTGGATGACAGATGTTTGCTGCAAAACCACATATTCAATAAAGGACTAATATCTAGAATATATGGACACTGTTCAAATTTCACTAGAGGGCTGAGGCTGTAGGTCAGTGACAGAGGACGTGAAGAGGATGCAAGAGGCCCAAAATTCAATCTCCCGGTTTTGAAAAAAATAAGAAAAATACTAAAATTTGAATTATTGATATAGTAAGTGGAGTAAAAGCTTGGCCCCCAAACATCAAGCTACTAAGGGATAGTAGAATCTCCAAGAAGTGGGCCTAGTAGGAAATTTTAAGTCAGTGAAGAAATGTCTTTGAAAGAACCAAGGAATTCTTTTCTACTTTCTTTCTCTCTCTTTTTCTTTCTCCTCCTGGATCAGCTAGGCAAGGTGAACAGTTTTGTTGCATAATGTTTACTATAGGCCCAAGCCAACAGGGCAACTGATCATGGATGGAAACTAAAAACTGAGTCAAAATCAAAGTTTACTATCTCAGAGTCTTGTTATAGTGATGGAGAGTTGACTACTACACAAACTAAAATGGCCAGGTGACATGAACTGACATTTCACCAAGAAAGATATATAGACAGAAAACATGTATATAAAAGTATATATTCAATGCTACTCGGCATTAGGGAAGTGAAAATGAAAACTACAATGGGCCATTTCTCAGAAAGACTAAAAAAACAAACAAACAGTACAACATTAATTTTTTAGGAGAAGTTGGAGAATGTAGGACATTCATATGTTGTTACTAAGCATATTAATGATATGATAAGATATAGCCACTTTGGAAAAAGGTTTGATCATTTCTTATAGAAGACAAATGTATTTCTTAAAGTATTCAACAAATATATGATCCAGCAATTACATTTTTCATCTTTATCCCAAGGTAGTGAAAACACACAAGTACGCACGCACATGCATACCCACAGACATACACACACACACACACACACACACACACACACATACACACACCTGCCTATGGGCATATATCCCTGTTCATAATAGCCAAACCCTGGAATCAGGCCATATTTTCTTAACGAGTGAATGGTTAAGTAAACTGACACATCTGTATTTATAATAATATTACTCAGCAATAAAGAACTGGATATAGATGCATGCAATCACTAAGACAAATCCTTAGGAAATTGTGTGGAATACACAAACGCCTAAGTCAATCTTGAAGGGTCCCATGCTACATGATTCTACTCTATAACATTCTTGAAAGACAAAGTTATAGAAATGGAGTAGTTGTTTTCAGGGGTTAAGGAAGGGCCTGGAATGGGAGGCAAGTTAGTGTGGCTACAAATCAGCAATGTAAGATGCCCTTGTGATGGATGCTCTGCGACGTGAGCATGTTAATGCTAGTATCCTAGTTGTGATAGTGTACTATAATGTTTTAGATGTCACCATTGAGGGTGCTGAGTAGAGTACCTTTTTAAGGTCTTTTTGCATTATTTCTTAAAATACATGTGAGTCCACAACTCCAAATAGAAAATAGAAATAGAAAGTTTAAATTAAAGCAAGAAAAGGTCTTTCTAGTTCCTCTATTTATGTCTTTCTTTCAGGCCCCTCCATGGCAATCTTTGCTGAGGTACTAGTGGGTAGTGAAGACACAACCATTATCTCGCTTCTCACATATATCTTAATGAAACTTTCTTGGACATCAAAGATGGGTAACATGTTCTAAGGGAAAAAAAACTGCCTTGAATTTAAAATCGTTCTGTTTTGAAGCTTAGTCTTATTCTTCCTGGTACCACATTTCATCATCCACAGAAAAACATTTTTAAAAGAGTTAGGGTGTGGCTCAGTGGTGGACCACTTGGCTATTATGTGTAAGGTCCTGGGTTTGATGTGGGGTAGCGGAAGAAATAAAATCTTGAAGGGTTAAGCGAAAACATTCGTGAGGTAGAAAAACAAACCACAAACTCTCAGTTTACCCCACTGAACACTTACAATTCTATTTCTCTCTACCAACAAGTAGACAAGCAATTCTGTACTGGGCTGACTACAGCTGGGTGTCCTCTTAGAATTCAGATCCGACACATACAGTATTGGATCCCACGGACAAGCTGATCTTATCAGTATTTCTAGTGAACTGGCTGTACAGTGCCACACAACCTTCTCCTGGGTTTGATTAACTTGTTCCAGCAGCTCAAAGAATGCAGGAAAACAGTTATGATTCCCGTTTTATGTTAAAGGATATTAAAAATGGTACGTGTGAAGCGACACCCAGAAGAGAGGATGGGGGGGGGGAAGTTTCCTTCCTGTCTCTGAACAACACCACCCTCCATCCCTCCATGAACCTCTGTGCTTTCAGATGAGTTTTTATTGTTTTTTATTTTCTAAGTTTTTTTTTTATTTACATTCCAAATCATTTCCCCTTTCCCTTTTCCTCCCTCCCCGAAAGTCTCATAAGCCCCCTTCCCTCCCTCTGTTCCCCATTCAACCCCCTCTCCCTTCTCTGTCCTGGCGTTCCCCTACATCTAGTCTTTCCAGGACCAGGGGTCTCTCCTTCCATCTTCTTAGAAATCTATTGATATGCGAATTGTGTCTAGGGTATTCCGAGATTCAGATGAGTTTTTATGAAGATTTCATTACTGTCTTAGTTAGGGTTTCGGCTGCTGTGAACAGACACCATAACCAAGGCAACTCTTATAAAGACAACATTTAATTGGGACTGGCTTACAGGTTCAGAGGTTCAATTATCATCAAGGTGGGAGCTGGCAGGGATAGACTCATCTTGCTCTCTGTGCAGTATTCCTTTCTCAGGAGCAGGACCCCTTTTTCATAAGAAAGTTTGCTATGGTACACACCTAGAATGTCCCCACACAAAGGTCCATGTATTAAAGGTTTGGTCTCCAGCTTGGTGATGTTTCTGTAGGTGAAATTTTAAGAGCTAAGGGACAAGAAGAAGAAGTTAGGTCACTGGGAGTTATGACCGTGGAGGGGACTGTGAAATCCTGGTTCTTCCTCCTCTCACTGTTTTGTTTCTGGTTACCACGTGGGGATGAGCAACCTTCGCTATTATGCCGTCTTGCCATGATGTAATGCTTCGCTGGAGGCCCAAAAGCGCAAGGCCCACCAACGAACAGAAGCCTCTAATACTGTGAGCCACATTGAGTCTTTCTTTTTCTATGTCGTTTGTCCAAGGTTACAGTAATGGGAAACTAGCTAATGTAGAATCTTGTGACCTAATAGTGGACAAGAAAGCAGGGGATAATTCATTTCTAGAGTCTGCGAAAGAAGTTTTTAAACAGGAACCATGAATAAAAACAGTGGGGGGGGGGCACTAATGATATCATCACTTAGTAAATTATAAACCAGTACATGAAAGAAAGATATTCTTCTCTGTCTTCTTTTTGTCTTCATTAATTCAGCTAAAGGGACCATGGTTGTACTCTATACTTACTCTATACTTAGCACAAGTACCTGCCCCAGGAAGTACTTAGTGGCTGCTTGATGTTTCATAGTGGCATAATACTTAGGAATTTTCTCTAATGTAGAAGGAAAGTTCCACCCTCTGGTTGGAGGGGTGGGGGGGAGAGGGTCTTTGCTTATTGAGATTTTTGAGACCTTTCACAATATCCAATGTAGGCAGCTCCCTGTGGGCATTGAATGAAAAACAGAAATAAAAAAGGGAAGGACATGCTGGGGCATAGTGGCGCACGCCTTTAATCCCAGCACTCGGGAGGCAGAGGCCAGCCTAGTCTACAAAGCGAGTACCAGAGAAACCCTGTTAAAGAGAGAGAGAGAGAGAGAGAGAGAGAGAGAGAGAGAGAGAGAGAGAGAGACAGAGACAGAGACACAGAGAGAGAGAGAGAGAGAGAGAGAGAGAACATAACTGTTAGGTTCCAAACCTGAATACCTGATAGGTTATTTCCCCCACCAGTGGAATGAGCCAAGTTCAAGCCAGATAAGATTATATAAAAGGCAGGTTTATTGGGAAGTTGCTTTCAGGCAAGTTCACTGCCCCTAACTAAGTATTGAGGCCAGGGGAGTCGCCATGGGCAGGGAGCGGGGCACACTCAAGCATGCAGAGAGAAAAGAGAAGGAAAGAAAGAGGGAGAAGCAACATGATGGGATTATATAGGGAAGAGCCTCTGGGGAAAGGGTTAGGGGCAGGGTATGCCAGGTAGGGACTGGGGGATGCTGGGAGAAGCTGGAGGTCAGGCCTGCTTTGGTATGTAAAATATGCACCACAGTTCTTTGTCCTGGTCTGAAATGAAAAATCTTTTACCCTCCTGGTGAAAGGGCAACATAATGACCTGATTTTGAAAAGACAGACATAGGCACCTGCTCCACCAATAGACCACAAGACCCAGAAACTAGGCCATAAGGCACCAGCTCCAGCAACAGGCCATGAAATCCAGAACAAGATCATAAAAGCCCCTCCCAAAGAACGGCCTGGGGATAACCACGAAAAAAATGAGGAAATATCTTATCCCTGAATGGGTTATCTGTGCTGGGCAGTCCTATCTCATCCCGTAGATAAACATTCATGGCATAGGAATGCAGACCACTGACCATCTGGCAACAAGGCAATGAGAAGCCGACCCCTGTGACCTCCCCAGCACCCACCAAATTTTAGTTTACGTAACCCACGCTCAAAATATAGAACTAACATAGTAGCCAATCAAAGTTATATGAATGTATACTAATGTATACTAACGTCACCGCTTTGGCCGCTACCAATCACATTAGAGATTACCTAATCCTTCTAGAGAGCTCTCCTGGTTCCCTAAAGGAAGGTCTGTGTGCCTTTTTCAGGGTCCCGTTTTGGAGAATAGTTCACACACACACACACACACACACACACACGCACGCGCTAGATGTTTCTGCACTTTGTCTTTGCATACTATCTGAGTCTGGGGTCTTCCATGAGCGAGTTTCAGAACCTTACACTGGCCTCTTTGTCTGGCTCCTTTCCTCTCTTCCCTCCCTCCTCTCCTCACACGATCATTCTCAGTATCGTGTCCACTCTGGACTCTCAGACATCTCTGTGTCTCTGCTCTCTTTCTCATCTACGATTAAAATGTTCTCCTCCACCTTCCCTAGGAGCATCCATGTCTTGCCTTTCTCTCTTTCTTTCATTCTTTATGCATTTATTTATTTTTATTTATTATTTAATCCATCTGGTGCCAAAACCCAGGATCAGTCATGTCCTTTCTTTTTTAATTTCTTTTTTTTTTCTATTCAATGACTGCTCCTAGGTATGGCGGAGCAGAAGGTTTATTGTAGGTAAAAGGGCAGGGACATCTGGAAGAGTCCGGAGTGGACATGGACCCTGAACCATGTGAAGAGAGGGGAAGGGGAACAGGGAGAGTCAGTTGAATAAAGGGTAGACTAAAGACCTAGATAACCCAAATGGCTGAATTACATACTGAAGGGCAGCTGAGGGAAATGCAGCCCAGCTCCTGAACTGGAGAAGTTTAGGGAAGCCAGAGGGGTACACAAGCTTGTACCCTGTAGAGCCTTGTAACAGGTAGGGACTGAAGAATGCTGGGAGAACCTGGAGCCAGTTCTGCCTTGATATGTTAAATAGTCACCTCCAGTTAGCCCTAGCAACAAAATATTACTCAGAAACATCTTATGAGACCTGGTGGGGGGAAAAAAAAGATTTCTCACCTTGACTAATAAATATCCTTTCTCTTTTCAAATGTTTTTGTTTATATGTAAATGTTTGCCTGAATGTCTGTGAAGCTGCTCATGTGTATGGTTGCTGGGAATTGAACTCAGGACCTCTGGAAGAGTAGCTAGTGTTCTTATCCACTGAGCCATCTCCCCAGCCCCTAGCTTTCCTTCTATGTCCCTGGCTCTTCACCATACCAGCAAAGCATGCAGCTAGACAGATGAGACCTGCCCAGGGCTCACAAAGTAAATAAACTCATGACCCGGTTGGGACCAGGCATTTTCCACATCAGATAGTGCCCAAAGAAGGAAGCTAAGACATGGAAAATGTAGCCTTCTTCTATTCTGACCCGGAGCCTTTTTCCAGAGAGTCAGTAGCCAGGCCTCTCAAGTTCTTTCCACAAGAAAATGAAAAGAGCATGCAAGACTCGAAAAACGGGTCCCTAGCACCTCCTAAAAGCTTTTCCCTTTCTGAGGCCTCTCACCAGCAGGCAAGAGGCTTTGACTAGGGAAGGAGGAAAGGGGCTGCAGAGAGGGCTCTTGGACAGGCAGCTGTTTCACTCCCCTTCCCTAATCCCTTATTCCCCAAATGAAGGAGCTGTTGCCAGAAAGAAAAAAAAAAAACCCGCTTGGCAGATCTGATGTGCTGCTTGAGACAGCTTCCTGCCCTCTTTAACTCTTAAGGCTCAGAAACTCTTAAAGGCAGAGAAACCAGTTTTGGGTTTGGGTATCTCCCTGGGCAAGCAAGCCTCTCAAGAGGAAACTCTCAGGAGCCTTCCCAGGAGTCTCTTCCAGTCTTTTTAGAGTAGCAGCAGGGAGCAAGGGGGGGAAATTAGTTGTTCTTGTGTGTCCTGAAGGCTCAGAATGTCCTTGAAGTCTCCCCACAACCCATCCCCCATCCCCCCATCCTTCCACCCCCCCACCCCACCCCCACCCTCCTCCACCCCAAGCCAAATGAGGGTCTCCCTAGAAGGCTGGCTGGAGAGGTACCAGCCCTCTGTGCCCCACCCCTATCCCTGCTAGCTCCCACCAGGATCTGGACCCCCCTGTCTCTCTTCTGCTGCCCCCACCAGAGCTCTGAGTTAAAATTGGAATGCGGAAATGAAAATAGTGCTTGGAAGAGGAGCACGAAAAGCCATTTGCTTGGCTATGTTCATCATTTGCTGGATGCCAACTTGGAAAACAGAGCGGAGCTCTGAGGCCATGCCATGACAGGGGTGAGGGTTGCACGAAGGCGCTTACACAGCCTGCCCTTAAAGTCAGGAAGTCACTGGGCTATCCCTTAATGAATGCCCTCTCTGTATTTAGCCCCAGGTAGTGTTCCAGGGACCCCCGAATCTAATCCTTGTCTTTGTTTGTTTGTTTTGTTTTTCTTTTTTTCTTTTTCCCTAGAATGAGCGAATAGAGAGCTCCCAGGGAAGGCATGAGGTAAAACTATTTGCTCAGGCAGGGGTGGGGAGATGGTGGGGAGTGGGGTGGGGGTGCATTGGGGTGCTGTTTCCAGTCAACTTATCGGATCTCTATGTTCATAAGACTCGTCACTCATTAATCATCCCTTCACTAATAAGTATTTGTTTGGTGGCTCTCTTGTGCTGGACACTGGAGATACAGTAGTGCTGTTCTGGCTAGCAAAGAAGAAAAAAAAACAAAGGGAAAGGGTGGGGGTCCTCTTTGTGGTAGAGGTTTAAGAAAGGTCTCTTATTACCAAGATGTCATACTGTAAGACTTACTGCTTAAGAATCTACAGATTTTCTGAGTTCGAGGCCAGCCTGGTCTACAGAGCGAGTTCCAGGACAGCCAGGGCTATACAGAGAAACCCTGTCTCGAAAAAACCAAAAAAAAAAAAAAAAAAAGAATCTACAGATGCTTTCCCAGTACTGCTGCCAAACCAAAAGTCGAGCAGCGGCCTGGAAAAACTGCCAACACTTAGCAGACAGACAAGACTCAAAAAACGGGTCCCTAGCACCTCCTAAAAGCTTTTCCCTTTCTGAGGCCTCTCACCAGCAAGCAAGAGGGTTTGACTAGGGAAGGAGGAAAGGGGCTGCAGAGAGGGCTCTTGGACAGGCAGCTGTTTCAGTGTAGGTCCCTAATCCCTATTCCCTATCCCTCCATAAATTCCTCCCTGCCTTAAAGGCACAGTACTTTAGGACTACTCTACTCCACTTTTTTTTTTTTCTGAGCAGTCACAAAACACAGACCGGTTTAGGGGGAGGGCTAGAGATTCAAGAATGAGCTCCACAGACACAGCCTCTTAGGGATCTCACACTCTAGTCAATTAAAGAGAAGACAATCAATCACATGAATAACTAATTAATTATAATAATCAATTTGAAAGAGACCAAATAATACATAAGAAGACATTTATAAAACTCAGGATTTAAAACTTGGTGTTTAGCGAGGTGCTTCCTTAGTACAAGGCCCTGAGTTCAGTCCCCAGCACGAGGGGGAAAATGAAGAAACAATATTACAGAACCACCAAACAAAGGAAACTAAAACTGAGGCTTAAACAGTGAGCAGGATGGGGGCTGGAGAGATGGCTCAGCAGTTGAGAGCACCGACTGCTCTTCCAGAGGTCCTGAGTTCAAATCCCAGCAACCACACGGTGGCCCACAACCATCTGTAATGGGATTCTATGATGCCCTTGATGCCCTCTTCTGGTGTGTCTGAAGACAGTGTACTCATAATTTCTAGCAACCACATGGTGGTTCTCAACCATCAATAATGGGATACGATGCCCTCTTCTGGTGTGTCTGAAGACAATGACAGTGTAATCATAAGTAAAATAAATAAATAAATCTGAAAAAAAAGAGTGAGCAGGATATGGCCTGTTAACACGGCAGGAGAGATTGTCATGCAAAGAAACAACATGTAGATAGTCATAGGCCAGACAGTACCTCCTCTTTTTTTAAATTATATTTTTTTATTTTTTCAATATTTCACTTATTTACTAACAATTGCATGCATATACACAATATATTTGGATAATATACACCCCCAACTTCTCCTAGAAATGTTGATTATCTATTTATTTGCCCTGAGGAGATATTAGTCTTGCCTGCTGGGATGTTAACTGGAATCAGTGGATTGATCTTGTATGCATACTAATGTCTTATGTAGTGAGTTGGTGTGTGTAACAGGTGTGTCATATCCAGAAGACAATATTTCACAGCAAGCCTCTGCATCCTCTCTCTAGCACTGTGCTGGTTAGTTAGATCTTTTTGTCAACTTGATTCAAACTAGAGTTGTCTAGGAAGAGAGAAGTTCAACTGAGAAAATATCTCCACTAGATTGGCCTCAGGGCAAATCTCTGGGGCCATTTTCTTAATTAGTGATTGATGGACAAGGGTTCATCACATTGAGGGCGGTACCATCCCTGGGCTGGTGGTCCTGGGTTCTATAAGAAAGCAAACTGAACAAGCCATGGGAAGCAAGCCAGTAAGAAACATCCCTCCATGGTCTCTGCATCAGCTCCTGCCTTGGTGTTCCTTGATGATGGACTATAACTTGTATGACCAAATATATCCTCTTCTCCCAGAGTTGTTTTTGGTTCTGGTCTTTACGACAACAATAGAAAACAAATTAGGACAAGCTCTTACCTTCTTTCTACTTTTAATTAGCAATATGTTAATTGTACAAAATAAAGCATCTCATGACATCTCTATACACGTGGCATGTATTTTGATGATATCCTCTACCTCTTGTACTCATTCTTACCCTCCTCTCTCTTTCCTCTTCCTCTTGCATATCCCTGGCAAGCCCCCTTTTACCTCCAGGTTCTTTTTAACCCTAGTTTCTACATATGAGAAAAAGCATAGAGCATCTTGGTATGGGCCTAGTTTATTTTATTTCACAGGATGACTTCCAGTTCCATCCATTTTTCATGCAGATGTTGTGATTCCATTCTTTATACCTGAATAAAATGGTTGATTAATGATTCCATAACTTAGCTGTCGTGAATAGTGTACTGATAAACATGAAAAAGCAAGGACTCTCTATAATATGCTGCCTTCAATTCTTTGGGGGCATATACCCAGATTGGTATGCCCAGATCATATGAAAATTCCATTTTTGATGGGGGAGGGCGAACCTCTAGGATAGAAATTCAACATACAAACAAGTAGCTTTTTTATATATCAGCAATTAACTCATTGAAAAATAAGTCAGGAAAACAATCTCATTTATAATAGATTTACCTAGACTTAAACATAGCCAAGAAATGCTGAAGAGATCTACAATGAAATCACAAAGACCTGAAGGAAAATGCAACCAGGTGGCACAGGCATCTGATCCTAGCGATTTGGAGGCCAAGGTTGTAACTACGTGTGCAAGGCCTGCCTGGCTTACACAATGAGCTCAGAGCAAGTCTGGGCATTGTAATGAGACTCCATCTCAAAATTAATAATAGAAAAAGAGCTGAGGATATAGTTTGGTGGTTGTATTCTTGCTTAGCATGTGGAAGGCCTGCAGTTTAATCTCCAATACCGAAAGTAAATTGAAAGCCATTAGAAAATTGAAAGCTCTCCCATGTTCATGTATCAAAGTAATTACTGTTAAATTGGTCATATTACCAAAAAACTATGCAAATTGCATAGAATCCTATCGAAATTCTAATTAAATTATTCACAGAAAAAGTCATAAAATTGATATGTAAACATGAATGGTCCCTGAACAGTCAAGACCATCTTGAGACAAAGAGTAATGCTAGAGACATTGTGATGCCTGATTTCAAACTACCCTACAGAGCCACACAATTGAAACTAGCATGGGGGCTAAAGAGATGTCTGGGTGGTTAGGAGCACTGGCTGCTCTTGCAGAGGACCCAGGTTTGGTTCTCAGCCACCTGCATGGCAGCTCACAACCACTATACTTCCAGTTCCAGGGGGCCCTGAAGCCCTCTTCCTGTCTCTGTGGACACTGGCAGGCATGTGGTGCACAATACAAGCAAGTGCTCATAAGCATAAGATAAAAATAAACATTTTTTTAAAAAAATCAATTTGATACTGACACAAAAAAAGACAAATAGTATAGACTGGTAGATCTATAAATAAGCTTCAGCAGCTATGGATATCTGATTCTTCACAAAGGTGCTGACACAACTTAGTGGTGCTAGGAAACCCAGAGAAGACTTAAACTATATCCCTTATCTCTCGTTGTATGTAGATCAATTCAAAATAGATCAAAGACCTAGACAAAAGATCTGGGTTACTAAAACTACTACAAGCAAACACGGGGGAAACACTTCAAGACCTAGGTATAGGCAGTGACTTTCTGAGAGCAACTCTAATAATTCAGGAAATAAAAGCCTCAGTTGATAGCAGAGATTACATGAAATTACAAGGCTTTGACACAGCAAAAGGAACAATCTACAGAGTAAAGAGACATCCTGTAGAATGGAAAATTATTTGCTAAATATTCAAGCAATGGGGTATTAATATCCAGAAAAATATGAAGAACTTGAAAAAAAATTAAACACCAAGAAAGAAAAATATCCAATTAGCCAATGGGCAGGGTAAGTGAACAGATGCTATTGCAAAATGGACAATAAATACATGACCAGAATGTTTGACTTCATTAGCAATCATAGAAATGCTAATCAAATCTACGTGAAGAATCCACCTCATCCGAGTCAGAAAACCAAAATCAAGAGAAGCTAGCAAGAATAAGGGGTACATGAGAGAGGACTCCTCTGGTGGCTCTCCGAAACAGATGCAGAGACCTACAACCAAACATTAGGTAGAGCTAGGGAGATTCCGCAGAAGAGTGGGGGAAGGATTGTAGGAGTCAGAGAGATCAAGGACACCAGGAGAACACGGCCCACAGAATCAATTAAGCAGTGCTCCTAGGAGTTCACAGAGACTGAAGTGACAATTATGGAGCCTGTACGGGTCTGAAATAAGTCCTCTAGAATGTTGTGGATGTGTAGCTTGTGGGACTCCAAACAGAGAATGGGATTGTTTCTGTGTCTTT
This sequence comes from Tokudaia tokunoshimensis, assembly GCA_036184795.1. Classification (NCBI taxonomy): domain Eukaryota; kingdom Metazoa; phylum Chordata; class Mammalia; order Rodentia; family Muridae; genus Tokudaia; species Tokudaia tokunoshimensis. Next base: position 105,381,589 of record BTHU01000023.1, read on the forward strand.
TGTCTGCTTTAAAATCCTTTTCCTCCTACTGGGTTGCCTAGTCCAGCAAGGGTGTGTGCATAGTCTAATTGTATCTTATTTTGCCGTGTTAGGTTGCTATTCCTGTGAGGCCTGCTCTTTTCTGAAGGGAAACAGAGTAGCAGTGGATCTAGGGGAGAGGGGAGAGGAGTGTAGGCTGTGTTTAGATGTATTGTATGAGAGAATAAAAAAAAAATGAATGTAGGGGAAAGACCTTATTGATGCTAGCGGGAATATAAAATTAATTCAATTTTCTACTTTTAAAAATATTTTAACATTTTTGTCTTTAAGTGTGTGCATGCTTATGCCTTAGTACACGCATGGAACTCAGAAAGCAACACTTTTTTTTTTTTTTTTTTTTTTTGGTTTTTCGAGACAGGGTTTCTCTGTGTAGCCCTGGCTGTCCTGGAAATCACTCTGTAGACCAGGCTGGCCTTGAACTCAGAAATCCACCTACCTCTGCCTTCTAAGCACTGGGATTAAAGACTTGCACCACCACTGCCCTGCTAAGCAACTCTTTCAGCAATCAGTTCTCTCCTACTGTGGGTTCTGGGGATAATATTCAGGCCACCTGGCTTGCACCCAAGTGCATTTACCTGTGTACTTTGACTCCTGTTTTTAATTAATTAATTAATTAATTAATTAATTAATGAGCATCCCAAATGCTGCCCCTCCTCCTGGTATCCCCCCTCACAGAGTCCCTTCCCCCATCCCTGCACTTGGACCCTTAAGGAACAGCAAACCAAGGGTTAGAGTTGGGTAAGAGGAACAGACAGGCTCAAGATGAGTCATGACAAATAGTCAAGGAGGGACCACATTGATAAGGCATCAGCGCCATAGGTACACCTTAAGAATATTAGGGAACCCCTGAAGAATTTGGGTGGGAGACTACATGAGGTTTTTTCTGCCACTGGAGGAACTCCCGGAAATGGGGGGATGTGGGAAGCTGCCAGAGTCCTTTAGGTGGAAAATTATGGCGGAAGCTTTGACTGGGTTGGTGTGGTTAATGACTAAGAGCGCATAGTGCACAGGGTCCAGTATATTTAGAAGGTGGAGGCGATGAAGCACTGTGATGGATTGCCTATAGAATTTGCGGGGAGGGGGGTGATGGAAGTTTGTTTCTCATCCTCTCTAGTAGTTGTAAGAAGACACAGGACAATCTTTAGAACTATGGGCTTGGTAAAGATTTAGATGGATGTCAAGGGTATTAGTATATGAGAGGGGAACGCCCATTTCCAAAAGCTACATGCTATATCCTTCTGTTTATTGAACATCCTTTTAGTGACAAAAGTTTAGAGATGGAAGACAGTGGTTGCCAGGACTTAGGGATGTGTGGCTGAGGATTAAGGCAGGCATGGTTCTATGTACATTGATTGGCAGGTACTCATGTAATAAAATGTACACATTAAACCAGTCTCAAAATTCCTGGTTCTGCTATTGTTCTGTAGTTATGTAACCTTTAACTATGGGGACAAATAAAGATACATGGGAAACTCCATTCTGGCTTCTGGTCAATCTATACTTTATTTAGAACTTTTGTTTAACTTTTTAAAAAGTATAAAATACATTTCCCAGCATATAGAAAGCATTCAACCCAATGCTCCTATTATTAAAACCATATACCTCCCTTCCATCCTTACATCCTTCCAAAAAACTCCAGAGGGTTTTTGTGTTTATCTTGTGGGTAGAACAATGAAGGGCCTTGTACATAGACCAGTGTTTCTCAGCCTTCCTAATGCTAGAGCTCCTTGTGCTGTGGTGATCCCCCAACAGTAAAATTATTTCATTGCTACTCCATAACTAATTTTTCTACTGCTACGAATCATAATGTAAACATCTCACGTGCAGGATAACTGAAATTCGATTCTTCTGAAGGGGGTCACAGCCCATAGTTTGAGAACCACTGACTTAGGGTGACTTGTGACAGTGACTTAATGAAATTTTGAGTATTAAATAGAGAACCAGGGGAAGGACAGAGAGGATAAGTGAATACATGAAACCTTTTTTTATTTTTAGAAAGTAAATTAATAATGAAAAAGTAGCTAACTAAAAGCTAGAATAACAGATGGAATACTCTGGAATGGCTTTGAAAGACTCGGGACGGCTTTGAAAGATTTTGAATTTATTCAGGTTAACTGACTCCAAGTGTGCATCATAAATGTCCAAGAAACTTTTGCAGTGAAAGCCTGGAACAGGGGTTCCAGGTCCATGAGTGGTCTCCTAACAGGATGTGTTATTCCACCAATAACTCCCTTCTGAGCAAAATGAACCCTTTAAAGTTAATATGTTTGTAGAGCAGGCTTAGTTTTAGGGTAAGAACTGGGCAGAAGATCCACAGGCTCCTCATATAATCCTCATTCTACATACAGGTGTAAACTCTCTCATGATCAGCACCCCCACCAGTGATCCATTTAAGTTGGCAAATCCACGCTGACACATCATTACTACAAAATGTCCATAGTTCCCACTGGTGATGTACAGTGAACATTCTACAGTACACACTCACTATATAGTATCACACAGCGTAGTTCCTCTCACACATTCTGCCAGTCCATTGCCATCTTGCATTTAGCCCCCTGGTAACCACTGATCTCTTTATTGTTGCCACAGTTTTGCCTTTTACCAGAATGTCAATAGCTGGATCTATAAGGTATTTCATGTTTTCAAATGTTTTCTTCCCCCCACAAAGTGTCTTTTATGTCTTTCCATGGCTCGACAGCTGTTTCTGGCTTTCTTTTTATGTGCTGGATATTCTGTTTTCTTGATAAACCACTGTTCCTTTGTACATTTGCATTTAGAACACCTTGGTTGCTGTGAGGTTTGAGCGATCATGAATAAAGCTGTGAAAAACATTCATACTCACGGTTTTGTGTGGGCACAAGTTTTTAGTTCATTTGGAAAAAAAACACTGGACTTGGCAGTTGCTGAGTCATATGTTAACATATCAGTTTCCCAAGAACTTGACAGGCTCTTTCCTATCAAGGCTGAACCACTTTGCATTGCCATCATGCAGTGAGTGAGGGTTTCTATGGCTCCACATTCTCATTAGCATCTGTTGTCGCCATTATTTTAGATTCTGAACTTTATTAAATAATGGACACAGAAAATGTGGTATATTTACACAATGGAATACTACTCAGCTATTAAAACAATGAATTCATGAAATTCTTAGGCAAATGGTCAGAAGTGGAAAATATCATCCTTAGTGAGGTAACCCAATCACAAAAGAACACACACGGTATGCAGTCACTGATAAGAGGATATTAACACACATGTCAGAATACCCAAGACACACTTCACATCAATTTATTTCCAAGAAGATGGAAGGAGAGGCTCCTGGTCCTGGAAAGACTGATGCAGCAGTGTAGGGGAATACCAGGACAGGGAAGCAGGAGGGGGTTGACTGGGGAACAGGGGGAGGGAAGAGGGCTTATGGGACTTTCGGGGAGGGGGGAACCAGGAAAGGGGAAATCATTGGGAATGTAAATAAAAAAAATATAGAAAATTAAAAATAATTTATTTGGAATTCTGCCAAAGAAACACAGGGCCTCATACATGCTTAGAAAGCACTCCCCCAAGGACCTACTTCATCCTTATTTTAATTTGCAGTTTCCTAGTGACATCTGATGCAACACTATTCTTCTGTATAGCTGCTCTGGTGGGTGTCTACTAAGATCTTTAGAGCATCTTCTATTGAAGTTTCATTTCTTGTTCGATATCTTAAGGATTCGTGTATATTTCAGATAACAGTGTTTTATCATCTGTATCTCAGAAAATAGTTTCACCCGGTATGTGGCTTGTCTTCTCTTACCCTTTTACTGGAGAGAAAAATTTTATTGTAATCAAGTAAAAGTTATGAATCATTTCTTTCATGCAGGCTACCTTTGCTGTTGTAGCCAAAAATCTATCACCATAGTAAAGACGGTAGAAATTTTTATTTTATGCTACTTTCTGGGAATTGTATTGTTTTGCATTTTACATTCAAGTCTACGACCTATCTTGAGAGTTTACTTGTGTGAAAGGGTGTAAGTATAGATTTTCTTTACATCAAAATATCCAGTTTTCTGGCCCTATTTTTGCTGCGCTGAATTGAATTTATTGCTTTTTAAAGGGCAGTTTATTATGATTATGTGGGACTGTTTCTAAGGCTCTCTATTACATTCCATTAATATATTTTTCTTTTTCTTTTTCTGAAAGAATTATTTACTTTATGTATATGAGTACACTGTAGATGTCTTCAGACACACACCAGAAGAGGGCATCAGATCTCATTATGGATGGTTGTGAGCCACCATGTGGCTGCTGGGATTTGAACTCAGGACCTCTAGAAGATCAGTCAGTGCTCTTAACCACTAACTTTGCTGTGTCTTGAAATCAGATAATACCAGTTGTCTGACTTTGCCCATGTTCTTAAATAGGAAATTGACTGTTTTGAGTCTTTCCCTTCAAATAAAGTTTAGAATTGATCTCTCACCATTCTTTTAGCTTTGGACCCTCTTGTGGAATAGGGTTCTGCTAGGTCCTCTTATAACATGAAATGTAAATCTTTCCAGGAAGGTCACATGCCATGATGCTTTCCATAGTGGATTACAGTTGTGTCAAATATTGGATGGAAGCCTTTAGTGAATGAGGGGCTGAAGAGAGGTGGGCAAGTTTGAAGGGAGCGAGTCTGTTATAAGATGAAGGAAGTGTTGGGGATGCATCTGGATATGCTACTTTTGTGAAAGGTTCACAAAGGAAAAAAAATTAAAGTCTCTTAAGATAACCAAACAAGTTTAATATGTGTATGCAGAGAAATCAATACATGAAAACTAGGCGCTGAAGAAAGATTTGTTGTTGATTCTGGATTATGGAAATTTGGAGAAAGGGGAATGAAAGGGAGCGAGGGAGGGAGACAGAGAGACAGAGAGGCTGAGAGGCAGAGACAGAGAGACAGGGAAAGGCACTATAATAGTGTCTTTTTTTCCCCCAAGACAGGGTTTATAATAATGTCTTAAAGATTAACAGTAAACTGTGTCCAAACCCACACAAATGGCTAAACGTCGCCCTCTCCTGGCTAAGGTGGTTGATTGCAGTTTTCTTACCGTTTTTTGCCAGTTAACAGCTCTTAAGGTTGTCTTCATTCTAGAAAAACTTTCTCGAAATGCCCTGTCAGAACTGGCCCTGGCTGCCAATCAAATCGAAACTAAAGCAAATCCAGAAGTCTGTAAACTCTCCCCAAATCCCAGAAGAAAAGCCCAGCTTCTGTGCTTTCAATCAGTCTTCTCTTGAGATGATCATAGTTGCTGCTGGTGAGAGGAGCAAAAGAGAGGAAGAAGAAAACCACAATAGCTCTTTCCTACACAATTTACTCTTGGTTTCAAATTTGTCACTTGACATAAATAATGGCTCCTTGTTTGGACCTCTGAATGACAGTGACATCTTACTAATTGAAAAAAAAAAACCATACATACTGCACCGTAACAATGGTCTTATGGATAGTTGTAGTTTCCCTTCGTCCTTATGACAAAAATAAATCATCTGAGTAAAACTGGCAGGAAGGCAGTCTGTTTAGTTTAAAAGTAGCATTGGTTTCCTAATTACGTGCTAATTACATTGACTTATCTGTTCATTAACAAAGGTCAAGGAAACTTCTACTTAGTTATATAGCCTATTAGGTATTTGTATGAGATTAGCATTTTACTTGAAATGGCTTGTTTTAAAGGTGTTTATAAATCAGATTTACTATTTTAAGAGGGTGCGTGACTTGCTACTATTTGAGAGGTGAGGAGCCCAGCTGTCTATTTCATGCTATCAGGGGTCTCAAATGCTGCCTCCTGGGTTGGATAGATGTAAGGAAGAGAAGTAACAATCAGAATATAGTTTGGCTAGCGATCTGAGGAAGGAAAATCCAAGGAGATGGTGGAATCCTCAGTGATACCTGGGCTAGAAGGTCTGCAGGGGAACCCCAGAGAGTATGGAAGTAGAGTCTGATTAGGAAATAAACAGTGAGAATTGCCAAGACAAAGGCTGGGCTAAGCTGGGCTGAGCTAGAATCAGCTAGATAAGGCACCACAGTCTGTGTGCAGCAGAAGGTAACAGTTCCACATTCTTAGGTATTTCCCTAGCTTTAGGAGTGGAGTGCCAAATTAGCCAAGCAGAGCAGTAGATGAAGCATTGCTCATGAAAAGTTGACGATAGCATTTAAAAAAGTCTTTTTATTTGTTCTTTGAGAATTACACACACACACACACACACACACACACACACCGATGTGTTGCCAATCAAATCCATTCTCCGGTCTCTCTCCTCCAACTCCTCCCAGCTCACCCCAACCATATCTCCCTCCCATCTTTATGTACCCACCTTTTTAAACCTTTGAATTCGATTGGTGGTGCTGGTATGTATATGGGGCCATAAAGATGGCACTATTTATCTTGAAGGGCAGTGAGTCACACGACACTCCCAGAATATGACCATATAAACTCTGCTGAGTCATAGTATATTGTTAATGAGTTTTGAACTTACGTTTGGAAAGGATTTGGCCTTGTAGTTTTAGTGATTTGGTAGTATTTAGGGCTCTCTGTTTGTGCTATCTGGTTAATGTTGGACTCATGTGTGAGCTGAAAAGTACGCCGGAACATGTCTTTTTATGAAGGAAATTAGGTAGGACTGGTATTTTCCTATTCAGCTGTTTTCACCTGTGAAGTCATTTGGCCCTGGATGTTTTATTGTAGAATTTAAATGACCAAATTTATTTCCTAAATAAAAATAGTGAGACAGGCTTTTGAAAAATAGAGAAAGTTAAGGAGGCATGAGGAAAAAAAACATTCACTCTCTTAGATTTGATTTACTTCTCTCACTGGCTGAAAGTCAAGAATTTTAATGCAACCAATGAAACCATTGCAAAGACAACCTGTAAAACAGCTATATATAATTTACTTTTAAGAACTATCTCAGGTAAGAATTTGAAAACAGTTATGTATATGTACAAAGGTTTCATTTTTTAAAAAAAAAATCCATTATTTAGGGGGGTGGGGTGGGGTGGGGGAACCTCTAGAAAGCTCAAGAGACCTGGGATGTGAGATGCTCCTAGCACTCAATGGGGATGTCCTTAGCCGAAATGCCCAACGGTGGGGAGATGGAGCCTGAAGAGACCACCTCCAGTGCAGGGACAAGGCCACCCACCCATCTCAAAATTCTTAACCCAGAATTGTTCCTGTCTAAAAGAAACACAGGGACAAAAATGGAGCAGAGATTGAAGGAAAGGCCATCCAGTGACCTGCCCAACTTGGGATCCCATGGGTGGGCACCAAACCCTGACACTATGACTGATGCTAGGTTGTGCTTGCAGACAGGAGCCTAGCATGGCTGTCCTCTGAGAGGCCCTGCCAGCAGCTGACTCAGACAGAGGCAGATACTCACAGTCAAGCATTGGACTGAGGTCGGGGACCCCTATGGAGGAGTTAGGGGAAAGACTGAAGGAGCTGAAGGGGATGGCAACTCCACAGGAAGACCGACAGTCACCTAACCTGGACCCCTCAGAGCTCTCAGAGCCACCAACCAAAGAGCACATATTTAGCAGAGGCCCAGCACATATTTAGCAGAGGAATTCTTTGTCCTCAGTAGGAAAGGATGTGCCTAATCCTGTAGAGACTTGATGCTCCAGGAAAGGGAAGTGTTGGGGGTGGGGGAAGGGAGTTGGGGAAAGGGGAGGGGGAGAGGGTGAAGAATTCTTGGAAGGGGGACCAGGGAGGGGCAACATTTGGAATGCAAATAAATAACACAATTTTTTCAAAAGTCATTATTATGTATAATCATGTATGCTAATACAACACAAAAAAATAGGATTAAAGCAACTCATGAATGATGCTTAAGGCCAAAATGTCTTAAATTCTTGTGAGCTTTGATTTTTCATATTATCAGCACAATTTTGTCATCTATAAATCTGTTCAATGTACTCATAAACCATTTACAATCTCATTGGTAAAGAAAAATAAATCAGCTCATTTATTCTTAATTTTAAAACTTGACTTAATCTTTCAAATTGACTATAAATTACATCCACGGAATAATGTAACTTCCAAAGAGACACATATGTAGCTATTCGTAAGACAATTAAGCCTGTGTGTTTATTCATGCCCACACTCCTTGAGTGGGTCCTCTCCGTTCATTAATAAACTCTGATGTAGCCTCAAACTGGTTTGTCCAAAATTCCTTTCTGTGGCCTAAGTCAAGGTCCCAGTTGCATTTCCTCTGCTGAAGACTACTCGGATCACTTAATTCAGATTAGACAATTTGGCACAGCTTATAGTGTTAAGGAATTTGTCTGAAATGGTCAGAGATATGTGTAGAGCGGTTAGGATTGTACCCTTAGGGTGCCTTTGGTATAAACAGTGTCTGTTCTGACACAGCCTGTTTCATTTAAAGTTTTTTTCTGTTTATCTTGAGAGCTTGAGAAGGGCTTGTGACTTTCATTGTTCTTTTCAAAAACTCTGGGTTTTTGTTTACTTTGTTGCTTTTATCCCTTTGTTTTCTGTTTTTAATTTCATTGTTTTCTTTGCTCTTTATTGCTTTCTTCTTTCTGCATAGTGTGGGTTCATCTTACTGTTCCTTTTGTAGCTTTTTGGAGTAAAAGCTTAGCTCATTGGTTAAAGATCTAATGATGCAAACGCACATCTCTGAATTACTTTCACGGCAGCCCTCCCCCCAAAGCTTTTCTAAATTACATTGCTGTCTCCACTGAAAATATCTCCTAACTTCTTTGGAATCTTCCTTTTGACACGTCACTTACTGAGAAATACGCTGCCCAGTTCTAAAGCACGATATTTGCGCTTTTTGTCTTATCTTTCTGTTACTGATTTCTAACGATTCCATCAGAATCAGAGAACACGCTGTGATTTCAGTTCTTTTTAGTTTGTGAGACTCATTTTATGACTCAGTATATGGCAACTTCGGCAAATGTTCAGATGGACTTGAAAGGATTATGTCTTTGTAGTGGGAGGACTGTCCTTTAAATGTACATTAGATCTGCTTGGCTGATGTTCCCTCTAACCTCTATTGATTTTTGTCTCAGCTACGTTTTGAATCAGATTTGGGAAAATGCAGTGTAGCCTTTATTTAATATCCTTTGCTCCAGGCACTGAACAAGGGATGGTGAAAACTGGACCTAAAGAGAGACACCAGCTATAAAAGGTCTTCCTAATTCAAAGGCTTTTCCACACACAGGTGCGGAACCTAGGGGGTTTGAGATGCCCAAAATTCATATTCAGTGGGAGGAGCCACCTCAGAGAAAACACATTTAGCTGATTAAGTCTTTTGCACTCAGCGGGCTGTCAAGATAAATTGGCCTTCGAGAGTGTTTAAATAGGAAAGGGCTCAGACAAGGAAGCAGGACTTGGGAGCATCTATTACAATTCTTTGGTCATGGGTCTTAGGGACAGCCTCCAGCTTTATGAGTTCTGAGACCTTAGCCTTGGGTGAAGATTCTCAGAATGCTGGCACTTCCTACTGGAATAAAGGAGAGCTTAATAGCCCTCCCCTAGCAAGGATTCACATTTGCTCTCTGTTGATCCTACTCAGCCTTCTGATCACTAGCACCCGGGCAGTTTCCTTGGAGGCAGACACCCATGGAAATCATCAGAGAGACAACATCTTTTATTCCCTGGAGAAGCACTAGCTGCAGTTTCCTGCAGGCACTTACTTGTTTACTCTATGCCCAAGAAGCACATTGCCTTCTCCTCCTGCCTGTACTTTCACATTGGTTCTATATGTCCCTAACCCACTCATTTGCCTGAAGCATTCTGTCTGAGAAATCAGGTGGGGGCAAAGATGTGAGACATTGTGAGGAGATGTGAGATCCCCAGGTTCCTTGACCTATGCTTTCTCATCCCTCCTCTCCCCTCCCTAACTCCCGGGTGGACTGGGAAGGGGGCAGAATGAGAAACATGGAAAGCAGTCCAGTGTACTGGAGTTTTTTTAATTTATTTATTATATGTAAGTACACTGTAGCTGTCTTTAGACACACCAGAAGAGGGCATCAGATCTCATTACGGATGGTTGTGAGCCACCATGTGGTTGCTGGGATTTGAACTCAGGACCTTCGGAGGAGCAATCAGTGCCCTTACCCACTGAGCCATCTCACCAGCCCCAATATAGTGGTTCTTAATCACCAATTTTAGGCATTTGGTAGAATGATTTTGGTCCTCCATCCTAGAAGAAGAAGAAGGAGGAGAAGGAGATGAAAAACTATGCCCTTGAAATGGTCTCACAATTATGCCTTCAGTTTTAGGGGTGTTTGAACTCTCCAAAGGAGTAGTCCTTGAGCCCCATTTTAAGCCATCTTGTTCAGAAGTGACAACATTAAGTGCACAAAAAATATGCAAGGCAGCCCCTCTGGATTTGGGGGGTTTTGTTGTTGTTTCGTTTTGTTTGTTGGTTTTTGACACAGGGTCTCATTATGTAGCCAGTCTTGCATAGATTTCTCCATCTTTCCTGCTCAGTCCCTAGAGGGTTGAATTATAGGCAAAACCCAACCTGAGAGCCAGGTGGCTATGTCACAGTGCCAGCTCTTTGCCTATTCCACAGCACTCGATCGCCTCTTAACCTTTTGCGTTTGTATCCTTTATCCCACATCGGATCTCATTGATTTGTACACCAAGTCCCTAGCAATTTAGATTATTTTAAGGGCATAAAAATCATTGATTTTTCTGAGTATCATCATGTTTAGAAACAGGGTATAATGTCTAGGTATCTTGTGTGATGTGGCTGCAGCTTTGTGCAAAATAAAATATGAAGGATAAGTCACAATGGTAAGGGAATGCTATAGAAAATATTTTACTTGGCCCTCTCACTCCATCTAGTCAGTCATCCTGGTGTGTGTGTGTGTGTGTGTGTGTGTGTGTGTGTTGTTCAGGGCTGTGTCCACATGAAGGCCTTTAACATCATTCTTCAGACAACTTACTTTTTTTTTTGAGACAGGGTCTCCTACGGTTTTGGAATTCATCAAGGAACCCCAGGGATCCATATAGCTCCACCTCCCTAAAGCAGAATAAAAAGTGAGATTGAGAGCCAAGTTTACATTCATCTCTTTACATGACTGTATCCAAGATCATCCAGCAACTGTTAAGCCTGGGAAAGGGCTGTTGTTAAGGTCCAGACTTCAAAACAGTGGTGGACAAATAATTCCAGATCCTGCATCCAGAAGATACCTCTGAAGATTGTAGAAGACCCATTTTCCTGAAGATACATTAGATGCTGAGGCAGATTCCCCAAATGGAGGGGAGGGTTCTGTGCTCTAATGATTCTGAATGACAAAGACTATGGTGACCTTGGGGGAGGCAGTTGATTACTGCAATGCCTTGGAATGATTGAGACCTATCCTCTGCTTCTTCAGGTCCTGGTTTCATAACCTAGACCCAGAGAAGGAGATGCAATCTGTTCATAGAGCACAGTAAATTAAACTTTCTAAGGACAAAACCAACCAACCCATACCCACCTATATCTCAGTCAGCTATGCAATTTTTCTTCTTCAATTTTTAAAGTTCTAGTTCTTCATTTATTTTTTTAAGTTGTTAGGATCCTGCCATAGTCCAAACTCAAGACACTCCCTTGTCTGTTCCCACCCATCCTTTTTTTCCTATGGATATTCTGTTTTATTACTTCCCTCTCAAAGTTTGGACTGGGATTTTTGCCGTGTGTGTGATCTTTTCCTGCAAATACAGAAGTGTTTGTTCTTCCCTTGGAACAAGGGCATTGCAGTGCAGACTAGGTCTTCCCACTCCAAAGCCCTGTTCTGCAAGGCTTGGTAACTTCTTGGCATTTTTTAAAAAGCATTTTGATTCTATCTCAAGGAAACTAATGCATTCCATCTGGGGTCCTGGATAAGTGTCTCTTGTCACAGTCCTGCTTCTTTGTTAGTTAGGAAAATCATATTACCTACCCATCTCAAACAGATGAGGCCAGCAGATACAGTGTGTTGAGAATTTGTGAGACTGGCTCATGAAAAAGCTTTAAATGTCAGAAGGGAGAGCTTGACCTCAGTGCAGTTTCTGTGCGTGATGGCTCAATGTCATAGGTATTACAGTAGATCCTGGCTTCAGTGCAAGCTCTATTCCCTGATCAATTCTCTTTACTTCCCTGGGGCTCTGCTTCCTCTGCTGTTATGTAAAAATAATCACTTGCTATCAAGAATTGGATGAGGACCTTATTGGTTGCCATAGTGATCACGACCAGGAACAAGATGCACTTACCATCAGCCATACCTTCAATTGCTCTCTTTATATTGCCTTGTAACAAAAGCTCTGGGCAAATCTGTTTACTTAATAGTCTAGACTGGGTGGCAGTTAGAGTGGGGCTATAATGCTGATGGCCCTGGACATACATCTGGAAGGGCCTCGGCTGCACCATACTGCCCAGTAAGCAGTGGCCCCAGGATCTGTACCAAGACTCCCATATCCCCCTGACATTTTGCATGGACACTGCAGTCTGGATTTGGGGAGAAATGCCATTAATGCTATGGATTTTCATGCTTTCACTATTCTGGTCTGCTCCCAGCTTCTCTGGGCTTGTTTCCTAGAAGGTAACATAGGCAAAAGTACTGAAATAGGACACATTTCAGGGTCATCATTTCGAGATGAAAGAGACCACACATATGATTTCACTGACACAAACTGCTAGCAAGCACATAGAGATAGATAGAAGTGCTTTTTTGGGCCTGGAGAAGGCAGAAATGGAGAGTGATTGCTAATGGGTACAATTTCCTTTGGGAGCAATGAAATGTTCCAAAATTATAGTGCTGATGGATGAATAACTCTCTAAATAGACTACGAAACCCAAAGTATTATACACCTTAAAGGTGTGAATGTGATATGTGAATTGTATCTCAATAAACTTGTCACTTAAAAAACGATCAAGCATGTTTCTTCATCTACGGCTCCTATGAAGCATGCGCACACAGACACAGAGAGAAACACTGCAGGGGCTGGATTTTCACCAAGGAACTGCTTGTATTACTGTATTGATATTTAGCAACAGCTTTCCAGTCTTCTAAATCTTCATTTGCAAAGAGTAAATCACCTTGGAAACAAGGCAAAGGGGGTCTGTGTGTGTGTGTGTTTCCATGTATGTATCCTTTTTTTTTTCAGATGATGAGGCTCCAAGGTGGAAAAACCTATGGAAACAAAACGTAAGAGGCAAAAACACCCCATGGAGGCCAAAGTTTTAACATAGTGCTGGGAAGCCCTGGTGTTAGGAGAAACGGTGTTCATGTCATTTCTCTCAGATTCTAAGCGTGGGCAAGTTTCTGCTCAACATTTGCTAGACATTCAATTCATCTTTGCGTCTGAATGAGCTATCGAGGGTGCTCACAAAGCATGGCCCAGAACACACCTCCTCCCATGCCATCAGTGAATCAGATCCCTTCACAGATGTATAAAATTCAGTTCAATAAATCGTGTGCCCACCATACACAGTCACCAGAAGAGAACAAGGCAGCCTCTCAGGCAGTCTTCTCGCCCTCTCTGTGTGGTTGCTCCTGGGAGCAAGATTTTATTGAGTGCCAAGATACTCCAGGAAGAGGAATCGGGAAGATGCATATCGTCCATCTTCACGTCTGTCCTAGTAGCTCTGCTGCTGAGTCACAGCAAGAGGCCTTGGCAATCTTAGTGAAGCGATAGCTTTGTCACGTTTCCCAAGCTCCATGATATTTTCCATCTGCGCTCCCTGTATGGTCCGTCAACCTTATAGAGCCCATCTGCCCTGAGGACCTAGAGAACTAATGCAGGGCTCTGTCACAGACTCAGAGTGCAGCTCTGACTCTCAGCTTTCCCTTTGTGAACTATCACTCTTGTCAACTGAAGGAGTCAGTGTAGCTTGTAGCTACCTAATGCATTTTCCATGTGGTGCATTAATTTAGAAGAACAGATCTCGGAGGTGGAAGGATTAATGTGGAGACCAAGGCTGAGAATCGATCAATAGGAAACTGCCAGAGGCAGAGAGAAAAAAAAAAGGACTCGGTTTAGTGAGAAGTCACGCACAATTCAACTTGAAGCTTATATAGCCTATTTTTTTTTTAATGCCAGTGATCTGTGATTTGGAGAGTGTTTCTGTTTTCCCTGGATTAGGTTTGTTAACTGAGGAACTTGGGAGCTCGGTAGGTTGGCAAAGTCCATGCCATACAAGCACAGAGACATCTATTCCCAGTACCCATGTAAAAAACTGGACATTGTGGCAAACTTTTGTAATCCAAACACTGGGGAGGCAGAAACAAGTGTATCCAGGGCTATCACTGGACAGCTAACCTACCTAAGTTCCAGGTCAGTTACAAAAGGAGGGAGAATTATTCTAAAGGTTGACCTGTGGTCTCCATGTGCACATACACATGTGTATACAAGTATACAGGCACACATACATGCACACACATGTACATACTTGCACAAGCACAACACACATAATTTTTTGAACTTAAATAATTTTCAAAAGATTTATATATTTTTACCAGGCAATAGTAGCACACATCTTTAATCCCAGCACTTTGGAAGCAGAAGCAGGTACAGCTCTAAGAGTTCCAGGCCGGTCTAGTCTATAGAGTGAGTTCCAGGACAGTCAGAGCTACAGAGAGAAACTGTGAGTCAAAAATAAAATTTACTTGATTATGTTTGTGGATTATTTGCTTGCATGAGTGTCTGTGCACTGTGTGCATTACGGTGTTCAGAGAAACCATAAGAAAACATCGGGTCCCCTAGGACTCGAGGTATAGACAGTTGTTAGCTGTGATATGACTGGAGGGACCCAACCTAGGTCCTCTAGAAGAATAGCCAGTGCTCTTACCTGCTAAGAAATCTTCCCAACTTCATAAATGAATTATTAAAACAAACAAAAAAAGAAACCAAACATGAAACTAAAGGGGGGATCACGATGGAAAAAGGGGGTGTTGAGGAAGGGAAGGGAAAGTAATAGAATAGATTTAACAGATGTGAAATTGGAAAAGGAGCAACTGGGTGTAGAAGGAAGTGGAGGAGGGGTGAAGAATTAGCTGAAAATGTCAACAAAACAAATTATGTTTGAAAATGCCTATACTAACCTCAATCTCCTGGACTTGAGCAATCCTCCTGTCTCGACATCTGAAGTAGCTGAGACTACGTATTTGAACCACTGCATCTGGTTGAAACTTTCCCTTTTTATAGCTGTTCCATAACAAAGGAAAGAATTCGTCTCTCACAATTAGTGGAGGACACTGAGAACACCTTATATAACATTCTCACGCTTCCCACAAAGACCATCTTTACTCTCTGGGAAGCAGAGATGCTGTCTGTCTCCAAACCTCTTCAGTGCTAGACTTTGCCAACAGTGTAAGAAAAAGGGTACCTTCTCTGGAGAATTCACACACATGCACGTACACACGCCCATGACAGGAATAAGTCAATGTGGTCCAACCTGCCCCCTATACTGCTGTAGTCGTAGCCCCGAGCACAACCACTGTAGACTGGCCAGCCTTCAGGCACACCATGTTCTTTCCATGTCTGTGCCTTCACACCAGCGATTGTCAAGGCTTCCTATTTCCCCTATCTCCATCAGATAAGTGCAATTCTGCCAAGATCTGGATCAAGTAGTGTCACTATGTCTTAGGAACATTCAACATATCCGGAATGGCCTGCAGAATGGATTTCTTTCCTTTTCCCTCGTTACCAAGGGCAACACCACAGCATAACACGACACAGTCAGTGGATGTGTGGCAGATCTCTAGGTAGCCTTATCTCTTCACCTAAGCAACACACATTTCCATCCTGTGTGATGATATCTCACAGACATAATAGAGTAATGTGGTTAGGGAGATGAACTCAGGGTCCAGACTATCCGGTTTTCAGTTCCAGTTTTATCACTACCTGAATGAACAGGGCCTCTGGAAAGCATGTGAACAGGTCACTCTGTCCCCTCTGTAAAATACAGATCATAATACTTATCTCAACGGGCCATTTTTAGAAATGAGGTGAGAATGTCACCTCCACAGCACAATGTCTGCTACACAGCCAATGCTCAATCACTTAGTGATCCCTCATATTATTGCAGAGTCTGGCACATAGCACATGGGTAAATCATATTTGAGTCAGCATTTAAACACAGTCAGGCCTTCGCAGTTCAGGTTACTGAGAAGTCAGGACCAGCTAGGTTAGTCAAGGAAGCTGCTGCCCTTCACCTCATCATTGCCTCTCGTTATCCTACCTTTTATTTTAAGACCTGCCTCACTAATTGCTACATAGATTGTAACAATTAACATGTGTAATTGTTACATAGATTGTTGAGTTGTCAGGTATTGGTGCTTCCCAATAGACTAAGCTCGGCAAGTGTGGTGGTTTGAATGACAAGTGCTCCCATAGTCTCGGGCTTCTGAACACTTGGTCCCTAGTCGGTTGTGCTGCTTGGGGAGGTTTAGGAAGGATGGTCTTGTTGAAGAATGATGTCACTGGGTGTGGCTTTGACAGCTCAGGTTCTTCCCCTCCTTGCAGTTTGCTCGCTCTGCTTCACGCCTGCAGTTTACCATGTGAATTCTCATCTTGTTGCTCCCGCTGCCACACCTGCTGCTACCTGTTGGGCTTCCCCCACCCCAGAGACTCTAACTCTCTAAAACTGTAAACCAACGATCAACTCCTTCTTCCACAGGTTGCCTCGGGTATGATGTTTATCACAGCAGCAGAAAAGTAACTAATCAAATGAGGCAAGAAACTACTGGTGATGGTTTTGTTTTTTAAACCACTTTCCCCAGCCTGGACCAGAAAGCCAAGAAGTATGTGCTCCAAAATAGTCGGTCAATTAACAAACAAGTGAGAGAAAATCCAGAAATGATGTATGATTTGGATGGCTTTGAAGAACACTTTATTTCAGCCCTAGCCACTTAGGAGGGAAGTTGAGGCAGGAAAGTCATGAGTCCAATGTCAGCCTGGGCTACAGAGTGAAAGCATCTCTTAAAAACAAACACAACAATAAAAAAAATACCAAACACAACAAAATACTCCACAAAGTATAGATTGAGAAAATAGACGCAAAGAGTTTCTAAATGAGAGAAAGAAACCCTGGGAAACTCCTACATGTACAAGGCACTTAGTGACAGGCTAGAGAGGGAAAAGTTGTAGCCAGCAGATATATTCACTTGATAGGAAAAGCAAAAGACTGCCACTCAGTTTTAAGAGGAGAGAACTGAGACTTGGAAAGACAGGTAGTGAGTTTCCTTGAACAACATACCATTTAGGAATTAATTCTATCGGTTGTAGCTCTGGCTTTTACTATTATTAATAATGTGCAAATAGTCCTAGAAAGGTATATATTAATACTCAAGTATAATGGAGTGTAAGTTAATTGCTGTTTGCCTTACGGAAAATTCTGCAAGAAGGGAAAGTGACCATTTCAATGGGCTGCTCAAAAGAGAAAATGACAACAAGCCTTACTCATTTCCAGGGTTCCTGAACCTCAACTCCAAACTATTTAGTTTGCTTCACTACAAAATGTATCTTCTTTATGAAAGTACATGCTGTAAGTATGGATGCTGTGTGTGGTAAGGGGAGGATTTTTATTTATTTGTTTATTTATTTACATCCTAAATATTGCCCCCCTCACAGTGTTCCTCCCCCCTCCCCCTCTCCACCTCTGAAATGTTACATGTTCTCACTCACATGTGGCTTAGTGTCACATCTTTAGATGGCTACTTGGGGAGGGGGAATTGATGGGGAAGGGAAAGATAGATTTTATGAAAGGGAAAACAGTCTTTTAACGAACAGTCAAATAGCCCCAGTCAATGGCTGTTGAAAGGATGAGAATCAGTGTTTTCCAGGGACAAGATTTCTGATCAGTTATCCAGTTCCAAGTGGTTAATCCTAAACACAGTACATATGAAAAAGATTAAATAGACTCGGTAAGTTATAAATCCGTGTGTGTGTGTGTGTGTGTGTGTGTGTGTGTGTGTGTGTGTGTGAGAGAGAGAGAGAGAGAGAGAGAGAGAGAGAGAGAGAGAGAGAGAATAATAATTACCGAAGAAGAGGTCATGAATCGGAAACAGAGTGAGGAGGGAAAAGAAAGAGTTAGAGAGGGAGGGAGAAAGGGTAAAAATGACACAAATATAGCCAGGTGCAAAGGTACACACCCTTGATCCCAGCGCTGAAGAGGGATGAGGCAGTAGGATCTCTGAGTTCAAGGCCAGCCTGGTCTATATAGTGAGCTCCAGGACAGCCAGGGCTACACAGTAAGATACTGTGACACACACACAGAGACACACAGACACACAACAGATGTAATCATAGTGTTCTTGTGTATGAAATCCTCAAAAGAAAGTTTAAAATTGCTTATTAAGCCAAGTATGGTGGCCTGTACATTTAATCCCAGCACTCAGAAGGCAGAGATAGGTGGATCTCAGTGAAATTAAGGCCATATATATCAAGTTCCCCATCAGTCAAGGATACACAGCAAGACCCTGTCTGAAAAAGTTTTGCATAACAAAATAAATTTTAGAATAGCTTCACAGGTGATTTACTGCACCATTATTTCTTCATATTTTAACTTTTTGAGAATGTATTTATTATTGATACACATATACATATAAACTTATAGATACAGCCTGCTAAGTACATTTAGTGTTACTCATATGTATCTAGGGCTAACTTCAGATTGGATAATCTATCAGGGTTCTGATTGCTGGAAAGACTGATTTTCCTTCTCTCAGCAGTCATGAATTTTCTGTGACTCTTGCTCTAGGTGTGAAAGTTCCCTTTTCCACATCAGCATGTCAATTGGTGATGCCCTTGTTCAGGTCTTGGTCAGGCAATCTTATTATCGAGATTTCTGCAGCTTCTCTATCATAGTTAGAAGATACTATCTCCTACCAGACATCCTGTTCCTCTGGCTCTCACAATTTGCCCACTCCCTCTTTGATTATGTTCCCTGAGCCTTAGGTGTAGGAGTTGTGTTGTAGATGTATCAGTTCAGGCTGGGTTCCCTTGCTCAGTTATTCTATGATTTTTGACCAGTCGTAACTCCTGTAATAGTCCGTCTGCAAAGAGAAAAAAAAAGAAAAAGAAAAAGAAATTTCCTGAGTACCCTCATCTGTCTCAGGATAAGTTTAGAGTATAGTTGGCTAGATTTACGATACATACCAGGCACGAATTCTCTCCTCTTATGGCCAGTTAGAATGCTGTTGGTTATCCCTGGCATATAAATGCACTGCTGCACCTTTTAGTATATCTTGCTATTCTGGTCATCGTTGTGCTTTGTAGACTTTTAGCTGGGTAGGACTGTTGGTTGCTTTTCTCCTTTAGCAGCTTGCATAGCTCCTTTCTGGCACTATGAGAACTAGTCCTCAGAGAGGAAGCTTCCAAGTCAGTTCCACCTGAATTACTTCCAAGTTTGGTATTCGAAGTGTGTAGTTTTTATTAATAGAGTATTACCTTCAATTTCTGGGAGGCAAGCAAGAGCGATGGCATTAGCCTATTTGGGGAGTCACTTGGGCTCTACTGATCAACAACCCCAAAGGTTTCTCATGCCTGGCATTGGGATTTTTGTTTTGTTTTTCAAGACAGAGTTTCTCTGTGTAGCTCTGCCTCTCCTGGAACGCTTTGTAGACCAGGCTGGCCTTGAACTCAGAGACATCCAACTTCTTCTGCCTCCTGAGTACTGTAAACCACCATACCTGACTTTGAGGGAGGGGCATTGAGATTTTTATCTATGGCTTTGGGGAGCAGGAGCACTGTGTGTGTGTGTGTGTGTGTGTGTGTGTGTGTGTGTGTTTTGTATGAGTTCCTGTATTACAGATACATGTGCATATGTGTATATGGAGGCCAGAGGGTCAATGTCAGGGTATCTTCCTTCATTGCCCATGATCTTAATTTTTAAGGCAGAGTCTCTCACTGAGCCTGAAATTCACTGAGTTAGTTAGACTGAATGGCTAGCAAGTCCCCAGGAGTCCCCAGCCATGGGCTATTAGGCAATGGGATACTAGGCTTTTTACATGAGTTCTGGGACTCTGAATTTGAGTACTCATGCTTCTTCTGTCAAGCACTTTGACTGTGCCATCTCTCCAAGCCCAAGCCCTGGTTATTTATAATGCAAAAAGCTGCTAAGATACACTTTCAGCAAAGCCAAGAGGTGCTTTCAATAAACCTACTAATTTGAAAATGTGCATCTGTGTTAAACATGCACAGTTTTTGTTCTTGTCATTCTCTCAAAAATACAGTATAATAGGATCCATTATAGTCACTATTCATAAAATAAAACAGGAAATAAACCTAATTAAACAAAACAAATCAAGATAAAACATATAATGATATCTTCTACTGGCATTAAAATTATTCTTATGAATAATTTTAGTTGCCCAGAAAACTCTATCAAAGGAATGTTCAGAGATAAAAGGCAGGATAGATATTTGCATGTATAACTTACTAGTTGTGTATAATCTTGCACTATCTACCCAGATCTTCTCTACTTTAGCATACTCATCTGCAGGATGGTGTAATGGTAAGGAGACTTTTATAATAGAACTTGGAATAGTGCCATATACACTTATTAACTGGCATGTGTGTATACTGCCTATATTAACTGGTGTGTGTGTGTGTGTGTGTGTGTGTGTGTGTGTGTGTGTGTGTGTGTGTGTGTGTGTTGGGCACTAGAAAAAAAGAAAGAGAGAAATGGCAGTAATGGACCCCAGTGTTACCATACCTCATAACTAATGCCATGGGTATTTGGAGGCAGTTTATGACCACAGTGGTGGGTCGGCTTCTCTGCAGTGCAGTTCCGTGTTCTGATCCAGTAGTCTCCTGATTGCTCAACTTTGCACATAGTGCCAGGGTTTGTAAACTATATCAAGTCCCTGTGCTAGATCCTGTTCTCCTTGAAATAAACAACAGTTTGCATTTCTTCCCACTAAGAACTAAATGACAATGTTAACTCCAAACAAGGCAGGCACCTTTAAAAGCAGCTTTCCTCATTGACTTAACTTCAGGGTTATTTCCTTTACTTTTCAACCAAAACCTTGTGGTACAAATTGAGCATGCCCTCAAGTTTTCCTATGTACTATTTTAACCTGAGCAACATGTGTTCCATGCCCTTAAGTAAACATATCTGGCATCTTTCCTTCTTAAATAATGACCTTAACTGAGCATGCTCAGGAATGAGCCTACCTCTGAAACACCTTTCCTATATTCAAATGTCCAGACTCCCCAAATAAAAACCTCATGCTTCATTTGTTCAGAAGATATTGTACAATCACTTCATGCTCTCCTTACATACTGTAACTTATAAATCTTTCTCTATACTTTGATTTTATGGTTATGTTGGTTTGGGCTTTGTACTCAACAAAATGTGAACTTGTTGCCTTCGGTTACAATAATAGGGATGAAATAAAATATTCTTCTGGGGGCTGTAGAGATGACTCAGGGGTTAAGAGCACTGACTGCTCTTCCAGAGGTCCTGAGTTCAATTCCCAGCAACCACATGGTGACTCACAACCATCCATAATGAGATCTGATGCCCTCTTCCTGAAGTGTCTAAAAGAGGGACAGTGTACTCATACACATTAAATAAATAAATCTTTTAAAACTTTCCTCTTTTTATATGTAAAAAATATTGATTTTAAGTGTAAGTGACTATTTACAATATGGAGCCCAGAGGTAAGATCAGGGCAAAAAGTTTAAACAATTGGCTTATACTTATATGAATAATATGCTAAGCCAATACAATTGCCTGAGATGACAGTGAGAACAGATGCTGTCCTATGAGATACAACTTGGACACTCCAACATTTTACAGTCTAGAAAAAGATGCAAAAACTGTGGCCATGATTAATGAGTAGCCAGAGGTGGAGTTGGAGAGAGAGAGGGAGAGAGAGAGAGAGAGAAAGAGAGAGAGAGAGAGAGACAGAGAGAGACAGAGACAGAGACAGAGAGAGACAGAGAAAGACAGAGAGACAGAGAGACAGAGAAATCTGGGCTGGGCCTGGTAATCAAGGAAGGAAAAGCTTCTCAAGGTGGTATACTTAAATCTTGCCAAATAATCTTGAATGCCAGAGTTAAAATAATGTCCAGGTGACTGAAACCTAAAGGTGAATGGTAGAGAAACAGTAAGGAGGTGCCTTAGTTAGGTTTTCTATTACTTCAACAAAACACCATGACCAAAAAGCAACTTAGGAGAAAAGGGTTTATTCAACTTACAGACAGGAGCCTATTATGGCTGCCTTCCTAGAGGTCCAACAAGCAGCTGACTGAGACAGATACAGATACTTACATCCAACCAATGGACTGAAGACAAGGACCCATGTGGTTGAATTAGGGAAAGGCTGGAAGAAGCTGAGGAGGAGGGCAACCCTATAGGAGGACCAGCAGTCTCAACTAACTGGGACCCCTGAGATCTCTCAGACACTGAGCTACCAACCAGACAGCATAGAGTAGCTGATATGAGGCCCTCAACACATATACAGCAGAGGACTGCCTGGTCTGGCCTCAGTGAGAGAAGATGTGTCTAGCCCTCGAGAGACTTGAGGCCCCAGGGAGCTCTGGTGGGGTGTGGGGGTGGGAGGGGGTTGAGGACATCCTCCTGAAGACAGGAGGAGGAGGAATGGGATAGGAACTGTGGGAGTGCAGACCAGGAGGGGGGTAGCAACTGGACTGTAAAATAAAATTATTACTGCCATTTCTCTCTTTCTTTTTTTCTAGTGCACAACACATGCACACGCGCACACAGACACACACTCCTGCACACACACACACACACACACACACAGTAGTTAATATAGGCAATACATACACATGCCAGTTAATATATATAAGTGTATATGCCTATTCCAAGTTCCATTATAAAATTATCCCTATCATTACACCATCCTGCAGATGAGTGTGCTAAGGTAGAGAAGAGCTGGGTAGACAGCCCAAGATTATATACAATTAGTAAGTTATACATGCAATTATCTATCCTTCTATAATAAGAATAAGAATAAGAATAGTCTCCCAACTATGGACTCAAGTAAAATACTTTCTTACTTCAAGAAGGAAAAAAATCAGAGCACAGTCGCAATCAAATCAAAACAAAATCAAACTCTAACATTTCAATGTCTGAGATCCACTCACAACATTCTGGACTCCACCAAAGGGCTTGGGTCACATCTCCAGCTCTGCCCTCTGTCTACAGCTCGTCTTTGAGGCTCTGGTTGACTCCATTTCACTGATGCTGCTGTTCTTGTTGCTTTCTTATGGTACTGGCATCTCCAATACACTGAAGCCTTCTGCTGCAACTAGGTTGCACTTTCACAAATAGTCTCTCATAGGCTCTCTTCATGGTGCTATGCCTCAACTTCTCTGCATGACCCCTTCAGTCCTAGGCCTTCAACTGCCACTGAGACTGCACCTTCACCAGTGGCCTCCATAGCCTCTCAGCCTCTCCCCATGATCCCTTTATGCCTTCAAAACCAGTACCACCTGGGTGACACTTCCACATTACCAAGTACAGCTTCAGCACAAGGTACAACTTTGGCTACCTATGGAACACAGCTTCTCTGTGCTCCCAGAAAATACTTTCCAGAAGATATCATCTCAGTGATGCTGGTCTCTTCTTAATCATGACTGATTTCTTAGCTCCAGCTAACCAGCATCAATCATCCCAGTAATACAAAGGTTTCACTTTCATAGTTCTGGTAACTTGTTAATCAGTGCTGATTCTTCAGCCCCAGTTAACCAAAACTACAGAATCTTAAATCAAAATAGCAATGGCCCTGACAGAGTCTTTAATCTTCCCTCTGAAACTTCACAAGCCAGGCCTTCATCTTCTGCACTGCTCTTAACATTCTTATCTCCCAAGCTCCTACAGAACATCCCACTGAGGTCTCAACACTCAATGGCTTTTCTAGCCTGAAGTTCCAAAGTCTTTCTACAAACCTCCCCAAAACATGGTCAGATCTGACACAGCAACACCCCACTATGTTGGTACAGAGTCAAACGCCTCATGGAAGTGTGATGGAGTAGAAAATAGAAGACTAGATGTAGAAAATTGGATACATATGGAGCAGAATGTGGAACAGCACCAAGAAGAAAGATCTGGGGATCAGAAGAGGGTGCTTTTAAAATGGAGGAAATACTTGAGCATGTATCTGCACATCAGTATGATGAAGGAAATGCGATAGACTGGAATAGAAACAGAATACCCGTGGGAGCCTTGGGTTTGAGAGTATGTGAGGCAAATAAATGTGGAGTTCAAGGGCCAGGCCCTCAGCTGGAAAACAGTCTCTTTACTCTGCCCAGAAGGAAAACAAGTAGCACAAATATAGATATAGTCAGTAGATTTGGGAGGGAAGACCCCAGATCTGCTTTCATAATGAAATGAAATAGGAGAGCATCAATTGAGTATGAGAACAGAGGACAATGGGAGACTTGAAGGGTGTGACAATGATCCAATAGTCTTCCCAGAGAATGATGGCGAGAGAAGGAACTGCAACCATGAAGGGTAACTGTTGGACAGCACACTCTGCTTTTGAATTATGGTGAAATATTTTCAAGTAGGCCCCTCTCCATTCGTTATCCCTGGGTAGTCGCTGATCTGCATCCTAAAATTTTTTGCAATAAATAATATGCACATTTGTCCCATATTATTTTCTATCTTGATGCTATCTTTCGAATTTAATTTTTCACTGTTCATTGTTAATACCTAGAAAGAGAATTGATGCTTGTACCAATCTTGCATTCTTGAACACTGATAATACATCCATCAGTTTTTATTTATGTATTAGTAGCTTGTGCATACAAATCCACTGAATTGTCTGCATACATGGTCATGCTACCTATAAGTAAAAAAGGCTGCTTACCTTTCCAATTTTGTTTTAAGGATTTTATTTTGATGGCTTTCAGAGTTGCTGCACTTAGGTCCTTTCCATGTATGTTTTACTATTTTCTTATTTTAAATGGTTATAAGATTTGTTAAAGTTAGGATCTTGTGTAAATTTTACTTCTCTTTTTAAAAAATTTATTTGCATATGTATGAATGCTTGGCCTGCTTATGTCAGCGCACCACGTGCAACCCTGGTGCCCAAGGCGGTCAGAAAAAGGGCATCAAATCCCAGGGACTGGAGTTAGACGGTTGTGGGCTGCCAAGTGGGTGCTGGAGATTGAACCTGGGCCACTGGGAAGATCAGTCAGTCCTCTTAACCTCTGAGAGCTCTTTCCAGCCTCCTTCTTCTACTTTTAAAATTATCCTTTGAGCATTTCATATATGTTTTGATTATATTGGTCCGGTTTCCCAACTCCTTTCAAGTCCACCCCCTTTCCCTACACAGTCAACTTTGTGTACTCTTCTTTTTCTTTTACCTCAACTCATGGAGTACAAATTTGTACTACCTGTATATTCTCGGATGCGCGATCTTCCATTGGAGCAGAGTCAAATAACCTGGGGTCAGACTCTTAAGGAAAACTATTGCTAGCTTTTTAAAGAAACTCCACCCTCAGTTCCATAGTGGCTGCACCAGTTTGCACACATAGTAGGGGTGAAAAAGTGTTCTCTCCCACATCTATGTCACCATGCATTATTGGTGTTTTATTCTGATAATGAGACATCTTAAGTAGTTTTCATGTGGGCTTCCCTGGTAACTCAGGATGTTGGGCTTTAAAAAAGAAATGCTCCTTGACCATTTCCATGTTATCTTTTGTGAACTGCCTGTTCAGTTCCATGCAACATTTTAAAAGATTAAGTTTAAATTGTTTAAAAGTTCATATATGTGTACCATGCTTCCATCCTTTTTCCATTTCCTCTTCTTCCTCCAAACCCCTTTCAATTCCACTCACATTCCCTCTCATTTTTAATTGAGTTCTTTTCTTGATGTTTAGTATTTTTTTAATTCTTTGTATATACTAGATACTAACACTCAAATGAATAGCCAGTAAGGATTTTTCCCTATTTGTAGGCTCCCTTGTCACTACAGTGATGGTGTTCTGTCGAGAAGTGTATTAGTTGCATAAGATCACATTTATTAATTGTTGATCTTAATTCCTGTGCTGTTAGAGTCCTGTTCAGAATGTCTTTTTCTGTACCAATAAATTCAACAGTACCTACTTCTCCTTTATCAGATCCAAGGTACTAGGCTTTATGCTGAGATCCTTTATCCATTCAGAGTTGAGTTTTGTACAGGGAGATCAGCAATAAAAGAAGCAATAAACATTTTATTAAGTCACCTATTTGTGAGCTGGTTATACCTGTCTCCTTCCCTTAGACTATAGAAGATGCTAACTGTGTTCCCTGTGGAGCAGAAATCTCTCTACTTGCTTCACTACATCATCATGTAACTATCCAGTCTGACCGTTTGTTGAACCCTTTGCCTTTTCTCCAAAGTATATTGGGGTTCTCTTAATAAAAGAAAATCAGGTGGCTGTAGGGGCATGAGCTTGTATGTGGGTACTCAATTCTATTCAGTGTGTCTAACTTGAAATCAGGGATGGTAATTCTTCCTCAGTTTCTGTTCTTCTTGTTGTTCATGATTGCTTTGGCTACTCTGGATCTTTTGTGTTTCCATATAAAATTTAAGATTATTTTTCTTCACCTGATGATGGTGGCTTTAAGCCCAGAACTTGGGAGGCAGAGGCAGACAGGTCTCTGTGAGTTCAAGGCCAGCCTGGTCTACATGGAGAGTCCAGAACAGCCAGGACTACACAGACTGGAAACCCTATCTTGAAAAACAAAACAAAACAAAACATTTTTTTTAATTTCTGTAAAAAATTGTGTTGAATCTCCCCCGACCAGACTGGCATGTCACTGGTATTATTATTATGTCAAACTTGTTCAGGCCAATCATACTGTTGAAAATTACTGGGTGCATCCTCCCTGTTATTTCTAGGGGACTAGATCTAGCAGCAGTAACTCTATAGCACAGAAAAATAAAGTTAACTAGTTGCTTTGGTGATCCTGCCACAAAAATAGAAAAATTAAGGAAAAAATCTTTCTCTCTTCCGTTAATTCTAGGCATTTCCAGTTGATGGATGTATTAGTCAGCATTTTCTTATTTTAACAAAATACCTAAAATATAAAGAAAAGATGTTTATTTAGAGATTCAGAGCTTGAGTCAGGCATTTACACAGTTCTGATGAGGACTTTGTTAGTTGCATCCCATGATGGCAAGAGTGTGTGTGTGTGTGTGTATGTGTGTGTGTGTGTGTGTGTGTGTGTGTGTGTGTGTGTGTGTGTGTTCTCTCCTTCTCATGGAACCATCAGGTTTCAATTATTGGAGCTCCATTTCACTGACCTTACCTTAATTACTTTCTAAACATCATGGGCAGATTAAGTTTCTATCCTCTTAAATACCTTAAAATGGGAATTAAATTTCAACAAATCAACCCTTGGGAGACATTTACATTGTTTATAATACAGAGCAGTGATATTGCAGCATAATATATATGTATATATTATAAAGGCATTGAGTTTGTGTGTGTGTGTGTGTGTGTGTGTGTGTGTGTATGTAGAAACCCACAGAAGCACTAGGAACCAAGAACTGGTCTTCGATGCCCTACTGCCTGTACTTTGATGTTCTCTCCCATTTTATTTAAGTCACCTATTCCTGGGCTATCATACCTGTTTCTTTCTCCTAGACTACAGAAGATGCCCGCTGTATGCCCTGTGAAGCACAAATCCCTCTACTTGTTTCATGATTTACCAGTTCTATTTGGATGATGGTGGTTATGAATGGGTTAATATGATTCAGAAAGGCCCAGTATTGCTTTAGCAAACCGCTGTGTTTCCTAGGCAACACAATGCCTGCATTTCTCCTGTTTGTTCTTGTTCATAAAAGTCCCTATGGAGGGAATGGTGAAAATATTAACATTGGCCACCACTCAAGCCCTTGCTCTTCCCTTCCCCCTCCCCTACACTTGACCTTTGTCTCCTACAGCGTGGAAAATACTGAGCCAGGGAGGTGTGAATTCTAAAAACCTTAGGGGACTCTCCTTCATTAAAGAATGATCTATGATCCTTTGTCTCATCTTTTGATTCCATCCTCTCCTGTTTCATTTCACACCAAAGGGCTGAACAGTACCCCTCCCCCCCCTTTCCTGTGTATTCAGTCTCTAAGCAACTAGAAGGTCTGTTGCTGTAGCCTGAATCTATTACAGCTTGCAGAAAAACAAAAATCAAACCACAAAATCTATATTCCTTCTGAGCCCTACCTGCTATCCCCCCTTTAGGTAAGTATTTAGTTCATTTATGCTGCCATAACAGAAAAACACAGATAGGGTAATAATGTATAAATGACTGAAATTCTGGAGGCTGAAAAGTCCAAGACAGAAAAGGCCTGAGTCATCCATCTCGTTGCAGAAGGGAATGGAAGAGAATCTTTGATAAGGAATCCATCCGTGGTTACATTAGTCCATTCATGAGACTACCATTGTGGGTAGATTATGTCCCACTAAACGCCTCACCTTCCATCACCACTACATTGGGGATTAAGTTTGGGGGATGAGTTCAAACCAAAGCAGCATGAAATAGAATCTTCTGGGCAGGGCAGGGCAGGAGTATTCATGAACTCACAACCACTGTGGGTTCCTACAATAGCAGGCCAGTCTAGGATGGATGGGGAGGTGCTCCGAAGACACCACTCTGAACGAAGCAGCTTGTTGGCAAATAATGAATGTCTTCTGAGGAAAGGCAAGCTAGTTTTCTTCAGTGGTGTGGCCAAAAGCAGATGACTGGTGGTCCAGTGGAAAACCCTCCAGCCATTCACATACATATAGTAATAAGTGGGCTATTTTTTAAAAAGTAGTAGAAGACATGATGTTGTAAGGAAGATAGAGGAGGGGGGTCTGGAAGGAATTGGAGATAATGAATAGGATCTAAATGCATCATATTTCTTCGTGAAATTGCCAAAGAATGTGTAATGATAACAAGATTATTTAAAAAAACATTAATATCAGAATTCTCAAACATAAATTTTAGAGAGCAGATCTCAATTTTTACATCCCACTCGCTCCTGAGAACCCTCAGTACCAGGCTTTTTCTTCCCATGTCATATGAAAAATTGACTCTGACGCAAGTAGCCTGGGCTTCTTAACTACCTAGAGTAATCTTTGCATGGTCATCTTTCTTGCTTCATTTGCACAACACTGTGAGCCTCTCCTTCACTTTCTTTCTGTCAAACCACATATCCCGGAGATAGCTCAGTGGTTTAAGGGCACTTATTGATCTTGCAGAAGCCCTGAGTTTGAGTTCCAGCATCCATGTGCTAACTTACACCCAAGGATCCAACACTCTGTTCTAGCCTCCATGGGCAATGTATGCATAGAATACACAAACAAATATGCAAACTAAATACTCATAAGACTGAAATGAAAACAAATCCTTAAAACAAGATACCATGTTGGCTCTTTTGTTCTGTCTACAGCCTACTAGAAACCTAGAAATGCCTAATAATGTAGATGAATAATGCAGTTATGTTACAGTATATGCTGGAGTTCACAAAGGAATAAACCTGTATTTTTGAGACACAAATCTTGTTCTCTTTCATTTTCCACTTCTAAGAGTCTTGAGGAAAAAAAGAAACAAAGCAAAACATTTGAGTATCTATATAATTATACCATTAACCAAACAAAAGAAATTCAATCAAAGACAATTGGGACAAGTGAGATTCCCTTGGGCATACCTGGGAAAGGAGGCAACTGCTAACCAATACCAGCCAGTTCCCAAACAGTAATATAACATCAGATCCTCCCCCTCCCCTGTAATTTTGTTCTATTGAGAAGGGGTTTATTGTATTGTAGTACAGGCTATTGATAAATAATCCTTCTGCCCAAATGCTGAAATTATAGGTGTGGCCCAGCCTCTTTTTTTTTAAGACATGCTAGAAATACTTGTTTTCTGAAAGGATCTGGTGTTTACATATTTATATAAAGATGTCCCACCACAAAGCATGCAACGTTGGTATATTATTTGAAAAGGAAATTACTTGAGAAAGTGTAAATTCACAAGGGGCCATTTGGCTATTTGTTTTCCTTCAAAATGCAAGCCATAAATTGTCTTTGAGGGTGCTGTGCAATGTGGGTGCACATCTATCATTCCCAACATTCAGAAGGCAGAGGCAGAAAGATGGTAATAAGTTCAAAGCCAATTTGGTCTGCATTCAGAGTTCAAGGCTACCCAAGGCTAGAGTGAAGCCTTGTCTTAGAAAAACAAAAGCAAGGGCTAGAGAGATTGCTTAATAGTTAAGAGCATTGGCTGCTCTTCCAGAGGACCCAGGTTCAAGTCCTAGAATCCACATGCTGACTAACAACAGCCTGTAATTCCACTCCCATGAGATCTGACACTGTCTTCTGTTGCAGATACCACACATGCATGTCATGCATAGACATAAATGCAGACAAAATACCCATACACATAAAATAAAACTTTTTAAAGCAAAAGAAAACCAAAAAAATATTTGCGGAATGATGTTATTCCAATATCAAGGTAAAAAAAAATAGCCTTGGTCACCTGAGACTGGTCATTGGGGCTGCAATGACTCTGAATAAAGTTATATACATACATATACATACATATATATATATATATTCCTAAATATAATCTGCTCATTCCATAATGTTACTTCTATGCATGTTTTCAGGGCTGACCATTTAACACTGGACAACTAATTGGGACGCTCTTCCCTGCTCCCAGCTTTCCTCAGTTGCCTATAGTTCTTTGTGTAGGGCTGAGGCCTTATGGGCATTTCAACATCCATTTTGGTATGTCCATTGGTGTCATCTTTGTTCAGCTCAAGTTTGGATTGTCATGTTAGAGAGACTGTGTGTGTGTGTTTGTGTGTGCAAAAGCAATAACAATTAGTGAAACTTGGAGTTTGAATATGAGTTTGAAGTAGAGGGTGGATATATGGAAGGGTTTGGAGGAAGGTAAGGGGAGGGAGAGATGTTGAAATTAAATTATAATCTTAAAGATAAAAAAAGTTACTGGGCAGAAGAGATGGGTTGGAGGTTAAGAGTGCTTACTGCTCTGCCAGAGAACCTGAGTTTAGTTCTTAGCACCCACATCAGGCAAGTTACAAACACCTGTACCTGAGGATCAACAGTCTCTTCTAGTTACCTTCACAAATGGAACTCTCTGTCTCTCGCCTCCTTCCCCTCCCCCCACACACAAATAAACAAAAAGAAGTCTAAAATTTTAAAAATAAAAAATTTTGTACTTTTCCCTTTTTAACCATCTCTTGGATTCTCTAGCTACAGCTAAAACATCCATAAAAGAACTAAGGAAGAAGTATAGATCTTTCTGTCCCCTACTTTTAAACTGAACCTTTTTTTTAATTGAAAGAACTTGAAAATCAAATAAACATGTGTTTGATTCAGCCCCAACCACCAAGGCAAACAGTTTTCACCCTTGACTTAGCACAGAGTACAATGAGCCTTGGAGAGACCTATGCCCTATGTTCTCTCGGTGATCAAGTTCAACACCATTGATTTCAGCTACCACCTACACAGGCTCCTATCACCTACCTTTCTTCCTCCAAACCAGACCTGTACCTGAGACACAAACCCAAATAGCTGCCTGGGAACATTATTGGCTGTCTTCGCTGGGATATTCCTGTTGTCTAAGCTTGTACAGCACAAGTCTATATGCGCTTCATCTCAACACCACGGTCGGTGATTCTAATTCAGTAGGTTAGAAATGCTACATACAGCAAGGTCTTGCATCTCTACTGATGCTCCAATATAAAGCCAATGTAGTTGGTGGTCCAGGTCCCAGGCTTTGAGGCATAGTTCCATTAATGATTTTGAATGTAAATAAAAAAAACTTAGAAAATAAAAAATAAAAAAAAATATGAAGTTTTGTCTGCAATTTTGTTCTTCCCCTCGTGGACTTTCTAAGTACCATCTACCCAGCTCTGTAACATGTGCCTTAGCTACCTTGGAATATAGATCCTCACTCTCACAATATTGATGTGAGCCCCCCCCCCTTTCTCCTGTGGTAAGGCTCCTCACTGATATCTCTGTTCAGTGTCCACCTCTCTGATTGCAATCTTAATGCTCCTGCCAGTACAATACTTCCAAAAAGGAAAAATGATCTCGAGGAGAGAGTGCAAGCTCTGAGTCCACACTGCTAGATTTAAATCCCACTTCTATCTCTCACTGACTATGTGACAAGAAATTCCTCCATGTATAATTTTCTTATACAGAATAAGATTATAATGTAACTTGGCTTGTGAGAGGGTCTTAGAGAAATAGAGTGTTTATAGCATTCAATAACTGCATATTCTCTGAGATGTTGCATCATCTCTGGCTACAGCATGGTTGGAGTGTTGAGTGCGAAGAAATAGTAGAGGAAAGAAGTTAACAGGCCAGATCAGGAAGAGCTGGGTTTCCTGGGAAACTGATGGAAAGGACCATATAAGAAATTTACTGATAAGTGGCCTTGGCATCTATACCCAAAGGGAAAGCAAATACTAGGCAGTAGAAGAAGCTTGCCTGCCATGTATCCTCAGCTAAGGTTCCACTCCTCTCTCTCTCTCTCTCTCTCTCTCTCTCTCTCTCTCTCTCTCTCTCTCTCTCTCTCTCTCTGGGAGTGGGATAAGAGAAAGAGGAAGAGGCTTTATATCCCCACATTAACCATTTACTACCTGCAGGCTGCACAGATAAGGAGGTGTGACTTGGGTAGGAAGGTCTCTTCAACCCAGTGCAGTCTCAGACTCATAGCTGCCAACACTTAGAGCAGTTGAGCAACCAGAGACAGAGTGCTTGGATCCGGATTGGAGGTTGAAGGTGAAATCCGAATAGTGCACCAGTTAGGTAAACCTTGCCTCAGACTTTGGACTTACTTGCACTGTCAACAGGGAGTAACTACAAGGTTTTTCCATATCTCTATGCCTTCTTTCAAAAAACTTCTAATTTCTTTGGAACCAAATTGCAATCATATGGGCATGTTTGTGAAACTGTTAGAATGGAGATAGAATAGCGTAATGGTAAACACCTAACATTTAGATCCAGGCTGACTGGGAGTTCTGACCTGGTTCTTTACTAGTCAAGAAACATTAAGGAAGTTCCCCCTCTTCTCTCTACTTAAGTTTCCTCAGTTGTGAAATGGGGATAATATTACCAGTATCCTTATGGAGTTTCATGAACAGCACATGGGGTTAATCCACAAAGTATTTAGAATATTACATGGCATATAATCCATGCTCAGACAATGTTAGCTATTATTAAAGATTCAGAATTTCCCAGGCTGCTGTTATTTGCTTATCTGTTGCTGTGATAAAGCATTGACCAAAATCAACTCAAGAGAAGGGATTATTTCATTTTACAACTTCCCAGAGGGAAGTTGGGGCAAGAACTCAAAGCATAGGTCTGGCAGCAGGAACTGAAGCAGAAGCCATGGGCGAACACTGCTTTCTTGCTTGTTCTCCATGGTTTGCTTAGCCTGCTTTCTTACACAACCCAGAAACAGCTTCCCAGGGGCAGCATCACCCATTTTCGGTTGCACCGTCCTATGTCAATCATCAGTACCACAGATTTGTCTACAGGCCAATTTTGATGGAGGGATTTTCTCAGTTGAGGTTCTGTCCTCTCAGATGACTGGTAAACAACCACACACACATACACACACACACACACACACACACACACACACACACACACACACAAAACTAACCATAGGCTTTACACAACATCCTTGGAAAGAACAAATTTTAATAAGTCTCCTTTTCTACAGATTCTGTTGATGCTCACTAAAAGAGTGAAAGACTAGTTCCCTAGAGAGTCCATCTTTAGCTACCTGATAAAAACAAATTCTACCCAAATGTACTTGTCTATATAAAATCTCTATAGGTCACACTTTCCCAACTGCATACCTCCCTCTTACCATGTCTATAGCATGTCTCTGTCATGTGAGGTAAGTGATTTGCATCCCTAGCAGAGCACAGAACCTCACAAAGATCTAGAACTCAACAGAGGCCAGCAAAGTGGACAGAGTCAGGCAGATCCTTTTAGGTCTCCATCATGGGAACAGCAATTCCTGCTCCTGTCTAAAGACTCAGTACCACAGTGCTAATCAAGTCCTTACCAAAAAACTAGCTGACAGCCGTACCATTTTGTTTTCTAGTTTTTTCACATTTTAAACTTTTCTTCTGGTTTTTTACAATAATATAAAATATGATAATTTATAAATGAGAAAACAAAAATTACCATAATCTCCTACTCAAAGATAATTATTATTACCTTTTAGGTATATCTTCCTCCAGCCCTTTTCTCTTATGCGTGTGTATTTAGCATGATGTATGTCCGCAGTCAGATAAATTCAATTCCACAAATATTTACTGAGTATCTACTGTATTTCAGGTGTTGTTCTGGTTTTTAAATTTTGCTAATTTTATTTTGTGTATGGGTGTGTTGTGCATGCATGTCTGTGCACCACCTATATCCCTGGTGCTGGAGAAGGCCAGATGACGGCATTGGATATCCTGGTTGTGAGCCACCATGTGGGTTCTGGGAATCCAATCCAGGTTGTCTGGAAGAGCAGCTAGTGTTTTTAACCTCTGAGCCATCTCTTTTAGTCCCCAGGTACTGTCTTAAATACAGGAGACAGAGCAGTGAAGAAAAAAGACACAATATCTGTTCTTGAAAAAATTGTATTAAAGTCAAAGAAATTAACAAAAATGAGAACTAATCGTTTATATTATTAGGAAGGAGTAAATATGATGAGGAGAGTAAAATGAAAAACAAAGGCGATATTTTTAATTCCAGCACTCTAGAGGCTGAGACAGAAGAGTAAAGAGTGCAAGGGTCAGTCTGGGTGACATAATGAGTATTGTAGCCTTGGCTACATAAGACTGTCCCCGAATGAATGAATGAATGAATGAATGAATGAATGAATGAATGAATAGGTGAATAGAGAAAAGAAATGAGGAGTAGAATGGAATATTTCAAGAGTGGAAAGGGAGGGGGTGACCCGTAATGGAACCTGGAGAAGAGCATTCTGAGCAACAGGACTCATAAGTAGGATCTCTGACTTGAAACTATGCCTAAGTGCTTAATAGGTATTGGAGAAGTCACCGTAGCTGGAGCCTAAACATGGGGGGAGGCAGTGGTAAGTGAGAGCCTAAAGTTCTAAAGGTAACAGTAGGTGGGAGAGAGCAGATTCTCCTGAGACTTGCAGGATACTTCCAGAGATTTGTTTGATTTTACTGTAAGACGAATAACCATTTGGGGATATTTGGGTGGTTTCCCTGTTTTTCCTATCATGTATCATTCTATGTAATTTTTCTATATCAATCTGTGTTCATTATTTCTGAACATGTCCCTGGGAAAATTTCTAGAAGTTATTGTCTTCAAAGATGAATGTTAGGAACAATTTGAGGCATTTGTTGCATATTGCCAAGGGGCTTTATAGAAAGCCTATGCCTAGTTACAACATAAGTGAATTCAATAAATATTTGAGTGTCTACTATGTATCAGACATGGTCTAGGGACTTGAAAGAGGTTAGTGAACAAAATGAATCTTGTATTCTAGCAATTACCTTCTTGCCAGCATTTGTCAGAAAACTTGTCATGTATATGCCTGCCAACTCCAAGGATTTCTGTTTTTAAGAACTCCAAGGGGAGAGAAAAAAATGTACTAATAATTGGAATGATGAAAACTGATACACTGCTCCTTTGGATTTGATTAGTGTTGTGGTTGAATTGTTTCCTATGCATTTTCTAACTAATCAGGCAATTGTCTTAGCTTTCTTGAAAGGCCTTTTTAGAACCATTGAAGATTATTTAAAGGAGGCAGTTTGAAATTGAAAAAAGACAACATGTATCTTGGGTCAAGTGCATAGGATCTAGGAATTCCTTTCCAGCCACAGGTATGTACAATGAAAGTCTGACATTATGTGGGTTTTTTTTTTTTTAAGTAACAAGGATTCTTGGTTATTTCTAGGTAACTTGAGAACCTCCACCCTGGACAACACCTAGCCATCTGGCATGGATTGTAACAAAAGTCAGACAGGAGGGATGCTTTTGAACAATTTCAGTGTCCCAGTGCTACCAGCAGCCCATTTCATTTAACATTAAATCAAAACATGTATATTTTAAACTGTATCACCTGAGGTTTTACAGTGCAGACTTTCTTTTCTCCACATAAAGCAAAACTTCTTTCCTAGGTTTGGAACGATGGCTCGTGAGAGGTTAACTTGTTCTGGCTGAGGATCCTAGTTCAGTTCCCAACACCCACATGGTGGCTCACATCAGTCTGGAATTCCAGTTCCAGGTGAACCAACACCATCTACTGGTCTCTGTGGGTACCTGGTATGCGCATCGTGCACACACACAATTGTGAACACAATACTCATACACATAAACTAAAAAAAAAAAAATTTTACATTTTTAAGAACTTACTTCCTTTATGCCGTTCTCCTTCCAGAAAGACATTGATCTGAATAGCAAATCTCTGGCCCACCATGCAAACAATTTCTACAACAATTCTACAGTGTAGAATTCTACAGTTTTACCTTGGAGGAAAAAGAAGTGTAAGTAAGTGTAAGGAGAGGGGATTTACTTTTCTTCTATGTTTTCCCATAATTTGAATCCTAACAGTATTGCTATACAGTCCAGGCTTATCTTGAACTCATATCCTCCTATTTCTACCCAGAAACTGATGGGATTAAAGATATGTGCTGCCAAGAGTAATCCATAACTTTTAACTTTGAATACATATAACTTCAAAAAGTTCAAGCAGGAGTTGTCTGGGGGACCTAATGACTTCCTTTTTTTTCTTTTTAAAAATAGTGTTTGTATTAGAAAAGAGTAAGTCAATATGTTGTCATTTGAAAGTACTTCTAGTATGATAAAACAAAATTTGTATGTGCCCGAGTTTCGTTTTTGTTATTGCTTTTATTATATACATTTAAGTATTTAAGTTTGTAATAATGAACATGTATAAGCTTTATTTGTTTATTTATTTATTAAAAAAAACCAATTTCCCCAATACTTAAAGTGATTTGTAAATCTGGGCAGTGGTGACACATGCCTTTAATCCCAGCACTTTGGAGGCAGAGGCAGATAGATTTCTGAGTTTGAGGCCAGCCTGGTCTACAGAGTAAATTCCAGGACAGCCAGAGTTACACAGAGAAACCCTGTCTCAAAAAACAAAGAAGAAGGAGGAAATAAAAAGAGGGGGAGAGAAAGAAAGAAAGAAAGAAAGAAAGAAAGAAAGAAAGAAAGAAAGGAAGGAAGGAAGGAAGGAAGGAAGGAAGGAAGGAAGGAAGGAAGGAAGGAAAAGTGCCATGTGCCGCTTGCTAAAACTTAAGAATAACATTATCCTGTTTCCTTTCAGGCTTCCCTTTACGTATTTTTAGGGATATCATCGAATTCACACTGTATATAGTTTTGCATGCTATTTTCTCCCTGTATATTGAAACGTAAATATTTTTCCTTGACGTGATGATGTTTGAATTGTCCAACTGTGATCTTATCACAATATATAGCAAATTAATTAGCCACTTTATTTGAACTTGGACTTTTGGGTTGTGTCCAGAGTTTCCATACTAAAAATGAATGTGTGATGAACATCTTCCTAATGAAATCTTGGTCCTCATTCTAAGCAAGATGGATTCCTAGAAGTGGATTACTGGGACAAAAATTCTACTGCTAGAAGTGGGTTTCGTGAAAACACTTATGGCTAACAAAAACTTATGCCAATGTTGATGTATGGGAGCATCCTGAGTTTCCTACCAGCGTGTTATCCTGTTCTGCTCTTTACACCTGGCAGATGACAATGTTATTTCCATGTATTTCTTAATTACTAGCAAAACTGAACATTTTATATACTTTTATTCACCACTGATATTTCCTCATTTTTTTTTCCATTATGACTAGAGGATTTCACTAATGATTTTCTTTTTTCTTTTTTTTCTTTCCTTACTTTCTTTCTTTCTTTTTTGCCTCATGTCTGGGAGTGTGGTATGTGTTTGAGTGTACATGTGTGTGGGGGGGGGTGTGCATTTGTGTGGATGGCAGAGGTTGAAGTGTAGTGTCTCCCTTGATTACCCCCACCTTAGCTATCAGGGCCAAGGATAGTCTAGCTAACCTGTTGTCCACTCTCCAGCTCTGGCATTAAAAGCTAGCTGCCAAACCCTCCTGGCTTTTATATGGGTGCTGGGGATTGGAAAGCTGGTCTTCACACTTGCATGCCCACTAGGCCATTTCTTCAGCCTCTTAAAGATTTTCCTATCAATTAAAATGAGCACTTAAAGATAGATTTTTTTTTTTGCCATATTAGTTTCAAGTGAAAATATTTTCACAAGTTTGTTATTTTTTTTTAGAAGTATCTTTGCTGTGCACAGTACTTTGTGAAAGGAATAACAGGATTCTAACTGGAGCTGAGTGCTCTCAGTTTGAGCTTGTTTCATGATGATTAAGTTGAAGAGTTTTGACAAAAGATCTGGAGGGGCCGGTTTAGCTAATCCTAAATTTAGCTCTGGGGAAAAATGTGTGGGCTGGATATAAAGACTGTTTGGCTCATTACACTTTAAGAAGATGTGGTGGGGGCAGGGATTACAGCAGTCTTTGCCAAAATTTTTCAGAATTTAGCCAGTTCTCTGCACAAATCCTTTGCATGTAAGTGGTGGTGGTAAACTATGTACAGACAGGATTGTACAGAAAAGTAGTGCTCTGCTCTGCAGATGTGTGTATGGCTTGGTTTTAATTATTCTCCTTTTTCTTCTCTTATCCTCTCCCAGTTACAATTTTTTTTAAAAAGGGGGGCAGCCAGATTAGGTCTCTGAAAAATAGGGGCAATCCTTGTTCCATAGAGGCCTGCTCCCATGTAGCCTGTTTGCACACCAGAGGCCTAGGTATCTAAAAAGATAAAACCCAAGTTCCTTCCAGCACTTATGTGGTACTATGCTCAGGGTTACTGTGACTGCCAAAGGTAGTTTCCAGAGACTTCAAACAGAAGAATGCTGTCGAGCAAAGAAACTTTGAACATTATTCTGGTATTTTTATAGGAAAAATAAAAGCTCAACAACAAAATGCCAGTTGCTGATTGCTGATGCCTTGTGACGTGACTAAGCATAATCGATGATTGCAAAAGGGGAAAAAAAAAAAAGAACAACTTTAGGAACAAACGCAAATTCTGGCGATCTGAGCTTCAGATTTTATAGAGTCGGTAGGCCTGTTACCTGACTGGCTGGCTGTCTTTTGGATATTAGTCCAGCAACTTCTGGGCAAGAATTGGAGAAGAACCATCCCAAAATGGATGTTTGAATAGTCTAGGTCTGTAAGATGAAACGGAATTGAAGGCATGATTCTAGAGTATCCTAAAACAGCTTTCTGGCTCTGAGGGTATGGCCAGGGGAGAGAGTATATGGGACTTTAAAACAGAAGCGAAGCAAGGGAGATTTTTAACCCCCATTTTCACCGACGTCATTTGCCGCGAGGAGCCGGCCCTAGAGGCAAGGCTTTCCCACAGGGGCGGCGGGAACCTACCCACCGTACCCAGGAGACTGAGCTGTGTGTCTGTGAGCAGCACTGCGCTCGAGGGAGCCCGGAAACTGGGGCAGGGGCCTAGCAGGTAGAACAGAGAGGTGGGCTGGGCTCCCAGGCCCTGGTTGAGAGGGAGAAAGGCCAAGACCCCCAAGGCTACATAGGAGACCCGAGCTGAGGCCGAGCCAGGCCGAGCCGAGCCGAGCAGGGCGGGGCGCTTAGGTGGCCACGGAGGGTGGGGCGTAGAGGCCCCGCCCCCTCGCGCCCCCGCCCCCTTCCGAGGCGTTTCTTCCTCTGCCTGGGACCGCCGCGCGCCTCTGTTCGCAGAGGGCGGAGGAAGCTGTCTGTTCCGGAGCTCTGCCGAGCCGGGCCCAACCTTTGCTCCAGAGATCATGGCTGCCGAGGATGTGGTGGCGACTGGCGCTGACCCGAGCGAGCTCGAGGGCGGCGGGCTGCTGCACGAGATTTTCACGTCTCCTCTCAACCTGCTGCTCCTTGGCCTCTGCATCTTCCTGCTCTACAAGATCGTTCGCGGCGACCAGCCCGGGGCCAGTGGCGACAACGACGACGACGAGCCACCCCCGCTGCCCCGCCTCAAGCGACGCGACTTCACCCCTGCCGAGCTGAGGCTTTACGATGGCGTCCAGGACCCGCGCATTCTTATGGCCATCAACGGCAAGGTGTTCGACGTGACCAAAGGCCGCAAGTTCTATGGGCCGGGTACGGCGGCAGGGCCAGGGGGGGTCATGGAGACAAAAGAGGGGGCCCTGGCGTGGGAGCGGGGCGGGAGAGAGGCCGAGGGAGGTGGGGCGCCCCCGTGGGAGGGTCGGAGGGAAGGTGGGTGGCTTCGGGAGTGGGCCGGGGGCAAGAGGCGCTGGGGGAGGTTTACGTACGGTGGGGGGATGGGATGCCCGAATGAGGCTTGGAAACCGCGGGTGGGAGGGACAGGGAGGCCCGAAGGCCCAGGATGTTGGGGAAGTTTTCGAAGGTAGTGGGCTTTGGGGCGGGGGTCCTGAAAAGAAGGGGAGACTTCGGATTTGAGAAAAAAAAATGAAGGTGTCTCCAGAGAGGCCCAGACACTTGAGAAGACGTGGAGGCCGATGACGCCCGAGGAGCCATGGTGGAATGTAAGGGTGTGTGAAGAGGGAAAGTGGAGAAGGGGATTAGTGTCAGGTAGAGAAGCATTGTTCCTGGCTGAGAATGTGTGTGTGTGTGTGTGTGTGTGTGTGTGTGGTGTACACTGTGTGCATGCGTGGTGAGTGTGTGTGTCTGGTGTACACCGTTTGTCTGATGGGGGGGTGCTTGGAATGTGACATGTGTTAGGTATGTCTTTGGTATGCGTATGTGCGTGCTGTGTGGGGTGGACTGAGAGGCTGGATGCTGAACAAGCGAACAAGCTTGGTGGAGGGAAGGAAACGAAGAGCAGAGTGGGGTGGACCATGGTAACATGGCGAGATGGTCAGAAACACCATATTTAGTGTATAGAAGAGCGGGGAGACTGGGAGGTGGGAAAAAAAATTGAAATGAAACGGGGGTGTAGGGAGGGAGAGGTCCTGAGGAACAATAGGGTAAGGCTGTGAAGCCCGATGGGTGGGGGGATTTCAGGAAAAGCCAACCCAGGAGAAAACAAGGGATGGATGGACAACTCCCTAGAGATGAGGTTTTTTTTCCAAACTGGATTGCCTATCACAATCACCTGATGCTTGTGAAAAATACGCATTCTTGACCTGACCATCCCTAGCCACACTTAACATCTCTGAGGGGAGGGGAGAGGGCTAAAAAAAAAATGTACATTTTAATACTCTGCTGTGGGGAAATAGGGAATCAGCCAGATTTGGAAAGCCCTGCTTTCTAGAACATTTAGAGAGGAAGAAGAGGTTTTAGCTCTTCCAATATGGATTCCTCTAAGCATTGGGAACTCGGGGGGTGTGTTCACATGTTCATTGGTCTGAGAGGGGAGACTAGCCATCACTAATCCAAAGCAGACATACCCACTCTGTTAAGTCTCCAGAGTCCAGCCAATCAAAATCACATGTGCAGAAGGCTTTTAGCGAACTCTCACCCCTCATTTCTGCTTTCAGACATTTTAGAAAATTATGTTCTGTTGGCATGTAACTGCAAAATAATAGGAAAACTACGTATTATTTGTCACTATAGTCACCCATTATCCATAAATAATGGTGAAAATACCCATAGTTATTAAGCTAAGCCATAAGGTAATCAACACAAATGCATGAGGCATCGTCATATGGTTGGATTTGCAAAGTCATCACGCAGATCCTCGGTGCTTTCAGAGAGCACAGCTGGAGTCAAGCTGTCTCCGTTCTAACCAGGTAGGTTAGAGTTTGCAGAGTCATCCTGAGGGATATCGCTATGTATACAGGAATCGCTATGTATACAACTAGGAGTCAACCTGCACTCTACAGTCTAGCCTAGCTGTCTTCACTGACCAGCTGTGTGATCTGGTGCAATGCCTTGTGGTCTCAAGGCCTTAGTTTTGTTTTTCCCTCTGGGAAAATAAAAAAGGCAAGCACACCCGAATGTGATGAGCCCAAGTTGCTGTTCTCCATTATTGAGTGGGCTCAGGAACACTAATGATATCATAGTGGAAATATTTTCTGTTACAGAGTACACCTAAAATGAAGCCATTTGAGTGTCTAGTACTATGTGCACAGCACTGTTGTAGGGGCTAGCGAGTAGCAGTGAGTGAAACACACAAAGCATCTACTTAAATATGCTTTGTAGTAAACTAAATATATTCTCTAAAGACTATTAATATTTGCCTTAGATCTTGTTTACATATGCATTACCAGTCCAGGAACTGTAATTTCTAAAATGGTAATGAGTCCAAACCAAAACAATTTGCTTGTTTCCAAGCACTAGGTGCTACTATTTCCATTAGCAGTATATATTTTGTGAAAAGCTTATGAATTTTTTTCTTTTTAAACTTTCTTTAGTGGCAGCATACAATGAGGACTGAAAACAGCCCCTATTTTAGAATCTTAAGTTGCATTTACAAGTTGATCCTAAGGGTTTGACGTATATCTCAGCAGTAGGGTACTTTCCTAGAATATGTAAAGCCCCAGTCCTACAAAAAAAAAAAATGGATCTTAAATTTAATACGTTAGAAAGAAAAACAGTTTAGTCGACTAAAGTTTCAGATAACCACACTGTAATGAAATACCAGCCAGTCTCCTAGTTGGTATGATGATTTTAATGTCAGAGTTGCTATCTAGCCTACATTTGGGAAAACAAGGCATTGTTTAAAGTACCCCGAATTCCTTTCATTTGCTTGTGCAATATTTAACTCTAAATAACCACTTTAAGTGGATTCAGAATGATCCACTGTCCACAGACAAAAGCTTGCTATGTTATACATGATAGCATTTTCCAGGTTTTATGAGATTATTTGAAGGCACTGATTACAGCCTTTTTCAGTGAAAATGTTAGTGTTTTCACCACAGTTTACACTCATTTGTATGCTTATACTTAAAAACAGTACTAAAACTGATATTACTCCCTTGTTGTGAGTTCTTATTTAAATACGACTGAAGGTTATATAACATGTGGAGAGGTTTTTGAACCACTGGTATTTGTAAAATGATTGCTCCTACAGATGCCTTAGGGTTCGTGTCTTACAACTAAAGATCATTTAAAACATATCAGAATATGTTGATAAGAAAATGTTTTCATTTACACATTAGTGGTTAAGAAACTGTAATTTCAACTGTCTTGGCTCAAGCACCTAGAATAGAGCCAACCTGTAGATACAAAGTCTTTGAGCTGAATTCTAACCCATGGAGTATATAATCAAACATTCCCCATCAAGACCACCCTCAAAAGAATCACTTAAGCTTATATTAGCTATGTGCAGTACATAGGAGATTTCAAATGCTACACATTTTTATTTCATTTTACTTACTGAAGTGACAGTCTGTCAGTGTCCCTTATGTAATGATCAGAGTGTCAGTATACATGCAGTTCAATAATGGAATATGAAGCCAGGAAGTGGTGTACTCCTTTAATCCCAGCACTCAGGAGGCAGAGGCAAATGGATCTCTGGGAGTTCGAGGCCAGTCTGGTCTACAAGAGTGAGTTCCAGGTCAGCCAGGGCTACACAGAGAAACCCTGTCTTAAAAAAAAGAAATTAAAAGGAGGCTTTCTGTGTTGAAAGCAAGGAAGCCATCTTCTGTTTATGTGAGCCAAAGAGAAGTGTATTATCTAGTAAAGAATCTGTGTTTGGTTTCATTTTGTCTTTAAAGAGGGGCCATATGGGGTCTTTGCTGGAAGAGATGCATCCAGGGGCCTTGCCACATTTTGCCTGGACAAAGAAGCACTGAAGGATGAGTATGATGACCTTTCTGACCTCACTCCTGCCCAGCAGGAGACCCTGAATGACTGGGACTCTCAGTTCACTTGTAAGCATTTCTTTATGTTTTGCCTGGATCAAATTTCTACCAGTAATGCAGATTTATGATCAAACAAGAGTTATTACAAAACAC
Source organism: Tokudaia tokunoshimensis (assembly GCA_036184795.1). NCBI lineage: Eukaryota > Metazoa > Chordata > Mammalia > Rodentia > Muridae > Tokudaia > Tokudaia tokunoshimensis. The sequence continues at coordinate 105,425,525 of BTHU01000023.1, forward strand.
CCTGAAGTTGGGTGCATTTTGATAGGCTCCTGAATCTTGGACGGGTCAAGTTCGTGGCCTAAAGGAATGGTAGCGGTGCTGAGTCACTTACTATGATGACATACCAAGTTTTCTTGATGTGTGCACTTTTGCATGAAGGGATATAGATTCCATACTAGCATTTGAGCTTGTAGGGGAAAGGACAGTGGCCCTTTTGCCTACAGGAAGAAAGATTTTCATAAGCCCTCTCTTGTCAAAGTTACTATTTAAAAGCAGCCCACAGCTCTCTTGAAGAATGGGAAACTTGTGTTCTGCCAAACAGCTTCTCACTGAATCTGATTTAGCCTAATTATAAATTAGGCCTCATCTATAAATGCTGCTTATAATCTGCCCAGCAAACAATGGTGTCTGCATTGTTTTTAAAGAAAAAAAAAGAAACACTTGTTTCAGGCTTATGTATGTATGGAAGGAGGGTAAAGGTTTTACAGTTGGGGTGGAAATAAGGGGTGAAATTCAAATCATGAGACTGCAGGAACAGGCTTCAGCCAAACCCAAGTCCCAAGGGTTAAAAGATCATTTTAAGATTACTTCCCTGGCACAGATTTGAACTATAATTAATAATCTTTTCCAGATTTTATGAATGTATGTGAAGAACATGGCCATTTGGTTTAAGGAAGATGGTTTTGGTGTAGAGAGGAAGCTTTTACTTTATTGGTCCCCACAATCAGTTAAATCGTGCACACACTTGGCTATATCTATCTTTTTCAGAATAACCCTAGAGAGTTCTTGGTTAATAATAAGCCAGATGTGACACTACCCTTTGAGTTTGGATCTTGAACAGGCCAAGTACAAGTTTAGCTTTCAAGTCAGGATGCAAATCTTTGGACTTTGAAAACAGCCCAGCTACCTTACATAGTCACTAACATATTTGCCCAAGATGCCTGTGTAATCATAATCTTCTATATGAAACTAGTGAGTTATGATTTATAATCCACAAAGCTCTGTTCTAGAGCTTTCTGGCATCAGTGGGAAACAAGCGATTTTTTTTTCTTTTGCCCACAACTCCTTTCGCCTAGGCCTAACCCAACCTGTTGTGACACCCCAGCTACACTCAGAAATCATTGTGGATTCCTCTTAAGCAGGTTTCCCAGGTGCCACTTGACTTTTATTTATCTTGCACAGTCCCAGGCCACCACCCTCACACAAACACACTTTATACTATGGTCAAATAGGGAAGTTTCAGTTGTTCCCAGCGATTATTTCACATAAAAGCAGCTTTAGTTACTGTTTAGACAGGTTGCTTACTCCTCTCATGCCTCCCCAGTTCAGAAAGGAAATGTGCATTAACCCTGGATTCACTTGGTTATAATGGAGCTTGCTTATTCTGACTTCATACCTAAACCTCTTGGCTACAACATCTTCAATTCCTTCCTAGTCCCTTGCCATTCCTTTAATTACCCATAGCCTTTTCCCATGCTGGGAAAAATGTCTGTCTTCTGCTGTCCTGCTAATGTACTTAACCATTATTGCAGCCCAGCACGGTCTAACATATCCTCCAAGTTGCCCCTAAGCACTGCTAATAGCTTTCTGTCCCTCCTGATTCTTGTCTGGTACTAATTTCTCAATTCTGGTCCATGCTCTGGCTCTCCTTTCATGTGGCCTTCTTGAGTGGCTCCCTTTTTACAGTCCTCATTTTGGTTCACAGGCTGTCCAGATGCCACTTCATTAATGGATGTTTTCAGTTTTCTTTGAAGCAGTCTCATATCCTTTTACTTAATTCTAGTGGGCTTACCCTCCTCCTGGCTGTGGTTCCTTCACATCTGTCTCTGCATACCAGCCTCCTTGTCACCCTGCTCAACTGCTCTTACTGAATTCTGCCCTGCATAGCTGGGTGATAACATTGCTGGAGTACTATTTTGCTGTGTCATTCTTTCTCTTACAAACTTTCAGTACCTTTGCCACCTATGGGTGAAGTTCAGATTTCTCAGGCTGGCTTTTCAGGTCTTTCATAATATTCCCACACACTGATTAGCCAGACTTATCTCCTACTATTTCCAATTGCCAATTCTACTCCTGATGACATGTTCTTACTGTTTCCCAGATATGCCCAGTCTTGCCTATGTGCCTTTGAATGTGTTTTCATTTTTCTGGAAATACCTTTTACCCAACGTCTGTCCATAAATTTCCCAAAGTATATCTTTCTTCCATGAAATGCCCTACAACCTCCCTAACTCATAGTGAGGTCTTACTATAAATACTTCCTACAGAGGCTCAGTTCATTTTTGATACCACCTGACAAGGTTTGCTGTTTTATATTTTTGTCTTTTGAACAAAACTCTTGATTCCATTTTTGGCAAAGAGTATGATATAATCCCTTTATATCTATCAAGAAGCCTAAGACCTTGCTGAGTATATTGTGTGGACCTCTCTAAATGCTTTAAAATGAAATGTGATATTTTTTTTTTTGTAAAGCATGAGAATGACAGTTGTTTTTTCCCTCTACCTGCAGTCAAGTATCATCACGTGGGAAAACTGCTGAAGGAAGGGGAGGAGCCTACTGTGTACTCAGATGATGAAGAACCAAAAGACGAGACAGCTCGGAAGAATGACTGAAGCATTCGGTGGAGCATATCTATTTTTGTATTTTGCAAAATCATTTGTAACATTACAGTCTGTCTTTACAACATGGTGATTTCAATATTTAGAAAAGTTTTGAACTTGCTGTAAATTTTTTATGTAACATCACTAGTGACACCGGTAAAATCAACTTGTCTTAGAATGCATGATGTGTTTGTATGTCACAAATCCAGAAAGTGAACTTCAGTGCTCTAATGCAAATGGTAAAGCTGTTTCTCTTCTATCTGTAGTTAGAACAAACTGAATTACAATTTGATTTTCCTGAGAGAGGGAAAACTTTGGTATTTCCACAAACTGGTCAAAATGGTAAGTGCACACACACACACACACACACACACACACTGGTCAAAATGGTAAATATACTAAGAATGAAGAAGGATCAGCGTCTAGCCATGCTGTATTCTGAAAACAAGCCCATTTTACCCAACTGACTTAACTGCATGATTTTTGTTTTATCTACCTCTAAAGCAAATCTACAGTGTTCCCAAATCTATGGTATTGATTCAAAACAGAAGTCCAGTAACAAAATGAAACCTCAATCCTGGGCTCAGTTGGGGCAAACGCATTGCCTGTGTTTGTGGACTGATTTATCATCCTTGTCCCCAGGTGGACACTCTCCCACACACAGTAACTCTCACACACATGGTAATTGACAGTTGGAACTAAAACAGCAACTGAAAATTCAAAGTAGAACTTTGCAAAAGAAAATTCTGTTGCTTGTGGCAGGGCAATGGTTATGTGGTTATTGACCAAATGTAAAATTTGAGAGGAATTACAGGGCAGGAACAGGTGTGTGCTTTTCACAAAGCCTTCGCTGACATCTCTAAAGAATGAGAAAACACTACATGGCACTAGCCGAGTGAGTTTGAAAGGAAAATACATTCCTAAGGTAACAGTTAAATCCTTCTGTTGTTACAAACTTGTAGTCACTTCAAAAGTAATAGTCAGGTGTCTAGGTCTTGGATAATACTCTTTTGGTTAATACTAAACCTAGCTTAAGTAGACTCTACAGTTGTGTAAATTTGTAAAAGTATTATCTGAACAACTAGTGAGGTTTCAAACTCTTGTAATTGTAGTTAAATAGTCATTGTATTTTCTTGTGAGCTGTGTTTAATGGTTTTACCTCAAATCAGAAAAAAAAATGAAGTGCTTCAGTCAGTTAATAAAAAGGTTTTACCCAATATAGTGAGGCTACCTTGCTTTAATTTTGTAAACCTAAGAGCCAGGGGATGGGAGGACTGCTGTGCTGTGGCTGATTCTGGTCATGTCATGGCTTCTGCAACTCACAGCAAGATCAAGCCAGCCAAACTTCAAGCACCAACTGAAGAGGCGCTCATAATCCCAGCCCACTGAGGAGCTATTGGTAGCTGATGGTAGCTACGGTGGGGTTAGTCAGTTTGCTTTGAAAGTGGCAGCTAGTAGGTTCCTCGTGCCCCAGTACCTTGTATCTGTGTGTACATACAGGCAGCACTAATTAGATGTAGTGGGGTAGTTTTTTTTAAAAACTACTGGGGACATATTGGGGAGGGTCCAGGAGAGCTGAAGTTCAGATATGAAACATGGTAAATGTATAAAATTCTCAGAAGAATAAACATTCTTAATCAGATTTTGTCATTTGACTTTAGCTTAAAACTGAGTTTAACTTGTGGGTATTAGACTTCTGTGTAGATAAGAAGTTAAGGCCTGCCTGAGCTACATAGAAGGAAAGAAAAGAGAAGAAAGGCAACAAGTTGAGAAAGAATGCCGAGCTACTATATTGTGAATTGTCAAATTCTACCTTGGAGTCAACTTTCTAAACTGAAGTCTAACATTGTCACTAAGGTGTCATGTTACTACTGAGTGTTAGGGAAGTATAGGGGGTTTATGGCAGGAGGAGTGTGACTTTTATTTTCCTAAATATTTTTATTTGAGGATTTCATAAACTGCCAATACATTCCTAGGCAAGGGGTCATTCACTAGTATGTGGTCAACCTACCATATGACACAGGGTGTTTGGTTTTTGATTCAGAACAAGCATTCACTTATTCCTTAATGTTTCAGAAAGAGCTTGTGAAACCCAAAAAGGAGCATTACAGCTCTAAAGTGCCCAGAGTTAAAGGTACAATCTGTCTTCATTATAATACTTTGAAGCAGTTTGCTACTTATTTTATGTACAAATACACTTAACTCTTGAATGATCCAAGACCCATTATGATCCTAAGCTCCCTGGATTAGACTCCCCTGTCTGTACCCATATAGTTTTGGACATCTATAAATTTCAAGATTCACACACACGATTGAGAAAGAGATGAAATGAAATCCCATAGCACCAATTTTGCCACCATTTAACAGCACTGATTAAAAGTGCTATGCCAAACATGGTGGCATACATCTGTAATCCCAGCAGCATGTGAGGCAAGAGGATAAGTTCAAAACCAGCCTGGGCTCCAAGTGAGACCCTGTCTCAAAAAGATGCACTGAGTGTTTAGTTCTAAACAGGACATCTGTATTAACCCCATCCACCACTAAGGTTCAGAGCTCATCACTTTAAGAGGAGGCAGAAAGGACATAAAAGCCAGAGACCAGGGAAGAATGCTGTGAAATGCTGTCTTCTGGACATGACACAGCCGTTGCATGCATTCACAGCAGCTATGGCTACCTGCCCAAGATCAAGTCAGCCAAAATCCCAGTATAAATGGTACAGATGATCTCCAGGCCCTATCCTATGCTGAGGAGCTACTGGCAGAGATAGTTGCTTGGGGAGGGAAACCATTCTTTGAGGGTGTGGTCACTGATAGGTTTCCCATGCTCCCACACATGTACATATGGACAACACTAACTGGACTTACTGGGTCATCAGAAAAAGAAAACATTAAGTTGGAAGGGTGTGTGTTAGGAATACGAGGGGAAATGGAGAAGTGGAGGTGGGGGCAGATAAGACCATATTTCATTGTATACATGTATGAAATTCTCAAAAATAATTTTTAGATGTACTTAAGGATGATTTTTGAGTCTAAATGTGATTTCAGTTTATCCACAATGAACAGGAAACTGGCTTTTGGTTCCTTTATCGCTGACAGGGTCAGTTCCTATCATAAAGGAGAAGTAGAGTTAAAATATTGAAATGAGTTGGAAATGTTATGGGTGTGCATTGATCTACCCTGGTACAATGAGCAGTCAATAGTCACTATTGTCACTATTGACAATTTTATTTTTAAATATATGAAAATTAAATATGCATCATTTCTCTAACAATGCAAATAAGCCAAAAAAGAGCAACATTAGTGTAACATACTCTACTACAGATAGAAACATCCTCCCAAAGGATGGATTCAATCAGCATTTATTTTAAAATTAACACATCGAACAGTTTTGCAACAAAAACACATTGATTTGGTTGTGTTTTCAAAATGCCTAGGTTACATAGCCTTCTACCTGAGAAATTCAAACAAATGAACAAAGCACTTAGCAGACTTTTCCTATACAGTATTAGCAGCACATACAAGGGAAGCATACGGAAACCCCTCTTTAAATAAAACAAGTTTAGGCCCTTACTTGATGAGACAAAAAGAAGACATGAGGAAACATACTTCATAACTTAAAGAACAACAGTATCAAGAACAAAAGTAGTCATAACAGTTTGTCCCATTACATTCTTTACTAAGCTGCCGAGTAACAAACACAGAGTAAGCTATTACCTTTCTCATGTAAGGCCTACACCAAAAAAAAGGGGTTAACACAGATCTACAATGCATTACCACAGATGGGTACAAAACTCCAGGGTTCAGCAAAAGCAGTATGTTTACTCGGAGGCCCCAGGAGAGCATTTAGCAGAGAAATCAAAGAGCGCAAAGGTGCTGAATCAAAATGACTTAGCACCGCCTCTGTTACAGGAGCAAACCCAAACCTTTGCACATGCTGCTGAAATCTGCAATTTTATTGTCTTTTCGTACTTAGCAAACATGTCTAAAATCTCTCAAGAAACATTATCAAATGGGGGAAGAAACCGAGTGGGGTTTTTTGTTTGTTTCAAAACAGTCAGCTGCTTTCTATTACAAACCCATAATGGTTTTTTTTGTTTCAATAGAATAACATGTGGGGGAGGGAAAGGAGGCAGATTTTTATTGGAGGAGAGTAATGTGTTGCTAGAAAACTCTGACAAGATATGAGCTGTTAGTGCTTTCAAAGGCTACTTTGGGCAACATTACTTTGAACATGAATAGTCATTGCTAGTCCTCAAAAACAAAACAAAAAAAGGCACTCTCACCACATGAGCAATCTTTCAGATTCAATAAGTCAAACCCAGTTTTAATAGTGAAACCAACTACTGGCTTCAAAGTGAGATTGTTTCTTTCTTAGTAATACATGGGAATCTGTTACATTCCTTTCTGAACTTTTAAGTGATTGAACAATCTCTCTTCAAATAGGATTATGCAGATCAATGAAACAACCTGTGGCATTTACTCCAGGTAAATCATAGTCATAACCACTGCAGATACCAGGCTGCTCAAGAGGCAGTTTCGGGGCACACAGTGTGTGTGACATGATAGTAAGTAACCCCACAGACTGGCATCCTACCTGCTTCTGCTAGCAGATGCTTTCCTGCTGAATGTCAAATTGAGACTGAACCGAAATTGTCATGAAAATGCTACCCTTTGCCGATTCTAAACTATTCCTGTTGCAGATGGTCTCTAATTTCACTAATTTCCAATTGCCAGGTCAGGTATGTTGGGAAAATGAAGGTCAACTAACTGCCCTGAGGTCCTGAATCCAAAGTAAGGCAGAAAGAGTTGGCCAAGCTTTCTATAGAACATGCACTGTGCTAAGGGGTAAGTCTTCAGGTATCTACAAATATCTCAATTTAAAAACACATTTAACAAGTCCAAAACAAGTCAGCAAAAAAGATAAATCACTTATTTAGCATTGTTTACAAATTCCGCACACAAACTATTGTTCCACAGCTAGAAACCTGTGGACTTTTCCTTTAAGTCTTCCTAACGCCATGGCATTGTTAAGGACTGAGGAGGCACTTGTTACTGGTCTATAAAAGTCAGTTTGGGGGATAGTCAGTGACTTTTTACAAACTGATGTCACCCAACCCTGAGTGAAAGGATTACATAGCCTGAAACAGAATACTGTCACAACTTTTCTTCCCAAGTGCCATTATTGATGTGCCAGGATGTTTTGATATTTCCTTTGCAAATCCCCCTGATTTTATAAATTCAATCCTGGTGCTTTGATAGAAAGATATGGGGTCCATAAAACAAACAAGAAAACTTCTAACAGTTCCAGCTACTTAGCCATCAAAGGGCAATCCGCCCCTTTTAGCTTCTTCTTCTAGAACTGTCCGTAAATGAATGACTCTTTGAGTATTATGAATATATTCATTTCCTTCTAGTGAGTCTTCATGAAATTCTAGTCATAAAATCTATTATATGTTCTAACCTCTTGATCTCTTCTTTATCTAGAATTATTATGAAGTAAAATTTAGCAAAGTTTATTACCATACATAGTGCTTTTGACCCAATCTACAAACACATCAAAAGATGCCTATTTGTCCAATATTGTCCTCTTTGAAGAGAGATGATGACGATGTTATGACAGCAAAAGAGCCATCGAAGGCCAAGTCAGCCATCTTAATGCTAATCTGCTCCTTTACTGGCACCAAATTAAAGCTTAAAGTAAAATCTGTCCTTGGATCAAGAAGTTTTGCAATTACGTTGTTTCACCAAGCTTTAGAATCTACAGGTTTTCTATTTCCAAAGCTTATCGACATACCTGCAGTTACTCTGATCCACACTTTCAGCTTTGGCAAGAGGAACAAGCTTTTGCACTTGACCCTCTTCTAGTTCTTGCACTGTGGTTGCTAATAACATAGCTATATTTGGTTTGAAGTTTTTCTTTTTGTCAACTGTTTCTTGGAAATAAGGGTGTTCCCGATCAAAGTGGCCATCAGAACATTTTAAAATACAAAGAGCCAGAGTAGCTGTCTCCTAAGTAGCTTCCATACTCAATGTCCTCCTGGTTGTCATCGTGACTGACATAGTAATTATCAGAATCAAGCATGTAATTGTAATCTTCAGAACGTTCATATCTTTTAAACCTTCTTACATCCTGGTTATATTCTGACTTCCATGGATTCTGCCTTTTCCTGGAGAAACATCCCAAATAGAATGCTCTAGCACGTTTTGGTGGCATTAATGGCATATGAAGGGGCCTGTATTTCACATTCTGGTCAAACATACTGTTAGTAAGTCTCTTCCTCTTCCTCGTGGTGTTTTCTAATTCATCACTGGAACTAGACTCATGGTAGTAGCCTTCATCAAGCATGTATCTGGGGGCTAGTTTCCCCCTAGTTTTGCTTACATTCTTGTCAACTCGAATGGAATCACACTCATCCTCAAGCCATGAATATCTCAGTTCATCCTTGGACCTTTTACCCGGTGCCCTAACTCTGTGTTTAGAGTATTTTTCCTCGCTGTCATGTTTCCACTCTGAGCACAAGGTCTGCTGACTCGACCTAGTTTTCTGTTTGCAAGAACTGATTTTGTCAGTACCAAGAGGTCTTTTTTCCTGGGAGCTATCATCGACAGCCACAGACCTTTCCTCCTCCTCTTCATTCATGCTAAGAGTTTCACTGAAGCACTCAGAATCGCTACTGATTTCCTCCAAGAAGTCTGCTAATGGCAAACCTACATCTACTGACCTTAATGAGGGAACTGGGCTTTTTCTCGTGTGTTGAGAATCTTGGACTCCGTGACTGTGAACCTTTTCCTCAGGATAGCTCTCTCCATCAGTTGGAGACAGCTGCTCATCAGTTTCCCTTGCTACGTCCTTACAATGGTTTTTTAATTTCTTGGTAAATTCTTTGGCATAGTTGATCTTGCCTGTCTTTTGTGACTTCCTCTGAGGCTCTTTCATATACACCTCTGGCCAGTCCTGCTCTTCACCCTGTTCTTTCCCGTGCAGGCTCTCCACTTCGCTCAGACTGTTAGAGTGGCTCCCCTGTTTTCTTAAATAGATCTGAAACCCATCCCCCTTAGCGTAGACATCTCTCTGCCACTGACATGTGCTTGTTAGGTGATTTGCTTCAAGACAGAATCGGGCATACTCTGGTGTCTGATAATAGTTCAATAGATAGTCAATAAATTCATCTGTTTCATAGATCTTCTGTTTCCTGCCACGGTTTATCACAGCTTGTCTAGAAAAACGGGATTCATTAGAATTGCCGTGGTCTTCCTTTGCAAGGGATTGATCTGGAACCATTGAACTCTGCAAGGAATTCTGGTCAGAGACCAAACTGTAATCACACCCATCAGTCAACACTTTTCCAGTCTCTTCTTTTCTAGCTGAGTGTTTTATTTGTTTCACCCCAGGAGTGTGTGAGGATCTCTGTAACTGAGCCTTAGTTTTTTTCTTCACTTTTTGTTTTTGTTTACTGTCAGACTTGGAAGCCTGACAGCTTGGCATTTCTTCCCAATCTAGAAGATGCTTGGTGTTTAATTTGTCTTCCTCTGGTGATTTCAATGCGGTCCCTGGGGTATGATGAGCTTCGGACTTCATAACATCTACTTCCTGTTGGTTACACTGTGTGGATCCCTTTAAGAAAAAAAGATTTAATGATCTCTCATGAAATCTCAAATGGGGACAGCAAGATGGCTCAGGAGGTAAAGGTGCCTGCCTCTAAGCCTAATGACCTGAGTTCCAACCCAGGGACCTATATGTGAGAAAGGAGAGACCTGACCTCAGCAAATTGTCCTTGGATTTCCACACATACTCACACAGTGTCTTGTGTCTCATCCCCGTTCACACACAAAACAAACAAATGAATAAATGTAAACAAAAATTCAAAACAAAACACAAAGAGACTGAAAATTTCTGAAAACTGAGCTGGTGTTGCTCTGAAAAAACACCCAAGATAGGTTCAGATTAGGTGCAATACTATACTGAGGAAACTACTAAATTAAAATGTTTTAATCTAAAAAGAGATATTTTTATTAAATTTGTGACCATTCTTATGCCATGGCATTTAAAACACCTAACTATTTTTATTTGCTCAAAAATTGACAAGCCTACTGTTTTAAGTTTTATAATAGGTGCTAGAGAAACAGAGGAATAAGGAATGCTCTGTAGCCCTCACAGGAAACCCTAGTATAAGAAAAGACACATGGGTGAAACAAGTCCAACAAAGTCAACTGACTTACTAAATAAACTGTCCCTCTATTTCACACTCCAATCTTTCTCTATGGATTGCAACTTGAGGATGTCTCGGAGTTGAGCCACCTGACCTGACTCATTAAGATGAAAGACACAGGGAACAGAGATGCAGTTTAGTGGTGTGACATTTACACCTTACAAAGTCAGAAAAGAAAAGCCAAACACCAAGTAGAAAATATCACTGTGCCTATGAATTTGACTGTGGTCAAGTCTGATGAAACCTGTTCTGCACGGCTGCAGAGTAAGAGAAAGATGATGCCTACATGCTCATCCCCAGGAAGATCTGCTGTACATTCTCAGGTCTGCCACCCAGCAGAGCACAGCACCTCCCTAGGAACTTGTAATCAGTGTAAGTATTAATGGGTTTCAGAATTATGCTCCATACTCATTTAAAGAGGCAGATTTTACAAAAAAGTCACACTTGGACATCATTAAGGTAAGCCAAAAACCAGTCTAGCTGGGCTTGTTTTCAATAATCCAAGTATGAAATTGATTTTTTTCTGATGCTGCCTAGTTTAGTTATCCACAGGATCTATAATTAGCTATCCACAGTAATGAGCATATGACAAACATAAAATTCACTTAAGAGAATAGCAGCAGCAATCATCCTTCCTACTTAAATCACTGCATATGGACTTTTAAATGAACACTTCAGAAATATCTCTGGCTGTTATTCCAAGGAATCCGATTCTGGCTCTCTCTAGGAGGCTACCAAAGGATAGAAATACCTTGGAGCAATGAAAAATCTGCGAAGAAGATAATTGATCTGTGAGTTAAGAAATTCCTTACCAGACAGTTCAAGAGAAGGCTAATGTGCGTTTGACAAGGCTCGAGGTTCTTCTCCCTTCTCATCCAAACCTGTTACAGACAGATGCATGAATGAAGTTGACTAGAAAGCTACAGAGAGAACACCTGCGCGCACACCCACCCTTTGTGTTCTAGCATTTTTCTGTCATATCCAGTAGGAACGCACAAAAGAAGATGAAGTAGCTAAACTATTCTGAAGTTTGGACACGGGAAGTGAGGACCGAGTTGAGACAGCACTGCTTTAGAGACTGGTTTTGGAAATCCATGGTTGGGGTTGTGGGAGCGCAATCAATTTAAAGGAAACCCCTATGAATGCAGTGAGTTCGCCACGCAGTTCATTGTTGGTGGGACAGTACGGAAAGCCAAAGGTTAGGCCTCAGAAAGACTACTACCTACTAAAACTAAAGAGAATAGTTAGGAAACGGCCTTACTGCAATTTTCTTCAGGAGTACTCGGAGCAACCGAAGAGCTTCAACCCGCCTCCGAGCCAGCAAGTACTTCCGCTCCTCCCACTCTCCAGAAGAGTCTGGCTCCGGCCGAGCTTCAGCCTTGTTTTTCACCTTTTCCTTTCTTTGCCGGTGTCTGTCTCTTTCCTTCAGAGCTCGCCTCCTGTCCCTGGCCTTCTTTCTCTTTTCTTGGGCTTTCCTTACTTCATCTTTTCTTTTTCTGAACAACAATTAAAAGTCATCATTCATTCAAGCTATAATTATTAGCCATTTGGTCTCACGCCCATCCCCCACCCTGAAGTACTAATAATCCTCTAGGCTTCCAGAAACCTATGTCTGATCACATTAGGATCTGGAATTGACAACTCATGGTAAAAACAAAGGACAAAAAAGCAAAAACAAACAAACACAACAACCAGGGGCAGGGGGGATAGCCATCAGTAATGTGCATACAAGGATCTGACTAAGCAAGGTGTGTATACCTTTAATCCCAGTGCTGGGGAGGTAGAGACAGGATCCCTGGGACACACCAACCAGGTAGTCTAGAGTATTTGGCAAGTTATAGGCCAGTGAAAGATCCTTTCTCAAAAAACAAACAAACAGGGCTGGAGAGATGGCTCAGCAGTTAAGAGCAGTGACTGCTGTTCCAGAGGTCCTAAGTTCAAATCCTAGCAACCACACGGTGACTCACAACCATCTGTAATGGGATCTGATGCCCTCTTCTGGTGTGTCTGAAGACAGCTACAGTGTACTTATATAATAGTAAATAAATAAATCTTTAAAAACAAACAAACAAAAAAGCCGGGCAATGGTGCACGCCTTTAATCCCAGCGCTTGGGAGGCAGAGGCAGGAGGATCTCTGAGTTCAGGGCCAGCCTGGTCTACAGAGTGAGTTCCAGGACAGCCAGGGCTACACAGAGAAACCCTGTCTCGAAAAACAACAACAACAAAAAAAAGGTAGACAGCATCAGAGGAATGACAACTGAGGTCCTCTGGCTTACATACACACATACCCATGTGCAAATACATACATGCATGCATACATACATACATACATAATACATACAAAAGAAATAAAACACATGCCCCATAAAATCCAAAAAAACATCAGTCAAGGGAAAAGACACAATTTTGTGTATAAAATAAATATATATATAAAGTATACCTCATAGACACAGAAGGAAGGACAGAAAGAAGGGAAGGGAAGAGCGCTCTGGCACTTTTATATGTCATGAAGAGTGGGCAAGAAAATGAGCAGCAGCTGGAGAGATGGCTCAGTGGTTAAGAGCGCTGACTTTTCTTCCAAAGGTCCTGAGTTCAAATCCCAGCAACCACATGGTGGCTCACAACCATCTGTAATGAGATCTGGTGCCCTCTCCTGGTATATCTGAAGGCAGCTACAGTGTACTTACATATAATAAATAAGTAAATCTTTAGCCAGGCAGTAGTGGCGCACGCCTTTAATCTCAGCACTTGGGAGGCAGAGGCAGGTGGATTTCTGAGTTCGAGGCCAGCCTGGTCTACAGAGTGAGTTCCAGGACAGCCAGGGCTACACAGAGAAACCCTGTCTCACAAAAAAAAAAGAAAGAAAGAAAGAAAATGAGCAGCAGATTCTATTCTGAAGGCAGAAAAAGAGGGCTACATCTGAAATCATAGAACTCATTCTAAGAGAGCTGAAAAGCTCAGAGAAACAAACAGGTCGTGAAAGCAGTCCACCCAGTTCTCTGGCAGGGGACGGGGGTGGGGGGGTGGGGGGCTGGAGTCTCACACATAGTGTGCCCTGCTAAAACAGGATGGTTGTCACAGTCACCAAAGGATGCTACAGTTCTCACAAGCCTTAAATCCAGGAGGAGGATTTCTGCATGCCAGATACTCAATCAAGACAAAATCCTTATTGCCCTGCCTCGTACTTTGGAAGGCTATAGTCAGGTGTCGTCATCTTGAGTGGAAGCCTACCATTTGAGACTGGACATGCCATGCTGAGAAGTTCAGGTGGCACACAGGCTCTGACTGGAAAAAAACATGGTGATGGGTGGGCCCCATCCTTTGTGGAAAGGAGTAGACTCCATCACCGACAGATAACTGTGGAGACTCAAGGCCTGGGTTAGTGGGTGACTACCTCTCTCAGCCATGGCTTTTGGTCAGCAGGACTGAGAACTGTGAAATTCAGGTCCAACGGGCCTCTCTCAGATTTCCACAGCATCCTTTCTTTTACAGGACATTTGAAGCTGTATGTGATTTGAAAGTGCCAAGACCCACACAGCAGTAAGGGTTTGTTTGCTTCCCCACTGGGCAACACAGAAGACATTCCTTGGCTTAGATATTAGCCCCCACAGTATACAGATAGAAGTTTCTACAGCAAGTGAGAATCTACCCAGTACACAAGCTACAAAGTGGACAGAAATGGCTCCTGATATGCAAAATAAAGGGACAGCCCTAAAGTGAATATAGATCCAATGAGCAACTGAGCCTTGACAGATCTGGGCTCAGTCCCTGTTTGAACAGTATGAAGACAGGAGACTTCAACTTTAACCACGCCCTTCCACCTAGCCAGACAGAAACTGTTCTGATAGGTTCTTGCTATTTACTCACTTTAGTGTGTATGGTGTTTTGTCTGCATGTCTATGCATCATGTGTGTGCCTGGTGTCCTCAAATGCCAGAAGAGGGGCTCATATTCCCTGGGACTGGAGTTACTGACAGTTATGAGCTACTACATGGGTCCAGAACATCTGGGAGAGCAGCCAGTGCTCTTAACCACTGAGCCATCTCTCCAGCCTCCTCATTTTAAAAATTTAACTTATTGTCCTTTGTGTTTTCCCTTTTTACTCTAAGGTTATATGTTCCTGTGTGTATATATAGATACTTACTCAATGGAAAGAGAGCCTCTAGAAGAAAAGCTTTTCCAACTATGTATCCAAGGGAGTTAATATACAAAATATATGAAGAACTTTAAAAACTAACCATCAAAATTCAAATTATCCAATTAATAAGTGAACAAATACACTAACATACAATTCTCAAAAGGAGCACAGACAGAAATAAGCATATGAAGCCGGGCAGTGGTGGCGCACGCCTTTAATCCCAGCACTTGGGAGGCAGAGGCAGGAGGATTTCTGAGTTCGAGGCCAGCATGGTCTACAGAGTGAGTTCCAGGACAGCCAGGGCTACACAGAGAAACCCTGTCTCGAAAAGCCAACAAAAGAAAAAGAAAAAGAACAATAAGCATATGAAACAATGTCTAATAACCATCATCATGCAAACCAAAACTACACTAAGAGCAGGATAGAGAGATGGCTCAGCAGTGACGAGTACTGGCTGCTCTTGCAGAGGACCCAGGTTCAGTTCCCAATGGCCACATGGCAGCTCACAACTACCTATGACTCCATCTCAAGGGGACCTGACATCCTTTTTGGCCTCCAGAGATACAAAGCATGTTCACAGTCCATGTCGTCAACACGCACACATAAATGCATCTTAAAACTCCACTACGATTCCATTTCGCCTCTGTCAGAATGGCTATTATAAAGAAAACAAATAACAACAAATGGTAGAAAGGATACAGGGTCTAAGGGAACTAGATAAATTAAGTCGTCACCTCATGAAAATGTGGGAAGAAATAAAGGGCTGTTACCTGGATCAGGAGTTAGCCAGAGGACAAAGGATTATCTAAATGGAATGTTTGGCCTGGAATTTGAGAAAGAATAGTACCTTGAAGCAGCAGAAACTCTGACTAAATTTACTAGATGTGACCAGGCAAAAAAGCAAGAGACATATAGAACAGTGTCCTTAATATTTTTTAATGGTGTGGTTTATATAAAAGAGAAGGGGCCAGGAGGTCAAAACTGGATTATCAGAGCCCTATAAAGCTGGTGTCTGTCCTTTTTGGCAAATGTTTGGCAATGGCCTAGGTAGGCAAATAATCTAGCTAGCTAGGCTGAAGCCTCACACTGGTCAATAATGTGGTGAGACTGAAGGAAGAAAATAGAACTCCCCACATTTACAGTAAGAATTCTGGCCAACAAGAAAAATGATAATCCCAACAAATCCACCAGTCTGTTACTTTGATTTCCGATCATTTTAGAGACAGAAAGCTTTTCCAAGTTATTTTTTAATTTTAAATTGGCAGGCGAGGTAATATTGGTAAATTAATACAATTTCTAATTTAGTTGGTCAGGATTATCACTATAAACTTTCAGCTCATGACTATAGCCTACATATGGGATGCTTGCCTAGAAAGTACAAGATCCTGGGTTCAAACCTCAGCACTGAAAAAAAAAAAGTTCCTCATTCTCTCTTAAAATCCTTTCCCCCAGACTTCTTAATCTGACTAGTCCCATTATCCTTCTTACTCGTTCTCAGTTCCAGGCATGCTTTTCTGGTTTCTTGATTTTATCTATTTCATTATCTGCACAATGTAAGACTGTCTTTGATGGAGTTTTTGATCTGTGCCAAAGCCTACCCTATATTATCTACCGAATCTAGCTATTCACCCAAATAAATTAGTCTAAATATCAAAAGGAAAAACCTCTTCATTATTAAAAATCAGCCCACTTACCTTTCAGCTACTTCCTCTTCTCTCTTCTTTTCTTTTTTCCTCTCTTCCTCCAGCTCTTGTAATTTTAGCCTTTCCTGATTCCTCCTCTGTATAGCTCCTTCACTGAAATGTTTGGTTGTATCAAACATAACCTGTTCCAAAACAAATTAAATATTTCTTAGAAAGACTTGTCAATGGACTGGATGGATCCCAGAAAGGAAGCTAAAATGGTACAGAGCAATTCAAAACCAAACGAATGTGAAATGCCCTCTTGAACCCCAGCCATGATGTTCTGCTGCTTATGGGCCAAGGGCTGAATGGTACGTGTAGGCACTAGGAAGTTCTCTGGCAAAACCTTTGAAATACAATATCAAATTGCCGTCTTAATTTTATACAACTAGACTTAAGTGTATCATAATATTTTCGGTTATTTTTTGGATAATTTCATACATGTTTGAACTGTATTGTGAATATAGCCATCTCCTTACCCTCTCTGATTACCCTCCCACTCTAACAACCCCCCTACCTCCTTACCAACTTGTGCCTCTCCTGCTTTCATGCCTTCTATGTTTTGTGCAGGAGTTTATTTTAAATATAACCATGGGTAGCATCCCAAGGCAGTCTAGGCACAGGTCAGAAATACATTACCTCTAGTAAGCCATACAAGTCAACCAGATTGATGAGTTGTTGTTGTTGTTGTTGTTTTTTAAGTCAGCAAAGATAAAAATAATAAGCATGGCAGAAAAGAGACAAGAAAACTAACCTAATAAGATATCAGATGAACTACAGTTCATTAGTTGAAATATAATGAATAAGTGGGATAAGGAGATATTCTCATAGGCTAAAAGAGGCAGATGCTTTGTTAGCTCATCAGTATATAGGAGGTCTCTAGTTTCATCCTCAGTACCATGAATAAAAAAATAAACAGGAAAACTAGTTATTGAAATATACACAAGAGGACTAGGGCTATAGCTCAGTGGTAGAGGGCTTTCTTGGCATTAGCAAAATCCTGGGTTGCATCCCCAGTGCTGCAGAAAACAAATAAATAAATAAATATGCATTAAAAACAATAAATTCACAGCCATGGTTCCTTTTAACACACGTACACACGTACACACACACACACACACACACACACACACACACACACACACAGACAGACAAAACTGAAAATGCAAATTCATGCCAATGCCAAAGACCGATTTAGAGAAGAATTTAGCGGTGTCTTTTCCATTGTTGGGTTAGGCCTTCAGGGTGATAATCGATGTGCCTCCTAGAGAGAGCTACTCAGGTCAGCATGTGCTGATGCCTGTGCAGCCGAGCTACTGTACAACCAACCCAGAAATGCGGCATTCTTGCTTGAGTACCCCAGCTGGTCCAGGGGACTGAGCTTACTGGTTCCATAGGATGTATGAATCAAGCCACAGCCCTTGCTCCCAGCGATGGTTCTCAATAAACCTGCCGGAAGCCTGATGAATGTCTAAAGGCTGCTGTACTTCTGCCTAGGCCAAGTGATGCAAGGCTTCAGCTGTAGCTCCAAGCAGCTGGGTGTCACCACAGCTAATTCTTCCAGAACAAATTTCAAGTTTATGTGGTCCACTGGCACTTATTACAGTTTCTCTGGTGTTGGAAGCAGAAATGCCCATAAGATAGATGGTGGTGAACACAAGGCTGGAACCCATGACGTAAGAATGTGAGAAAGTCCAGAGAATCACATATCATGTATCCCTTCAAAGAGGACTTTTATGAGGAAATCCTCTATGTGGTCACTGGTGCCTACCTTGGCCCAGAAAAAAAGTTGGATTCATTAGTACCACTTATTTCAGTAACTCATGAGATTGAAGAAACAACTAAATGACTAGATTTACCAGAACATTTTCTTCCAGGTTTCTAAAGACAAAATTATGAAAGGCCATGGATGAAAAATGACCTTATTTCTTCATCCATTGTTTCCTAGTACTTCGCTGTTCGTAAACTATGTAGTCTCATCTTGATTGTATTTTTAAAGGCAAACATTTTTCTATAGCTGTGAATTAAACAATATGATGGAGTTACTCTACTGTGCTTCAGTTGCTAAGTTCGATGCATCCTACTGTAGTAGTAAAATATTCATTTCAAATTAAGAGACTATTAATGCAGTAAGTTAGTTCAAAGGAATCACTCGAAATATAGTAAGTGCATTAGAATGGAAATAAGATGATGCATACAAAAAACAAGTCAGCGATTTGAGACAAGAACCAAAAATCTTATGGTAAAATACTAGCATACCTGTATAGCATATGCTACTGAGCAGAGAAAACTTGAAAAGTAAATGTATTAACAGAACTGTGATAAATTCATGCCTTGCCCAAGGAGGAAAACTAGACTCAATTTTGCTATCTTGTGCATTAATGTATTGTTGCAAGCATGAGGACTTTTATGAATTTTGTTTTACTGATTTCCCATATGAGGACAGTTTATTGTGCTGTCTCTGTGTCTGTATGGTGCGTCCTCAATTCCAAGTGGCCTAGATTCCCTCTGCCTATCAGGGGGTTTTTGTTTGTTTTTTAAAGACGGTATTTTTCTGTCCCCCAGATCTCGCTTTTTTGTGTGTGTTTTATAATACATCTTTCTCCTTTT
The DNA here is from genome assembly GCA_036184795.1 of Tokudaia tokunoshimensis. Classification (NCBI taxonomy): domain Eukaryota; kingdom Metazoa; phylum Chordata; class Mammalia; order Rodentia; family Muridae; genus Tokudaia; species Tokudaia tokunoshimensis. Next base: position 105,444,744 of record BTHU01000023.1, read on the forward strand.
CAAAACAGTAGCTATTCTTTTCCTTCAATACTGTTCTTGTCTTTGGTTCTTTCTGGCTTGAAAAGGCTGTCAGTTTTTCCCATTAGAAATGGCCTGAAATTGTACATTTAAGAGACTGCATCTACACTGTTCTGTTCCATCACAATAAGAATCGTGACTAAGTGTGTGTGTCTGTATTGTACTCTTAGGATTTTGCAGGATTTAAATGAGAACACGGGCCAGGTGTGGTGACACCTGCCTGAAAACCTAGTATTTAGGAGAGTGAGGCAGGAGGATCATAAGCTTGAGGCCAGACTTAAGCTACAACAGAGTGAGTTTCAACCACCCCAACTCAAAACAAAATAAATTAAAACTAAAGTTAAATAAATGCATAAATGAAATATCCATTCGTATGTACCAGTTTCTTATCACAAAGTGCTTATTTTCCCCCTAAACATACTAATAATCAATTAAACTATGAAACAATTAGAAGACTTTTTTTTAATATATGATTATATGTTTCAGAGCAACCCTAAGCTATCCTGGCAATATACACCCAATATAATTTAATGCTAGACTAGAGGGGCTTGTTTTGTATTTGAGATATAGAGTTTTAGTTAAATACCTTGTATTTTTCCTCCTATTAACTATAACTTTTTTAGTCAATTGGGTTCTCTGGTTTGTATAGGCAGAATGTTAAAATCTTGGGATATTAAGGAACTTCAATTACAAATTTCTCTGGGCCTGTCAGGTAGTTCCCTATACTCTTGCTCATTTCAGCGAAAGATTTTCTGGTGGAGAGTGAAGTAAATAGAAGTTAATTTTTAAAGATACCTCATTGTAAATCATTTGTGAGATGCAGGAATTAATTATAATTACTGTGGAAATAAGCACTTATAAAGCCAATAGAAGAACATTAAAACTGTCAGAACAGGAATGAAGTAATGGAGAAATTTGGGTGGAGATATATACACACACACACACACACACACACACACACATATACTATAAACAGACTATGTTTATATATGTGCATGTATGTTTTGTATCTATGTATTTTAAATATAAAAGAAGCGAAAAAGCAACAAATTGCATTATCTTAAGTTCTGACACTCAAAAGTATAACAATCCACGCAAATTTCTCCTAGGGCTTTGTGGATGCTAGGCAAGCACAAAGCTCAGTTACATCACTGTACCAACTGCTATGTTCTTGGACACTTGAGTCTCAAAGAGTCCAAGCTGTTCTTGAATTCCTGACCCTCCTGCTTTCATATCATAAAAGCTGGCATAAAAGACACACACTGCCATACCTAATTGAAAATATATTATTTAATGTTGTAAATCCCATATCTAAAAGAAGGCTTAATTATTAGTGTCTTTATGTAACAAAGTTAGTAGCCTAATCCAGAATGGATAAAGCAGCGTTATGTCTGTAAGTAACTATGTTCTCATTTAGCGTGTGTAGCACTATTTTATTTTATTTTATTTTATTTTATGTGTATGGGTATTTTGCTTGCATGTATGCCTGTGTACCACCTGCATGCCTGGTAACCACGGAGGCCAGAAGAGAACTTCAGACACCCTGGAACTGTATTACAAACGTTTGTGAGCCACCATGTGGGTACTGGGAACCAAACCTTGATCCGTGATCCTTGATCCTCGATCCTCTGCAAGATGCTCAGAAGATGTGTCTCCAGCTCCAGTGTTTTGATATTTTATTGGCACCTTATATTTTGCTAAATAGCCATTGCTTTTTTTTGAAAAAAAAGTATATTGTTTAGGTATTAGCTAATTGTGTACATTTTCAAATTTTTTATATTGTGCTTATATATTATAGAAAAATTACAATAGTTCCATTTTGATAAGTCTAAATGTTTCCAGGCCTTGAGACAAATCTTGATGAGTGTAAATAAAGCAGGAAGATGACCAAAACAATCCCAGACATCAATGAAGTAGCATGCCTACATAGACAGGCTGTTTTTGAAAGCAAAGGTCACCGGCCTTTAAGATTTTGATTCAAGGGAATGAGGGAGAGAAGTGCTCTCCTTGTGATTTCAGACTTCATGACTCCCTCTCACAGCAACTGTCAAGTACAGCAAGCATAGGCAATAGTTCCATGGGAGGCATGAATAATCCTTTAATGACCTCACAAATCTTGGACAGAGACCCAGATGGTAGAGAACCACCACTTTAAAATCACAGAGGGTGGGCTACCTGATTTCAGAAGCTTGGGTATTCACATTAAGATTGTGTCTCTTCCTAAACATACATGTATAAATGATAGCAAGCATCTCTGCATCACCGATTGATCAGAGCCTAGTGGAATCTAAATACATTTCATTTAGATGCTTCTTTCCAACCCGGGCCCAGGATCAGTGGAACAGTGAAAACTGAGGTCCGGATCCTTCTTACCTTAATATTACAAGCCAGAGCTTTGCCATCGTCTCCTTTCAGCATCAGCTTCATTCCTCGAAGGGATTCCATGGCTTTTATAAAGTCAGTTGACTCCTGGTATTGTATAAAGGCTTCAAACGTTTGCAAGCCGAAGTTAAAACCCCCAAAGCTCCCACCTGTCATCACTTCTCTGTAGGGGTCAAGCATGGGGATATCCACATTCTTGATCTTCCCAAAACTCTCAAAGACTACTCGAAGGATCTCTTCACAGGGCTTCTCTCCACTGGAACCTTTAGGTGCAAACCATTTACAGGGCAAGCCTTCAAAATAGATAGAATCGGGGCTCTTATCATGGTCTTGTTCTTCAGCTCCCTCAATCACTGAGGCCTCTTTCTCTTTTGGGAATTGTTCCCACTCTCCCTGGGCATCTGTCGCTACTACTTTTAAGTCAGTTTTCAAACCATTGAGCTTGATGATCTTCCCATGTAACTTGGCTTTCAGGATCTGAACCAAACTTCGTGTTTCAGCCTCACCCTCAAAACTGATGAAGTCTTTTGTACTCTTGGAGAGTCGCACTGTGGTGAACTGGTCAGGGCAAATCAGACTTTTCAGTTGGTCAAGAACTTCCCAGTTAGAGAAGGGCCTCACAGGTTCTATACATTCTGGGAGCAACACGTTGATCATTAATTTTGCTATAGGCTTGAGGTAGAGGTGCTGAGCAGCACACAGCTCTGTCGCCTCAGAGTTATCATAAACCACTGTGACTGTCATGGTGTCCTCACACTACCTTAGAGGACAAAAGAGAAAAATTTAATACAGATGGAGCAAAACACAGATTGGGACTGTGAAATGGTGTTACCATTGCTAGTCTTAGATCCAACGGATAGAGAGAAAACATTCTAAGAATAGAATTAACATAGTACCTTATAGGTCTTGAAACTAAGCAATTATAGTAGGGCTATAGGATACAAGGTTAACCAAAACAGCTAATGGCGTGCCTATATGCCAACGAGAAAGTTGAATTAGATATTTAAAGCATGATGCCAATCCAAATATGGTGGCTCCTGCCTGCAATCCCAGCACTCAAGAAGCAGAGGCACTCAGATTGCTATGACTTTGAGTACATCTTAACCTAAACAGTTCCAGGTTATCCTGAACTACAAAATGGGATGCTGCCTAAACTTCCCCTTCCCCCAGCAACAACGGCAAAACCCATGATGCATTTATATTAGCACCAAATCCATGAAATGATTAGGCAGAAATCTAACAAACATATGCAAAAGATCTATACAAAAGAAACTACAAAACTCTGATGAAAAATACCAAAGAACTAAGTATGTGCAGTAAATCAATAAGAAGGCTCAACATGACAATTCTTTCCAACTAGATCTGTATGTTAAACATAACCCCAATAGAAATCTCAAGTTATTTTCTGGTTCAAATATAAATTCTGAGGCCAGCACATGGTGGCCCACACCTTTAATCCAAGCATTGTGGATGGAGGCAAAAGCAGGCAGATCTCTGAGTTCAAGGCCAGTCTGGTTTACACAGAGGGTTCTAAGCCAGCTAGGGCTATATAATGAGACCCTGCCTCAAAAACAAAAAGATTCTAAAGTTTAAACAAAAGACAAAGACCTAAAATAACCAACTTAGTACTGAAGGACTGGGGGGGGGGGGGGGCAGTTAGAATGATACTCTCTAACTTCAAAAGTAATCTAATACCATAGTCCTTAAGACAAGATGGTACATATCAAAGAAAAGACAAGTAGATGTATGGGACAGGATAGAAAACTCAGAAATAGAATCACATAAAGTCTATGAATGTATGAAGAAGTTAGCCAAGGTAATATTTTCAATGACTAATGTTGGAACAATAGACATCTAATCTAAATATGGGCCAAAATGGGCTGGAAAGATGGTTCAGATATTAAGAACCTCTGCTCTTGCAGAGAACCAAAGTTCAGTTGCCTCAAAATGGACTGTAACTCCACCTCTAGGTGATATTACACCCCCCTCTGCATTACACAAGCAACTAGACTCCTTCATACATATCACCACACATGCCCACACATAACTAATAACGATTTTTTAAATGAGCCTGTTGCAGGATATTTGATCATTCTGTGAACCCTGAGATTGTATTATTTAGTGGAAAAACCTGTTTCTAGTTGTGGTATGGCTTATCCATTAGCACACACCCTTAATCCCTCTGGCTGGAATACAGACACGCCCTTAGTACACACCTTCAATCCCAAACAATGAAGGTAAAGTTTGTAGAAGGAAGCACCCATGCTTGAAAATGAAGTCAATTGAAATTGAATGGCAGACAAAGTGACAAATCTGAGAAAGATTTGACAAAATAGGATATGTCCAACTCTCAGAAGAGAGAGGAAAGGGAAGCTTCTTCAGGGGCTGTGCAGAGAGAAGGAGGCAGGCAGTTTTCCTGGGAGAGTTTTACAGAGACAGGTTGAAAAGAAATGAAGCTAGACACAGGTGAAGACAGAACGAGCCAGAGAATGAGAAGGAGCCAGAAGATTAGAACAGATTGCCAAAGTGAGTACGAGGCCAAGCAGAGCAATTCAGAAAAAGCCGAGAGAAGTCAGCTTGAATCAGTTAGTTTGGAGAGCAGTTTTGAGCCACAAAAGCTGAGTTGAACCAGTCACCCAGAGCTCAGAAAGCTCAGAGCTTATTTAATAGTGAGTTTCAGAGGCTGAAAACATTATAGGCCTAGATTAGGTTGTATGGAGGCTAGAAGTTTCCAAGACTAGGCCTAGGTTAGCAGACAGAGGCAGTAAGCCTCTGAGATAACAATTATCACAGGTGAATAAAAGTTACTTTTACATGAGCCAGCCAAACAGGTTTCGGGATGTAGCTGAGAGATAGAACATTTTCCTACCATGTGTATGGCCCTAAGTTTGATTCCAACAACAGAAAAATGGACAAGAGATCTTAACCAAAAGATCTTAATGGACAAAAGATCTCCTCCAAATTATACTGATGGAAAAATAATTTTAAATAGTGCCTCTCATAGATTAATTTAAAAGTCTAGGTTACATTTTTAAAAATAGCTTAATGGAGATTAATTTCTAAATTGTTTTAGTACAGATCATTTTTTGTGATGCCAGGAAATAAACCAAAGCCCCTGAACATGCAAGACTAGTACTTTACCACTGAACTACATCCCAGCTCTTAGATTTGATATTCAGAAATCATCAAAATGATCTAGAATCAAGAATGCTTTGGGGGAAAAAATGAATTACCATAAAAGATAACTGGATTTTCCAAAGAAGACCTGATTGTCAATATTTAAAATTTGTATTTTATTGCTTTATATGTGTGAGTATTTTGCCCACATGCATATCTGTTGCACCATGTGTGGGCAGTACCCATGGATCCTAAAAGATAGAGTTAGATCCCCTACAAGTGAAGTTACAAAGAGTTGTGAGCCATCATGGAGGTCCTGAGAATCAAATGTGGGAGAGCAGGCAGGCCTTCAACTGGAGCCAATCCTCCAGCATTGCCAGTCATGTTTAAAATGACCTCTGAAAATCCCAGCAAAGGCAATTAAAAAAGAGAAAGGAGATAAATATCCAATGGGAAGGGAGAAAGTCAAATCACCCATTTGCACATAACATTATCCGATATAGAGAAAAGCCTAAAGACTACCAAAATATGTTAGAATTGATAGACGAGTTACAGAATACAAATATATAAAAGTTAGTCCTGAGGGCTCAGCAACTCAGAACACTTGCTGCTCTTGTAGAGGACCAGGAGGTTTGGTTCTGACATTTTTGATTGTGAACCTAGCCTTTAACGGCTGAGCGATCTCTCCAGCCCAGGCAGTTTGGTTCTCAGCACCCACATAGCAGCTCACAACAATCTGCAACTCCAGTAACAGGGAATCTGGTGCCCTTTTCTGGCCTCTACTAATGCCAAGCATGCATATGGTGCACTGACATACATGTATGCAAAACACTCATACACATATAATTAAAAATAAATATTAATCTTCTTTCTTTATCTTTGAGATAAGGACTCACTACACAGGCCAGGCTGACCTGGAATTCATTATGTAGACCATACTAGCCTTGAACTACTTGAAGTCATAGAGATCCACCTGCCCCTGCCTCCTGAGTGCTGGGTTTAAAGACACATACCAACAAATCTGCCTTACATTCCTATACAACAATGAACAAACTGAAAAAGAAATCAAGAAGATGAATTCATTTGCAACACCTATAAAGATACCTAGAAATTAATTTAATCATAGAGGTTAAAGAACTCTACAATCAAATCTATAAAAGACTGATGAAAGAAATTGAAACACACACATAAGTACACAGAGAGAGACAGACAGACAATGACAGCCTGGAATGCTCCTGGATTGGAAAAATTCATATTCTTGGCAAAGCTATACTACTCAACATAATCTATAGATTCAATGCAGCATCCATCAAAATAACAAGGACATCCTTCACAGAAACAAGAGGAAACACTCTTAAAACTTGTATGAAACTGCAAAAAATCCTGCCAAAGTAATTCTGAGCAAAATCTAACATAACAAAGCTAGAGACATAATATCTGATTTCAAAACATGTTATATAAAACTACTGTAGCCGGGCAGTGGTGGTGCCCACCTTTAATCCCAGCACTTGGGAGGCAGAAGCAGGCGGATTTCTGAGTTCGAGACCAATCTGGTCTACAGAGTGAGTTCCAGGATAGCCAAGGCTACAACAGAGAATCCTGTCTCAAGAAAAAAACAAAAACAAAAAAAAATCCCTGTAGCCAAAACAGCATGTTACTAGCATAAAAATAGACACATTGACCAATACAACAGAATACAGGACCCAGAAATAACTAATTTTTTTAAAAGGCACCAAAAAAAAAAGACATTGGAAAAGGTCTCTTCAATAAATGGTGCTTGGATATTACTATATATAGTAGGATGTATATCAGGCTCGTCAAAACACTCGAAATAGAACCAGAGTTAGACCATGACACAGATGTCTCCTAACTGGGCATATGTCCAAAGAAATGAAGTCAGTATGTCAAGAAGCACTCTCATGCTTACTGCGAATTTAACTTGGGTGCTCATAGAATAGAGGATAGATGCAGAATATTCAGTATATAAGCACAATGGAATGTTCTCAAGCTCTAAAAAGAATGAAATCCTGTCATTTCCACAAGTAGGAAGAGCTAGGAAATATGTTAAATGAAATAAGCCAGAAATACAAGGAAGCTAAAATACTTACTTTTATGAAAATAGAGAGTAGAATGGTATTTAGCACAGGCTGAGAAGAATAGAGGAAAAGGGACTGGAGAGAAGGTAGTTAGTGTACACACAGTACAATCGACTAGCCAAGATAATCACTACTGTTCTACAGAACAGTAGGGCAACTATAGAGAAGAAAAATTAATTGTATATTTCAAAATACCCAGTAGGTCAGGTTTTAAATATTCTCCACTCAAAGAAATGATACATGTCTGAGGAAATGGACATATACACTAATTTGATCATTACACATTGCATGCATACATTGCAATGTCAAATTATGTCCCTTGAATACATATAATTGTACTTTTAGCTTTAAAATTATGTGCCAGGGGCTGGAGAGATAACTCAGTGGTTAAGAGCACTGACTGCTCTTCCAAAGGTCCGAGTTCAAATCCCAGCAACCACATGGTGGCTCGAAACCATCGGTAAAGAGATCTTCTGGTGCGTCTGAAGACAGCTACAGTGTATTTAGATATAATAAATAAATAAATCTTTTCAAAAAATTATGTGCCAATTAAAATTTTTAACTTTTTAAATGCCCCCTTTCAAATCATTACAACTCCGACTCTCAAATTCCAATTTTCCTAAGACTGCAATAACTAAAACAGTTGTTCTTACCCCTTCTCTAGTCATAGACTTTAAATCTCAAAATTAAATTCATGTGCATATTTCGTTTTCAATTACTTTCCGGGAACAGAAAGCTAATTTTCAATTCTTATTTAAAAATCTGTCAAGGGCCGAGTGCACACCAAGTAATCGGATATTTGCATATATCCCTTCCAGAGCTACAGCCACACCATGGGAAATTAGTGTAACAGCTGGCGCATAGTTGCAAACAATCAATTCCACTGTGGCACCTGTTGTTGAAGGACGCCTCAGACATGATTGGGGAGAGCAGAGAAAGAGACAGACACACACAAAAAGAAACAGGAAGGCAGAGAGACAGACAGACAGACAGGCACACATACACAGAGACAGAGAGACAGAAAGAGACAGAGAGATGGAAAGGAGAAGGGGAGAGAGAGATCATAAAGTTGAGTGGTTAAGGACAAGGGGAGGACCTGGAAGGAGTTGAAGTGGAGAAACATAATCAAAATGTATTGCATGAAAGGATTGTTAAATAAAAGTAAGGAAAAATAAGCAAGGACGGGGAAGAAAGAGAACAGGGGAAGATGGAATGAAATAAAGGAGGAAGGGAAGAGAGGGAGGTATAATTACTGATAGGATGGAGTACCCATGATAGTTTTTAGAGGAAAGACGTTGCAGAATAATTAATATTTTCAAAAATGAGCTATAATAAACTCATAGAATAATGTAAGCATATATGTATGTCTACAAACACACATACATAAAGTTTGAAAATACATACATCCGCCGGGCAGTGGTGACGCACGCCTTTAATCCCAGCACTTGGGAGGCAGAGGCAGGTGGATTTCTGAGTTCGAGGCCAGCTTGGTCTACAGAGCGAGTTCTAGGACAGCCCGGCCTATACAGAGAAACCCTGTCTCGAAAAACTAAAAAAAAAAAAAAAAGAAAATACATACATCCAATTGTTCACAATACTTCCTCTAGAAAGTGGGTTGGAAGTAGAGGAGAATAACTTCCCCTTTCTGCCTTGCATACTTTACCCACTTCTTATTTGTTTATTCATTCAGTTGTTCGAGAAATGGAATCCAGAACCTCAAACATGTTAGACAAGCAACCTCTCACAGAGCGCTTACCTAGAAGCAATCACCACTGCAAACACAGACTTGTCTAGGAAAGGGGTTATGGCAAATTAATACAACAGTCCCCTTTCCACCCCAATGTGCCATCACTAGCATCTGATTCCAGAATTGAAGGGTTATATGAGTCGTGACTGAAGTCTGGGAGATTGGAATACAATTCTTAGAAACAGAGGGTCACATGACACCTGTGCTACTAGCTATATCACAGGTTGCACAGGTGATTTTTAGAAAACTGCTTTATTGAGTTGGGCTGGGAATGTGACACAGTGGTAGAGTGCTTGTCTAGCATGCAGGTGGCCCTGGGTTCCATCCCCAATAACACAAAAACATTAAAGACTGCTTGATAGAGACACGATTGATGTATACTATTATTCATTTTATAACATAAACTGAACAAATTTCAGAAGTGCACATTTTAATCAGTCTTGACACATGTATACACACCTTCAGAAAAACCATCACCATGATCATGAGAGTGGAAATAACCATTATTTTCACAAATTTTCTTGTGCCTTTTTGTAATCCTCCTGCCTTTGGCAATCACTCAGCTATCTGCAAAGTATTTAATTCACAACCTGTTTAAGAATAGGTATTTCTTTTTTTTTTTTTTAATTTTTTTTTTTTTTTGGTTTTTTGAGACAGGGTTTCTCTGTGTAGCCTCGGCTGTCCTGGAACTCACTTTGTAGACCAGGCTGGCCTCGAACTCAGAAATCCTCCTGCCTCTGCCTCCCAAGTGCTGGGATTAAAGGCGTGCGCCACCACCGCCCGGCAAGAATAGGTATTTCTAAAAAAAAAAATTTATATATTGATACACTAGCAAGTGCTTTCTTCTAAATCAGAATACTTTCCCAGTTCCAAGGTCAATGCGACAATCCTTATTTTATTAAATCTGTTAGAGAACCATAATTCATTCTTAAAAATTGGCCTATAAATGTTTTTAGCTTTCTTTTCACATAGTCTTTGCTTTTTAAAAATAATCTCTACTTTATGTGAGGTTTTAAAAAAAGATTTATTATGTATACAGTGTTCTGCCTGCATTTATAGCTGCATGCCAGAAGAGGGCACCATATCTCATTACAGAGACTTATGAACCACCATGTAGTTACTGGAAATTGAACTCAGGACCTCTGGAAGAGCAGCCAGTGCTTTTAACCTCTGAGCCATCTCTCCAGCCCCTGCCCCCTTTTTTGAGACAAGGTTTTTCTATGTAGCCCAGGCTGCCCTGGAACTTGCTCTGTAGACCAGGCTGGCCTGGAACTCAGGGATCTGCTCTGCCTTCAGAGTATTGAAATCAAAGGCCACCACACCAAGCTTAATGATTTCTATTTTTATACCTGTTTAAATCAAATAAACATATCTACACAACATATATATATATATATATATATATATATAATATATATATATGAGAGAGAGAGACAGAGAGAGAGAGAGAGAGAATTTGTTATATATTAACCAAAATACAGGTACAAGTGGAATTTCTAAGATCAAGTTACTAGGCTATGACATAAAATTGACTTTAAAAGGCAAATTTGCCTTCCAATTTTGTGTTTAAGCAGGCCACGCTTCTGAATATTGTAAATTAACTGACCACTTGCCGATTGCATTTAAGGTTGGCTCAATAGGCTGGCATCCATTCTTGTTACTGTTAACTGAGCCAAGAAACTGTAGCTGGGTAGATCTTAGTACTTGGGAGAACTTACTAATGTTTGCTAAATCAACATAGTAATAAACTGCCTCCTAAATTCTTATCTTTCTATCCATAGATTAGTGCACCTCTCAACCCTCATTAGAGAAGCTTCTTTTTGCAGTAGATGTTGATTAATGCAGAGACCTACAAATAGAGACCTTCCATGCAAGGAAGAAACTAGTGTGTTCTGCTCCAAATGGTACATCTATATCATACCCCTTCTCCCAAGGCTCAGAAACCGTCGTGGAAGATGAATGGAAACTGTAAGAGCTACCTGTAGTGGGTGTCTGCAGTGAGACCATATTTTCTGTACATGACAACTCTATTGCACACATGAACTCACAGCCATTGTGATAGCACACAGAAAACATGCACAAGCCAGACAAATGCCCAATGTGGAATGGGAAGGTGGTCAGTAAGCCATCGTTACCTCCCTTAGCTGAAGAGCTAATAGCAATTGATAGCTTCTAGGAGATGTCGAGTCAGTTTCCTGAAGAGATGTGGCCCCTGAGAGGCTGTTCAAAAGGTGGTCCTAGACCCATGCACATACTGGCAGCACTGAGGAGACTCAGTTACTTTATAAAAAAACCACTTGAAGTTGGAAGTAAAGATTGGTGGGAGATTTGGGGGTAGAAATCAGAGGAGAAATGCATGGAGGATGAAGGTGGATTTGATGATTTAACTTTTAAAAGACACAACTTAAATTTAAAAATAAATCATGTGTTGAACAGACACAAGAAGAATGAATTACCACTGGTCTCATCCTTTCCATCAATCACTGTCATGTTCACAGACCAATTTACTCAAGAAGGTTAAGAGTCTAGTATAAACCACATCCTCATGTTTGTCTCCACAAGATCTCATGTTAATACCTTAAGATAAAATACAATACAACTTTAAATGTCCTCTAGCATTTAAAAAAAAATCTCAGATGCTTTACAAGTTCAAGGTCTCTTTTCTGTGGGCTCTCGTAAAATTAAAGACAAGTTAAGAACTTACTCCATGCCGGGCGGTGGTGGCGCACGCCTTTAATCCCAGCACTTGGGAGGCAGAGGCAGGCGGATTTCTGAGTTCAAGGCCAGCCTAGTCTACAAAGTGAGTTCCAGGACAGCCAGGGCTATACAGAGAAACCCTGTCTCAAAAAACCAAAAAAAAAAAAAAGAACTTACTCCATAAAGGAAGAACCATGGCCTAGGAGCAATCAGACTTAAGCAAGACTAAAAGCCACAGCGTAGCTCAATGGCTGACATCTGGGACGCCATCTTCTGGGCTTCAAAGGGCTTGGATAACCTCACTTCAGCTCTGTTAACACACACCTCGACTCATAGGCTTAGACAGGCTTCACTTCACACCTTCTACTATCCTTGGTGGATAGCCCACGATCCTGAAATCTCTAATATCCTGGGCTCTCCGCTGCAGCTGAGGCTTCCCCCTTCACCAATGGCCTCTCAGAACCTTTCTGGGGTAACTCCAAACCTGCCACAAGGCACCAAGCCTCAGCTGCTCTCCACGGCCCATTCACGCCTTCAAACCAGAACCACATAGGCGACCGTTGCACACCGACAAATTCAACTGTCGGCTTGAGATGCCAACGTGGCTCCTCTGATCCACAGCTTTTGTGTTCTGACTGTGAGAAAATACTTCCCAGAAGATTTCACCTTGAGTGTGCTCATCTTCTTATTACCCACAACTGTTTCTTCAGCCCCAGCTGATTCACACCCATTTTCTCTGTGAAACACAAGGTTTCACCTTAGTGATGCTGTTCGCTTGTTACTCATAGCTAGACTCTTCAGCCTCAGCTGACCAACAATTACAGATTCTTAATCCAAAATATAACACAAATGCCCTTAATAGAGTCTTTGCTTCCTTCGGAAACTTCACAATCCAAGCCTCCATATCCCATGTCTGCATGTCCCTATCTATCTCCTAAGCTCCCAGTAAAACAGCCCATTAAGCTCTGAGTATACAATGTTTTGGGTTTTTTTTTTCAGTTTAAAGTGCCCAAATCCTCTTCAATCCTCTAACAAAATAGTCCAAAGGCATAAACAGCCTTCTGGTAAGGTTCATAATGAAACCAACACCACTCCTGGTACTAATACCTGTTCCTGTTTGCTTTCCTGCTGTGCTGATAAATCACTGACCATAAAGAACTTGGGGAGGAAAGGGTGTATTTGGCTGACATTTTCTGTCCATCATTGAACAAAGTCGGGGCAGGAACTTAAACCAGCTGTACAATGTCATTATTTATGAGCTAATTAGAATGAAGTTGTTTTATTAATGGCCCATATATTTAAAAAGTATGATTGCTCACAGTGCTTACACAGCATGCACTCTTTCAGTATCCTTTTGTTGTTGTTTGCTTGCTTTTGTTTTGTTTTGTTTTTTGAAACAGGGTTTTTCCACATAGTCCTGGCTGTCCTAGAATGTGCTAATATAGACGAGGCTGGCCTCAAACACAAGGCCATCTGCCTGCCTTTGCCTCCCAAGTGCTGAGATTAAAGGCATGCATCACCACAGCTGGCTTTACCAGTATAGTGTGTCCAGAGTTTTCTTGGAATATTGCATTCAACATGCTTCCAACGTCAGAAAGTTCCTGGGAGATTCCCAGGAACCATGGCTGCTTCCTCCACTCATCAAGCCGTCTGCCCTTCCACCATCTGCTCTTGCCTACTTCTCTACCTGGGAGCAAAGCTGGCTACAGAACAGCAGAATAAGAACTTAGGGAGAAGGAAACAGACTAGAGTTGTTCACAGTCCAAAACAGGTTTGTAAATAGCATGGCCAACTCGACAAATCCTGCAGAGTTGACATCCAAAGTCACTCCAAATACTTTCTCTTATTTCAGGACAGAGTAGAGAAATTCATCAGCTACTCTGTGGATTTACTTATTTTATTTATTTATTTATTTATTTATTTATTTATTTATTTATTTAGTGAAAGTGGCTTTGAAAGATTAAAAGCAATTGGTCATAGGAAAAGTACCCATCAGCAGCCACCAGTTGTCTTTTCTCACTCTCGGGCATTTGCAGTCAGAATATCAGCAAGGGCATTTGAAAGAAGATCATGCAAAAAGTAATGACAGGAAAAAAGATGGGACAGTCGATGCAACTCAAGTCCTCTCTGAAAGCAGCCCTTTGTTGTCTTTCTTTCTTCCCCCAGGATTTGAAACCTTAATGTTGTCATTTTGAAAGCATCTAAGACATAAAATTCTACCAACACATTTTGGAAGTCAGCAGGGTAGCCAACATTTATTTGGGTCAAACCGACCTAGCCAATGGCCAATCTTCTGGCAAATACAGACTCTCCAGTAAGTCTTGTTCAAATACAAATATTCCAGAGCTCGTCAGTGAAGATGCTCGTGTCTCTGGGCACATCATGAACCTAAACATCATTTCAAAAACCAACACTGATCATGTGCTCGGATCTTTGAATAACATCAAAATCACTTCATTAAACTAAGCAGTACTCAGCTTTGCAATAATAGCCAATTTATGACCTTTTGTGAAATTCCCAGATTCTGAGGGTCTGAAAGAACTCATATAAGACCCTGAGACCCTCTGGACAGAAAAGAAGGAGATTTTAGAGACCCTCATATCCATTCAGGCACAACAGATTGGCAGCAATGAAACACTAAGAGAAAATCTCTTCTACCTCTACTCCCACTCAACCATAAGGCAGAGTTCAGTGTGGGGAACTATAATTGTTAAACAAAGAAAACTGATCAGGACTAGTGGCACATGGCTTGTTATTTCTGCAATCAGGAGGTAGACACAGAAGGATCACTAGTTCAAGGCCAGCATAGGATATATAACAAGATTCTGTCTCAAAACCAAAACCCAAACAAAAGGGAATAGGAGGGTATGGGAAGGAAGGAAAACCCAGGAAAGGAGAAACACAGACTCACTAATTTATCTCAGTACAAAGTAGCTGGCAGATCTGTCTGACAAGTCCTTTAGTCGTTTTTTTCCCTTCTTCAGTACTTTATTGGGAAACCCCTTTTCTCAACACCTCAAGCCAAGAAAGCTACTGTCTATCCTGGATTAATTTACCATGATGCTGGAGACATACTACTTTCTTTTATTCCCATGGAAATAAAAAAAGGTCAACGGGGATTTAAAGGAATGTGGATGAGGATCTGCCAGGCTCTTGCTTCACTCCTTGAATAATCTGAGTATTATTCGTGGGAAATGCTTATCACAACACTGTCAGTGTTTTGCACCTTGTAGCTTCGGTCTGAAAATTACCAGCAAAATTCCTGTCTACCAGTCGCCACCTAACAGGGAAAAGTCACCTTTATGACAGTGTACTCAATAGGTTTTTGAGAGCTTGTCTCCCAACCTTTCTAAAAACCCCAAGGTGAACTTATTCAAATCCAAGTCTCATGGAATAGGATATATTACCCAATACCTTATGCAGAAAATGTGTCAAAGAAGAAAATATCACAAAGGTCACGATTCATGGGAACTCTTCATGGCGAGCACTGTGCCGTGGTATCTTAAGCAAGGGACACTGTTAGAGAGAAACAGGGACAAAGTCAAAAGTGAAAGAAGTGATTTACACATAAATAACACAACTGTTCATCATGTTTACCATGGCCAGCTTGTAAAGTTTACACAGTTGCACCTACACATTGCCACTCTCCAAGATTTATACCTGCTTGATTAACAATCCCAGATATTGATATGTGAAAACTATATACAGGGAGATTCTATCTGGAGATTACCATAACTTTGGTTAGTATCCTAATTATCTTTGACTGTCAACTTGCTATATAATCTAGAGTCATTTGAGAGGAAAACCTAAATTGAGGAATTGCCTACATTATGAATATAATATATATTATGAATATAATGAATATTCAGACTCATGTGGGGGGTTGTCTTGATTACTAATTGATGCAAGAGGGCCCAGCCCACTGCAGGCGGCACCGCCCCTATGCAATAGGGCTTGTGTTGTGTGAGAAGGCATAGGCTTGTGAGTGAGTTAGCAAGCAATATTCATTTATGGTTTCTGTTTCACATTCCTGCCTTGGGATCCTCCTGCCTTAACTTCTCTCAATAATAGATTGTGACCTGGCAGTATAAGCCAAATAAACCTTTCCTCCTCTAAGTTGCTATCTGTCATAGCAACAGAATGAAACCAGAATGGTTAGCTATTCCTTCCCTTTAGATATTTGTGTGTGTGTCTGCCCCTCCCCTCCGCCCCCTATAGAGTCTCCTTATGTAGCCCTGGTTAGCCTGGAATTCACTATGCAACCCAGCTGACTTTGAGCTCACCATCCCCCTGCCCCACCCTCGTAAACTATTGGAATTGCAGGCCAGAGCCATTATGCCTAGCTCCATTTCTTTTCCTAAAAGGACACACTACTCCTTTTAAAAGAGTGTTACTCCAGACTATTATTATAAGAATGTACATTTAGCATGAAACGCTCTGTACAGAGCTTTTAGAGATTGTTTCTTCAAAATATACTATGTCAAAGGTCAGGGATAATCTTATCCAGCTCATTACTTATTGTCAAATTGGTCTCTTGGAACATTAAGGAAAAGAATCAGGCCATCAGCAGAGTTCCTGTGCCTGATTCCTTTGCAGCCCTGCTCACACTATACCATTATCATTTTAGGTGTGATGTCTATGCTCGTATATTTTGACACCCCAAAGCACCTTTAATTTGCATTTAATTTTATGTGGGCTCAAGCTCTGCCAACCTGAGACACATATTCAACTGCCTATTCATTGTCTCCAGTGGAAATTTTCCTTGGCATCTCAGCAAAACAAGAACACCCCAACTCCTAATTCCCATCCCCCAATCCTGCCCTCCACTTCACACCAGCTCTTTCCCACCCAATAATTTTCATTTCCCTAAGTATAGACACCTCCACCCAGGGCATCAGGCTGAAAACATAGGAGTGAGCTAGCCCTCCCTCCTTCTCTATTTTAACCCCTTCACCTTGAGTAGATATTCCAAACCCATTTTTCATTTGTTGCTACCTCCTAGGCCTAATCTTCCATGAGCCTGACCTGAATCATTCTGGAAGTTTCCTAACTAGCCTTTCCTTTTCTATCCTCACCCTAGATAAGTGCCAACATGATTTAAAACAAAAAAAAATTTCACATACTTTTTTTGAGACAGGCTTGCACACCATAGCCCAGGCTGGCCTAAAATTCATAATGTAACCCAGGCTGGCCTCAAACTCACAGCAATCCTCCTGCTCACAGTAATGCCTCCTGAGTGCTGGGATGAATAACAATGAGAATAATTCAGGTGTACCTACCAATCACCTACTCCATTAGACACATTGGGGGCGGGAGTGGTGTGCTGTAATGAGCTCACCCTTGAAGAACTGAGTCAAAAAGAGACAGAAATCAGGACAAATAACTGGAACCTGATGTGTGTGCCACCATGCCTGACTTAAAATACCCTAAGCCAAATCATGTCAGATATCGGCTCAAAACCCTCCAGTGGCTTCCAACCATGCCCTAAAGGAAATCTAAACTTCTTACCTTTGAAATGTGCCTTCTGCCTGCTTCTGTCAATGCATTCCACCTCCTTGTCCCCCCTGAAGTTCCTCTCCACCCTGGTCCCATTGGTCTCTTTACTGGACACAAGACATTAGGCACATTGCTTATGGCTTTGCCTGGCTCCTTTGCTTTTCCAATTTGACTCAAATATCTAGTCTCCTCCTCAGAGATGCTATCCCTGAACAGTTAAAAGAGCACTGTTCTCATAACATCAAAGCCATCTAATTATAATGTATTGTAATCAACTTGTGTTTGTACCCCCTTTCCTTCATCCTCTCAATTGTAAGTTTCATAAGAGCAGGGAATGTATGTCTGCCTGACCAGTATTACTCCAGAGCCTAGAACGGCTGGAGGGCAGGAGAAACTCAATAGGGCCAAAGCTAAGTTAAACAGCGACTTTGCCTGACAACTTCTTTCCAAAGGTATTACTTCTGTATTTAGAACCCTGCAGCAGCATCTCAAGACCAATGGTGCAATAGTAATGCAGGCTAAGACACTTTTTTACACTAGAGCTAGTAACACTAGTGAACAATGAGAGTAATTCAGGTGTACCTACCAATCACCTACCCCATTAGACACATTGGGAGCTGGAGTGGTGTGTTATAATGAGCTCACCCTCAAAGAAATGAGTCAAGAAGAGACAGAAATTAGGAGGTGTAACTGGAATCTGATGCAGAAAACGCCATAAAAGGACTAGCACACTTTGTACCACAGATTAGCAATGATGCTATTAACATTTCTCCCCCATGAAATGCTAGATGTTTTGAGAATGTGCTTTGTATGTTTTAAATGTGCCACTACTGTTCTCTTCAAGAGCAATGGCATGTGCAGAAGAGCAATTTTAGTTGTCATAACAATTGCACTAGGACGGCACATCATCACTATTTGGTAAGCAGGGGCCACTAATGTTAAATGCCCTGAAGTTTCTGGACAGACTTGTATAATGTTGTTCAGTGCTAACACAGAAATTGCTTATACCTAGCTAGAACACAGAGCGCTTACAGGTCTAGGAAGATGGTTCCATGGGTAAAGCACTCAAGTGGCAACCACACAATTGCAAGGATATGAGTTCAGATCCCCATAGCCCATGTATACCTGGACATGTTACAATGTGTCTACAACCCCAATATTCTTATGGTGAGATGGGAGATAGAGGCAAGAGACTCCTCAAAGGCTCAAGGACCAGCTAGTCTGACAATTGCAATACTCAATAACATGAGACTGTCTTAAAACAAGGTAGAAGCTGAGGACTGATACCCGAGGCTGTCTTCGAACTGTCACATGTGTGCTGTGGCATGCATGTACTCTCCTCTCACACACATGAACATATACAAACATCATACACACACACACACAATACTTATATGCTTTCAGAGATTTCTAGGTTAATAATTTTAGCATGCTATTCTTTAAAATATTTTGGGTTTTTTTTTTGGGGGGGGAGAATTATAATATAATTGCATCATTCCTGCCCTCTCTTTCCCCCCTCCAAACTAGCATGATATTTTTAATTGTTTTTCTTTTTCTGGTTTTTACCCTGAACTATTTTTTTAACATTTTGACCCAGATCCTATATCCATTCAGTATGCAGCAGAGAGAAGACTGGTGTCTAAGAAAAGAAAAAGATTCAACAGAATGTGTCATAATATAACAGGCTTTCAGTCCCAGGCCCGAGAGAAGCAGCTACCTAGGGATAATGCTCGGTTCCTGGCAGGCAGCTCCTCCATGATGCTATCTGCAGCATGCCAGCAAGCCAGGATTATGCTCATTTCACATGGACAGTGCTGTGGGAAGTGGGTTAACGATTTCCTGATTGCACAGTAAGGCAATAAGGTAATCTTGAGTTGGAATCTACTAGGTGGGGCGTGGAGTGTCCAGAGACTCCAGGGCCACGAGAAAGGAACAAGAGAAGTACTCAGCTGCCCTAGCTAAAGGAGTTCATGCTGTGAAGCTCAGTCTTGTGTGTATGAAACCACCCAGACCTTCTAGACTTTCACGAAAAGCTAGAGATCTTTTTTTTTTTAACTGAGATCTTCAGTTTTTCAATGCTGACCTTCCCCCAATTCAATTGGTTTTTTTCAAGGAGTATAGGCTGCTGGGCATGGTAGCTTACACCCTTAATCCCAACACTGAAAAGTCAGAGGCAGATGGATCTCTGTGAATTCAAACCTAGCCTGGTCTACATGTCAATGCCCTGTCTCAAAAAAAACGAAACAAAACAAATCAAATCATTAGGGGCTGGCTTTCACACAAAGCTCCTAGGTTCCTCTTTTTTTCCTATACAGTAGACCCAAGAATCTACTCAGTTGCATGCATTTGGTACTCTCTAGGGGTTTAGAGATATCAAAAACAATAATTAAGTACACTCACACCTGAACAAGATCCAAAAAAAAAAAAAAAGGAGGAGAGAGACATAGGCCCAAGGACCTAGGGAAGTCACACCACTCTTTACTTTTGTTTCTTGTTCAAAGATTATGAACATGCCAGGCTGAAGATATGACTCAGTGAGTAGATAAAGCATTTGCCATGCAAGTGTGAGGACCTGAGCTACAGATCTCCAGAACCTACATGAAGCCGGGTGTGGCAGCGCCTCAGTAATTCCAGTGTACCTGCAGTGAGATAAACCTGGCCGCTCTCAGGCTAGCTAGCCGGACATGCCCAGAATCAAACAACAAGAAGACCCTATCTCAAACGAGGTGGAGGTGAGGACAGATAACTGAGGCTGTCATCTGGGCTCCACACATTTACTATGACATGAGCACATGTACACACTCAACACAAATTTCTCAGCGGCCTGAATTTATTACACCAAATCACAAATTCTCCTTAAGGCACTAAAAACAAGACCCTCCCCACCTCAGCACCCCTATGTGTATCATATCTCCATGCTCATGTCCCCATTTTAGTTGAACCAGACTTCCTTGAGGTCTCCCAAAGATGAAGATCCCCTCGCCAAATATCCCCTGTCACACAAACCTTACCCACCCTTCAAAGTCTTCTTCATGGAACCCTTACAGTAGCAGGAAAAAATATCAACAACCAAAATGCCTTCAATGCTTCAAGTAGTCCTGCCTTTAAATCCCATCAGGTAGCTAGGGGATTTTCTTGGGTCTGTTACCTTTTTGAACTGTAGAAGATCCATGTAGAATATCCCTTGTCCAACATGCTTGAGATCATAACTGTCTCTATATAAGGAGATATCTTGAGGACGAAACCCAGGCAGAAACACAGAGCTCATTCATGTTTCACATGCATGTTTTATGCATAGCCTCAAGGTAATTTTATACAATATTTTTAATGCACCTTCCTTTACAGCAGCCCATCACATGAGGGCATATGTGGGCTTTTCCACCCGTGGCATCCTGACAGTATTCAAAAGGCTCCAGATTTTGGAGGTTTATTTTATCTATCTATCTATCTATCTATCTATCTATCTATCTATCTATCTATCTATCTAATCTATCTATCTATCTACCTCTGTGTGTGTGTTCCTCTAACTCTCTCTCTGTGCCCCTCTGTCTGCATGTTTGTGTCCCTCTCTATCTCTCTCTCTGTCTTTCTATGTCCCTCTCTCTGTGAGTGTGTGTATCTCTCTCTCTCTCTCTCTCTCTCTCTCTCTGTGTGTGTGTGTGTGTGTGTGTGTTTTCCCCTCTATCTCTGTGTGTTCCTCTCTTTGTTCGAGTCCCTCTGTGGCTCTGTCCCTCTGTGGGTGTGAGTGTATCTCTCTCTCTCTGAGTTTCCCTATCTCTGTGTATGTCGCTCCGTTTGTGTGTATGTGTCTCTTTCTCCCCGTGTCCCTCTTTCTCTCTGAGTGTGTGTGCTTCTCTCTCTCTCTCTCTCTCTCTCTCTCTCTCTCTCTCTGTGTGTTTAATTTTTTGAAGAATCACATGAAATGAGCAAATACTTAGTCCCAAGTAAGTATGCAATTAATATAAGCCATTTTTATTGTTATTATTTCACTCAATTTTCACTGGACTTCCTTATTATGTTCCAGTCCTTACACTGTCTCTTCCGAGAAATACCCCCTATGGTCCATGTAGTTCATGTTTACTTCAACTGGGACCTGCCTCCAGCTGCAACTGAGCTTTCAAGCTTCTTAAAAGGCCAGGAATATGTTGGAAACAACAAAAAAAAAATCTGTAGACCTGAATGGAGATTGAATCTGAATTCTTAAACTACTACCACCAACAAAACTGTTGTCTCAACTACTCACAGCTAATGGCTTCTGAGGGGGGAAGAGTCAGTTTTTGTTAAGGGTCCAGCATGCTGCAACCCATGAATATATGGGCAGCACAAATTAGACTCTATGGGCTATTTTTTTAAGAGAACATGTTGTGGGGGAGGGGTCTGAGAAGAATTAGGGGGAAGAATGGGGGTAAATATGATTAAAATACTTCATATGCATGTATAAGATTCTCAAAGGATTAATAAAATACGATTTCTTTAAAAGGATTCTATAATTATAATTAAAGAAAGATTGCTTTTCCATCCCGAAAAAACAAAAAAACAAAAGTTCCTTTCTCTGGCAAAGGCAGGAGTGCATGCTGGGAAAATAAAAGGCACAGCTAGCCTCAGCAGCAGAGAGGTTCTTCTCTCTCTCTCTCATACACACACACACACACATACACATACACACACACACACCATCAACAAGCGTCACCATTTCTTCTGATGCTGATGACACACGGATCTAGTAAGAAGCTACACTTTACCTGAGTGTATGATACGGAAAATAGACCAATGAGCCACACTTTTTCGTGTGATATTTGGTTAAGAATAAATGGGAGACCTTGAGTCCACCTACTGCAGAAAATGGTCTCTGCACGCCCTACCCTCTACCATATAATTCCTCTTCAAGTCAGTCCCAGCCATCCTTTGATGTGTATAACGGCTGGTATTCCCTGGGCACCAGTGCCTGGAGGCTTATTCCACTTTTCTGTATGCTTTACAAGACCTGACATAAAAAATACTTTCATGGAAGTTACCCCATGCTTCAAGTCACTCCATCCTTTTGAGAGGACACACTCCCTATACAGGAATAAAAGACAAGGCAGAAATATGTGGCTTCCAGAATCTCACATGCTTTTTAAAAAAAATTCTTTAAAAACTGAATTTGAGAGATCCCCACTACATTTTCACAAATGAAAAGGCATCCCTATCAATTATACTGCACAATCTTACAGTATTTCAACAGTATGAGGTTTCAAAGTTAGACCTGAGGCAGGAAGAACATCAGGCAAAATGGGCACCATCTTCGAGACCCTGTGGGAAATAAAAAGACTCAGGCGGTCCCCATACTGGAATTCAGGGTCCCAGGGTTCCAATCAACACAAGTTTAGAGTTAGTGACATTCAAAAGTGCTCAGGTAGTGACTGGTTTCAAATAAAATCACAATAAGCAGGTGATAAATGTAAAAAACGGTACTAGTCCCAGTGACCAACATGCTCAGAGACAGCAGAATCCAAGGCATGAGTCTCCCCAACTTGCTTTTTTCTCTGCCCATCTACTCAAAGCTCGAGACTATGCATTCCAAAGGCTTAGAGGTTTTACCCTGCTTTCTTGGTCAAATTAGAAGCAGTTTAATTCCATCCATGATAGGAACCTCACAAGGCCCTTGGTGGTCATCAGTGGGCAGAGGCAACGGACCCTTGGTAGTGTTTAACTGGAATGAATGTCACTGAAGCAGGTTGAGAACCAGAGCCCTTCCTTGGCTTTTGCATACAGCAGGGAAGGCATCCTTCAGCTTTTCCAAGCAATCTAGTACACCCTAAGGAAAAGCTTCCAGTGACCTCAGCTGCAGCAGCGGCCACAGCGCCCCCTAGTGCGGCACCAAGACCCAAGAGAGCTGCCGAATGGATCCAAAGGGGAAAGCCTAAGGGCATCTCTAGAAAAGCTGATTCCACCTAGAGCAGGCCTGGCTATCCGGGTTCTCTCCAAAACCCTTCCCAAGTCCTCACTCAGGGTCCAGCGCCGCCCTGCCTGCCAGGTACCCAAGACTCCAGTAGGCCAGGGCGGCCGGCCAACCGGGACGCAGAAGGACGCAGCCGCCTGGTCGATTCGCGGGGGGTGGGGGGGTATTTATCGGGCGCCTCAGCAGCCGCTGTACCTTCACGCTTGGCTCCGCTGGGGTAGCGGTACCGCCTCTGCTCCTGCCGCCGCAGTGTCAACGATCAACCCTCCCAGTCGCTCTCTGCGACTGCTGCGGGCGAGGCCAGCTGTTGAATGGCTCAGGTCGCGACACCGAGTCGTCCTCGCCGCATCCAAGACGGCGACGCAGGCGCGCGTGCCTGTGCCAACGCCCTGAGCGCCCTGAGCGCCCCTCGCCCCGCTGCAGGCTCCGGGAGCTTCCTGGTGGCTGCTTCCTAACTCCTGACTGGGGATTGCAGGGTGCAGGTTTGCACGCCTGCCAGCTCCTTTCCCTTGGTGGGCTCCTGCGGACCAATTGACTCCCCTCGTGAGCTCCGCCCCCTTCGCTGCCATCCCTTGACTAGCTCGCAGAACCAATAGCAACCACGGACTAGACCCGCCCCTTGGATTTCCCCAGGGCCAATCGCCTTCTCCTGACCAAACATTAAAGTAACCCCGCCCCTCCTGTGCAGCAAAGCTAGGGCCAAAGTTAATTCCATTGCAAGGTTCTAACTAGCCTAAGGTTTTGTCCAGGTTACTCGTCGCCCACCCCACTGTCTAATTATGTGATTTAGAGACTGCAGACAGCACCATCACCACCAACACCCACCCACCCACTCTACATACAAACACACTCACACGCATGCGCGCGCGCGCACACTCTCTCTCTCTCTCTCTCTCTCTCTCTCTCTCTCTCTCTCTCACACACACACACACACACACACACACACACACACACACACACACACACACACACACACACACACACACACACACACACACACACACACACACACACACACACGCCATTTCTCAAATAAACTAGTATATGAAAGTTAGTCCAGTGCAGTGCCACAGGCCTTTAATCCCAGCGGAGTGCCACACGCCTTTAATCCCAGCGCTGGCAGATGCGGGTGTTTCTCTGAGTTCGAGACCAGCCTGCTCTACAGAGTGAGTTCCAGATCATCCAGAGCTACACAGAGAAACCTTGTCTCAAAAAAGTAAAAGAACAATAACAAGAAAAGAAAGAGAGCCAAGACTGGGGAGGCAGTGAGCATGAGGACCCAGCTCAGATCTGTAGCACAGATGTAAACGCTGGAACGTGCGTGGTAGGGTGAATCTGCAATCCCCATTGCAAGGGGAATGGGAGTTGGGCCAGAGGTGGAGATAATACGTGGCTTTCTGAACCTTGCTGGTCAGCCAGGCTAAATAGTCAATTGGTGAGTTTCAGGTTCAGTGAGAGACCCTGTCTCACAAAATAAAAAACAGAGCAGTGAAGAAGACACCCGATGTTGACCTGTAGCCTACACACACTTGCACACACATACACATCTGTTTTTTAAAAGAGAGAGAGGAAAAAAAAAACATCACGGAGAGACTGTTACCCACTGTCATAGCTGAGAACTAGCCGCTCCCTTGACCAGATCTTCCCCCATCAAAAAGTCAGCAAGAACCTGAGAGAATGTTCATTGGTAGTGCGTTTATTTTCTTCTCGTTGTCCATTATCCAGTACAGGAGTTTAGACCTTGTAAACTGGGAAACTTCCAGGGACCAGGCACCAAGACTCCCTGACTCTGTGATGGTCACTTGGGTCTCTGGCCTGAGGATAAGCAAGGCTAGCCTTGCCTGTCCTTCTCCATGGTTATTTAACAATTTAAAGGCCATGCTCCTGGACCACTGTTCCAGGCTCTGATGTTCAAAGACACAAACTGAGGGTCTTCTCGGAACATAAGCCAATTGCCTTAAATCTTTTGAAAGTAGACACCAGGAACTGAGAAGCCCTCCCTCTTTAGCTCCATGCACAGAGAAAGACAAGGTAATCTCAACCCTTGCCCAGATGACCTTTGAGTTCGTCAACACGGAATTCACTCTCTCACATGACAAATCACAAGCTGACACTTATTAGATTTACTGTCAACTCCTTCCCTGGGGAGATTCTCACAGTAGCAGCTGTCACGGGGCTGGTTTTGCTTGATTACCTGGTGTGGAGGTTAATGGTAATTTCACTCACTTCCGTCAAGACCCCTGCTGTTCACTCTGACCTAAATAAATCTTCCGAGCTGCTTGATGATCAGACTCCCATGCTCTTTCCACAATTGCCACAGAGCCCCTGAGCGAGCCAACTAGCCTCCATACTTGTTTGCTTCTGGCTGAGAAGGTTCCCGACACTGAGAGTTGCCCTTGTCTGCTTCACAGGAGAAGCTACAGCTCTGGTTCTAAAATATAATAGGATCCCCACACTGCATCACCACTTAAAGACCCACCACAGCTGCTAACGTTTTCCCACTCCCCTCTTGCCTCCACTGCTCTTAGAATAAAGCCCCAACCCAGTGCACTGCTTGTAAAAAACGTTTGTAATCTAGTCTCACCTGCCCAGCCTCATTCCTAGCTTTTCTACTGCCATCTCAGAACATTTTATACTCCTAATATACTGAAATTCCGATTGTTTCTCCAGTGAGCTACGTTATCTCGCATGCCTATTATACAGAGTGTAGAATAAGTTGATCCCAATCCACTCCTGCCTGACCTACAAATCATAGATGTATCTTTTTATTCACTGTGCAAATATGTGCCGATATGTAAGTATGGGAGATGTGCTCTCACTATGTATCAAATCTTCAGGGTAAAAAATGTGTAAGATGCCGGGCGGTGGTGGCTCACGCCTTTAATCCCAGTACTTGGGAGGCAGAGGCAGGAGGATTTCTGAGTTCGAGGCCAGCCTGGTCTACAAAGTGAGTTCCAGGACAGCCAGGGCTACACAGAGAAACCCTGTCTCGAAAAACCAAAAACCAAAAAAAAAAAAAAAAAAAAAAAAGTGTAAGATTAAAATAGTCTATAAGATCTAGAGTTGAATACCCTCATAGCTTAGGCATAATACACTTTTGTGCATTGATTTTCTTGTAAAATACAAACAAATAAGAATGTGTAGGAGTGGGTTCCTCTGTCAGGAGCTCCTGAGTAGGGTGTAAGGAATAACCCTGATTCCTTAGCATTGGAAAACAGACATCAAGGCTGCTAAATGTTTTTGGTTTGTGGGGGCCTGGATTAAACTCATGGCTTTACATGTGCCTACCAACCACTTAAACACACACACACACACACACACACACACACACACACACGTGGGGGGTTGAGGGGAAGGGAGGGGAGGGAGAGAGCACCCAGGCAGCTAACTGTAAAGATTGTTTTAGACTTCAGATATGACCAAATGAATGAAGGGTTGGGAAAAAGTAACTGCCTTTTCTTTCTCTCCTGTTGAATATCACTGGGTGATTGTTAAAGTTTGGCATTTCACAAAGTTTGGCAACTTGAAGGCTAAAGATTATGGCTTTTTTCTTTCATATCCAGTTCAAAATTTAAAACTCAAGTTATTAAAATGCTACATGTTGCTTTTTCTCCCTCTCGTTGTGTATCAGATCAAATAAGAAATTGATAGCATGCTGTAGCTGTTAATGGTCCAAAGAGCAAAGGCATGGACAGGAGGGTATGTTGTCAAAATGAATCAATTGCAATCTTGAAATTACAGTGCTTTGGTATCAAATAGGATTTTTAAATTAATTTTACCAAATGTTAGATGCTTGAACTACCACTGTGTGGGCAGAGTTTCATGTTCCTCAGAAAGTTCTTAGTTCTTTGGCCTCTAAAAGCATGCTTCATTTTTCCTGTTAAAACAAGTGGAGTCTACACAGCTGACTTCACCACATCTGGAGTAATTTGTGGGGTGCACTGGATGTTCCTCTGTACATTCTTTTCTTATCCATAGTTCGATATGTTCCCTTTCCAAATGCAAATTGTGCTTAGAAGAATCACATACTATATCTGCTAATTGTTAACATCTAGCATAAGGAAAGAAACATCGTTTCATGGGAGAAAATAAATAAAGCTATGTGTACCAAATTGCAGTTTTCAAAATTTTTTCACTTCTTTTGGCATATTTGATCCACATAATAACCTCAGTAAATACCTTCCTTTTCATTTTACAGGGGAAAATGCTAACACTTGTGTAGGTTAGACCATTCTATGGGGTATTTGAACTACTATTCTGCCATTAACCTTGGGAAGTGTTAGCATGCTATTCTAGGATATAGTATTTCTACAAGGATCTTTATAGGTTGTCTATAATCCCTTCACTTTTGCTCCCTGAGATAGAGACCCAAGGCATGGAGTGGTGATTAGGCATTTTAATGGAGACAGGAAACCAGCAGTATTTCTAGATAGGAGATGTTCTGGTAGAATGCCAATGCAGACGACACAGAAGCAAGGAAAAGCACAAGGAAAGAAAATCAAAATCTCAGACAAGAAGCTCTGAACTCAAAACTCAGCTGTCCCACTTCAGAGCTGAGCAGAAACCTACAATGCATTTTCTTTGCTGACTGAAGAGTCTTCTAGGCAAACTGAGGTGAGAAAAGTGCAGAGAAGGCAGCTAATCACCGACCCTCCTCCTCCTCCCTGTCTGCCCCGCCACCTTCCTCTCTCTCCTTTCTCCTTTGCCTCTGTCTGCAGCTGGAGGGCAGTGTCCTGAAGAAAGCTTGACGTATTATAAGGAAGAAAATTCAATTTCTAAAAGAACATTAGCAATTGTGATAGTTGGTATATGCTGGGCCCAGGGAGTAGCACTAGTGGCCCTGTTAGAATAGGTGTGGCCTTGTTGGAGTAGGTGTGTCATTGTGGGTGTGGGCTTTAAGACCCTCATCCTGGCTGCCTTGGAGCCAGCCTTCCCCTAGCAACCTTCAGATGAAGATGTAGAACTCTCAGCTTCTCCTGTACCATGCCTGCCTGGATGCTGCCATGTTTCTGCCTTGATGATAATGGACTGAACCTCTGAACCTGTAAGCCAGCCTCAATTAAATGTTGGCCTTATAAGAATAAGAGTTGCCTTGGTCATGGTATCTGTTCACAGCAGTAAAACCCTAAGATAGCAATCTACTGTGTCCTTGATAGAGGACGCCTGTTGCCATGAGTTTGCAGGCACAGCCTGACTGTGGCTGAGGAATGAGTGTGGATTCTTCCTACTCTGTAGTAGATTGTCTTCAAAGGTGTAAACTTAGGAAACTTTTGTAAAGCACTGATTATACAAGATAACCCATAAATTGTACACTTGTTATAGATTTTTTTCCTATTTTCTTACCTAAATGAAAGTTTTATTTATTTTTCTTTTTTTTTTAAAGAGTGCTATGGCAGACCATTTGATCACGTTTTGACAAAGTAACCAAAATAAATTATATTTAGCTATCTATTGAACATTGCTTGCTTATTCTGTGTAGCCATGAATACAGGTGAGAAATCGAGGCTTAAGTGGCTAGTGAGATAGTTCAGTGGGTAAAGATGCCTGCTGCCTCAAATCTGAAGACCTGAATTTACATGACCTCACATGGTGGAAGGAAAGAACCCCACTCCCATGAGTTGTCGTGTGACACACACAGGCAAAAATAAGAAAAGGTTAAGAAGAAGGCGCTGTGGCCTAAAGTCTCCATTTAGAAGGAATATCAATAGGTCAATGTTACTTTACATAAATCTCCAGATGACAGGCACTTCCTCCTCCACACTTACTTACACATTTACTGAGAAAGTTGTAGGAGCTCTAAGATGCAGCTAACCAAACACACTATATTTGCTTAATCTTACTAAGAAAACACAGGCTTTATGCCTAATATAAAAGAACCCATGATACCGGGTGAGAAGTAATCTTCAAACTGGTTGGACCAGAAACCGAAAGCTAATTCCTCAAATAATAACCCTACTTAATAGTCTGTTCTTTTGAGAGTGATTAAAAATATGTTTAATTATAGTGGAATCAGTTCTGGCTTACACACATTTAATCACTTTGCAGTAAATGGCTTTAAAGTCAGAACAAATAATGTTAACCTACTTCACTGAGTTTTTACAAGGATTACTTAATTAATTAAGGGTTTCTTAAGTCTTCTATAACAGTGGCCTGGAACTCTGGAGACTCACGTTTTAGTCCAGATTCTGCCGTCAGAGGCTGTGTAACCTACAATGATTCATTTAACTTCTCTGGGCTCAGTTTCTCCAACTGTAAAACGAAGGAGAAATGGGTCTATACCCATGGTTCTCAACCTGTAGGTCATAACCCTTTTGAGGATGAAGGACATTTTCACAGGGTTGCCCAAGATCACCTGCATGTCAGATGTTTATATTACAATTCATAACAGTAGCAAAATTACAGCTATGAAGTGGCAATAAATAACTTTATGGTTGGGGGTCACCACAATATAAGGAACTGGATTACAGGAGCTGTAGCATTAAGAAGGTGGAGAACCAGGGGATACTTTTGAGTCTAGCATTCTAATATGCTACACTTCACCATCATCTTATACTTTTGAGTAGTTAAAAACTGCAAAAATCTTTTCTAGTGCCCAAAATTGGGATTCTTGAAAAAAAAAATTTTCCAGAATGTCTCATCATCCCTAGACACAGTCAGTTGAATATACTGACCTCAGCAAAACTATCAAATTAAAAACAGAGCACAATGGCAAGGTATGTGTGGTGGTAACACTCAGGAGGCTGACACGAGAGGGTCAAGTGTTTCTGCCCAGCTTGAGCTATACACCAAGGACCAGTCTCAAAAAAGATACTAACACTCTCATCCCCATCTGCCCAAAAATCCGTACAGAGAACAGAATACAGTGTAATGAAAATACAAAAGAAGGGGAGTGTAATGAAGATACAAAAGCATAAGGCCTAGACTTATATTCACCAAGTAAACAGAAGGCATTAATTATCATTGTAAGTCCACACTTCCTCCTTCCAATCCGTTTTTGCTGTGCTTTTGATTTTCAAGGATCTCATTAAACCATCTCTTCTCTAAAACGGATCAGAGATCCTCATTACCAGCTCCTGAAATACTCTGACTATTTATAAGAGGACTGTTAAAAAGATTTTTTTTAAAGGAAATGACATTGTATTTGGTAGAAAGAAACATATAACTTAAAGGAGGCTTTAAAAAAACCAATACATATACCAAAAATGGGATGGCTATATGCCAAAATGTCAACAGTCCTGGTGTCTAGATGATAAACTGTCCCTTTCACTTTAGCTTATTAAACATATATGCTAATGTAAACTAGTGGTGAGCACCTGTGGTCCCAGCTACCCAGGAAAATGGGGCAGGACAATCAAATGAGCCTAGGAATTTGAGGCCACCCTGAGCAGCACTGCAAGATCCTGTCACTAATAAACAGATAAGTAAAACAAAAAATGACGGGCATGTATCTGTTTAGTAGTCAGAACACATACCATACATACATACATCATGTTTAGCTTGGTATATTTTTATAAATGTTATTTTAATTACATAAATGTGTATTTGTCTTTAAGAAAAGGAAGTAGAGGGATCCCTAAACATTACCTGCTATTGCCAATGCTCTTGGTTTCACCCCAGAACATGGCAGTATGGCCTGATTGCTGAAGATACCACATACTTGAGTCGCAGAACATGGAGAAATTAAGGTGTTACAGACCTGGAAACTTCATTGCTACTGGTTAGCTTTCATAGTGCTGGGGGTGCTAATCAAGCTACTGAAGAAGGAAAGTAATTATCAGTTATATCCAATTGTGAACCCTTCAAGCTACACTAATGACAGATCCGGCAAGACATGCCCACTAGTGCAATAGTGGCATGACCATCATGGAAGTAACCAAGCGCTAGAAATCCAATCGTTAATTTAAGTCCTACTCCACAAGACAAGAGCCACACCTGGCACCATTATTGAGCATAGTTCCTATGACCAGACAGGTCATAGGCCCTATTGAAGAACATGCTACTATTATGCTGCTAAATTGGCATAATATTAAACTGACTCCTAATATCTTATCATTATACCTGTAAACTAATGCATCTCTCAACCCTCACCAGAGAAGTTTCTATTTGCAGTAGATAATGATGAGTGCAGAGGCCTGTAACTGGCCAAGGTGCAGAGTATAGGAATATATAGTCCTAAAGGAGGGGTGTGTGTGTGTGAGTGAGTGTGTGTGTGTGTGTGTGTGTGTGTGTGTGTGTGTAAGAAAGACTTTCCCTCCCAAGGCTCAGGAATCATTGTGGAAGAGAGGCAGAAAGTGTGTAAGAGCCAGAGGTGGAGGATGACTACAAGGAAACAGTCTTCTGGGCAGAGCAAGGGCAGTTTCACCCATGATCTCACAGAATTTGCAACAGCATGCACAAAACCTTTACAGGCTCAAACCAGACCAAATTCCAGTGTAGAAAGGAGAAGAATACCACATTTCTAGCTTTGGCACTATTTATAATTGTTAGCTGCTGGGAAAGAGAGGGGGAGTTTTCTCTAAAAGTGTATCCCCTGGAAAATAAATAATGCTCTAGTGGAAGATTATACATCCAGGCAAAAAGGTGAGACATGAACTTCTAAAGGTATGGAGGCCTCTGATTCTGTATAAGAACTTCTTCCCCTGACATGGATTTCCTCCCCAATCTTCCCAGACTTTGGCTCCCCATATTACCACCTCCCACACACAGATGCCCTCCTCATCCTCCTCAGGCTCTGAGAATGCAGGCCAAAGGGACTGTCTTTGTCAGTCTCCTCACTAGACTGCCATTCCATAGGGATGCCCTCATCAACCGGCCTGACTATCTCCTAGCAGGTACCTTTGACAAAAACACCCTTCTCTCTCTGCTTGGTCTCTGACATTTTAATCTAGTTGTCTGACCCTGCCCCTGCCCCTGCCACTGCCCCTGCCCCTGCCCCATCCCTGCCCCTGCCCCTGCCCCATCCTTGCCCCCATACCATGGATGGTTTGCTTTCTCTGCCTTATCTAATGGCTTTAGGACTGAATTGTTCAAGAAAGAAAGGGAAATTGACTCTGTGTGTGTGTGTGTGGTATCTGTGCACAGATTGCCATCCCATCTTTTGTGATGAATACTTTACTTGTGCAAGTACAGGAATTTTTTTCAAAAAGAGTTATCTTGCCCTGTGTTACAGTCTGGATCACCAACAGCATAACCTAGAAGGAACTCGTTGTTTCTTAGACCATCGTCTAGTTTTTTAAGTTACAATCTATTCTTGAGAGTGTGTTTACTCCACCTGATGCTCTAAGCACTTTGGTCTTTTATTTCTGTGCCTTAGGATACTACTTGCTATTCATCAAACATATTATATGACTGTTTTAACTGACAGTCCTCATAACAGCATTATGCGTTTGATATCTCTGCCCTTATATAACACATAAGGAAGATCTGCACTTTCTGGGTATGATTTACCAGGGTAAGTGAGTAACTGAGGCTGAACTGCAAGTCTCCTGATGCCAGACCCTGAAAACTTATCACTGTTTCTGATACTGTTTCTGAGTGAACTCAGAACTCTTTAGATTCCCTCCCTCAGTAGACCTAGAATACCAAGAAACCTATCCTCTTGTGCCTGGCAGGCTATCTTTGTCCAGGCCAAACCAGCTCTCTAAAAGTGATTTGCACTTGGATTTCCATACAGCTCTTTACTGTGTCATCAAAATACAGTCTTTAAAAATTGTCTGGGAGAATACAAAATATTCAAGTATGCTTACTAGAATAAAAATGAAAATTAACTGATATGCTCATCAAAAGAAAATATCTGCAATGTTCACACTGACACTGTGTTGACTGATAATTTTCCTGTTTACTGACCTCTAATAAGGTAAACTAGAGGCCATGTAAACAAATTAGGTGAGCTTTAGAGAGGATTTCTTAAATAAACTGCAGTACTCACAAACAAAATGTATGTTCAATTTTTAAAGACATGAAGCAGATCGATATGTGCTGATGAGTGTCTTCTAAGCCATATTGTTAAAAGGATACAAATAGAGATTTAAAGAACACTGTGAGCGGCATCCTATCATTGGTGAAATGCACACAGATATCTGCAATTGCCTGAATATTCATATGTGCATAGGGTGGTGGACTGTCTCTGGAGGGATACACAAAGCACTGAAATAGTGGATGCTTCTGTGAAGTAAGTGGATGGCAACAGTGAGGAGGACAGTTAGCCTCCAGCAACTACCCCTTTTCATCAGTGCTCAATACCTTTTGAATTTTGATATGCTGGTATTTTCTGTTACAATATTTTAGCCATATAGCATTTGTCACTCTTTAGAGAATTTTTATACCACATATGACTTTATGGAACACACATGCAACCCAAGGCAGTATATCTTAGATCTTTTTAGTGCAGATCTTCAAACTGCTTCCAGCCTCCAATTTCCTTTTCAGCTTCCTCTCTGCCTCTCGACTCACTACAAGTTCCTGCCACACCTTAGAGAAGATCAATCTGTTCTTTCTCTCCCTGGCAGTAGGGCCTCTAACTCTACTCTCTCACTCCCTTCTAATTAATGTAACTAGGCATTGTGTTCCATAATTACAGGGTTTGTCAGTGAAATCAATAGTTGCCTCCCTTGTGACAAGACATTTTAGCTCCATCAATCTCCCCAGAGCCCAGTGGCTTCTCTGAGCCAATAAAACTCCCATGATGACTAACATGCATATTTGTTCTCACTCATCTTAATGTATGAGTAAATATCAGCGGATTCTCAATGCACATAACTTTATATGCCAAATTATGACTATTTGAGACAAATTGATAGGTAGATATTCTAATGGGTTTATCAAGGTATACTTTACATACTTGTGACTTATAGTAAATACAAAAAAAACCTGTGCAAATGTGTTTGTGTTGATCTTAAGACTCTAACTTAAAATATCCAAATATCCAAAATCATACTATATTTCTGATACCACTTACTTTTTCTCCTCTGATCTCAAATTCAAAATATTCTGCATTCTACTCATTAATGGAAGTGTTTTAGCATCATTGTGTCTCTAGAACCATAAAGGATGAGCAAAGTGTGGTGGCACATACCTGTAATCCAGCATTTGAGGGTTGCAAGCAGGAGGACCAGAAGTTCAAGGCCAGCTACATAGTGAGACTCTTTCTCAAAAATGAAAAAAGAATCCTGAGATTTTACTCTGCTGCTACCCTTCACCTGCTACATGGCTTGCACAGATCATAGAAATCGTATGTCCTAGCTCGATCAGCTTTTCACCTCTAGCTCATTTCTACAGCCCCTTTAAGACTTACCTGAAAAGGTTCTTCTCCTTTTTCCTGATTGTTGTTTTGAAAAGGGGGTCTCACTCTGCAGCCCAGGTTGGTTGGCCTAGAATTCATGGCAATTCTCTTGCCTTGGCTTCCCAGAATACTGAGAGTACAGACATGTGCAATCACATCTGTCTAAAAACAATCTAACCTAACCTCACACACACACACACACACACACACACACACACACACACACACACACGATAATACAGAGCCTCTGCTTTCAAGCATTGCTGACGTTTCCTGAAATCAGTCAGTCAACATCCATCAATCAATTTGCCCAGCTACATATAAAGGTCTCATAATGGAACATCGCCTTGGTTTGAGGGTGAGGCTAGATATTGCCTAGGAAGCAGGGACTCTTTGTTTTACAATCCTTTCTCAGGTTTTAGCACAATTAACAAGAAGATATGTTCTTTTCTGTTACTAGCCAGTAGTGCACACCATTATTACTACCTTTATTATTGTACTATTTTAGCCTGTGTTAGCAAGAAGGGGAGGTGGCATGGATTGTAGCAGATGAAACTGTATAGGCACTGCTTTCTGCTTTTGACAAAAAAAAAAAAATTGCACTAAAATTAGTACCTATTCCCAGGGGATTTGAGCCAGGGAAGGCAATTTAAGTTCTCATCTTGTTTTTCTAGCAATCAGGATGTAACCATTAAGCAATTGGAGACAAAGAGAGTGCACCTTATGCGGCTGTGTGATGAGACCAGAAAATGTTCTCTGCCATCAACTGTAGTGGCACTTGGTGTCATCGGAGTCAGGAAGGGCAGGTCAGAAACAGTTTTTCAGTGCTGAACGTGCTATTCTGAACTCAACGTGAAAATCCCCAAGTATTCAGAATAATGTGGAATCTCTGCCAGCCAGTTTCATGTTTTTAACTATCGTACCTCTCCCTTTAAAAGGCATCATTTCCCTCAGTTATTGTCACTGTAAGAATGTTTCCTCTAAACAGGCAGAAATCCATGGCCAAAGTTATTTGTCACCTTTTTTGTTTTTGTTTTTTTGTTGTTGTTGTTTTTTTTGGGGGGGGGTTGAGACAGGGTTTTTCTGTTTAGTCCTGCCTGTCCTGAAATTCCCTTTGTAGACCAGGCTAACCTAGAACTCACAGAGATCTACCTGCCTCTGCCTCCTGAGGGCTGGGAAATAGTTATCTATTATTATTTTTATATTTATGTATGTTTTGCTTACATGTATGTGTATACACATGTGTACCTGGTGTCCACAGAGTCCAGAAGAAGGCATCAGATGTCTGGAACTGGAGTTACAGACAGTTGTGACCTGCCATGTGGGTGGTGGGAATCAAAGCTGGCACCTCTGGAAAAGCAGCAAGATTTCTTAACCACTAAGCTATATCCCAAGCCCTATTTGTCACATTTTTTAAATAGATAAACTATGGCAACAATCAGAAACAGTTGGGAGGATTACATAAAATATAATAGTCCACAAAAGAGAATTTTATGAAGCCATTAAAAAATGTAATTTATTTACATCCCATAGTTACTTTTTAAGATATAAAAATTCAAAAGTTTTTTGTATATTTTCAGCATCTAGGAACTATCCCTATGTGTTAGTCTACTTTGCATTGTTATAATGAACTGCCTGAGCCAAGCTTCTTTAGGCAAAATAAGGGTTTTATAGCTCAAAAGAACTTGGAGGCTAAATGTCCAAAACTCAGGCAATACCATTGATTTGGAATTGGGTACAGACTTAACAAAAATCATAATCATATCACAATAGTAGAAGAGATCATATATTTAAACAGGAAGCCAGAGATCTGGATGGGACCAGGCTTACTGTTTGTCTTAGTTTGGGTTTCTATTGCTGTAAGGAGACACCATGATCGAGGCAACTCTTATACAGGAAACCATTTAGTTGGGGCTGGCTTACAGTTTCAGAAGTTCAGTCCATTGTCATCATGGTGGGAAGCATGGCAGCATCCAGACAGGCATGTTGCTGGAGGAGCTGAGAGTTCTACATCATGTTGCAAAGGCAAACAGAAGATTGGTCTCCAGACAGCTAGCAAGCAGAAGGGTTTCAAAGCTCACCACTGTGTGACAGTGACACAGTTCCTCTGACAGGGCCACACCTACTCCAATAAGGCCACACCACCTAATAGTGCCACTCCCTGGGCCAAGCATATTCAAACCACCACACTGTTTATTCAACAGCACTATAGTAACAACTAACCCATGATCTCAAAAGAACTACCTTGATCCAAGAACTTCCAACCAAGGAGGTAGAGAGATTGTTCAGTGGTTAGGAGAACTTTCTGCTTTGCCAGAGAACCTGAGTTCATCTCTTAGCACCTACTGGAAAGATCATAACTGTATATAACTGTAGTACCAGGATAATCTAGTACCTCTGGCCTCCCTGGGCACCTGGACACATGTACACATATCTCCACACTGACACACATACATACACATAAATATAATAAAAATTAAATGTAAGCTCTGCCTCTTAAAGTTTCTAACACTTTGCACATGACCAACTAACCATATTTCTTGCACATAGACATTTAGGGAACACACACATTATAATCCAATCTAAAAACACTTTCACATCCCCTAAAGAGAACTTGCACCCTTCTAAACCCATTAACAGTCACTCTTCATGATCAAAACCAACAAAGTGTAGTGGCTATTCCTGGTTGTCAACTTGACTATATCTGGAATGAACTACAATTCAGAATTGGAAGGCTCACCTGTGATCCTAATCTGGAGGCTGGGAGATACAAGTTTCTGACCTGGATCTTGGCATGGAGATCTTGAAGCATAGTGGCTATGAATTCCAGAAGATTAAGGCAAGGAGATCTCCGAGTTCAAGGTCATCTGGGATTAAAGGCGTGGTGGCACACGTCTTTAATCTGGGCCACACCCTCTGCTGGAGACCTACATAAGGACATTGGAAGAAGGAAGACTCACTCTTTGCCTGCTTGCCTTGTGGGACTAAGCAACCCAGTGATTACAGGTAATCATTTTCAGAGAGGAAACTTGGACTCAGAATTGTATACACAGCTGCCAAGTTACTACTCTGGTCCATTTAGCCCCCAAACCAACATGAATGATAACTTTCAGGTTCTAATAAACAACAAATCCCATCAGTTTTTTGGGGGGGTGTCAGCAATCTTTTGGTATGCCATTTTTGACAGTTCTTCACAAATCCCCAGGAAAAAGCATGCAACATTAAGTTCCCAAACAGGAACACAACAGAAACAGAACCAAGGATGAGTTTGGAAGGAGAGGTTGGACTGTTTCTGCTTTAGGTACTAAAATATGCAACTGGAACTAAACTATGGGTGCAATTACTGTATGTCTTCCCCTGACCTTGTCATGTTGGAATGGTATGCCTCTTTGCTATAGTAGTATTGCTGCTACTGTGAGTGAAAAGACATGTAACTGACATCAAGATGTCTGCCCAGAAGGAAAGCCAAGGTGGAAAGACTGAGAGGAAAATCCCATTAAAACCATTTTCTTATACATTTTGCATCTTAAACATTTCTTATACATTCCTCTTTTTTAGGGGGATGAACTTCCTGGATGAATATGAGGATATACTGAAAATGGCTGACACACCACAGAATATGCTGCAATCCCTTCAAGTATCACTGTGGCGGTTTGAATAAGGATGGTCACCATAGGTACATATATTCAAATGCTTAGGGAGTAGCATTATTTGAAAGAATTAGTAGACATGGCCTTGCTGAAGGAAGTGTGTCACTAGAGGTGGGTTTTGGGGTTTCAAAAGCCCAATCCAGGCCCAGTGGCTCTCTCTTTTTGCTGCCTGCAGACCCAGATGTAGAACTCTGAGCTACTTCCCAGCACCATGTCTGCCTGCATGCTTCCGTATTCCTCACCATGATAGCAGATTAAATATATAAGTTTTGCCTAGGTCATGGTGTCTCTTCACAGCAATAGAAAAATGACTAAGACAGAAGTTGGTACCAGGGAGTGATGTATTGCTGAGACAGGCCTGACCGTGCTGCTTGTTGCTGGAATGTGGACTTAGTTTAGGAACTTAGTTGAATGCTTTAAGCAGGGATTAGTGGGTTATGCAAGTAGGAGTGTGGAAAGCAGTGGTGCTAAGAGAAATGTAGATTATGATGGCCTGGCTCAAGAGGTTTCAAAGGAGAAGAATATTAGTGAATGACTTAAAGACCACTCTTGTAATATTTTGGCAAAGAATGTGGCTGCTTTCTGCCCTTGTCTAAAAAGAAATCTGTCTGAGGCTAAATTAAAGAGCTTTGGATTAAAAGCATTGACAGAGGAAATTTCAAGACAGTTTAGTATTGACTGTGTCATATAATTATTAGTGGTCATTCTTATGCAGATATATAATAAAAAGAACCAAGCTGAGCAAGAAAAGTACAAAATTTTAGTTTGAAGAGTAATGGAGCACCAGGAAGTATAATGGAGTTAAGTCCAGGACTCATGGAGAGAAGTTTAGAGAAAAGCTTAATGGTAAATAGAATAAAGGAAATGGTAACCTCAGGAAAAATAATGCACCCAGATAAGCTTTCAACGTGTAAAAGGGAATTAAAGAAATTAAATTAGCTGCTGGAGGGACCCCGCGCAGGGAGGGAGCCCGCCAGCTTCCCTTCCGCGACCTCTGTTCCCGCGGACTGCGCTGGAGAGACCGGTACCCAGGCTCTCCCCCCCCCGATATAACATCACTTGGGACACGGCCTGTTGGGGCTTCCGTCTGTGCCCGAGGGCGGGTTGGCGCTGTAGTCGTCTGGGCGCCAGATCGGCGGGCCATCGTGACCACAGGGTGAGCGGCGCCACGGAGACTGCCCTCCGCCATCTTTGCTCCAGTGACCAGGTAGTTGGGACCGCCAGGCTCAGAGACAGACAGGCATAATATCGCTTCGGTTTCAGGCAGCTTGGGTGTAACCTGCTCCCAGGTGCTGGGCTGATCTGCAGTAACCAGCGCGCCAGTTCCGCGGTGGGACCTTCTGCCTGCTGGAGGGACCCCGCGCAGGGAGGGAGCCCGCCAGCTTCCCTTCCGCGACCTCTGTTCCCGCGGACTGCGCTGGAGAGACCGGTACCCAGGCTCTCCCCCCGATATAACATCACTTGGGACACGGCCTGTTGGGGCTTCCGTCTGTGCCCGAGGGCGGGTTGGCGCTGTAGTCGTCTGGGCGCCAGATCGGCGGGCCATCGTGACCACAGGGTGAGCGGCGCCACGGAGACTGCCCTCCGCCATCTTTGCTCCAGTGACCAGGTAGTTGGGACCGCCAGGCTCAGAGACAGACAGGCATAATATCGCTTCGGTTTCAGGCAGCTTGGGTGTAACCTGCTCCCAGGTGCTGGGCTGATCTGCAGTAACCAGCGCGCCAGTTCCGCGGTGGGACCTTCTGCCTGCTGGAGGGACCCCGCGCAGGGAGGGAGCCCGCCAGCTTCCCTTCCGCGACCTCTGTTCCCGCGGACTGCGCTGGAGAGACCGGTACCCAGGCTCTCCCCCCCCGATATAACATCACTTGGGACACGGCCTGTTGGGGCTTCCGTCTGTGCCCGAGGGCGGGTTGGCGCTGTAGTCGTCTGGGCGCCAGATCGGCGGGCCATCGTGACCACAGGGTGAGCGGCGCCACGGAGACTGCCCTCCGCCATCTTTGCTCCAGTGACCAGGTAGTTGGGACCGCCAGGCTCAGAGACAGACAGGCATAATATCGCTTCAGTTTCAGGCAGCTTGGGTGTAACCTGCTCCCAGGTGCTGGGCTGATCTGCAGTAACCAGCGCGCCAGTTCCGCGGTGGGACCTTCTGCCTGGTGGAGGGACCCTGCGCAGGGAGGGAGCCCGCCAGCTTCCCTTCCGCGACCTCTGTTCCCGCGGACTGCGCTGGAGAGACCGGTACCCAGGCTCTCCCCCCAATATAACATCACTTGGGACACGGCCTGTTGGGGCTTCCTTCTGTGCCCGAGGGCGGGTTGGCGCTGTGGTCGTCTGGGTGCCAGATCGGCGGGCCATCGTGACCACAGGGTGAGCGGCGCCACGGAGAGTGCCCTCCGCCATCTTTGCTCCAGTGACCAGGTAGTTGGGACCACCAGGCTCAGAGACAGACAGGCATAATATCGCTTCGGGTTCAGGCAGCTTGTGTGTAACCTGCTCCCAGGTGCTGGGCTGATCTGCAGTGACCAGCGCGCCAGATCTGCTGTGGGACTTCTGCCTGGCAGAGGGACGCCCCCTCCCCCCCCCAGGAGAGATCACACACCCCTGCACAGGGCAGGAGCCTGCCAGCCTCCCTTTGGCGACCTCTGCTCCAGGAATCCACTAGGCTGAGCCTTTAGATGTGCAAGGCCTCCCCAATATAAGATCACTTGGGGCAAAGCACATTAGGGCTCCAAAGTCACTCAGGAGCAGGCAGGCCCCAGAAATCGGTGCCAGGGGAATCCTGGTAATCCAGGGGGGGGCAGAAATAGCTTTGCAGGCTCACAGGAGGTCCAACCAACAGCCAGTGGCAGCAGGACCAACTAACACCAGAGGTATCCAGATGGCAAAAGGCAAACGTAGGAATGTTACTAACAGTAATCAAAGTAATGTAGGACCATCCGAACCCAACTCTCCAACAGCAGCAAGTCCTGGATACCCCACCACACCCGAAAGACAAGATCTGGATTTAAAATCACTTCTCATGATGCTATTAGAGGATCACAAGAAGGACACAAATAAATCTCATAAAGAGTTACAGGAGACCATGAATCAACGGTTAGAAGCCCTTACAAAGGAAACACAAAAATCGCTTAGAGAAATGCGGGAGAACATGGATCAAAAGATGGAGGCGCACAAGGAGACAACACAAAAATCGCTTAACGAGATGAATCAACGGGTAGATGCACTCACAAAGGAATCACAAAATTTGCATAAAGAAATGCAGAAGAATATGGGTCAACAGACGGATGCCCATAAGGAGGCAACACAAAAATTGCTTAAAGAAATGAATCAACGGTTAGATGCCCTTACAAAGGAAACACGAGAACTGCTTAAAGAAATGCAGGAGACGATGGATCAACAGATGGAATCCCATGAGGAGGAAACACAAAAATCGCTCAGAGAAATGCAGGAGAACGTGGGTCATCAGGAAGAAATCCTGAAAGAGGTAATGCAAAATTACCTTAAAGAAATACAGGAAAATACAAACAAACAAGTGAAGGATCTCAGCAAATCCATCCAGGAACTAAAAAAGGAAGTAGAAACAACTAAGAAATCACAAAGGGAGACAACTTTGGAGATAGAAAACCTTGGGAAGAAATCAGGAGTCATAGATGCAAACATCAACAATAGAATACAAGAGATGGAAGAAAGAATCTCAGGTGCTGAAGATTCCATAGAAAGCATCGACTCAACAGTCAAAGAAAATGCAAAATGCAAAAAACGCATAACCCAAAACATCCAGGAAATCCAGGACACAATGAGAAGACCAAACCTAAGGATTATAGGTATAGATGAGAGTGAAGATTTGCAACTTAAAGGGCCAGTAAACATCTTCAACAAAATTATGGAGGAAAACTTCCCTAACTTAAAGAGAGAGATGCCGATGAACATACAAGAAGCCTACAGAACTCCAAACAGACTGGACCAGAACAGAAATACCTCCCGTCACATAATAATCAAAACACCGAATGTTCTAAACAAAGAAAGAATACTAAATGCAGTAAGAGAAAAGGGCCAAGTAACATACAAAGGAAGACCTATCCGAATCACATCAGACTTCTCACCAGAGACTATGAAAGCCAGAAGATCCTGGGCAGATCTCATGCAGACACTAAGACAGCACAAATGCCAGCCTAGACTACTATACCCAGCAAAACTCTCAATCACCATAGATGGAGAGACCAAGATATTCCATGATAAAACCAAATTTTCACAATATCTTTCCACAAATCCAGCCCTGCAACGGATAATAGGTGGAAACCTCCAATACAGGGAGAGAAACAACACCCTGGAAAAAATGAGATAATAACCTTCTTGAATCAAACCCAAAAGTAGATAACCACTCAAACATAAAGATAGCGTCAAGAATGGCAGATGGCAATAATCACTATGCCTTAATCTCTCTTAATATCAATGGTCTCAATTCCCCAATTAAAAGACATAGACTAGCAGACTGGATACGTAAACAGGACCCAGCTTTTTGCTGCATGCAGGAAACGCACCTCAGTGTCAAAGACAAACACTACCTCAGAGTAAAAGGCTGGAAAACAATTTTACAAGCAAATGGCCCCAAGAAACGAGGTGGAGTAGCCATCCTAATATCGGATAAAATTGATTTTCAACCCAAAGTCATCAAAAAAGACACAGAAGGACACTACATACTGATCAAGGGAA
Organism: Tokudaia tokunoshimensis; assembly: GCA_036184795.1. Classification (NCBI taxonomy): domain Eukaryota; kingdom Metazoa; phylum Chordata; class Mammalia; order Rodentia; family Muridae; genus Tokudaia; species Tokudaia tokunoshimensis. The sequence goes on from BTHU01000023.1 coordinate 105,487,879, forward strand.
AAATCCACCATCAAGAACTCTCAATCCTGAATATCTATGCTCCAAATGCAAGGGCACCCTCATTCGTAAAAGAAACTTTACTAAAACTCAAAGCACACATCGCACCGCACACAATAATAGTGGGTGACTTCAACACCCCGCTCTCTGAAATGGATCGTTCAGGAAAGCAGAAACTAAACAGGGACACAGTGAATCTAATTGAAGCCTTGGACCAAATGGAACTAACTGATATATATAGAACATTTCATCCTAGAGCTAAAGAATACACCTTCTTCTCAGCTCCTCATGGTACCTTCTCCAAAATTGACCATATAATTGGTCACAAATCAGACCTCAACAGATACAAGAAGATAGAAATAATCCCATGCCTCCTATCAGATCACTATGGAATAAGGGTGGTCTTCAATGGCAACAAAAACAAAAGAAAACCCACGTACACATGGAGGCTGAACAATGCTCTACTCAATGATAACTTGGTCAAGGTGGAAATAAAGAAAGAAATCAAAGACTTTTTGAAAGTTAATGAAAATGAAGGCACAACATACCCTAACTTATGGGACACAATGAAAGCAGTGCTAAGAGGAAAATTCATAGCCCTGAGTGCCGCCAAAAAGAAACGGGAGACAGCATACACTAACAGCTTAATGGCACACCTGAAAGCCCTGGAACAAAAAGAAGCAAATACACCAAAGAGGAGTAGAAGGCAGGAAATCATCAAACTCAGGGCTGAAATCAATCAAGTAGAAACAAATAAAACCATACAAAGAATCAACAAAACGAGGAGTTGGTTCTTTGAGAAAATCAACAAGATAGATAAGCCCTTAGCCAGACTAACCAGAGGGCACAGAGATAGTATCCAAATTAATAAAATCAGAAACGAAAAGGGAGAGATAACAACAGAAACTGAGGAAATTCAAAAAATCATCAGATCCTACTACAAAAACCTGTATTCAACACAACTAGAAAATCTTGAGGAAATGGACAATTTCCTTGACAGATACCAAGTACCAAAATTAAATCAGGATCAAATAGACCATCTAAACCGTCCTATAACCCCTGAAGAAATAGAAGTTGTCATTGGAAGTCTTCCAACCAAAAAAAGCACAGGTCCAGATGGTTTTAGTGCAGAATTCTATCAGACCTTCAAAGAAGACCTAACACCAATACTCTTCAAACTGTTCCACAAAATAGAAACAGAAGGAACACTACCCAACTCGTTCTATGAAGCCACAATTACACTAATACCAAAAGCACACAAAGATCCGACAAAGAAAGAGAATCTCAGGCCAATCTCTCTTATGAATATCGATGCAAAAATACTCAATAAAATTCTTGCCAACCGAATCCAAGAACACATCAAAACGATCATTCACCACGATCAAGTAGGCTTCATCCCAGGGATGCAGGGATGGTTCAATATAAGGAAATCCATCAATGTAATCCACTACATAAACAATCTCAAAGAAAAAAACCACATGGTCATCTCATTAGATGCTGAGAAAGCATTTGACAAAATTCAGCATCCTTTCATGCTAAAGGTCTTGGAAAGATCAGGAATTCAAGGCCCATATCTAAACATAGTAAAAGCAATTTACAGCAAACCAGTAGCCAGCATCAATCTAAACGGAGAGAAACTTGAAGCAATCCCACTAAAATCAGGGACTAGACAAGGCTGCCCTCTCTCTCCATATCTTTTCAATATAGTACTTGAAGTTCTAGCTAGAGCAATTAGACAAGAAAAAGAGGTCAAAGGGATACAAATTGGAAAGGAAGAAGTCAAACTATCACTATTTGCAGACGATATGATAGTATACATAAGCGACCCAAAGAACTCCACCAGAGAACTCCTACAGCTGATAAACGACTTCAGCAAAGTGGCCGGATATAAAATCAACTCAAGCAAGTCAGAAGCCTTCCTATACTCAAAGGATAAGCAGGCTGAGAAAGAAGTAAGAGAAATAATACCCTTTACGATAGCCACAAACCATATTAAGTATCTTGGCGTGACGCTAACCAAACAAGTGAAAGATCTGTATGACAAGAACTTCAAGTCTCTGAAGAAAGAAATTGAAGAAGACCTCGGAAGATGGAAAAATCTGCCATGCTCATGGATTGGCAGGATTAATATAGTAAAAATGAGCATCTTACCAAAAGTAATACACAGATTCAATGCAATCCCCATCAAAATCCCAACTCAATTCTTCATAGAGTTAGAAAGAGCAATTCAAAAATTCATCTGGAATAACAGAAAACCCAGAATAGCTAAAACTATTCTCAAGAGTAAAAGAACCTCTGGGGGAATCAGTATCCCGGACCTCAAGCTGTACTACAGAGCAATAGTGTTAAAAACTGCATGGTATTGGTACAGTAACAGACATGTAGATCAATGGAACAGAATTGAAGACCCAGAAATGAATCCACACTCCTATGGTCACTTGATCTTTGACAAAGGAGCTAAAACCATCCAGTGGAAAAAAGATAGCCTTTTCAACAAATGGTGCTGGCTCAGCTGGAGGTCAACATGCAGAAGAATGCAAATTGACCCATCCTTATCTCCTTGCACTAAGCTCAATTCTAAGTGGATCAAAGATCTCCACATAAAACCAGACACACTGAAACTAATAGAAGGGAAACTAGGGAAGAACCTTGAACATATGGGCACAGGGGAGAATTTCCTGAACAGAACTCCAATAGCTTATACTCTAAGATCAAGAATAGACAAATGGGACCTCATTAAATTACAAAGTTTTTGCAAGGCAAAAGACACCGTCAAAAAGACAAAGCGGCAACCAACTAACTGGGAAATGATCTTTACCAACCTTACATCCGACAGAGGGCTAATATCCAAGATATACAAAGAACTCAAGAAGTTAAACTCCAGAGAGGCAAGTAACCCTATTAAAAAATGGGGTACAGAGCTCCACAAAGAGTTCTCACCTGAAGAATATCTAATGGCTGAGAAGCACCTAAAGAGATGTTCATCATCCTTAGTCATTAGGGAAATGCAAATCAAAACAACCCTGAGATTCCATCTCACACCAGTCAGGATGGCTAAGATCAAAAACACAGGAGACAGCAGTTGTTGGCGAGGATGTGGAGAAAGAGGAACACTCCTCCACTGCTGGTGGAATTGCAGGCTGGTACAACCACTCTGGAAAGCAGTCTGGCGGCTCCTCAGAAAACTGGGCATGACACTTCCGGAGGATCCGGCTATACCACTCCTGGGCATATACCCAGAGACTTTACCTGCATGCAATAAGGACACATGCTCCACTATATTCATAGCAGCCTTATTTATAATAGCCAGAAGCTGGAAAGAACCCAGATGTCCCTCAACGGAGGAATGGATTCAGAAGATGTGGTATATTTACACAATGGAATACTACTCTGCAATTAAAAACAATGAATTCACGAAATTCCTAGGCAAATGGTCAGAACTTGAAAATATCATCCTTAGTGAGGTAACCCAATCACAAAAGATCACACATGGTATGAAGTCACTGATAAGGGGATATTGACCCAGAATCTCAGAATACCCTAGACACAATCAGCATATCAATAGATTTCTAAAAAGATGGAAGGAGAGACCCCTGGTCCTGGAAAGACTGGATGTAGGGGAACGCCAGGACAGAGTAATGAGAGGGGGTTGAACGGAGAAAAGAGGGAGGGAAGGGGGCTTATGGGACTTTCGGGGAGGGAGGAAACGGGAAAGGGGAAGTGATTTGGAATGTAAATTAAAAAAATAAAATAAAATTAAATTAAAAAAAAAAAAAAAAAAAAAAAAAAAAAAAAAAAAAGAAATTAAATTAAAGAAAACTTGGCAGCTTTGGCAGTTTTGTCAGCTTTGGTCATGTGGTTCTAGCTTTATAGTCAAGGATAGAGTCAAGGGGCTATGGAATCTCCCTCCAAGATTAGGGAAATCCACTGAGGCCAGGCATGTGTCAGGGGTGTCCCTGCATGGAGGTCCAGAGAGGCTATTGTGTGAAGCTGTGAAGGTGAAGCCTGGGTTGTCTTGTAGATCCAGAGATGTTGGAGATGTCAGAGACATAGGATAGCTGCTAAGGAGAGCTGCTAACAGGGAGTGGAACCAGCCCAGGAGAGAGAAGTGTGTTTCAGCCACCAAAGCTGAAAGGAGTTGGAGACCTGAAGAGCGCTTTGACATCAGACATGGAGATGAAGAGTTTGAAGTCTGCTCAGTTGGTTTTCAGTCTTGCTTTGGCCCAGTATTTCCTCATTATGGTCCCTTTCTTCTGGTTGGAATGGTAATGTGTATTGTGTGCCATCATGCCCAGGAAGAATGTGATCTGCCCTTTGATTTTCATTTTATTAGGGATTACAGTTAAGAGACTGTATCAATCTCAGAAAAGATTTTGAACTTTGAACTTTTAAACAGTGTTGAGACTTTAATAGATTATGGGACTTTTGAAATTAGACTGACTGCATTTTTGCATTATGATATGGCTATAAGTCTATGGGAGCCAGGGAGTGGAATATGGTGGTTTAAATAGGCTTCCCCCCCCCATAGATTCATATATTTAAATACAAAGGAAATGGCACTATTTGAAAGGATTAGAGGGTATGGCCTTGTTGGAGTAGGTGTGGCCTTGTTGGATGAAACCTGTCACTGGGGATGGGTTCTGAGATTTCAAAAGTCCAATCCAGGCCCAGTGACTCTTCCTGCTGCATGCAGATTCAGATGGAGAACTCTCTGAGCTACTTCTCAACTCCATGTCTACCTGAATGCTGCCATGCTCTTCACCATGATAACAGACTAAACATCTGACACTGTAAGCAAGCCCCAGTTAAAGGTTTTCCCTTATAAGAGATGTTGTGATCATGGTGTCTCTTCACAGCACTAGAGCACTGACTAAGACAAGCACATATGAAACATGGCTGTAAGGAAATTGTAGCAGAAGTTGCATTGCCACTGCTGAAAGCAATAAAACTGAAGCTCAGATGCCTGCCCAGGAAGAGTGCGCTCACACAGACTGGAATTAGAAGCAAAAGGCATGTCAGTGGCATCCCACATTTTCTTTTCTGACTCGGTAGGTAAATTGGCTAAAGGAGAGGATGAGACACCAGTACTGCCTTGCCATTTCATGTGTCTGGATGGGGAGTCATACGCAAAAGAGTACAAATTAAATCTATCCTACATAGGCCCTCCTGAGATCAAGTAACTCGGAACTCAGGAGAGGAGTGGAATAACGAAGAGGGAGAAAACGAGGTAGAAGTGATCATGATGAAACCGGGAATAAGAGGTGGTATTTGGTGCACAGTTCACCTGGCCAGAGAAGACTGTGTTCACAGGAGAGTGCAGAAAGAAGCTCAACTCAAAAGGGACATCCAGGTTGGTGTTGATGAGCCTCATTGTGGATCAAGACCATTATTGAGGTACTAGACAGTCTGCACAATCTGAATGACTTATCCCACTATGTAAATTTGGTGTATAATGTGCTAAATCAATCCAGAGGAGAGGAGAAGAGAAGGTAGATAAAGTGGCCTGTCTAGGTCAGTTGACAACAAATGTAGCAAGATTTATATCAAGTCAGGTTCCTAGGTGAATAATTTATAGAATATCAAATGACAAGCTTCTAAGCTTCTGGAATGCCTTGATACCTGAAGGCAAACCTTCACCCAAGGAGGGGATAACAGGGAGATACCAGTTACTGTAGAAGAAAGACTGTTGTGAAGTGGGAACCACCTTAGCAGCATCCCTAATAGGGTGGCCACAGTTGTCTGCAGGTGAGGATGATGTAGAGCAACCAGAGGGATAACCTGAATTGCAGATTAATTAGCCCCTTCTTTTTTTTTTTTTTTTAAAGAAACAAGATGCATTTATTTAAGTATGTGAGTACATTGCAGCTGTGTTCAGACACACCAGAAGAGGGCATCAGATCCCATTACAGATGATTGTGAGCCACCATGAGGTTGCTGGGAATTGAACTCAAGACCTCTGGAAGAGCAGTCAGTGCTCTTAACCACTGAGCCATCTCTCCAGCACCCTAGCCCCTTCTTAATATACAGCATATTTGGTTTCAGGCAGATGACGGAGCCAAGTGTGTCTTAGTTTCTGGTGACCCCAGGAGCATCAGGGACAAAGGGTATCAATGGATGGATATTAAAATAGAGCAGTGTTGGTTAAAAGGTTTGAGCTTTCCTAGGGATGGATAAATGTACACTGTGTACATTTCTCCCATGGGAGTAGAGATTATTCTCCCAGCCTGGGGCTCTTTCAGAAGCTAGCTGAGGTCAATGAAGAGGAAGTAGCCAGAAATAGCCAGGAGTCTATCAGACATGAGGAGCCAGCTAGAACTATGCAGCAGTGCAACAGGGGAGAGTATGGCTCTGATACCCCTTAGCCCTAGGATGAACAGAGAAAAAATACCTGGCCCCTCTGAGCCTATGATACATGGGAATATTCATATTAACCCCATGGCAGTGCCCCAAGAAGAGGAATCAGGGCAGATTATAGAGAATTATGGATTGTAGAGGTTTAAATATAGTATTTCCTCCAACCCAAACCACAATATCTTTTTTTTTTCAGGAGCAGCTGATAAAAGTTATTGGATTGTTTCAGACTTTTTAAATTCTAAGACAGTCTGTGGCTGTCAATATTAAAACAATGGTTAAAGAGTTTGAATATAGGTACTCTGCAGGGCTAGAAAAAGACATTCCTAGAAAACATGATTATTGTGGTGGTCTGAATGAGAAATGTTCCCCATTGGCTCAGATATTTGAATACCGTCATCCCCTGATGGTACTGTTTGGAGAGGTCATGCGTGTAGCCTTGCTGGGGAAAGTATGTCATTGAAGGCCGAATTTGAGACTTCATAGCCTTTCTCTACTTTCAGTTCACGGTCTCTGCTTCATATTTGAAACTGAAGATGTGACCTCTCACATTCTGCTGCAATATCTGGTGCGCGTTGCTATGCCTTCCCACCATAATGGACTCTTATCCCTCTCAAACTATAAGCCAAAATAAACTCTTTCTTCCTTAAGGTGCGTTTGGTCATAAGATTTATTACAGCAACAGAGAAGCAACCAAAACAATTATCGGACAGAAATCCTCATTTCTGTTCATAGGCTAATTACCTAAGTGTTGCCTGGGGTGGGGTGCATCTGAAGCCTCTACTCACCCCATTCAATATAAGCTATTGCCACTGCTGCAAACCTCATACTGAAACCGCACAGTAAGACCCTATTGCTGAAGATGCTGCATGTTTTGGTTTCAAGACATAGAGACTCAAGCTGGGACTGAACTAGATAATTCCCTGCTGAAGCATTCCTAGTGCAGGTCCCTGACAGTCCTACTTGGTTTGGACCTGTATGCCATACTGTAAACATGCCAGGAAAGATGTGCTTTAATGGTGCAACAGTGACAAAACTGTTACAGGTATAAGCAAATGTTTCACAAGGAAGGAATCCCCATTTTGGGCTATAACCCAAAAACTTGTAGTTAGAAAGGTCATGGGCCTAAAGGGGAAGATTCTTTTGTTGTTAGATGAATAAACAGCTTCCAAAGGACCTTCTCAACATTCAGGTCTTCACCCCTGCGTCATTGCTACTGTTGGTCTAAATCAGAGATCAACAATAGTAGTAGGCAGTGGTTATCGCAGAGACAGAATTGATCAGGCTGCTGAAAATAAAGAGACTATTGCTATGTAGGCATGGTGGCCTAACACCCATCCACAAATGGAACAAAATAACAAGATATCTATATCACTTCCACTGAGGCTCAGGAAACATGGCAGTACAGGAAGTGGAAAAAATACACAAGATAGAGTAAAGGGTAGAGTATTGTGGAACACCGTCCTCTGGAAATGACATAGCCATTACTACAATAATCAGAGAGAAAGTGGCTACCTGAATGAGACAGTTATATGATCAGACCTGTTAACATTCCCTCATCAAAGGAAAGTGGGAACCCTTTACCTAGGATTCCAGCCACTGACTTCCACCTGCATCCCAAGTATGTGTAATTTTGCCTCACATAGTCTCAGGAAGTGCTAGAGGATGTAGGAGAAGGAAAGTTAACTGAAGTGAAGAGTCTATGTATGGGAAATCATGGAGCCAGCAGACAAGCCAGCTTGTTGTCTTGGCTGTCATCAGGACAATGGTGGAACAAGCAACAAGGACCAGGGAGAACAGAAGAGGCTCCTCCCATCGTGCCAGTCAGAAAGGCTTTCTGGACAAGAATATTTCCTGTATGCATTTAATGACATGATAAAAATACCTCTAACACTTCGTTAATAAGGAAATGAAGAATGTATGAACAGGTGCATGTCATGAGATCCAGATCACACTGGCACAACTATAACCCTTGCTCTTGGCCCATGCATAGAGGGCCAAATGCCAGGAATTTTATCAAACTATCAATAAGACTTCTCAATATATGCTAATAATATTTTTATTTTATTTTTATCTTTTTTTATTTTTTATTTTTTATCTTTTAAAATGTCTTCACTTTTGCTACATTAGTAATCTAATCATTACAGTAGTGGAATATGTACAAGTCCCCTTTTAAATGAAAGGAAATGAGTTGTTCAGGGCACAAACGCAAAGGAGCAAACATCACAGGGCATATAAGAGAATTCTGTCTACCATTATCTCTAAGAGCAAATGTCAATTAGTCAGGTGGGCACATGAGTCTGAAGTTCAGAACAAATATCTGGATGAGGACATGCATGTTATGATATCAGCAACACATAGATGGCACCTAAAGCTATGAGACTGAATGAGGCTTCTAAAAGAAAGAGGCTGGTATATATGAGTTCTGTCTGAGTCCTGAGCCCTGGAGAATACCAACGCATACAGTTTGAATAGATGAAGTGAAAACAATTGGCCACAATCAAGAGCCATAGTCAGGTATAGCACTGCACATCTTTAATCCCAGGACCCAGGAGGCAAAGACAGGGAGATCTTTGAGAGTTTGAGGTGACCCTGATCTACATAGCAAGCTTGACACCACCCAGAGCTATGTAGTAAGACCCTATCTGAATCTTATTTTAACTTCAAACATTACAGAAGGCTAGGAAAAGTGTGACGCCATACCCACAGACAGTGAGATACTTCTGCTAAGTCATGGGAGAGGGTGATGAAGGCAGCCCTGACAAAAGCTGTTAGGTACCATGGTTGGAATAATAGCTTATCTAGATTGTGTTTAAGAAAGAAAAAAGAAAAAGAAATACTGGAGTTGTCAAATATACTCAGGTCTTTCAAGGAACTTGGTTACAGAGACGGGCCAGGAAATCAGTGCACTAGGTAAAGGGAGAAGTTGGGTCAAAAGACTATTTTTTTTTAACAATGGAAGAAATAACATCATATTTTTATGCTAACAAATTGTCAAATAAGAAGGAACATCTTTAACTATGTGTTGGCGACAGGGTTGGGTGGAAGTGGAACATGATACTGAATAGGAAGAATGACTAAGAATAGACTACAGAATACAAGTGGAAGGATGGTATGGGTAAGGTATGGATAGAAACGTGATAGAGGGCAGCCTATAGGCAAAGATGCAGGCAGGTGGGTAAATGGGATTCGAAGGCCTCTGAAAACTGTCTCCTTAAACTCTCCATTTCAGAGTTAACTAGAAGTGTGCATTTCCTTGCAGGTGTTGCCCAAAGTATGCTACTCTACTGTCTACACCACTGCAGGGAGGATTTTAGAACTTCTGTGCTAATTTTATTATCTACCACTAGAAAACCTCCCCAGTACACCTAGCCGAGATTTTTCAGAGAGAATCCAAACGTAAAGATGTAAATGGATTAAAAGAAAAAAAATTAACTAAATTGCTGGGGATACTGCAAACCTTGTAGATCATTTGCAACTGACCTTTAAGACAAACTGATTAAAGCATTGATTCTGCTAGAGGCCCTCTAAGAGCAGACATGTCTAAGCTAATACATTTAGCTGGCTTTACTTCTGAAATTCTCTTGTCAGTTAGGCCCAGGTATCTGAGGACTGAAAGAAGTGCCCTCGCCTGTCTTCAGTGATAGCAAGTTCTCTATCTCTAAATATAAAGCAGTGTAACTGCTTACACCACTGTAGGAAGGAGTCTAGAACTTCTGCTCTTATTTTATTATCTACCATTAGAAAACCTCTCCAGACTGGTGTGAGATGGAATCTCAGGGTTGTTTTGATTTGCATTTCCCTAATGACTAAGGATGATGAACATCTCTTTAGGTACTTCTCAGCCATTAGATATTCTTCAGGTGAGAACTCTTTGTGGAGCTCTGTACCCCATTTTTTAATAGGGTTACTTGCCTCTCTGGAGTTTAACTTCTTGAGTTCTTTGTATATCTTGGATATTAGCCCTCTGTCGGATGTAAGGTTGGTAAAGATCATTTCCCAGTTAGTTGGTTGCCGCTTTGTCTTTTTGACGGTGTCTTTTGCCTTGCAAAAACTTTGTAATTTAATGAGGTCCCATTTGTCTATTCTTGATCTTAGAGTATAAGCTATTGGAGTTCTGTTCAGGAAATTCTCCCCTGTGCCCATATGTTCAAGGTTCTTCCCTAGTTTCCCTTCTATTAGTTTCAGTGTGTCTGGTTTTATGTGGAGATCTTTGATCCACTTAGAATTGAGCTTAGTGCAAGGAGATAAGGATGGGTCAATTTGCATTCTTCTGCATGTTGACCTCCAGCTGAGCCAGCACCATTTGTTGAAAAGGCTATCTTTTTTCCACTGGATGGTTTTAGCTCCTTTGTCAAAGATCAAGTGACCATAGGAGTGTGGATTCATTTCTGGGTCTTCAATTCTGTTCCATTGATCTACATGTCTGTTACTGTACCAATACCATGCAGTTTTTAACACTATTGCTCTGTAGTACAGCTTGAGGTCCGGGATACTGATTCCCCCAGAGGTTCTTTTACTCTTGAGAATAGTTTTAGCTATTCTGGGTTTTCTGTTATTCCAGATGAATTTTTGAATTGCTCTTTCTAACTCTATGAAGAATTGAGTTGGGATTTTGATGGGGATTGCATTGAATCTGTGTATTACTTTTGGTAAGATGCTCATTTTTACTATATTAATCCTGCCAATCCATGAGCATGGCAGATTTTTCCATCTTCCGAGGTCTTCTTCAATTTCTTTCTTCAGAGACTTGAAGTTCTTGTCATACAGATCTTTCACTTGTTTGGTTAGCGTCACGCCAAGATACTTAATATGGTTTGTGGCTATCGTAAAGGGTATTATTTCTCTTACTTCTTTCTCAGCCTGCTTATCCTTTGAGTATAGGAAGGCTTCTGACTTGCTTGAGTTGATTTTATATCCGGCCACTTTGCTGAAGTCGTTTATCAGCTGTAGGAGTTCTCTGGTGGAGTTCTTTGGGTCGCTTATGTATACTATCATATCGTCTGCAAATAGTGATAGTTTGACTTCTTCCTTTCCAATTTGTATCCCTTTGACCTCTTTTTCTTGTCTAATTGCTCTAGCTAGAACTTCAAGTACTATATTGAAAAGATATGGAGAGAGAGGGCAGCCTTGTCTAGTCCCTGATTTTAGTGGGATTGTTTCAAGTTTCTCTCCGTTTAGATTGATGCTGGCTACTGGTTTGCTGTAAATTGCTTTTACTATGTTTAGATATGGGCCTTGAATTCCTGATCTTTCCAAGACCTTTAGCATGAAAGGATGCTGAATTTTGTCAAATGCTTTCTCAGCATCTAATGAGATGACCATGTGGTTTTTTTCTTTGAGATTGTTTATGTAGTGGATTACATTGATGGATTTCCTTATATTGAACCATCCCTGCATCCCTGGGATGAAGCCTACTTGATCGTGGTGAATGATCGTTTTGATGTGTTCTTGGATTCGGTTGGCAAGAATTTTATTGAGTATTTTTGCATCGATATTCATAAGAGAGATTGGCCTGAGATTCTCTTTCTTTGTCGGATCTTTGTGTGCTTTTGGTATTAGTGTAATTGTGGCTTCATAGAACGAGTTGGGTAGTGTTCCTTCTGTTTCTATTTTGTGGAACAGTTTGAAGAGTATTGGTGTTAGGTCTTCTTTGAAGGTCTGATAGAATTCTGCACTAAAACCATCTGGACCTGTGCTTTTTTTGGTTGGAAGACTTCCAATGACAACTTCTATTTCTTCAGGGGTTATAGGACGGTTTAGATGGTCTATTTGATCCTGATTTAATTTTGGTACTTGGTATCTGTCAAGGAAATTGTCCATTTCCTCAAGATTTTCTAGTTGTGTTGAATACAGGTTTTTGTAGTAGGATCTGATGATTTTTTGAATTTCCTCAGTTTCTGTTGTTATCTCTCCCTTTTCGTTTCTGATGGCTAAGATCAAAAACACAGGAGACAGCAGTTGTTGGCGAGGATGTGGAGAAAGAGGAACACTCCTCCACTGCTGGTGGAATTGCAGGCTGGTACAACCACTCTGGAAAGCAGTCTGGCGGCTCCTCAGAAAACTGGGCATGACACTTCCGGAGGATCCGGCTATACCACTCCTGGGCATATACCCAGAGACTTTACCTGCATGCAATAAGGACACATGCTCCACTATATTCATAGCAGCCTTATTTATAATAGCCAGAAGCTGGAAAGAACCCAGATGTCCCTCAACGGAGGAATGGATTCAGAAGATGTGGTATATTTACACAATGGAATACTACTCTGCAATTAAAAACAATGAATTCACGAAATTCCTAGGCAAATGGTCAGAACTTGAAAATATCATCCTTAGTGAGGTAACCCAATCACAAAAGATCACACATGGTATGAAGTCACTGATAAGGGGATATTGACCCAGAATCTCAGAATACCCTAGACACAATCAGCATATCAATAGATTTCTAAAAAGATGGAAGGAGAGACCCCTGGTCCTGGAAAGACTGGATGTAGGGGAACGCCAGGACAGAGTAATGAGAGGGGGTTGAACGGAGAAAAGAGGGAGGGAAGGGGGCTTATGGGACTTTCGGGGAGGGAGGAAACGGGAAAGGGGAAGTGATTTGGAATGTAAATTAAAAAAATAAAATAAAATTAAATTTAAAAAAAAAAAAAAGAAAAGAAATAGAATGTATAGGCTTCCTTGGATCAGGTCACACTCTGTAGTTATTTTGGAAATAAATGTCTGGTTTTTCTGTAGATTTCATTATCAAAGAAAGTCTTCTCAATCCTGGTAAAGATCAACCAGATTGCTGCAGAAGTGTACATCCCTCAATTCTACCCTACAAACTGAATCAAAACTCTGGGATTGGAGCCCAGCAATTTGCATTTCTAATGACCACTTCCAGGTGACGCCTATGCTCAGTAAATTTGAAAGCCATTTCTATTTGGATTCATTCTTGACTTGCCTGGTGAATGAAATTTTCCAGAAAACTGATCTGTGAGTTCTAAAACTGTTTGTTTTAGGCATAAAGGATAGGTGACAGCCTTCAGCAATTACTGTGTTTGCCTTTAACAGACTGTTATTGAATTCTGACATTTTGTGTACTGGGCACTTTTAAAAAAAAAAAAAAAAAAAAAAAAAAAAGAAAACCTCTCCAGTACACCTAGCCAAGTGCTGCTCTATATTTAGAGATAGCAAACTTGGTATCACTGAAGACAGAGATGGTTCCTTTCATCCTGAAGCGCCTCTGAATAAACTGTAGATAGTGGGTCTATGTTGTTTGAAGTCACTCCATGTGTGTCAATTCATTAGAGCAGCAATGAAAAGCTAATGGAGAAATAATGGCAGCTTTTAGAATAAGGTTGGAAAAGGCTCTCTGGGAAAGCCCTTAACTTCTATCTAGACTCTGGATTCCTAGAAGACAAGAGTGAACGTGATCTGAATCCATAAGCTACTTTCTATACTGTTTCTATGACTCTTAGCGTTTATTTTCTGTATTAACATTATACTCTACAAAGCACAAGGCCATAGCCATTCAACAGTCAAGAGTAATAGTACTCTGACACTGCGAAATGTGCTGGAGTTCCTGTAAGGTTTTCACATATGACGCAAACATCAACGTAAATGGAAAACAAGACAGCAGGAATCATAAGAGGTGTCATGGGTTGGAGAAAAGAGGACCCCAGAAGAGACTGTAAATGTGACAAGCTGAAAGAGAAAGAGAGGCAAAGACTCCCCAGGGAAGGAAGTGAACTGTCATCCCTAGCCAAGAAAAAAGATGGTGTAGGCTTACATTGAAAGCAAGTCAGGAAAGCTGCACAGGGCAGAGGGAAGTCACAAATCATTATGTGGCCCATGGAAGCAGAAGAGGTCGGTTCTCAAAGGTCTCACCTAGCACTCTGACCTCCACTCCCATCCCAGGGATTGCAAACAGCGGCAGTGGAAAATGGAAAAAGTACTTGTCTCAAGATTTCGTGGTTCCTGTGTTAGGCAGCTGCCTAGACCCCAATGACGGGGAGAGCTACATAACATACTTGGGCTTTGGAAGAGCTGAAGCCAACTTCCTCAGTACAGTGCCAGGCAATCTTGACAGAACTTAGACTGATGGATCACCTCTTCGAGCTCAAAAGCTAGCCAAAGGGGAGAGATAGTGCTTACCTAGGATAATAGGCAAGGTGATGGGGGGTGGGGGTGCATAATTCTCAAGGCAACTGGTAATTCTGCAAATCCAGGTGCTCAAGTGCAGTCCTTGGTGCCTTGACATTTTGTACTCTGTACACACATCGCCCGCTAACCTAATGCGCTACTCTAGCCCCATTGTTTTATACTTTCTGAAACAATTCCAGGAAGAGTGACGACTCTGTAAAGTTGCTGGGTCATCCAATGTTTTTAAAGGAAATTCCATACTTAACAATAATAAATCACATATTTCAAACAGAATACAGGATTTGTACATTTTACCATAGTGAAATTGTCTATGGTTGAGGAGGTATGGTTACCATGATTCCAAACCCATACAATGCGTCAGAGCATCACATTATATATGTGCAATCTTTACATTCTTTTCATCTGATACTTTTTAAAGATTATTATGCACAAGTGCTATATTTACATTATTTCTAACCCATCACCTCCAGCTCCTCCCACCCTGTCCCAACATTCTCTCAAACCCATGCCTCATTTTTATGTTCTTATGTCATTAGCTAAAAAATAAATTCAATTTAAAAATATTAGGACTGGGGATGTAGCTCAGTGGTAGAGTTATTATTGAACATGCTCAAAGTTTTGAGTTTGATCCCTAGCCAGTCAGTGAAGAATAAAATAAAAGAAAATACTAAAATATTCAGCTAGAAATTAGACAAGGCATATAAAGTAAAAATATCCTAAAATCAAATATTTGGTTATTTTAAAATTCATATATATATATATAAACATATATAGACACAGCTGCATAGATCCTAAATTACAAATTACATAGTATGATTAAAAGACACTCCAAATACTTTTTAGCAAAGGGAGAAAATTAGAATGGAAACTTCATAGCTATTCAAAAACCATAAGGATTTATAGCAAAAAATGAGACAGCAAGGGTTGAAATTGAAAAGAAAACCTAGGGCTGGTAAGATGGCTCCGAGTGTAAAGGCACTTGCCATTAAGCCTGACCACTCGCTCAAGTTTGCTATCCAAGACCCACATGGTGAAAAGAGAGACTGTAACTCCCACAAGTTGTCCTCTGACCTCCATACATGCACTGTGACATGTGCATGCCCTTCCCCCATAGATGAATGAATAAATGAACAAATGAATGTAATTTAAAAGGGTACCATGTACTTTCTTGGATTGCACCATATTACAGCCCCCCAAAATGTGTAAGTGATCCTATTTCGCTATGCCCTTACCAGCATTTGGTGCTGTCTTTTTTTTTTCTTTTGCTATCTGACAAATATGTAGTGATATGTCACTATGGTCTTACATCCATGACAATGCTCAGTACCATTTCCTGTGCTTATCTGTCACTTGCATCTCCTCATTCATGGGTTACTTCTTCATATCTGTAAGTTCTTGAAAGTGCTTTATAAATACACAGCAGGCTTTTGTGGTTTGAAAATATTCTCCCAATTTGTTGCTTTTTCTGAATGCTCTTAGTAGGGTCTTAGTAGGGTGCCAATTGTTGCTGGAATTTCCAACCCCAATAAACCCATATAAAAAACACACAATCCTGGTTTGGAGAGGTGGCTCAGTGATTAAGAGCACTGACTGCTCTTCCAAAGGTCCTGAGTTCAATTCCCAGCAACCACACGGTGGCTCACAACCATCTGTAATGAGATCTGACTCCCTCTTCTGGGGTGTCTGAAGACAGCTACAGTGTACTTACATATAATAAATAAATAAATCTTTTTTAAAAGATTGATTGATTATATGTTGATGTCTTCATATCAATAATATATTATTGATTACACTGTTGATGTCTTCAGACACCAGAAGAGGGCATCAGATCTCTTTTACAGATGGTTGTAAGCCACCATGTGGTTGCTGGGATTTGAACTCATGACCTTTAGGAAGGGCAGTCAGTGCTCTTACCTGTTGAGCCATTTCTCCAGCCCCAAAATAAATAAATCTTAAACACACACACACACACACACACACACACACACACACACACAAAATCTAGTTATTATAATTATAACCTATGAGCCTAGATTGGGCAGATCTAACACTATACTAACTCATTCCCCAGCTATAAGACTCCTTGCTACTTGTGATTTCTCCTGGCCACATAGTTCTGGTCCATCATGGCTTCTTCTTCCTCCTCCTCCTCCTCCTCCTCTTCCTCCTCTTCTTTCTCGAGCTCCTCTTCCTCCTCCTCTTCAGTCCTCTGTCATTCCCCTCTCCTCCTCTTCTGCTGCTCTACCTGCCCCAACTCTCAAATTCTCCAGTCTTATCTTTCCCCTCCACTGCCTAATCACAGGCTCTAGCCTGTATTGACCAGTTAAAATGGGGAGAAGGTTCACATAAGATCACCTGAGTACAAGATCCACTGCTCCTGAAGGCAACCCCTCTGGAGGAAGCATCATTAAAATTAGAATACAAACAGTGTCAAGACAACCCACAACAGGATTGTTTAGATTTGAAGAATTCCAAGACATCAGTTTTTCCCTTTAAACAAATGTTGAGAAAGAAAATGTATTGATCAGGTATTGAATCTGGGCAAATGGTTTAGAAGGCAGCTATGTTAACCACTATACCTCCAATGCCCCAGCTCAGGTTTTTTTTTTTAAATAAATCATGTTTGTGATGTCACGTCTAGCAACTCTGCGGGTCCCTACATTCTGAAGAGTTTATCTTGTGTTTTTATTATAAAATCTTTAGTTTTATGTTTACACTCGAGTTCATGATCAATTTTGAGTTAATTTTTTGTATAGGGTGCAATTTATAATATATAATTAAGGGACGCTCTCTCTCTCTTTGTGTGTGTGTGTGTGTGTGTGTGTGTGTATGATTGATTTCCTCACCATATATTGAAAAAAATTTTCCTCCATCAAATTTCCTTTGCACTAAAGTCAAAAAACATTTGATATACTTACTGAAGTTTGTTTCTGGTTTCTGTGTTCTCTCCCAGTGGTCTGTGACTGTTCTTCCAAAGCACTTCTTTGATTTCCATAGTTTCATAACAATCCTTAACACCAGGTAGAGTCATTCCATACACTTCAGTTTCTCCCTACAATTTGGTCACGTGCTGGTTAGTTTTTGCCAACTTAAGAAACCTAATTGAGCCGGGCAGTGGTGGCTCACGCCTTTAATCCCAGCACTTGGGAGGCAGAGGCAGGAGGATTTCTGAGTTGGAGGTGAGACTGGTCTACAGAGTGAGTTCCAGGACAGCCAGGGCTACACAGAGAAACCCTGTCTCAAAAACCAAAAAAAAAAAAAAAAAAGAAAAGAAAGAAACCGAATTGAGGCATTTCTTTCATCAGATTGCCCTATAGGCTAATGGGTAGAGCATGTTTAAAATTAATGATTGATGAGGGAGATCCCAGATTACTTTAGGTGGTACAACCCCTGGGAAGGTCATCATGGCCTGTATGAGAAAATTACTGAACAAATCATGGGGAGCAAGCCAGTAAGCACCACTCCTCTACAGTCTCAGCTTCAGTTCCTGCCTCCATTGTCCAGCTTTGCATTCCTACCTTAGCTTCCCTTGAGGATGGACTGGTACCTGAGAGCAAATTCAATCCTTTCTTTCCTCAATGTAACTTTGGTTACATTATGGTAAAGAAATGCAATTCTTTTAAATTTGCGCAGATTTATTTCATGATATAAGATATTCTATTTTTATGTATGTTCCATGAGCACGTTAAAAGAACGTGTGTTCTGGGTAGAGTGTCTATGCAGATCTAGTTAACTTTGTAGTTGGTGTTACTGTGAACTTCTCCTACATCCTTCCTTGTTTTCTTACATGTTACTACATCCTTACTTGTTAACTATTGAGAGAGGATTGTTTAATCCACAATGATAGCCAGTCATCAACATCCCTTTCTCAGTGGTTAACAACTCTGGCTATCATTGAGGATTAATCTATTTCTACTTGTCATTTTATCAAGTTTTGCTCATATGTATTATAGCTCTGCTGTTTGGAACATACACACTCATATTTCGACGTCTTTTTGATAAACTGACCCTTTCATTGTCGGGGGCAGTTCTGATACTTTGATGAAGAATCTGCCTGTGAATGCTGAAGGTCCTGTTCCCCTCTCCCTCTTTTCCCTTTAAAGATTTATTTATTTATTTATTTTGTGTATATGAGTACACTGTAGCTGTACAGATGGTTGTGAGTCATCATGTGTTTGCGGGGAATTGAATACAGGATCTCGGCTCCTTCTGGTTGGTCCCGTTTGCTGCAGCTCTGGCCCAGAGATTTTATTATTATAAATAAGTACACTGTTGCTGTCTTCAGACACACCAGGGCATCAGATTCCATTACAGATGGTTGTGAGCCACCATGGGATTGCTGGGATTTGAACTCAGAACCTTCGGAAGAGCAGTCAGTGCTTTTAACCGCTGAGCCATCTCTCCAGCCCCTCCACCCACCCCCATTGGTTCTTGATCGATCGATAAAGATACCAGCGGCCAATGGCTGGGTGAAAGAGGCGGGACTTCCAGGTTCCCACAGGCAGGCTAGGAGTCACAGGAGGAGTCACAGGAGGACGAGGAGGAGGAGGAGTCACAGGAGGAGGAGTCACAGGAGGAGGAGGAAGAAAGGATATTCACAAGAGGGAGAGCTATCAGCCCTGTGAGATCTCGAGTGGTGTGGACATTGGCCACTTCTTCAACTGGGCCAGGAGTAACAGGCATGAGATTAGAAACAGAACTAAACTGAGGGCAGATTTAGAGTGTGGAGCAAGAAGTAAAGGGAAGGGCATGCTAGCCACGGAAGGCTTAGAAGAGCCCAGCCACTGAGCCATTAAAGCAGGTTAAAAATGAACGTGTGTGTGTGTGTGTGTGTGTGTGTGTGTGTGTGTGTTTCATCAGCAAATCCAAGAGAACCAGGGTGGTGGCTGGTAGCATGGTCTGCCCAGAGTCTGCCCAGGGGTAGTAGAAACTATATGCTACATTTCATCATCAGATAATGATTAATGATGTCCCTGCAGTTTTCTTGATAGTTATCTACTGTATCTAACATTGACGTAGCACCGCTTACTTTTCCTTTAATGCTTACACTATATGTCTATGTGTATATGTATGTATATAAATATTGTGTGGTTTGAATGAAAATGGCCCCCATAGGCTCAGAGAGTAGCACTATTAGAAGGTGTGGCCTTGTTGGAGTAGGTGTGGCTTTGTTGGAAGAAGAGTCACTGTGGGTAGGCTTTGAGATCTCAGATGCTCAAGCCAAGCCATGTGTCCCTCTCTCTTACTGTTGCTTGCCAGTCTAGATGTAGAACTCTTAGCTCTTTCTCCAGCACCATGTCTACCTTCACACCGCCCTGCTTCCCACCATGATGATATTGGACTAAACCTCTAAACCTGTAAGCTAGCCCCAATTAATTTTTTTTTCCTTTTTAAGAGTTACCATAGGGGCTGGAGAGATGGCTTATATAAATATAAAAAAAAGTTACCATGGTTATGGTATCTCTTCACAGCAATAAAATCCTAACTAAAACACACACACACACACACACACACGTCCCCTAAGACAGATATATATTTATATATGAATATATATTCATCTTTAAACTTTTAACAGGTGGATTTCTGGTAGACGGTTTTGTCATGCTTTTTTTTGTAATTGATTTATTTAATAGACACTAAAATTGTATATATTTTTTAAAGATTTATTTATTTTATGTATGTGAGTACACTGTACCTGTCTTCAGAAACACCAGAAGAGGACATCAGATCACATTGCAGATAGTTGTAAGTCACCATGTGGTTGCTGAGATTTGAACTCAGGACCTCCGGAAGAGCAGTCAATGCTCTTAACTGCTGAGCCATCTCTCCAGCCCAAAATTGTATATATTTATCATGTACAACATGATGTTTAAAATATCTTTATGTTGTGAAATGGCTCAGATGGGCTAATTAACATATATCACTTGGGAAGATAGGGAGATGGCACAGTATTTAAGAGCACTTGCTGTCCTTGCAGAGGACTGGGGTTCATTTGCCAGCATCGGCATAGTATTTCAAAACCATCTGTAACTCCAGTTCTAGGGGGGGTCTTAACTTGTTTTCTGACCACTAGGGGCACCAGACATAAATATGGTGCATATGCATAGAAGCAGGCAAAACATTTATACACATATAATAAAATAAATTTAAATGTTTGAATAAAATAAAAATATATTACTTCATGTATTAGCCAAATTTATGGTTTAAACACCTAAAGTCTACTCCCTTCACAGATTTTATGGGTGTGTTATCATTAACTAAATCATCATGTTCTATAATAGATCTCCTAACTGAAATGTTGCAACTTTTGACCTACATTTCCCCACCCTATCTTTATAGCTCCTCTTAACTAGCATTATACTCTTTACTTCTCTAACTTCACATTTTTATTCTTTACATCTTATTTTTATTTTCATTGATGTGTTACATGAGTGCAGGTGCCCACAGAGGCCAGAGGAGAGTACTGGTTCTGGGGTTACAGTCAGCTGTGGGCTGCATGATGTAGGTGTTGAGAATTGAATGCTTGCTACTTCTATATCCATTATAAATGTTCTTACTTTTATCAGTATGAAATGAAATTAAACTTATTTCAGTATGCAGGTGCTTTGACTTTTGGGTTAAATTTATCCCTTGGTTATTTTTGTAACTATGAGTTCTCATTCTATTATAACAGTTACTGACCAAGAGATGGGCAGTCTCTTTCTGCCACATACTCCCTGCTCTAGCTATCTAGCTACTACATGAGAAGCCTAAAAGTAATGGGCCTTGACCAGTCATGGATTAGAACCTCAAAAGGAATTTCCGAATTAATCTCTCTCCCTCTCCTTTCTCTGTCTGTATGATCCCCAAGCTGGCATCGAACTTTTATGAGTCCTCTTCTTCCTTCAGCCTTCAAGTTTGAATTACCATACCTCACTAAACATTTCTGTCCCTTTAAATTTTCTTAAATTTGTGTGTGTGTGTGTGTGTGTGTGTGTGTGTGTGAGAGAGAGAGAGAGAGAGAGAGAGAGCACGCTCTCATGCTCCTGTGTGCATGCCTTGTATATGCAGCTGCTCTCAGAGGCTGGAGTTAAAGGCTTCCCAGTGTGGCTTCTAGGAACTAGATTTGGGCTCCCTAGAAGAGCACAAAGTGCTTTTAACCACTGAGTCATCTCCCTAGCCCATCTTTTCTCTTTATAATTTATCTCATGTATTTTGTGTTAGTGTTATAGAGCTGTCTAACAAACTAATATATCTCCCTATCATTTTTTTAATCATTTGGAGATTTTCCTGGTTCTTGATTCAACAAATGATTTTCTAATGAAGCCTTGACATTTTGTTTATGTTTGAACCATATTTATGCTGGGAATTTAGCTTCTTTCCTGTGTTGGCTGTGTCACAGAAAAGGAGAAGATAAATGCAGAGTACTGCTAGTTTGTGACAGTCCAGGTTACCCTCTTGACTCCCTTCCACATCTGAGGAAGACCTACTGAGTAAGAATGAAGGTTGTAAGCCGGGCGGTGGTGGCGCACGCCTTTAATCCCAGCAATTGGGAGGCAGAGGCAGGAGGATTTCTGAGTTCGAGGCCAGCCTGGTCTACAAAGTGAGTTCCAGGACAGCCAGGGCTACACAGAGAAACCCTGTCTCGAAAAACCAAAAAAAAAAAAAAAAAAAAAAAAGAATGAAGGTTGTAGGCCCTCACAGAGGATACATCAATACTTTCCTAGCCTATACAACAGCTTCCCACTCTCCTTTCTATAGATTCTAATTGGCACCACAAGGGAAGCTGCTGCTTTCCTTCTTGGCAGTATTCAAAGTCCTGACTCTTTGCCAGGCCTCTTAGGATACCACTTGGTGTGAGGAGTGGAATGTGTTGTTATAACCTTGTGTGGGTAGAAGTGTAAGCTCCCTGCTAGAGTGTTTCTGTGGCATTTGGCTAGAGTAGAATGCCATTTAAAACTATGCCTTGCGAGGCAACCCTTTTCTGATCTTTTGGCTAAAGAGAACGGACTTTCCCTGGACCTTTCTCCCTTTGTCTATAATCATTAGCAAGTCCAAATAGATGCCTTCTTAACTCGAACTCTAGAATAGATAACATGAAGAGAAACCCCAAGTAATCTACATTATTACATTTCTTAGGCTCCAAGATTGCTAAATAGTCTACTTTCTCTCCATTTATCACAGTATTCTTATTTTTGTCTTATTAGTGTCAAAAGATTTTAGTTGTCATTTCTGGGGGGAATAATAAAAGGTGTGTGTAATCCACCTTCTCAAAAGCAAAAAGGTGCACATGTACACACACACACACACACACACACACTTACACACACACACACTTACACATGGCCCATGAAGACCAGAACATGATGTTGGATCCTGTGGAGCTAAAACATTACAGGCAGTTGTAAGCCGCCTACTGTGGGTACTAAATACCAAACTCTAGAAGGACAGCACATGTTCTTAGCCACTGAGCCAATTCTCTTGCTCCCTGGACTTCTTTTTAAAATAATTAATTAATTAAAACAATATAGATTGGCATAATTTGAGAGTGTCCACCCAAAGTTCATGAGTTGGAACCTAATGATCCCATATGACAGTGCTGAGGATTGGAGCCTATATGAGAGATAGTTGGGTCTTGGAGCCAAAGACCTCATGAATGGGTAATATCCTTTCTATATAAGTTCTCAGTCTTGTGGCTAAAATAAGAGTGGAATATATAAGACAAGCCCACCCCTTGCATTCTCTCTCTTCTCTGTGCATTTGATTCCCCTTCTTCTTGCCTCCATAAGTTGAAACAATATAGGGCCTCACCTGAATCCCAGAAGACTCCAGTACCAGGCTCTTAGATGACCCATCCTTTAGAACTATGAAATACAGTAGACCTCTACTCTTTACAGATCAGGTGCTCCGTTACAACAACCTAAGATAGACATGGAGCAAAGTAAAAAAGAAATTATCTCTAAGAAAACTGAAGCTCAGTGGTAGAATGTTTACCGAGTATGCATGAGGAACTAGATTCCATCCCCAACATTGCAAGAAAAGAAAAAGATTATTGCCCTATCCAGAACCTGCAAAAACAGAGCCCAAGATTAAAAACATGAAATGTACATTTCTATCAGTCATGCCCTTTCCACCAAGATATTCTAATATACTCTAATCTTTGAGGATTCCTCATCTAAGTCATTAATAAAATTGTCAAGAGTGAAGATTTGTAACAGGACTTGAGGTTACCCCTTGGGAGCTTGTCATCATTAACCAGAGCCATCTGGGCAGACTTGAGCAACCAGCTACTAACTCCACCCCTAATTATCCTCACAACCAGTCCCTGTTGTACTGTTTTGCACACATAAAAGGATGAACGTCCTCAGGTAGTGTTCAGCAAATGTCACTCTAGCAAACCTATGACAGATAATGAAACTAGTCTGACAACATTTCTTCCCAGGGAGTCACAGTGTACATAAGCCATTTTATTAGACTATCTCCTGAAACTGTCAAGTATATTGATCTAACCATTAACACTTCCACTCTCCTTTCCATTTTAAAATCTATAATCCAACTTGTATGCCCTTGGCCTTTTAGAGCTTCTCCTAATCTCTAAACTAATGAAATAAAATTATGTCCAATAGTAGTCTAGCTGTC
Organism: Tokudaia tokunoshimensis; assembly: GCA_036184795.1. Classification (NCBI taxonomy): domain Eukaryota; kingdom Metazoa; phylum Chordata; class Mammalia; order Rodentia; family Muridae; genus Tokudaia; species Tokudaia tokunoshimensis. The sequence goes on from BTHU01000023.1 coordinate 105,511,996, forward strand.
TCATTTGCTTCTCAATGTTTTGAGCGATGGAATTTGTACAGACTATAGACTTACATCTGCTTTAAGCAATGAGATACTTTTTGGATAAGCATTTTACCTATCTTGGACTTTCCTTCCTATTATTGTCTGACCTAGACTCTCACTAGTCAACTTGTGGTTAATAACGACCACCAGCAGCAGGGGCAGCAGCAACAGTGTCCCTCGGAACTTATTAAAGATGCATCTTCAGACCCACCAAATCCCAATGTATGGCACATACATGTTAAGTTTACATAAACACTGACCCAGGTTTTTTTTGGGGGGGGGGGCTTTTTTTGAGACAGGGTTTCTCTGTGTAGCCCTGGATGTCCTGGAACTCACTCTGTAGACCAGACTGGTCTCGAACTCAGAAATCCACCTGCCTCTGCCTCCCAAGTGCTGGGATTAAAGGCGTGTGCCACTACTGCCCGGCCACTGACCCAGGTGTTTTAGGATAAGATTTTCTTCTTGGCAGAAAATATACGAAGAAAGTGGAATCAGAGGGAGGGGGTTCTGCACTTTTATCAACCATAATTATGCTATAGTCAGTCTCTTTCAAGACACCTTTTAATTTATTGAAATTAAAATGTAATCGCAGCTGGGCAGGGGTGGTACATACCTTTAATCCCAGAACTCAGGGTGCAGAGGCAGGCAGATCTCTCTGTGAGTTCAAGGCCAACCTCGTCTACAGAGTGAGTTCCAGGAGAACCAAGGTTGTTACACATGGAAACCCTGTCTCAAAATACCGAAAAGAAAAAAAAAAGCAAACACATTATTTTCCCTTCCCGGCTCTGATACAGGTTCACACTGTTTACACAGGCATTCTGAATTTGTTACTTGTCTTTGAGGATCCTTTCCAACTTTAACCTGCTGCAAGGGTAACTGGTTCTACTAGGTCAAGAATCAATATGTTGGGGGCTGGAGAGTTGACTCAGCCATTAAGAGCACCGACTGCTCTTCCGAAGATCCTGAGTTCAAATCCCAGCAACCACATGGTGGCTCACAACCATCTGTAATGGAATCCAATGCCCTCTTCTGGTATGTCTGAAGACAGTGACAATCTTTTTAAAAATTTTTTGTTGGTTTATTTTTTTATTGGATATTTTATTTATTTACATTTCAAATGCTATCCCCTTTCCCAATTCCCCCCACCACATAAACTCCCTATTCCACCCCTCTCCTGCTTCTATGAGGGTGTGCCCCCACTCACCCACCCACCCACTCCTTCCTCCCCACCCTCGCATTCCTCTACACTGGGGCATCTAGCCTTCACGGGACCAAGGGCCTCTTCTCCCATTGATGCCCCACAAAGCTACCCTCTGCTACATATGTGGCTGGAGCCATGGGTCCCTCCATGTGTATACCTTGGTTGGTGATTTAGACCCTGGGAGCTCTGGTTGGTTGATATTGTTGTTCTTCCTATGGGGTTAGAAACCCCTTCAGCTCCTTCAGTCCTTTCTCTAACTCCTCCATTGGGAATCCTGTGATCAGTTTGGCTGCAAGCATCTGCTTCTGTGTATGTCAGGCTCTGGCAGAGCCTCTCAGGAGACAGCTATATCAGGCTCCTGTCAGCAAGCACTTGTGGGCATCCACAATAGTGCCTGTATTTGGTGACTGTATATAGGATGGATCCCCGGGTGGGGCAGTCTCTGGATAGCCTTTCCTTCAGTCTCTACTCCACATTTTGTCTCCGTATTTGCTCCTTTGAGTGTTTTGTTCCCCCTTCTAAGAAGGACCAAAGGACTCATACTTTGGACTTCCTTCTTCTTGAGCTTCGTGTGGTCTGTGAATTGTATCTTGGGTATTCCAAGGTTTTGGATTAATATCCCCTTATCAGTGAGTGCATGCCATGTGTGCTCTTTTGTGATTGGGTTACTTCACTCAGGATGATATTTTCCATTTGCCTAAGAATTTCATGAAGTCATTTATTTAAAGATTTATTTTTTATATGTAAGTACACTGTAGCTGTCTTCAGACACATCAGAAGAGGGCATTAGGTCTCATTATGAACGGTTGTGAGTCACCATGTGGTTGCTGGGATTTGAACTCAGGACCTCTGGAAGAGCAGTCAGTGCTCTTAACTGCTGAGTCATCTCTCCAGCCTGAAGTCATTCTTTTTAATAGCTGAGTAATATTCCATTGTGTAAATGTACCACATTTTCTGTATCCATTCCTCTGTTGAAAGGCATCTGGGTTCTTTCCAGCTTCTGGCTATTACAAATAAAGCTGCTATGAACATAGTGGAGCTTGTGTCCTTATTACATGTTGGAACATCTTCTGGGTATATGCCCAGGAGTAGTATAGCTGGGCCCTCAGGTAGTGCTATGTCCAATTTTTTGAGGAACCACCAGACTGATTTCCAGAGTGGTTGTACCAGCCTGCAATTCCACCAGCAGTGGAGGAGTGTTCCTCTTTCTCCACATCCTCGCCAACAACTGCTCTCACCTGAGTTTTTGATCTTAGCCATTCTGACTGGTGAGAGATGGAATCTCAGGGTCATTTCTTTTTTTTTTCTTTTTTTATGGTTACAATAGACATTTATTTAAAGTGAGACACAGGTAGAACAAATACTTCTTAAGTTGTGATTCGGGTTGAAGTAACTTTGTAAAAATATGGTGAGACCAGGCATACCCATAGATCTTAACTACAAGATCATTTCTTCGCCCACTCTTTCTCCCTCCTTTCTTTCCCAAATAACCTCTTTCAGATAGGGTTTGAGGTAGAATTTGTCCTCCTCGTATTTTGTCCACTGATTCTTAGGCAAGATCTGATGCCTCATAGTCAGGTCCAGGGCTCTCTTAATTTGAAACATTCTGCCATTATAAAGGTTCTCAGGAAGCCTTCTTACAGCTTCTTTTACATCTTCAGTTTCATGTATCATATCATCTCACATTAACCCCAGTTTATTGAATCCTGCAGCATTATAATACCACTTTCAAAAACCATCTAGCCACTTGCTTGATGCTGCAACAGCAGGTCTGCTCGCCATTTTGACCTAAGAATCCTCAGGATCATTTCTTTATTAGATATTTTTTTTTTTTTTTGGTTTTTCAAGACAGGGTTTCTCTGTGTAGCCTTGGCTGTCCTGGAACTCACTTTGTAGACCAGGCTGGCCTCAAACTCAGAAATCCTCCTGCCTCTGCCTCCCAAGTGCTGGGATTAAAGGCGTGCGCCACCACCGCCCGGCGGATCATTTCTTTAGTTGCTTCTCAACCATTCAAGTTTCCTCAGTTGAGAATTCTTTGTTTAGCTCTGTACCCCATTTTTAATAGGGTTATTTGATTGTCTGGAGTCTAATTTCTTTTTTTGTTTGTTTGTTTGTTTGTTTTTTCAAGACGGGTTTTCTCTGTATAGCCCTGGCTGTCCTGGAACTCACTCTGTAGACCAGGCTGGACTCAAACTCAGAAATCCACCTGCCTCTGCCTTCAAAGTGCTGGGATTAAAGGCATGTGCCACCACTGCCTGGCTGGAGTCTAATTTCTTGAGTTCTTTGTATATATTGGATATAAGCCCTCTATCACATGTAGAGTTAGTAAAGATCTTTCCCAATCTGTTGGTTGTCGTTTTGTCCTATTGACAGTGTCCTTTGCCTTACAGAAGCTTTGTAATTTTATAAGGTCCCATTTGCCAATTCTTGATCTTACAGCATAAGCCATTGGTCTTTTGTTCAGGAACTTTTCCTCTGTGCCCATGTGCTCAAGGCACTTCCCCTCTTTCTATTCTATTAGTTTCAGTGTATCTGGCTTTATGTGGAGGTCCTTGATCCACTTAGACTTGAGCAATCATTAAAAAGTCAAGAGAGGGGGCTGGAGAGATGGCTAAAAGGTTAAGAGCACTGACTGCTCTTCCAGGTCCTGAGTTCAATTCCCGACAACCACATGGTGGTTCACAACCATCTGTAATGAAATCCAGTGCCCTCTTCTGGTGTGTCTGAGGACAGCTATAGTGTACTCATATATACAAAATAAATAAATAAATCTTTTAAAAAAATAAAAAGTCAAGAGAGAAGACCTGAGGTTTGAGATACAAACAGTAACCCAGTGTGCAACTTTTCACAAACTAGAGTTATCTGGGAGGCAAGAAACTCAACTGAACAAAATGTCCCTACCAGATTGGCCTATAGGTAAGTCTGCAGTGAATCTTCTTAATTAATTATTGATGTGAAAGGGTCTAGCCCATTGTGGGTAGTTCCACCCCGGGCCTATGGCCTTGGGTTCTATAAGAAAGCAGACTGAGCAAGCCAAGTTGAGCAAGCAGCACCCCTCCATGGCCTCTGCATCAGCTCCTGCCTCCAGGTTCCTGCCCTGCTTGAGTTACTGCCCTGACTCCTTCAGTAATGGAGTATGACTTGAGAGCTGTAGGCTAAAATAAGCCCTTTCCTCCCCAAGTTGTTTATGGCTATGTTGTTTTACAGCGATCAAAACCCTATCTAAAATACCCAATAGAATAAAAATTCCTGAAATGACAGATACATAGAAGGGAGACTTATAAAAATGTCAGCACATTCAAAGCTAGTCTTTGCAAATGATTGGAAGACATAAATAATACAATGATAAAGACATTTTATTATCTACAAAAAAAGATAATTTAAAATGCTGAGAAAAGAAACTCCCCCCAAAAAGTCATTATATATATATATATAGAGAGAGAGAGAATATAAATATATATTCTATATATAATATATAAATATTATATTTATATAATTTATAATTTATATAAATTTATTTTATTATTTTTATTATTATTTATTATTTTTATTTTTTATTATTATTTTATTATGTTTATTTTTATTTTATTTTTTTTAAAGATTTATTTATTTATTATATGTAAGTACACTATAGCTGTCTTCAGACACCAGAAGAGGGCATCAGATCTCCTTACGGATGGTTGTGAGCCACCATGTGGGTGCCGGGATTTGAACTCATGACCTTTGGAAGAGCAATCAGTGCTCTTACCCGCTGAGCCATCTCTCCAGCCCCTTTATTTTATTTTATAATTATAAAATTTATATAATTTATATAATATAATATTATGTTTATATAATATATAAATATATTCATATATTATATAAATATATTTATATATTATATAAATATATATTCATATATATTCTCATGTCCCACTATATATACATATATATATATATATATATAGTGGGACATGAGAAGCTGGGACTGTAGCCTATCAATAGTATGTGTAGCATTTGTGTGGCCGTAGATTCCATTGCTATCACCAAAACAAAATTGAATGTAATATGAACAAGTAGAGCATAAGAAAAGAGAAAGCAGTTGAACTTGAAGGGAGTAGGATTCCCCTGCAAGTGGCCCAGGTACGTGAAGATAATAGGATTACGTCTTCTCCAGTGGTCAAATGACACACTCTGATTGTGAATGAAACAAAAATGTACACAATGATGAGTGCAATGTCATGTTTGCTGGCTTTCAATGTGCACCTATAAATAAAGTGTGAAATATGAATACAGTTATAGCATGAGCCGTAAATATAAAAGTGATAGAAACCTCAGCAGCATATAAATGAACCAAATAACTGGCAGGACTTGGGAGTTATTTCTAGACTCTGAAGCATAGAGAATATATATTAGTAGTATGTCCTCCAAGCTCCGGTGGAAGGCCACACATGCATGAATATGTGGGTAGTAGACTTGAGGGGGGAAAGAGAGGACACAAAGTTGAGTGGGTAGGGAAGAGGTGTGGATGGGGGGAGAGTGGGGTGAATGGATGAATATGGTCAAAACTCACTGTACAAAGTTCTCATCTAACTAATTTTAAAAGTATAAATGAAAATGTAAGTGTATTATAAAATAGCGTAAAGGTAAACAATGAGCTTTTAAAAAGAAAGGGGGATATAAATCCCTTATCTGGCATAAAGAGGAGTCAGTACTGCTGGTAGCTAATGCATCAATATTTTGAAATAAAAGTGCTTTGCTAAAAATTATGGAACTAACCCCCTGGCAATGTGCAGAGACACCTTGGAGGAGGTGGCGTTCTTAGCAGTGAGGGGTAGAGAAGCTGACAGTTCTTTGTTCATCCTAGCTTGATGCATAGCTTTGTGGCCACAGCCATCTTATGCCCAGGACACATAAAAATCAAATCAAATCAAATCCAGGCAGCGCAGCAAGGGAAAAGGAAGACAGAGACCTGCAGACCAGTCACCCTGCCACCCACAGACATGCCATCCTGCGCATGGCACAGACGGGCCATAGACATTTGTTTGCTGCCAAGCCTATGCCATGCCACACCACCAGCCTGTAGCAGGAGCCACCACAATGTGTGAGTATGTGATGTCAGATGGGAGAGAAAGAGAAGTGGAGCAGCTTGAGTAGTATGACGAGAGATGGACCTGGAGACTCGCGTGTGGAAAGGAATAGCCTGTTGTGGGTGGCCAGCCCTGCCATCTGGAGCCATGATGAGGTCCCTGCCCGAGCTGCCACTGAGGACCATGTCTGAGCCTGCAGCGAAGCAGTGGCAGGGGTTGATGAGGGTGTTGTGGTTCATATTACCACTAGAGAACGTGGAGATGGCCATTATGACAGCCATTGGAGACCATGTGGCTATCCAGGGGCTCTGCATAACTGGTTCTGACCCTCACTCTGGGCATTGCTCTAGAGAGCTGACCCCATCTCACCCCAGCAGCAGTACCAGAGAGAGCAAGCAGTGTGCCTTGCTCAGGCAGCATGGTGGAGCTGGCTCTGGTGGTGCGGGCAGAGGTAAACGGGCCCCAAGGGTGTGAGCGTGGGACAGCAAACCCTGCTACTCATCTGCTGAGAAGTGGCGTAGGTGCAGGGGTGATGCTTTCCCCTCTTGTCCCTCACCACCTGCTATAGTTGGGAGAGTTGCTCCCATCCCTGGTCATGAGAGCAGGAAAGAGGACCCTACACCTTCCCTGAGCAGTACAGTAGGGCTGGCCCCGGTGGAAGGGATGCAGGTGAGCCAGCCCCAAAGGACAGAGCAGGAGAGCTGATCCCACTATTCATCTGTCTTGAGTTGGTGTGGCGCAAGGGTGATGCTCTCCCCCTCCCTAACACCACCTGCAATAGCCCAAAGAGCTGGCCCTGGAGTCAGGACAGCTGGAGAGCTAGCCCTTTCCCATCATTGGCTGTAGGACTCGGGAGAACAGGACCTGCATCTTGCCTGGGCAACACAGTGGAGCTGGCCTTGATGGCAAAGGCATGGGTGAGCCAGCCACAAAGGTATGAGAGTGGGAGGGCTGAGCCAGCCCTTCATAAGCTGCAGCACTTGGGAGAGTAGGCCCTGAGCCTTGACTGGGCAGCCCAGAGGCCTGGGTGTGGATAAACTGGCCCCTGAGGGCATGAGGGCACGAGAACTGAACCTGTCTCCTGCCACTGGTGGCCTAGCCAGAGCAGTGGAGCTCTCTAGAGCTTGCCCTGGAGGTGCAGATAAGGGAGAGCCCATAGCCTAACCAGCTCACCTACCACCCAGGCCCAGAGCCAGAGCCCACCCCAAAATCTCTATCATCTGCTAATGGTTGGGATGCAGGAAAGGGCCGATCCTACTGTTCCAAACTACAAGATCTCCATGACACAGGACAACAACAGGATAACTTGGAGGAATCCCAATGAGGATCATCTTTGTTAGGGTTTTACTGCTGAACACAGACACCATAAGCAAGGCAACTCTTATAAAGGACAACATTTAATTGGGCTTGGTTAACAGACAGGTTCTGAGGTTCAGTCCATTATCATCAAGGTAGAATCATGGCAGCATCCAGGCAGACCTGCAGTTGGACGGGTGGAGATCTTTAAATCTTCATCCAAAGGAAGCCAGGAGCAGACTGGCTCCCATGTGGTTAGGAGTAGGGTCTCAAAGTCCACCCCCACAGTGACACACTTCCTCCAACAAGGTCACACCTCCTAATAATACCACTCCCTGGCCCAAGCATATTCAAACCACCACAAGAATGTAAAATTGATGGTGTCACAGAAACCAAAGATCTCAAACCAGACCAAGGACTCGTTGCAATGAACATTTGCAAGTGAAGATGTGTGGACAGAGGGGTGTATACTGTGGGACGCACTGTGACACACTACAGCTTCCACAATGAGATGTTTTCTATGATTTGTTGTTTGTGTGAGTGTGTGTGTGATTTATTTTAGGAGGGAGGTTGCAAGGGCAAAGGGCGGGTAAGCAGAACTGGGGTATATGATATGAAACAAAGAATCAATGAAAAGTTTTAAAAAAATGAAGCAAATCTTAAACAATTGGAGAAATTATGGAAATAACCCACCAAATGTGATCAGCAAGAATTAAAACAGGTCAGGCTGGAGAGATGGCTCAGCGGTTAAGAGCATTGATTGCTCTTCCAGAGGTCCTGAGTTCAAATCTCAGCAACCACATGGTGGCTCACAACCATCCGTAATGAGATCTGACGCCCTCTTCTGGTGTGTCTGAAGACAGCTATAGTGTACTTACATGTAATTAAATAAATAAATCTTTAAAAGAAAAAGAATTAAAACAGGTCATGTGAATGAACTATGTAAGAAACAGATAAGTTTGCCTTTTCATACTGTCACATTTTATTGAATAAATTCACAAAGTATGACAACTCATTGTCAGCAATGTGCCAGATACTCTCACTTTCTTTAGCAGGACTAACCAAAGCAAACACAGGCCTTTTGATGGCAATATCAATTTCCTAATGTTAACTCTCATAGCACACAGTACACATTGTGTATGTGTGTTTTACAAAATGGATGTAAAGGGTTAAAGAGGCAAAGAGTTTCAAAAAGGCCTGAGAGAAAATCTGATAGGGATTTAAGTTCTGAAAAGGTTTCGTTAGAGAAGTTGAGGTTATTGATAGAGTCAAGCTAAAATTTGCCAAAATTCACCCAAGAAAAAACAAAGCAGACTTATGATTATTAACAAAATTGGTTAAATATATCAACCAGTAGGACTGGTGAGATGGCTCAGCAGGTAAAGGTGCTTGTAACCAAGACTGATGACTTGAGGTCAATCCTCCGGATACACATGGTGGAAGCAGAGAACTCACTCCCCCAAGTTGTCCTCTGACCGCCACGCTTATGCCGTGGCACATGTAGAGAGATGATATTTGAATAGGCCAATCTGAAGCCCCTGGGGTCAGTCACAAGCATCGTGACTGTCAGGCCTTGATGCACACACCAAGGTTAGTTGAGAGGTGGATGGGGCCTGTTGCTGTCACAGTACTGTGTGTTCACCTCCTTATGGAGTCTAGATGAGGAGTTAACACTCTTTCCTTCTTCGGCCTGGTCCTTTAAAATGGTTTTAATATGCACAATGTACAATGATACATTTATAGGGTAGCATCCTTCATAACCTCGGGAATAAGTCATTTATCAGTCTGTGCTGCATAGGTAGAATCAGAGAGATGGTACTGTTCACACGTCCACTCAGTTACAGAGTCATTGTTCATCCTCAAAACTGCTTATAAAATGGGGTCTCTCAGGTCAAGACACCACAGTCTGGTAAAACACTGTTTACTTAGGGGTATACTTAGACCCTGATCTCAAGGGTCAAGAGTTTCTTTTTTTTAAGTTTTATTTATTTACTTATTTTATGCATATATGTACACCACCATAGCTCTCTTCAGACACCCCAGAAGAGGGTATCATTCCCCATTACAGATAGTTGTGAGCCACCACATGGTTGCTGGAAATTGAACTCAGGTCCTCTGGAACAGCTGTTGGTGTTCTTAACCGCTGAGTCATCTCTCTGGGTCAAGAGTTTCGAGAGTATCAGATGATCCTCTTGCCTTGTGACTATTTCATCTAGTCATTCACTCTTTCCACAATCTCTTAAAGTATGTCTACTTGCCACCACCTCAGGCATGATTCCAAGCACAGGGATAAGAGACGAAAAATGCAAAGAATGTTCCTGCCCCTTAAGAAACCACATTCTAGTGGAGGAATGTAGAATATAAACTTGAAATCTCTTCCTCAAAGAGATAGCATAAATAATATTGTGTGCAAAGATGTTTATAAGACAAGATAAATAATAGCCTTGAGGGATGAAGAAATCTCTATGAGCTAAAATATTTTTTAGAAAAGCTATAGACACATGATCTCTTTCTTCCTAGGAGTCTCCATAGCTGTTATGCAAATCGACCTAGCTCTCCCCAGCAACCAACTCAACAAACCAAGAGACGACTACCGGGATAGGAAGCCACAATCAGACCACAAACAGTCTTGCAACACCCTGAGCCCAGAGCAATGATGGCCTGCTGCCTTAGAGTCATCAGAGGACCTTGTTTCTAAACAAGGAAGACCTGCTCCAAAGTGATTTGCTGGGGAAAACTCAGAAGGTACTTCCTTTCTCCAATATGCTCATAACCTGTGTCCCATAGCATGGCAAAGGAACCCAGGCTTATTGTCAAAGGCTTCTCTAGTACAACACAATGGAGAGAGAGGTCTTTCACATAGACACAACTGCCTACTGCTTCCTGAGAGCAAAGCTGAGACTAAGCCCTGTTATTGTAACTTGCTACCAAGACTCCGTTTGTTTTTGTCTTTTGTTTGGGTAGTTTTCTTTGTTGCTTTGTTGGGTCTTGTTTTGTTGAGACGGGTCTCACTCTAGCCCAAGCTAGCCTGAAATTCAGTATGTAGGTCTGGCTAGCCTGGAAATCACAATGATTCCCCAGCCTCCGCCCCTTGAGTGGGAGCACTGGGGGTTTCCAGATGGAAAGCACCACACCTGTTCCTAATACTGTCTTTTAAAATCTTAAAAGGAATGACCTCAGGTGACATCTAAATATTGGGGGCTACATTATGATGAGCTACCACAAGGGTTTCTTTCTGTTCTTCCTCTGCAAGTTCCAGAAAGCATTTCTACGTTAAACCTGAACAAACGTCAGCGTTCCTCACAGGAAAGGTCTAAAGCTCCAAGATGAATGTTATAATTAAAAGAATCCTGGCTCCAAATGGCAAGAAACTGCATGTCATAATACTGAGTGTTGATGGGCATCTGTTTTAAAAACAAACAAGTAGTTATCCGGATAGCCATTCCCATTTTGCTGAAGGTCTACTATGGATGATACTATGCGTGCATAGTGATTTGAAATAATATAGTAATCTTTTTTGGAATTCTTTATAGATGTTAAAAGAGAACAGTCCACTATTTCAGGCTTTAAAATTCCTTCCTTTCAAAGCCCAATGTTGACTTACAAAGCCTTTATTCTACAGACAATGTTTATCTTAACGGGAATACATATTCTCACACATATTTCTTAAATGTAAAAAGATCTTTTATGTTATGGCAAGTCACTCTCCCTCATGTTTTCTTATCCTTGATAGCAAAAAAAAATGTAGTGTACTTGTATATATTATATATAAATAAAATGTAAGTAAATGTAACCACAGAATCTGTGTGTTTTCAATTTGAAAAGCCACTTTCATTTTAACAGATATTTGAAGAATATTTGTGGATGCTAATTATGTTTGAAAACGGAGTGTCCTCTACAGGCTTGCTCAACACCTGGTGCTGCTGTGTAGAGAGGTGGTTGGAATTTGAGGAAGTTGGGTCGAAGGATGCAGGTCACAGCGGTTGTGAGGGGGGCTTTGAAGGGCATGTTGTCTCTGCCACTTTTATAGCTCTGTTTCCTCTGCCGTACGATGGGATTCTGCTAGGCTCTGCCATGTGCTCCCCAGCATGTTGTCCTGCCCCATCAGAGCCCAGAAGCAGTGGAGCCAAGTGTTCACTTACGGAAATTTCTGAAAACATGAGTCAAAGTAAAACCTTCCTCCTTTAAGTTAATTCTCCCAGGCCTTTGTCTCAGCTGTGAAATACTGATGGCGTACTCAGTGTCCGGTAGCACACAGACGCTTGGGCTACGTTAAGGCAGCACAACATGGTAGTACATGCTTGTCATCCTATGATTCAGATGACTGAATCAGGAAAACTGGAAGTTCAAGACCAGTCTGAGTTACATAATGCAAACCCTTTCCACAAAGCAAGCACACAGTGGTTAAGATGCTCAGTACGCTACCCCATTGGACTCCAATCACCAAGCATCCCTAGAAGACAGTGCTTACATTCCTCACCAGCTCTCTCCCAACTAGTCATCACATGCTAATTATGGAAGTCAAACACTTCTCTCTTACTTCAGCTGTGCCACTTTCAGCCCCCCTTTGATTTTTCCTTTTCTAGTTTATTTTTTGAGGGTTATTTTTTTCTGAAAGTCAAAAAATTAATAAGGTCCCTTCTCAAGGTTATATAAGTATTAATAATAGCTTAGTGAGTGACTGAGTTTATCGAGGTTACTTATATGAGTACTGATAATGAATCACAAAGAGCATGGATAACTCAAAGGTCTCTCCATTTCACTCTTCAGAGATATTAATAACATCTCCACAGAGATGGAGATTTTATCATGTCTGACCAGAGACCCCAACTTTTGTAAAACTTCTAAAGAACGTACTTCCAAATCCATGTGTGCCCAGCCCACCACAGGCTAACAGAAAAGCAGCCAGGCAAAACACGCAAACCAGGTTTTTCAGGAGTCTACTGCTTATCACCGTCTAATTCTGACTAAGCCTTTATCAGTTGCTTGCCTTATTGCTTCAACAAAATATCTGATAAACGTAACTTAAGGAAGGAAGAGTTTACTTGGCCTCAAAGTTTGAGGGTCTATATAGTCTATCATGGCAGGGAAGTTGTGGTGGTAGTAGTTTGAGATAGCAGTTCATACTGCATCTACAAGCAGAGAGTGATTAATGCTTCTCTCTCTCTCTCTCTCTCTCTCTCTCTCTCTCTCTCTCTCTTTCTTATGCAATCCTGGACAATAGCCAATAGACTGGATCCGCCTACATTTAGGATGGGTCTTCCCACCTCAGCCTAATCTAGAAAGTCCCTTGCAGACATTCCCAGGGGCCTGTATACATGGTGATTCTAAATGCCATCAGGCTGACCATCTTAACCACCAGAAGGGCTATATATTTCCAAGATGCTCGTGGCACTCTGCACAGATTCTTAAACTGTGGGTCACAGCTTCCTATGGGGTCACTTAGCTGAATATGGGGCTTCTGAAAAGATGGACAACAGTAGAAGTTTTCTGTACACTCAACAACCAAAAACTTAATTTCAAATCAAATGTCTAATGACTCCAAGGTGTTTCTGGCGACTCTCCCTGGTGTCATGCCGAAGATTTTACTGCAGACTTAATTATGAACACATACTATGTGCTGTGTGCCACCACACCATGCAGTGCCAACAGATGCTGCCTCAAACCCCTCGGCTCAGATTTGAGACAACAAAATGATATGAATCACAGTGGTTTTTACTGTATGTGCAAAGTTTTCTGCTCTTGTAAAAATATGTTCAATTCTAAAAAACAATGACTTTTCACATTTTCCTACAAAATCCCCTCAACATGTAAATACCAAATAAGTATATCTTTGGATTTCATTATTTTACTATGCTTTTAAAAATCACCATCTTGAGTTGCTACACTCTCATTAAATGGATTTGGGGTTAGCATTAGGGCAGAATTTCCAACAAATCCTGAAAGTGATCCTACATATACTTTATCATCTTGTACTAAGTACTCACGCAAAGGGGTGTTTTCAGCACTGATATAAAATGGATCTATTAGGGCTGGGGGTGTGACTCAACTGGTAGAGTATTTGCCTAGCATGCACAAACCCCTGGGTTCAATCTCAAGTACCACAAACTGTTCGTGGTACGCACATCTGTGATCCCAGAACTCAGTGTGGAAAGCACAAGAATTAAGAGTTCAAGGTCATATTTCACTATATCCTAGATCAGGGGTACTTAAAGATTTTTTCCTTTAATTTTGTTTTCCCTTTTCTATTTTATTTTTTGAGGGTTATTTTTTTCTGAAAGTCAAAAATTAATAAGGTCCCTTCTCAAGGTTATATAAGCATTAATAATAACTTAGAAGGTGAGTGAGTTTATCGAGGTTACTTATGTGAGTACTGGTAATGAATTACAAAAAGCATGGATAACTCAAAGACAGCTACATCACTGAAAACCATGTGAAAGCTACATCTCTGGAACTCCATGCTTGACTTTAAAGCAGCTTCTCTTGTCAGAATGTACACCCCCCGACCCCGCCAACTGTTACCACTTATGTAATATTGGGGAGGGGCTTAGTGAATCTCGGCACTTTCAGGGACTTCCTGAGCCTTGCAAGTTTCATTTACATTTTTGACCTTGTATGCTTCCCTTTCTTCCAGAGTGTGTGTGTGTGTGTGTTGGTACACACATATGTACACATGCATTTGAAGGCAAAAAGGCAACCTAAGTTGTTGTTCCTCAGGAACTGTCAACCTCATCTTTTTTGGTGACATATGTTTTCTCATTGGCCTGGAGACCACCAAGTAGGCCAAGCTGACTTAGCAGTAAGCCCCAGGGATCAGTGTGTCACTGCCTTCCCAGTGCTTAAATTATAAATGCACACCCAACTTTTTTTTACATGGATTGTAGGGATTGAACTCAGGTCCTCCTTACTAACTGGTCCAACTCCCTAGGCCACTTTATGAGTCTTATGACCCCTCCAAGGGAAAAGTTTCAATTAAGAGCAAATAGATGCACAACAGCAACTCCTGCTCTATACTGACAACTCTGCAGCAGTGCTCATATCTCAGGGGATATACTGAAGGCTGGATTTGAACTGTTTCTCCGTAGGTCTCTATTCCAAATCCTTGGTCACCAGCCCATGGCACTATTGAAAGATCATGGAACCTTTAAGAGGTAAGGCCTAGTGGAAGGAAATCAGAGCAGTGGAGGACGCCCATGGAAGAGATATTGGGACCTAAGCCTCTGTCTCTTTACTTCTTTAGTGTCATAAGGACAGCAGCCCACTCTACCACATACTCACACTATGATATACCGCACTACCAGCAGTACAAAGCAACAGGATGAACTGCTTGTGGACTGAAACCTCTGAGACTGAGCTAAATAAGCCACTTCCTTTCTTTTTCTTACTTTATTTTTTCCTCACTTTATTATTTTATTTTATTATTTTCGCAGGAACATATGTAGACCCAGCTAGCCTTGAATTCACTGTAGCTGAAGACAACCTTGAATTCCTGATTATTCTACTTCTAAACTCAGCTTTATCTGTCAGTTAACTTTTTTTTCAATGATAAATATTTTTTAAGATTTATTCATTTATTATATGTAAGTACTCAGATACTCCAGAAGAGGGAGTCAGATCTTGTTAGAGATGGTTGTGAGCCACCATGTGGTTGCTGAGATTTGAACTCAGTACCTTCAGAAGAGCAGTCAGTGCTCTTAACCACTGAGCCATCTCTCCAGCCCATGATAAATATTTTTATCAGATATTTTCTTTATTTACATTTCAAATGTTATCCCCTTTCCACATTTCCCCTCCAAAAAATCCCCAATCCCATCTCCCCTCCCCCTTCTCACTAACCCACCCACTCCCACTTCCCTGTCCTGGCATTCCCCTACACTGGGGCGTCGAGCTCTCAGGCCCAAGGGCCTCTCCTCCTATTGATGCCCAATAAGGCCATCCTCTGCTACATATGCGGCTGGAGCCATGGGTCCCTCCTTTTCACTAGCTGTGCACAGTGACATGAGCCTGCAATCCCAGTACTTGGGGAAGCAGAAGCAAAAGGATCACGAGGTCAAGACCAGCTAGGGCTGCATAACAAGACATTGTTTCAAAAAGGTTTACCAGGTTTTTTGTTCAGCCCATTCCCCACTGTACCATCCATCCAGATTCTCACATGCAATGAATAATTGTACCAACCAGACCTATAGGGTTCCAACAATAAAATGTTTCGTCACTGACTAAAAACATTCTAGGTTCCTAAGAACAGCCTAGGAAGCAAATACATTTGCCCAGAGTCTTGTCTGGCTCTCTCCATCTCCCTGCCCTCAATGCATATTTAGAGACTCTTCTTTTGAGCCAATCACATTCTTGGAGACTGTCCACCCTTTCCTCCCACCTCCCTGCTTTTCATGCTAACTACCTCATCTTTCACCATTCCTTACTAGACACAGCCCATTTCAATCCCAGCTCATATCTTCACCCTTAGCATCCAATGAGAACCTGGAAAATGAAAACAATGGGGAAATTTTGTAGGGCAAGCTGCTAACCCCAGTTCTGATCCCATATCACACCACTTAGCAGGCAGGGAGTGAAAAGCAGAAAAAGTAGGCCCAACCCTGAAGATAACCTTAGACTGATAACCTCAACATAAATTGCCAAAATGTGTTGAGAGCGACGTCTAATTCCCTTGCCAAAGACTATGTTCTCTTTACTTCACCTATGGATCCAATCAGCTGAGACAAAATCCAGTTGTTCTATATGTGGTCAGTTGTGAATGCCTGACTGAGTTTACTCGATATATAACAAAAAAAAAGTAAATTAAAAAACAAAAGTGGCATGTAGCAGATACAAGAGATGTAAGAGACAGTCAAACATCAAACCCAGCATTCAAAGATATCCAACAGAGATGCCTGGAGTAGCCCAATTGAGACAGCAAGCTAAAACATAACCACATCAAATCAGGGCCTTACAAACATCCTGCAGAAATCAACTCTGGCGGAAAGGTCCAGCTGGTGTCTCTGACTAAGAGGGTCCTGAGTGGAGCAGAGTGTCTCCCAGGGTGAGGCTTCCAAGTCAAAGAACCAACAGCAACAGAAATGTAACATTATCAAATTGGACACTTACAATCAGCTAGCAGAAGTCAACTAGGGAAGTCCCGATGAGACAGCTATGCTGGAGTTCCGGATGGAGAGTACTAGGCAAAGCAGACCATGGTCTCCACGGACAAGCATCCAGCTTCTCTTCCCCAGCTTAAGCTGTTTTATGTCTCAAAACAGTCAACAATACTAACCTCTGTTAGAAATCAAGGTCTCCTTCAGCTCTTCTCCAGGGCGCATGCGCTTGCTCCCTATAGCAGGTAGCTGGCTTTCCCCTTTCCCACTACAGAACCAATGGGCAGCCTGACTCAGGACAGATTTGGAGGACTCAGCATAAACATACCGGCCTGGGTCTAAGCTTCAGGAAGTGGCAAACCCTTCTTTCAGAGGCAACTTCTTGGTGAGCTCAAACAACACATGACAATTTATCAAGATAATGTACATTACATCTTTATTGTGGCCATCTTTGCCACAATTAAATAGAAATTTAGTGTGGCCTCTAAGGAAATTTGTATGGAGTTTCTTCAAAAAAAAAAACAAACAAACTAAAAATAGAGCTACCTTTTTAATATAGGTAGCCCATGCCGAGTCAGCTTATAATAGAAATACACGCACATTCTTGCTTATTGTGACACTATTCACAAGAGCCAAGTTATGAAATCAGCCAAGGAATCCATTAATAGAAGAGTACTAGTCGGCCATTAAGAAGAAAGAAATTAGGTTATTTTCAGGAAAAGGAATGACACTGATAACCATGTTAAACAAAATCCACCAGAAAAGGCCCAAAAGACAAATATTACATATTTTCTTTCATATGAAGAATCTGAGGCTGGGGTGGAGGTGTGGCAGTATATCTGAAAGCAGAGAGATGACTGTTGAAGATGAAGAAAGAGGAGAGGAAGAGGGATGGAGAGCGGGAGAGGGAAAAGGGAAAGTGAGAGGAAAAAGGGAAGAAAGGAAAGGGGAGAGGGAGAGGGAGAAGTGGAAGAGGAGGAGGAAGGGAGCAATGGGAGGGGGTGGGACGAGAGAAGGTAAAGGAGGAGTGAAAAATCAAAGTACAGAATATTTCTGCATAAGAATGCCGCAAGGAAACTCATCATGTTATACAAATGAACATCCACTGATAAAATAAAGAACATGAAAAACGCTGGGGAAATGACTCCTTTGCCTTGTAAGTGTTAGCTCAATCTTCAGGACCCATAAAAAACAAAAAAGCCAGGTCCTGGTATGTAATCCCCCACCCACCCACCCCCACACACACACCCACACACACACACCCACACCCCCACACAGGAGGGCAGAGACAAGCAGATTCCTTAGGAGTCTTCAGCCAGCCAGCCTACCCTACTTGGCAAGTTCCAGGACAGTGAGAGAGTCTGTCACACACAACACACACACACAGAGAGAGAGAGAGAGAGAGAGAGAGAGAGAGAGAGAGAGAGAGAGAGAGAAAGGTTTCTTCAAAGACTAAGGAAAAGTAACTAATTCATAGATGGCCGAGAGTTTTACAGAGATGGAACGGGGTTGGCTCCAACACAAAAGTCAGATCTTCTGCTTAAAACCAGGGAAACAATCTGGCCGGTTAGCTCAGTTGGTTAGAGTGTGGTGCTAATAACACCAAGGTTGTGGGTTCAACCCCTGTACGGGCCAGTGTAGAAAGTTTTTCTTTTTAAGTCTCTTAATCTCCGGTTGCTCAGAATCTAAAGTTAAAAAAAAAAACAAAAACAAAAAAAAAAAAAACAGGAAAACAAATTCAGGAGCCAAAGCAAACAATCCAGTCCCTGTCGTTGTCTTTCCTCTGGTCAGCACACAGAGCACTTTAGAAGCATGTGCATCAGGAGGGGATTCCTGGAAGAGCACTTTACAGTGCCTCTCTTCCACTGACAGAACTGTGACAAGGAAGGGCCCCATTCCACAGTTTAAAGACAAACCATGGTCACTCTACAGTCAATCCTTTGCATAATTATGTATCTGCCCTTAAGGAAACCCTAAAATCCTGAGAGCTTGGGCCCCTGAGTCAAATGATCCAGGTTCAAATCTAACCCACGTTGCATTAACTGAGCAAATGTGTATTCGTACAGTATTGGGCACCAGTGAAAGTCCTAAGAAATGATCCTATCCAAGTCCAGACTGCTGGATCAGTGACTTTAACTAGGGTTACTTACAGGAGCATGGTGAAGGGTTACTTCAGGCGCTTAGGGAACTTACAGGAAATGATACCACTGGAGAAAAAAAGGCCCAGGCCCCCTTCCCCTAGCAATTGTTAACTACTTATATATTCTAATGGAAGGGAGGGGCCTTGTGCATGTCTATGAGGCCTAGGGAGCATCCTGAGTGAACCGCTCCCAAATCCCATATATACTGCCTCAGGAGCTACTTGTATGCTGCCTCATGAGCCCTGCTCCCTACATACACACACACAAATCACACACACACACACACACACACACACACACACACACACACAGAGGCACACGCAGAAGGCCAAATCTTGTGTCTTATCTGGGTAATCATGGCTGCTGTGATGTCAAGGCAGCAGTGGCCTCATCACGCCCAGAAGACAACATCCCACAACTCTACAACTTACAATATGAACTACAAAAGAGCTTGTGATGATCTTGGAGAACCCCTGGGCTCTAGAACAGTTTTATGCCTCAATTTTAATTCATCTGTGGTCTTCTCCATAGCAACTGTTCATTAAATCTCAGTCACTATTGTTGTTCCACTATCTATTTCTCATGCTACAAAATGGAAAGGAAAACAAAGGGCGCACCGCTCCGAGTAATCATATGAGGTATATTGCCCGTCTGAGGTGGGGAAGCCAGGTATAGGCCTCTTATCCTCCACATAGCTTTAGACTGCACCCTCTCTCAAAATCCATGGTTAGCTCCCTCCCTCTTCTTCTTTTTTTTTTTAAATTTATATGAGTACACTGTAGCTGTCTTCAGACACACCAGAAGAGGGCATCAGATCCCATTACAGATGGTTGTGAGCCACCATGTGGTTGCTGGGATTTGAACTCAGGACCTCTGGAAGAGCAGTCAGTGCTCTTAACCACTGAGCCATCTCTCCAGCCCCCTGTTCTTAATCTGGGTATGACAGTAGGTACCTGTAGCCCTAACACTTGGGAAGTATAGGCAGAAGAGTTGGAAGGAAGGATGGAGGAGGAAAAGAAGAAAAGGGATGAGAAGAGTCAACTTTGAGCTATGCAACCGAGCTATACTGCTCAGTGAAAACATTAAAAGCAGATTCTTATGACTAATGTGGTCTCGTGTGTGTGTGTGTGTGTGTGTGTGTGTGTATGTGTGTGTTTGTATGTGTGAGAGATACACACACATGCCACATACTTGTAAATGAAGCCAAAATTTACAGAAGGATAAACAAGATAAATGGTAACTGTGATTACCTCTGAGAAATTGTTGAGGAATACGGTAAAGAGAAATTACATGTTTACTTTGGAATTATATTTCCATTTTGGCTCATTTTCATAATGAAAATAGTTTCTCTTATTTGGGTATGCACGTATTCTTTTGTCACATTTTAACTGCACCACCCTTGTATCATGCCCAAATAGCAATGTTTTCTATAGCCTCATGTCAAAGCTCAGAAATTCCTATTGATAGACCATTGACCAGCTGAACAGACCTTATGCAAAAGTTGTTAAGTGCTTCCTTTCTGCTCTAAACTTCAACCAGGGACCCATATGGCATTTAGTTGTCATGTCTTCCAGAAAGGTAGCTCCTGGGGCTGTCTTTTTTCTCCTGATCTTGATTTTTTTTTTTTTTACAAAGCAATAGCTATAGATGTTCTGCAGAAAGATGCTCAGATTGGTTTTGCCTAATGCTTTCTCACGACTGAATTGAAATTCAGGTGAGGAGAACAAAAACCACAGAAATTATGCCAGTCATTTCCTGCTATCTTTAAGAAGCACATAATAAGAGCTGGAGAGATGGCTCAGTGGTTAAGAGCACTGACTGCTCTTCCAGAGGTCCTGAGTTCAAATCCAAGCAACCACACGGTGGTTCACAACCACCTGTAATGGAATCTGATGCCCTGTTCTTGTGTGTCTGAAAAGAGCTACAATGTACTCAAATACATTAAATAAATAAATAAATCATTTTTAAAAATGTACTAGTTTTCCTTTTAGAATTAATGGGAATATTTGTTGGGCAATAGATTTAGACCATGTAAATAACCTATATATTCCACCCACTAGTCCTTTGATAATCTTTACCAAAATTGATTAGTACTGTGATACTTGCTAAACGATGACTTCCTACTTCTGATCCTCCTTCTACGTTTAGCATTCTATTGTGAAAAAGAGTTTTCCCTTCTTTTTGGACAGGTGAGACGCCTCGGAAGTTAAAAGTGCATATTTTCTGGCAGAGGACCCATGTTTGGTTACCAGCACACACTTTGGAGGGTTCAGAATGGCCAGTAACTCCAGCTCAAGGGGTCTTTATGCCCTTTTCTAGCCACCGTATACACCGAACATACCCATACATGATCTCAACTAAAAATAAACTAAATCCAGATCATTTTAAATTTTTTCTTTCTCCTGATTAGTGAAATCAACTATTCCAATAGCCATGCATTTGATAAAAGAATGTATTGTCACAATTTTAAAGTTGAATGTTTCAAATTAAGTGTGGTGTGAAAAGGTAATGGCTATTTATAGATGATATGTCATGTTTTTTCACGAACCTCTCCATTTTTCGTTTGGGCTTTGGAACCTTTCTCCATCAGTTTGATGAGTTCTTTATATAATCAGAATTCTAACCTTCTATCTGTCATACAACCTGCACACATTTACTTCCTGATTTTGTTTTCTTTTAGTTTGTTTGTTTGTTTGTGGTTTGGTTTGGGAGGGGATATGGTGTTTTGCTACATATCTCACAGGTGGCTTCAAAGTCAAGATCTCCTTGACTCAGTCCCTGGAATATTATAACTGCCCAGCTTTTTTTTAAAAAAAAAAAAAAACACTGATCGTAAAGGGGCTTTCTTTTTTTATTTATTTTATGTATATGAGTACCATGTAGATGGTTGTAAGCCATCATGTGGTTGCTGGGAATTTTGAATTCAAGACCTCTGCTCGCTCCAATTGGCCCCACTGGCTCCGGTCGGCCCCCCCTCGCTTCCGCCTAAAGATTTATTTATTATATGTAAGGACACTGTAGCTTTCTTCAGATACACCAGAAGAGGGCGTCAGATCTCTTTGCGGATGGTTGTGAGTCACCGTGTGGATGCTGGGAATTGAACTCAGGACCTTCGGAAGAGCAGTCAGTGCTCTTAACTGCTGAACCATTTCTCCGGCCCGTAAAGGAGCTTTCTATCATGCAAATTTCATAATGACAGTAATATTATTTGCCTTTTACACTATGTGGACATTTTTACCAATGATACAAAATAAGAGTACAGCTGAGCACGGTAGCATAGACCTGTAATTCCAGCACTTGGGTCTAGAGATGTGGCTCATCTGGTAAAGGGTTGACACAAAGCCTGACAACCTCGGTTCCATCCTTGATATCCACAGACCTCCACACACGTGATGCCTCCATTGCATGCTGTCATGTGTACACACACACATGCACTTGCATGCAAAATAAGTTAATAAAGAAAAGCAAACTTTGCATAAAATCAGACAGCGGTACTAATTATATTGGTATTCACTCCACACTTTCAGAAGAAATGAACCTTGTTCAAGTTGTGAAATCAACTTTTATCAAATTTTAATTACTAATCATGTTTTGAAATTACTTTCCGGGGCTGGAGAGATGGCTCAGCGATTAAGAGCACTGACAGCTCTTCCGAAGGTCCTGTGTTCAAATCCCAGGACCATGCTGTGGTTCACAACCATCCATAATGAGATCTGATCCCCTCTTCCGGGGTGTCTGAAGACAGCTACAGAGAGCGGGCTGGAGCGAGTTGGCCAGAGCGAGCGGGGACAGAGGGAGTGGGATGGAAGAAGAATCGAAGAGTTGGCTCAGTGGTTAAGAGTACCAACTGCTCTTCAGAAGTCCTGAGTTCAAATCCCAGCAACCACAGGGTGGCTCACAACCATCTGTAATGAGATCGGATGCCCTCTTCTGGGGTGTCTGAAAACAGCTACATTATATTTACATATAATAAATAAGGGAAGCCAGGAATGGGTTGATTGGGAAACAAGGGGAAGGAAGAGGGCTTATGGGACTTTCAGGGAGGGGGGATCCAGGAAAGGGGAAATCATTTGAAATTTAAATAAAGAATATATCTAATAAAAAAATAGCAAACGATAAAAGTAAAAGTCCTTCCTTACCTAAATAAATAAATAAATAAATCTTTTTTTAAAAAAAGATTTTCCACGCGACAAAACAGGAAGCACACATGATCTATGTGCCAGATACCCACATGCAATGATTGTCTCACTTGTAAGCCGAAATTGGCACCTAAGCCATACACAAAAATAAAAGCTTTTAATTTAAGTTTTATTTTTATGTGAATGAGTGTTTGGCCTATATGTATTTTATGGATCACTTGCATTCTTGGTGTCTTCATAGGCCAGAAGAGGGCATCAGATTCCTAGAACTGGATTTTACAAACAGTTGTGAGATGCCGTGCATTTGCTGGGAATCAAACCCGGGTCCTTTGGAGGAGCAGCCAGCGCTCTTGACTGCGGTGTCAGCTCTCTAAAGCCCTATTTTTTCTTTTTAATTTATGTGTAATAACTGTGCATATTAAATACCTTTTTGTTTTGTTTTTCTTTGGGGGGGGGTATTTTCCAAGACAGAGTTTCACTGTGTGGTCCTGGCTGTCCTGGACCTTGCTCTGTAGACCAGGTAGCCTAGAACTCACAGAGATCCAGCTGTCTGTTCCTTCCAAATGCTGGGATGAAAGGCATGCATCACCACTGCCCAGCTGGAGCATTATTTTTCACTCCATTTAAATTAATTTCATCTCATTCTTATAAGGGAGAGTTGAAGTTTTATTAGAAGTATTTCAATATGTAAATAAATTGAATTTCTCTCCTGTGAAGAATACACTGGGTAATGCAATGTACACAACTATAAGTACAGTGTAATTTTTTTCTGATGAGAATCCATTAAACAGAATGTATCCGAGTCCTATATTTCTAATTTTTAAAAATTCACTTTACGTTGTGCTCTCTAGATTTACCCATGCTGTCACAAATGACAGCGTGTCCTGTTTATGTAGTTGAGTAGCATCCCATAGTATACATGTACCATGATTTCTCTGTCAAACTGAAAACCTTTCCATACAGAAAAAAAATCAACAGAATGATGACACAGCCTACAATTAAATATCTGATAAAGAGTTAATATGCAGAATATGGACATAGTTCTAAATGCTAAGTAGAAAAAAAAACACAAATAACTCGATGTAAAAAAAAAATACGTAGCAGACCTTAACAGATATTTCTCTAATACCAAAAATGCTCAGTGTCACAACTCATTGGGGAAATGCAAATCAAAACCACCTTGCACCTGGTAGAACGACAATATTAAAGGGGCAGGAACAGATCAAGTGAATAAAGACAAACTGCTGGGGCTTATAACTGGAAAACAAATTAGTGGTCATTCTAAGAAATGGGGCTAGTGTGTACATTGCCAAAGGGAATGGCAAGGGATGAGATGGAGATTGTTTATAGAGCACCTGACACCCCGCCGCCTCTGAAGCCACTTTCCTTTGTGTGTATTATCATATTGCCTAATTGTAATAGGACTGCAATTAAACAAACTCTGGGTAAAAGGAACTGCTAAAGAATTAAAAGACTACCATGATTACTTAAATATTTACGATTTATTTAGTATTGAGTCTCTCAAAGTAAAATATTAAAATCGAATATTAATGGGGAAAACAGCTGGTGTTGAATATTCAAGCTCCCAGAGGAACATATTAATGATTCATTTCTAAAGCTAGACAGTTTCGTGCTTAATCTGTTCAAGGGATAGGAACACAGTCTTTTCTCAATTATAGTTTTCTAAAATGAATATAAATATCTCATTAGTCTGTTCCCAAAATGGAAATAGCCCTTTGACATTACAATAATAAATGTTTGTTGGAAGAAATTTAGGCATTAACCTAGTCTGGAAAGGAGAAACAAGATATGGACTTTCAATTTTGCAAGATTAAAAATGTTCTAGCAGGGAGATGAGTTGCAACTCAGTGGCAAGGTACTTACCTAATATGTGCAAGGCCACCAGCACTGAAAACACAACAGAAACAATGCTCTGTGGGATAGATGTAGTGATGGTTACACGACTAGGAAAATATATGACTATGGACATTTAATGTCACCGAACTAGGCACTTACAATGAATATATCTGTAAAAATTTTTATAGTGCACATTTTATCATAATTTTAAAAACATTTATTTCAAAAGGACCAACAGTTTGGATGTTAAAACAACAGGATCATAACTTTGAGGCCAGTCTAGGCTATATAGACAAGTGGGAGGAAGGAGGAAAAGAGGGAAGAAGACAAGCAGACACACTGGAGAATTGGGAGGACAGAGAAAGAAACAGAAGAACAAAAACAAAATATCACTCTCTGGTCCCACTGCATATGTAATCATGTAGAATCTCTCCATCCATTCATCCATCCATCTATCCACCCACACACCCATTCATTCACTGAACAACAATATGCAAAGCATGCCTTGGTGCTAAGAATAGAACAAAAAAAGCTCTTTTGGTGCTAACTTTTATTTTTAAAGTTTTATTCACTGGTGCATGCATATATGTCTGCATGACTCTGTCTCATGTGTGGGGGTGCTCACAGAAAAAGGAGAAAAGTATCAGGTCCCTTGGAGCTGGAGTCACAGGTGATTATGAACTGCCCAATATAGGTGTTGTGAACTGAACACGGGTCTTCTGCAAGGGCAGCAAGTGCTCTTAACTGCTGAGCCGTCTCTCCACCCCTCCTGGAGCTAAGTTTTAATGGGAGAAACAGAATATGCATAAATTAATAATAGGTAAGTATGAAATATTTCAGGTAGTAGTAAGTAATGTAGAAAAATAAGACAGAAAAGAGATGTAATGTGATGGAGAGATTCTAATTTTTTTTGATTGCTGGAGTTCAAATCCAGAGCCTCATCTACTCTAGACAAGTACTTTAACAGTAAGTTATGTCCTCGGCTCAGGAGTCCTCCAAATCTGTGGGCTTCAAACAAACCTAGATCAAAAGTATTCCCAAAATACTGCATCTAGCTTGGCATGGTGATATATACACGTGTTATCCCGGTCTTGGGTACGTAAGTCAAGAGGATCACAAGTTTACAGACCATTCTGAACTCCATAGAGAGACCCTGTCTCAAAAAGAAAATATTTTGGTTGTGAGCCTAGCCTTTAACAATTGAGCCGTCTCTCTAGCCTCTCAAAAAAATAAAGCAGAATGAAATGAAAAACAAAAAAAGACTGGAGAAAACACTCCATTGCTACAAAAAAAAAGGTACAGTTATTTTGTCATTATTTTCTAAGCAATATATGATAACTACTCTTCAACTAAAAGTTAAATTACACTAAGTATTATAAGTCATTGGGAGGTGATTTTGAAGTACACAAGAAGGTTTTCATACCTATATGTTGACACTGTATCACAAGACATCCAAAGGATTTGGGTGACCTTGGAGAGTTATCCAACCAGTCCAGTGCATACTAAGGGATGACAACGTGAGAAATGATTCTATGATTTAATAAAAAACAAAAAAGCATTTGGATATAGCTCTGAACAGAAAGTGAGAGCAGGCCATGGAGACAGTTGGAAGAATAGTTTTAAGCAGAAAATTAAGTCATATGACTTGGGCTTAAAAGCATCTCTCTGGCTACTGTGTTGAGATGAGACTAAAGGAGGTCAAGGAAAGAAACGGGACAAAATTAAGAAACCATCACAATAACACAGGTAGAAAATAATGGCGGCTGAAACCAGTGTAGCAGTAGTGAAGATGCTATGCATATATTGAAGGTGGAGCCAACAGAATTTTCTCAAGTGCTGTGCTTAGACAAGTGTTGATTTTGGTTGGGTGTGTCCTTCTTATACAACTTATGAGTTCTTAAATAGACTCCAAAATTGAGAACGAAGGTGAGTATATGGGGGTGAATAGCTGAGTGGTAGAATACTTGGGTAGCATAGCATATATATGCCCTGACTTTGGTTCTCAGCACTAGAAAAAAATCATGGGGGATACTTATCTAAATGTAAACAGGGAAACACAATATAGTATCTATCTATCTATCTATCTATCTATCTATCTATCTATCTATCTATCTATCTATCTATTTATTTGTAAAAGCTTCAACTAGGACTGGAGACATGACTTAGTGGTTGAGAGCAAACACTAGTCTTACAAAGGGTCTGAGTTCAGTTTCCAGTAACCCTGTCAGGTAGTTTACAACCATGTGTGAACTCCAGGTCTGAAAAATCCAAAATCTTCTTCTAGCCTCTGAAGGCACCCCACAAGTGTGTCATACACACACACACACACACACACACACACACAGAGAGAGAGAGAGACAGAGAGACAGAGAGGCAGAGAGACAGAGAGACAGAGAGACAGAGCAGGAGACAGATGCAATCATAAAAGTAAAAAATTTTTAAAGTTTATAACTACTACAAATATCAGAAAATCTTGAAAAATGACCTGGCACACCCATAACATAACATTTCTATATTTTAGCATGCATAATATTTGTTCCTCTTGATATATGATGGCTTTATAATCTATTTAAATAAAAAGAATACAAAATTAATTCTATTTTTCTTTTTTTCCTTTTAAATTTTTTTTATTATTTTTAACTCTATTTTTCTTCTGTCATAGTTTACCAAAATTCGTACAAATGATACTTGGTCTTATTTTCTTCTTCGATATGAGGAAGTTTTTAATTAATGTTGGAATGACATGACAAGGTTGTGACAAACTCTACTTTTTGTTTATATATTTGGCTTTTTTCCTCTCATATTTACATTTTGGTTCACCAATAATTCTGAAAAACAAAATACAAAATAGATCTGAAAATAAGACATAAGAATAGCTGGATGCATTTAAAATTGACATTGTATTATATTAAGCTATGCAATAATATAAGAAAGTTGCTATTAGTAATTCATACAATGAGTTAATAATATCTTTAGGCTTTTTGTGCCTTGAGCATTTGGTTTTCCAGACTGTTTTTCTGTGTCCATGATATTTTCATCTATCATTTAATCAGGAGCTGCCAGATTTCATCAGAGTGAGTTAGATACACTAAAATATAACCTAATATGCTCAAATATATAAAACATGCGAGATCACAGACAGGCAAAAAAAATTACTATTTGAAGAACTCTTACTGGCTTCCCTCTGTAAACACAAAGTCTCTGATAAATTGTGTTTCATAAATTTCCTAGAAAAATAGTCTAGTCATGAAAGGGCTTTAAAATAAAAGAACTACCATATGATCCAATAATCTAACTTCTCTGTATTTATCCAAAACAACTGACACTGAGATCTGAAAGCAATATTTGAACTCCCATATTCATTTCTGCATCCTCCATAACAGCTAACGTATAGAAACAACTGTGGGTAAACAGATTAAGAAAAGGTGTTGCATGCCATGGTGGAATGTTATTCAGTATCAAAGATAATATCACCACACAGATGACAACATGGACCCACCTGGGCATTACGATAAGTGAAATAAACCAGTCGCAGAAAGAGAAATACTGCAGGATTGTACTTATATATGGAGTCTAAACTATTCAAATGTATAGGAGCAAAGACTAGAATAACGGATGCCAGGAGCTAAGAAGAGTGGATGCCAGGGACTAGAGGGTAGTAGAGGGAAGAGAATGTGGGCAGATGCCGTTCAATGGTTATAAAGTTTCAGCTATGCAGTATAACTGAGTTATAGATATTTGTTTTATTTATATATATACATATATATATATATAACCTTGTATTTTCAATTAACAATATCATACTATGTGCTTAAAATTGACTAAGCGGATACATCTCAAGATCAGAAAACTCTCTCACTCATCTTTACTAGGCAGCACTGAATGCTTCATGTATAGTTTTCCATGCCCAGTGAATGGTTTTCCGCAGACTAGTTTCTAGCACTGTTGATTCCAGCCCTTATTTATCTTCAATGACACATTGGAAAATTCTGGCTGCTATGTGCCTGTTAGATCAAGATCTGATCTTTCGTCCTGCTCCATTAGTCAGGACATTGAGAAGTAGGAGTATTCCTGGAAGCCATTTCTATGCTAAAGTAGCTGGCTACGGCACAGAAGTAACTGCCAGTAATGTGAATGTATTTCATTAAATTCCTCATAAATGTAAATCCAATTCAATTTCTCTTCTGTATGGTCACAAAAAATGTCCACAGTCATATCAGTGCCAGCCTCACCCTAAGAATGAGCATAGGAGAAACTGAAATGAAGAGAGAATTTTTGGGGGAGGGATCTGACTTAATTTTGCTTTGATCAATTTTATTTGTTTGTTTGTTTGCTAGTTTTGATCTTTTTTGAGACAGGGTCTTGAATAACTTAGTCTCACCTCAAACTCACTTTGTACCTGAGGATGACCTTGATGTCCTGTCTCCGTCTCCCAAGTGCTGAGATAATGGACATGCACAATATCTGGCTCTGCCGTGACTGATTTCAACAGAATTGTTTGGTTCTTGCAAATTTTACAAAATCACACAGCCATGTTAATGTGCTCCCAGGACTTTGTAAGGACCTGCTGCTGGTAAAGAGTCATACCCTTTAGCTTCATTAGCTTCATACTATAAATCTGATACTAGATGTGGGGTGTGAGAGAAAGAGAACAAGGCAGTGAGTGTGTAGCCCCATGGTAGAGAGCACTTGCTTAACACTCGTGAAGCCCTGTATTTGGTCTCCAAGTCCAAACCATAAAATAAAGAAAGCAGTTAAGAATGATATCAAGGGTTTGGGTCTGTATAACTAAGTGGGTGAAGTTACCATTTACTAAAATACAGAAGATTTAAGAAGTCTTCAGTTCAGATCCATCTTGAATCTTCCTTGAAGTTGTTCAGGTATATGAACCACACCAATAACCAGCCCAGCCCCAAGTAATACTCGTAAAGGTGCACTATCTTAGCAGTAACCAACAGCTATCATATTGGACTTAAAACCTGCTCAACAGGAGGGATACCATATCTGATACTGAAAAATCCAGCCAACTACCTAGGGCTAGTGAGATCATACATGATGAAGAGAACCTACTACAGCAACTTTACTAAACTAGAATAGCTCTTTTTTTTTAATATTTATCTATTTAGTTTATGTATACGAGTACACTGAAGCTGTCAGACACACCAGAAGAGGACATTGGATCCCATTACAGATGGTTGTGAGCCACCATGTGGTTGCTGGGAATTGAACTCAGGACCTCTGGAAGAGTGAGCAGTC
The DNA here is from genome assembly GCA_036184795.1 of Tokudaia tokunoshimensis. Taxonomy (NCBI): domain Eukaryota; kingdom Metazoa; phylum Chordata; class Mammalia; order Rodentia; family Muridae; genus Tokudaia; species Tokudaia tokunoshimensis. The sequence goes on from BTHU01000023.1 coordinate 105,542,068, forward strand.
AGTGCTCTTAACCGCTGAGCCATCTCTCCAGTTCCTAGAACAACTTTTAACTGCATTCTAATTACTCATCCTTATGCCCACATATAAATACATATCTCACCCCTTATCTTTGCAGCAGATGGAGTCCATCTCAGAAAACTACAACTAATCAAAATACAGAGAATAGATGGTTGCAGGATGCCTAACCCAAATGGTTACATCAACAATATAACCCCTGCAAGTAAGGCTTGGGGAAAAATCACAAAAGAGAAGGTGGAAAGATTATAAGAGCCAGAGCCATGGGACTGCAAAGTCTGCTATGAGATTGTATCTCCTAGAAATGACAGGGAAGCTATGCCCATGCTACCTCTACAATATGGCTGCCTAAACAAGACCCGAACAATGACAACACTAACAGACATGTCAAAGGGGCAGGGGAAAATCCCAAGGGACCCCATCTCTAGACAAAGAATTATAGGCAACTGAGAGAGGGAGAATTAATCATCATGGATGAACCCCCAAATTGATTATTGAATACCAAGTGGTCCTCTCTGAAATCATATACACACACAAGCAGCAGTAAACAGACTCAGCAGTTTATAGCTATATACTCATGCAGACATGGAGCAATAATCATACAAAAATGGGCCATAAATTGGAAAGGTAGCAAGGGAGCATGGGACAGGTTAGACAGAGAAGACACTTAGAAGGGTTGCTGAAAGAAAGGGGAAGGGGTGAAATGATGTATTTTAATTGAATTTTTAAGATTGTTTTTGAAGATTCATTTATGTATGAATTGTATGTATATGAGTGCTTTATCTGCATGTATGCCTGAATACCACAAGAGGGCATCAGACCCCAATATAGATGGTTGTGAGCCACCATGTGGTTCCTGGGAAATGAACTCAGGACCTCTGGAAGAACAGCCAGTGCTCTTAACCGGTGAGCCATCTCTCTGGCACCCATTTTTTAATTCTTAAAAAAAAGTCTTCAGAACCAAAAGGAGAGTTCAGTTTGGGAAGTGATGGTGCACGCCTTTGATCCCAGCAGTGAGTAGGCAGAGGCAGGTGGATTTCTGAGTTTGAGGCCAGCCTGGTCTACAGAGCGAGTTTCAGGACAGCCAGGATTATACAGGAAAAAAAACCCTGTCTAGAAAAAACTAAACAAACAAATAAGCAAACAAACAAAAAACTTAAGGTAGGGGCAGAAGAGATGGTTCTGCAGGTAAGAGCACCGACTGTCTTCCCGACAGCTGTTCTTCCAAAGGGCCAAGGTTCAATCCCCAGCACCTACATAACACTATGTATAACACCATTTCCAGGGGATCCAACCTGTCTTCTGGCCTCTAGAGGCACTGTACATATCAGGTACCAAGACATACACATGGGCAAAATACCCATAAACATAAAATATAAGTAAATCTTTCTTTAAGAAATTAAGGTATCCATTAGGTAGTTAACAGGAAATATCAGTCTGTAGTCCAAAAGGGAAGTTGATTAAAGGGGAAAAAAATAGGAAGACTACAGATGGCAAATTGCTTTTGATAACATGAAAGTAGATATGGTAGAGTTAAGTGTGGTGACACATACCATAAACTAGCAATGTGGTAGCTGAGGCGTAAGCACAGCATGAACTACATAAACTCTCAGAAAGTGGGGGGCAAGGGACATAACTAAATTTACAAAGTATTTGCCTAGGCGGTGGTGGCACACGCCTTTAATCCCAGCACTTGGGAGGCAGAGGCAGGAGGATTTCTGAGTTCAAGGCCAGACTGGTCTACAGAGTGAGTTCGAGGACAGCCAGAGCTACACAGAGCAACCCTGTCTCAAAAAACCAAAAAAGAAAGAAAGAAAGAAAGAAAGTATTTGCCACACAAGATTCTGGATTCAATGCATCCTCAGCACCTGCATCAAAAAGCTAGACAATATAATCGATATAAAGTCTAGAACCCCAGTGCCAGGGAGGCAGGGACAGGAAGCTCCCTGGGACTCACTGGCAAATGAGTCTAGCTAAATCCTGGAGCTCTGGATTCAGTGAGAGACCCGGTCTCAAAATATATAGATAGGTAGACAGATAGATAGATAGATAGACAGACAGACAGACAAATGACGGACGGATGGACAGACAGACAGAAAGACAGAGATAGAAATATCTGGCATGAGAAGATGGAAGGAGAGACCCCTAGTCCTGGAAAGACTGGATGTAGGGGAAAGCCAGGACAGAGAAACAAGAGGGGGTTGAATGGGGAAAAGAGGGAGGGAAGGGGGCTTATGGGACTTTCGGGGAGGGAGGAAACGGGAAAGGGGAAATGATTTGGAATGTAAATAAAAAAACTTAGAAAATAAAATTTAAAAAAAAATAAAAAAATTAAAAAAATAAAAATGTGCAAAAATAAAATAAAATATATATTTAAAAATAAAAAAAAAGAAATATCTGGCATGACACTCCCAGAGGATCCTGTTATACCACTCCTGGGCATATACCCAGAGGCTTCCCCTGCATGCAATAAGGACACATGCTCCACTATGTTCATAGCAGCCTTATTTATAATAGCCAGAAGCTGGAAAGAACCCAGATGTCCCTCAACGGAGGAATGGATTCAGAAGATGTGGTATATATACACAATGGAATACTACTCTGCAATTAAAAACAATGAACTCACGAAATTCCTAGGCAAATGGTCAGAACTGGAAAATATCATCCTTAGTGAGGTAACCCAATCACAAAAGAACACACATGGCATGCAGTCACTGATAAGGGGATATTAACCCAGAATCTCGGAATACCCTAGACACAATCCGCATATCAATAGGTTTCTAAGAAGATGGAAGGAGAGACCCCTGGTCCTGGAAAGACTGGATGTAGTGGAACACCAGGACAGAGAAGTGAGAGGGGGTTGAATGGGGAACAGAGGGAGGGAAGGGGCTTATGGGACTTTTGGGAAGGGAGGAAATGGGAAAGGGGAAATCATTTGGAATGTAAATAAAAAAAAAGAGAAATATATGTGCACTTGTGTATACACAGACACATACCCACACACTCAGGACAGTAAACAAACATATGCGTGTGTGTGTGTGTGTGTGTGTGTGTGTGTGTGTGTGTGTGTGTGTGTGTGTGTGAAAGAATGAGGAAGAGAAAACAAGTGGGCTAGGACAGAGTCCTTGAGAAATTCCGTTAGAGGAATTAGAAAAAGAAGTAAAGGAGGCTGAGAAAAGAAGTGATAAAGTCGGGCTGGAGAGATGGCTCAGCGGTTAAGAACACTGCTCTTCTGAAGGTCCTGAGTTCAAATCCCAGCAATCACAACATTACAGATGGTGGCTCACAACCATCATATGTACTTAACATATAATAAATAAATCTTTTTTTTTTTTTGGTTTTTCGAGACAGGGTTTCTCTGTGTAGCCCTGGTTGTCCTGGAACAAACTTTGTAGACCAGGCTGGCCTCGAACTCAGAAATCCTCCTGCCTCTGCCTCCCAAGTGCTGGGATTAAAGGCGTGCGCCACCACCGCCCGGCTCTAAATAAATCTTTAAAAAGTGATAAAGTCAAAAGGAGCCAAGAAAGTACTGGTGTCCTATAAGCCAAGTATAAGGTTTCAAGGTGAAAGGAGCAATTGGCTATTTCCAATGAAGGAAATGTGAGGAAAAGAGTTGAATACTAGAATCAACTGATGTGTTCAAAGAAAACGAAGAATAAAACTGTAGAACAGTAATGATATTTCATGGTTTGGAACCTGCTTTTCTTCCCTGGATTCTTCCCTACTTATGCTTATTTTAACATATTGAATGTAAGTGCTACCCAATCACCAACACTAATCCCTTTTTAGTACTGGGGGTAGCCTAATAGCTTTCTACATGCTAGGCAAGAACAGTACCTTAACTGTATTCTCAGCCCCACATCCAGTACTTTTTTGATGAACACTCAGGCTGCTACCTTTTTGGTAATTGTAAGCAATCCTGTGATAAAGATCTCCTAACACACTTTTTGTGTACAGATTATGTTTCTGAATTCTGGAATTGGTAAATAAAAACTACAGGCATTTTCAAATTTGATGGGCATTGCCATATTGCCTTCAATTTATTTTCTCATTGATAATATATAAAAATGCCTCTCCCCCATCCTATACCCTCCCAATCATTGAAGCACTGAATAGTAATAATCTTTTAATCCTTACCAATTTGATAGATATTAAAATAGCTACTTAATTTGCATCACTTTGATCACTGGTGAAACAGACAGCTTTTCATGTTTATTTCCATTTGTATTTCTTCTTTTGTATGACAACAGGGTTGTTTGCCAAGTTTTCCATTTGAAGATGTGCCTTCCTTTTATTTTAATCAATTTGTTAGAATCATGCTATGTAAGTTGAAAATCTTTGCTCTGAATATATTGTGTGGGTTTCAACATTAATTACGGTGTTTTTAATAGAAGCTTTTAAAAATGTGATCTAAGCTTTCATTACTCCCTTTTAATGGTTTCTGCCTTCAAAGTCCCATCTGATTGTTTTTTAACAAGAGCTACAGAAATGGATTTTAATATTATTAACCCAAAGCTTAGTGAGAACACGTTTCCTTTTCATAGCTAATCAGGCATCTGCAATGGGGACAAAATTGCTTTTCTCCACCCCCCAACTTTATATTATTGGCAAAAAACCATTACCTAATTGAGACTTCTGTGTATTCAATGGATGCTTCTGTGTATTTGGCCTGACAATGCCCAGGGACTAATGGGACTATGTACTCTCTCTAAGGAAAATGAGTACAAACATGAGTAAGGCAGCCTAATAGGAGACTGTGTATGTCTTTTACAAAACATAACATTTTCAGCATAGGCAGTGCATGAATTGGTAGCAGCACAATTGCTTTCAATGCATTTTGGTTGATTCCGTTTAACAAGCCCTGTTGAAATAAAGCAATTCTGTTCTAAAGCAAATCTGAGACATGAGGTCTTTGAAAGCTCTTTAGGTAAGATATTTCTCCCTTGCTTGGGTCACTAGGAATTCATAAAATGAAGTAAATTACACACTTTAGTATACAGTATTTGTATACTAAAAGTTGAATTTTCTTTTCATCTAAAAGTTTACACACGTTTCCATTGCCTGCATCCCATCCTTTCTCATCACCTAATCTTCTTCTCATCACTCTTTCTTGTTCTCCTTTCTACATGTTATACTTCACCCGCATGTACATTTGTATGTATATTTGCATGTACATGTAGTATATATATATATACATATATACATATAGCTGAGATCTGCATGTGAAGGAGAACATGTGGGTTTTTTCCTTTGACACTTGAGTCATGAAAGAAGATATAAAGTTTTTTTTTCCTGGTTTAACCCTGTAGTGGATTTGGGATAGTCGTGATGGATAAATGCATAAAAGTGTGTTTGACGATCCAAGTATAAAGTCTATTGTAAAGGCCCATAGCTTCAAAATGGCTATTCTCATCGTATAAAAAATCACTGAGATGTTCAAAGTTTAAGTTAAGTTAAGTTTAATAATTTTATTTCCATGATTTTTATAATAAAAATTTAATAAATAAAAGCAAACACAAGAGAACTTTGCTATGAACTGAGTATACTGAATATAACATTTTAGTAATTAAGATGTCAATTTTTAAAATGTGGTCAATTTAAAAAAATATTGTCAATCGCCTATGGAGTACAGTTCTCAGTCTTTGTTTTCCCAAAGTAGTTGGGGTTTTTAATACATAAATTTTGAATTCATTGTGATGGTTTGTATATGCTTGTCCCAGGGAGTGGCACTATTAGAAGGTGTGGCCTTGTTGGAGGAAGTGTGTCACTGTAGGGTTGGGCTTAGAGATCTTCCTCTTAGATGCCTGAAGATGCCCAGTCTGTTCCTGGTTTCCTTTGGATAAAGGTGTAGAACCCTCAGCTCCTCCTGCACCATGCCTGCCTGGATGTTGCCATGCTTCTGCCTTGATGACAATGGACTAAACCTCTGAACCTGTAAGCCAGCCCCAAGTAAATGTCTTTTATAAAACTTGCATTGGTCATTGGTGTCTGTTCACAGCAGTAAAACTCAAACTAATACATTCAGTAAGTGTTCAAAACAAGGAAAGTAAAATAGTGTCTAGCCTTCAAGTACTACAAAAAGCTTACAGTGAAAAAAATGTTAGTTAAAATATCACAGTGCTGAAACAGTGAATAAATGTGCTTCCTACTACTTAAGTTCAACCTCCAAGACCCACATGGTGAAAGGAAGAAACTGACTCGCACAAACTATCTTCTGGACCTTCATATGTGCACTACGTCACTTGAGCATGAGCACACACACACACACAACACACACACACACACACACACACATAGAGAGAGAGAGAGAGAGAGAGAGAGAATTGTAAAAATTATGATTCAAGAATGAGGACCACTAGAATTGTTTCCTTTATCCTTAATATAAAAGATGGAAAGTTATGAAATGATCATAACATAAAACTGATAACTATCCAGAACTTATGGCAAAACAAACTGTCCCATTCATCAAAACATAAGCATCTAGAACAAAATAAGAAATGTACTTGGGAAGCTTTGTGAAAAAAGCTTCTATGTAATTCTATATGGATCCGAGATGTGTGTGCATATGTATGCATCCATGTAAACTATAAAACACTACTATAGGACATAAAACAAGTCCACACAAATATAACCTTATGGAGAAAATTTTGATTGTTGATTTGTTGTTATATGAGACAAAGGTCTCATCATGCTGCCCAAACTGACAACCAACTCTTATGCTCAAAAGATCCTCTATCTTTTCTACCCAGTGGTTAGGACTGTAGGAATGCCATACCACAGCCAGTTAAGGATTTATCTTAGTCTTAAATAGGAAAAGTCAATGTGATGTCAGTTCCTACAAATTGTCTACAAATCCTACACGAACCCAACCAAATTTCAGAGAGAAATTATCTGAATGGCAAGATGAGGAACTTGACATAATTATCATATAATACATTAATTTATGAAAACACAAGGGTAATGAGTAGGAACTGAACCTTAGAAAGGAGGTCATTTGGATATCACACCCTCCCACTATATCTTTGTCCTTTAATAACCTGCACATTTGTAAATATGACCTTTTGGATTCTGTGGTCTCCATCAAAAAACTGAGCCCTGTTTACCTTCCATTATCAATTCATTGTAAAAAAAAAAAAAAAGTCATCTGGAAGAATGAAATAGACCCTTAATAGGAATGCATCAGGGCTGAAGAGAAAACTCAGTTGGTAAAGTGCTTGCCAAATACATATGAGGACCTGGTTTAGATACACAGAATCCATGTAAAACATACACACACACACACACACACACACACACACACACCACGCGCCCTCCCCCACTCAGCTTTCTGAGCGGGAACTTCCAGACCTCAGTGAGCCACAGCCTCCCCCACCTCGTGGAGCTCTAGGACCAAGGTGAAGTTCATTGTTCTTCAAGGATTTGCAGTGTCCTGAGAGGAGCCAGCCGCCTGCATCCTTCTGAAAAACACCTCAGCCTTCCCTCAGAGCAGCAGACCCATGAAACCGAAATCCACCGAACAGTGGAGCCGAAGCCCCGCTGAGCAGACTCTCAACTTTGGGGGATAGGTCTTGCCCCCCAAACCTTAAATTGTCGGTCTCCAAGTAAACGACAGACTTTGAACAGCAATGCTGTCTTAGTCCGTGTTTCTCTTGTCCCCCCAATTTCTTTCCCCAGCTCTCTGTCCAGAGAACCCGATAGCCCGTTCGTATCTAACTGCAGGCAGTAAAACACACACACACACACACACACACACACACACCCCTACACCTATGCAAACATTGAAACACAGACACGGAGAGACAAATGTTATGACGAACTATATACCGTCTATTGGTGAGCCACAATAAAACCTTTCTCACTCTATTCGTTACTATTTTTGTTGCTGTGATAAAACACCATGACCAGTCGGGCAGTGGTGGCACACGCCTTTAATCCCAGCACTTGGGAGGCAGAGGCAGGTGGATTTCTGAGTTCGAGGCCAGCCTGGTCTACAGAGTGAGTTCCAGGACAGCCCAGGTTACACAGAGAAACCCTATCTCGGAAAAAAAAAAAAAAAAAAAGAACACCGTGACCAAAAGCAAATTATAGAAGATTTTGTTTTGACTTACAGTTCTGGAGTTAGAATCCATCAGAGCAGGGAGGCATGGTAGTAAACAGCAAGAGTATCAGGAACAGACGAAAGCTGAGAGATTACATGTTTCAGCACAAATACGAAGCCAAGAGAGTGAACTTGAAGTAGAGAAAGGTTATGAATTCTCCAAGCTCACCCCCAATGATATACTTCCTCCAACTGGTTGTACCACCTCCCCAAACAGTACCACCAACCAGGGAACAAGTGTTCAATTGTCTAAGTCTATGGGGAATATTTGCCATTCCAACTACCACACTCCCTTAAGTTGCTGCTCATCGGGCACACTGGCACAGCAATGAGTAAAGTAATTAATATAGCAGACAATCTTCGCCCATGGACTCAGTTCCTAATGGTGGGATTTTGCTGTCACAGCCTTGGTCCTTCATATAGCACATGGCCTGATATCTTGCACTTCATAAGGAAAATCCTGACAGGAGTCATTTGCTCTGGTCACTCTGGGAAAGCCAAGATCCAAACCGGAGGTATTAGCCCCTCAGTAACAGACTCCGTAGCAAGCCTCTGATTTGCTACCACTTCCAAATATTGCTCTCTGGTCACAGTGTTCTGGCAGGTGTTTTACTCAGTGTAAATTCCCCCAAATAACAGATTAACAATGAACTGCTCAGGCTGGAGAGATGGCTCAGTGGTTAAAAATACTCACTACTCTTCCTGAGGTTCTGAGTTCAATTCCCAGCAACCACATGGTGGCTCACAACCATCTGTAATGGGATCCAATGTACTCTTCTGATGTGTGTCTGAAGCTAACTACAGTGTACTCATATAAATAAAAATAAATAAATCTTTAAAAAAAAACAATGAACTGCTCATACATTTATTTGGTATCATCCCAATTCTAGACCTGATGGTTCCTGGGGAAGCCAACAAAAAAAAAGTTTCTAAATCCTCAAATGAGATAAGCAGTCACTGGACCCTTTTTCAAAGAGACTTATGCCTGGGGGACCTTGCTCAAGCAGTCAGGGAATTTCTCTGTCACTTTTTTTTTTGAGACAGAGTTTCTTTGTGTAGCCCTGGCTGTCCTGGAACTCACTCTGTAGACCAGTCTGGCCTTGAAATCAGAAATCCTCCTGCCTCTGCCTCCCAAAGTGCTGGGATTAAAGGCATGCGCCACCACCGCCCGGCTAGGGAATTTCTTTCTTTAACATTTCATCACTGCAACAGAGGCCAGGAAGTAAATATAAAATTGAGGACCCTGTCATGGAAAGCAGGCTTATAAAGGTCCCAGAAAGGATTCTAGACAAAGCATAAAAGGTGTGTGATCATACATGGCTGAGAAAAGGGGACATTAAAAAGAAGGCAGGTGTGTAACTACATACCATAGATATTTACACATCCATGTTTTATTGCTACATTACTCACAATAACTAAGCTATGGAATCTGGCTAGGTGCATGTCCATGCACAAACACACACACAGAGAGAGACAGAGAGAGAGAGACAGAGAGAGACAGAGACAGACAGAGACAGAGACAGAGAGAGAGAGAGACAGAGAGAGACGGAGAGAGAGACAGAGAGAGAGAGAGAACTTTAAGCAGCCCTAAAGAAGAGCAAAATCATGTCATTTTCAGGAAAACGGATATAATAAGAGTTAGTTGTATTAACAGGGGTATGCCAGGCATCTAAGTTTTGCCATTGTGAATTTTTCAAAATCATAATAGCATGAGAGGTGAGACTTGGGAGAACTGTAGAACAGAGCAGGAGATGCAATGCTACTCTGTATTAACAGGCTGTCTCATCATGGATGTCCTACTGCCCCACAGACACATGTCTATCTTGTTCTGCTGAACTGTTTCTAAGGGTTTTACTTGCTTTTATATGCCCACTTCAATTAAGGAAATTTTAAGCCGGGCGGTGGTGGCGCACGCCTTTAATCCCAGCACTTGGGAGGCAGAGGCAGGAGGATTTCTGAGTTCGAGGCCAGCCTGGTCTACAAAGTGAGTTCCAGGACAGCCAGGGCTACACAGAGAAACCCTGTCTCGAAAAACCAAAAAAAAAAAAAACAAGGAAATTTTAGATACAGCACTCTAACTTCCTATTTAACAATTTCTTTAAATGATAAACATTAATGCATGATATACCAGATATTTGGAAAATATGAATTACCAGAAGATTAATAACATCATTCACACTAATTAATGTATCTTAGGAAAGGCCATGCATATTTATCAACTAATTAGGATTATACAATCAAAGGAATAAAGAGTACTTCCTTGGGGAGTATAAAATAAATAAATAAATACAATATTTTCATTAGCGTTGGCAATGTTCCTTTGAGCCTCTTTGGATGCTAGAAATTTATGCATAAATTTAATGTTCTTGGCATTTAAGAGTTTTAGCTCATTGGAAGTATTTTCTAATATATTGTGTGGGTGGGGAGGTAATGCTAACGCTAGATCTCCTGCTAAGGATGTGTCATGCCTAGGTTCAGTTCTCCATCTTTAGCACTAACACTTTTAAAACACATGTGTGATGGAAAAACCCTGTGATGTTTACAGTGATGTCTGAAGAAAATGACACATAACTCCTTTCAAGACCTGAAAAGGATGTTTGGAAAGACTAGCCTCCAGATTCCTGTAAGACATGAAAATTTCATAAAAGTCCATAGAAAGTTTGACCAAAGGAAAACACATCAATTCTTAGCTCAGGGGTGACAAAACTATTAGAACAACTCATAGTCTGAATCTATTTTACCACCTATTTTCAAACCATGAGTTAAAAATAGCTTTCGTGCTCTAGAACAAAAAGAAGCAATTACATCCAAGAGGAGTAGGCAGCAGGAAATAATCAAACTCAGGGCCAAAATCAACCAAATAGAAGCAAAAAGAACTATACAAAGAATCAACAAAACCAGGAGCTTGTTCTTTGAGAAAATCAACAAGATAGATAAACCCTTAGCCAGACTAACCAGAGGGCAAAGAAGCACCACCCAAATTAATAAAATTGTTAATGGAAAAGGACACATAACAGAAACTGTGGAAATTCAGAAAATCATCAGATCCTACTACAAGAACTTATACTCAACAAAGTTTAAAAATCAGGATGAAATGGACAACTTTCTTGATGCATACCAGGTGCCAATGTTAAAACAGGATCAGGCCGGGCAGTGGTGGCGCACGCCTTTAATCCCAGCACTTGGGAGGCAGAGGCAGGCGGATTTCGGAGTTCGAGGCCAACCTGGTCTACAGAGTGAGTTCCAGGACAGCCAGGGCTACACAGAGAAACCCTGTCTCGAAAAACCAAAAAAAAAAAAAAACATGATCAGATAAACAGGATCTAAATAGTCCCATAAGTCCTGAGGAAATAGAAGCAGTTGTTAATAGTTTCCCATCAAAAAAGAGCCCAGGGCCAGATGGGTTTAGCGGGGAATTCTATCAGATCTTCAAAGAAGAGCTAATACTGAAACTCTTCAAACTATCCCACAAAATAGAAACTCAAGGAACACTACCCAACTCATTCTATGAAGCCACAATAACGCTTATACCTAAACCAAACAAGGAAGGAGAACTTCAGACCAATCTCCCTCATGAACATCGATGCAAAAATACTCAACAAAATTCTGGCCAATCGAATTTAAGAATGCATCAAAACTATAATTCACCACGATCAGGTAGGCTTCATCCCAGGGATGCAGGGATGGTTCAATATATGGAAATCCATCAACATAATCCACTATATAAACAAACTCAAGGAAAAAAACCACATGGTCATTTCATTAGATGCAGAAAAAACTTTTGACAAAATCCTGCATGATAAAAGTCTTGGAGAGAGTGGGAATCCAAGGCCCATATCTAAACATAGTAAAAGCAATATACTGCAAACCAGTAGCTAACATCGAACTAAATGGAGAGAAACTTGAAGCAATTCCACTGAAATCAGACAAGGCTGCCCACTCTCTCCCTATCTATTCAATATAGTACTTGAAGTTCTAGCCAGAGCAATCAGACAACAAAAAAAAGGTCAAAGATAGACAAATTGGAAAAGAAGTCAAAATATCACTGTTTGCAGATGATATGATCATAGATGTAAGTGACACCAAAACTTCTACCAGAGAACTCCTAAAGCTGATAAAGAACTTCAGCAAAGTGGCTGGATATAAAATTAACTCAAGCAAGTCAGTAGCCTTCCTATACTTAAAGGATAAACAAGCTGAGACAGAAATTAGGGAAATCGGGCAGTGGTGGCGCACGCCTTTAATCCCAGCACTTGGGAGGCAGAGGCAGGTGGATTTCTGAGTTCGAGGCCAGCCTGGTCTACAGAGTGAGTTCCAGGACAGCCAGGGCTATTCAAAAAAAAAAAAAGAAAGAAAGAAAGAAAGAAATTAGGGAAATGACACCCTTCACAATAGTCCCAAATAATATTTCATCCTTGGTATGACCCTAACAAAGCAAGTGAAAGATCTCTATGACAAAAACTTCAAGCCTCTGAAGAAAGAAATCAAAGAAGATCTCAGAAGATGGAAAGATCTCCCATGTTCATGGATTGGCAGGATCAATATAGTAAAAATGGCCATCTTGCAGAAAGCAATCTACAGATTCAATGCAATTCCCATCAAAATCCCAAATCAATTCTTCATAGATCTAGAAAGAGTAATTTTCAAATTCATCTGGAATAACAAGAAACCCAGGATAGCGAAAACTATTCTCCACAACAAAAGATCTCCTGGGGAAACCACCATCGCTGACCTCAAGCTCTACTACAGAGAAATAGTGATAAAAAGTGTATGGTATTGGTATGGTGACAGGCAGGACAATCAATGGAATAGAATTGAAGACCCAGATATGAACCCACACACCTATGGTCACTTGATATTTGACAAAGGAGCTAAAAACATCCAGTGGAAAAAAGACAGCATTTTTAACAAATGGTGCTGGATCAACTGGCGGTCAGCATACAGAAAAATGCAAATCGACCCAGTCTTATCTCCTTGTACAAAGCTCAAGTCCAAGTGGATCAAGGACCTACACATAAAACCAGACACACTGAAGCTTATAGAGGAGAAAGTGGGGAGGAATCTTGAACACATGGACACAGGGGGAAAGTTCCTGAACAGAACACCAATGGCTTACGCCCTAAGAACAAGAATCAACAAATGGGACCTCATGAAGCTGAAAAGCTTCTGTAAGGCAAAGAACACGGTCAGTAGGACAAAAAGGCAACCAACAAGTTGGGAAAAGATCTTTACCAATCTTACATCTGATAGAGGGCTAATATCCAAGGTATACAAAGAACTCAAGAAGTTAGGCTCAAGAGAGTCAAATAACCCTATTAAAAAATGGGGTACAGAGCTAAACAGGGAATTCTCAAGTGAGGAAACTCGAATGGCTCTAAAGCACCTAAAGAAATGTTCAGCATCCTTAGTTATCAGGGAAATGCAAATCAAAACAACACTGAGATTCCACCTCACACCAGTCAGAATGGCTAAGATGAAAAACTCAGGGGACAGCAGATGCTGGAGAGGATGTGGGGAAAGAGGAACACTTCTCTATTGTTGGTGGGATTGCAAGCTGGTAAAACCACTCTGGAAATCAGTTTGGCAGTTCCTCAGAAAATTAGACATAGTACTACCTGAGGACCCAGCTATACAACTCCTGGGTATATACCTAGAAGATGCTCCTACATGTACTAAGGACACATGCTCCACTCTGTTCATATCTGCTTTATTCATAATAGCCAGAAGCTGGAAAGAACCCATATGTCCTTCAACAGAGGAATGGATACAGAAACTGTGGTGTATATATACACAGTGGAGTACTATTCAGCTATTAAAAACGATGAATTCATGAAATTCTTAGGCAAATGGATGGAACTAGAAAGTGTCATCCTGAGCAAGGTAACCCAATCACAAAAGAAGGCACATGGTTTGCACTCACTGATAAGTGGATGTTAGCCCAAAATCCCAAAATAAACAAGTTACAATTCACAGACCACAGGAAGCTCAAGAAGAAAGAGGACTGAAGTGGGGGTGCTTGGGTTCATCTGAGAAAGGGAACAATATACTCACAGGAGCAATAATGGAGACAAAGTGTAGAGCAGGGACTGAAGTAAAGGCCACCCAGAGACTGCCTTACCTGGGGATTCACCCTATAATCAGTCACCAAACCCCAATATGGACTACAAGAAGCGCATATCAAAAGGAGCATCCCATGGCTATCTTCAGAGGGGCCCTGCCAGATCCTTATACATAAAGAGGCAGATGCTAGTAGCCAACCATTGGTCTGGGCATGGGGTCCGCAATGGAGGAGTTGGAGGGTGGTCCAGAGGAGCTGAACGGGTTTACAGCCCCATGGGAAGAACAACGATGTTGATCACCTAGATGCTCCAGGACTCCCAGGGACTAAACCCATCAACCAAGGGGTACACATGGTTCCAGACAAAAATGTAGCAGAGGAATGCCTTGTTGGGCATCAGTGGGAGGAGAGGTCCTTGGTCAGGTGAAGGCTAAATAGATGCCCCAACAAGGGGAGATTGAGGGGGGGAGGCGGGAGTGGGTCGGGTGGAGGGGCATATACTTGCAGGCAGGGAGTGGGAGGAGGGGTTGGGGGGTTTTGGGGAGGGGGGAAATGTAAATGAAGATTATAGTCAATAAAAAAAAGAAAAAAAATAGCTTTTGTATATGTATTAGTCACAATGGTTTTCTAAAGTAACAGAACTTATAGAATCAATATTCCTCTATATCTAGAAAGGGGATTTATTAGAATTACTTACAGGCTATGGTTCAGCTAATTTAACAATGGCTGACTATAAACAGGTCCAAGAATCCAGTAATGGTTTAGTCCATGAGGCTGGATGTCTCAGCTGATCTTCAGTATATGCCAGAATTCTGAAGTAGGCCCTCATGCGAGTGAAGGAATGGACTTGTCAGCAAGAGTGAGAACAGCCTGCAGAGAACAAGCTTCCTTCTTCCATGTCCTTTCTATAGGCTGCCAGCAGAAGATGTGGTCCATATTAAAGGTGGGTCTTCCCACCTCAAATGATCTGGATTAAAGATGGATCTTCCCACCTCAATGATATGAATTAGAAGTGTGTCTTCCCACTTTAAAAGATTTAATTAAGAAAAACTTCCTCACAGGTGTACCCAACCATTTGGGCTTTAGTTAATTTCATATGTAGTCAAATTGACAACCAAATATAGCCATCACACTATATTTAATCATTCAGGGAAAAAAATAAAAGACAGACGTTTTATGGCTCATAAACAGCATAAGAAATTCAAATGTGCCTGGCAGTGGTGGCGCACGCCTTTAATCTCAGCACTTGGGAGGCAGAGGCAGGTGGATTTCTGAGTTCGAGGCCAGCCTGGTCTACAGAGTGAGTTCCAGGACAGCCAGGGCTACATAGAGAAACTCTGTCTTGAAAAAAAAATCAAATGCAATGTGCATATACACAGTTTTATTAGAGCACAGTCTCTCTCAGCATGCACAGGGGCTGCACAAGTCTGCACCAGTTGGGACCCTAGAGCTGAAATGAAAAGTGGACACATGTCCTCATTAACCCAGAAGCAATTCCTCATCGATAACCACTTGCAAATGAAAATTTAGTTTTGTCCAAGGCAGTCTCACTAGGGAAACAAACTACTCCTTTTTTAATATTTATTTATTTATTTATTTACACTCCAGATTTTATTCCCCTCCCAGTTCACCCTCCGACTGTTCCACACCCCATACCTCCTCCCCTCCCCCTGTCTCCATTTGGATGTCTCCACCCACCATCCCACCTGACCTCTAAACTCCCTGCGGCCTCCTGTCTCTTGAGGATTAGGTGCATCTTTTCTGACTGAACCCAGACCTGGCAGTCCTCTGCTGTATACTGTTGGTGCATCCTGCCTGTTTGGTGGTCCGGTGCTTGAGAGATCTCGGGGGTCCAGGTTAGTTGAGACTGCTGGTCCTCCTACAGGGTCGCTCTCCTCCTCCGCTTCATTCAGCCTTCCCTAGTTCAACAGGAGTCACCCGCATCTGTCCATTGGCTGGGTGCAAATATCTGCATCTGATTCTTTCAGCTGCTTGTTGGGTCTTCTGGAGTGCAGTCATGATAGGTCCCTTTTTGTGAGTGCTCCATAGCCTCAGTAATAGTGTCAGGCCTTGGGACCTCCCCTTGAGCTGGATCCCTCTTTGGGCCTGTTGCTGGACCTTCTTTTCCTCAGGCTCCTCTCCATTTCCATCCCTGCAGTTCTTTCAGACAGGAACAATTATGGGTCAGAGTTTTTGACTGTGGGATGGCAACCCCATCCCTCACTTGATGCCCTGTCTTTCTACTGGAGGCGAGCTCTAGAAGTTCCCTCTCCCCACTGTAGGGCATATCATCTAAGGTCCCTCCCTTTGATTCCTGAGAGTCTCTCACCTCCCAGGTCTCTGGTACATTCTGGAGGGTCCCCCCTAACCTCCTATCTCCTGAGGTTATCTGTTTCCATTCTTTCTGCTGGACCTCAAGGCTTCAGTCCTTTTCCCTCCCTCTACCCCCCAACTCCTGTGTCCACTTTCCCTCCCAGGTCCCTCCCTCCCTCCCCACTTGTGATTACTTCCTTCTCCCTCACAAGTGGGACTGAGGTGTCCTCACTTGGGCCCTTCAGTTTGTTGATCTTTTTGAGTTCTGTGGACTGTATCTTGGGTATTCTGTACTTTTGGGGTGGGGCTAATATCCACTTATTAGTGAGTACGTACCACGCATGTCCTTTTGGTGTGAATTACCTCACTCAGGATGATATTTTCTAGTTCCATCAATTTGCCTGCAAAACTCAGGGGCAGGCCCAGCAGTAGGTGGTCAACAGAAAGGAACTCAATGGCAGCTTTGGAGGTTCCTCTTCTCATAATATCATGTCAGGACTCTTCCTTCTCTTTTTAAGCTTATTTTTTATTTTATTTATATATTTTTTCTTCTCTCTTTTTACCCTGTAGATCCTTTGTATATATGTATGATGGCTTCGAGTTCTGTGTTTTTATGGGATTCCTGAGTGTGCAAACGAGTGGCTTTCTGTTTCTTGGGCCTTCTCTTGGGCTCTTTGGTTGCTTGTTTTATCCAATTCCAGTGTGTTCGTTTTTGTTTTATCTTATTATATTTTATTTTATTATTATCCCATAAAAGCCTATTTGTTTTCTAATAAGAGACAGAATGAGAGTGGATCTGGATGGGAGGGGGTGGTGAGGACCTGGGAGGGGTATCAGAATGGGAAATTGTAATAGGGATATATTATATGAGAAAAATTCTATTTTCAATAAAGTGAGGACCAAAAGCCTCCCTTACTCACTCATTTATTGTTGGTGGCTATTCATATCCATTTCCTATAGTGTAACAAATTATCACAACTAAGTGGCTCAGTAGCACACGAGTTTATTATCTCATTGTTTCTCTAGGTCTTGGCATGATTTAGCGGAGCACTGTTCTCAGTATCACCAGGCTAAACTTAAAGTTTTGGCTGGGGCTGGAGAGATGGTTCAGCAGTTAAGAGCACTGACTGCTCTTCTGAAGGTCTTGAGTTCAAATCCCAGCAGCCACATGGTGGCTCACAACCATCAGAACAGCTACAATATACTCATATACATAAAATAAATAAAATAAATCATTGGAAAAAGTTTTGGTTGGATCCAGAACAGCCATTTCATCTGAATCTCAAAGTATCCCTTTTCTTCTTCCTTTCTTTCTTTTCTTCGTGTTCTCTTTCATTCTTTTATTTTCTTTTATTCATTTTTTGGCACAGTGTCCACACTGTATCCCCAAGCTATCCTTAACCTAACAGTCCTCTCACCAGTGCTGGCATTACAGCACACCCTCAAAATCCTCTTAGAAACTCACATTTCGCCGGGCGGTGGTGGCGCACGCCTTTAATCCTAGCACTTGGGAGGCAGAGGCAGGAGGATTTCTGAGTTCGAGGCCAGCCTGGTCTACAAAGTGAGTTCCAGGACAGCCAAGGCTACACAGAGAAACCCTGTCTCGAAAAACCAAAAAAAAAAAAAAAAGAAACTCACATTTCCATAAAGTAGTACCTTGCACTGGTACAGCCGAGATGCCCTGGACTTCAGCTCAGGGATACTCTTAACTCTCGAAGACTGCCTATCTTCCTTGGTGTGAATCCCTTTTATCCTCTTTTAAAAAAAAATCTAACAATTTGAATCTCTCTTCCTGGGAGAAAAAGAAAGTCTGATTTACTTTAAAGATTTGAATATTTCAAGCCTACCAAGGACAATGCCCCCCTCCATCTTAAGGTCAACTGATTTGGAACCTAGTAACACTCCCAAAATATCTGCAACAGTATCTAGATTAGTGTCTGATGGAACAACTCAGGAGCCAGGCATCTGGGGAATCATCTTAGAATTACGTGTGACACGCTGCTTTACCATACAATGACGACTATGAATAAGTATAATGAAGCCTGTGTTGATTGTTTTTTCTCTTGCTGTGATAAAACACCAGGACAAAGGCAACTTACAGAAAGGAGGGTTTATTTTGGACTTATAATTCCAGAGGGATAAGAGTCCATTACTCTCACAGTAATGAACCAAGGCAGCAAGCAGGCATGGCACGTGGTACTGGAAGCTGAGAGCTCACATCCTGAGCCACATACAAGAAACAGAGAGTAAATTTGAAATGGTGAGATTCTTTGAACTCTTGAAACCTTCCCCCAGCAATGTTCTTCCTCCAGCAAGGGCATACCTCCTAAGCCTCCCAAACAGTGCTACTAACTAGGGACCAAAGGCCAGAACCTAGGAAGACTCTCATTCAAACCACTCCAGAGATCATATAGTCCACTTGTTATCTGGTCTTTTACAATATGTTCCCCCTCCTTCATGGTTTTTTTTATAGTGCGTGCATGTGTGTGTGTGTGTGTGTGTGTGTGTGTGTGTGTTCATGCATGGGTCATGATGGACAGATGGAAGTCAGAGAACAAATTTAAAGAGTTGTATTTCTCTTTTCACCATGAGGGTACTAGGGATAGAACTTAGCTCATTAGGCTTGTCAGCAGGCAACTTTACCCACTGAGCTAACTCGCTGAGATGGTTTCTGACCCCTATTGCAAATTAATCTAAGATTTAAATCAAAGAACTGTGTGATCCCTGCTGAGCAAATAACACAGATAATAGAGCAGAAGGAAGATATCATAAGAATGGAAAAATAGCATCACACTGTTTACGCTCTTCATTTTTATTTACTTGTTTATATACTTTCTTATATACTGTGCAGAGAGACTAGGCTGGCCTCAAACTCATGATCCTCCTAACTCAACCTCCCAGGTGGTAGGAGGTATATGCTACCACACCTAGCTGTATTTAGACTCTTCACAAAACACACACACACACACACACACACACACACACATACACCCCACAAATATATGATACTGAACTAATGAAAACTTTTGAAATGAATCATTGCCAGCACACATTAATGAATAATAAAATAAGTCATGTCATAAAGTTATCTATAGCAATCTATTAAATTGTGATATATTTACTTCTTTGGGTTGTTTCTATTTGTTATGTTTGTTTGAAGTGCTAGGGATTAAGGCCAGGGATTTGCTCATACCAGAAAGACACCTTACCACTGACATACATCCCTAGGCCTGTTTTGAGACAAGTTCTGCCTATGTAACCTAGACTGGCCTTGAACTAGTTATTATTCTGCATTTGCTTCCCAAGTGCTGGATATACAGGCATGTGCCATGCACAGTTCGAATATTGGCTTCTTTTGGAAGTACTAAAGGACATGCACTTGAGGTCCCCTGTCATAGCCTCCTCTCATCTCATGGTACTCTGTCCCACTATCTTTCTACCATATGTTCCTCTATCCAGTGACATCTGTTTGCTGTTTTGACGCTTTACTAAATAGAAGGTAGCATTTATTCAGAAATTTGATTTTTTCAATGTAATATTTTAATTGACTCTGAGAATTTCACATTATGCACCCCAATCACACTCATTTCTCAGTCTACCCACCACCCTTGTAACCTCTCCACCCCCCAAAAATAAAAAATGTAGCTAACAAAAATTGAACTTTTTTATGCAGTTTTTATACCCAATGTTTTTATGATTTTTTCCACCTCTTTGTGTATAGTTAAATAAAATGTGTTCATTTTAACTGCCATATATTTTCTTACAATATGAATTTAGCATGGTTTCTATTTCTTTTCTACTGATTTTGTTCATTGGGGTTCTACCCAGCCATTTTCCAGTACAAACAATTCTACTGTGAACAATCCTGTGTTCTCTCTTTACTCAGATATGAAAAATACCTTTATCATATTTTCCAAGAAGTATAATTTCCATTTTCTTTTATTTTGAAACTGAGTCCCTCTAGTCTAAGCTAACCCAGAACTTATTGTATAGTCCAGTCTAGCCTGAAATTCATGATCCTTCTGCCTCTGCCTCCATGGTGCTGAAATTAAAGGCATGTGCCATCATACACCACCTTAGAGTTAGTCTTAGAAAATATAAGTTCGTCTTTATTATATGCCAACAAATTCTCCTCCAAGACAGTTGTGTAAAGATATGTTCTAACAGGGAACAGTTCCCTTTTCCCCAAAAGTCCTTACAGATAATGAGCATTATCCAGTTTTAATTTTTGCCAATCTCATGGCTATGAAGTAGTCATATTAAATATGAAGTAGTCATATTTAATTTTTCATTTTCCTGATTATAATTTATATTAAATGTTTCCATATTTTCTTGTCCCTTCAGACTTCCTCTTCTGTAAACAGCTTGCCCACAGCCCTTGACAATTTTCCTCTTAAAGCACTTGTCAGTTTTTAATTGATGTAGGCTTTTTACATATTCTGAATACTAATCATTATCATTTATATTCATGTATTCATTCTTGTGACTAGTATGTATTTCATTAGTATATGCTATGTGCTGGACATTATTTGAGAACCAAAGGATATGGCAGCCAGAAAAACAAAGCTTCCACTCTCAAGGTGATGATTTCTAATGAAGAGACAGACAATAAATAAGAGCAAATAGGTTATAGAAAGCTAGTATAATAAGAACTATGGAGACAAAGCAGGGGAAGAAAGTGGTGTTATTATCAACAGGCTGTTCAGGGAAGGATTCTCGGAACTGACATTTGGATAGAGACATCAATGAATTGAAGGAGAAAGTCAAATACATATTTATATCAAGAATATTCTATTCAGAGGAAGATCAGGTGCCAAAGGTCTTTCACTTGGGATGTAACTCAATGGTATAGTGTTGCCTGGAATGCACAAAGCCCTTGGTCTCATCCACAGCACCACAAAAAGAAAGTTTTAGTAGCAGCCTGCACGCTGTTGTCTTTTCCTTGTCTCTGGCTTGATTTCCTCATGTTATGGTTTCTTTTAATATACACAAAGGTTTAAACTTTCTAATGTTATATAATATATCAAGATTTTATTTTATCAATTTGTATTTTATCAAATTCCTAACTACACAGGGTCATAAAGATGTTTGCTTATGATTTTTGTGTTTATGTTTTCCAAAGTTTGCAAATACTTGTTGTATTTAGGTAAAAAAAATCACTTTGAAGGGCCTGTCAGATAACTCAGTTGGTAAAGACACCTGCTGCCAAGACTGACGACATGAGTTTGATCCCTGGAACTTACATGGTAGAAGGAGAGAAATGGACTCCTACAAGTTGTTTTCTGACCTTTACATGTATGCCATAGCATGTTTGATCACACAGAGACACACTCAGAAGCAAACAGAAATACATAAAATCATGACTAATATTGTTAAATCACATTGAGCTTGTTTATGTAAATGGTTTATGGTTAAGATGTAATTTTCAGGGGCTGGAGAGATGGCTCAGCAGTTAAAAGCACTGACTGCTCTTCCAAAGGTCCTGAGTTCAAATCCCAGCAATCACATGGTGGCTCACAACCATTCATAATGAGACCTAATGCCCTCTTCTCGTGTGTCTGAAGACAGCTAGAGTGTACTTACATATAATAATAAATAAATCTTTTTAAAAAATAATAAAAAAGATGTAATTTTTGTTTTCCATGTGAACAACCAATAGTTCCAGGAACTTTTATTAAATGATTCTTTATTTCTACACTGTTCATGCATCAGGTTTCAATTTACATGTAGATTTATTTCTGGGTTCTATATGTTTTACAGTCCTATTTTATTCTGTACTGTCTTAATTGCTAAAAAGTGTAGAAAGTACTGAATCTGGTAGGCCTCTGTGATGGTTTGTGTATACTTGTCCCAGGGAGTGGCACTATTAGAAGGTGTGGCCTCGTTGGAGGAAGTGTGTCACTGTCGGGATTGGGCTTAGAGATCTTCCTCCTAGATGCCTGGGGATTCCCAGTCTGTTCCTGGCTTCCTTTGGATAAAGATATAAAACCCTCAGCTCCTCCTGCACCATGCCTGCCGGGATGCTGCCATGTTTCTGCCTTGATGACAATGGACTGAACCTCTGAACCTGTAATCCAGCCTCAATTAAATGTTGTCTTTCATAAAACTTGCATTGGTCGTGGTGTCTGTTCACAGCAGTAAAACCCTAACTAATACAGAAGTTGGTACTGGGAATGTGGTGTTGCTGTGATAGGCCTGACCATGCTCTTGTTTAGAAGAATGTGGATTTGGGAACTTTGGATTTGGACAGCCATGGAATGCTTTAAGTGGGACCTAATGGGCCAAGCTAGTAGGAATATGGAAGACAGTGGTGCTGACAGTCATTTGAACTGTGTAGGCCTGATGGCCCAAGAGGTTTCAGTGGAGAAGATCTTTAATATGTGGCTGAGAGACTGTTTTTGTGATGTTTTGGTGAAGAACATGGCTGCTTTTTGCCATTGTCTGAAGAGACTGTCTAACACTAAGGTAAAGAGATGTATATTAATTGCATTGACAAAGGAAGATCTCTAAGCCCAACCCCACAGTGACACACTTCCTCCAACGAGGCCACACCTTCTAATAGTGCCACTCCCTGGGACAAGCATATACAAACCATCACAGACACATTGTTGTTTTCATGCTGTCTTGACTATCCTTGATCCTATTAGGAATATCAAGTGCAATTGCATCAAAGGTCTAAATGCATATAGAGAGTTTGATACCAATGCATTATTAGTAAGCATTCTCTAAACATGAACACAATTTACCCCTGCATTAACTGAGATTTTCATTTAATATTCTTACTATTTGAATATAAAAAGATCCCTCACAGGCTCATGTTTTGAACAGCTGAGCCCCAGAATGTGGTGCAACTTTGAAGACAGTGAAGACTTTAGGAGGTGGAATCTGGCTAATAGAAATTGATGACGGGGGAAGGCAGAAGTTATATCTGTGTCTGATTCCAACCCAGTTTCTGTGGTTCTTGCCTGCTGCAATGTAAACACACCACTATCTTACACTCCGGTCACCATGAAGCTGCTCTTCCTCATGTTTATGATGGACGGAAATCCATCTGAAACCATGAAGGAAAATAATCTTTTCCTCCCTTAAGTTGATACCAGTGGGCATTTTGTCACCAAAATGAGAAAAATAAAAAATACAAATATCTTTCAGAGAGCAAATTTATTGTTTTTATTGTTTTGCATATAGGACCTTCACATCTTTTTCTGATTATTCTTGGATATCTTTTAGGTTTTGCTACTGCGCTAGGCTGAAGTTGTTGCAGTACTGACTATTTTATATTAATATGTCTCCTCAAGTCTTGTTAATGAGTCCTCTTTTTTTTTCAATAGTTAATATATGTTCTCTTGTATTTTTGTGTAAACAATATATCACTTGCCATTTCAATTGATCCTTACATTTTATTTATATTCTCTTCTTCTTATAATTTTTATTACTGCCACCCATAGTACAAGATTCAAAGGGGGTGACCCTAGCTAAGACTCCTAGCAATAGGGGCTATGGAACCTGAACAGGCCTCTTATATATAATCAAGCAAGACTTCCAATGGAGGGATGGGGACACCAACCCAGCCACAAAACCTTAGACCCACAAATTTCCCTGCCTACAAGATGTACGGAGATAAAGATGGAGCAGAAATGGAGGGAATGGCCAACTAATGACTGGACCAACTTGCTATTTATACCATGAGAAAGAGCCAATCCCTGACATTATTGATACTATGCTATGCTTGCAAATAGGAGCCTAGCATAGCATCATCTGAGAGGTTTCACCCAACAATGGATGGAAACAGATGCAGAGACCCACAGCCAAACATTAGACGGAGCTTGGGAATCTTGTGGAAGAAGGGAAGAAAGGATTGGAGGAGCCAGAAGGTCAAGGACACCACAAGAAAACCTACAGAATCAACTACCCTGAGCCCATAGGGGCTCACAGAGACTGAACCATCAACCAGAGAGCATGCATGGGACTGACCTACCTAGTCCCCCTACACATATGTAACAGATATGTAGCTAGTCTTCATGTGGAACCCCTAACAGTGGAATCAGGGGTTGTCTCTAACTGTGTTGCCTGCCTTTGAATCCCTTTCCCCTAACTGGACTTCCTGGTCTAGCCTCAACAGATGTGCCTAGTCATACTGCAACCTGATATGCCAAGGTGGGTTTATATCCACGGGAGACCTCCTCTTCTCTGAGAAGAGAAGGGTATGATAGGAGGAGGGGAAGTGAGAGTGAAAGACTGAGAGGAGGGAGGAAAAGCTGCAATCAGAATGTAAAGTAAATTAATTAGTGAGAAAAAAGAAAATTGCTTAAGTAAATTATAGAAAGCCCACATGAAGGTACTATGTACTATAATTAAAAGCATGTTGTGGAAGAATATTAATTTGCTTGAAATAGTCACAACCCAGTACTAAGTTAAAATAAAGGCTTCAAAATACATGTAAAACATGATTCTATCTTAGAATAAGTATATAAATACAATTGTAAATGTAATTATAGATACATAAATATATTAAAACTCTTAATGTTTCTCTCTGGGTGATAGAAATAATAGATAAATTTAGTCACTATAGTATTTTATGTTTTAGTAAGTTTTCTGCATTTGATCTATAGTCACTTCTGTAATTATAAAAAATGTTTAAAAGATCAGATATGCCGGGCGGTGGTGGCGCACGCCTTTAATCCCAGCACTTGGGAGGCAGAGGCAGGAGGATTTCTGAGTTCGAGGCCAGCCTGGTCTACAAAGTGAGTTCCAGGACAGCCAAGGCTACACAGAGAAACCCTGTCTCGAAAAACCAAAAAAAAACAAAAAAAAAAAAGATCAGATATGACAAATAAAGGACTTTTGTTACAAAAATAGGTATTATTTTGACATTCCCTATTAAAAAATAAGGGAGCCAGGCAGTGATGGTGCATGCCTTTAATCTCAGTACTTGGGAGGCAGAGGCAGGCGGATTCTGAGTTCGAGGCCAGCCTGGTCTACAGAGTGAGTTCTAAGACAGCAAGGACTACACAGAGAAACCCTGTCTCGAAAAACCAAAAATAAATAAATAAATATAAAAAATAAGGGAAACTTCATAAAAAAAGAGGCACTAGGTGGGTTGAAGAGATTGCTCAGTGGTTAAGAGCATGTACTACTTACTGTGCCAGAAAGACTATTCAATTCTCAGAACACACACGAGGCAGCTCATGACTACCTGTATGTAACTCTGGCTTCTAAGGATCTGATATTCTCTTCTGGCCTCTGAAAATACCTGAACCCTTATGCATATCTACACCTACACACACACACACACACACACACACACACACACACACACACACACACTTTAAAATAAAAAAATCTTTTAAATTCTATTTTATTTTATTATTTGAAATTATATATTATTTCCCCCTTCCCTTTCTCCATCCAAACCCTACAAATATTCTTCTTTACTCTCTTTTAAATTCATGGCCTCTTTTTTCATTAATTGTTGTTACATAAAAGGGGTGCTAGTTTGAGTTCCTTTGTTCTATTATCTTAGTTTATTAAGTTTTTTTTCTAATAGTGTTTTTTCTAATTTTTTATTACTAAGACAAATTGAACTCATAAATATTTTATTTTGGAATTCTCCATGTATGTTCATGACAGAGAACAATCTGTAATTTTTTTAAAAGATGTATTTATTTTATTATATGTAAGAACACTGCAGCTGTCTTCAGACACTCCAGAAAAGGGAGTCAGATCTCATTACAGATGGTTGTGAGCCACCATGTGATTGCTGGGATTTGAACTGAGGACCTTCAGAAGAGCAGTTGGTGCTCTTAACCACTGAGCCATCTCTCCAGCCCTCTGTAATCTTCTTTTTTTTACAGTAGCCTTATGATACATCAAGGTCGTTCTAGCCTTATGAGTTGGGTAGATGTTTAACTGAACAGTACATAAAATATCACAATTATTCTCTGATTATTTCACAGAATTCACCTATAGGAATCTAGAGATGATAAAGATTGTTTATTTGTCAATTTACTGGCTGATATACTTTATTTTTTTACTGAATGAATAAATGTAATTCGTTGGAGGGAGCACATATATGTGTAGGTCAGGAAATAACTCAAGGCAGTCTATTCCCTCATTCCATCCTGGGGACCAAACTCAGGTTCCCAGCAAGTGCCTTTACCTGCTGAGCCATCTCACCAGCTCTATTGGTTGATGTGTTGTTTGGGAGCACGGCAGCAGGAAAGCATGTTTCCAGAGCAGTATTTGAGAGCTCACATCTTGAGACACAACTATGAGGCAGAGGGAGCTAACTGAGAATGAAAAACCCTGAGCCGGGCAGTGGTGGCGCAAGCCTTTAATCCCAGCACTTGGAGGCAGAGGCAGGTGGATTTCTGAGTTCGAGGCTAGCCTGGTCTACACAGTGAGTTCCAGGACAGCCAGGGCGATACAGAGAAACCCTGTCTCGAAAAACTAAAAATAAATAAATAAATAAATAAAACTAAAAAAAAAAAAAGAAAAGAAAAACCCTGCCCCCAGTAATACACCTCCTCCAATAAGGCCACACCTCCTCATTCTTCCCAAAGAGTTTCACCACCTGGAAACCAAACATTCAAATATATGAGCCTATGGGGGGCCATCCTCATTCAAAGCACCACAGAGGGTAGTGTGAGACTTGACCTCCAGGGTGTCAAGAGCATAAATAGGATCTGGTGCCCATGGAGACAAACTAAATGAATGACAATGATGGTTAACCTTGATGTCAACTTGACAGGATCTGGAATCAACTAAGAGAAATGCTTCTGGGCAGAAAAGGTTAACGAAGGGAGTTTAGAGAAAAGCTGTCAAGCAAGAGACATGCCAAAAGCTGACTTTCCTTCTTGGTCATTGGGAGTCAATTTTGAGGGGTAACTGAATGCCCGTTATAAAAAAAAAGAACAATTCATTAAAGAAGCAAAGAAAGAAGCAAGGAAGCAAAGAAAGAAACAAAGGAGTAGAGTATATTAAAAGCTAGGCAGTGAGCTGAAAGGGGAGAGTGTAGTAGAGTGAGTGGGGGCTTTAGAGACTGTGGACAGGCAAAACCTCCGAAAAGAGATGACATTTAAACTGAGTTCTGAAAGAAAGCAAGAAAGAACAGGTTCTGCAAATATGGATGGTCAAAACACTCCCAGAAAATCTGGCCTCCATGGTCATTGCATTCATGTGCACAAAGTCACATAGAGATACTCACATAATATATAATTAAAACTAAAAGTAATTTTTAAAAATTTAATAATATTTCTTGGGTACCTATTCATCTGTCTATGTCATGTATCATGGTACTTGTTGAGGTCAGAGGACAACTTTTGAGAGTTGGTTCCTTCCCTCCAGTATATGGCTTCCGGAAATCAAATCCAGGCCATCGGTCTTGGCTGTGGATAAATACCTTTATCCACTAAACCATCTCAGCTCCCCAAAAATCTTTAAAAGAAAAAGACAGCAATTTAGAGGAGAAAGCGTTTTAAGTTATAGTCGATCACAGGTGGAAAGTCACAGAGACAGAAGCTTGGAGGGAGCTGATTGGTCAAATCCAGAATCAGAAACAGAGAACGAAGAAGGCCTGCAGTTGCCCAGCTCATGCCCTGCTGCTCATTCAGACCATTCATGAAAAGGTGTGACCCTCACTCAAGGTTTGTCTTCTCGCTGTGGTTGAACCAGTTACAGTCTCTCACACGTCAATACCCACAGACCAACCTAGCCTAGACAGTTCCACCTGAGATTCTCTTCCTAGACGATCCTAGATTGTGTCAAGTAGATAAAAATAGCTAGCGTACCCATTTATAAAAGATTGTATGTTGCTTCATTCAGAACCTTGGGGAGAATTGTTTGATATTTAAAAATTAATCAGCTCATCCAAAGCAAGACGATGTTACAGAAAACATTGCATCTGATGGGAATGCCTCAAAGAAAACTAACTGGTGGGGAGAATTTTTTTTTTTTCAATTCATGCCCATGGTACAAGGAAAGCAGAAAGGCAAATAGTATAAAAGATTTCAACACAGAGTCGAAATCTTTTATTGTCTAGTGTACAGATTTTGTTCTCCACAGACAGTCTGATTATAAGGATGATTTACTTTTTTTATTTTTTTTTGATTTTTTTGAGACAGGGTTTCTCTGTATAGCTCTGGCTGTCCTGGAACTCACTCCATAGACCAGGCTGGCCTCGAACTCAGAAATCCGCCTGCCTCTGCCTCCCAAGTGCTGGGATTAAAGGCGTGCACCACCACTGCCTGGTAGGATGATTTACTTTTAAAAATCATTTCCGAGTACTGATCTTGTGTCTATTTAAAGGGAAAGAAGGGAGGAAGAGAAAAGGGCGGGTATAGAGGGAGAGAGGAGTGGGGGTAACAAACAAAACAACCCCACATATGTGGATGCTTGAGTACAAAAAGCAAGGAAAGACACACATACACATGAGGTGGGAGGAGGGGTGCAAGCACCCATGTATACACGTATGTATGTACGTATGTATATATGTATGTATGTACTCACACAACACATACCTCCTCAGAGCCCACATCAGAGAACTCCAGTTTCCTTGATAGACTTCAGTTCCATTTGACTTAGTACAAAAGCTCTATACTACTTTTGCAATTTATAAAATAGAATTCCACAAAAGTAGGAGAAGGAAAGCAAAGGGTACTGGAGAGGTGGCCCAGCGGTTAAGAGCACCGACTGCTCTTCCGGACGTCCTGAGTTCAATTCCCAGCAACCATGTGGTGGCTCAGAACCATCCATAATGAGATCTGATTCTTTCTGGCGTGTCTGAAGACAGCGACAGTGTACTTACATACATGAAATAAATAAATAAATAAGTATTTTTTTAAAAGAATGAAAGTGAAAGTAAGGGAACAGGAATCAATCAGTGATTGCTTCCAAACAGCGAGTTCAGCAATCATCCAAGGACTACTAGGTAGCAAATTGGATGTGCTGAGGAAGGATTGCTTTAGTGAGAAGAGAGACTGAGAGATGACAGTTGGAGCAAGTAAGGTGGCAGGAGGCTGCGTCCTGGCTGGTGTCAGCTGGCTACCTCTCTATTCCCTGCCACAATATTACTTCTACAACCTTTTACTGACTGCCTCTCTTTTTGTGATATATGTGCTTTTAGCACAATATCTCAGTTTTGCACACTACACACTCCCCGAGGCTAGTGGTCTTAAGGATCGTTTTAGAGTTTTCTTTTCTCTTCTTTAAATAGGTATCCCCCCCCCAAAAAAAAGGCAAATAAAGTTAGAGTCTACACATCACAATTCAAACGGCAGATGTCATCGGGAATTGATTTATGTCTCAAGTTGACATACTCACCAGAAGAGTGCTTGCTTAGCATGCGTGAGACCCTGGGCTCCATGCCCAGGACATGATTAAAAAAAAAAAAAGACTGACAAGTATCACATGCCCAGTGCTTAACAGATGAGCAAGACGCGGGCTCAGGAAAATGTGAGCACATCTCATGAGCACATTATCATGAAAACACAGAAGGTATCAAATACATACTTTACTGCTAGTCATTTTACTGCTCAATGTTAACTGCAGAAGAAAAAAACATACCAAAATATGCATTTGAGGTTAAAATAGACCTCATTATCTTTCTTGGCCTAGAGCTTCCTAGGACTTAAATTGGTTCCGTCTCTGGCTCATTTGAACATCTTATTTGTGCTAAAAACAAAAAGAACCATAAAACAAAAGAAAAAGGCAGAGTACACAGTTCCAAGAAGGTATATTTGAAATTCCCATACAAGCTGCCTTGAAACAAAACCAAACTGAACTAGGAACATAGCTCAGTTAATGGTGGAGCACTTGCCTGGTGTGTACAAGGCTCAAGTCCACATCTTCAATGGTTTTGATTTTTTTTTTTTGACTCAATTGAGCCAACCCTTTGTACAACTGGATAGACAGCAGCAGCTGCAGTCGCAGAGTGATGCTTCCTAACAGAGCTTTAAGGCCCAGTTGTGCTAACGAAAGTGCTTAGGGCAGAGCTGGTACCTGAAGGTTTCCTTACCACAGTCCAAAATTCCAATTCCTGCCCTTTTACAATCCTACATCTTCCGATCTGCAGAGTTATAAAGTTACATTCTGCCGCTTTCCACAGCTAGAAAATTCCCTTACTGCTCGACACAGCAACTCACAGGACAAGGCAAATAAGCACAGTCCCCAGCTGCTGAGAGTGGAGCAAAGCATCCCTAATGCAAATAAGCGCTCCCAGCGGAAACCCTGCCACACCCAGTGCTTAACAGCTGTGCGAGACTAGCTGCGGGAAAATAAGAACCCATCTTGTCAGCACCTTATCAAGAAAATGCAGAAGGCATCGAATACGTGCTTTGCTGCTAGTTGCTTTAATGTTCCGTGTATCTGCATAGAAAAAAAATATACTTAGGTTAAAATAGACCTCGTCTTTCTTAGCCTAGAGCTTGCAAGACCTAAAATGGCTCCTGTTTTAGAAATGGCTTCTTTGTCTCTGGGTTGGGAACATTCAAAAATCCTCTTTTCGATTATTTCGAAATCTACAATAAATTATTGTAAATGTTTAAAGCGACGGGTATGTTAATTCCCTTGATTTGTTCGCCCTACATTGTATCGATGTAACAGGAGTCCTAAGGATTAGAATTTCCCCCTGGGAAAATCCATGCTGGGGTGAGGGTAAGCCACTCCCAGGAGCTCTGGTACCAGAGGAGAAACTGCTCGCTCACAAGACAAGACTTATCTCTCTGGCTTCTAACAGCTTGGACTCACTGTTAAAGTTATATATGCATTATTTCCAGCCTGTTGCTTCACCTTTTATAAATCACAACACTACCATGGGCAAAGCAGAGAGGAATCAGAATTTCTGTCTGCTCAGTTCTGGCCAAAACAAAATTTTGGTGCATATGTGTGCAAAGAGGGGAGGGGTGGGGACCGAGCTTGCACATGCCTGTACATATGGAGGCCAGAGGTTAACATCGAGTGTCTTCCTGGATCATTATCCCCGTTCTTTTTCAATAGATTGGTTTTACTTATTTATTCTAAAGATGTATTTGTTTATTTTATGTATATGAATACACTGTAGCTGTACTGATGGCTGTGAGCCATCATGTGGTTGCTGGGGATTGAACTCAGGACCTCTGCTTGCTCTGGCCCAAAGACTTATTATTATATGTGAGTACACTGTAACTATCTTCAGACACCCCAGAAGAGGGCAGCAGATCTCATTACGGATGGTTGTGAGCCACCATGTGGTTGCTGGGATTTGAACTCAGGACCTTCGGAAGAGTAGTTAGCGCTCTTAACCGCTGAGTCATCTCTCCTGCCCTACTTATTTATTCTAAATTTAAAATTAACATGTACAGTATTTGATTTCATTCTGTCATTTTCTCTTTCCTGTCTTCTCCCCCCATCCCTCTGACACTACCAGTTTAATTTCTGAGGCAAGTTCTCTTACCAAACCTGGAGTTCAACTATTTCAGAAAGACATGGGCCACTGTGCCCAGCTTCTACATGGATGCTAGAGATCCTCTTGCTTGCCTGTCAAGCACTTTACCTACTGAGCCTTCTCCCCCGTTTTTTCAGTAGTGTGATGAGCCACCAAGAACCTGAAATTGCTGTGACACGTGTTCTGATATCATACTGTTTCCCATGAAAATGTACAATTAGGGCTGGAGAGATGGCTCAGTGGGTAAGAGCGCCTGACTGCTCTTCCAAAGGTCCTGAGTTCAAATCCCAGCACCCACATGGTGGCTCACAACCATCTGTAAAGTGATCCTGACGCCCTCTTCTGGTGCATCTGAAGACAGCTACAGTGTCCTTACATAAAATAAATAAATCTTTGGGAAAAAAATTTACAATTAGTATGTGCCAGACTGGATGAATGTGCTTAACTTGAAAAGGTTCCATTAGCCACATGATAGTCAATATAGAAAATAAGATGTGTAGTGGGAGGGAGGATGGGATAGGGGCTATCCAGGAGGTGGGGGACTGCGAAAGGGGATAACATTTGAAATGCAAATAAAGAATATACCCAAAAAAACATAAATTAAAAAAAATAAGATGCAACTCTGGGATGTCTTATATTAACAGTGTGTTTGCTAGCTGTCCCTTTCTTTGTAATTATCATTGTTGAGCCCTTTAAAACAAAAATAAAATTGGAAAGTGGCTAATATTTTAAAATCCTTCTTAGATTCTGGCAGAGGCACAGTTAGCACCATTTTAACTCTATTGTCCTATCTCTTACCTAACAGAATCACTGACTGTACATACTGCCACTATGCCATCCTTGGGTGTGGCCCTTAGTAGACGTAGGTCTAAAACTGACCTACATGTGAACCCTGATTCTTCGAGGTAGTGGACACTCAGCCTTGAGCAAGTGTCTTCCTTTTCCATATGGTAACATCTAATCATACCCTCATAAGCAGCACATACACACGGGTTACTTCTTCCAGTCACTATTCATTTAATCTTTATAGTAATTCCTTGAAAGTACCAGCTTCGTAGTGCAGGTGAAGCAACCGAGACACAAAGTGAACAATGACTTCCCTACCCTCCTATGACAGGTCATCTGCAGAGTTAAGGATTCTAAGGCAGGTAAGGTTCCAAAGCCTTAACCACACCTATAATCTCTGAAAATGCGGCCCTATCTGCTAAAAGCTGGTTTATGCCACTGAATGCTTGGCAAGTGTCTGCTAGGTAGCAGCAGGGGTTGTTTTTCAAGGTCTGTCTTTTCTGCTCTCCTAAATAAAACAGGCTGATGGAAGAGAGGATAGTCAGGGGAAGGGGTAGGAGATAGAAGGTGAAAAGGGACCCAGAAGAAGCAAGGTACCTAAGGAAATACCTAAGAAATACGTGTTGCTGGCTAGGTCTTGAAAGAACAGAGTGATTATTCGCCACAGAAAATGGAAGCCTCAGTCTTGCCTCTTGCATTGCAAACACACACTGACTGAGCATGCCTCAGATACCTGAGAGTCGCCTTTGATCCCACCCTAGCCCTGAGGCGCTGCCTGGGTGTGAGCCTGGCTTCCCCAGTTCATCTCACAAGTCCGCCCCACGCCGGGCGGGGCCTGGCCGGACTGCTCTAACTGCCCCGCGAGCCCAGGGCACCAGGCACGAGGTGGCCGGCACGGGACTGAGTCTGGATGGCTACGTGGAGGCGGGATGGCCGGCTCACCGGCAGCCAGCGGCTCCTGTGTGCTGGGCTGGCGGGGGCGTTCAGCCTCAGCCTCACCGCGCCCCTGGAGCTCGCCACCTTGCTGGCCCAAGTCGGCAAGGTGCAAAGCCACTCCCAGGGGCTGTGGGCCACCGGACGCCGCGTGTGGCTGTCTGAGGGGCCAAGGGCCCTGTGGAAAGGGAATGGCGTGGCGTGCCTGCGCCTGTTCCCCTGCAGCGTGGTGCAACTGGCCGCCTACCGAAAGTAAGAGCCGGGTGGGAGGGGTCGGGAGGTCGGACTCGGAGGGCAGAGCTGCCAGCCTGATGAATCCTAAGAAGTCTCAGTTCCCCTTCCTTCAGGAAAACCAGGCGGGAGTCGGGTGGGGGTGGAGGTTGGCCTGGGGGGGGGGCTACAAGGCCATATGTGTGGCCCCTAAAGTACAGCAGCAGTTTTCCACATGCTTTTGAGATTCTTGCCCTGTGAACTGCAGTTCTGTGAACTCTTGAGTCTTCCTGGGAGGAGGCAGAATTAGCAAATGATGTCTGAGGGTAAAGAAACAAAAAGGTCAAGGAGATGAGGTCTACCCAGTCCCAATGTCTAGCAACTTGAAAATGTTTGCTTTTTCCTGGCTTAGGAGAGAACACTCTTGATGGTGTGTAAAAAGTGAGACCAGTGTCCTAAGGAGTAAGTGCTTAGTACAGGAAGAGGGACCAGTCTGTTGCCTCAAAAAGACTTCTGTCCACCATCTCCCAACCCCAAACTCAGCCTAACTTGGCTTTAGGATCCAATGGGGCCTGCAGCATCCTTTCCCCAGCAGGGTCTTGTCTCTAATGTTTCCCCAACTCCTCATCCTGTGGAGTTTTCTCACCTTCTCCCACATGAACCGCTGCTGAGAGGTGTACGATCTAAAGATGCAAATGATGGATGCAAGTTAGTGACCTTAAAAAGAGCCCAAGGAGATTTGCATGGGAGCTGGAAAGGAAGCCTTAAAAAGAAAGCCAGTGATGGCAACCCTGGAGGAGGGGCTGTTTCTCTACTGGGAACGATGGTCTGTAAGTTCCTCATTCTGTAGGCACAGTGCCCGGCCTAGTCTAGAGAATGACCTTAAGCCCTGAATAGACAAGCGGCCTTCAGGCAGGAGGTGGTCAAGACACTCTTTGTTTTGTTTTTACTTTGTTTCCAGTGCTGGAAGTAAATCCCAGGGCCTTGGAGCTGGCTAGAGAGGTGCCTTATCACTATATTCCCAGGCCTAGGAACTGCTCAGCCGGAACCACAGTTCAGCCTTGGGAGAGAGTCAAGTGGTTAGTTGAGAGGCCAGAGCTGGGAGGCTTGCCTGGCAATTGATGCTCTGAATGGAATCACCCTTACCTTTATAGTGTCCCCACTCAGCATTCTCTGTGGCTTCTGCTGTCCCCCCCCGCCCCCCCCAGCAACATCTGGCCTGCAGTCTTGACTTTTAACGATTCACTTTTTCCCTATTTCCCTCTCTACTCCACAAAGTGGTAGGGAAATCTTTCCCTTGGATAAAATAGAATGTGTACGAAGGAGCAGGGAGAAGGAACAGATTTTCAAAGCCTGATTCTAATGGCATGGCTTTTCTTTTAACCATCTTTTTTCAAGATTTATTTATTTTATGTGAGTACACTGTCGCTGTCTTCAGACACACCAGAAGAGGGCATCTGCTACCATTACAGATAATTGTGAGCCACCATGTGGTTGCTGGGATTTGAACTCAGGACCTCTGGAAGAGCAGTCAGTGCTCTTAACCGCTGAGCCATCTCTCCAGGCCCCTCTTTTAACCATCTTATATATTCACATCATTTGGCTTTCACAACTTCTGGATTCTGCCTAGAACAGTCATAGGACACAGGACAAGAAACACTATGTCCATATTTACTGATGTAGAACTGAGCTCATGCTGGGACACCTCAAATCAGTGACAGTATTCCCACTTGGCCTTCTGATTCCAAACCTTGTACTGTTTGTAGCACATCATGCCACCTTCCCTTCAGCATTCATTTGACATTAGTTAGGACACAGAAGTAACCACCACAGATGTGAAACTAAAGAAAACGCAAGAACGAAAGAAGTACGGTCCTCTACCTCAGTTTATAATGTACTAGTTAAAAAAAAAACAAACCCAGTCTGTCTCCATCCACACATATAAAGTCCGAGGTGGCATGTGACTGCTGTGGATCAAATGCTATGGAAACGAACACCAGGAGAGCGATGAGAAGATGGGAAGTCTTCACAGAAGAGAAGAAAATATCTGAGTTTGGCCTTGGGAGAATAAGTAGGACTCCGGTGGGCAAAGATGAGGCAATACAGGGAATGTCGGCACAGGCAAACAAGAGGAAAGGCATGCAGCACAACCGGCTGGAAAAGCAGGTTGCAATGAGATCTTGAAAATCAGACTTGGTATGCGAGGATGGCTGTGGGAAATAGTTATGCAGGGTGGGAGAAGTGCTGGGATTAAAAAACATCAAGGGGGAGAGTGACTGTCTCCTGGTAGTAGGGTAGGATGGGAGAGGAGCAAGGCCGTGGGTGGTAGCATTAGCTAGAAGCCTACTGGGCCATGCAGCAGCTGAGAGGATCTGGGATGGGTTGGTGAGAGAAGAGCAAAGAATTACGTAGACTAGGCTTGCTGATTTTATTTCCTGACAGATTTATTTTCTTTCTGAAAACTGAAGAGAAACATGCCAGTGAAAGACAAGGTGTAGTTAGAAAGGTTGATTAACCGTGAGGCCATCTGCCCTACATAAAGATGACAGTCATGGCTAATCAGTGCATCTATTCATTTTACTCTCTCCTGGCCACAAAGTTGCAAAATAGGTGACTGGGAATAACAGTACACTGTCTGATTGGAACAAAACATCCAGCATAATCAGTGAACGGAGTGGATGAAAAAAATTGTCCATAATTACAATGACAGAACGGGTCCTCTGACTCCTTAGTTCAGGGTTCTGTCTACTCCGACACTGCTAAAATGTCGATTAATTGGATCCACGATGAAAAGGAGATGACTGGTTAGTGTTAGGTGCTATGCTTCTGTCACAAGCAAAGAATAGCTGATACAATGAGTGGCTTTCAAATGTATCAAAAAGAAGATCCTCCTTCAACTTTACTGCACGACTGCTGGTTAGTCTTTTTTTTTTTTTTTTTTTTTTTTTTTTTTTGATTTTTCAAGACAGGGTTTCTCTGTATAGCCCTGGCTGTCCTGGAACTGACTCTATACACCAGGCTGGCCTCGAACTCAGAACTCCGCCTGCCTCTGCCTCCCAAGTGCTGGGATTAAAGGCGTGCGCCACCACTGCCTGGCTGGTTAGTCTCAATATACATTGGTTTGGGACCCTGCAGTTATGAATTGCCCAGAGTCACCACCATATCCTTATGACATAGTCAGTCATGAGCTTGTGTTGGGGTGTGTTGGCTGCTAGCTTGTGTTAGCATTACAAGCAGTGATCACATATATCCAGGGATGTGTGCAGAATCTGAGCTAGCTGAAAGGAAGGAAGGGGTTCCTACAGATCACCAATGCATTCAGCCTCCCTGAAAAAACAAACAAACAAACAAACTTCTGTGCTCGTATGTCCATGAGGAAGAACAAAATTGGAGCACTGCTGCCCCACACAGCCAGAGAAGAATTTTAAGATATAGGGACTATAGTGATGCCATTGGTAGTCGAACGAGGTTATCTATCTTGACTGTTTATTTTAGTGTGTATGAGTGTGTGCCGGCATGTACTTATGTGCACTCTGCACATTCCTAGTACCCACAGAGGTCAGAATAGTGCACCAGGTCCCCTGAAACTGGACTTACAGATGGTGGTGAGCTGCCGTGTGGGTGGTAAGAACCAAACCTGGGTCCTCTGGAAGAGCAGCCAGTGCTCTTAACCACTGAGCCATGTCTCCAGCCCCTTGACTTTGCCATCCTAAGGGAAGATTAGTGGTTAAGAGTCTGAGAAGAAAGAACTTCCTTCAGTTCTTCTTTTTTCATTTTCTACATTTGATAAGACTCCTTCATACAATGAGCCAACATAACAAGATAGGTCAAGACTTTAGTAAGCCAAGGGCCTATTTCCCCCTAGATGCCTCTATCAGTCATTTCCTTGTCAGAACTGCTGAGCTCTCTCCTATGTGATCTGAGCTGAGAACTAGCCCAGTATCTGGCACATTATGGTAGGTCAACAAATAGACAATAAATTAGCCTGTGTCCTAGAATGGTGGAGTGGTTTTTAGGGCATGAGAATGGGATCATGAGAAGGAATGGTGCTTTTGCATTCCAAACTCCAAGTATTTTTTTTTTTTGGTTTGCTACAGACAGTATGATGATCATTTCTACTTCCTGTGTCTCCTGTCCTTCCAACTTGACTGGCCAGGGGAAAAAGGCAGTAAGCCAGCATTAACACAGAAGTCAGTAGCCCATCGGTGAATACCAGCTTTAATTGTCTGTGTATCACTTCCCTTTGATGCTGGGAGCATAGCCAGGAGTCCAATTGAGATGCACCAATAACCCCTTGAAGGAGATGTTACGAATAAACTCCTTTTTACTTAGGAGCAGAAGCAGTAGCCTGGAATCCCTCAGCTGGTTTCACTTGAATGCCCACTCATTATTCATCAGGCCAGCTGTCACCCAAACAACAGGAAAGCTACCCTTTCACTGGAGGTTTGAGAGCCAAAGAGCTGGGAACGCTTTCATTTTGAAAAAGATAAAACTATTCTTTTAGCCCAACTCTGTTGTTTACTATTATTCCAAACCCTTGGTACCTTCTCCCTGTACCATTCCATGGCAGAAAGTACTATTTTTTCCTGGTTTCCCAGCCTCTTCACTAAGGAATGAACTTGCTTTTTTGTGGCCTGGAAGGGTGTGCTGTGTAGAAGTACCCCTATAAATATTTCTTCTGGGGTAAGCACTCACAATTGGGGATGCCCTGCTTCTCAGAAGGCTTATAACCAGATAGTTTATGGTTTGCATTTGTGAAACTCCATGCAAAGTAATTTTAACTAAATTGTAAACCTACTGAGAGATACAAAGCATAGTTTGTCAAATACTCAGATGCCTACCGTCCACACTTCACATACTGGTTTTTTTTGTTTGTTTGTTTTTTGGTTTTTTGGTTTTGGTTTTGGTTTTTCAAGACAGGGTTTCTCTGTGTAGCCCTGGCTGTCCTGGAACTCACTTTGTAGACCAGGCTGGCCTCGAACTCAGAAATCCTCCTGCCTCTGCCTCCCAAGTGCTGGGATTAAAGGCGTGCGCCACCACCGCCTGGCTCACATACTGTTTTTAATCTGTCTCTCTTTATTAACTAGGCTAGCCTTGAACTTTTTCGGTAGGCCAGACTGGTCTCAAACTCAAGATTCTCCTGTCTTAATCTTCCAAGTGCTGGAATTACAGGCCCACAACACCAATCCCAAAATATCTTTGTTGATGTTGAGGTGTGTGTGTGGGGGGGGGTTTCTTTTTGTTTTTCTGGCAACGCTGGGCATCAAACCCAGGGCCTTGAGCTTGCTAAGTTAGCATGCCACCACTGAACTCCATCCTCGACCCCGTTGTTTCATTTTTGAGTTTGAGTCTTGGCCAAGCAGGGCTCAAATTACTGGGCTCAAGTGATTCTTCTGCCACAGCCTCCCTAGAAGCCATGACTTGACAAGCCTGGCTCCCAGGTATCTCTCTTAAATATACTAAAGCCTGGATGAAGGTAGAGTCCTCTTCGTGTTTGTTCTTGGTCCTAGTCCCTCTCCCCTTTTCGTGGGTCTACTTGTATACTCCTCCTAAGTACCCGTTTGCGTTACACAATACTTATGGGTTTTAATGTTTATGATTGCCACGTACTACAGATCACTCTGCAGCTTGTTTCATTCATTCATCATTATGCCTTCATGGCTTATTTCTTGTGATTCTATGATTTGTCTAAGCTCATTCATTTTAACCACATGGGATCCACTGAATGGCAATGCTATCATTTATCCATTCCCCTACATTTTGACATTCAATTATTGGAGCTTTTCATTCTTACAAGAAATGTCTGTGGTGTGTCTTCATGTGTAGAGCTGTAAGAATTCCTCTAGGCTGTGAGCCAGAAAGTGGAATTACAGAGTAAAGACCTGTGCTTCCCCAACTTTACAAAGGGTGAGGGTTATCAGTTTCCACACTTTCCTCTCATCATTTGCTAGATGCCAGTCTGCTGGGTGAGAAGTAGATATCCTGCCACTGTTTTTGTTTGCTGCTTCTCTGGTAACTGGTAAAACAACAACTTCGATAATCATTATCATTATAAAGGAAACCAATCCTTTAGACTAAATTTAACAGAGTATACCAAACCAAAGTCCAATCAGATATCTCCCCAAACCAAGGAGTTTCCAAGAACTCCAACCCACCACATGACAATCACACAGCATTTCTAGGAAAACAAAGAGCAAAGTATAGAAAACAACTTAAATGGTGGCAGTTCGGTCATCCAACCAGCCCAACTGATTATAGGTTAGCTAGTTAATCATTATAGCCTAATCAGCTAACTGGACGTAGGGTCTTCTGCAGCTACTCAAAGCCCAGTGAGCACAACTAAAGTTGATACTGGCTGGTCTATTGGGCTCAAAACTCAATTTCTGGGAAGCTGAACTTCGGATGTAGCTCAGTAACAGAAGTGTATACCTAATGTGTAGAACACTCTGGCTTCCATTCCCAGGGCTGGAGGAGAGTGAAATCTCTATTTTCATTCATTTCAGGAAATTCTGTTCCTTATTAGTGTCCAGAGGATGGACAGATTGCATTCTGGTATAGCAACTACCAGGTGCTTTTGTTCATTTACAGCACCCCCCCCCCAGGCAAGTTAGATTATTCAGATAAAAGGTAGAAAAATGCTGGAGGTGAAGTGGGAAGAATTTGGACAAGATACAGATCTGCGGCTGAACTTCCTTCTGATATTTTTCATGTTGTATGGTGGTTTACATAAGAATGAACCCCCACAGACTCGTAAGTTTGAATGCTTGGCCCATGGGGAGTGGCATTATTAGGACATGTGACTCATTGTTGAAATGGGTGTGGTCAGGGCTAGAGCAAAGCCTCAGTAGTTAAGAGCACTGACTTCTCTTCCTTGAGGTCCTGAGTTCAATTCCCAGCAACCACATGGTGGCTCACAACCATCTGTAATGGGATCTGATGTCCTCTTTTGGTGTGTCTGAAGACAGCTACAGTGTACACACATCCATAAATAATTATTTAAAAAAGAAGAAATGGATGTGGTCTCGTTGGAGGAAGTACAGTCACTCTGGGGTCGGCTTTGAAGTTTCATTTGTTCAAACTATGCTCAATGTGGCTCACAGTCACTTCTGTCTGCGTATTAAGATGTAGAACTGTCAGCAGCTCGTATGTGTGCTTGAATGCTGTCATGCTCCCTGCCATGATGATAATAAACTAAACCTCTGAACCTGTAAGCCAGTGCCAGTTAAATGTTTTCCTTGATGAGTTGCCATAGTCGTGCCTAACTAAGACGTAGTAAAGTACTTTCAAATGCTAGGAACTATTCGAAGCTCTATAGAGCGTGCTAGCACTATCCAGACCTCATATGTTGAGATTTCTGTTTCCCCACCACCAGGTTTGTTGTGCTATTCATGGATGACCTGGGCCGCATTTCCCAGTGGAGCTCCATTGTGGCTGGAAGTCTCGCAGGCATGGTTTCCACGATTGTCACTTACCCTACAGACCTTATCAAAACCCGACTGACTGTGCAGAACATGCTGGAACCATCTTACAGGGGCCTAATCCATGCTTTTTCTACTATTTATCAACAAGAAGGGTTCCTGGCCCTTTATAGAGGGCTCTCCCTCACTGTTTTAGGTAAGGTGGAATTTGACACCCAAGGAAAGGCTGTTTTTTGACACATGTGAAGGTAGTTCGAGCCTCTGCCTTCTGTGTACTAAAACTGCAGACACACACCCTAATTTTAGAGGTCTAAAGATAGCAGGCCAAGCAATACAAGTGTCTTAGAAAAGCCTGGATTCCAAGCCACCCTCAAAAGTGCTCAGCTGACAGGAGTCCTCAATGTGTGTATCCATGATTTAGCTCAGCAGGATCTCAATGGTATGTGTAGCCTACCATTTATTTTTTAGGTTTTAATATAGCAGTTTTATTAATTCTTTGATTATATTCATCCCCAATTCTCCCCTAACTCCTTCAAGGTCCACCCCTTCACCTCCCTACCCCCTCTCCACCTCATGTCCTCTTTGTTACTAACCCAACCCAGTCCTCTCTGTGCTGCATACACACCTATGGGTATTGGGCTATGCTGCAGTTCATGGTCAACCTACCAGTCACACTCTTGAAGAAATATAACAAAAATGTGTTTTTATTGCCTATAAATCATACGTATACGTGACACAGCTACATATACACGAGGCCTCTGTTTGCCAAATCCAGGAGGATTGATTTAGTCCATCTACTCAGTACTAAATGAGATTAGTCGGTCGGGCCTCGGGAGAGTTGGCTTCTAAGGGACTACTGTCCTCTGGGTATCTTCACATCTCTCCTACAGTTCTTTCTTATCCAATATACTTGGCCCTTTTTAGGCCATCTGACACTGCCATCTTGCTTATGTGTGGTCCGCAGGCTCCGCCCTCAGCTTTATTTTTACCCTCTATGTTGGCTTTCTTTTTGTTGGTGTTTACGTTTGTTTGTTCGTTAGAGAAAAGGTCTCACTCTGTAGCGCTGGCTGGCCTGGAATTTGTTATGTAGACCAGGCTGGACTCAAACCTGCAGGGATCCTACCTCTGCCTCCTTCGTACCAAGACTGCAAGCACGCATCACATATCAGTCTCCTACACTGGCTTTCTTGCCCTGAATCCCCTCTCTAGGGAAGCCCAGGCATTGTTGTAGCTTCAACAAGCAAGACTGTACTTTAACTCCTAATAATGCTAATGTGTTAGGGCTACTCACGGGGTACTGAGTACTTTTCCAAAAGCTATGACTATAATTTCTCATTCAAAATTTTATCTTTATTTTTTAGGTTTTAATATAGCAGTTTTATTAATTCTTTGATTATATTCATCCCCAATTCTCCCCTAACTCCTTCAAGGTCCACCCCTTCACCTCCCTACCCCCTCTCCACCTCATGTCCTCTTTGTTACTAACCCAACCCAGTCCTCTCTGTGCTGCATACACACCTATGGGTATTGGGCTATGCTGCAGTTCATGGTCAACCTACCAGTCACACTCTTGAAGAAATATAACAAAAATGTGTTTTTATTGCCTATAAATCATACGTATATATCTATATCTGTGTGTGGTTTTTTTTTTGTTTTGTTTTGTTTTGTTTTCGAGACAGGGTTTCTCTGTGTAGCCCTGGCTGTCCTGGAACTCACTCTGTAGACCAGGCTGGCCTCGAACTCAGAAATCCGCCTGCCTCTGCCTCCCAAGTGCTGGGATTAAAGGCGTGCACTACCACTGCCTGGCAACACATAGTTCTTAACTATAGGCACCGTGTTTGGCAATAAAACTCCACGACGTATCTTCATATCTAACACTTTATTGTTTGTTTCATTTTCTGAGACAAGGTCTCATTAAGTAACCTAGACTGGTCTGGAACTTACTATGTAGTCCAGGCTGCCCTTTAACTCTTGATTGTCCTGCCTCAGTTTCCTGAGTGCTAGAATGACAGATGTGTGCCACCTTGCCAAGGCTGTCTGACTTACTCTTCTTTTATTTTCTATTTTATTCATTATTATTTGGGGAGGGGGTGGTTTCTGTTGTTGTTTGGCATTTTTTTTTTGTTTTTTTTTCTTTTGTTTTGTTTTGGGGGCACAGAGTCCCACTATTACAGTCTTAATTGTTCTGGAACTTGCTCTGTAGACAAGGCTGGCCCCTCAAACTCAGAGATCTGCCTGCCTCTGCCTCCAGCCCCAGCCGTCACCTCTCTGCTTCTGGCCTCTGGCCTCTGACCCTCTGGCTCTTTGGCCCTGCCCCTGCCCTCTGCCCTCTGCCCCCTAACACACACACACACACACACACACACACACACACACACACACACACATACACACACACCCAGGCCTCTGACTCTGGCCTCTGGCCTCCGGATTCTGCCTCCTGCCTCTGCTTCTGCCTCTGTCTGAGCCTCTACCTCTGCCTTCTGCCTTCTGTCCTAGCTCATCCCCACATCATCTTCCCTACTGACTCTAGGGACTCACCCTCTCTTGCAGGCTCATGTTTCTATCTGTGGCCCAATGCCTAGTGTACCCTGTATACTGCTGCCAGACTGGGATGATCTTCCTAAATGGTCTGCCTTCATTTCACTACAATCCTTAAAAACTAAGGGAGAAAGCCAGAATTCCTATGACATTCCACATCATTTAGAGCTGACCTCTGCCAGTCTGCCCTAACTCATCCCATCCTGT
Source organism: Tokudaia tokunoshimensis (assembly GCA_036184795.1). Lineage (NCBI taxonomy): Eukaryota > Metazoa > Chordata > Mammalia > Rodentia > Muridae > Tokudaia > Tokudaia tokunoshimensis. The sequence goes on from BTHU01000023.1 coordinate 105,586,068, forward strand.
ACCATGCCTTTCCCTGCTCTCACGTTCAAGCCGTACAAAAGTGTGTGTGCTTCTTAGAAATACATGCTCACTGTATTTGCCTGGACTGCCTTTCCACTCTCTTAGTGTCTGATGGACTCCTACTCTTAGCTCAAGAGCCACTTCAAAAGTTCTGTATTCTAAGCCACGTGTGATGATACATGCAATGTAATCCCAGTACTCTAGAGGTTAAGGCAGGAGCATCATGAGATCCAGGCTAATCTTGGTACATAGTTTTCCTGTCTCAAACAACTATACACAAGCAAGGTCTGTAATCCCCCTTAGCTTCAGGAGGTGGAGGCAGAACTGAAAGTTCAAGGCCAGGGGCTGGAGAGATGGCTCAGTGGTTAAGAGCACTGACTGTTCTTCCAAAGGTCCTTAAGTTCAAATCTCAGCAATCACATGATGGCTCACCACCATCTGTACAGCTACAGTGCACTCATATAAATAAGTAAATCTTTAAAAAAAAAAAAAGTTCAGCCTGGCAGTGGTGACGCATGCCTTTAATCCCAGCACTTGGGAGGCAGAGGCAGGAGGATTTCTGAGTTCGAGGCCAGCCTGGTCTACAGAGTGAGTTTCAGGACAGCCAGGGCTATACAGAGAAACCCTGGCTAGAAAAACCAAAAAAAAGAAAAGAAAAGAAAAGAGAAGAAAGTTCAAGGCCCATCTGGGCTAGAGTTCAACCCAACCTAGGCAATTTACTGAGGGTTGTGTGAAAAGTTGAAAAGGTGAGGGGGATGGGGATGTTATATGTAGCATTCAGTGTTAAAATCTCCAGCAATTAGTCTGCTCTGATCTGAAGTCCTAGAACCTGGCATAGTGCCCAACACATAGTAAAATATCCCTAAATTCCTATTTAGAGACAAAGTCTAATGTAGTACAGGCTGGGTTTGAGCTTACTATGTAGACAAGGCTAGCCTTGAATTGGTCATCCTGCCTCAGCCTCTCTAGTGCTGGGATTATAAACGTGCTACCATGCCTAGCTTCCCTAAATGTTTTTGAATGAAAATAGGAAGTTGATGAGTCTTTTCAAATATATGTTATACTCAATATAATAATGTCTGAAGATAAGCAATACCCTTCTTAAATTCTGCTTCCTTTTGGGGGGGGAGGTGAGGGGATGAACTACATCCCCAGCCCTATCCCATCTATTAGATCTCTGTGTATTTTTAAATTTTATATATAGGGGTATTTTGCCTGCATTCATATCTGTGTATAGTATATGTGCAGTGCCCACGGAGGCTGGAAAAAGGTGTCAGAGTCTCTGAAACTTCAGTTACAAACAGTCCTGAGCCATAGTATGCATGCTGGGAATTGAACCTGAATCGTCTGCAAGAGTGGCCAGTGTTCTGAACCACAAAGACATCCCTCTAGCCCAGATCTCATTTTTTGAGAGACAAATTTAGTCTGTCTGTAAACTGAAGATGGCTTTGAAATTTTCTGGAAATGTGTGAGAGCATTATTTGCTCACCATCTTAAACAGTGTATGATGCTAATCGCACCCTATGACATCTAAGCCAGATCAGGTACCCTCCATGGGCACAGTTAGCATAAAATGTTTCCTTCTTCACAGTCTGTTTCTAGCCTCCAATACTAGATCAAGTGCTCTATGAAGTGCTTTATTTTTATTTTTATTTTCTTTGTATAAGTGTGTGTGTGTATACATGAGTGCCTAGGCCCATGGGAGCTAGAAAATAGTGTCAGATTCCCTAGAGCTGGAGTTACCGGTGGTTGCAAGGCACCTAATCCTCTACAACAGCAGTAGGTGCTCTTTTTTTTTTTTAAAGATTTATTTATTTATTATATGTGAGTACACTGCAGCTGTCTTCAGACACACCAGAAAAGGGCATCAGATCCCATTACAGATGGTTGTGAGCCACCATGTGGTTGCTGGGAATTGAACTCAGGACCTCTGGAAGAGCAGCCAATGCTCTTAACCACTGAGCCATCTCTCCAGCCCCGCAGTAGGTGCTCTTAAGGGTCATCTCTTCAGTACCATGGGAATGACTTTTCTCCCTCCATGTTTCTTTTTATTTTTCTCTGGGTTTTTTGTGTGTGTGTGTTTGAAACACACAGAAAAGTTCTTAGAATTATAAATAACCACACACTCACTGAATAATACATCAGTTTATATTTTTACTTTATCATGTCTATGCATCTTTCAGAGTCTTTCATAAATCTATCCTTTTCTTCAGTGATTTCAATGTAAGTTATAAATACCAGTACACCCCCAAAGCTATCAACATCTGTATCACAAACCCAAGTTCAGCATCTAGTTAGGGGTTATTTTCTTCTGTCTGATGCAGTGTCTTATATACTCAAGTAGTCCAGGCTGGCCAAAAACCTTGCTATGTAGATAAGGATGAATTTGAACTATTACTGATCCTCCTGCCTCTACCACCGAGATGATGGGATTATTGGCATGTCAGCACACCTAGCTCTCTGTTTTTTTTTTTTTTTTTTTTTTTTTTGGTTTTTCGAGACAGGGTTTCTCTGTGTAGCCCTGGCTGTCCTGGAACTCACTGTGTAGACCAGGCTGGCCTCGAACTCAGAAATCCTCCTGCCTCTGCCTCCCAAGTGCTGGGATTAAAGGCGTGCGCCACCACCGCCCGGCTACACCTAGCTCTCAAGATTTGTTTACAGTTCTTTTATGTACCATTTATTTACAGTAAACTGCACGACCTTGAGTGACCAGCTCTTACATCCTGACCTTGTGGTGCTGTCACTCCAGCCCCAGAACATGCCCTTTAGCAAGTTAACTGCAAGAGCATTAAGCAGCCCCAGATCCCCCCCAGAGGCATTTTTTTGGTGCAGACAGTAGCTCCCCAAGACAGCAACCTCTCTCTGTGCTTGATTTTCAGGTGCTGTTCCCTTCTCTGCTGGCTCCCTTCTAGTTTACATGAACCTGAAAAAAATCTGGAATGTACCCCGGGACCGCTTTTCTCACCTGCAGAACTTTGCCAATGTCTGTGCTGCTGCTGCTGTGAGCCAGACTCTCTCCTTTCCCTTTGACACTGTGAAGAGAAAGATGCAGGTGCGGAGGGAGCATTGGGGCTGGGCGGGGCTGGGGTGGGGTGGGAGGCAGATTACCTTAAAGCATTTGCAGTCGAGTAACCACAAAGAACATTTTTTTTTTTTTTTTTTTTTTTGGTTTTTCGAGACAGGGTTTCTCTGTGTAGCCCTGGCTGTCCTGGAACTCACTCTGTAGACCAGGCTGGCCTCGAACTCAGAAATCCTCCTGCCTCTGCCTCCCAAGTGCTGGGATTAAAGGCGTGCGCCACCACCGCCCGGCCACAAAGAACATTTTGATTCCATACACCCACCTTCCTCATCCTGCCTTACAGCCCCACCACTGAGGACGTTTTTCTACAGTGCAAATACTATGCAAACCACTTCTGCTCACCTCCAGCAACTAACTTAAGCCAATGCCTGTACCTCGTTTTTATGTATCCATCTTCTAGAAAGCTTCCAGATAAGTGCTCCTTTTATTCCCTGGTTCTCCTTCCTACAACACCAGAAAAAGAGGACACTGTTAACTTGCCTTCTTGATGCCACCATAGGGAAGACATCGCACTCTTTCTTGTCACCGTGCCATTCCTGACTGGTCAGGACTAAAATAAACCAAGAGCCATTCAACAAGGTGCCTGAGAAAGAAACTGCACTTCAAAAGGGTGCAACTGGCCATGTACTATCCTAACAATTACTAGGGAAACGTGTTTACTATAGAGCACAAAGGCGAAATGGAAAGGTAGAGGCTGCAAATTGAAGAACTAGCTTAGCCTATATTCTTATCAACAAAAGCAATCTAACCAATCGATGACATAACATGAGGGAGTTATAGCCACACATGTGGGTAATCAGAGTCCAAGCAAGACTGACTCTGTGGCATCTTCCCAGAATCCTGCTCTCTCCGTTGGCTTGTCTGCCTCCTTGGCCTCTCTGATATGACTTATATGTTCCTGAAGCTTTGCAGAAATGAATTTGAGGTTGTGTGCATGCCACTTGAAATGAGTAGTCCCACTTGTTGGTTTCTCCACATGACTGACTTGTTTCTCTAGTTTCTCAATGCTGCTCCCCACTTCCTGTTTCCCTGCTACAGTACACTTTGGCCAGTTTGGTCAGTGCCAAAAACCGTGAAGGGACATGACTTCCCAATGCTGTCTTCAGACACGATGATGCTCCACTCTGCCACTCTGATCCACAAAACATCTCATCTGTCTGGGTTTCTTCTCTCCTGTCCTTGTCCAGATGAACCATTGCCACACTGGTATGACTACAGTGCAAAACCTAATGAACATAATCTTCTGATTTAAAAAATAACATACATATTAAAACATGGTTCCAAGGGTTGATTTTGCATTATGTCTGCTTGGTCACAATAAAACAAGTAATGTACATGTGGTTGTAGAAAGTTTTGGAAATACAGCAAAGTAGGAAAAAAAAGGAAAATAGCCTAATACTTATAGATTCTAATAGTTACTAGTTTTTTTCTATGTATGTTCACACACACACACACACACACACACACACATACTGGCATTATTTTTTTTTTAGAAATTGTGTTTGGACTACAAATAAAAGTTGTAGCTTGATTTTTTTACTTATTACATAGCAGATACAGCTCTAGGCTATTAACTGTTTAGTTGTCAAGTGCTAGTTCACCCTGTGAACATGTTAGAAATAGTCAAAATTTCTCAGTTTCTAAATAATGGGGCTACTTCTAATTATTAAGTATAACAACACTATAATGAAATCTCTTGTGTTTTTCACATTATATTCCTAGAAATTGACAAGACCTGAATGAGTCTAAAGCATTTTAAGTTTTAGGTATTGAGGATTGAGCCCAAGGACATGTGTGAGTTACACTAGTATTCTACTACCACTGAGCTACATCCCCTGCCTTGGCATATTTTTGTGTGTGTCAAGATCTCCTTAAATTATCTGGACTGGCCTTGATCTTCCCGTGTAATCCAGGAAAGCCTTCAAATTTGAGAACTTCCTGCCTCAGTCTCCAGGGTACTGGGATTTTCAGCATGAGCTACCATGCCCAGTTCACTTCCTCTCTGTTGCTCCTGAGAGCTCTCTCCCTAATTGTTTTTTGTTTGTTTTTACCTTTAATTATTTATTTATGGATTTTATGTGTAGTAGTGCTCTGTCTGCATATACCCCTGTATGACAGAAGAGAGCATCAGATTCCATTATAGATAGTTGTGAGCCATCTCTCTACCTCCTTGTTTCTTTGTTTTTAAGACAGGGTTTCTCTGTGTAGCCCTGGCTGTCCTGGAACTCACTCTGTAGACCAGGCTGGTCTCAAACTCAGAGATCTGCCTGCTTCTGCCTCCCAAGGGTTGGGATTAAAGGCATATGTGCCACCATGCTGACTCAATGAAATTTACAAGAGGCAATGGTGGGTGGATCTCCATGATTTTGAGGCCAGCCTGGTCTACAGAGTGAGTTCTATCTAGGACAGCCAGGACTACACAGAGAAACCCTGTCTTAAAAAAACCAAAAGAGAAAGAGAGAGGCGGGGGATGAATATCTTATCTCTTTCTTACTGCAGGGATATCCCCAGCACTTTCTTGCCTCTTTTGAGTGTGTCCTAGCTTACATAAAGTTTGGTGAGCTTAGCTACCTACCACTAATGGATCTACCTAAAATAGAACCTTGGGACCTAAGGGTAGGGCTAGTCATCAGAAAGGGCTTTAGGTAAAGTACAGTGATAATCTGGATGGGAAGCTGAGAGAGAAATCTTCATCTTTTCTTTCTCTTTCTGGATTCTAAAACAATGGCTTTCTAGAGGAGACTCTAGCCAATGCTACACTCTGTACTACAATATCACCTTACCATAACAATCTGCCTCCAATCAGGGTAAGAAACACTGAGAATGAGAATTTGAGTGCAGTCCTAATCATTTCCCCTTTATGTGGGTACCTTCTAGATAATGCATATATCGTGTGTCAAGATGCCGCATTCGTTCACAGCTGAGTATGGTGGTACATGCCTATGAGTTCATTGACAGAGGCATGGTGGTACATGCCTGTGAGCTCAGTGACAGAAGCAAGAAGATCAAAACTTCAAGGTCACCATCATCTACATAGTCAGTTTGAGATTAGTCTCAAGAAAACAAAAACATAGAAAACAGCTTTCAAATGAATGCAAAGTCATAGTGGTTGTTTTTAAAAGCACAAGATAATTATACTGTAAAATAGGATTTGACATCTAATTATGACTAACATCATAAATGTCATCTGAAGATATAGTAATACAATTAATATGACTCAGCCAAAATTTTATTTTTAATGGGTTAATAAATATAATAACTTGTCCATAATATATATATATATATATATATTTTTTTTTTTTTTTAATTAACACCCAGGAAAGAGCCACAGGCTTTTAAATGCAAACATGGCATTACCTTCTCTGACCACTAGGTGTCACTGCAGTAAACGCATAGTCTCTGAGCCATGGAAAGCTGAACCAGCAGTTTAGTGAATTACTAACCTCACAGTCCCAGGTCAGAATCACTTTCAGTTAGGAAGATAAGGGGCTAGAAGCAACAGGAAACACCTGAAGTTTTTTCTTTTCCTGTAAAGCACACAATACAATATTCATCAAGAAGAGAGAGCCATAGAACCACCTGCCCCGGCTGGATCAGGCAGGTTTACCTACTTCATTTGTCACAAGGGCACCAAGCTGCTGTGACCTGAACACCGTTAATGGTAACATTTGCATTCCATTGGTTTTCTCCATGGCACTGTCCAACATGAAGCAAATCAACAGCAGGTGCTGGTGGCTAGCCAACCGAACAGGGAGTTTTTCCCAGCACCCATAGTGGCCGGCGCCTGTGTCTGAGTGCCTAGTCGTCTTCATAGGCTTCTATCCAGACACTCGTACATACAATCTGTCTGTCTAATACCGCGGCAGGTTGGAACTCTTCTGAACATTAATGACAATAATCAGAGGTCTTGTTTAGCCACCTGAGCCCTTCCTTCACCAGGCTTACATTCATTTTATTCTGCTTTTCTTTGCTTGCTTGGCCGGCCAGAGGAAGGAGAGGTAACTCATTTATGCATGTGCATGTTTTGAGAGAATGTTTCTTGGGGAGAAGGGTCAGTTGTATGTGGAATGAAATGCCGCTACCTCGTGTGCACTCACGGACCCTAATACCACCATGCCTGAAATCTCCTTTTTTCTATCTGCATCTCCACCTGGCTAAGACCCTGGGCAAGAAGATGCTGGCAGCACTAAGTGTATTGAAGAAACAATAGGCTGGGCATAGTGGCATAACCTTTAGGGAGGCAGAGGCAGGTGGAGTTTTGTGAGTTTGAGGATAACCTTGTCTATATAGCAAATTCAAAGCCAGTCAGACCTACACAGTGAGACACTGTGTCAGAGGGGGTGAGGGGGTGAAGAAAAGGAAAGGAATCAATAAAAGAAAGTATAAGATGGAAGAAATGGTGACAAAAATATTTTATGTGATTAATCTATGAGTCCTATTAAGAACTAAAGAATTATGGAAAAAAATCTATAATGGTTCCATAGACAGGTGTATTTGAAAGAGAAGGTGAGACAGGCTGGGACACTTTGCTGGGAATCTGGGGAACGGCTTCGAACATGGGACCTGGAGTCTGGTAGGCCTTATGAAAGGACCAGAAAGGAGGTCCATGCGCACGCCCCTCCACGCTGTTGCTCCTATTAGGTATCTCCATTTCATCAAATCCAAACCCATGTGCCACCCTGTTGATTTATACCCCAGTGGACTTCGCCCCCATCACAACTCACAAGGTAAGCAGGATTAGGCCAGGTCAGCATTTGAACTGAAAGTGCATAAAATGAAGGACAAAGGTGGTATCCAAGTGGCACAGCTCAGTGAGCAGGGCACACATGGTCAGTGAATAAACAGAGGCCCCAGTCTGCTCAAACAGACTCCAATCGGACCGAGACGGTTACCACCTTGAGCAACCTTTGCCAAATAGGACACAGTCACTTCATTAACCCACTCAGAACCTCTCATGCTCCATTCTGTCTTCACACACACCCCCGCCCCCCGCCTCCTTCCTCAGTCCTGGGCTCCTGGTTCTCACAGCCTGCTGATTTCTGCCACTGAGTGTCACATCTTCACGATCATGTCCAACCCACTGTCTATCAGTTACTCTTGTTCCCCTAAAACTGTCTTCGTAGTCTTTTCCCTTTCTGGGCCATCATTGTCCCAGATCCCCAAGCTAAGCATCCAGAAGTTAGGTTTGGCTCTGCTGTCCCTTCCCCCAAAGGTCATTTGCTTCTACATTCCTAAGTCTCCTACGTGGATCCTTTTCTTTATGGCCCTGACTCCAATCAAAGGCCTTATCAGCTCATACTGCAGCACATACTGTTCTCTAGGACTGATTCTAAAAGTGACCATTAGCACTGAGCAGGAAGATATGTTCATTATTCCATCCAATCCTTACAACAATTTACAAAGTGGCCACTGATTTTACTATACCTATTTTATTGCGCTATCTGTCTGCGTGTGCGTGCCTGCCTCTGTGTGTGTGTGTGTGTGTGTGTGTCTGTGTCACAGTGCACATACAGAAAGAAGTCAGGCAACTTAAGGGAGCCATTGATCTCTGTCTACCACGCAGGGCAGGCCCTGGAGCTTAAACTCAAACCATCAAGTCTGGGCAGCAAGCACTTTTACCTGTTAAGCCATCTTGCCTAGTGAGATGAGCAAGCCAAGGCACTCAAAGGTTCTGTAGATTCCAAGCCCATCTTTGAGCAATGGAACTGGGATAAAGGCCACACAGTTTGCCTCCAGGATCAGTCCTCGCTTTTGTCCTGTCAGTGTTGCTCCTTCTCTATCACCTTTAGAGAATAAAGGCCTGGCATGGTCCCCCCCCCCGCCCCGACTTCGCTGTTCCTGTCGTATAGAGGCCCTTTGTATAGGGAGTTGCAGAATCAAATGTCTGTAAGAATTCAGAAGCAGCATGGACAGGAGAGCTAGAGAGACCCAGACAACAGACACTCAGCCCCAAACAATAAGCCTTTAAATGCATTCTAAGCCGTCGTGCCTTTTGAAAGCATTCTGGAGAACTAAACTCTGGGCTCACAGAATGTGATTAGCATTTAAATATGCGTAGCAGAAAAGAGTGAGGAGAGCGGGTGGCGGTTGCAGGAGTTTCTTCTCAGAAGGATGGCCGGCATTTAGAAACGCAAGCCCAGTTTTCGCGGGAGCCCCTAAATTTCCATCCAGGTTTTGATGTGAAATCTTTCTATTTTTTTTTTTAAGGTTACAAATTAAAAGTACTGTCAGGGCAAAGCAAAACGTGCCTTCTCTTGGCCTCTGTTCAATTGAAGCATCCCAGTTGCAATAGTGAAGAAGTTCCCCTCCCCCACCCAAGCCCTGCAGACCAAATGTATTTGATATTCCAGTCAACAGGCCTTTGTTCCTGCAGCTACCTACCTCGCTCTCTCTGCCTCAGCATCACTTCTGTCTCTGTAAGGGTTCAAGTGAGCTTACCTTGGTAGCAGTATCTGTTGCTTTTGTTTGCTGGCTTTTCTCACCCGTAAGGCACGCACTTTCAGATAATGGGTAAAGGCAGATATTTAAGCCTCTTTATGCAGGCGAGGGGGTCCTGGGGAAGAAGAAACTAAAGTAACTGTAGGGGACCTTTTCTGAAAAGGTGGATGCTGTTTTTCACTGACTCCCACTTCTTCTCCTATGTCTACGGGCACAGTAGTTGTATTCCGAAAAGTAGTGGGTAAGTAACTCATTTTAAAGGATGCTCTCCATGGGTCCTCTCCCTCTGACAATTTCCTTTCCGTAGCATTTTTTCCCCTATCTCGCCATTTTTTATCTCAACATCTTTGCTCTGCTGTCTCTTGCCTGCCAAAACTACCTCTGATAGCAGCCATCGTGTTTTCCCAAGCAGAAGTAGTCTCCTCAATCTCGGTGCCTTAGTTTGCTGAGCTTTGAGCACCCCTATTCTGAAATTCTGAAATCCAAAATGGTCTCAAGTCAGAAACTTCGAGCATCCCCATGGATGGAAAATTCCACAACTGACCTTAAGCAAAGGACTGCAAACCAAATACAGACACACTGAAAAGAAAGGGGAAGGTACTTGCTCAGAAGTCACACAGCTAGTATATGTTAAAGCCGGGTCTCTCCTTCCTCCCGGCTTTCCTTTACCCACCAGGAAGTACAGGGCCCCTTCCTAGATGCAAGGTAATTAGTTAATTTAGCCATTCATTCCTTTGCCTCTGCTGAGATGGCGGAAGCTGGACCTTGAGAACTGGCAGCTCAATATTTCAGTGCACAAACAGTTAAGAAAAATAACAATGTGAAAAGGCTCAGAAGCCTTCGTCCATTCAAGCTGCTCTAGAACAGGAAGCTAGGTGGCCCCTGAACAATGTAAGTGGATTTCTCATAGCTCTGGAGGCCAGGATGTTCACGGTCAAGGCACATTTGACATCTGGTGAATGCTGCTTTCTCATTCCTAGATGGCACATTCTTGCTGTGTCCTTCCATAGTAGAAGAAGCGGGACAACTCCTGCATGACTTTTTGGACACAAATCCCATTCCTGAGGGCTCTGGCCTTGTGATCTTATTATGTTCAAAAGGCTTCACCTCCTGAAATGTAACATGGGGTCGCTGGGCGGTGGTGGCGCACGCCTTTAATCCCAGCACTTGGGAGGCAGAGGCAGGAGGATTTCTGAGTTCGAGGCCAGCCTGGTCTACAAAGTGAGTTCCAGGACAGCCAGGGCTACACAGAGAAACCCTGTCTCGAAAAACCGAAAAAAGAAAAACATGGGGTCAGGATTTCAACACAGAAATTGGAAGGAAACACAAATGAAAGTAAGAAAAAGAATTCTTAGGAAAACTATAGTGTCCTAGAGCTTGGAATCAGCAGCCTGGCATTGGAAGTCCCACTGGTAGCTTTAACAAGCTCCCTGTTGTAAGAAGTAAAAGAGCACAGGCCTAGACCATTCCTCAGCCATGATCCTTTGGTCAGCTACAGACTGCCCTGGCTGATCAGGACTGGCAAGAAAGTCCTTAGTGCCCTGGAAGGAGCAACAGCAAGACCCCAGGAAAGGTAAGGAAATGGCTGTCCAAGCCACTAGTAGAAGATGCTAACCAAGTTTAATGGTTCTGCCTACTTTAGCCTCTCCTGGTAGGCACAGCATCTATTCTTAGGAAGAAAAAGGATGTTGTCCTAAGAGACCACTCACATGTCCTGATGCAATTGTTGAATGCTGAGTACTGAGCTTCGCAGAGAATCGAGGGAGACCGACCTCACTGATATCTGGCCGCTCTGAGGACTCACCTCTGTCCAAGTGAGTGGCCTTGCCTTAGCAGTCAGAAATAAAGGATGCTTCGTGAGGGCAGGTGAATATCTGAACATCCATTAGGGGTTTTGAGGGGAGCTTTTTTTTTTTTTTTGATTTTTCGAGACAGGATAGCTTTGGCTGTCCTGGAACTCACTCTGTAGACCAGGCTGACCTCGAACTCAGAAATCCACCTGCCTCTGCCTCCCAAGTGCTGGAATTAAAGGCGTGCGCCACCACTGCCCGGCGGGGAGTTTGTTATTAAAGTGAAGGGACAGAAAATTGTCCCCATCTTTGTTCTCTTAGAAAGTGTACAGTGCCCTAAACACTTTGGGGATAGCAGTTGTTGATCAGGGAAACAAGACTGTCCCTAGAGGGCAGGCAAGGAGGGAATAGGGAGGTGTCTTTCCAGTTCCACTGAACTGAACACAGCTCACTGCCACTTTCTCCCTCTTTCCTTCTTCTCTCTCTCTTGTTCCTTTGAAACAATTAAAAATCTTGGAATCCAAATAGACAACTAGTGCTAAGCTACCTCTAAACACTAACAGCAAGTAGGATAAGACCCCCCACCTCTGTCCCCAAAAAGAACAAGTGAAGATAAGGGAAAGAGAAGAAAGGTCTCAGAAGACATCTACAGTCAACAAGAAAGGTCATGAGACTGGAGAGATGACTCAGCGGTTAAAAGCACTAACTTCTCTTCCAGAGGTCCTGAGTTCAAATCCCGGCAACCACATGGTGGCTCATAACCATCCGTAATGAGATCTGATGCCCTCTTCTGGTGTGTCTGAAGACAGTTACAGTGTACTTACATATAATAAATAAATAAATCTTAAAAAAAAAAAACAAGAAAGGTCAGCAGCTACCTGGGAAGCCTCTGCCATCTGAAGGCTATGGACAATGTTGTTGACTAACCAACCACACTGCACTAGTGTTGGAGATGAAGCACCCATTTTTACCCACTTCCCTCCATATAGTTGTCAGTTATTTATGTTCATGGCTGTGTCCCCCTGAGCAGATCAGCTCACAGGGGTGATGTCATGGGCATTGAATCTAGCATGGCCCTTAACCCTGCCAGTGGACTGGGCCACGGGCCCTCTCTGAGCCTCATCTCCCTCATCTACACAGCATGAAGCAGAGAACTGTGCCTTCATGTACCTGTGCAAAAGACTGAATTAGGTTATTGAACATAGGCACATTGCAAATGCTGCTGTCATTGTGCTTGGAGCACCTCTTCAGAATCTATGCATAGATAGCACTGGAGGCCTGATTAGAACTCTATAAAGCCAACCCAGGTGCATTTCTGTTTCCCGAACTTACTGTCAATACACAAATGAGCCAGGATAACAAAACCTCAGTAGCCCCTCCATCTTGATAGCTAATGATAAGTAGTGGTGGCAGACGAGGAGGTCATTGTTCTTTTGTTGGGATAGTTTAATAAGCATTTATCAGGCAGGCCCAGCAGTACAAGCCTGGAGTGGCCGAGGCTGGAGGCAGGGAGATGGTAAATTCAAGGCCTGCCTTGACAACAGAGTGAGTTCAGCCTGGGTAATTTGCTGAGACTCGGTCTCAATTTTTAAAATGTTTTCCTATACTGTGTGTGTGTGTGTGTGAGAGAGAAAGGGAGAGAGGGAGGGAGAGAGAGAGAGAGAATTCATGTGGTGGTCCAAGGACAGCCCAGAGCATCAGCTCTGTCCTTCCTCCACATAGGCTCTAGGCTGTCACCCTTGGCTGCATGTGCCCTTATTGGCTTGGCCACCTCACCAGGCCAAATTTTTAAAATAAAATAAAAGGTACCAGGGATACAGTTCGGTTGAAAAGTACTTGCCTGACATGCACATGGCCCTGAGTCCCACCCCACCCCCACCCCCAGTACAGACATTTACTGAGAGGCTACAAAGCATATATACCTGTATGTCCTCAGCCTCCTGGAAATTGTCATCTTCTGAATTTGTATTCTCCATGTATATTCTCCCTCCCAGTCAAGATGTCGCTGTCAGAGTTTGCTCTTAGAAAGTTTAGCCATGGCTACTGCTGTGTGGGTCTTCTCTGGCTCAAACCCCTGGGGCTTTGCACAGTCCGCCCATGCTTTCTCCTGGACACTCAGTTGTGCTCTAGGCTTCCCCGCTGATCTTCCCTGATCGTCAACTGCTGGCCTCATGTGTTCCTCCTGCCTACGTTCCTCACCCCAATCCAGACTATACTTTGCCTTGCTATCTTAAAACTCTTACAATGAAACATTTTCTTTTCATGAGGTAATATGTGCACACAAGATCCAAAAGGTGGCATAAACAGACGCTGAAAACCAAGTGCCCTCACCCTTTGTCCCATCCCCATCCAGTTCTCTCCCAGAGGCAACACTAAGGCTACCACTTTCTTATGTATATCTTTCCAAAGATGGCTTATGCAAAGGTCTCCATAAATGTGCAGGTGTGTTCTTTCTGCTTTTACGTAGTTAGCAATATACGTACATATTCTTCTACACCCTTTCTTTTTCACTAAAAATTTGTCCTGCAGGTAACACCCTGTCCACCAGATGGAGCAGCCACATATTTAATTATGACATAATATCCTCTAGCATGGTGTCCTAGTTCCTACTAGAGAACATTCAGATTTATCTCCACTCTTCTGCTATTATACTACTACTGCAGTAGCAAATATCTTTGCAATATATATTGTTTCATATCTATGCAGATATAACTGCAGAATAAATTCCTTGAAGTCATGGTATTTTAACCAAAAGAGTACATGGGTGGGCTGGATGTATTAGTCATTTGCTGGAGTCCTTGTTTGACATCCACGAAGCCCCAGGTTCCAGGCCTAGCACCTAATAAACTGGATGAGGTGGTAAAAATGCCTATAATCCCAGCACTCAGGAAGTAGAAGCAGAAGAATCAGAAGTTCAAGGTCATCCTCAACCACACAGTGAGTTCAAAGTCAGCTTGGGTTTCATGTGACCCTGTCATCAAAAACATGGGAGAATATATATATAAGTGGTCATTTTGTAAATATTGTTTAACTATATCAATGTTTCATGGAAAGAATATTTAGTGAGCGCTACCTCTTCTGGAAGGCCTGGGAAGTTTAGCACAGTAACATTCAAATGTCCATCACTTTCATGTAAGTTGGCTCCTCCTTTTTCTGTACACTTTTGGGAAACACCCACGTCAAGACAGATGTGGTCACGGGCCCTGTGGTATTTATGGTCCCAGTAGGATAGGGGCTAGGAAGAGAACACAAGAAATGATTATACGCAACAGATCACACTCTTATCAAGTGCCACGAAGAACGTGATGACCAAAACAATGTTTGATAAGATTAGTCTGGGTATCTGCTATTTCTTCTGATCATTATGAGAACTCGGCAAGACAGAGGAAATGGCAGAGTTCAAGTCCTAGAGGTAGAAAGGTACCTGGAGTTGGAGCAGCTGCAAGGATTGCGTAAGCTGTCAAGGTCTTCAAGGTCGTTGCATGTCAGTCTCCTTAGTAGACATGTGAGGAACCTAAGGTCTGAAGAAGTCAGTGACTTAGTCAAGGTTACGCTAATAGTGGCAGAGTCAGGCCTAGTTCTGATTTCTTCTAGGTGATGTTACATTGCAGGATTCAGTGTGTTCCTCCTGGGGGCCAGGGATCCGAAACTAAGTGGTCACATTTTATTAGCCTGGAGAGTTGCCTGGCTTTGTGTAGAAGAAGCCTTATGTTCGGGGCCCTTGTGATTAGCCATCTACTATGTTCTGTTTCTCTTTGCTAGTAGGATACAATTTAAGACCACAGCAGTCTAGCATTCCAGTCTAGCAGGTTGGTTTGGTCTTCAGCATACTTGTCTCTCCTCCAAGTTTAGATAATTATAATAATGACCTTAATGATGGCAGTTACTTATTTAGTGCTTACTCTATATCAAGTACCTTTCTAAGCACTTTGTATGTACTAAATTATTTAATACGAACAACAATCCTATAAGGTATATGTTATTTTTTTAAATAATTATCTATTTTATGTATGTGAGTATACTGTTGCTATCTTTTTTTTTTTTTTTTTTTTTTTGGTTTTTCGAGACAGGGTTTCTCTGTGTAGCCCTGGCTGTCCGGGAACTCACTTTGTAGACCAGGCTGGCCTCGAACTCAGAAATCCTCCTGCCTCTGCCTCCCAAGTGCTGGGATTAAAGGCGTGCGCCACCACCGCCCGGCTTACTGTTGCTATCTTAAGACACACCAGAAGAGGGCATCAGATCCCATTACAGATGGTTGTGAGCCACCATGTGGTTGCTGGGAATTGAACTCAGGTCCTCTGGAAGAGCAGTCAGTGCTCTTAACCGCTGAGCCACCTCTCCAACCCAACATTGCCCATTCTTATTCCCGACTCAACACAGTCAAAGTAGCATGTTTTGATGCAGAGTTCTAGGAGTGTGGACAGATGTATAATTTTGTGTGACTGCCACCACAATCAGGACATAGAACCGTTCCATCAGTCCCCAAATTCTCATATGCCATCCCTTTGCAGTTGGGGCCTCCAGGACCACCCCCACAAAGGTAGAACCTCTTGTGATCTCCGTCCCTGAGAATAGCTCCCTCGGTGTGGTGACTCAAGAGTTCATTCATGCCATTGTATTCAGCAATAGCTTATTATTTCCATTTTTAAAAGATTTATGTTTGCCGGGCAGTGGTGGCACTCGCCTTTAATCCCAGCACTTAGGAGACAGAGGCAGATGGATTTCTGCGTTTGAGGCTAGCCTGGTCTACAGAGTTCCAGGACAGCCAGGGCTATACAGAGAAACCCTGTCTCGAAAAGCACCAAAAAAAAAAAAGATTTATGTTTAAATTCATATTTAATTCTATGCATCTGTGTGTGTCTGTGTGGATATGTACACAAGTGTGGGTGCCTACAGAGATCAGAAGAGGGTATTGGATTTTCTGGAGCTGGAGTTACAGGCAGTTGTGAGCTATCTGTTGTATCTATCTGTTGCAAGTGGTAGGTGCTGGGAATTGAAATTAGTCCTCTGCAAGTACTCTTAACCACTGAGCCATCTCTCCAGTCCTGGTTTGTTCTTTCTTTCTTTTTCATAGAGTTTTTTTTATTTAAAATTATGTATATGTGGAGAGCGGGTATATACACTTTTGTGGGGGGTGCCTGCCTCAGCCTCATAAGTACCGAGATTAAAGAGACAAGAGAGTTCCTTTCAGGAATTGAGCATTTTGATGATGAGTTTCCTCAGTTAGTTCTGAGTGGTTATGAACTACATGGATGGCTGAAGGAAAGGTGGCCCAAGTGTAAGAGTGAGGAGTCCTGAGGATGAGGGCCAGACTGACATTGGCATAGACTGGTCTTTGTGCATTTTCTTTTTTTGTTTGTTTGTTTGTTTGTTTTTGTTTTTTCGAGACAGGGTTTCTCTGTGTAGCCCTGGCTGTCCTGGAACTCACTCTGTAGACCAGGCTGGCCTCGAACTCAGAAATCCTCCTGCTTCTGCCTCCCAAGTGCTGGGATTAAAGGCATGCGCCACCACCGCCCGTGTGCATTCTCTTATTTGAAAAATATATACGTACATACAAGTATCTTGGTTATATCCACCCCCCACTCACTTCCTCCAACTTCCCTTGGTCCATCCCCACAGCATATCTCCCTTCTCCAATTTAATATCTTTTTCCCCTTTCCTTTTCTTCACCCCCCCCACCTTTTTCTTTTTAAGGTTTCCTAAGATAATAGCGAGGCTGAGCTAAACTGAACCACCAGGTGTCAGCCTCCAGTAAATGTAAAAGGATGGCCAGAGGTCCATAGATGACCACGGGACAAGGACCGCAGAGCAGCCTGAGGCCCAGATGAGCACTTTTGTCAGACAGTGAAGCAGACAGGAATAGGCAGCCAGGAGAATTCCACAATCCCCCTGGTCTCCACCCTGTGACATTTGTGGTGTGGAAAAATCAGCTCCTACTTGGTGGATTCCCAGAAGAGGATCAGTTAAGGAGTCAGGAGAGCATGAGAAGAGATTAAAATCTGGGACTGGCAAGGTTTCTCAGTGGTTAGGAGCACTGACTGCTCTTCTAGAAGACCCAGGTTCAATTCTCAGCAACCACATGGTGACTCACAACCATATATAACTTTCAGTTCTAAGGGGATCTGATGTCCTCACATGTACATGGTACACAGACATATATGCAGGCAAATTTTCCACATTAAGATATTAAAATAAATAAGTCTCAAAAAGGGTTAAAGACATAGGACTATGTATCAGGTCCATTGGGCATAGGCTAGGTTGGAATGTAAGTATGAAATTGAGTCTGGGGCTGGAGAGATGGCTTAGTGGTTAAGAGCACTGACTGCTCTTCCAGAGGTCCTGAGTTCAATTCCCAGCAACCACATGGTGGCTCACAACCATCTGTAATGGAATCTGATGCCCTCTTCTGATCTGTCTGAAGACAGCTGCAGTGTACTCATATAAATAAAAAATAAATAAAAATTAAAAAAATGACTTAGATTCTCTCAAAAATTAAAAAAAAAAAAGCTGGGCGGTGGTGGTGCACGCCTTTAATCCCAGCACTTGGGAGGCAGAGGCAGGAGGATTTCTGAGTTCGAGGCCAGCCTGGTCTACAAAGTGAGTTCCAGGACAGCCAGAGCTATACAGAGAAACCCTGTCTCAGAAAAAAAAAAAGAAGAAAAAAAAAAAGAAGAAATTGAGTCTATCTAAAGTGCCTACTTTCTTTTAAGCAAAATATACCACAAATATGTGAATGAGGCATTATGGTTCTATAGTAAATGAATATTCATTCTAAATTAGTAGTAGCTCACACCTGTAATCTCAGCATTCAAGAGACTGAAACAGAAGTATGGTGACGTTCCAGCCAATCTGAGCTACATAAGTAAGACCCTGTCTCCAAAAACATTCATTCTAAGACTGTGGAGGAAGATGAACTTGGAAGTTAATACTTTTTGCCACCATCTTGGCACAGAGCATCCAGAGTCCAGACCTGAGACCCTGTTTTCTTTGTGTCGGACACTTACTTCCCAGTGCTGAAGTCACTTTCCCGTACCTTCTATTTCCTGCCAGGCTCAAAGTCCTTATCTTCCCCACTACGGAGGGGTGGATGTTCACTTCTCGGGAGCAACTGACTGCTTCCGGCAGATAGTGAAAACCCAAGGGGTACTGGGGCTCTGGAATGGACTGATGGCTAACTTACTAAAGGTGAGAAGGGTGGCCAGCCTCCTGCTTCTCTGCCTCTTCCGGTTCTTTCCCTTCCTTACCATCTCAGTACAATTTACATGAAAATACCTCAATTAGCACTGATATCCGCTGTGCATCCACCCTGAAGAATGCAATAGTTTAGAATCTACTACCACACCCTAGAAGAACTGAGCATTTAGTATCAACTCAACTAGAGGTTTCCAACACTGGGACACATGGACCCCCCTCAGGAGAATACAGCCGCCATCTAAAATTGTCTGCAGAAGTATGAATATAATACATAAATATATTATATTCCCATAGACATCTGTAACCAGAATTAAGAACAAGAACTGGAGAGAAGGTTCAGCAGCTATGAGCACTGACCGCTCTTTCAGAGGTCCTGAGTTCAAATCCCAGTCAACCGCATGGTGGTTCACAAATATCTGATGCCCTCTTCTGATGTGTCTAAAGACAGCTACAATATATGTAAAATAAATGCTTTTTTAAAAAAAAGAGCCAGGCGGTGGTGGCACACGCCTTTAATCACCAGCACTTGGGAGGCAGAGGCAGGTGGATTTCTGAGTTTGGGGCCAGCCTGGTCTACAGAGTGAGTTCCAGGACAGCCAGGGCTACACAGAGAAACCCTGTCTCAAAAAACCAAAAAAAAAAAAAATAAAAAAATAAAAAAAAGAAGAAGAAGAAGAGCAAGAACTCTGGACTAGCCTTGTAGCCTTGTACTAGCTCACATGTAAATATTCAGTCAAGACCAACATACAGTGATGGGCAATGGCCGATCAACTACATGGATATTAATGCTTATGCAGGGCATACCCTTCAGTGGTTCTGAAATCTTTCATCCCCTTTCACACTGGACCGGTTTCCCTTTTTCCATATTCTTTGATTCCAAAATGAATTAGCACGTAGCACTGCCCTCGGCTATCATATTAGTTTACTCTGGTGTAACTCCATTGCAGAAGTTCCTTTTCTTAAGAACTGAAAATATGACTCCAAAGTGTTGGGTTCAGTTCAGGGCATCTCCCCTGTTCTGTTAATTAACTTTGGGACATTGAAACTGGCTAATGGAAATGACTGAATAGAGAGTATTACTCTATTCATATACTTCCTAGTCCACATCAATGAAAAAATTAAAATTAATTTTTTTTAATTTAAAATGTTGTTTAGCACGTAGGCTGCCGAGGTAGTTCAGTGATTGAGTGTATTTGCTGCTCTTTCAGATTACCTGAGTTTAGTTTCCAGTATCCATGTTGAAAAGCTCAGAAACACACAAAACTCCATCTCCTAATGATCCAATACCCTCTTCTGGCCCCCATGGGTCCCCACATTCACACATACACACAGATGGATAAATAAAAATAAGTCTTTTTTTTTGAAGAATTTAACACAATTTTCATTTTCTGTTTTAACAGGTAGTTCCATATTTTGGAGTTATGTTTAGCATGTTTGAGTTCTGTAAGAGAATTTTTCTTTATCAAAATGGTTACACCCTGTCCCCCCTGACCTATAAACTGACCCCAGGAGTGGACCAAAGTTTGAAGCCCCAGGAGTTACGGGAGTTAAAGAAGTTCTTCAAGCCCAGAAAACTGCACTCGAAAAAACCAACTCTGTAAAGGTGAATGGAACTACACCAGTAGAAACGCAGCAATCACAGATGAACATGACCTCTTAACTGTGCACATCCGGCGGAGGGAGAGGAAATGAGACCACTAGACCATACTTCACCTCAGAACCCCGAACTTTCCCTGTGAATATCAGTTCTTTGAGAAGCTTCTTTGACACTGCCCTGTCACAATGGCATCCCAGCAGACTATAAGAAAGCCTAGAGGTAATCAAACGTGCAGTATACACTCTGAGGAGAAACGAGAGTAGGACAAGTTTCACTGTCTTTGACCTATGGCTTTTCCACGCAGACTTCTTAAACTCGTTCCTTTGCTGGCTTCTGAGAGCACAAACCACCATGTACATTACGACTTATCAAAATTTCCAAATGAAAACTTTTTTTGTTTGTTTGTTTGTTTTTTCAAATGATCTTGTTACAAAGTCCAGGCTGCCATCACAGTGGTGATGCCTCCAGGTGGCTGGGATTACAAGTGTGTTCTGCCACACTAGAACCTTAGAATCTTCAGTCTTTCTTGAAAAACCAAGCATCCCAAGCTTTTATTTCAAGAAGGCACTTTTCTCCAGGATTTCTACCTCCAACCACCACCCCCACCCCTGAGTCCTGGCTGTCCTGGAACTCACTCTGTAGATCAGGTTGCCTGCCTCTGCCTCCCAAGAACTGGAATGAAAGGTATGCACTCCACCGCCTGGCAGCCTTGCCTTCTTAATGACACACTGAGATTCCTGACTAAAGCCAAGTACAGTTTCAGTGGCTATAATTATCTGCTTTTTTAACTTGCTCTGTAAGCCTACCCTGAAAATAAATTATTTCATCATTTTCCATTATTCTCACAAGATGTCCTAGTTGCCTAGAAAATATCAGAAGATATGACACACATAGTCCCCCAAAGTATCATGAAATTAAAATCCTTTAGGCTAATCACCCATTATATAGTTTTTGTTTTTAGATATTTTTTAGGTAACAAAACAGGGTTCCATGTAAAATTTATATAGCTGTACTTTTCAAATAGTACTAATCTATTTTTATTTTTTATTTTTATTTATTTATTTTTTTTTATTTTTTTGAGACAGGGTTTCTCTGTGCAGCCCTGGCTGTCCTGGAACTCACTCTGTAGACCAGGCTGGCCTCCAACTCAGAAATCCACCTGCCTCTGCCTCCCAAGTGCTGGGATTAAAGGCGTGTGCCACCACTGCCTGGCTATTCTATGCATTTTAAAAATGCATTAATATTTAACTCGATGGGATGGTGCCCAGCTGCAATCACAGCCCTTGGGAGGCTAAGACGGAAGGGTCATGAGTTCAAGACCAGCCATAGCTATATAAGTAAATTCAAGTTCTTCTTGTTCACAGTGAAATCTTATCTCAGAAAACAGTAAAGAAATAAATTTATTTCTGACATGAATTTACATATATTTTCTTTTCCTTCCTTCTACCACATACATGAAGGTTTTCTGAATGTTAAAGATATTTTTTCATATCAAACTTACGCTGGGCAGTGGTGGTTGCACACCTTTAATCTCAGCACTTGGGAGGCAGAGGCAGATGGATTTCTGAGTTTGAGGCCAGCCTGGTTTACAGAGTGAGTTCCAGGACAGCCAGCGCTACACAGAGAAACCCGGTCTTGAAAAAACAAAACAAAACAAAATCATATCAAATTTATTTTCTAAAGGAAAAAATGGGGCTTGTAGAGCTGGCTCAGCAGTTAAGAGTATTTATTGCTTTGCACAGGAATGGGGTTCATTTCCCAGCACCTGAATGGTAGCTTACACCCACCTGTAACTCCAGTCCCAGAGAATCTAATACCCTTTCCTGAACTCCATAGGCACCAGAAACACACATGGTACATATACATACATGTAGACAAAACACACACACACACACACACACACACACACGCACACAAAGTAATTCAATAAATCCATTTTTCTTTAATTTTATTTAAAGAAAAAAGTGTCAGTTATTTATTCCTTTTTCTTTCTTTCTTTCTTTCTTTATTTATTTATTTATTTTTGTTTTTTGAGACGGGTTTTTAATGTATAGCCCTGGCTATCCTGGAACTCACTCTGTAGACCAGGCTGACCTTAAACTCAGGAGTTATTTATTCCTAATCATAATTATAAAAGTATAGTTAAATTCTCAGACTTTTGTCTGGTTTAAATATGCAAAATAACTCATTTTTCCAACTCCTGTGACAGACTGTTTTATATGGAATGAAACTGACACACTTCTGTAGCCCAATCTGTTAATGTTTGCGGGGAGGCAAATACTGAATTCAGTCAATACTCTATGTTTGTCAATTATTATTTCCTTTTAAGCAACAAAACAAAATTTCAGAAAGCACTGAATACTGTAAACACCTTTTCTGACAAAAGTTAAAGTCTAGCCTCAGATTATATACATCTTAGTATTTCTTCTGTGCGTTCTTCCATGAATATAAAATAGAGGCTACATGGCACAGAGGTGTTTTTGAGCTTCGGGTTGTTTTAGAGTTATTTTTAATTATTTCTATGTGGGGATGAGGGCATGTGCATGTGAACGCCTGTGGAAGCCAGAAGCATCAGACCCCTCTGGATCTGGAGTTTCATATGGGTGTAGACTGCTTGCCATGGTTTCTGGGGCATGGTTGCCGGGGACCAGACACTTCTAGATCTGTGTGTGCTTTTCCTAGTTAAGCCATCCCTCCAGTCTCACTGAGTTGTGATTCTTCTTTCTTTTTTTTTTTTTTTTTCTTTTTTTTTTTGGTTTTTCGAGACAGGGTTTCTCTATTGTAGCCCGGGTTGTCCTGGAACTCACTCTGTAGACCAGGTTGGCCTCGAACTCAGAAATCCACCTGCCTCTGCCTCCCACGTGCTGGGATTACAGACGTGCGCCACCACTACCAGGTGATTTTATTTATTTTTGTTTTTTTGGGGTTTTTTTTGTTTTGTTTTGTTTTTCGAGACAGGGTTTCTCTGTGTAGCCCTGGCTGTCCTGGAACTCACTTTGTAGACCAGGCTGGCCTCGAACTCAGAAATCCACCTGCCTCTGCCTCCCAAGTGCTGGGATTAAAGGCGTGCACCACCACCGCCTGGCTGATTTTATTTTTAATAAATCAAAAATATTGTTCATTTTCCTGTCGTTTCAGAAATGACTCCTTAAAATTCTAGTTCTGTTCCGAAAATGAACTGAGCACTGCCTTTATTTCCTTAGTGGTGTAACAAGATGCTCTGCCTTCCGAACTTCTGGCTACTAGCATGCTCCACACGGGAGTAAGAACTTCCAGAAGAACCGGGCGGTGGTGGTGCATGCCTTTAGTCCCACAGGAGGCAGAGGCAGGCGGATTTCTGAGTTCGAGGCCAGCCTGGTCTACAGAGTGAGTTCCAGGACAGCCAGGGCTACACAGAGAAACCCTGTCTCAAAAAAACGAAAAAAAAAAAAGAAAGAAAAAAAAAGAAAAAGAAAATGTTATCTCTCTGGTTCCTGATCTGCCGCCATGCCTTCTCTGACATTGTGCCCCACTCCCCCGAGCCCTTTGGGATGATAAGCCAAAATAAACTCTTCTATACACTGCTTTTGGTCATGGTGTTTTATCATAGCAACAGAAAAGTACGAATACAAGGCCATAGGCAGTATCACAGAGATGATACGAACAAAGAGCGCTTGAAACACAGAGCGAGAAGACTGGCTTTGTGCATTTATTCAACAACTGCTAGGCACTATCCACACAGTGATATAAAAGGCGAATGTGACGATTGTCCTGGAGATCCCATCCTAGTGAGCACAGAGGTCAATCAACAACTATTTAAAAATAAGGCAGTTTTGCATTATAATGTTGGAAGGAAAATAATCAGAGTGCTCCATTGGGGAGCCAGGGAAGGCCATTCTGAGAGGTGACATTGGAGATAAGGTGTAAATGATAAGAATGAGCCAACCACAGAAAGCAGCAGAAAGACCATCTCCAGCAGTGGGAAAAAAAAAAAACAAGTGCAAGCGTGAACCTCCCTTGAGGAAGTGCCTCCATGAGATCCAGTTAGTGACCAAGCGGGGAGGGCCCAGCCCATCATGAGTGGTGCCATCCTGGGCTGGTGGTCCTGGGTTCTATAAGGAAGCAGGCTGAGCAAGCCAGGGGAAGCAAGACAGTAAGCAGCACCCTTCAAGGCCGCAGCATCAGCTCCTGCCTCCTGGATCCTGTCCTGCTTGAGTTCCTGTCCTGACTTCCTTCAATAATGACCAGTGATATGGAAGTTTAAGCCAAATAAGCCCTTTCCTCCCCAACTTGCTTTTTGGTCATGGTTATTTGTCACAGCAGTAGAAACCCTAAGACACTGCCCTTCTAAATGGTTGGAGTATTATTTCTAGGACCCACACTAGTTGGCTCACAACTGCCAGTAACTCCAGCTCCAGAGGGATCTGACACTTCCAGCTTCCAAGAGCATCTGCACTCACCTGTACATATTCACAACTCTCCCACACAAACACACTTTAAAAAATAACAAAAATAGGTGATGGAGAGATTTCTCAGTTGTTAAGAGCTGGCTGATCTCCCACAGGACATAGGTTCGATTCTCAGCACCCACAGGGTGGTTCAAAATTGTTTGTAATTCTACCCTCAAGGGATCTGAAGGCCTCTTCTGGTCTCCTTCATCACTGCATGTGTGTGCTGTACAGTCATTCATGCAGGCAGAACACCCACGTGCAAAAGATAATATTAAAAATAACACTAAGACATATTTTCCAGACAAGATTTACTAAACAAATGATTCTAGGAAGTAAAAGGGGGACACTGAGGTTGGGATCTAATGCTTTGGCCTTTAATTTAACAAATCAAATTATGTTGCCATTGCTGATATGGGAAAAGTGAGGGAGGGTCAGAGATTTGCTCAAGAAGGAACTAAACATTCTATTGGTGATACATTAAATTCAAAATGCCCAGAATAAATCCAAGTGAAAAAAATTGGTAGTTGGCTACAGTCTAAACTGTCCCTACAATTGCCCAATTTGTAGTAGATGGAATAATGACCCCCCCAAAGTATCCATATCCTAATACCCAAGACCTTTTAATTAATTTTAATTAATTTAATTAGGGATTGATAGTTTTAAAACAGGGTCTTACTATTATAGCCCAAAACAACCCTCCTGCCTCAGCTTCTCAGTTACTATGGTTACAGACATGAGGCACCATTCTCTGACAAAAGAGATTTTGAACAAGTGATTAAAGTTATAATCATTGAGATGGAGAGATTATTCTGGTTCATCTGGGTGTACCCATTCTGTTCACAAGAGTCATCAAATACTGGGGAGAGAGACTCAGAGCATGGGGAGTAAGCTAGAAATGCATGGACAGAAGAGGCATGACAAGGACTGACTCTGAACACAACAGTGCCCAGGATACTTTCAAGCATCTAAGAATGACCTTCAGGTGACAGCCAGTAAGGAAACAAGAGTCTCAATCCTCTAACCAAAAGGAGCTAAGGTTAACTTGAAGGAGCTACAAAATGGGTTTTCCCCTGGAGCCTCCAGAAATGAAAGCATTGATTTCTGCTTCAGAGTTGTGACTTATAGAATTGTAACATAGTGAATCTTTATTGTTTACCCATGGTGCTTGTGGTAAGTCAGTATAGCAGCAACAGAAAACTAACAGAGCCCTAAAAGTACTGATTTTAAAATAACAGGGACAAATTGGAAGTTTGGTGAAGAGTAATAGTGAAAGACAGGCAGGTTTTCATCAACAAACAAATGGCATTTAAAACAGAGAGGTGGGGTATGAGGATGGGGCTCAGTGGTTAAAACCACCAGTTGTTCTTTGAAGGGACCCAGGTTCAATTCCCAGTTTACAACCAACTATAACCCAGAAGCCAGGGATCTGACGCCTTCTTCTGGATTCTGCAGGCACCAGACATGCATATGGGGCACAGACACACATAGAGGCAAAACACTCAAACACATAAGACAATTTAAAAAATTAAAAACAGAGGGACTGAACAAGACCACTAAAAGAAGGAAAGGAAGAAACTTCCAGAGTGAGAAAAGCAACAAGAAATGAAACTGAAGAGGCAAAAGCTAGAGATAGAAGAAATGAAATGCTTGTGCCATACTGTTAGGGATATACAATAAATGGTGCAGTAACTCTGAGGAAAAGAAAAGAAAACAGGTTTAAGACACACAGACAGGGGCAGGTGAGATGGTTCAACGGGTAAGAGCACTGACTGCTCTCCCAAAGGTCCTGAGTTCAAATCCCAGCAACCACATGGTGGCTCACAACCATCCATACAGCTACAGTGTACTCATATAGATAAAACAAATAAATAAATCTTTAAAGAAAAGACACAGACAGGAAGGAAGGAAGAAAGGAAGGCAGGCAAGCTGGTTGGTTGGTTGGGTATGCTCACATAAAATAAGCCAAGAACAGAAATGGTTCAAATATTCATCAACTGACAATATGCCAAAAGAAGTCAAGACAAAGGGAAGCGTGTACACTGCATAGTTCCATTTATTCAAAAGTCTAGGGAATGTAAACTAATCTAAAGTGACAGTATGCTGAAAGCAGTTTGCTTGGATGGAGGGGTTACAAAGGGACATATGCAAATTTTGGTAATGGATCCATTCACTATGTTAATTGCCATAGTTTCATTAGTATACACATATGTGAACACATCCTCAAATTGTGCCCTTCAAATATGTACATTTTTAATAGGATAATACACAAACCTATAATCCCAGAACTTGGGAAGCTGAGGCAGGAGAGTCAGGATTGTGAGGCAAGCCCCAGCTATCTAGTAAGACCCTGTCTCAATAACAAAGGTTAGGAAATGCAGCTTAGTGCTTGCCTTTCATGGATAACTGCAGAAATGCCACAGGCTTGAGCCCTCGAACAAGAAAAGAATGTACAGTTCCATTGTATATCAACAACACTGCAGTAAAACTTGTTTATTTTGTTTGATTTGCTTTATCTGGAGCAGTTATCCATGGCTGAAATCCATCAAATGCTTTCTCAACCTTCCAGAAATCAAATCCTTCCAAGCACTAGGGTAGAAAGAGAAATAGAAAGCAAGGGCTTCAAATGCTCATCTGAGTTTAGGTTTGATCCAGTAAGCAAAGGGGGGTCAGTAGGTTTTGGAGAAACATATATGATATAATAAAAACTATATGAGAGGTAAGGCTTAGTGGCAGAAGCCTGTAATCCCAGCACTGGAGAGATGGGGACAGGAGAATCAGGAGTTCAAAGCCAACCTTGGCTCATAGTAAGTTCAAGGCCATCATAGGCTACATGAAATCCTGTTTCAAAATAATAATAATAATAACAACAACAACAACAGCAGCAAACAAACTTAGCAGAAGTAAGAATATTCTAGAAGGCAATGTACCAACCAACTCGGCAAAAGAAGATTCCTCCTAAATAATTATACTGCAGACAAAACTGTGACAATAGGTCCAACCGGAAATGTGAGCCAGGTCTGAAAATGAACAGTGCTTTCTCTAGATGCTTACTAGAAATTCAAATCCTGCTTGTGTGTTCTCATACATTATTGCCACCTGAGTTAAATAGATGACCACCTTGTTTACACAAAGTTAGAATGGATTGTTTGCTAAAATTCAGATTTGGGGAGCTGAGATATAACTCTGTGATGCAGTGCTCGCCTGCTATGCCCAAGGAAGGCTTGGGTTCCATCCTCATCAATCAATCAATCAATCAATATTTTCAGTCTACCTGCATTTTTCTTTTCTTTTTTTTTTTTTTTTTTTTTTTTTTTTGGTTTTTCGAGGCAGGGTTTCTCTGTGTAGCCCTGGCTGTTCTGGAACTCACTCTGTAGACCAGGCTGGCCTCGAACTCAGAAATCCTCCTGCCTCTGCCTCCCAAGTGCTGGGATTAAAGGCGTGCGCCACCACCGCCCGGCTTGCATTTTTCTTAATATCGAAGAAATCACACATGCACTGAATGTTTACTATGTACCAGGTTCTGTTTGAGGTATTTATACAATTTTATTAGTTTATACTCTTTAAAATTCTTTTTATTTGTATGAGTGTTTTGCCTGCATGTATGTCTGGGCACCATGTGTGTTCAGTACCCATAGAGGCCAGAAAAGGGCATCAGACACCCTGGAACTGGAGTTACTGAAGGTTCTGAATTGCCATGTGGGTGTTAGGAATTGAACCCAGGGTCCTCTGGAGGAGCACACAGGCTCTCAACCATTGGGCTATCTCTCCAACCTTCATTTATAATTTTGATGTTTGTTCTTTTGCTTCAGTGCAGGAAATCAAAGATAACTATCTTGTAGCATGTCCCTGCACTGCAGATTAATAGCTCTCAATACAAGTTTGAATAGAAGCTTCTTAATTGTACAGTTACATTGATTTCTGAAATACAGAGGTTTTTGTACTTGTATTATGACTTGAAAAATGCTGTAGCAACTGTGATCAAGCTTGCGAAATGTATTTGCTGCAAATTTATATATGAAGGCAAGACTTTTAAAACATTTAAATAATATTTTTATTTATGCTTTGAGAATTTTTTTTAGTGTATGAAAATAATTGGTTTCTTCTACTTTTTTCTTTTCTTTGTTTGCCTCAAACTCCCTATGTAGCCCTAGGATACCACTGAATATGTAACCCTTCTGTCTCCACATCTTAAGTGCTGGGATTATAGGCATACAACATCATGTCCAGTTCATGCAGTGTTGGAGACAGAACCCAGGGTTTTGTGCATGCTAAATCAGTACCCTTCCAATTGAACTACATCCCCCAGCCACATAAAATAATGGGTTTCATTATGATATTTTATACATATAGATTATTGTAATCTGCTCATATTTGGTCCTACCCCAAAAATAATAATTTCCTGTTGGGCTGAATTCTACTTTCTTTTTTTTGTTGTTGTTGTTGTTTTTGTTTTTTCGAGACAGGGTTTCTCTGTGTAGCCCTGGCTGGCCTGGAACTCACTCTGTAGACCAGGCTGGCCTCGAACTCAGAAATCCTCCTGCTTCTGCCTCCCAAGTGCTGGGATTAAAGGCGTGTGCCACCATCCCCCCTGAATTCTACTTTCATAAAGCTCCTCTCAACTGGTGGTAATTCCACATAGAATCTTCCAACAGTCCTTTTATAAGGAAAATCATGTTGCCTCTCCTGCACTTTCCCAATAAATGTCTGTAATCCACTCAGACATTTGTCATATGATATAATTATATCACCTTGCTTTCATTTTCCATATTTTTTTTTTTTTTTGGTTTTTCGAGACAGGGTTTCTCTGTGTAGCCCTGGCTGTCCTGGAACTCACTTTGTAGACCAGGCTGGCCTCGAACTCAGAAATCCTCCTGCCTCTGCCTCCCAAGTGCTGGGATTAAAGGCGTGCGGCACCACAGCCCGGCGCATTTTCCATATTTTTAAAGATTTATTTATTTTATGTATGTGAGTACACTGCAGCTGTCTTCAGACACACCAGAAGAGAGCATAAGATCTCACTACAGATGGTTGTGAGCCATCATGTGGTTGCTGGGATTTGAACTCAGGACCTCTGGAAGAGCAGTCAGTGACCTTAACCGCTGAGCCATCTCTCCTGCCTGCTTTCATTTTCCTGATGGCCTTGTTTGACTATATTTTAGTCTCTCTCTCTCTCTCCCTCTCCCCCTCTCTCCCTCTCTAACTTTCTCCTCCCCTCCCCTTCCCCCCTCTTTTTCTCTCTCTCCCTTCCTGTCTGAGATAGGGTTTCTTCGTGCAGCCCTAGCTGTTCTGGAACTCACTCTGTATAGATCAGGCTAGCCTCAAACTCAGAGATATCTGCCTCTAACTCTCTGCCTCTGCCTCTGCCTCTGCCTCTGCCTCAGTGCAGTGATTAAAGATGTGAGCCACCTCACCCAGCCTGTCCTAGTTTCTTAATGTCCTCTTAAATATGGTACTCAGAACTGAACCTAATACTACAGGCTGGCCAGCAAAGACAAAGTGGAACTCAAAGTTTCCCTGATCTTATGTTCTCTATCATATCAGTCCAACTCAAGCAAGACTCAACCAAATCCTCCCGTTATCTTTCTCTTTCTCTCTCTCTCTCTTTCCTTTTAACTCTATTTGTCCGTATGGATGTCTTGCCTACATGTATATATGTGCACCGTGTGTGAAACTAGTGCCTGAAGAGGCCAGAAGAGGGTGCTGGATCCTCTGGGACTGGAGTTACAGGTGTTGTGAGCAACCCTGTGGGTGTTAGAAACCAAACCTGGGTTCTCTGGAAGAACACAAAGAGCCTGTAACCCTTAAGTGCTTGTAACCACTGAGCATCAATCAATCCAGTACTCAAAGACCTCTCTTGCTACCTTTAAACTCTATCTCTCCATCCTTAAATGTCTTGCTCTAAATAGAATGTTAGAACCTTTTATTGTGGTCCTTCCCATTTTATAAGCCTGGGCCTATTCTGAACTTTGCCTTCTTGTAATTCAACTCCCAGAAGTCTGAGGTATGTTGGTCTTTGTCCTGGGAAGATTAGGTGTCATTCTGTCACCTTTACCTGTGACTTTTTTTAAATATGTGCTCATCAGAATATAATTTGGATACTGTAGTTTACTAGGTATCTCTCCCTTTTTAATTTCTCATCAGAACTTTTCAAAATTGTACAAATCTGAATTTTCTCTTTGGACTACTCTCCGTCCTGAATTTTCTTTCTCTTTTGGTATCTGACCAGTCTATCACATTATCTTTTCTCTGAAGTCAACCTTAAACCCAGACACAGACACACATGTATGCACACACTTTACCTAGCCTGTGTGACCATGCTCAGTGTTTGTTGAGGAGAGCCAGACAACAGTCACATTCATCCAGATTCTTGCTACTCACACTTTACTAACAAGATCTTTGCACACTGCCATCACTAAGTCCAGCCTAGCAACATCCCTCATTGCTTCTCCTTAATATGAGAAATATTAATTATCAGGAAAAGGGTCAAGAATTTAGAAAACGTGGACGATTTAAAGGTGTTTGCTGCCAAGCTGGATGGCCTGACTTTAGTCACTGGGACCTACGTGGTAGAGAGAACAGACTCTTGCAAGTTATCCCCTGAACTCTACACACATCATGACACACACATGCCCATATGCATATAATGAATACAGAAACACAGTTAAGGGCTGGAGAGATGGTTCAGCAGTTAAGAGCACTGACTGCTCTTCCAGAGGTCCTGAGTTCAATTCCCAGCAACCACATGGTGGCTCACAACCATCTGTAATGGGATCTGATGCCCTCTCTGGTGTGTGTCTGAAGACAGCTGCAGTGTACTCACATACATAAAATAAATAAATAATTCTTTAAAAAAAAGAGTCAGTTGGATCTCTCTGAGGCCAAGGCTAGCCAGATCTACACAGTAAGGATCCTATTAATAAACAAACAATGAGCTGGAGAGATGGTTAAGAGCACTGGCTCTTCTTCCAGAGGTCCTGAGTTCAATTCCCACCAACCACGTGGTGGTTCACAACCGTCTGTAATGGGATCCAATGTCCTCTTCTGGTGTGTGTGAGGAGAATCACAATGTACTCATATACATAAAATAAATCTATAAAAAAACCAAACTTGTTTTATTTATTTGAGAGAGACAGATAGACAGAGACAGGTAGACAGACAGACAGAGGGGTGGAGGGGGGAGAGAGCACAATGTGTATCAGAGTGAATACGGGCACATCTGTGCCATGGCGCATGTGCAGAAGTCAGAGGACAATTAGGTGGCATGTGTTCTTTTCAACCCCTGCAACATCTTGCTTGCTCTTCTATAGTTATTTTTGAGACAGGGTCTCAGTATATAACCCCAGTTGACTTTACAATCCTACTGCCTCGGCCTCCAGAGTGCCTGGATTCCAGGTATATACCCAAGGGCCAGCTTCTTCTTGATGAATGCTTCCCACATTCCAGCCAATGACCTACTGGCTGGCGATATTGTCTTGATAAATCATTGTTCTCATTCACCTCCCTGTGGTATCTCTCAGCTCTGTTTCCCTTTCCTTGACCATGTCATACAGAAGTTTCATTCCACAGTGTCTGAACAATGCATATGATATTGTGTTTCCCTGCTTGTATTATAATTTTACATTCATTTTATTACCTCCATTCTAGGGGCTCATACAGAGATATTCAAGGCCCTAAGTACTGCTTGAGTTTCTTCCTCTTTTTTTTTTCCTTCAGACCTAATAGGCAGCGCCTTAAATTTTTTTTTTTTTTTTTTTTTTTTTTTTTGGTTTTTCGAGACAGGGTTTCTCTGTGTAGCCCTGGCTGTCCTGGAACTCACTTTGTAGACCAGGATGGCCTCGAACTCAGAAATCCGCCTGCCTCTGCCTCCCAAGTGCTGGGATTAAAGGCGTGCGCCACCACCGCCCGGCTACGCCTTAACTTTAGTTCCTGCTTCTTTTTTTTTTTTTTTTTTGGTTTTTCGAGACAGGGTTTCTCTGTGTAGCCCTGGCTATCCTGGAACTCACTCTGTAGACCAGGCTGGCCTCGAACTCAGAAATCCACCTGCCTCTGCCTCCCAAGTGCTGGGATTAAAGGCGTGCGCCACCACCGCCCGGCTTAGTTCCTGCTTCTTTATTACACTTGTATTTTCCAGAGCTCCCAGAAACACAATAATTACTAACTCTACTGTGTCTCTCTGGAGGAATGAGTTTTTAATGAACTGGCCAAATATAAATCACCAATATAATCATCATCATTAATATTATTCTTTATTCTCCTGACCTCTTCTTATTCCTGATCTTTTTCTTTTGAAAAATTTTAACTTTCAGATTTATAAAAAAAAAAAAAAGTTGCAAAATTAGTATAAGGGGGCTGGGAGCATAGCATAGCACTTCCTAGCATGCACGAGACCCTAGGCTCAATTCCCAACTTTGCAAAAAGGATACATTTGAGAGTGGGTTGACATCCACAATACAAGGAACTCCTAATCCCAACAGAAAAAAAATAACCCAATTACCAAGTGAACACTAGCCAGGCAGTGTTGGTGCACACCTTTAATCCCGGCACTTAAGAGACAGAGGCAGGCAGATCTCTGAGTGGGGTCTACAGGGTGAGTTCTAGACAGCCAGGGCAACACAGAGAAGCCCTGTTTTTAAAAAAGAGAAGAAAAGGAAAGGAAAAGAAAGAGTGAGCAATAAACCTATAATTGATTTTAGTCAAAAGGTCAAGAAGCTATAGCAATAAACCTAACCAGACATTTCCTAAAAGATTTGTAAATTAGCCAATAATCATGGGGAAAAAGGATGTTCTACATCACTAGTTATTTAAGTAGTGCAAACCGAAACCACAGAGAAACAATAACTGCTCTTATCAGAAAGACAAAACAGAACACGCTCTGGTAAGGAACTGGAGAAAAGAGGATTCTTGCATGTCACTGGTAAGGATATAAATTAGTAATTCCACCCTGGGAAACTTTGGAGAGTCCTCAAAAGATAGGTGCATTACATAATTTAGCAATCTCACTAGTAGGTGTATATTCAAAAGAAATGCAATTTGGCATGTTGAAGAGACATCTTTCCCATGTTCATTTCAGTACTATTCATATTAATCCTGAGATTCACCAGAGAAAAACCAATTCCCCCATTTGGGGCCAAATTTGAAACAAGCTTTATTAAATATTAAATACTGACCAACAGATGGGCTTTGATCAGAACGACTGCCTGGAATTTTCCCAGCTGAGTGACCCTGAGACACGTGTTGCAGGCACTTATAGAGACAAAACTCATAAGCCACCATACCTTCCCATGAGGCTTTGTTATTTTCCAAGAACTACAACTCCCAGCATTCCAGGAAGTTACCTGGTCCTTGGGCGGGTAAAGCTTACAGGTTAATTTCAGGTATTACAACAGTAACCCTTAAGTAGACACAGTCTGTTTATCCATTGCCCTGAGAAGTAGACAAAGAAAATGTAGTGCATATACACAATGGAATATTGCTAGGGTATCCAAATGGTGAAATCCTGTCATTTGCAATAACCAAAAATAAAATAAATACAATTTTTAAAAAGGCTAGTGATGTAGCTCCATAATAGAATGCTTAATTGGTATCTACAGGGCCCCGAATACCAGCCCCAGCACTATATAAAAAGCAAAAACTGGAGCTGTGAAGATTGTTTAGTAGTTAGGGGACTTGCAGCTGTTACAGAGGAGCTAGGTTCAGCTCCCAGCACCCACCCACTTCAGGCAGCTCACACCGCCTATAACATCATTTCCAGGAAATCTGATGTCCTCTTATGAACTCTGTGGGCACCTGCACATCCACACACATGTTGTGCATAAACACACACAAGCACACATACACATGATGAGTGAATGAATGAATGAATGATTTTTTAAGTTGGTCAGCCAGGTGTGGTGGTACTTGTCTTTAATATCTAGTACTTGGGAGGCAGAGGCAGATTGATCTCTGTGAGTTCAGGTCAGCCTGATCTACATGGTAACTACCAGGCCAGTAGTTACATAGTGAGACCCTTTGAAAGAGAGAGAGAGAGAGAGAGAGAGAGAGAGAGAGAGAGAGAGAGAGAGAGAGAGAGGAAGGGAAGGGAAGGGAAGGGAAGGGAAGGAAAGGAAAGGAAAGGAAAGGAAAGGAAAGGAAAGGAAAGGAAAGAAGGGAGGGAAAGGAAAAGTATGAAACCCACATGCTTCAAATAAAATCCATTGTAGTGCCTAGTGTGCATGAAGTCCAGGATTTGATCCCCAGCACTGAAGTCCTTGCAACCTTGCTTTAGCTGTTGTTTCAGTGGAGCAGTGACTGTGCTTTCACAGGATATGCCTTACCATTGACAGTCTCAGGATGGTCATTTCTAAACCCGAGTAGCTGATAGAATCACCTAGTAAAGAAATACTGTAGCATCTTACAAACTTGTATTAAAGAGTTCCCTTAGGATTAACAAGGCTGGATTCAAAGTTGCTCCTTAGGAAGATGTCAATTGCCGGGCTGTGGTGGCACACGCCTTTAATCCCAGCACTTGGGAGGCAGAGGCAGGAGGATTTCTGAGTTCGAGGCCAGCCTGGTCTACAAAGTGAGTTCCAGGACAGCCAGGGCTACACAGAGAAACCCTGTCTCGAAAAACCAAAAAAAAAAAAGGAAGCTGTCAATTCATCCCTATTTGCTGATGATAGTGCCCCGTACTTAAAAGACTCTGAAGACGCCACCAGAAAGTTTTTACATCTGATAAACACTTGCAACAAAGTTTCAGGACACAAAGCCCAGCCCCGGGCTTTTCTTTTTTTCCCACACTCCTCTACCAGACTGGCCTGTGGGTAATCCTGTGGTGCACTTTTTGATGCCTGATATGAGTATGCCCGTCTCATTGTGGTGGGCCACCACTGGGCTGGTGGGCATGCTACAAGAGAGCTTGCTGAGCAAGCCATTGGTGTGCCAGCCAATAAGCAGCTCTCCTCCAAAGCCTTTACATCACCAGTCTCTAAGTTTCTGCCGTTTGAGCTCTTGCCTACAGCTTGGACTACGAGCTGTAAGATGAAATAAACCCTCCCTCCTCAAGTTGTTTTGGGTCACAGTGTTTTTTCACAGAAATCGAAGAAACCCTAACTAAAATGCCCACCATGTCGTCGTCGTCGTCTTCTTCTTCTTCTTCTTCTTCTTCTTCTTCTTCTTCTTCTTCTTCTTCTTCTTCTTCTTCTTCTTCTTCTTATTCTTATTCTTTTGAGACAGGGTTTCTCTGTGCAGCCCTGGCTATCCTGGAACTCACTCTGTAGACCAGGCTGAAATCCGCCTGCCTCTGCTTCCCAAGTGCTGGGATTAAAGGCGTGCGCCACCACTGCCCGGCTCCACCATGTCTTCTTAAGCGTGGACACGCATGCTGGCATTTTGCCTTTGGGAATTTTGAAGGCTGGACCACCTAAAGGTCAGACGCAGCTAAGTTTCCAACTGTCGCCTTTATTTCTATAAAATAAACACTGGTTATTTAGAAAGCAGTTTGGTGATCCCATTATCTGCTTCTGTCCTGAACAAGAGGGAGGACTCCTGATGTTAAGGTCATTTGTAGCAAATATTTACTCAGTTCAGGATTAAGGGGCTCAGGGAACACAAGTCCATCCATGGCACTACAGTGTGAGCTCAGCGATCTAAGCATCGAAGAGCACTTTCCTTGGTGTCTGAAGAGTCAACTGCCAACTGCAATCGTAACCTTTTTAAGCCTCTTATCCTTCTGGGTGCTCTGTATTTGGCTTCCAGTTAAAATGATTTCCTCACCTCGAGTCCAGTCCTTTGGACTTTTCCTAGGCCAATTCCCTGAAAGATCTTTGTTAAGCTAGTTGCAAACCAGTCTGGGGCATGCTGCCGGGTCCGGATCGGGATCGGGATCTCACCCTGCTGGTACTTCAGTTTTCCTTTCTCTGGCTCTGAAGACAAACCTTCAAAGTAGTGTCAGGTCTAGGGTGAAGTTCCCCGAACTGAATACAGAACGATTCGGCAACCAAGAGAAATGAATTTCATGTATAAATGTAATGTTTTAAAAACTCAAAACCAGTGCAAAAATCCTTGGATTGCTAATGTTAAGAACTTTACAGACAGGGATCCCATCCTGTACTAGCATGACCTTGATTCATGCGCCTTACTGTAATTCCAGTCCTGGTTCTACACTTAATTTTCTTTACCAAAAAAAAAAAATGGGTGAGTGGACTGCAGGCCTTACGTGTGTTTGAATGAAACCGTTTAATATACAATTAGATATTTATCTCAATTCCTTTAAGTTTGGGGAGGTTTTGTCTGTCTGAATTGTCTACACTCTAGGACTGGGTTGGTTTTTCGTGTTGTTTTATGTCTTGTCCTTTGGGCACACTTAGCTTCACCCTTCCTCCCTATTCCCTGACCCTTTTCAGGGGCCAGGTCCCCAGTTGTAGGTACTCTTTGCCGGTCCTTACTCAGGCCTGATCAGGTGCCAAGGGCAGGCGAGGCTGGGAGGGCGACCTCCCAGGCTCCTCCCGCGTGTCCTGAGCCACTCAGCAGCTCTGCCATTCCGCGCGCCTGTACTGGGCGCCCGCCTCGGCCCGCCCCTTACGCCGGCAGCTCAGCGCCTGGCTGCCTCTATATAAGTCGGCCATTTGCTTTGCTCCGCCCCAGAGTCCGGGAGTCAAAGCCGGTTGTCAACCCAGTCCTGTCCTGCACTCGCCTGCCTCTTCCTTTTTTTTTTTTTTTGCTTTCAACATGACAGATGCCGCTGTGTCCTTCGCCAAGGACTTCTTGGCCGGTGGAGTGGCCGCGGCCATCTCCAAGACGGCGGTAGCACCCATCGAGCGGGTCAAGTTGCTGCTGCAGGTATGTTCTGAGATCGAGATCGAGGGGCCCAGGCAGGAAGTAAAGGATCTGCACAGAAAGGGGGTACCCTAGCGGGAAAGTGGGGTTCAGTCTTTAGGTTTGGGGCAAGGTGAAAGCCGGGCCTAGCCACAGTGTCAGATCGAAAGGCAACCCGGAGGAAGGCGCCTTTAAGGACCGGAAGTTTGAGTGTTGCAAGTGGTCGGGGCCAGAGGCGCTCGGGGCCATCCCCAGCACAGAGATCTAGGATGGGGTGGCCGGAGAGGCTCTGTCTAGCCCGGATTTAGAGTCAAGGGCAATAGGCCTGAAAGCAGGCACTGGAAAACAGAGCACCTGGCCTTACCGAAAACCTCAAGGTCACGGCAAGGAGATTACAGCTTTGGGCAGGCCACGCGGACCGGTTCCGCGGCCACGCAGCCGGCGAACAACGCAGTGTAGGCTCGCTGGCCGGCGGGCCGGAAGTGGCCACCGGGAAGAGCATGTGCCGGCTACGTCCGCCCCCGCGCAGCCCCTCGCCAGCCGCTCTGCTGCGCGCTCGCCGCGCACTGCCTCTAGGGGGCGCTCGCGGGCGAGAGTTTAGTCGTCGTCACCGGCACCCCTCCCGACAGAAGTGGGGGTGGGGCGGAAAGGGAGCAGCTCCGGAGACCTGAGAAGTTGACTGTGGTCACCAAGATGACCGTGTCCTATGCAGGTCGCACCCTAAAGCCTCTGTACCTGACCTGGAAGGAATGACCTTTTCTTCCTGGTCTAAAGGTCATAGGTACACTTGAGGGTGCCTCACTCACAGAGGTTGAGGCTTACTACTTCTGATGGTGCAGCTCAATTCTTTTTGGTTTTTTTTTTTTTTTTTTTGGTTTTTCGAGACAGGGTTTCTCTGTGTAGCCTTGGCTGTCCTGGAACTCACTCTGTAGACCAGGCTGGCCTCGAACTCAGAAATCCACCTGCCTCTGCCTCCCAAGTGCTGGGATTAAAGGCGTGCGCCACCACCGCCCGGCGGTGCAGCTCAATTCTTAAACACCCCTTCCTCCCCACAATAGTGTCAGCAGTTAGAATTGTCTGCCTCATGTGATTCTGAAAGCTAGATTTAGAGAAAGGGGAACCAACCTTAAAGATTTTTATGTGTGTGTTTTTCCCTTTCCCCTTCTCTGTGGTTATAACTGTCCCTGTTGCCTTTTTCCTATCCATCAGGTGCAACATGCCAGCAAGCAAATCACGGCAGATAAGCAATACAAGGGCATTATAGACTGCGTGGTTCGTATCCCCAAGGAACAGGGAGTCCTGTCCTTCTGGCGTGGTAACCTGGCCAATGTCATCAGATACTTCCCCACCCAGGCTCTCAACTTTGCCTTCAAAGATAAATACAAGCAGATCTTTCTGGGTGGTGTGGACAAGAGGACCCAGTTTTGGCGCTATTTTGCAGGGAACCTGGCATCAGGCGGGGCCGCTGGGGCCACATCCTTGTGCTTTGTGTACCCTCTTGATTTTGCCCGTACCCGTCTAGCAGCTGATGTGGGCAAAGCTGGAGCTGAAAGGGAATTCAAAGGCCTTGGTGACTGCCTGGTTAAGATCTACAAATCTGATGGGATTAAGGGCCTGTACCAAGGCTTTAATGTGTCAGTACAGGGCATTATCATCTACCGAGCTGCCTACTTTGGTATCTATGACACTGCAAAGGGTAAGTTTGCTCTATGCTTAGAAGTTGTGGGAGCTTTGGGTACTTATTTGCAGTGTTAGGGACTCAACCTAGGGCCTCGTGTATACTAATCCAGTGCTGAGATGCATCCCAAGCCCTGGGTTCCTTTTGTTTTCCCCTCTTTGAGACAGGGTCTCATGTATCCCTGACTGGCCTGGAACTCAGTATGTAGAACCAGGTTTCCCATTCATAGCCATCC
This sequence comes from Tokudaia tokunoshimensis, assembly GCA_036184795.1. NCBI lineage: Eukaryota > Metazoa > Chordata > Mammalia > Rodentia > Muridae > Tokudaia > Tokudaia tokunoshimensis. The sequence continues at coordinate 105,625,301 of BTHU01000023.1, forward strand.
ACCTGCCTCTGCCTCCTGGGTGCTAGGATTGGATTGAAGGCATCCACCACTGCACCCAGTTCCTGATTTCTTTATTTAGATAAGGTTTTTAACGTGTTGGGCTGACCTTAGATTTAAGGACCTCTTGCCTTAGTTTCCTAAAACTAGCTGGGTTTTTTTTTTTTGTTGTTGTTGTTGTTGTTGTTTTTAAGACAGGGTAGCAATATCTTGCACCAACCTAACAGAAGCCCAACACTCATTTTGTTTTTAACTGCTGAAGGAAGCCAAATTCTTCCAATGTGAAGCTCGTGGTAGATAAAATGTTAGTCGGGTATAGAAAATGGGTCAGCAAAACTACATTTTGATTTTTTTTTTTTTTAAAAATCTCTTTATTTTCAGGAATGCTCCCAGATCCCAAGAATACTCACATCTTCATCAGCTGGATGATCGCACAGTCTGTCACTGCTGTCGCTGGCCTGACTTCCTATCCTTTTGACACGGTTCGCCGTCGCATGATGATGCAGTCAGGACGCAAAGGAAGTAAGTTCCGCTTGAGCGTAAGATAAAACGTCATGGGGGTGGGGCAAGTTATGGCCACAAATGAGTGGGTGGCTGCCTTTAATAACTGTAGTCTGGGGCTAGAGATGCAGCTCAGTGGCAAAGTGTTAACCCACCGTACTCAAGGCCCTAGAGTCAATCTCCAGTGTCATTAAAATGCTGTAGGCTGAGAAGGGATGAACAGGGACAGCATCCCTGTTAGTTGCTGCACACGTGCCTGTGAGCAAACAGCCCTTTAGATACCTATGACATGGGGTACTTAAATCATATTAAGAAGTCATGCCTGTGCGCATGTGTAAGTGCTGAGTTTAAAACTGCCATTAAGTGCTTAGAATAGCTCGATAAACTACCTTTGAAATTGCTTTTTAAAGGTGGGGCTCTGTTTTCTTTAGTGTTAGGATTTTGGAAGTGTTCACTGGCTTTGGTCATCAACTCCGTGTCTTTATTCTTTGCAGCTGATATCATGTATACAGGCACGCTTGACTGCTGGCGGAAGATCGCTCGAGATGAAGGAAGCAAGGCTTTTTTCAAGGGTGCATGGTCCAACGTGCTCAGAGGCATGGGTGGTGCTTTTGTGCTTGTCTTATATGATGAGATCAAGAAATACACATAATTATGTCCTAGGTGTTCTCCCCGGGAACAGGCATGTTGTATAAAATACCATATCCTGAACATTCTGGACAGATTCTCTGGGCTTGTCTGTTTTATCAATGGCAACTATTTACCAGTTGAAAAGTGGGAAGCAATAATATTCATCTGACCAGTTTTCTCTTAAAGCCATTTCCATAATGACAATAATGATGGGACTCAATTATATTTTTTATTTCAGTCACTCCTGATAATAAAAAATTGAAGAAATAAAAATATCCAAAACCAGTTTTGTTTGTTGTTTGTTTCCATATAAGAAGCTGCTTTGTGGGGGATGGGGCGGGGCGGGGGGGGGAGCACTTCCTTTGAATAGAGGCCAGCAGTGTTTCTTGGGGTGAAGAAACTTCAACACAGTTTCTCTGCTTAACAGCCCTCCCTGGCTGTCCTAGAACTCACTCTGTAGACCAGGCTGGCCTCTGCCTCCTGAGCACCAGGATTGAAGGTATGCACTGCCATTGTCTGGCTGAAAGGACTTTTAGAACTAATTGTCAGCAATCAGTTTTGCAAGAAATAACTTGGATATATACCCCTCGGTTCCCAATTCATTAGCAAAATAGAATTTGGGATCAGTGTATCCAAAATTTTTGGTCCATTGCCTGTAGCCTATCGTAGCTGCATGAGCTCCCAGAAAGTATCCTGCACCTGTTTTCCCTATTCCTGTGGTTAAAATAAGAACCATAAGCCAAAGTTGTTCACTTTTAAATGATATTAGAATAATCAACCCATTTAATTTTTTTTTTAGTATAAGGTAATCATAGTTGTCAGTTTTCATCCAATTGCCTTTCATCTTCACCTGGCTCAAGCCATTCTTTTTTGTTTGTGTGTTTGTTTTAAATCTCAGTCAAAGCAGAGGATAGGGCTGGCACCTTCCTATAGTGCTGAGATTGCAATGCTGTTCAAGATTATGGAGAGTGCTGGGTGACAGCCACCTATATCTTGCCTGACATGCTCACAGCTTGTCAGTGGAGAATGTCCCTGTTTCTATTGGGTCCATAGGGCAGTATTTCAAGTTTAGTTCTTCATTAGGGCTCAAATCCGGTTGGTTTTGTTAGTACCATGAGATTTATATGAAGAACAAAGTATCCCCGTCCCGCCAAGTCTCAATATGCATAGGAAGTAGGATGGTTGATCATACGTACAGATAAAGCTTGGGAACACATCCTGCTCACTGGAGTGTGTTAAGGCTGTTCATAGACAAATAGTGGGATTGATTGATGATGTCTGGGAGATGCTGCACACCCGACTGGCCAAGCACCTGAGGAACGGGATATCTTAGTTCAGAGCTCTGTATTGAGGAGGAGGTAACAGCATTCTCTCCTGCGTGAAACTTGCACTCGGGGTTGCTTTGCCTCAATTCATCTTCAGTGGTCCTTCTTTGTTCAGGCAAAAATAGAAAAGAGCATCATCTGAGATGTTTCTGGAAAGAGGTAATTTTTAATTATTTATTAATTTTATGTATGGGAGTACATTGTCATTGTCTTCAGACATAGCAGAAGAGGGCATTGGATCCCCCCATTACAGATGGTTGTGAGCCACCACGTGGTTGCTGGGAATTGAACTCAGGACCTCTGGGAGAGCAGTCAGTGCTCTTAACCACTGAGCCATCTCTCCAGCCACTGGAGGGAAGTATTTTTAAAGCAATTAAAGTAATGCTGTTCTGGTATCACAGAGGCCTAGGCTAAAATCTGGACTCTGGGTTCGGCAAGTTTCTTAATTTCTCTAAGCTTCCATTTCATGTATATCATGAGGATACTGACACCTGATTCAGAAGGTAGTCACAAAGGGGAAATTTGTTTACATGATCCAGATGTCGTAGAACATACATAATAAGTACTCCATAAATGGTACCTGCGACCATCAGGAGGTAGTTGAGAATTCTATGATCAGAAGTATACTGTATGACCTCAGGCCAGTCACTCTCCAAGAACCTCAGTCACCTCACTGGTAAAATGGCAAGATAATGATGCTCCAGTCATATTTCTTGGGGGCGTTATGAGGATAAAGAAGCCTGGTGAGTAGTAAGTACGATACATGGCGTCTAATCAACACCCCACATGTGAGGTTTTATTTTGCTATTCAGCACCCATTTCTCGTGAACAAAGTACAGCAATATTTATGAATAAATTCTAACCCACCTTCAAAGAAAACGAGACATACCATATTGTGTAGTACTGATATAAAATAAACTTCAGCCCAGGCTTTTTTAGTTACAGATTTTGTTTCCTGAAAGGGAAACAAGAGGCTCTCCACTTAGGGTTTCAAACACAATACAAGAGGACCCAAGCACCCTTTATGGTTATTACAATAGATGTGTACTCACTGAGCTGCCAGCTATTAAAATAAATGTAGGACTGGGCGTTAATAACCAGAAAGCAAGAAGTGGTACCTCCTGTCATTGGATGGCTGACACAGATGAGGTGGGGGTTTCTGTTGCTGTTCTTGCTATTCTTGTTGTTCAATGATTTTTGAAATTTAATTTAAAGACAAAGTGATGTTAATCTCTCCAAGCTGTGCAGGACAGTGCTATAGAATTCATTATGTCCATTATGTTCATGCAAACGTTGATGGTACACAATCTTAGCAACACTCTAATTTATGCCGTTGTTTTGTTGCTATTCAAGGCATAACGGGATCGGTGGAGGCTGATTCCAGGTGAGAGAGCCAGACTACAGGTCAGCTTGTGCACAGCGCGCTTCCTATTCCAGAGGGCCTCTCCACTCAGTCTCTGGAAGCCGCGTTCTGAGCTTCGGGTGCTCCAGACCGCCAGGGGACGGAAACAAGGGGTGCCTTCCCAGAGGGACAGCTGCCGTGGAAGGTAAGTCATTTAAGCCATTATTTTTGTATTAAAAGAGATGCAGATGTGCTAGACGATGGCTTTATTAATTTGAAAGTATTTTTTTAAAAAAACCTAAATAGCAAAGTGAGTTCTTGTAAACAAGGACCACTGCTGGCGCTTCCCGGAGGAGACTCCTCAGGGGAAGTCCATTCAGTCTCCTCAGCTGTTGCGGATACTTTGGGAGGAAAGGAAAATATTTTCAAAGTATTGATGTAATGTGCAATGGCTTTTCGAGCATCCGTGCTACTAGAGCGCGTCCCATTTCTCCTTTGATATTTGCGGGGATGGCCTTTGTAAGTTGCTTTTGAGTTTTTAATAAGATGTCTGTACATCGTAATCAAAGCCAGGTCGTAAAGAAAAGGCATAAAATGCACAGTAAATATCTCTGCATCTGCCTCTTCCGTTCCGGGCTCCCTTCTTAAAAGTCACCATTATTGTCAGTTTTCTGATCTATCTATCCTCTTCAAATTGATGCTTATTATTACAATAGTAGTTTATTTATCGGAACCATATCCTCACCAGTTGAATTTTTAAATGTCATGTTTTTTTCCCCCCCGGAGGAGAAAGCCATTAAGCCAGAGTCAAGACTCACATATTGTTGTCAGGGAAGAGGTAGCTTCTAGACTCTAAGCAAGGTTTACCGAGTGTGGCCCTTTATTAATACCCCAAACCAGTACTTTCCTTTGGGGTTTTAGCCATGATCACTGAACAACCGGGGACAAATCCCCAAACCATTTCTAGCATCGGAGCCTTATTTTGTCATCCATGAAAGATTGAATCTGGGGAGAGGACAAACTCTAAAGTCCCTTCCAGTGTAGATATCCTCCAGCTCCATCATTTTTTTTTAACAGCAAATGCAGAAGCAACGAAAGGACTTCGATTAGGTGATTTGATCCTCCCAGAACACATTTGAAAATACCTAACACAATTGTAACTGCATCGTTTCTGACTCAGGGCAGTCGTTTACAGACTGTGTGGGTGGGTTGGTGTTGGCAAACAAATTACAAATGTAAAGATTTACATCAATTTCAGAACCAAGAAGCAAAGGCACAAAATTACAGCTCAGGGTTGTAGGTCGGAGGTGATCCTGATTTATCTCCAAATAATTAACATCTGTCTTTTCAAAGCCTAGTCCTATTATGTGTAATGTGCACTTCTGTATGCAGGTTGAAATTTATTTAAACAAAAAATACCGGATGCTGCAATTTAGGGATGCCTTGTGTTACACTCCAAACGTTTGGAGGCCCTTTCCTAACATTTTGGCCATTATTTGCTGTGTGTGCAGGTGAACAAGGTCAGAGGCATGGTGCTCCTCTTAGCCAACTGCTCAAAGGAGCCTTCGGTATCCCAGCAACAGATATAAATACTGTTCAAGTGACAGATTGGGTGGTTGCTTTCACTGGACCCTTTCAGAGACAAAACTGAGTTGAATTAAAGGAGCCTATTAATTTGCGGTTTTCCCTATGACTGTCAACAGAGCGGCGAGATGATTGAAGCCGGTCTTGAACATCCATCCTGGGGTTGGGGGAGGAGGAGTCTATGCCCTTAAGCCATTTGCCTACCCAGGGAATACATTTAGTACTCTAAGATTTAAAACCTGATCGCATTAAAAAGCATTTCTCTGCTTTTTACTCCCAGAATGGACATACCCAAAGCAAAGTGTCTTCTAAATAGCTCTTGAGAGGTCAATTTCCAAGGGCCCCCATGTTCAGGAGTGAAAAGAGAACTCTTCTGTCTAACTGAACGCCAATGGCTGGCAATGGAGAAGGGAGACAAGTTAGCTGCACAGGCAGAGGAGATGGTGCATCCTTCTCACAGGCATCCCTCGCACGGGGCCCTCCCAAGCCTTAGAAAGGAACCCTCAATGCATTCATTTGTTCCCATGGTTCGGTAAACTTTTCATAAGCTTTTAAAAACACGCTCTCGCCAGGCAGTGGTGGCGCGCGCCTTTAATCCCAGCACTCAGGAGGCAGAGGCAGGCGGATTTATGAGTTCAAGGCCAGCTTGGTCTACAGAGTGAGTTCCAGGACAGCCAGGGCTACACAGAGAAACCCTGTCTCAAAAACAAAACAAAAAGGGCTCTCAAACTCCATAAGCTAATATTTCCACTCCTGCTGTGGAATTGGAGGAGATGAAGTGGTTTCCAGCCAGCCCAGTATACCAGGGCAGTGGGAAATGTAAGCTTGGGACTTCATTATTACTTGCTCTCTCCCAGAGCCGAACACACCACTCATAGACTTCCTGTTCAGGACTGCTCACAAGCTTTTGGACTTTTCAACTGCTACAGTGTTTTACTTGATATTCGCCACCACCGCCCGGCTGACGCACGCCTTTAATCCCAGCACTTGGGAGGCAGAGGCAGGTGGATTTCTGAGTTCGAGGCCAGCCTGGTCTACAAAGTGAGTTCCAGGACAGCCAGGGCTACACAGAGAAACCCTGTCTCGAAAAAAACCAAAAAAAAAAAAAAAAAAAAAAAAAGGCGTGCATCACCACTGCCCGGCAGATGTTCAACTTTCACCTAGCTGCTTTTTGTGCCGCAGTTTCTCCATCTGGAATACAAGAATAATAATAGAATCTACGGGTGGGGGGGCGACATGTTAAAGGGATTAATAATGTAGAAAGTTCTAATAATAGTGCTAGAGACCTATTATGCGCAACTTTTTATTTTTGTTTTCTTTGCTCATTTGTCTCTATCTATCTATCTATCCATCTTATGCTGAGAAGCAGAACCAAGGTCATCTCACTTAGGCACATGCTATATAACTAAGCTTTATGGCCAAGCTTTCGTACAATTTTAATACTATTACAAGGGCTAATTGCTTTATCAAGATATTTTCTTTTCTTGTCACTGAGGGGAGGCTGGCATGAACGATGTATTCTTGGTCTGCACATTTTACTTTTCCTGTAGTACTGGAGATACACTTAGGGTTTTTGCGTATTCTAGGCAAGAATTCTTCTAAGCTATGTCCATAGCCCAATCTGCACGTTTTTGTTTTTTTTTTTTGAAAGCAATCTTTAGAAAATTCCGTATGTATTGGCTAGAAAGTGAATCAGACAAAGGTTGTAAAGGAAGAAAAGGACACTCCCGGAATGGACTGGACAACGGGCGCATGTGGTTTTATTTTACAACACTGATTATGAAAGGGAGCAAAGGCCAAGATTATATCCAGCCTGCCTGCCTCCAGGCCGTCTGTACTGCTCAGCCAGCCAAGCCAATGCAATCGCCGGGGCCCTTGCCGCTCCCTTTGCTCCAGCAGTGTTTCAAGGAATCTGCAGGGCCCTTGCCTGATTGCCCAATCCTGTGATTTCACTCCTCCCTAGAGAAAGAAACTGCTGAGAATAGACAACCCCCTGAGACCTTTAAAGGCAATAATCTCCTTTCACTTTTGCAAGTAAGTCCAGGGTTCAGGAGTCCATTCGTTGTAGTAAAAAAAAAAAAAAAAAAGCTGAGCTATAAAGCTGTAAGGGAATGTAGCTCAGTGGGTAGAGTACTTGCCCTGCCAGCCCAAGGCCAATGTTCAATGCATTGCAAAAAAAAAAAAAATGTTAAGTAATCTTTTAAAAGACCTTGTAGTAAGTAGCTTCACTCTAGAAATGAAGGTCAGGGAATAATAAGTCCTTGAGCATCCTGCTTCCAATTAGACAATTGGCCATAGAATTTATAATCCTACTTCGGCCCCATGTCTTTCTTGAGTCATGTCACATTCCATCAGTCTTTCCATCAAGACAATTGGAAACCAATGTTGTGTTTGCATGCATGTGTGTGTACATATGTGTGTGCTCGCACAAGCATATTACATCCAAGAAAGCATCTTTTTTCCACAAAGGTGAATTTTATATTAGTAGAGCAATTGATTGATTCGTTGGTTGATTGGGACAAGGTCTTGCTATGTACCCTAGGTTAATTCTGAACTGGCAATCTTTGTGATTATCCTATCTCAGCCGTCTGAATACTGGGTGGAATATAGGCATATCTCAGCATATCCAGCTTATTTCTTAAATGGGGTTATAGTTGTTTCCTGAGTTTCTAGAACCAGACAGATTGAAGAGAATGCGCTTCTGGCGATGAAATAATTGCTACAGACTCCATACCAGGGATTCCTCCCAAGGTACAGACTCAAGATCACGGCCCATTATTTTGACCTCTCCCATGTCAGGTACTAAGCACAGTTTACATAAATTCAGTTCACCAGCCCAGCTAAGTAGGTGGTATTGATTTTCTCCATTTCACAGTTGATAAAACTGAGTTGTAGCAAGGTGAAGGAATGTGTTCTGCACTATCTGGCTTATCAGAAGAGATCTAGGAGAACTTCAAGGTGATCTGTAGGGCATGAGCCATAAAATATATTGAAATGTGAATGGTGATAAGCCAGTAATTCTTGAATTCTAGAGATGGGAGGATCTTGAGTTCAAGGCCAGTCTAGGTACCTATGGTGAGCCTATCAAAATAATAACGTGAAAGCCACCAGATAGTTTTATTATCCACCAACAAAGTCCTTTTGACAGATACCAAACAGAAATTTGCATCATAAAAAGCAGTGCCGCTGGGCGGTAGTGGCACAAGCCTTTAATCCCAGCACTTGGGAGGCAGAGGCAGGCGATTTCTGAGTTTGAGGCCAGCCTGGTCTACAAAGTGAGTTCCAGGACAACCAGGGCTAAACAGAGAAACCCTGTCTCGAAAAACCAAAATAAATAAATAAATAAATATAAAAAAATTAAAAAAAAATAAAAAGCAGTGCCTACAGTGAGTGGTTTTCTAATTTAGCCAAAGTTAGGAATCATTATTGCACGAAATACTCAAACCTAAAGCTCTGGATTTAAGTTTTATTTTCTTCAAATTTCTTCAGCTTCTCCAAAACTGGCTTGCCTTTAAAAATTATTTATTTGTGTGTGTGTGTGTGTGTGTGTGTGTGTGTGTGTGTGTGTGAGCAAGTCCCCAGGATGGAACTTACCAGATGGCTTAGATGACAAACAACTTTACCCACTGAATCCTAGGCTTGGCTTGCCTTTTAAATGAAGGGTCTTAGCCTACACTGCTAAACACCTCTTGCGGGGATAGCAGCCTGAGGCTAGAGTAATTAACCTACTGGGTGAGGCCCCAGTTAACAAGTACAAACACACAGGAGCAAATGACATTGAGAGCCCTTCACTTTTAGCTAGGGTGGCACTCAAAAAAAAAAAAATACAACTGAGGCTTTGACTTTGGACTATTTGCTCTGATTTTTTGAAACTTTTATTTCTTTATCTGTGTGTGGGATACCCGGATGCCACTGTATATGGGGGGGGGGAACAGAGGAGAGGAGTCAGTTCTCTCAGTCAGCAAGTACTTTTATCCACAGAACCATCTCATCAGTACCGGACTGTTCCTTGGATGGGGAGATAGTACTTACCCCTTTGTTCTGTGACTTGTGCACATGCTTATGGTCCCATGCACAGGTCTTTAAGTCCAACTCAAACCACACCTCCTCTACAGCTTGCCTACAAGTACTCCACTTATGTCAGCTCAGTGCCTAGACAGAACAGTACCTATACCTACCAATAATAGATACTTAAGAAACATTTGTTCAACTAATCATTGTAATTGTTTCATTGTATGGCAACAGAGTATCTCCTTGTCTGTCTCCATTAGGTGTTCTGTCTTGTCTTTCTTTATATTCCTAACATCGTACAGAGAACCTAACCCACATAGTAGATGTGTGCTTAGATGGATACAATAGGAGTTTGATCAGAGGCACGGTTTCTTTTGTGCTGTTACATTTTGCGAGAGAGATCATCTGAGAGGCAGGGGCATGAAACAATCCTCAGATTGTGGACCCCAGATGACTCCACTTCAAATGCTTTTACCATTCTTTGAACATATGCTGGCCACTCCTTCATGAACTTCTAACACAGGGCCCTCCATATAGTACTTGATGGGCATCTGGCTGTGCCGGCTACAGTAATGAACCCTGGCTATCACACAAGATGATCCAAGCCACTCCAAGAGGAGAGGAACAATCACGTTATTGGAGCACCTGAGGACACTGCCATTAGAGCCGTACCAACTGCATATCCATGTGACTAACTAGGGCTTAATAGACCTGGCGTGCTCCTAGGCCTGAGCCTAAAGTCCCTTTACTCTTAAGCCCATCCAAAGAAAGCAGATGAAAACTTAAGAGTGCATGTGAGGTTCCGATCGCCTTAAAAAGCCAGTGTGCTCTGTATTTCTTGTATGCTGCTTCCTCTCATAATAACGCTCTTTGCCATTTCTTCAGCTTTTGCTGTAGGGCGGACGTTCCTCCAATTGAATGTGGCTTCTATTTAATCCCCCAACAGTCTTTAAATGCAGGCGCCGTAATCGCCATTTCCCAGATGGGAAACGGAGGCAGCCAGTAACACACACACACACACACACACACACACACACACACACACACACACGTGTGTGTGTGTATATATACATATACACACATATATATACATATATATACACATATATGTGTGTGTGTGTGTGTGTATGTATGTATGTATGTATGTATGTGTGTACAGCCCTGGAACCACCTGCCCAGGGATGTCACTACCCACGGTGGGCTAGGTCCTTCCACATCAATCATTAATTTTAAAAATTCCCCACAAGCTTTCATACAGAGCCAATCTGATGAGGGCATTTTCTCAATGGAGGTTCCGTCTTCTCAGGTGATACTAGCTTGGGTCAAGTTGACAAAAACAAATAAAAAACTAATTAACACATAGGTTTCCACTTCAAGAACGCCAGCCACCGGTAGTCTGGTATCTGGAAAATGACCAGGAGGTCTTAGAAGTGGGCTTATTTGGGTACTGACCCAACATTTACATATCAGAATTGCCTATGGAGAGGTGCTTCTGCGGGGGTTCTGCTCCTTTCCAGATGCGTGCCTCTGGGAAAGACACTCAACTCTCAGCGCTTCTGTTTGTTCTCGTGTAAAACAGCCTGGGGAACGCCACCTGTCTAGAGCAGTGGTGAGGATTAAGAGGTAGAATTTTACCAGGAAAACCAAACCAAACAAACAAAAACCGAAGTGCTTCAGTGTTCGTTCAGTAGCCGCCCATCTGGTTTTTTCAGATGGCGGGCCTTTGCCTGGGAAAGTTTGCTGGGTGCTTTCTGCACGGTGGCAGACACATTTCGCCGCTGGGAAAGTGGCGAGGAGTTGAAGGAAACGCCCCTGCTCGCCACGCCTAAAACCAAGGATAAATAGGGGAGAAGGCTGGGAACGCCCCCAAGCGGAAATCGCAGTTGCGATGGGCGTAATGGGGGTTGGAAGCCGCTTGGTGTCTGACTGGACAAAAGAGAAGCAGAGGAAGCGGCAGCCGCACAGCGTGGTGCACCCGTAGGAGCGGTGGCAGCGGAATACTCGTCACTTCCGGCTCCCTTTGGCCACCTCCCGGCCGATCTCTAGCCGCCCTTCCTGAAATTACCTACAGAGGGCGCGCTTCTTCGCGCAGCCTGTTCACCACACAGGCTGCCTGCCAACTATTGCAGTCCGCCCCACCTCCTCCAAGAAGCCTTCCCAAAACTGCTCCAACCATTCGCTTGCTGGCTTGAACCCTCAGACACGTCATCAGCAGTGCATAATATAGAATTTGGGCATGTGCTGACTGGTCTGGTCGGCTAAGTGTGTGGGATGTGTTAGGCAAGTCTTAGCTCCTTAACAATAGCATACCTAGTATTCCTTCCCTTCAATGGCATATGTTCAACAAATGCTTGACGGGCCTCGACTTGCTGTAGAAGTTCCTGAAGGAGACTTTCAGGGTCCCAATGACATAGCGCCTTGACTAGATGGGGTCAGTGTAACCCACCTCAGTGTAAAGCCATGTACAAGGGGATTCATTGCTTTTTTTTTTTTTAAAGGTTCCTCAGCCTCAGTTTTAACGTAGAACCCCCTGATAACTTGACTCTTGCCCTCTGGAAGACAGCCCAAGGAAAATGACAACAGCAAGAGATTGAGTGTGAAAAAAATCCCTCATGCACACTAAGTTGTGTGACCCCGGGCACATCACATCATATCCCTTCTCTGAGCCTCATCTTCTGCCTCTGTATCTTGGAGTCTGTCATGGGAGTTGGGCTGATCAAAGAACACAGTAGTCAGATCATTCTTTCACTTACCTGATGAGAATATATTCAGGCGAGCCGGGCAGTGGTGGCACACACCTTTAATCCCAGCACTTGGGAGGCAGAGATAGGGGATTTCTGAGTTCAAGGCCAGCCTGGTCTACAGAGTGAGTTCCAGGACAGCCAGGGCTACACAGAGAAACCCTGTCTCGAAAAACCAAAACAAACAAACAAACAAAAAAAACCCACAAAACAAAACAAAAGAATATATTCAGTAAGTAGTCATTTGAATTACAATTTTTTTTAGTTGAAAGATGAAATGGAAGCGGCTTTTGTGACAATCATGATAAAACAGCCCTTTGTTAATTGGAAGAGTATCTACAAAGGTTGAGAAACACTCAGAAAATGCTGCTTGGGTCTAAACATAAGTTCCATATATAGATGCGAGAGTTATGGATAGAGAACCCCAAATGTGTGCTAAATGCATTATTCTGACTCTTGAGTTCCCCAGGGAATTGTTTGATGACTTCAGAGAGGGGAAGGGTGATTGTGGTCAGGGGTCAAGAGAGACTCCACCATGGAGGCAAGATTTGAGGTGGGCCCTGGTAACTGGCTTGAATTTTGGCACAGGACCATGAAGAAGATAGTGGGAGAACTCAAGGCAAGACAGGGGTTATGGTGCAGAGGCAGGATGGCACAGACGGAAATCACAAGTGCCACTAGACACAATCTCTGATTGTGTAAGACACTGCCCTGTGTGGGCTCTCAATATCTGTTTCTGTAATCAAGGAAAAGGGGAGGAAGGAAAGGAAGAAGGGAGGGGTATGTTATTTAGCTAATTGAAATAAAAACTTCCTACAAACGGGAGTTGGGACAAGTAGACCTGCAGAAACTAGAAGAATACAGCTGCGAAGCAAAAACTAGCCTCTCCCACGAGATTAGATGCTCTAAAAGGGGAGACCAGAGACACCTGGTTTGTTCATCCCTATATTTTTAGCATAAAAAACAGTGACAGGGAGAGGAAGGTGGAAGGCGGGGCTAGTTGGTCAAAGGGGTAATGGGACAGAGACAAGAGAGTAATGGGGGTGAATATGATTGAAATACATTATGCATATATATGAAAATGTCACAATGAAACCTGTTACTACGTATAATTCATTCATGCTAATAAAGTTTTTTTTTAAAATAGAACGGTAGCCAGAACACATAGAAAATTCTAGAAAAATTATCTGATGGCGGGAGTGTGGCAATGGTGGAAAAGGGAAAGAGTGTGGAGGGTTTAAGTACTCATTCTTATTTATTGCCTGGGTGCCCCCAGGCAAGCTGCTTACTGTCTCTAAGACTCATTTTCCTCTCCAAAAAACAATGTCCGTCTCAGAGTTGTCCTGAACATTCACGAACATAACATGTGTGAAGTGCATACTGCACCCCTTGAAGACAGTAGTAGATAGCAGTTTTAGTTTTGCTTTCTCTTGCTGTGTTAAAGACCCTGATTAAAAGCAACTGGAGAGGAAAAGGTTTCTTTGGCTCACACATCCCTTTCACAGGCCGCCACTGAGGGGAGAAACTCAAGCATGACAGGAACCTGGAGGCAGAAATCCAAGCAGTGAGTATGAAGAAATGTTGCTTGTTGGCTTGTTCCGCATGGCTCTCCCTCAACTTAGTTTTTCATACAAGACAGGTCCACCTGTCCAGGGGTGGTGCTATCCACAGAGGGCTGAGCCCTCCCCCATCAATCAAGAAAATATCCCCACCAACTTGCCTACAGGCCAATTTGGTGTAGGCATTTTCTCAATGGAGGTTCCTTTTTTCCAGACGATTCTAGCTCATCTGAGTTGATAGAAACAAACAAACAAACAAGCAACACTAAACAAAAAGTACAACAGTCATTGTGATCACACTGTTTCGATTGGGGCAAATTCCTGTGCAGGTAGAATTTAATGTCTGACAGGTAGGTCGGGACCTGTAGGCAGTGCGAGCTTGGCACTGGAAGTAGAGAATTGGATGATGAACACGTGTCTCTTATCATAAGAAATGGGTTGAAATGGAAGTCCAGGGATGAGGTTGGTCCAATAGACAGGGCATTTGCTCCGGCTGGAATGGTGGCCATAGGATTAGCAAGAAAGGGATGGCAGGAAAGAGGGAATTTTCCTTTCTTGTTTGTTTGGTTTTGTGTTTATGAGCATGACTGAAAATTAGGAAAGGGGCCAGAATGCTACCAGCACCTGCTAAGTGTGCTTTACCAGCAGGGTCAAGTGTTGAGTGCCAGCTACAACACCCTTGTCATAGACTAAAGAAACCTGAGACATTCACAAGGTACTCCTTCCTGATCAGTGGAGTCAGAATGGCCAATCCCTAGACTTTGCACGACTGTCAGCAAATATACTGGGTAATTTCAGACATTGCATGTATTTCTTCTCCCATTCCTCAAAGAGTCAGGAAAGCATCATCCACAAGGGGGCAGATGATGTCTGGCCAAGACCAGTGCTGTTAGCAGCAATTCGGTGATGTTTAAAAAACAATCTTCCCCCCAGATAATCTAGCTATCTGAACAAGCACAAAAAAAAAAAAGGATATTGAACGCATTCCTTTTCTCTGCACTATTAAAAGGAACGTGGATCACAGAGGCATTCAAATTGAGATGTGGTGATGAACTGAGCCCTGGGGAAGTCCTGGCTGGAGTATGAGACATGAATTATCGATGCGTTAGTCTTTTTCCTGTCCATAGCACATGGCTAACCTGCTGTCTGCATCTCCTTAACAAGGCTGGAAGAAGCAGAGTGATGTCCAAGAGAATCCAGGCTAAGGTGGTGTGGAAATCCAGAAGAAATGGAATTTTCGGTTTCTCTATGCAACCCTGGAACTCGATACGTAGACTGGGCTAGACTCGAACTCACAGAGATCCACCTGCCTCTTCCTCCCCAGTGCTGGGATTAAAGGCGTGCGCCACCACTGCCTTTGAGAGTTAAGAGCACAGCTCTAGGACCACAGAGATCTGGGTTCAGATCCCATCTGAGTTCCATTGCCTGGGGCACACGGCTTAACCTCCTGAGCCACAGTTTCTCATTAGTAAAATGGGGGGAGTAAAACCAGTGGTCACTTCAGAGGGTGGCTGTGACTTTTCAATGAGATCAGGCAGAAATGAGAGGGAAAGTGGGGATGCTCAAGTGATGACAAGAGTCTACTGGGCTGGCCCTGGTGACTGTACACTGTCAAGGACAGAGTCCGCTGTCATGGGGGTGAGCAGATGCTTGGCCAGCCAAGCCCAACACTGAACCAATCAGGTTTTCCCAGGAGATTGCTTTGCTCCTGATCTCAACACTAAGAGGTCAGTGAAGTGACTGGAAAGAAAGAATGTCTTGGGGGATTAGCAAAGTACTCTCCTCCTCTCTAGACACAGTATTTATTCATTCAGTCAGTGATTGGTTGATTGGTTGATGGATATGTGTATGGGTGTTTTGCCTGTGTGTATGTCAGTGCAGCACATACATGTAGTGCCCATGAAGGCCAGAGAAGGATGCCCATTCACCCTGGAACTGGAGTTCATTTAGTAACTGTGTGGGTGTTAGGAATTGAACCTGTATCCTCTGGAAGAGGCCAGCCCCCTAAATAGCACAACTGCAAAATGCTCATTCCCAGGCCTGAATGTCCCTGTAATTTCCTTTTCCCCAGGAATAATAAACTAGAAGGAAATTCTTTTTGTATAGCTTATTTACTTCCTTATAGTTTTGTGTATATGCTGAGTGTGTGTATGTGTGTGTGTGTATGTGTGTGTGTGTGTTCACATGTGTATGCAGGTTTATCCACATGTGCATGCTCATGTGGAGGCCAGAAGTCAACATCAGGTGTCTTCCCTTATCACTTTCCACTATCATTTTTGAGACAAGATCTCCCACGGAATCTGGAGCCCACCATTCCAGCTTGACTGGCTGGGATCTGTCCATCTCTAACCCACCCAGGACATGCCACTATGCCTGGGCTTTTCTGTTGTTGCTGGGGATCCAAACTCAGACCCACATGCTTGCACACTTTGCCTACTGAGGCCATCCTCATTGCTGGGGTTTTGTTGCTGCTGGGTGTAGCAGTAATTAGGTTTTTTAATTTTTACAATTAATTTATTTACTTTATGTGTATGGGTATGGTATATATATAATGCTTGGTGCCTAGGCTGGTCATCAGATCCTCTGAAACTTGGGATTTGGAGTTACAGATGTTTGTGAGTCATCTTACGGGTACTTGGAACCAAACCTGTGTCCTCTGAGAAAGTAACAAGTGATCTTAACCACTGAGCCATTTCTCCTTTCTTCTGTTTTGTTTTCTGAGATGGGGGGGGGGTGGTCTCCCACTACGGCAGACTAGCCTAGAACTCCCTATACGTACTAGGATGGCCTCAAATTTGCAACAGTCCTCCTGTTTCTGCCTCTTAAGTGCTGTGACCAGCATGCCGAACTGGAAGGAGATTCCATTTCTCAGATCCAGGACCTGCTGTAATGTGTTTGTTGCCATTTATAAGTTTACCTTTCCCTGTTAGCAGATCCCAGGAGGGCCCTGACTTGGATCCTGCAAAGCTAGGATCCTCTCTGGTCAAATGGATTAGCCCTGGATATTTCTTGGTTACAGGTCTTGGTGGGAAGCCTTGGCCTAAAAGAGTCCCAACCAAGAGATAATGGCAAAAACATTTGATATTTGGCTTTGGGACATTATAAGTGACTTTTTTTTGGCACTGCATTTCCTTTCCTAAATATGGTTGGCTTTGGATAATATTAAAAATTCATTTTATGGGGGCCAACAGGGGAGAGTGAGTAAATTAATACTGTTCCAGCCCAGTGGTTATGGGCTTGTAAGCACAGTATGACTTTCATTCCAGGTACCACCCTTGACTGTTTGTCTTTCTGGGGCTCACTCTCCTCGGTGCCAAACACAGCCAGCACACTCCACTGAGTGTTTATATCCGCCATCAGATCTAAGGCATTTTCATGGTCTTATGCGGGCCCACACCAGATCGGCCCATAGGCCCACAGTCTTAGTCCAGTGTTGTGCCAAGAACCTCTGCATAAAGTAAACTTCAGGGTACCCACTGCCTGACTTGCTCTCAGTGGACTGTGTTTCCTCCTGAAGCCCAGTAGAGACTAACTTCTTAACTGTCTTCTCAGGGCTGTGCAGATTCCTATCAGCAGGTTTAGGCAAGAGCAAGCAGGTGGTGTTGACCTGAGATCACCTGACCAGAACCTGTTGGGAAACATTTCTCTGTGCCAAGGGCAGGGCCAGGGCCAGTATGTCCAAGGTGAATGGCTATTACCTGTGATGAAGCAAAAACAGCTCTTACCTCAAAAGAGGATTAAGAGTTTATGAGGGAACACAGCTTCAGGGTATTGCAAATACAAATGAGGTAATCATGTTATGAAGTGTTTATAGTAGTAGCAAAAGAAAAGTCATAATCTTTCAATACATTAGTGGAAACATCATGCAGGTGGTTACAGCGAACTGAGGCTAATCTCTGCTCTAGGCCTCATCTTATCTGATGGTATTCTTAGCCTTTGGCTTGGGAAAGCCAGTTGTCTGTCAGTACATTCCCAAACATTCCACATACAGTCACATGTATATTAAGTCACATAGACCAGCTGGCAAAGAATGGCTTTGAAGGAGGCTAATGATAGCCCTTAATAGTTCCGTTCTGTATCTGTAACATCCCAACTCCACGACCATGAACTTCTGTCAATCAGGCTTGCAGGCTCTAACAGAGGGTGTTTTTCTTCTGAGATATTCATTTCAGACCTTTGCACAGGATAGGGTGCAGGGCAGGGTAAGAAACTCAAGCCTCCAGCTCGTGAGACGGTTCAGTGACTAAGATTACTTGCAATTAAACTTGACAACCTGTTTGATGCCCAGGACCCACAGGATGGAAGAAGAGAGCCAACTCCTAAAAGTTGTTCTCTGGCTTATACATACAAGTTGTGGCACATAAACACTCTCGCAGACACACACTCACCCTCACATAAACACACACAAAATAAAAATAAATAAATGTAAAAAAAGGAAAGAAGCCCAAACTTGTGGAAGGGCACCTCCTCCTCCTTTGCCTTAGGCAAGTATCATGTGCCTCCTTGGCATTTTTTGGCTAGAAGACAAACCTTTTCTTTTGTTTCCTTCCTAAGACTTTGGAAAAACAAAAAACAAAAAACCAAAACAAAACAAAACAAAAAAAACCCAACACTTGAAAATGACTGTCCTGGCTAAAACCAGCATTCTGGCCCAAGGCAGGAAGAGAAGCTCTATATCTCGTCTCCTCCCTTGTTAACACCCCAATACCTTTTTTTTTTTTTTCGAGACAGGGTTTCTCTGTGTAGCCCTGGCTGTCCTGGAACTCACTTTGTAGACCAGGCTGGCCTCGAACTCAGAAATCCTCCTGCCTCTGCCTCCCAAGTGCTGGGATTAAAGGCGTGCGCCACCACCGCCCGGCTAACACCCCAATACCTTAACAATGCTTTTTGGGAAGCTGAGACAGAAGGACTCCCGCCCGCTCAAGGTCAGCTTCCACTACATTGGTAGTTCTAAACAAGCCTGGAATACAGTAAGATCTTCTTTAGGAAGAAAAGGAAATGAAAGAAAAGAAAGATAGAATAAAGGAAGGAGGGGAAAAAGGAAGGAAGGAAGGAAGGAAGGAAGGGATGGATGGGGAGAAAGAAACAAAGATTAAAACGTCTTTCTTACATATTTACATAAGCATCTCTCCCTCATCTTTATTTATTTATTTATTTAGTGCGTGAAGCTGGGTGTTAGCATTTTTTCTAGGCTCCACCCCACAGTTACCTGCCAACAGCCAGGTATGCCTGACTCACTATAAAAGGGGCTGCTTGCTCCCTTCTCACTATCTTACCCTCTCCTCTCTGCCCCTTCTCTCCCCATTCCTCTCCCTCTCTCTCCATGTGTTCATGGGCGGCCTCTACTTCTCTCTCTGTCTCTGTCTCTCTGTCTCTGTCTCTCTGTCTCTGTCTCTCTCTCTCTCTCCTCCTTTCTCTTGCCCTAAACAAACTATTCCATACTATACTCGTCGTGTGGCATGGGCCCACAGAGGCACCCCCTTCCCCGCACCATACTGTGCCTCTACCAAAGATATACTTTTCTATAAAATGCAACACTAGGGCTGGAGAGATGGCTCAACAGTTAAGAGCACTGACTGCTCTTCCAAAGATCCTGAGTTCAAATCCCAGCAACCACACGGTGGCTCACAACCATCCATAATAAGATCTGACGCCCTCTTCTGGTGTGTCTAAAGATAGCTACAGTGTACTTACATATAATAAATAAATAAATCTTTAAAAAAACCACAACACTGGGAATCACTTATTCCTGCATGGGCAACATGTATAAGTCTACAATGCCAAAGTCCCACAGCATAAATGGCTTGCAGGTACCAGGTCATCATTCTCCCTCCCAAGCTGGTACCCTACCTCTCCACAGGTCATCTGTGTTAGTTACCACCACATTCTGGCATTCCTTTTAGAGGTCATCCATGCATAAACAAACATGTAGCATTTTAGACCTGATGAACGCATTCTTCCTCATGTTTATATATTCTGGGCGCCTAGCAGAGTGCAGAACCTAAGTGTGCCCTTGAAACGGGTGGATTGATTGAACGTCTGTTTTGTACCCAGGTTGGCCACCCTCGTCCTAACCACAAAGGTGACCTAACTGTCTTGGAGAAGTGTCTGGATTCATGGCTTAGGTCTAGTTCATGGCTCAGGTCTCGTGAGGCTTTCCCAAGACTGAAATTCACAAAATAAAATAAAGCCACTCTGTCCTTGCTTAATAAAAACAATTCGTTTTCATTTCCGGAGAGTACTCAGAGTTACCCAGATGCACGTGTTTTCTTCCCTACTCCGTACAGAGTATTTAAGGCAGAGCTTAGGCTCGGCTCTTCCGAGGTTGATGCTTACCTAAGGGGAGGGATGAAGAGACTGGTGTTCCTCTCCCCCACGGGGACTCCCTAAACACAGTCGGAAAATAAAGCGCAGGAGTTTAGCCCGTGCTGTATCCCACGGTTCCTCGGCCCCTCCCAGGGCTAGCTTTCCCAGACAGTAGGTACGGCCCCACATTCTCTCGGCCCTCCTCCCCTCTCCCACCGTTGTCACTCCCCACCCCCACACGCTCCAACGGCAAGGGGGAAGGGCTGCATTTGCTGCACTTGATCCGTAGTAAAGAGCCCAGGGAAGAAAGGAGACGGGAGGAGAGACAGCTGCCCCTCCGTCTGCCCCATTCTGATTATCTTATCGGCTCAAGGAGGCGGCAGAGCAGAATGGTAAAGAAAAGAGAGACTGGAGTCGCCCCAGGCAGGAATCCTGACTCTACCTCTTACAAATTGTGTGCTCTGGGGCAAGCCGCTTTGTTTCTTTGTGTTTCCTTTTCTTTCACCGTCGCGCCTGGAGGACCGACAGCTGTGCCCTTTTTAAAGAACGCAGTGGTGGTGGAACAAAGTGGTAGGACCGCAATGAATGAGTCAATAGATTGTGAAGCATTTAAGAGTAAATAGTAAACGCAATATGTGTTGTTTTGTAAAGCGTAATCATTTTATTAATTCTTTGAGACTCAGCCCCTAACTACTCCCAGATCTACCTCCCACCTCGTTCCTACTTTTCTTTTTCTTTCTTTCTTTTTTTTTTCCTCTCAAGACAGAGTTTCTTTGTGTAAGAGCCCTGGCTGTCCTGGAACTTGTTTTGTAGACTAGACTCACCTTGAACTCAGAGAAATCTGATTGCCTCTGCCCCCCAAGTGTGCCACTATAGCCTGCTATTAATTTTTAATACAATATTTGAATGATTTGAGTTCATATATGTATATAACGTGGTTTGATCACAGTCGCTCCCACTGCCTAATAATCCCTCATGGATCCATCCCCACTGCCCCACACCTGCCCACTTTCATGTCCTTTTTTTTTTTTTAAATGTGTAGCCCAGGCTGGCCTCGAACTCATGATCCTCCTGCCTCTGCCTCCTTCAGCAAATCCTACCGGCGTGCGCCACCACAACCGGCTCAAGTCCTTTTTTTAAAACACAAAAACAAACAAACAAACAAACAAAAACCCCAAAAACCCCCACCCACTGAGTTCAATTTGTACTGCCCATATACGACTTTTTTTTTTTTTTTTTGGTTTTTTCTGCCCATATAGGAATGGGTGTGTGTTTTTGTTTTGTTTTGGTTGTTGTTGCTTTTTTAGATGCAGTCTCATGTAATCCAGTTTGGCTTCAAACTTACTATAGAGCTGTAGATAACCTTGAACTTCTGATCCTTCCGGTTCTGCCTCCTGAGTGTTGGGACTGCAAGGCACTATTCCTGGTTTCTATGGTGCTAGATATCAAACACAAGGCTTTGCGCATGTTAGGCACACACGCCACCAACTGAGCTACTTCCCAGCCCTTATATAGGATATATCTTATAGAGAGAAAAAGGGAACTAAAATGGAGCCTATATTTCGGCTAAAATGCTTGTCTAAAGGCAGAATTTGCAGGTTGGCTGAGTAGTTCAGGGACACAGCATTTGCCTTGACTGTGTGAGGCCCTGGGTTCTGTGTCAAGTACTGGAGAAACACAAACATCACAGGTGTTTCTGTCCTCACGACCCTCCATCTGTGCTGGTACTGAGACGAGGCACAGGGGGAGCCCCCAAACCTCTTGGTAAAGAAAATGAATAAAAGCAATAAAGAAAATGATCCCATACTGCAAAATTTCTGAAAAACAAACAAAAAAAAACCCATTTAAATTAAACTAAAAATCAGTGCATACACTCAGAGGCTGGAGGAAACAGAATTGTGTATTGGAGGCTAGCCTGGGCTATGTAGCGAGTTCAAGACTGGTCTGGACTACACAGTGAGACTCTGTCTCCAACCAAAATATTAACAAAACTGGAAGTGATGGTGCATCCCTTAAACCCAGCACTTAAGAGGCAGAGATAGGTGGCTCTCTGTGGGTTCCAGGCTAGCCTGGTCTACATAGCAAGTTGCAGGCTACCTAGGGCTATACAGTGAGATATTTGTCTCAAAAAATTAATTCAGGAAAATCCATTTTTTCAAAAAGGGGTTCAGTGATAAAACTCATAAGCATACATGAGTCTCCAAGGTTCCATTTCTAGCACTATAAAACAAAATGAACCAAAAAAAAAAAAACCAATAAAATGTGTACTTTGCTCACGTTTTCCTGGGGCTGTTCTTACTGCCCGACTAAGCCTTTGGGGAGCTGAGAGGAATCCTTGGAGAGCTGCTCCAGCAGTACCTTCTGGGAAGAGTTGTTCTGGCAGATGAGCTGGGATGAACTCTCAGCTTCCCCAAAGATGTTTGTGTTGCTATGGCAGTGGGCCTGAGGAGACTTGGGAGGAGGGAGAAGCCACAGGGCTGCCCAGCAAGACATCAACCCCGGCATACATTAGAACTCTTTCAGCCAGAATGACACTCTACAAGGAGGACCCCAGAGGTTCCCTGTGCTCTTCAAAGGTGGGGCTGTTATTACCACCCTGACCCCTCCTAGGTCTCTTATTTCTGCATTAGCCCGATACAAAGAGCATGCTTTCCAAGTGGCACAGCCTCAGAAGGGCTTCCACAGTCAGCTCACCTAGGTTAGATGAGTCTTTGGGAGAAACCAGAGACTATCAACTAGGAAGGCTTCAGAGCTTCTAGAGGGGCCCTTGACAGTCCTCCATCTCCCTTAGGGGTCGGTGCCCCCAAACATCCTGATGACCCTGATCACACACAAACACATTCCTTGGGCTTCATGCTCAATCAGGGCTGGATCCAGCTGTCCAGCTGTTCAAGGGCATGTCACCCTGGGACGCAGGTCTTGCCTACACGGGGTTTATTTTACTGTGGTTCTAGAGAAATGAGGGTAGAGAGATATCCCTAACAATCAGGATACACATGTGGACTCAGCAAACGTTTGTTGAGTGCCTGTTATGAACAAAGTCCCGTATCACAAACTGAGGGAGGGGGAAGAGAATACAAGGATGAATCAAGTGTATCCGGTGCCCTTCTGGACTTTTGTCTTCTGACAGCGAAGCACTCTCTATCCATTCCCCTGCGTTCTCTCTATATGTGTAAGATGTCACATTAAGTAAAAATATGGCAAGTTGAGTTCAGTCCCTAGATCCCAGAGTAAGAAAACTGACTCCTGAAAGTTATCTTCTGGCCACATGTACACAGTGGCACTAGTGTATCTGCACTCAGGATGTGCATAAATCTCACACACACACACACACACACACACAGAGATGAAACATTAATAGTAACTATGGAAAGGATTAAGAGATGTCCCCTATATTATTTTAAATCATGCAATGCTGTATAAATTTAAACATATATCTGTATGTATGTACACACACAGACATCCATATGGGACATCCACTGAGCACATATGCTAAACTGGGTACTCCTAGGTGCTGTGGATACACACAAGAGAGAGAGAGAGAAACCTTTATCCTTAGGAGAGGCAGAAAAATAAGAAGGCATCCCTGTGTATAGTCCCTCAGGGATGGCACTAGGGGTCTGCAAAAGTCTGGGGAACAAGCACGGGAGAATGGTTAATCGACATGTAGGGACGGTCCTTAGGAGCCTAGAGCCTCTGCTGCTGTAGAACATGGCTGCTGTGTGAGTGAATGGCGCCCCCTAGAGTTTCACACTGCAATTTATGCCCCACTCCCCAGGCTGGAAGCCGAGCAGGACCTGGAAGCACTGAAGAACCAAAGGCGGTCCAAACTGGCTTGAGTAACTACAGATGGAGTGTGGAAGCTGGAAGCACATTATTTTGCAATGATAAAAGACAAGACTGGACAAGAAGCGGTTCATTAGAAGCTAAGTCCAGGGAGGGAATCAATGAGAAGCAAGATAGCTGCCTGACTTTAAAGTAACTCCTGCAAATTTATTATGTGCCAAGGGAGGAATGTAGATAAACAGTAGAGAAATTGTGCACTACTTTAAAAAAAAACCTTTATTTTTATTTTAAAGTATGTATTTATGTACCATCTGCATGTGAGTGCTTGCTGGTGCCCACAGAGGCCAAAGGTGTCAGACCCCCTGGAACTGGAGTTACTTACACACAGTTGTAAGCCACCCACTGTGGGCACTGAGAACTGAAGGCGGCTCCTCTACAGGAGCAGCGCACACTTTTTAACTGCTTGGCCATCTCTTCAGCCCCTACTACTCTTTTAAGTAGTGATCGAAACTGACATCATTAGCTAGGCATGGTGGCTCACCCCTGTAATTTCAACACTTTGGAGGCCGAAAAGAGGATTGTCTTGAGTTCAAGGTAGTAAATTCCAGGTCAGTCTGAGCTACATACAGAGTGAGATCTGGTCTCAGGAAAAAGAAAAAAAAGAAATATTGATGTTACTGATGAAACAGATATAGAACAAATAAACATCAAACAAAGGTACACTGTTCCAGTGTAGCCAGAAAGAGCCATGGGTTCAAATGTTAGTGGGAGAGGAAACTAGCATATTCAAAAGGAATTCTCTTTTTGTAAATAAAAGACCAAAACCATGGATGCTAACAATACATTCTACATTAAGGAAAGTTAAAAAAAAAAAACAACTAAATTCAGTCTGACCCCATGTAATTACCCCTGTAATTGGAGGGGAAAGTGTTCTAAAGAACACATTTGTATCAACTGAAGAAACTGCAACAAGTACAGTAGATTAAAGTAGTGTATGAATTACATTTATGAAACTGATACTTACAGAAGATTGGCTATGCAAAATGAAATCTTTATTTTTCTGTTGTTTGCTTTTTGTTTTTCAAGTCAGGGTTTCCTCTGTGTAGCCCTGGCTGTCCTGGAACTCAATCTGTAGACCAGGCTAGCCTCAAACTCAGATATCTGTCTGCCTCTACCTCTCAAGTGCTGGGATGAAAGGTGTGTACCACCACCCAGCACTGGGTGCCTCTATTCTGAAGACACACACAGGAGAGATGGATAGCTCAGAGGCTAAGAGCATGTACTGCTTTCCCAGAGGACCCAAGTTTGATTCCCTGTAACTCCAGCTCCAAGGCTGTCTGATCCTTCTGGTTCCTGTGAGCACCTGCAATCTCAGGCACAGACTCATATACATAATCTTCAAAATAATACAAATCAATATTTTGAAACACATGGAAGAATATGGGTAAAGGACCATAGCACATACAATTTACTCTCAAATGTTGCCAAAAATTGTGGGTGTTTGTGTGTAGTTTATGTAAATGTATGAGTAAATGTTAACAGCAAGTGACTGTGGAAGAGATTATGAAGCATTTCCTATTTTTAGATTTATTTATTAGTATGTGTAAGTACACTGTAGCTGTCTTCAGATACTCCAAAAGAGGGTGTCAGATCTCATTACAGATGGTTGTGAGCCACCATGTGGTTGTCGGGATTTGAACTCAGGACCTTCGAAGAACAGACATTGCTCTTAACCACTAAGTGATCTCTCCAGTCCGAGGTGTTTCTTATACTGTTTTAAGTCTTGCAATGGTTTAGAACTTTGAATTCATTCATAAATACAAGATGTTTTTGAATATGGCCAGACATAGGCTACAGAGGATCTTGGAATGGAGGGAATAGGGTGAGATGAAAATAGGCTGGGACTTCATGGCAGAGGTAGAGGCAGGCCTCTATGAGTTTGTGGCCAGCTTGGTCTACAGAATGAGCTCCCGGCTGGCCAGGTCTACACAGTGAGACTTGGTCTTTAAAAGGAAATAAGAGAAATGAAAACAGCGGGGAGATCCTGGGGCTTTGCACACCAAGGTCAGAATGTGAACTGAGGTTATACTCTGTAGTTCGAGGGAAGGGCCTCAGAAGATGAGCAAGGTCAGAGCAAATGCATACCATCCCTGCCTGGGCAGAGGGTGCATAGGAATCATCCTCTGGAGGTCTGTCATGTTTGAGAAGTACCACACTGGAGGCATGTAGATCAAGAAGGCACAATGGTCGCTTTCTAAAATACCTGGAGGGGAAGCACCACAGAAAACTAGTTGGGATAAAGTTCTAGGGGCATCTGTGACAGCTGTGACAGGGCTGAGGCATTGCCAGAGTTTGCAGGGACAGGTGGAGGCCACAACCACAGTGAGCTCTCCTAGAGGCTTGGAAGGATTTGTAAGGGTTGAAATGCTTTCCCATGAAGTTAAACCATCAGCTCTTTTCAATATAGATTGATTTTACATTTATGTGCACGTTTGCATGTGTTTGCATGTCTATGCTACATGTGTTCAGGTGCCCCATGAGCCACCTGACACGGGTGCTGGGAATCAAACTTAGCCCCTCTGAAAGAACAGCATACACTCTTAACCACTGAGCCATCTCCCTAGCCCCACAAATCCTTTTCATTTTTTATTTTATTTTATTTTAAGCCAAGTGGTGGTGGTACACACCTTGAATCCCAGCACTGAGAGGCAGAAGCAGGCAGCTCTCTGAGTTCGAGGCCAGCCTGTTTTACAGAGTGAATTCCAGGACACCCAGGGCTACACAAGAGAAATAGTCACATACGCACAGGTACACACACAAACATTTTGAGACATGAGCTTGCCAAGTTGCCTAGGCGGGCCTCGAACTCATGATCCTCTCTGCCTTAGCCTCCCAAATGCTCAGATCACAGATGTGTGCTACCACACCTAGCTCTGTACAGTGACTTCACATCACTTTAATCATTATTACCCACAAGCATAAAGACAATGGGATTCCAGGTTCTAGACACTAAAATGCAGAGTCATGTCTTTCTGTAGACCCCCCATCTCAGGCCTCCACTCTTCCAGATGCCCTGGAAGCATTGGCAAAGGCATGTGCTGGAAGGATGTGCGAGTCCTGGGATATGTGTGTTGGGCAGGTCTTGGCAGCCAGGGAAGGGTTTCTAATTTCTATTGGGGTTTGAGCCTTTCCTTTTTAAGCATTATTGACCCTTTAACATCTGTGTCCTCACCCTGGTCACTTCCCATCCTGTGTATTACACAGAGGGATCACCACCCTCTCAGCTGCACAGGATGTTCGCAGGCTGATGCCAAGAGCAAATTGAG
This sequence comes from Tokudaia tokunoshimensis, assembly GCA_036184795.1. Taxonomy (NCBI): domain Eukaryota; kingdom Metazoa; phylum Chordata; class Mammalia; order Rodentia; family Muridae; genus Tokudaia; species Tokudaia tokunoshimensis. Next base: position 105,652,409 of record BTHU01000023.1, read on the forward strand.
CCCAGTCAGCACTTCTGCCAGCCTCCAGAAACACGGGGTACAGCAGTGTGCCTGAGGGTGGGGTGGGCAATAGAGAAAAGCTGGGAGAAAAATTATTGGCACCTGAACTTCCTGGTTACGGCATCTGGCTCATAAAAACCTGTTTATGAGTGTGTGTGTGTGTGTGTGTGTGTGTGTGTGTGTGTGTACACTAGTGAGTGTGTGGGGGAAGGTTGAGGTTCCCCTTCCTCCATGTGTTAGCAGTAAAAAAGGATACTCTCTGTCCAAGATGACAAGATGAAGGCTCCCCCGAAGGACTCCGCACTGCGCATTGGTTTTTTTTTTTTCCCAGAAAGAAATCCTACTGTCATCCAGGCTTGGACTGGTGGATTCATTCAGTCACCAAGGGCTGATCTTTGTCCTGAGTGCTGAGTAGGGTGGAGCCGGGGACTATACCAATAGTGAACTTTCAGCCTAGGTGCCAACAGTGAACACTCATCTGGGCGGTAATATCAGAGAAAGGCATTGAAACAAACACGACCCCAAACGGCACTGGAGCACTCACATCTCTTCAGCTGCCCACAGGTTACCTAAGGAGAAAAGACTGGTACAGTAGCCTTCGAGTAGACAAGGTTCAGGCAAAGCTTACACATGGAGGATGGTCAGAATGCTGGGTGGTTTTCTGCTCGATGTAACCAAGGACTAAAGTGTAGATTCCAAGACACACATGGCTTGTACCTGTAATCCCAGTACTTGGGAAACTGAGACAGTAGGATTGTTGTGGGTTCCAGGCCAGCTTGAGAGACAGTGAGATCCTGTTTCAACTAAACAAAAATAAATTAGAACAGAAAGGTACCCTCCAAGGGTTAGCCACTGAATCACCCACCCCACCCCTACCCCCCAGAAGTAGGATCTGAGGCCCTGGGTAACACCTTAGAGACAGAATAGAAGGATTTGCACTGGCCCTACCCTGTGGCCCATAGTCTTCAGTATTCCCAGCCTCTCTGGAAAACTTTCAGCTATCAATTACAACCCAGTCTGGAGCCTGGCCAAATGGATAAAGGGCTAAGCTACTGTGCTCTGGACTTCCTCCTACATTTCTCTCCTTCCCTTTAGGCTTGAGTGCTAAATGCCAGATGTGCCTTTCAGAATCAGGGCAAGTGTTTCCCACCTAGTCAGAAAGGGAGGACCTATGGGAGGACTACTGCTGCCAGTTGATCCCCAGTCCACTCATACATGGTGGATATAAAGCTTTGGTGCCAGCTCGGGTCAACTCTAGACTCTAAGTGCTGCCATCCAAGGCAGTAGACTGAAGGGTCCTGACTGAATGGTAAAGGGAAGTTGGAGGGAGGAGGGGTCATTAGGGATCTAGAAGTGCTGGGTTGTGTAGGTGTGTTTTTTTCCTCTTGGCCCATGACTACTGATTGCTACATATTTCAGAAACTGTGTTAACCAGTTAAACACAGTTACTAAATACACACGAGGGCTAGGGAGGCAGCTCAGCAGGTAAAGTACTAAAGGTGAGAATTTGAATCTTCAGAACCCATTTAAAAGGTTCGGTGGTTGACCTGTAATTCCCAGTACATAGAAGGCAGAGGCAGTAAGTTTCTGGAACAAGTTGCTTGACCTGACTAGATGAACCTGTGAGCTTAGGTTCAGTGAGACAGTCAGCTTCAGTGTATAAAGTATAGAAAGACTGAGGAAGACATCAGATGTCAACCACAGGCCTTCACAGACAGACAGACACACACACACACACATGCTCCCACAAATGCAAACACGTATATAAGCATGCACATATACCATATACATAATAAAATTAGAAAAATACATGGAATTTCTGTGGAAAGTATTTCAACAGCATGTTCAAGGCCCTGAATTCAATCTCCAGTATTGCCAAAATAAACCAAAAGAATACATAAAATTAAAATCCTATTAAACACCAAGATGATTAATGTCTCAAGCTCATCACTTCCTAATCATTTTACTACAGTGTATTATTACCCATGAACCTGAAATTATTTATATCATGATACCCGAGGAGTTGAAATGTAAACTGATGGGCAACTGCCTCTTTCCTGAACATCACATTGGAAAGGTCGGCTTGAAATTAGGTATGGTAGCAAGATTTAAAGCTCAGAATCTGTGAAAGCGATAAACCAGAATCTGACTCAATGCTCTGCTGACTAAACCTAAGAAAGTAATGGGAGGAAACATTATTCAGACTAAACCGAAAGGTTTGCCATATGTTACACTATGAATAAACCAGAGAGAGAGAGACAGACAGACAGACAAAGGAAATTAACTCCTAGTGTTTGAAAATCATTAGCCTATTTATCAAAGAAATTGCCTTCATTGTTGACAAATGACATTCTACTATCCTTTTCAGTTCACACATAAATGCAAGTATCAACCAATATTCACACCAGAATATTGGTCTATTGAAATTACATAGAAATGAATTGGCAAAAATAAAAGCATTTTATGAGAATCATGTTGAAAAATATATAACAAATATCATATGACTATTATATGGTATTTGTGTACATCTGGTCTAGGAACACAATTTGTGATTAACTTATTGCACATATACATACATACATACATAGATTTATATACATACATAGATTTATATATATATATATATATACATACATACATACATACATAGATTTCCCCTAAGAGAGTTGGCTGTTAAACATTTAGCAGCACTGGCTAAGCCCAAAGTTCAAAAACCACTTTGGCATCAGAAATGCAAAGGTCAAAGGTCCTAGAGGTACTTCAATTCAATCCTGACTGAACTGAAGAGGACAGGCATGTGAGGAGAAAACACGTGTGTGTGTGTGTGTTGATTTATTTTTTTATTTGAGACAGGGCTTCACTTTGTAGTCTTGACCAGCCTGGAACTCATTATGTAGACCAGGCTAGCCTTGAACTCATAGGTGTGTGTGTATGTGTGTGTGTGTGTGTGTGTGTGTGTGTGTGTGTGTGTGTGTGTATTTAAAGCAACCAGTAAACACTTTTTAAATGTTCCTAGGCTGTAAAACGCAAGAAGGCAGAGACTTTGCCCATTTTTATTCCTGGCAGGTCCTTTGGCACCAGACTGGCACTTGGCAGGCACTGTAAGAGAGAGGCACTCTTTCCATTTTTCTTGAAAACTAAACGAAATGCAATAGTTCTTCTAGTGAACTGACTTTAATTCATTACAGTATCACCTAGAAATGGCCCTGATTGGAGAGCTGGTCCTATCCTTGTTAACCTAGAAAGTGCCAAGTCCCCAGGCCCCCTTGCTCTAAGTCAGTGTGTCCTAACAGTACCTCATTTGCATCAGGTCTTGATGGTGCCTGACTGGGTAGGCCCCTTGATGTGCTGCTTCCTGTGGAAACTCTGACTGGCTCCTCTAAAGGCAAGGCACCGGCAAACGGAATGCCTTTCTGCCTTGATGCTGGATGGGACAAATCACTACCCTAGCTGCTAGCTGGAGCCTGTATGGACTGAAGAAAATAAGTCAGAGAAGGATGAGGGCAAGGAAATCAGTGGGGGAGGCCCAGACAAGTTCCATCCAAATGAGAGGCCAAGCATCAACCAGACTGCCTGACCGACTTCCGGCCTTTCCAGTGTCATTGGGAGACCTTGAACAAACTGCTGTGCATTTCTGAACTTCGGTCTGCTTCTGCAGAATGCGATAAAGGGGCCTACTCAGCAAAGTCTCCACCCTCTAATAGCACAATGACAGAGGTACTTCTCCCATAGGCACCTGCAACCTGAGAAGAGAAAGAGAATTATGGTACCCTACAGGATGGGCATCACTTGGGAGAGGAGTGTTTTGGATAACAAATTCGCTTTAAGAGGAAGCAGAAGTGTGTCTAAGCCGCCCCTCTTAGTGAGGCAGGCTGAAAGGATGCTGCAGCTTCTCAAAGCAGTGGACAAGCTGGGCGGTGGTGGCGCACGCCTTTAATCCCAGCACTTGGGAGGCAGAGGCAGGCAGATTTCTGAGTTCGAGGCCAGCCTGGTCTACAAAGTGAGTTCCAGGACAGCCAGGGCTACGCAGAGAAACCCTGTCTCAAAAAACCAAAAAAAAAAAAAAAATGTGGACAAATTTCCTGTCGGCCTGTATGTCTTAAGATCCATCCTCAGGCACACTGTGGCTTTTTTTCCTCCCAGATTTGTTTACCTTTCATCAGGGGCAAGCGTGCTCTCGTGTGTGTGTGTGTGTGTGTGTGTGTGTGTGTGTGTGTGTGTATGTGTGTTTCAGGGCATGTGTGGAGAACAGATGGCAACTTTTTGGAGTTGATTACTACCTTCCAACTTGATTGAGACAGGGTCTTTCTTGTTTCTCTGTAGTGCTGAATATGCCACACTAGCTGATGGGCCAGCATCTGGGTAATTCTCCTGTCTCTGCCTTCAATCTCACTATAGGAATTCAGCTTTGGACATGGGTTTCAGGAATGCAAACTCAGGTCATGAGGCTTGTGTGCCAAGACCCATTACCCATTGAGCCATCCCTCTGACCCCATAGTGTGACTGTTTTTTTCTCTTATGTTTTCAAGTCCTTCCAGCATCCTGGCTCCAATTCTTACCCATACATACACATATACATGTACACGAACTTCTCCCCATCCTCTGAACTCACTGGCTCAAGACAGGCAAAGAATTTGATAAAACCAAGGTCTCTCCACTTTCAGAAAGCAAGCAAAAGGCTTCTAGGAGCCTCCACCCTTGCCCAAGAAAAAGGCAGATTATGAGGCCCGTGATTTTAGGAACAGTCTCTGTCCCACTTGAAATGTCAGCTCAATATAGTCTTCTTTTTTTTTTTAAGATTTATTTATTATCATATGTGAGTACACTGTAGCTATCTTCAGACACCCCAGAAGAGGGCGTCAGATCTTGCTACGGATGGTTGTGAGCCACCGTGTGGTTGCTGGGATTTGAACTCAGGACCTTCAGAAGAGCAGTCAGTGCTCTTACCCGCTGAGCCATCTCTCCAGCCCCCTTTAGCCTGTCTTCTTTGCACCTCTTTCTCTTCCTTTTTGTTCTTAGAATTGAAACCAGGGACACCCTAAATACTTCTTTTAATCATTTTTGTTTCATTTTGATTTTTGTTTTTTTGTGTTTTTTTTGTTTTTGTTTTGTTTTTTTGCTTTTTTTGAGACAGGGTTTCTTTGTGTAGCCTTGGCTGTCCTAGAACTAGCTCTGTAGATCAGGCTGGCCTCGGACTTGGAGATCAAGTTGCCTCTCTCTCCTGAGTGCTGGGGTTAAAGGTCTGCACTATCACCACCTGGCCAACTTGCTGTATTTAAAAAAATGTATTTTTACTTATTTAAGTATGTATGCATGTCTGTGTATACACATGTTGGGGGTTGCCCTTGGAGGCTGGAAGAAGATTCTACATCTTCTGGACTTGGAGTTACAGGTGGTTATGAGTCCTTCATCATGAGTGCTGGGAACTGAACCCTGCTCTCTGCAAGAGGAGCAGATATACCTACCTGGCTTTGTTGTTGGTTTTAGAGACAAGAGCTTCACTCTATATCCCAGACTGTCCTCAAACTTTCTATATAGCTCATACTGGCTTCAGACTTAGTGATCTTTCTGCTTTAGCCTCTTGGCTATTGATATTACAGGTGTGTGCCACCATTCCATGTGTTTTATGGTGTTGGGGAGAGCACTTGGACCCTGGCTCTGCACGGAATAAGGAGTGGAGCCTCCTTAGTGGCAGTTTCTTCCTCCTACTTGTTTGTTCAACCTGCCTACAACTGTGAGTCTAAGTTCATGGCCTGACCTTCAAAGAGAGGCTGTCATTAAAACAGCATTTGCTATGTGTCAGATACTGGGCCTAAAGGTCACATCTGCTTGAGCCTGGTAACATGAATAGGCAGGACAGACGCCCAAATGGTTCTTAAATGATCGAGTGAATTACTCTTCAAAACAACCTGGAAAGCAGATATTATTAGTTCTTGTATCGGAGATCGGGAGACTGGGGCTTAGAGAAGCTAATCAACTTGCAGAGGATACAGTTAATAAGAGTCCAAATCCAAATCCAGATCTCAGGGATTCTAAATCAAAAGGCTCTTCAAATCCAGATCTCAGGGATTCTAAATCAAAAGGCTCTTCAAATCCAGATCTCAGGGATTCTAAATCAGAAGGCTGTTCAAGTTCTGGCGCAGCAGACATGGCCCTGTGATATGAGTGGTTCTTTATTCCCAGCAAGATACTCCAGTCTTCAAGGAGGAAGCCCAGCTCCTTTACCTATTAACCCCCGCCCCCAGGCAGCTCCTTATACTCCAACGACAGCAATAAAAGAAAGACATTTACACAGTCATCCTGGAATAATCAAATCTGTGGCCACCCACCACCTCTGGGATATGGAGGACTTTCTCAGAAGTACTAATAGTATTAGAAGTCCCTTTCAGGGACCCACTGTCACAAAGGGCACCCTGCCTTCCACTGTGCAGGGCCTTCCGTGCTCGCTCTGCTCCTGTAGAACCTACTGACCTCTTGTGGGCAGAGTATAAATTCACTGTGTTGGATGCTCTTACAGGGCTGGAACTGAGCCAACCGCCCTTTTCACACTAGAAGCTACCTATCCCTAGTCAGTCTGATTCAGCTCTGCTGGAATGGGTTAGTCTCTCAACTTCACTCCATCTTGGTTTCCTCACCTCTCAAACAGGGATGGATGAAGAGCCAGCCCTACTTTAAAACATAGGAAGTCTGGGAATAGAGCTCAGTTGTTCGAGTGACTGCCTAGCATGCATGAAGCCCTGAGTTGGGTCCCCAATACAACTGTGGGTGTTCACACCTGTAATCCTAGCACTCTGGGGGTGAAGGCAGGACAGTCTGGAGTTCAAGGTCATCCTTGGCTACACTGTGAGTTTGAAACTATCCTGGAATATATGACATTCTGTATCAGAAAAAAAAGGGAAGGAAAAGGGAAAAAAAAAAACAGAAACAAACAAAAGCTTTAACATAGGAAAATCTATGGATAAATTCAAGATGTCAAGGCCCCAATTAGGCACTCACGACATTCTTGGTACCCAACCATCATTATTAGAGATTCTGTAACAGCCTTAATCAACACATTTTTTTCAGGTCACAGAACACACAGAAAACATTTCTCTAGCAAAACTGAATTAACAAGAGAAGTCTGAGAGGCAGGTGAGGGGACTCATGCCTCTAACTCTAGAATTTAGAAGATGGAGACAAGAAGCTTGTCATGAGTAGGAGGCCAGCCTGGACTACATAGTAAGCTCTAAGCCAGCATGAGAAACACAGCAAAATCTGGTCTCAATTAACCAACCAATTATGCAACCAGTGGAAGAGACTGGGATTGGGGGTTTAGCTCACCACAGAACACTTTCCTAGCATGCATAAGGCTCTGGGTTCTAGCCTCAATACAGAAAAGTTCTGGATGGAAGAAAGGAAGGGAGGGAGGGAAGGAAAGAGGGAGGGAGGGAGGGAAGGAAAGGGGGAGGGAGGGAGGGAGGGAAGAAGAGAGAGAGGGAGAGGGAGAGGGGGAGAGAGAGAGAGAGAGAGAGAGAGAGAGAGAGAGAGAGAGAGAGAGAGAGAGAGAGAGGAAAAGGCCTCTTGTGAGCAGATCTGTTTCAGCTTTAGCCTAGCTGCTCTGAGAGCAGAAAGCATCAACATCTCAGGATTTCTGGCATCCTCCTCTAGCAGCTGGGGTGGCGAAAGTGCTGTTCTACTAGAAAAGTAGTTGCAAAAGCTGCAGTGACTTAGAAAACTGTCCCTTCGTTCCCGATACCATCATAGCAGTCCGTAGAGATGGTCACTGAGCAGTTGGGAAAGGGTCCTACATGCCTGTCCCAGAGCACAGGTGCTCTCAGAGCTCTGGCCACTTCTTCTTTTCACTGTTCAGAGAAAGGAAGAGATCATATTCACGAGCTGCAGGCAGAGTTCAGTAGCAAAGCACTTGCCTAGCAACTAGGAGACCCTGGGTTCCATCTCCTGCATGAAAAGAAGAGGGGAGGGGAGAAGGAGGGGGAGGGCCAGATCACAGTCTCAGTCTCAGATCTGGAGACAAAAACAGATTGCCTTAGACTATTTGGAACCATGTGAGTCTGTCACAGGCCATAGACAGGATGTTTCCGCAGAGCTAAATTCTGGGACAGGAGCGTCTGCCTTCTGTCTCTCATCTCAGCCTTTACTCTTGCTTCCCTCCTGTTCCTTCTCATTCATACTTCAATGACTCATTAATGCAACAAGCACTTACTTGAACGATAAAGCGCATGCCAAGCCTTGTGCTGGGTACTGGCATGAAACTACTGGCTTCAAGGAACTCAACTTGAGAGGTACCGGGAAGGGGGTGGTAGGTCCAATAGATGTCTGTGAAGAAGAGGGACAGGGCAAGGGTCTAAATCAGCTTCTGAGAGTCTGGAAAGTTGGGAAAAGCATTTGAGGCTCTGTAGAGGTGAGAAAGGAGAGTCAGCAGGGAGTAAGGTATTTTCCCAAAGAGGGAGGGCATGTACAGAGAAGGCCCTGGATGGAAGGAAGCATGCTCAATGACTTCAAGTAGTGACTTATACCAGAATGGCAGCTGTGGCGAAGCAAAGTAGGCAAGGTAGGTTTGAGAGGGGTGGCAATAGAAAGAAGCCCTACTTCATTCTGGAGGCAGCGGGAAGCTATTGGAGACATCTTGATCAGAGGACTGCCAGGATCCAGACTGCTTGCTTTAAAGCTGTGGTTCTCAACCTGCCTAATGCTGAGACCCTGTAATATAATAATTCCTCATGTTGTGGCAACCCCCAACCATAAAATCATTTTCATTGCTATTTCATAACTATAATTTTGCTACTGTTATGAGTTATAGTGGAAATATATTATATGCAGGATATCTGATACGTGACCCCGTGAAAAGGTTGGTTGACCTAGAAGGGGTTGAGACCCATAGGCTGAGGACCATTGTTTTAAAGGGACTCCACTCTGGATGTAGCACTGTAGCCCATCTGGTCTAGAAAGAGTGGGCAGGAAGGAGGAGGCTGCTGGCTCACACGGCTTTGAAAGCTAACTAGGATGCTGAGGAGGGAAGAGATGCAGGGAGAAGAAATGCAAGAATCCAAGAACCCTTAAAGAGGGGGAGCCACCAGGACAGGGTGGTCTGGGGAAGACGGTGATAAGAGGGAGGAATCGTGCCAATGAAATCTGGTCTCTGGCTTGAGTATGTGGGTACCAGGTAGTAGCATTCACTTCTGGGACAACGGATAATAGAAGCTACTGTGGTTATGTGGGGTTGAAATGCCTGTGGGGCATTGGAGTAGAGATGACAAATAGTCACTTGAACATGAAAGTGTCTCACTCAGCAGCAGGAAAGCCTAAGCAGAAGATATACGTTTGGGCATCTATTTTTTTAAGATTTATTTATTATATATATAAGTACACTGTAGCTGTCTTCAGATACACCAGAAGAGGGCGTCAGATCTCTTTATGGATGGTTGTGAGCCACCATGTGGTTGCTGGGATTTGAACTCAGGACCTCTGGAAGAGCAGTCAGTGCTCTTAACCGCTGAGCCATCTCTCCAGCCCACATTTGGACATCTTTACCGTGTGTTAATATCAGGGGGAGGGGAGCTGAGGCCAAGCCTATGAATGTAATCGATGAGAAGAGGGCTAAGAATGGGGCCTTGGTGATCACAGGCAGTTAAGGACTAGAAAGTAAGACGGGGTGCTCCAAGTGTCCCAGCACTAGGGGAGGCTAAAACGGAAGCATTTGCAAATATAAGGTCAGTCTGTACTACATACTGAGACCACGACTCAGTAAACAAATGAAAAGGATAGTTAACCAGTAAAAGGGAAGAAATGACAGAGGTGAGAAGGGGATTTTATTGAAAATCTATTCAAACTTGTACGCCTTAGACATTGGTGTTGCCAGAAAGAGAGGAGTCAAGTGATCAAGTCCAAGGAGAGGTGAGGGGACCTGTATCCGAGCACGTGGATGAATATTGTCCTTGGGCTGCAGGATGAGTTCGCTGAGGAGCAGACGTCTTTCTTTTATTTAGTTTTATTTTATCTGTAGCAATGTTTTGCCTACATGTATGTCTGTGGACCTGGTGTATGCAGTACCGGCGGAGGCCAGAAGAGGGCGTCAGATATCCTGAAACTGAAGTCACAAATTGTTTATCCATTCTGCAGGGGCCCGAGAATCCCCAAGCCACGTCTTCTGAAAGAGTGGTATTAACTACTGAGCTATCTCTCCACGCCCCATACAAACAGACTCTCAGGTAATATCAGCCACAGGAGGTTTATCAGAGGGTTCTCAGGGGATTACCATGTGGGAGAGGAGGCATAGAGACAGGCCTAAAGGAGCCATGGGACTATGACCCAGGCTCCACCTTTTGGGAAGCTCTGAAACTAGAACAGTGGGGTTTTGACAGCCAGTGGTTGTATACAGGCGGCCACAGGAGGAAACATGCCCTTGGGAAAGCAGTTCTCAGCCAAGGGGGTCGAGAACTCCAGGCAGAGCTCTTAAGAACAATGGAACAAGCAAGCACGTCTCAGCGTCCGAGGAAGAGAGTGATGTTGCACTGGTGTTGGGCTGAGGCTGAGGCGTTCAGATTTAAGACTGAATTCTATTTATTTATTTATTTATTTATTTATTTATTTATTTTGGTTTTTTGAGACAGGGTTTCTCTGTGTAGCCCTGGCTGTCCTGGAACTCACTTTGTAGACCAGGCTGGCCTCGAACTCAGAAATCCTCCTGCCTCTGCCTCCCAAGTGCTGGGATTAAAGGCGTGTGCCACCACCGCCCGGCTTAAGACTGAATTCTGCTCTGAGAAAACAGAGAACAATCTTTCTGCTGAAGGCTCAGGGTTGGAGCGGGGGGGGGGGGGGGGGGGGGGGGGGGGGAGGCGGCTGGCAGGAGGAGAATGGAATGGCTGCTTCAGGATACTGAAGGGGAGCTGACCAGGAACCAACAATAGGTTTGTTTGACAAGGGGTATTGGTTTTTCTGTTGACTCTAGAGAATATATCATTCTAGCAGAAATCAAACTGTTCAAATGTCTAGGCTTGCCTGTCCTGGGTTATTTAGAGTCTCCTTCTCTCAGATTTCATTAGTGTGTACCAGGAAATGTCTGTACTATTTCTTTTTTTTTTTTTTTTTTGGTTTTTCGAGACAGGGTTTCTCTGTGTAGCCCTGGCTGTCCTGGAACTCACTTTGTAGACTAGGCTGGCCTCGAACTCAGAAATCCTCCTGCCTCTGCCTCCCAAGTGCTGGGATTAAAGGCATGCGCCACCACCGCCCGGCGTCTGTACTATTTCAAGGACAGTTTATGGGTCTGTGTTCCTAAAAACCCCAACCTTTTACCTAAGGGATTTCCTGAACAAGAATTAAATATAAGGGCCGGAGAGATGGCTCAGCGGTTAAGAGCACTGACTGCTTTTCTGAAGGTCCTGAGTTCAAATCCCAGCAACCACATGGTGGCTCACAGCCCTCCGTAATGAGATCTGACGCCCTCTTCTGGTGTGTCTGAAGACAGCTACGGTATACTTATTTATAATAATAAATAAATCTTTGGACTGGAGGGAGCAGGGACTGAGTAAGCAAGGTTAACCAGAGTGAGCAGAGGTCCTAAATTCAATTCCCAGCAACCACATGAAGGCTCACAACCATCTGTACAGCTACAGTGTACTCATATACATAAAATAAACAAATACATCTTTAAAATGAGAATTAAATATAAAACTATGACGATAGATTTTTTTTTCGGGGGGGGGGGCAGGGTCTCACGTATTCCAGATTAGTTTCAAACTTGCTTTGCATCTGAGGAATGACTGTGAGTTTCTCATCCTCCTGCCTCCACCTGAGTGCTGGGATTACAGGCGTGGACCAGCAAGCGTTCTTTATTTGATGCTAGGGAATCAACCCAGGGCCTTGTGCCTGCTGGGCGAGCATGCTAGGAAGTGAGCCTCCTCTCCAGCTCCTATGATGGTTATTTTGGTTACGATAATTACTGATGGGAATGACAGCAATCTTGCTGATGGAAAACAAAACCTGTGTACAGATTACAATATTATAAACTGATTAAAAAAAAAACCTACCCCAGGCTTGACAATGAAGATAAACACTTGTCTACGGGGGATGAATAAACATTATACGATTCAGGATTAAACCTAATTGGGAGGCAGACACAACGTGCAGGAAATGACAAAGGAACACTAATTATAAAGCTATGAAGGAAAAAAATAAAAGCATTACTACATGACAAAATACACAGCAGGTGGCTCATTACCTACCGAAGTGACAATAGCCAGGTACTCTGCCTGCACAGGATTTATACGCATGGTCATTCAATACTTCATTGAGAAAGTTTCTGGCCTGCGAGTGTCGTGTCCTGAGCCATTATGTTCTGTATCAGTGTAGGCCTGTGTACGGGAGGCTTTCCGCAGAGATCTCTGGCCCGGCCTGGTGCGAGAGTTCCGGCCGAGGGAGGAGGGTGCTAGCAGAGAGGGGAAGTTGCTTCCACCGCTCCTGCTGCTGCAGCTGGTTCTGCCTGTCTCCGATGTGCCACCATCTCGGTTACTCCAACCGACGCCCTGTGCTGAGTTGCCTCGGAGCTGCTGGTGGCGTTTCGGGAGAGTAGACCTCTTGCCAAGTGTTACAGCTCTTATTGACAGAAGCTCTAGGACAACAAAGTAGTTCTCGCACACCTTTAATCTCATCTCTCGGATTCTGTACAGTTTTGGGGTGGGTCAGGGTCTGACAGTAGGTATTTCTTACTGGCTTGGGCTGAGAGCTTGGGGGAATCTTATCTGCATGTGGGAAGGCTTGGTGCTGCTCCTGTGTGACTGATAGCCACATACACCTCTCCTGGGGGGCGGGCTGTGGGAAGCTGTGGCTTCGATAGGGGCCAGGGGCCCAAGGGGCGTGGCTGAACACCTGCCTTCCCATGTAGGTGACAAGCACCCACAGGGTCTCCAGGGTTCAAAGACAGAGCTCCACCTGGGTCCAGGCTGTCTGCGCACAGCTTATCCACATATCGGCGTGCCAAGGGACTCAGCTAATCCCTGCCAGTAGCGCAGTGAACAAGATAGATATGGACAACAGACAATTCCATCACGGCACCATGAGTTCTATGACAGGGGTCCAGGAGGCTGGGCCTAGGCTCCCCTAAGCAACTTGGGTCTGGGTTCAAGAGAAGAAACCAACAATTTGCAGGGCTGTATTTCTTGGGCACTAGATAGATCAAAGAAGCCAAACAGAGCCTGACATGGTGTTGCACACATGCAATCCGCAATACTAAGGAGGTTGGGGGCAGGGAGATTATATGTTTGAGGTCAGTATGAGTACACAGATACACCAGTCTGGACTACTTGAGAATCCAGCTCCCTTTTCAATCTCTGTCTCTGTCTCTCTCTGTCTCTCTGTCTCTGTCTCTCCCCTTGCAAGGGAGGCCTAGTCAGCTCCCACTACTGAGTCCTGGAAACCAAAGATCTATGAGTGTCTCACAGGGTTGAAGGAGGACACAGGGACCATACAACTCATGTGCTACTAATGCAGAAGGTATCAGAAATCGCACCTATGACTCTGACTCCTCTTCCTGGAGAGAGTGTGAGCACTCTAGGGGCAAGGCTGAGGCCTGAAGCATTCTTCCTTGTATTGTTTTTGACTGTGCTGTTTGTCATATAATTACACCTACTTACGGAGGACTGCTGTATTTCAATGCACGTTCTCAAGTACGTAGTGATCAAATCAAGGCCATCGGCACTGCCATGTCTTTAATTACTATACCCACGTGCTGGGAACCTTTACACTCTACTCTCAACCTGCATCTGTCTCTATCCCCCAGACAGCTCAGCATCTGTCGGTTGTAGGCAGAGTCCTTGAGTCCAGACAAGGTGCAGGGAAGCACATCACAGTGTGCCACAGGAAGGGAGAGGGCATTGTTGCACTGATGTTGGTTAAAAATCACAAGTCTGCCCTATTTTTGCTGAACTCTGAGCTGAAAGCCAGGTAATAAATCACATGAGAAAAAAAAAAAAAAAAGCATGGGCTTATAGGAAGAAAAAAAAAGTAAGAGAGAAAGCAAAAATAGGGACGTGATGAAATTTTAGATACAGTGGTCGCCAAAGTCCTCCGAGAAAAATGATATTTCTGCAAAGACAATGAAGACGTGAAGGGAGTGAGGGAAGAGGCCCTGCCTGGGGGGAATAGCTGAGGGAAAAGTGTTCCAGGCAGAGGGAACAGCAACGGCAAAGGCCTCAAGGCAGGAATGTACTTGCTTGTTTGAAAGCCAGGGGCTGTAAAGGCCTGAGCAGAAGGGTATTCACGGAAGGAACTGTGGTCAGAATGAATGAATGAATAAGAAGAGATTGTATCTGGTGCCTGCGAGCAGGGGAACCAAACCAGTTCCACAAGTAAAGGTGACAGAAAGTCCATTGATAAGTCACATCCCCCTTCTGCCCTAACCTACGATATCCACCCCACCCTCAAATGGTGGCTTCTTCCAGGAAAGGCAAGGCATTCCATGAGCTTCCAGGAACTCTCCTCTCTGCACTTCCCATAAGCAGGCCGGGATTACAGATAATCATGCTATATCGCTAGTTCTGGGAACCTGAACTCAGTTCCTTACACTTTTTAAACCAGGGAGCCATTTCCCTAGTTCTCAAATTGGGATTCTGATCGGGATTGTATTGTATCTAGAAATCAGAGGACACATTGAAGTTATTCTACCTTACAACCTATGAACACAGTGCATCACTCCATTTATTTAGGTTCTAATTTTTTAAGTAAAGGCTATAAATTGCACACACACACACACACACACACACACACACACACACACACACACACTCCTATATTTACCTCTAGGTATTTTATGCTAAACAAATTACATTTACTATTTACTATCAGTGTAATTGTAGCTCGGGATGGTGATGCACACCTGAAATCCCAGCATTTGAGAGACACAGGCAAAAGGGTTGTCGTAAGCTCAAGGTTCAGCCAGGCTCACATAGCAACATCTTGTCTCAAAAGGGTTTGTGTGTATTGGCTGGAGAGACAGCTCAGAAGCTAAGAGCACTTACTACTCTCTAGAGGACCCAAGTTACTTTTTTTTAAAGAAAAAGATTTATTTATTTATGTTATGTATGTGAGTTCACTGGCACTATCTTCAGACTCACCAGAAGAGGACATTGGATCCCATTACAGATGGTTGTGAGCCACCATGTGGTTGCTGGGAATTGAACTCAGGACCTCCGGAAGAGCAGTCAGTGCTCTTAACCACTGAGCCATCTCTTGATACACTCCACCCCCTAGTTAGGTTGTTAACACTGTGTTGGGCTGCGACAAACACCTGTTGACTCCAGTTCCAGGAGATCCTATGCCCTCTTTTGGCTTCTGCAGGCACCTGCACATACAAGGTACATAGGCATACCCACATACACATAAGTAAAAACAAATCTATGCTGGGTGTGGTGATTCACACCTTTAAACCCCCTTTAGGAAGCAGAGGTGGGTGAATATGAGTTTGAGGCCAGCCTAGTTCACATAGGTAGTTCCAGGGCAGTCAGGGCTACATATTGAGAAGGTCTCAAAAAATATTTTTGTGGTACTGGGGATTGAACCCAGGGATGTGTGCACCAAGCAACTTCTATGCCACTAAAGTACATCTGCAGCACAACAGATTTTAAAAATCTAACAGCTTTTGTTAGATATGGAAATAGAATTTTCTACATCACCACATGTCCAGGAACCTAATTCATTCGTCAACACAAATGTGTACTTATTCTCTAATTACCTTGGATATCCTAGATGCACAATCATATTTTCTACAAGTAATAAGTGATGTATTATTTCTTCCTTCCTAAGGCTTTAAGCTTTTTGTTTCTTTTTCTCCTTTCATTGTACCAGCTAAGCTTTTCAACACATGGTAACTGAGAGTAATGAGTCTTCACAGCATAGTGGTCACTAAAGTACTAACAATGGTAACTAAGAGAATCCTTGGGACATTCTGAATTTTGTGAGGTGAAATGTAAGGTATGCTTGCTCCATGATTTTTCTGACGGATGACTATCATAACTTAAAAAAATTTCTCCTGTCCCTCTTTCTTATTCTCCTATCAAAGCCCATAATTGGAACAATGAGGCTTTTAAGTTCCTTTTACGAATTTACACCAGTTATTTTTCCTATTTTATTAACTAAGGTGGAACTTCCATAATAGTGTTAGTAGTAAGGACAGCAGGCATCCTCACCTTGTGAGACCGGTCCATGTACTTCTTTTCCTTCTATGACAGTCAAGAATTCTGACATCAATTATACTATTTTAATAGAAGGAATTACTGTTATTCTCTGCTATTTGATAGAAATTCAGAGAAATCATGATAGAACTCAATAGTACACTCTGGTTACCCACAAATCACTGTGTGTGTGTGTGTGTGTGTGTGTGTGTGTGTGTGTGTGTGTGTGTGAGAGAGAGAGAGAGAGAGAGAGAGAGAGAGAGAGAGAAACAGAGAGAGAGAGACGAAACTGAGGAGGTCGTTGTTTTCCCAGGCTAATTTCACTCCTGGGTTTAAGCAATCCTCCAGAAGCCTTAGCTTCTTCTTCTTCTTCTTCTTTTTTTTTAAAGATTTATTTATCTTATATATGAGTACACTGTAGCTGTCTTCAGACACACCAGAAGAGGGCATCAGATCTCATTACAGATGGTTGTGAGCCACCGTGTGGTTGCTGGGATTTGAACTCAGGACCTCTGGAAGAGCAGTCAGTGCTCTTAACCACTGAGCCATCTCTCCAGCCCCAAGCCTTAGCTTCTTGAGTTCTGGGATAATAGATGTGCACCACCATACCCCTACTTGTGACCACTGTCTTCTTCCTTTTTCTTTTGTAAGACAGGCTTTGTTATATAGCTCTGGCTGGCTCTGAACTCCTGATTTTCGTGCTTCCACCTCCCAGGTGCTAGGATTACAGAAGTTGTACCACCATGCCTGGTTCTGAGGTCATCGCTTTTATTGTCTTACTGTGTATCTGTATCTCTTCCTTAGTCTTTTCTCCTTCCTCTCCTTTTACATGCATATACACAGAGATATGTAGGATACTAAATAATATCACTCTACATACTATTTTGTTTTTAAAAAAAATTTATTTATGTATGAGTACACTGTAGCTGTCTTCAGACACACACCAAAAGAGGGCGTCAGATCTCATTACAGATGGTTGTAAGCCACCGTGTGGTTGCTGGGATTTGAACTCAGGTCCTCTGGAAGAGCAGTCAGTGCTCTTAACCACTGAGCCATCTCTCCAGCCCCTACACACTATTTTGTAAACTGCTCCTTTCTGTCAACAATCTTTAGGGTCTGGGGATATCATTCAGGTGGTAGAATGTTTGCCTAGGATGACTGAAGCCCTGATTTCAATCCCCAGCACTGTATACAGCCAGGCGTAGTGGCACATCTTGGGCTACATAGTGAGTTCAAGGCCAACCTCAGATACGAGACCTTGTGTCAATAAAAACATTAGCCAGGCAGTGGTGGTGCACACCTGTAATCCCAGCACTTGGGAGGCAGAGGCAGGCAGATTTCTGAGTTCGAAGCCAGCCTGGTCTACAAAGTGAGTTCCAGGACAGCCAGGGCTACACAGAGAAACCCTGTCTCAAAAAAACCAATGAAAGAAAGAAAAAAAAAACCCAAACCATTATAATATCTACCATTTCAATAATTGGCATGTCTGTTTTTCTAAATGACCTTTAAAAGATTCTGACAGCTACTTTGTCTAAGCCAAATTTCAATCCCAAACAAGACATTGGTTGCATCTTCCTGTTTTGAAAGGGAAAAGGATTTCTAATACTTGTGTCTAGCTTATAATCAAAATGGATGAAATGGTTGCTTTGGATAGTCTGAGATTATTGGCTCTGGACTTTCAAGCAAAGTCTGGGCTGGTGTGTGTGTGGGAGACACATAAACATCTGCAAGCAATCAAGGTCCTTTACTTCTTTAATTGGAAGAACATAGGGCCTCATGCCTGTTACACAAATGCTCTGTGCTATACCCTCAAGCCCTCTACCACTATGCCTTGCACCCCGTCAGCTTCCACTGAGTTTCTTTCTCTAAGTCCTACCATTGGACCACTTTTGCTCCAGATCCTGCTCCAGACCTCTCTCCAGCCCATCAACTATATTCCTCCAATAATCCCCTCGCCTGCATCAGGCATTCTTACTCTCTCCTTTTTATATCAGCACTCAAACATGCTGTTATTTCCCCTAGCTTGAGAGTACCCCGCCAATCTTACTTCCCCTCTACATACCAGTCCACCCCTTCCTTTTCTTTTTTTTTTTTTTTTTTTTTTTTTTTTTTTTTTTGGTTTTTTGAGACAGGGTTTCTCTGTGTAGCCCTGGCTGTCCTGGAACTCACTCTGTAGACCAGGCTGGCCTCGAACTCAGAAATCCACCTGCCTCTGCCTCCCAAGTGCTGGGATTAAAGGCGTGCGCCACCACCGCCCGGCCCTTCCTTTTCTTTACAGCAAAAATATTAATTTTTTTTCTATAACAACGCCACTACTCTTCTTTGCTCTTGTCTCTTGAACTCATCTCTGTCAGGTGTTTGCTGACACTGCTCTATTCCAATTGCTCTTGTCCAGGTCGCTAACCTTTTGTTTGTTGCTAAATGCAGGTGGCATTTCCAAGCCTGTGTCATATTTGCATGTGGCATCTGGCAGATGAGCGTTTCCTCTTCCTTTAACTTGGGCTGGCCATTTGCCCATTTGCCTCTTCCTGCTATGCTGAGTATAGAAGATAATGACATTTCCCAGGCTCCTTTCTTTTCTGACTTCCTGATATGTTTGGCTGATGGGAATTATTGGCAGGAGATTGGAGAAAAGCAGAAGCCAGGGTATTTCCCTTCCTTTCTTTCCATTACGAATGCTGTCTCCAACAGTGATTGTTCTGCCTCTGTGGTTTCCACTGGAGAGTTGGAGCCCTCCATGGGCCCACTTCCTACTGCTCTGGTGTTTCTGTTGTATTTGGTAGTCCCTGATCCTGTACTAACATCCATACTCCAACTTTAGCCTCAGCTTCTCAGTCTTCTTTGATGATATTATTTCTAGTCATGATATAGTACCAAAGGACTCAATTCTCTAGGATCTATTTTCTTTGCTGGCTATCTTTATCTTTAGCATCCTCATCTTGTCTCGTGGCTTTAATTAGCATCCATATACTGATAACTCCCAATTATTCTTTATTTTATGTGCATGAGTGTTTGCCTGCATATATGTGTGTGTGTGTGTGTGCAAGTGTGTGAGATAGAAAGAGGGAGGGAGGGAGGGAGGGAGGGAAGGAGAAGGGGAGGGGGAGGGAGGGAGAGAAAGGGAGGGGGAGGGGGAAGGAGGGAGAGGGAGGGAGGGGGAGGGAGAGGGAGAGGGAGGGGGGAGAGGGAGAGGGAGGGGGAGAGAGGAAGAGGGAGGGGGGAGAGGGAGAGGGAGGGGGAGAGAGGAAGAGGGAGGGGGGAGAGGGAGAGGGAGGGGGAGAGAGGAAGGGGGGGGGAGAGGGAGAGGGAGGGGGAGAGAGGAAGAGGGAGGGGGGAGAGGGAGAGGGAGGGGGAGAGAGGAAGAGGGAGAGGGAGAGAGAGAGAGAGAGAGAGAGAGAGAGAGAGAGAGAGAGAGAGAGAGAGAGAGAGAGAGATTGATTGATTCATGATGCCTGGTACCTGTGGAGACCAGAAGAAGCTGTCTGTCAGCTCTCCTGGAACTAGAGTTACAGACAGTTGTAACTACCATATAGGAGGTGGGAACCGAACCTGGATCTTAACTGCTCTGCTGAGCCATCTTTCCAGCCCTAGACAACTCCCAAACTTATATCTGGAGTAAGTCTTCCATAATTGAACTGAAAGATTATATCTGTTATGATCAATTTTGACTGCCAACTTGATTAGAATGAGAGATGCCAAAAAGATTAGGAAAACATACCCATGGTTGTGTCTGTAAGGTCGTCTGTAGAGACCAGTGGACCACATGGGTCACATCCATTGATACATTTTTAAACTGGACAGTAATAGACCCTCCAATAAGAAAGTAGTGATAACAGAAAAAGATCGCTGGGGACATGTTCTTGTCCTAGCCATTTCCTGCTACTGTTTCCTGGCTCTGCTCACCCATGTCCTTTCATGATGTTCTACCTCAGTTCAGGCCCGGAAACCATAGCGGCTAATTATCAGCCTGTATGGAAGCCCTGAAGCTACAAGCCGCAGTAAGATGTTCTTTTTTCTTTTTTTTCCTTCCCCCCGCCCCGCCCCCCGAGAAAGGGTTTCTCTGTGTAGCCCTGGCTGTCCTGGAACTTGGAACTCACTCTGTAGACTAGGCTGACCTCGAACTCAGAAATCCGCCTTCCTCTGCCTCCTAAGTGCTGGGATTAAAGGCCTGCATCACCACTGCCTGGCAAGATGTTCTTAAAATAGTTTCTCTCAGGCTTTTGGTCACTGTGACAAAACAGCTGACTAATGCAACATCCAACTGCTTACCTGACATTTCCACTTAGATAGCCAATAAACATTTCAGAAGCATGTCCAATACATAGTCACTGGCTTTCTCACAAAGCTGTCCCTGTCCATCTGAGAAAATGGCACTTCTTGGCTGCAAGATGGCTCAGTGGGAAAAGGCTCTGCAAGCCTTGAACCTACAGGGTGAAATTGCCCCTTGACCTGCACATACACACAACGACACCTCTCACTCCACCACCACGGAGAGAGAAATTTAAGACAGTTTTTTTGTTTGTTTTTTCGAGACAGGGTTTCTCTGTGTAGCCCTGGCTGTCCTGGAACTCTCTTTGTAGACCAGGCTGGCCTCGAACTCAGAAGTCCTCCTGCCTCTGCCTCCCAAGTGCTGGGATTAAAGGCGTGCGCCACCACCGCCCGGCTTTAAGACAGTTTTTAAAAAAGAAAATGGCACCTATTCACCCAGTTATTCTAGACATATTTCAAGGGGCTATCATTAGTTCATCTTTTTTTTAAAGATCTATTTATTATATGTAAGTACACTGTAGCTGTCTTCAGACACCCCAGAAGAGGGCATCAGATTTCATTATGGATGGTTGTGATCCACCATGTGGTTGCTGGGAATTGAACTCAGGACCTGTGGAAGAGCAGTCAGTGCTCTTAACCGCTGAGCCACCTCTCCAGCCCCTTTGGTTCATCTCTTTCCCTCACTGTCTACACCTCATCCAGCAGCTAGCCTTGGTAGCACCACCCTACCATGCCACCTCACAAATGTGTTTACTTTCCTTCCTCCAATTTTTCCCTTACTCTTATCTCATGTTGGGTTGCCAAAATGGCCTAACTGGTCTCCCTGCTTCCTTTCTTGTTTCCCTACAAGCTATTCTCCACGTCGTAGCTATTGCTCGGGAGTCAGCACCTATCATTCTTCCAGAGACAAGTTTGATCACCAGCACCCACAAGGGGCAGCTTACAACTCCAGCTCCAGGGGATCCAACACCTTTGGTCTCCATGAGCATCTGCATACATGTGGACATACCCCCATAAACACACACACACACACACAATTAAAATAAAGAAATCAGAGGACCTAGGGATCTAGTTCAGCAGTAGAATGCTTGTGTAGAATGTGCAAGGACCTAGGATCAAGCCCTGGCACTATAATTTTGAAAGTTTTTTTTTATTTTTTATTTTTGTGATTATAGCATGAGCTGAATGAGGACAAGTGCACAAGGAAAAGCCCACAGGGCCTCAACCCCACACAGACAACTACAACTACAAATGCGAGAGTGGGGGAAGCAGTCTTCCCCAGAGAAAAGCACACCAAATGGTTACCCAATACCAAATGATCAGCCCTGACAACATGCAAATTTTTAACATAAAATGAAAGCCATAAACTGTATGGTGTGACACCTTGACTTTAGAGTTTCTAACAGTTTCCTACTACATCTATGACGTCAAATCTTTATTCCAGTCTACAGGGCCTTCTGCAGCTTGGCTTCTGCTCATGGCCTTTAACCTCACTTCCTGTTCCAGCACTTGGTCACACTTGCTGCCCTTTTGGCTTTTTTTTTTTTTTTTTTTGGTTTTTCGAGACAGGGTTTCTCTGCGTAGCCCTGGCTGTCCTGGAACTCACTTTGTAGACCAGGCTGGCCTCGAACTCAGAAATACTCCTGCCTCTGCCTCCCAAGTCCTGGGATTAAAGGTGTGCGCCACCACCGCCCGGCAGCCCTTTTGGCTTCTGCAACACAAGCTTCTTTCCTTCTGTACTTTGCAATGCCATGAGCTGAACACTTCCCCTTGCCCTTTATATGTTGGACCATTCAGCTTTTTCGGATACCACATGGCCTAGGAACAGCCCCTCCTCTGAGCCCACCTCTCCGATGGCCCAGAGTTCTCTATATGCCATCACACTATTTGTTCAAAATCTTGTGTGTGTGAGTGCAAACACGTGCACATGGAGCTCAGGGGACAACTTTGGTTGTTGATCCTTGTCTTCCACCCTGACACACGGTCTCTTGTTCACTGATGCATAAGCCAGACTAGCTAGCCTCAAGCTTCTGGGGATTCTCCTGTCTCTGCCTCCCATGTCACCATAGACACACTGGGGTCACACATGTCTGCTACTGCATCAGGCTTTTACATGAGTTCTGGGGCTATGAACTCAGATTTCCCCCACTTGTATGTTAAGTACTGTACTTACTAAGTCATTGGACCAGCTTCATATCACATTATTTTAACTAATTTTTTCTTTAATTTTTAAAGATTTATTTATTTAATGTATATGAGTACACTGTAGCTGTACAGATGGTTGTGAGCCATCATGCAGTTGCTGGGAATTTGAATTCAGGACCTCTGCTTGCTCCAGCCTACAGATTTATTTTTATTTTTATATCTAAGGACACTGTAGCTGTCTTCAGATGCACCAGAAGAGGGCGTTAGATCTCTTTATGGATGGCTGTGAGCCACCATGTGGTTGCTGGGATTTGAACTCAGGACCTCTGAAAGAGCAGTCAGTGCTCTTAACCTCTGAGCCATCTCTCCAGCCCACATTTTTAAAGAAAATTATTATTTGTGTGTGTATATACACAACTATGGCACACATGTGGAGGTCAGAGGACAGTTTTCAGTACCCTCCGCCCAACATGGGTCCTGGGAATTGAACAAAAATTGGCCAGTTTGCTGAGCCTTCTTACAGGCCCTTAAACTCACATTTTCATAGTCTAGGAGTTCCTGTCACTTTGCTTTTAAAATGGGACTTTCTTCACCACAATGTCCTCTGATCCAACAGCACACACACTGAGAGCTCAATTACTAAAAGGTAGTGGACTAGTCTTAAACAGGAAGACAGGCATCTTTCTCCTTGAGACTGCAAAGCCAAAATGACAGAAGCATCTAAGTATGTTCCTCTACTCTCTTAGTGGTTTGGAGATGGAAGTCATCTGCCTAAGGGGTTGCTTGCAGGGAAAAATCAGAAGATTGGAAGAAAATGGCCCTAATTTGATCTGAGTGGGCTGAACAACTGTGGTGTGATCTTATCTGATGCAAGAACCATACATTCATGGTATCAACCTCCATTCATTTACAAGATGTGGTAATTCAACTCTCGGGATGTAAGATGCAGAAGGCAGACTGTACGACTGACTCTACATTGAGAGTCTGTGGGATGGATGCTGTGACATAGTCCAGATTCAAAAAGACAGAAAAGACAAATACCACATATTCTTTCATATGTGGAACTCACCTTTGATATATATGGGTATAGGTCAGAAACTAGAAAGGGGACCGAGAGAGGGGGAAAAGGTTTTGAGGAAGTGGGTAGAGTAACAGCACACATGTGACATAAAAGCAAAAGGGACAGCTGGGAGTGGGGTGGTACAGGAGGAGCAGAGGAGAGGAAAAGAAATGGGGAATCTCTACAAAAACATTATGTAGAAATGTAGTAACAGGGGGCTGGCGTGATAGCTCAGCAGTTAAGAGCACTGACTGCTCTTCCAGAGGTCCTGAGTTCAAATCCCAGCAACCACATGGTGGCTCACAACCATCTGTAATGAGATCCGGACACCCTCTTCTGGTGTGTCTAAAGACAGCTACAGTGTACTTACATATAATAAATAAATCTAAGAAAAAAATTAAAAAAAAAAGAAATGTAGTAACATTACATCTCACTTGAATTTTTAAAAAAGCACAAACAAAAAGCCAGGGGTGGTGGTACAAGCCTGTAATCCTAACACTTGGAGGTGGAGACAGGCAGATCAGGGCTGTCAAGGTCTTTCCCTGGCTATCCAATGAGTTGGAGGTCAGCCAGGGCTCTGTGAGACCATGTTTCTTTTTCTTTCTTTCTTTTTTTTTTTAAGATATATTTTTATGTATGTGAGTACACTGTAGCTGTCTTCAGACACCCCAGAAGAGGGCATCTGATCTCACTACAGATGATTGTGAGCCACCATGTGGTTGCTGGGATTTGAACTCAGGATCTCTGGAAGAGCAGTCAGTGCTCTTAACTGCTGAGCCATCTCTCCAGTCTGAGACCATGTTTCAAAAAACAAAAACAGAAACAGAAAAATTGGGCTGGAGAGGTGGCTCATTGGCTAGGATAACATGCTGCTCCTGCAGAGGACCTTGGTTCTGCTCCCAGCACCCATATGATGGCTCACAGCTATCTGTAATTCCAATTCCTGGGGACCTAGTCTCCTTGGGCACCAGGCATGCATGTGGTGCATATGCATACGTGTAAGCAAAACACTCTCACATATATATGTGTTACACATACACACACATATATAAACTTTGAAAATTTGAAAAATTAATTTTACAAAAAGAAAAAAGTTTACATTTATAAAAGCACCAGAAAAAAACCCCATGAAGTAGCCAAGTATACATTTTAACCAATTATCTATAGGATCTGTACATGAAAAATTATAAAACACTAATGAAAAGAACCAAATACCTAAATAGGTATCAATTCTCCTTAAAATGATCTTTTTTTTTTGGTTTGAGGTTAAACTTTATTCTCTTAACTATATATGAAATATCTATTTTCAAGCCTGAATCTACAATAAAGTAGTTATAGCTCTTTAGAAATCTCTTTTTATCTTTGTCATTCTACCAAGCTAGTCTACCTTTTCCTTGAGCTCGTCCCAAACCAAGAGGACTCCTTTGCCCTCCTTCCTAGATCACGGTTTCATTTGCATCCCGCCAGCCACTCCTCTGTGGCTCCGGCAAGCCACGGAGATAGGGAAAGTCTCTCTCTCTCACCTGGAGCCGCTCCTTCCATGAGGCTGCTGTGTGCCAAAGGAGAGCTGAAAAGCACTGAAATGCTCTTTAGATTTTACAAGATCCCCCAAATCCTAGAAAGAATACTGAGCCTATCAACAAGCTGATTTTAAAACACTGGAAAAGACAGAAATTCAGAATAGCCAAAATAACTCCAAAACAAAACAAGGTTGGAAGAATCATGACCCAGTGGTAAAACTAACCATAAAGTTACAATAACCAAATCAAGGCATTCTATATAGCCAGCCAGAGTGGCACATGCTTAGGGCCATGACTACTTGGAAAGCTGAGGCAAGAGGATCACACGAGCCCATAAGTTTATGGAGGGTAATGCTCAATGGCAGAGTATACTGTGTCAATTGGGCCTCATGATTAAAAAGGAAAAAAGAAAAGTTCTGTGTGGGTAAAATGACAATGGCTGAAATATAATAAGCTAGTTTTGCTTTCTTTTTTTTTGACACAGAGTCACTAATTAGGTATCAAAACAACTAGACATCTGTGTGCTAAAAGTAAACTGACCCAAAATTCATGTATAAATACAAGAACGACTTCAAAACAGACTACAAGTGTAAATGTCAAAATGAAACTTCTTGGAGTACAGAGGGTATTTATGAAGGAGTCAAGGAAGGCACTATAGCTGCTGGAGAGATAGCTCAGTGGGCAACAACACTTACTCTTGCTGACGGCCTATGTTCAGTTGCCAGCAGGTATATAGAGGCTCACAACCGTCTGTAACTCTAGTTCCAGAGTTGCCAAGCCCTCTTTTGGCTTCCACAGGCCACACATGCACACATACACATGAATAAGAGTAAACAGAAATCATTTGCAAAAGAAAACTAAAACACAAACCAGACTAGGAGAGACTATAAATCATACATCTGTATGGACTTAGATGTAGAATATAAAAAGATCTCCTAATAATATTTTTTTAAAAAGCCACTACCTCAAAAAGGAGGTTTATAAATGGGTAGAAGAGCTAAATACAGACTTTATTGGAGATACACAGATGAAACTTTAACATATAAGTGTATGTAGTAAAAAGCCAAAAACAAAACTAAACAAAAAACCCTCTTCGATAAACAGTTCTCTAAAGATATCTAAAAGGCCATATGAAAAGATAGTCAATGTCACCAATCATCAAACAAATGCAGTAAAATACAATAAGGGCATAGAGAAATTTGAACCTTTGCATACTCTCTGTGATTGTAAAAGATTGTGAAATAGTACAACAGCCAAGGAACACAGAATGGAATCTCCTGGAAAAATTACAAATAGTCAGACCTGGTGAGGGGAGTCTATAATCCTTGGGAGGCCAGAAAGAATAAAAAGAAAAAAAAAAAAAGCAGAGTCTGCCTATCTGCCTGGGGTACAGAGTCGGTCCAAGGCTAGCCTGGAAAAAAAATCTAGCAAGACCCTTCCTCAAAATTTAAGCCCCAAGGACAGAGTGACAGAGTACTTAGATAGCATGTGGTGGACCCAAGATTCAATGTCTACTACAAGAACAAAACCCAAAACTCTATAGAGACATCTTACTTCTGAACTTATCCAAAATAATTGAATCTAGGATGTCAGGAATATTCGGAAATATACTTTTACATGCCCACGTTCACTGCAACATTATCCTAAGAGTCTACTGACAATGAATGAATAAAAAAAGCGTGGTACATGTGCTAGGGAATTAATACTCACCTTAAAAGGGAAGGTGTTTTATCACACTCATGAATAAACACCAAGGACTCACACCATGTGAAGTAAGCCCATCACAAAAAAAAAAGTGCTGTATGATTCCACTCACATTCACTATCTAAAGGAGACAAACTCATAAAAGCAGAAAGAACAGCGGCAGTTACCAGGCATTAGGAGAAGTGGGGAAAGAGGAGTGGTCAATGTATGTATGGTTTCAGATTTAGAAGATGGAAAGTTCTACAGATCTGTATCACAATGATGCAAATTAACACTACTGAACTGCATAATTAAAAATGGGTTAGAGGGTCAGGCATGGTGGCACATGGCTTTAATTCTAGCATTTGGGTAGCAGAGATTGGTAGGTCTCTGACTTTGAGGCCATTCTAGTCTACATAGTAAGTTCCACGACAACCAGAGCTATATAGTGAGACCGTCTCACACAAAGAACAAAAACAATAATAGAGAAAGTGGACAGTAGTCCAAGTCTATAGTAGCAGCAGGCAGGAGAGTTCAAAAGTCACTGCTGGGGGAATAGCTCAGTGGTAGAGCTTGACAAGCAGTCAAAAATAAATAAATAAAAGAATAAACAAACAAACCAAAAATCCCACAGTCATTAGGTTTAGGGTGCACTGAAAATACTTTCCTATTTCCAAAAACTAAAGATAGGGGCTAGAGAGATTGTTTAGTGTTAAGAGCACGGTTTGTTCTTGTAGAAGATTTGCTTTCCATTCATTCCTAGCGCCCATCCATAACTCCCGTTCCAGGGATCTCATGCCCTCTTCTGACCAAGAAGAGGCACCAAGAACACATGCAATATACATACACATATATGCAGGCAAAACACTCATTCACATAAAATAATATTTATAAGATCCTAAAAACACCCCATTAAAACTAAAACCCACTAAGTGTGTAATCCCAGCACTCAGGAGGTAGAGACAGAAGATCTGGAGTTCACAGTCAGCCTCAGGCACACAGGGAATTTGAAGTCAGCCTGGGCGCTATGAGATTCCATTTCACAAAACTAAAATGAAAAATAAGAGCCAGTAGCTACACAAGATCCCACCTAGAAACAAAAATATGCCTAAGATGATAACCTTTTATTAAAAAAAACTATAATAAAAGTAGTGTGTTCAATATCATTTGTCATTAGGAATTTAAATGAAAATCAGTTGATACCCACGAGAAACATACAAATCAGGAGACTAAGGAAATATGGTCCGTGGCAATACGAATCTTAAAATGATCAAAACAACCTAGTTCGGTTCATTCCATTCTGTCATTTATTTTATTTCGCTTTTAAGAGAGTTTTGCTTGGGATGGCGCTCAGATTGGTCTCAAACTCTTGAACAAAAGTGATCCTCCTAAGTGTTAGTACTATTCATACATGTCAGCACCCCCCAACAGGACAGGTTCGTCTTTAAAAAGCTTTTTAATTTTTCTTAAATGAGTTACAATTCCAAATGTCACCAACTATTAGAGTAAGAATATTTCATAACATTTTCACAATTCTGTCACAGTGGATCATTTACAGAAAGAAGAAAAAGAAAAAAAGAGTTATGACTTTCCAAATGCCAACATGGTTCTTTTTATTAATATTAAAACACATTTGCTATAAAAAAAATCACTGGAAGTTAATAAAGATAGAGAAAGTACATCTTGTTTTAGTAACTTCCAATAAAAAGAGTAAAATATAATGAAAAGTATGCACTTACTTGGTAGAAATGACATAACATTTCATTATCGCTAGAAGCAACAAAATGTATAACTTGAGCCAGATGTTCAATGATTAGAATTTATCTAAGAGCGAGTTATTTCAGAAAATATGTAGAAGCATAATTACAGAATTGCTTTAGGGAGTTCTCTAGCTGAGTATTTTTATATTGCACTTTAGCGTTTTTTTGTTTTTTTTTTTTTCAAAATGAAATTATGTTCTGATCGATCCAATGATACAAGATTCCACAGAAACAGCAGTATGGCATAGGAAAGAGCTTGAGTTTTCAAGTTAGTCTTCTGGCTTTACCAATTACTGGCTAGTGGATCTTAGGAAAGGAAAATTCCGAGCTTCAGAGTACTCATTTGTAAAACAGTGATGGCAACAGATAACTCATTTCCTAGGAGGTATGAAGAGTGAACTCTTAACTCTAAAGTGCTTTCTACAACCAAGTACTTCAATGGAGACTAATGAGTATTAATGTTGCTATTACTACAATTATGTTTCATTATTACTAGCAAAATAATCACCCTCAAACCGAAAATCATACCTAAAAAGGTCTACAAGGATGGGAGCACGTGAGACTAGAAACAGCTGGAGGCTGTGGCCAGAGACTAGAAGCCTGAATTTCTGAGATGGTCTATGTATATCCAAGTTGTACACATAAGAATTTGGGGATAAAGTGACGTAAAGGTAGAGGCCATCGTCTGGACATATTATGTTATGTTAATCTTAGTTCTGTCTCACAACTAGGACAGAAAATGAGGTGAAGAATTAGCTAGAGAAAGAAAGACCCTACTGGCTACAGAATAACTGGGAAGGTGGTAACATAGCCCCACCCTTCACATTCCCAGATCCCTAATCCACATCCGTCCAGTTATTGCTAACTCAACTGTACCTCTACTCTAACCGGCTTTCCCCTGCAAAACCAGAAACCAGAAAAAAAGGCAAAGAAAACTATTTCCTGGTAACACCTCACCAATAAGCCTTGAGTATTTGAAAAGTGAAATCCATTATAGATGACAGGAGGAGTGCTACAGAAGCCAGGCGTGGTGGTGCAGTCCTGGAACTCCATCACTAGAGAGGCTAAGACAGGAGGCTCACAAAGTCCAAGGCCATACTATGGTATGTAACAAGACCTGATCTCAAAGACAAGACCGAAAACATATATAGAGACTTTACAAACAATCTACCTCCTAGAAAGCAAGTGAAATAGAGTCAAAGACTTCAATAAAAGAAAAACAGTGTCAGAAAACCAATGGGATGGTCAGAAAACCCTCCTGGAACAAACAGAAACCAGACCATGAGATCTTGAAGCTATTCTTCCTGATCTAAATGCTGCCTCCAGTCTGAACTCAGAAAGATTCTGATTATTTGAACTGGTTGTCGATCAGGGTCCCCTTCATTTTTGCTTTCTTGGCTTCCAATTCAGCCTGGAAAGAAAAAAAGAAAAGTATGCCCTGATATATCGAAATCGCATGACATTCCTAACATCTCTTGTTTATTGTAACTGTTCACTTTCCCTTACTGCTTGGTGTACATGGCAAAAATAGTTTCAGAATCTTTATTCATCAACTTATAACTCCGGCTCATAAAACCTAGATTTAAAATCATATGTGTATGTGTGTGTAGGTCATGAATCTAGAAAGAAGGTCATGAAGGAGGAAAAGGAATAATGACATACGTGTGATAAGAAAGCAGAAGAGGAAGCGGAATGTAGCCCTGTAATCACAGAACTAGGGAGCCGGAGGCAGGAGGGTCACGAGTTCAAAGTCAGTCTTGGCAACATGGCAAGTTTGAAGTCAGCCAGGACTAACCCTGTCTTCAAAAGAAAGACAGGAAGGAAGGGAGGAAGGAGGAGGGAGGAGAGGAAAGGGAGGGAGAGAGAGAGAACAAACAAACAAACAAACAAAAAAGCCGAGGAGTCAATGTGGAGGGAAAGATGAGAACAAAGATAATGAGACATAATTATAAAAATGCCATCATGAAACCCATTACTTTATACGCTGCCTAAAAAATTAAAGACATTTATATAGTTTTTGATGAAGTACCAATGTAGTATGTCTGAGATTAATGAGATACGCAATTATTATTATCTAAAAAAATGTTATAAAAAAAAACCCCAAAGAAATTAGTAATGGGCAGGAGTAGGAGAGAGATAAGAGGGAATGGGTAAGGGCAATCAGAATGTAGACTATGCATGCATGCATGCATACATACATAGATAAATGAAATTATCAGAGAACAAATTTAATTAATAATTAAAAAAGCAAAAAAATGGAGATCCCAAACTACACAGAGGTGCTGTGCTCTAAGTTAACCCCATGGATAAGGCAGAAAACTAGCAGTGTTTTAAAAGCAGTGATAGCAGCTGCAATTCAGGTATACTGAGGCAGCACAACTGGACTCCATCACTCTGGACAGCACTAAGAACCTGGCTCTTAACTCCTGACCTTAGAGCACCAGCAGCGGAGTGAAACATTACCTTAGTTAGGCCTATCAAATAAGATTTCTAATTTAGGCTCTGGGCTCCAGACACCATTGCAGAGCAGGGTTTACTAACACAGTCAGAGCCCGGGGTGAGAACGCTGGCAGTCAACTATACTAGGAACTCCAACAGCTTCCTAAAGGCTCCCCCTGCCTCTGCAAATCATTCAGAGTAAGAAATCCCAAGTCAGGCAGGCCTGGGCCCTTCCTCCCCACGCCTCTTACCAACTCCTGCAGCCGCCTCTTGCTCATGCCTTTGCGCTCTAGCTGCTTTTCAATCACTTTGGCATTCTGCGCATAGGAGTCAGCGACTTCCCTCTGTAGCAAACAGGACAGACCTTTAGACTGACCGATGCACTTCTCAGGGACCACAACAAAGACCTCAGAGGTTATTTATACTACTCAGGCCCACCATTGTAACTCTTCATCTTCTCAACGACCCAGGAGAGTTCAGGTTTCCATGGGGATCATTAGATAAGAACCCTCAGTAAGAACCACTTGACTGAAATACCAGAAAAGCAACTGCTGGTACTGCTAAGGACATACTCGAACCATCAGAGCCAGGCTGGGAGGGCCTGAAAACTACTCAGTACACACTATCTCATTTATTGACTTGTTTTGAAGATAGATCTTGCTATGGAGTACATGTAGATCCTGAATCTGAGATCCTCCTGCCTAAGCCTCCAGGGTACTGGAATTAGAGGCCTGAATCCAGTTCAGTAGCTTTAAAATTAAAAAGTGATGAGAGGATCCAAGTTCCTTGTTCTCATTTTATAGCTGTCCCTCCCATTCAGGGAGACAGGCACTAGCCTAATAGCATAGACCTGCTTATTAGCAGAGCAGAGTGTGAAAGCTAGGTTGCCAACTGTTCTGCTCTGCACAGGCTCTGACCCTGGAGTCCTCTCGATCCCCTCCCCCATTCCAATTTTCCTGAAAGCACAAACACTTACAGCCTCTATCTCTTCTTCTTCTTCATCAATGGTAGACACAGTAACAGAGCTGAACTTGCCCATATCTTTAGTCCTTTTGGTCATCATAACCTAGAATAGTAGGAAGAGGCAGAGGCATCAAGCTAAGTTCACCCCAGCAGGATCTAGGAGTCATGTACCCAACTGCATTTACATGCATGTCTGTCTACAGAAGGGGTGTGGGAATACCTGCCTCTTAGGGACAGGCTGACTATCTAACTGTTAATGTTTTGAAGCATTTCCTATTGAGGTTTTTGGCTTTTGTTTTTGTTTTAGTTTTTCCAAGAGTTTCTCTGTGTGGCCCTGGCTGGCCTGGGACTCACTCTGTAGACCAGGCTGGTGTGGAAATCAAAGATCTGACTGCCTCTGCCTCTGGAGTGTTACGATTAAAGGTGTGAGCCACCGCCACCACTACCACTACAATTACCGCCACCGCCACCACCATCACTACCATCATGCAGAAGGTAGCTGAAGAGACAGCCATGGGTGCTCAGAACCAAACATATTTTTAGTTGTGAACCTAGCCTTAAACAGCTGAGCCATCTCTGCAGCCCACTATTAAGGGTTTTAAAACATATATTTAAAAATCAGTCAATTCATTGAGGATTTATTTGTTCCCACTCTAAAAAGAAAAAAACTGAAAAGGAAAATAAAAATTATGCAATGTCTAAGGTTAAAAAACTACTGTATATAAAGCAAACAATAACCGTCGGTCCTATAACATCTACTTGTACACAACAATGGCAACTTCTTCATAAATATTTCATCAACAAATGCAAGTTTCTCAGGTATTATATTGTATTTTAAAAATTGGGGCAGGGGGGTCTTGCCTAACATGCAAACGTCCCGGATTTGATCCCCAGCACTAATGAAATTTGGGGCTAAATGTGTAGTTATCTTAAGCTGTCTGTGTCCTTTGATGATAATTACCTTCTTAGGAGGCTCTTGTTTCTGAGTATATATATTGGTTTTCCCAAAGCCTTGGCCAAATTTCACTACTGCTCCATCCACAATGAAGGTCACAGGAGCATTCTTCGGCTGGGACTGGTAGAAGAGCGGAAGTCCACACCTGCAAATGGCAGAGTGAATCTCTGGGAGGCCTCTAATTCTACATCCTGAACACTTGGAAAAGTAGACTCAGTCTCTGAGAATATTTTGGTTTGTGGCATAAAATGTTCAGTTTTGCCCAAAAGAACTTGATAAGAATTAACTAGGGTGCATGTTGAAATTTCTGATCAGATTCCTAGGTCTCGACCAGAATATTCTGGTTTGGCAAATGTAGGGATGAGTGAGGCCCGAGACTTTGCTATTTTCATCTGCATCAGTGTATGTATTAACATTCAACAAAGTTTGGGAAATGCTAGCTAACGCTGCTACTGGCTTTGTACAACTGCCACTTTCTCTGGCTGACCATTTTGCTTTCTGAGCTAAAAAGTAGACCTGTAAGATATGATAAAAACTAGCTTCATCCATCCAGTACGGCTAGCTACTCAAATGTCTTCTTGTCTTCAATTTCTTTTCCTCTGCTTCATTCAGTGTTCTACTCTGAGTCTTCTGAGAGCCAACACAATTATCCTTACACCAATATTAGACTCAGCTGTCAGGCACAGTGGCCAGCCTCTAATACTCGTACTCAGGAAGCATAGGAAGGTGGATTTCTGTGAGCTCAAGGCCAGCCTGGCCTACACAGTAAGTTCTAAGATTGGCAGAACTACCCTGACTCAAAACGACAACAAAAATCAAAATCACCGATAGTCTTACTATTAATAGCCTAAAGCTGGAAATTTTGTTTTAAAAAACACCCTTTGGGGCCAGGCGGTGGTAGCGCACGCCTTTAATCCCAGCACGTGGGAGGCAGAGGCAGGTGGATTTCTGAGTTCGAGGACAGCCTGGTCTACAGAGTGAGTTCCAGGACAACCCGGGCTACAAAAGAGAAACCCTGTCTCGAAAAAACCAAAAAAAAAAAAAAAAAAAAATTCTTAGCTTTACAGTCTACATTGTATATATGAACCTGGAACTAAATTATATTGTCACATTTTCCATTATGACCCGGCCAATTCTACTCCACACATACATATATATCTCCCACAATAAGACCTATTTAGAATACTCAGAGCAACGTTACTGGTAATAGCTAAAACCAGAGGCAACTCAAATTCACTGTGAATGGGCAAACAGACTGATACCGTGGAATACTCAAAAGTAAAGAGCACTGTGAATAAGTAAATGAACTGATAGGATGGGATAATAAAGAGAAACAAATCATCTCATAGCAATTTGGATCAATCCCTAAAACATCAAACAGAAAAACTAGGTATAGAGGCCAGTGAGAGGCCGAGTAGTTAAAGGAGCCTATTCCAAGCCTGACAACCAGAGTTTGATCCCCAACACCTACATGGAAAAAAGAACCTTCTGCAAGTCATCTCCACATGTTATGGAAGGATGGATGGATGGATGGATGGATGGAAGGAGGGAGGGAAGGAGGGAGGGAGGGAAGGAGGGAGAAAAGGAGGGAGGGAGGGAGGGAGGGAGACAGGGAGGGAAGGAAGGGCAGAAAGGCAGGCAGGCAGGCAAGCAGGGAGTGGGAGGAGGAGAGGGAAACAGGAACAGAGAGGAAAGAGAAAGATGGACCAGGTATTAAAGGCATGCATTTGTATGCAGTAGGAAACTTATTATGGATTTTTTCCTAAAACGTTAGGAAAGGCAAGAGCACAGGGATAGAAAGCAGTGAGTGCCAGGGAAGGGGGACCGGAGGAGACTGGCTGCAAAGAGCGTGTGGACTGCTGGAAATGTCTTCTATCATGATGGTGGTGGCATTATTTAACTGTAGTTTTTCTGTCAAAACCCATCAAATTGAATATTTAAATGGGTAAATTGCATTGTAGATATATTTAATCTTACTCTCTCAAATTGTACTATGTTAAAACCTAAGGGCTTTTTTGCTTTTAATCCCAGAGTGAGTTCCAGGACTGCCAGGGTTATCCAAAGAAACCCTGTCTGGAAACAAACAACCTCAAGTTTTTGCCTGGTGTGGTGGTTCATGCCTACAGTCGCAGTAATAGGGAGGCTCGGGCAAATGATCAAAAGCTCAAGGCTAGCCTGAACTGCACATCAAGACACTGCCCCAAAAGAAAAAAAAAAGGCTCTCATTTTCCTCACTTTTATAATCAGCTGGTCAGGGATAGAATTTAACTAGCATCTTTGGGAAACATATTAGCATTTGGTTTGAAGGCCTTTGAAATTACAGACGCCAAAGAGAGACTTATTTTTCTAACACATCATGCTTTTACTTACCTGTGACCAGAAAACCCCACACTGGTGTTACTTACTTTGCACACTTCTTCCTGTATTGACGTTCAATTCCCTCAGGCCTAAACAGGAAATGGAAGTCAAAAGGAAAGGTTAAGAGCATATCTCATAGCTGATTCACCTCTTAGCTCATTTCTTCTGCTTATTCTTCTCATAATTCACGCTAAAAGTTCAGAAGCTCTTTATTGTGTAGATCTACTGGCTAATTAAGCATGTATTAAATATATAACTCTAGCATGCATTTCTTCTTTCACAAACATGTACTGAGTAACTAATAGGGATCAGGTACCATGCTAACTGAGCAGACAAAAGGGTAGCAATAGCCGGGCGGTGGTGGCGCACGCCTTTAATCCCTGCACTTGGGAGGCAGAGGCAGGAGGATTTCTGAGTTCGAGGCCAGCCTGGTCTACAGAGTGAGTTCCAGGACAGCCAGGGCTACACAGAGAAACCCTGTCTCGAAAAACCAAAAAAAAAAAAAAAAAAAAAAAAAGGGGTAGCAATATAAATAGTCACAAAAGTAACTAGACTTAGAGTATCAACAAAATTAACTACAATATAACAGCAACCAATTATACAGTTAGCCCTTTATATCCATGGTTTCTGAATCTATGGATTCCACCAACCAGGGATAGAAAAACATTCGACAAAGGTTGTATCAGAGGCTGGGGAGAGGACTCAATGAATATGAGAGCTTGCTCTGCCAGAACAAGGACCAAAGGTAAAATCCCCAGCAGACACCTAAAAAGTCAGACATGGCTACATATGCCAGTAACCCCAGGGTTGTAGGGATCAAGATAGGCTGATCCTGAGAGATCACTGGCCAGCCAGCCTAGTTAAAATGGCAAAGCTCTAGTTCAGGGAGAGATACTGTCTCATGGGAATAAACCGAAGGGTGACAGAGGAAGACACCCCAACATTTGGCTCTAGACTCTGCATGTGTACATACATACATGCATCCATGTGCATGCCAAACACACACACACACACACACACCCCACAAAGTTGTTTCAGTACTGAAAGTACACATTTTTCAGTAACATAGCTAGATACATATACATCTCAGAAACAAAGAAAAGAAAACAGAACCTACCAACTTGCATTTCTTATTTTTAAACTGAAGCTATCTTAGCCTCAGTATGACAGCCATTTGTATTTTTTTTTGATGAACTATTAGCTCATATCTTTTCAGTCATATTTTTCTTTAACATTAAGAAGACTTGCATCATTAATGAGATTTGTACTATGAATGGACTTCGCAAGTATTTTTTCTTAGTTTGTGATCTGTCTGTCTTTGATTTTTGTTTTGTTTTGAGCATGTGGGAATTTGAGATTTTTTTCCTATAGTCAATACAGAGTCAATGTCTCTCTCTTGCCCTCGCTCTCTTCCATGTATGTTATAACATAGCTAGGACTTTCTCAATCTGAATTCCTATGTGAAATAAAAAATTTCAACCTCATATTCTAAAATCTGCTCCCATTAGTTTCTTCCTTCAAATCACTATCTAAAAACAGGCAGAATAAATTCCAGACTCCTTTCTTACCTTCATAGAAGAAACTCCAGACTCCTTACCATGGCTTAGCAGGCACTACATAAGAACATAACTGCATTCTGCAGCATCTTCTCCACTGTCTCCCTCTTTCATACACACTGGCCAAATCAGTCGTCCTTCTGTTTCCGTTCTTTGAAAAGAACGTGTGCTTTCCGACAGGTGACTGTTTCCACACATCCCTCCCTCTGCCTAGAATGTTCTGCTCATCACGCTGCTATGCCTGCCTCTTCATCTACATTGATGCCACTTCATAAGTAACTTAGTCAGAGGCCTTTCCCTGACCACTTTCACTAAGAAGTTCTCATGTGATTCCCTACCAACCCTTTGTTTCATTCATATGACTTCTAATAATCATAAATACCTGATTTCTCTATGAAATTTCCATCATCCACTCCCTGAGAAGAGACAGAGCTGAGCAAAGCACTACATATAGGGCTGGCGAGAGGGCTCAGTGGCTAGTTAAGAGTACTGGCTGCTCTTCCAAAGGATCTAGGTTTAATTCCCAGAACCCACACGGTAGTTAACAACTATCTGTAACTCCAATTCCAGGGATCCAATGCCCTCTTGTCTCTTCAGGTATAAGGTACACATGTGGTAAACAAATATATATGCAGACAAAATACCACAGACATAAAATTAAAAGTGCTGGACATACAGAAGACGCACCATAGACACTGAATGAATTCGGAAGAATTTACCTTAATGAGAAAACTAAACTTACACTTTGAGGAAGCTTTTCCTGAGATAAGATCTTATTGAAGTCCCCTAGGATGATCTGGAGTTTGCTTATGTAGCCCAGGCTGACCTTAAACTCAAGCAATCCTCCAACTTCCGAATCCCACATATTGGGGCGACAGTCTTTTTTTTTTTAAAAGATTTATTTATTTATTATATGTAAGTACGCTGTAGCTGTCTTCAGACACACCAGAAGAGGGCGTCAGATCTCATTACAGATGGTTGTGAGCCACCATGTGGTTGCTGGGATTTGAACTCAGGACCTTTGGAAGAGTAGTCGGTGCTCTTAACCACTGAGCCATCTCTCCAGCCCCCTGGGGCAACAGTCTTAAGCCATCACATCTGGCTGATGATATCAAGTTCTTAAATGGAGGAATCTGTAATGGCAGCAGAGGTGGTGGTACTCATATCTCAGGGAGTCAGAGAAACTTCATGAAGAGGTGATGCGCCTGCCGGAGTCCTGATAGAAAATGGGACTTCATTCAAAGGAAATACTCCATATATACATACTGTATTCATGGAATTACTATGTACAGAGAATTAGTCTGATGTCATTAGGACACAAAACTCCAGGATTTTGTACCAATAGTCTAGACATAAAAACCCTGCCAGGTTAACAAACTAGATAACTTAAAAGCTATAGAATGAAAAAGAATGACATAGCTGGGTGTGGTGGTATTTGCCTCTCAGGCCAGTTCATGGGAGGCAGACGCAGGCAGATCCAGCCACCACACCCAGCTCACTCAAGAAGTAGATGGGCAAGATGGGCCATGGGCTGTGTGCTCAGCAGTAACCGGTAACAAAGAGACACAGTAAGAACAGACTAGAACTCTGCTTTGGCCAACAGAAGAGCATAGTGTGTCCTTGGAAAAGCTGCTCATGACCAGAGCATGAACTATATCAAAGGGGAGTATACTTGCTTGTTGGTAAGTGCTAAGAACTCTGAACCCTAACAGTAGCTTGGCCACAAGTTCCTGGCCTAGGCCCTGCCATTAAATAAGGTAATATTTGCCACTAAATAAGGCTAGGCCTAAGGCTGATTTACCCTAAAGGGTAAGGCTGATTGGATTTCAGCATTTCTTTCTACTTCAATCTACAGCTACCCAGTAGTTTTCTTGACTAGCCTTATGATACAGAAGACTGAAGCCTACTTGTATGAAATGACTTTCTCTACTAACAGAATAATACATATTAATATATAATACTGTATTACTCAGGGTTCTCTAGAGTCACAGAACTTATGGGATGTCTCTCTCTATTGAGGGAATTTATTGTGATGACTTACAGTCTGTAGTCCAACTAACCCAACAATGGGCAGCTATTAATGGGGAGTCCAAGAATCTAGTCGTCTCTCAGTCCCATGAGGCTAGTTGTTTTAGCTGGTCTCCTGTATAAGTAGGTTCTAACAAATGTGCTGGCAAGTAAATGCAAGCAGGTGAAGAAGGGGTAAATTTTCCTTCTTCCAATGTCCTTATGTAGGTCTCTAGCAGCAGGTATGGCTCATATTAAAGATTTGTACCACCATGTCTAGATCTG
This sequence comes from Tokudaia tokunoshimensis, assembly GCA_036184795.1. Taxonomy (NCBI): domain Eukaryota; kingdom Metazoa; phylum Chordata; class Mammalia; order Rodentia; family Muridae; genus Tokudaia; species Tokudaia tokunoshimensis. The sequence continues at coordinate 105,691,572 of BTHU01000023.1, forward strand.
GGACTTGCTTTGTCTCAGGCTGACCTTGAACTCAGAGATCTCCTTGCCTCAGTCTCCTGGGATTAAAGGTCTGTGCTACCTTGCCTGGGCCAAAGCTTTTCATGGCCACTATGCCTCAAGACATCCACGTCAAGGTCTGAGTCAGAAGTCTGTGTCTTCCAGCCTCAAGATCTGGATCACAGGTGAACCCTCCAACTCTAGATTGTAGTTCATTCTAGATATAGTAAAGTTGACAACCAGGAATAGCCATTACAAACACTATTAAAATAGAGAACTTTTAAAAATTATTATATGTGCTTATTACAATGATCCTAAAGATAGTTGATAATTTTCAAAACCAGTAATCTAAATAGTGGGGGGAAGATAAAACCTAGGACAAAATGACACATGTAATCTGAGCACTTGGGAGGTATAAGCAGGAGGGTTGGGACATTTTCCACTAAGTATCCCATTCAAGGCTCTGTGCTACATGAGAGACTGTCAAAGCAAAACTAAACAAAACAACAACAAAAAGTTAAAATAAGAGGACAGGGGCTGAAGAGATGGCTCAGCGGTTAAGAGCACTGACTGCTCTTCCAGAGGTCCTGAGTTCAAATCCCAGCAACTACATGGCAACCCAGAACTGTCTGTAACTCCAGGTCCAAGAGATTCCTGTTCTGCCCTCTATGGGCACAAGGCACACAAATGATGTCCAAACATACACACAGGCAAAAATTCATATACAGAAAATCAATGTTCTAAAAATGAAAGGGCACATGATGGTACAGGCAGATAATGGCGGACGCATGGATAAGCCAAGGGACTCTAAGGATAGCTGGGGAGAAGAAGTTTCAGAAGAGAGAGATGGCTCAGAGAGCAAAGCATCTGACACCAATCTCAATGCCCCAAGTTCTATCCCTGGGAAGAAAACTACCGAAAGCCGTCCTCTGAGCTCCACAGGCAGGGCTATGGCAGCCCCATGCACGTCCTACCCTACCCCCATAAAATATACATAAACATTTTAAAGAAATAAATGAAAAACTGCCAGGCCTGATGGCACATGGTTTTAATCCCAGAACTTAGGAAGGAAAGGCAGGCAGACCTCTATGAGCTCCAGAGAGCCCAGTCTACATAGTAAGACCTCCCCATCTCTCCCCCACGCTGCCCCCCCCACCCCCAGGTAGTAGGAAGGAGTAAAACAGCAAGAACATAGTTCTGCTGACAATTTTCAGACTTCAGCCTCCAAATCTGAGCCTGTTCAATTTTTTGTTACTTAAAGCTACCCAGGCTGTGGTATTTTACTATAGCAGCGTTAACATGTTAATATATAGTGTATTCAAGCACTAGGACAGTGTTCAGCATACAAAGGAGCTCAGAAAATAAGGTATTTGCTAAATAAATGAGTGAACTTTATTCCTTAGAATGGACCTCCTGTAGTATTGGGCACCTGTGGGTGACCACTCTTATCTTTCATACCACCTTGGGATTCTTATTTTAAACCTCTGTGTGTGTGTGTGTATGTGTATGAGGTTTACCTGCATGTGTTGCCTATAGAAGATGGCATCAGATCCCCTGGACCTGGAGTTAGAGATGGTTGTGAGCCACCATCCACCATGTAAATGCTGGAAATTGAATCTAGGTCCTTTGGAAGAGCAGCCAGTGCTGTTAACTGCAGAGCCATCTCTCCAGCCCCTCTTTCCTTTCTTTCTCTCTCTTTTTTTTTCGAGACAGGGTTTCTCTGTATAGCCCTGGCTGTCCTGGAACTCACTCTGTAGACCTTGAACTCAGAAATCCACCTGCCTCTGTCTCCCAAGTGCTGGGATTAAAGGTGTGCACCACCACTGCCCGGCTCCTCTTTCCTTTCTTATTCTCTGCATTATTAGGTTCTCCTGGTTCTTTCCAATTTTTATGTCTACTTTGCAAATCTTCACTCCTTTCTTTCTCTCCCATCTATTTTATCTTGTACGTATGCAAAGGGTCTCATATAAATCATTCATATATATATATATATATATACCGTCATATATATGTGACCTTGAACTTTTTATCCTCCTGCCCCTATCTCTCTAGAGCTGGGATTTCAAGGGTACAAGGGTATTTTTACCATCCCAGCTATATGTAGTATCAAGGGTTGCAAATACTGTACCAACTGAGTTATAGCCTTATCCTTTGTTCTACACTCTTACGTAACTCTAAACTACCCATATACACCAAGGATTCCTCAACTTAGAAACTTATATATCTAATTATGTCACTGCCTCCTTACAAAATGGAAATAAGGGGCTGGAGAGAGATGGCTCAGTGACTAAGAGTACATTGTTCTTTCAGAAGACCCAAGTTTGGTTCTCAGGGCCCTTGTTAGATGGTTGACAAGCACCACCAGGAACTTCAGCTCCAAGGGAATCAAACATCTTCTCTTTGCCTCTACAGGCACCTGCACTCACAGGAACATACCAAAACACATACACACACACACACACACACACACACACACACACACACACACACACACACACACAAAGGCTGGGGACGAAATTGATGACAGTCTGCAAGCAAGCAGGACTTGAGACTGATCACCTGGAAGCTAGCTTAATGGCTTAACAGCAGTCAGGCAGGTCTATGGGGCTCACTGGGCAGCCAACCTGGACTCCTCAGTAAGTTCTAGGCTAGTAAGAGAGACACATTTTTTTTTGGTCTTTTGAAGCAGGGTTTTTCTGTGTAGCCCTGGCTGTCTTAGAACTCACTCTGTAGACCAGGCTGGCCTCGAACTCAGAAATCCACTTCTGCCTCCTGAGTGCTTGGATTAGAGGTGTGTGCCACCACCATCTGGTAACACTTTAAAGAAAAAAAAAAAAGAAAGTGGAAGGCACTCAAGGACTGACACCCAAGATTGTCCTCTGACCTCCACAAACATGCACACGCACATGAGCAACACCCTCCAACACATGCACACACAAGGAAATAGCTTTTCACTGCCTTCAGATAAAGCATTTCAGTCTCCTCACCACAGTACTTATGAAGCCTTTTCTATAAAACAGTAAGCTATGCTCTGGCCACAAAAGACTATTGAAATTTCCCATAGATAGTATATTTGATGCTCTTATGTGTCCAGATTCACTCTACCTGAACTGTTCCGCATCCTCTTCTAAGAACTAGTGAAGTTGTCGTTCAAGCCAAGCACAAATACTACTATCGTTCAGAGCCTTTCCTGACCACAACTCGTGTAAAATAAATAACCTTCTACAACCTGTTTTCCCATAGCCTTTATTCACAGCACCAGCATTTCTTTCTATCATAATAAGAAGCCTGTTTCCTCACTGATTTCTTTAATAAAGACTGTGCCTTATCCACAGATTTGGTACCTAGTTCAGTACCTGGCACACGACATTCATGAGGCTGGGGATGTAGGAGAGTGCTCACCAAGCAAGACTAAGGCCCTTGGTTCCATTCCCAGCCTTGCTATTAATACTGATAACTAATGGAAATTACAGGTTGTACTAACTCATTCAAACTTGTAATTGGAACATCATAGCTATCAAATGCCAAGAGAGGCAAATTTCCGTACCATTAGAACAAAATACAATAAAGAATTAAAATAAGTTAGGATATTAGCACAAACATCAAAGTACCAAGCCGAACTGTATGAGCTGCTTAACACTAGCATAGAATAATTTACATTCATCAGAAACAGACCTCAACGCAACAGTGAACTAGAGTATTAAGTCCTTACCTCCGTAGATAAGTAGTCTCCTCATCTTCTGTGTTACAAAACTTATGAGCATGTTTGGCGGCGTCGATCACGCGAGACCGGTCCCGGGGCCTCATGGGCAATTTCTCTAACTGGCAATCTGAAGGAATGGAGAAAGATTTCCTCGTTTAATCACTAAAAAAATAACTTGAGCTTGGAGTGGTAGTGCACGCCTGGAATGCAGTGGCATGCACGAGGATCACCAGCAAATTCGGGGACAGTCTAGGTTGCATAATGAGCTCAAGATCGGCCTGAGCTTCTTAATGAGATCTTGTCTCAAAGCAAAAAAGAAAAAGGAAAAAAGAAAGAATGAAAAGGAAAGAAAAGAGAAAAAGCCCGATGCTTCCTTGCAGCCGCCCACTTCCAGCTACTCACCCAGCACCAGAACCATCTGGCCGCATAAACAGTAGTAGACATGGAGGGGCTTCTCGCCATCATCATATTCCTCGCGGTCGCGGGTGTCCGAGCAGACCACCGACCGTGACACGACTTTCGGCATAACTCCGGCAGGGGAGTTAGAAAACGCCAACAAAATGAAGTCAGGCCGAGATGACGTCACAGACTCGCTCCAGATCGGTTTTTCCACCCTGGTCACGTGTTGATACCGGCTTGATTAACTTCCGGAACATTCCATGCCACTAAATTGCAGGGGGAGGTGGGGGAGGGTGCTGGGTTGACAGAACCTCAGTTAGCTGAGACAGCTTTAGTTATCGACACTCTCGGTATTATTTAAATCATTTTTATTTCTATACAGCCATCAATATTGATTTTATTTATGCGCGCCCCCGCCCCGCGCGCCCCTCCCGCGCGCTCCCCTGGGCGCCATTTCCTCACCTTGCGCCTCCGCGTTCTCCGCGCCCCCCCTCCGCGCTTGTACGTGTAGGTGCGTGCGTGCGTGCGTGTGTGCGCGCGCGGACCTCAAAATATGCAACTCAGGTCTTCAAGCTGAGCAGCAAGCACCTTTACCTACCGAGAGCCAGCTCTCTTGGTCATGAATATTTATGAGTATATGTAAAATTCGACATAATAAAGAACTATACATTATAACCTAGGTTTTAGATACACTGGTAAATATTTTGATTTTACTGGCTGTATTCAGAACGAGTACTTAATGAAGTAGAAGCTTTTTTTTTTTCTGCTGTAGCGGGGATTAAATAGAGGGTGTTGCACATCCTCCTCAAGCAGTCTATCACTGAGCAGTCTCCTCCAGTCCCATTGCTTCTTTCTTAATTTTGGTTTTTTAAGCTTTATTTTTTACGCACATTGGTGTTTTGCCTGCCTACATATCTGTATGAGGGTGCCAAATCACTTGGAGCTGAAGTCACTGACAGCTGACAGCAGCCAGATGTGTGCTGGAAATTGAACCTGGGTCCTCTGGAAAAGCAACCAGTGCTCTTAAGCGTTGAGCCACCGCCCCTAGTTTACCGCCTCCAGTTCATTTATTTTAAGGTTTATATGTCTTTACTTTGTGCGTGCTAGTGCTTTGCCTGAATATATGTCTGTGCGCCTCATTTGTGCCTTGTATCCGCAGAGGCATTCCAGATGCTTGTAAGCCGCCATGACTCCAATGTCACACTCCTACAGAACCAAGCCCTCTGGAACAGCAGCCAGCACTCTTAACCGCTCTCTCTCTCTCTCTCCACCCGTTTTGTTGCTTGTTTTGTTCTGTTTTTATGCAAGATTTTATCATCTAGTGCAGAGTAGCATGAACTCTTAATACTCCTCCCTCTGCCTCCCGTGCACTGAGATTGCATGTTTCTTTATTAAAAAAAAAAAAAAAGATGCAATTCAATTTGGGCACCTAGGAAGGTCAACGGGTAAAAGCCTGATAACCTAAAGTTCATCTGCAGGACCCACACAATGGATAGCAAGTACAGTCTAAGTCTCTCAAGTTGTCCTCTGCCTTGTGGTGTGTGGCGCCTGAAACACCACAAAATTAATTAATTAATTATTTAAAAGACTCAATTCAAACAATATATAATTTACTTTTTAAAAGTGTATTGATAGTCAGGCATGGTTTCAGGCCTTCAATCTCAGTACTCAAAAGGCAAAGGTAGACAGGCCTTGTTGAGTTACAGGCCAACCAAGTCTACATAGTGAGATCCTGTCTCAGAAAAAAAAAAAAAAAGGTAAACCAATTTAGTAATAGTTTACTCAAAGTTGTGTAACCAATACCATTATCTAATTCCAGAACATTTTATCATTTCAAAAGGAAATCTCATACCAATTATCACCTGCTTCCTTTCCTTATTATAGAACTTAATACATTTTTTATGGTTGAATAGTATTTCATTTTATGGGTGTACTAGTTTTTGTTTATCTGAGCATTACTGGTTATCACTCTGTATTAGTCAGGGTTCTCTAGAGTCACAGAACTTATGGGATGTCTCTCTCTATTGAGGGAATTTATTGTGGTGTCTTACAGTCTATAGTCCAACTAACCCAAAAATGGGCAGCTATTAATGGGAAGTCCAAGAATCTAGTAGTCTCTCAGTCCCATGAGGCTACTTGTTTCAGCTGATCTTCTGTAGAAATAGGTTCCAACAGATGTGTTGGCAAATAGGTGAAAGCAGTCAAAGAAGGGATAAATCTTCCTTCTTTCAATGTCCTTATGTATGTCTCCAGCAGCAGGTATGGTTCATATTAAAGATTTGTACCACCACGCTGAATCTGAGACTTGCTTTGTCCCAGGCTGACCTTGAACTCATTGATCTCCTTGCCTTAGTCTCCTGGGATAAAAGGCATGTACTTCTTGCCTGGGCCTAAGCTTTTCATAGCCACTATGACTTGAGATCTCCATGCCAAGATCCAGGTCAGAAACTTGTGTCTTCCAACCTCAAGCTCTGGATCACAGGTGAGCCCTCCAATCTGGATTGTAGTTCATTCCAGATATAGTCAAGTTGACAACCAGGAATAGCCACTACAATTTATTTATTTATGTATTTATGTATTTATTTATTTATTTATGTAGGTGTGTGTGTGTGTGTGTGTGTGTGTGTGTGTGTGTCCCCGTCCGTCCATGTGGGTACCTGTGAAAGCCAGAAGAATGCACTGGTGGCCATGTTTTAGAGCTGGAGTTATCAGCAGTTGTGAAACTCCTGATATGGATGTTGGAACTCAAACTGGGACCCTCAGCAAGAGTAATACGTGCTTTTAACAGCTTAGCTATGTCTCTAGCCCCCATTGTTAGTCTTTTTTGTTATAGCCATCCTGGTGGGTGTTGAAGTGGTATTTCATTGTGGTTTTGATTTGTATTTCTCCAATAAATAATGATGTTGATCATTTTATATGCCTATTTGTCCTTTTATATGTCTTCTTTGGGTGAATGTCAACTCATATCCTTTGCCCATTTTTAATTAGCCAATTTATTATCGACTTGTAAGAGTTTTTGCAGTGCTAGGGGTCCTCATGAATTTTGGATAAAAGATTCTATCATTGAGTCCTAAGGTTCTTGATATGTTTGGGATACTAAGCCTTAATCATGTAATGATTTGCACTTAGAGGAATCTTGCTGATCTTGTTTGTCCTTCCTACTCCAACCCAGAAAGTCTCCCAACATTCTCTTTCTAGAGGATAGGATCCTGGGGAAACTCAGGATAAACAAATCAAGACAATTCACATTCAATAATTAAGTATCAATGCTGAAATCTTTTATTTTAAAGAAAGATCTCAGTGGAAAAAAAAACCACAGGAGCAAGTGACTAGAGAAACAGAAGATGTACCCCAACTGGAATTTAAAGCAGTTTACCAGACCTTCAATGGAGATGTATTATTTAAAATATAAAAGTCTTATTTTTACAAATTTATTGGGGGTGGGAGACTGGAGAGATGGCTCAGTGGTTGGGAGCACTGGCTGCTGCTCCAGATGACCTGGGTTTGATTTCCAGAACCCCACTGGTAGTTCATAACCATCAATAACTCCAGTTTGGCTTCCGGAGGCACCAGGCATGCTCGTGGTGCAAAGGTAAACACTAAAAAAGCACATAACAAAATTATTTTTAACTTTATTGACATACATTATGTTTAATTATATAGATTTCATTGTGACATTTTCATACATATGCTCAATGTGTTTTGGTCATATTCACTCTCATTACTGTATTTTGTCCCCCTCCCACCTCCACTGATCTTCTCCCTCTTCCAAGGCTTCCAGTAGTGTGCATGAAGGGTTAATTACAAGAGCACAAGAGTATGGGCAATTTACCAGTGGTTACACCACTGAAAAGAGGCTCTCTCTCTCTCTCCTCCCTATCCCTTTCCCTCTGCCCCTCCCTCCCTCCCTCTCCCTCTCTCCATCTCTCAACAACCATTAACTATCTACAGCTCCACAAGAAAGGATGAGGCCTCATGAGTCCCTTCCCTCCATGACAGAATGGTTAAGGGTCCAAATCATGACCAGAAGACAGTGTTCCAATCTCCCCCAACCCTTAGTCTTACTCTCTCTTTCGGAATGTTTCTTCCATCCTAAAGTGGATGACTTGGACATTCAATTTAAGATTGAGCCTCCAACATTAAGACTCTATCTTCAGGGGCTGGAGAGATGGCTCAGTGGTTAAGAGCACTGACTGCTCTCCCAAAGGTCCTGAGTTCAATTCCCACCAACTACACGGTGACTCACAACCATTCATAATGGGATACAATGCCCTCTTCTGATGTGTCTGAAGACAGCTACAGTGCACTTACATATAATAAATAAATAAATCTTAAAAAAAAAGACTCTGTCTTCAGCATTTCGACCAGGTATGAGTTTATCATTACCCACTGCAAAAAGAAGCTTCGCTGACCAAAGTTGACAGCAGCACTAATCTATGGGCATAAACATAAATATGTAGACGGTAATTAGACAGGTGCCTTGGACCTATGACCTCTTCAGTCTCCTCTTGCAGGATATTTAATCACACTGTGAACCCTGAGATTTACTGAGAAACCCTGTTTCTAGTTGTGTGACTCAGCTCTTAGTACACACCTTTAATCATCTGGCTGGAATACAGATATGTGCTAAGTACACATCTTTAATCCCAAACAATGAAGTTAAAGTTAGTTTGTAGAAGGAAGCACCCATGTTTGAAAGTGACATCTACTTGAGTGGCAGACAAGTGACTAATCAGAGAAAGATCTGATAGAATAGGATCTGCCCAACTCTCATGAAGAGAGGAAAGGGAGGCTTCTTAAGAGAGCAGTGCAGAGAGAAGAAAGGAAGAAGACAGCAGTGTCACTAGGACAACAGTTATAGAGAGACAAGTTGAGAGAGAGAGAGAGAGAGAGAGAGAGAGAGAGAGAGAGAGAGAGAGAGAGAGAGAATGAACAAGTTAGACGACACAGGTGAAAACAGAGGGAGTCAGAGAATGAGAAGGAGCCAGGAGACTGGAACAGATTGCCAGGGTTAGTGTGAGGCCAAGCAGAGCAATTCAGGAGACGCTGAGAGGAGCTAAGAACTTGGGGAGGAGTTTGAGTCAGAGCAGCTGAGTTCCACCAGCCAGCTAGAGTACAGAAAGAACGAGAAAGCGTGAGCTTGTTCAGCAGTAAGTCTCAGAGGCTGAAAACATTTCTAGGCCTAGAGAAGGCTAGAAGCTTCCAGAACTAGGCCTAGGTTAGCAGACAGAGGCTGTAAGCCTCAAAGATCACAATTATCACAGGTGAATAAAAGTTACTTTTACAGTCTCCAGTTTTAAATTTTAAAGATATTTGTTTATTTAGTATATGGTGTGTGTGTGTGTGTGTGTGTGTGTGTGTGAGTGTGTGTGTGTGTGTGTGTGTGTGAGTGCATGTACACTGACCGTCTACCAGAAAGGTCACAGGACTATGACTCAGATTGTCAGGCTTGACAGCAGACTCCCTATAGAGCTCATGTAGTTTTGCACTCACAACTTTTCTGCTTCAGCCTCCACAGTGCTGGAAATACAGAAAAAAACACCACACACTTAGCAAGATCATTCCTCTTGTTTTGTTGGGTTGCTAGGAACTGAAGTAAGGGCTTGTGCATGTTAGGAAAGTACCCCCCTATTGTTTAACGCATAGCCCAAATATAAGATAATTATTAATGAAAGTCTTAGAGAATCACAATCTTTGACCCTTAGGTCCTAAACCAGTAGCATCCTTTTTATTCCATACTATTCAATATTTATTTATTTTTTATTTTTTTATTTTATTTTATTATTTTTTTTTTTTTTGGTTTTTCGAGACAGGGTTTCTCTGTGTAGCCTTGGCTGTCCTGGAACTCACTTTGTAGACCAAGCTGGCCTCGAACTCAGAAATCCTCCTGCCTCTGCCTCCCAAGTGCTGGGATTAAAGGCGTGCGCCACCACCGCCCGGCTGTATTCAATATTTATTGATCCTCTGCTTTGTGCTGTAGTAATCAATTACAAGTGATCACACTCCTTAAGTGTCTTAGTCTAGTGCTGGAGTTAGCAAAGAACTAGAGAATGAATCCCTTAGGGTAGGGCAGGCAGGAAGCAAAATCAAGAACATAGTCTAGGAATTTATCTAAGAGGAAATAGATTTTCATAAGCCCTTTATTAAAAATGTTCTAGGGGCTGGAGAGATGGCTCAGCAGTTAAGAGCACTGACTGCTCTTCCGATGGTCCTGAGTTCAAATCCCAGCAACCACATGGTGGCTCACAACCATCCGTAATGAGATCTGATGCCCTCTTCTGGTGTGTCTGAAGACAGCTACAGTGTACTTACATATAATAAATAAATAAATCTTTTTAAAAAAAAGCACTAAAATGTTCTAAATATAACAGCATTCCTTTAATATAGAAATTTAATAATACAGGTTTACTAATTATAAGGATGGCATATTTTATTAAAAGGAATAATATTTCTCATAATTAAGATTCAAAGTGAGTATTCTTGGTCAGTAATTCAGTTGCAGATATTCGTAGATTAACAGTTATCGATAATAAAAATTTTGCATTTGATCTTTGAAATTTTTTTCACGGAGCTAAATAAATACTGCTAGGTACTTGTATTAGCACACAGGATGTTATTTGAATTCAGTAGATTAATCCATGACAAGGTATTTATACAATTTTATTAGTTTATACTCTTTAAAATTCTTTTTATTTGTATGAGTGTTTTGCCTGCATGTATGTCTGGGCACCATGTGTGTTCAGTACCCATAGAGGCCAGAAAAGGGCATCAGACACCCTGGAACTGGAGTTACTGAAGGTTCTGAATTGCCATGTGGGTGTTAGGAATTGAACCCAGGGTCCTCTGGAGGAGCACACAGGCTCTCAACCATTGGGCTATCTCTCCAACCTTCATTTATAATTTTGATGTTTGTTCTTTTGCTTCAGTGCAGGAAATCAAAGATAACTATCTTGTAGCATGTCCCTGCACTGCAGATTAATAGCTCTCAATACAAGTTTGAATAGAAGCTTCTTAATTGTACAGTTACATTGATTTCTGAAATATAGGGGTTTTTGTACTTGTATTATGACTTGAAAAATGCTGTAGCAACTGTGATCAAGCTTGCGAAATGTATTTGCTGCAAATTTATATATGAAGGCAAGACTTTTAAAACATTTAAATAATATTTTTATTTATGCTTTGAGAATTTTGTACCTATATCCAATGTATGTTGATTATGCTCATCCCTCATTCCCTCCAGCTCACCTCCCAACACATTTTAGTCATACTCCTACACACACACACACACACACACACACACACACACAAATATAAACCAAATACATATATAAACCAAAAATAATGAATAAATATAAACCAAAAATGAAGACTCAAACATCACAAAAAGAATCATTTATCAAGTATGTAGCAAAAGATAATTCCAAGAAAATGGGTGTTCTTTAACAGATGTGGAGGGTGGTGCTTCTTATTCAGAAAACATTCTGTCTCAGCCCGTGAGCTCTAAGAACTTTCAAGTGCTGAGCTGTAAAACTCCGGCTGGCAGGGTGAACCAGAAACACTTGGTTTTCTGTCTTCAATAAAAGTCAGGAAACTGACAGTGGTTCCCGCCATGAGAGTGGGTGAATGATCCTCTGCTCTCAGGCACTGGGAAGCCCTTGGCTGTAAAGAGGGTATTTCTTCAAGATATCAAGGTGAGATGGGAGTGAATGAATGCTCGGCTAACTGTGCTACAGGTAGTACGTTCTAGCCTGATAATCACCTGTGCTGGAAAACAAGTCTGTGTTCCGGCTTGCTATGGCAACCTTGCTTTGATGAGGAGTGTGGGGCACGTGGTGTCCCCAGGATGCAATTCCATCCTTCTGTCAGAGGACACTATTACCAGATAGGTGCCCGGGGGCTTGTAAATTACTTTGGTTCAGGCCCTTGAGTTGTAAAGGAAGACAAGGACCTTTTCAAAAAAGTAGACACACCTACAGAAGTTTTAAACATGTCTACTGTATCTTGTAATTACTTTCAGACACTTATATAGCCAGTCAGTAAGTTCACCTTCCCCATTTCTCCTAACTCTTTCTCTCTTCTTCCCAATCTCACTATGTAACCCAGGCTGGCTTTGATCTTTCTCTCTCTCTCTCTCTCTCTCTCTCTCTCTCTCTCTCTCTCGCTCAAACTCTGGCCATGGAGCCTAAATCCCGCCCCCATCCTTGCATTTGAGGGCATTTAATCAGCTTTGTCACTCTTGATTTTCCGTGCTGATGTTTCACTATTTCCTGTGAAGTAATTCTCCCGATCTTGGTATGATGGCTCACACTGGCAACCTCAGCACTCAAGAGGTTAAAACAGGAAAACTGCTTAATGAGTCTGAGGCCAACTAAGGCTACACAACATAGTGATTTCCAAGACAACTTGAGCTATCGAGTAAGACCTTGACTCACCTCCTGCTGCAAACAACAAAGTGAACATATGAACTCTTCGAGTAACCAAGGCAGCTTCCTCACTCCCTCAGAATATGGTTTAGCTCCATGCACTTGCTCAGAAACTGGATTTTTGTCTCTTTTACAGCAAAACCGAAATGGGCTTATTTCAGGAAGCTTGTCTTGACCACGCTAGATCAATGGTGCTTTGGTGGTGCAATTTCTCAACACTGAGGGATTCCCGCACATTTAATATAGATCTCACTCTTGCTGTGAAAGGTAGGGTTGTAATCATGCCTGCCTTTAGAAAGACTCTTGGTCCTTGGTGCACCCACATATCTTTGTCTAGTTATTAAGCCAACACTTAATCTAGATTTTTCAGTGAAGAATTAGAGTAGATTTTATTTGCTTGTTTATTTATTTGGGCACTGGGGATGGAACTGGACATGAAACCTTACACATGCTAGGCAAGTCAGTCCTCTGAAAAAAGGAACTGTCACCTGAAGTTAGAGGATTTTTCAGGTATAGAGATTATCAAGGTTGGGTCTGATGTAATCAGATAAGTTAGAGAAAGTACGTTGCATTCTCCTTGAAGAAAAATGTTCAAAGCATGAAAAGGAGCTGGTAAGAGAGAAATATTCGGTTTGTGACTAAAAAGGGAGTAGGTCACATAGCAAAGAATGGAGGTGGCCTCTGGGAGCTGGGGGTGGTCCCAGTTTGGCAGTTAATAATGAAGCAGGGCCCCGCATCCTACCAGCACAAGGAACTGGACTTGACCTGCAGTTTGTGGCGATCAGTTAAGCAGTGATAGAGAGCAAATGCTCTTTTTGCAGGCCTTGCTTTTGCTGTTTTCATGTGTGAAATAGAAGACTTCATGTTCCTAGATGAGGGGCAAGGATATCTGAAATTTGGTTGGTAACCTTTTCCCACCAATAGCCATAATACGACACTGTTAGGGAAACTTGCTTTAATGGATATATACGTTGGGGTTAATGGGGGATAACAATTGTTAGCCAGGAAGGTACTTGCCATTAAGCACCTAGTAAAATCACCACTGTTGGTATGTGCATCCTACTCCCATGCACCTGATGTCTGACCATCTTCGCATGGCTGTTTCATCACTCCCAGGAGCCCAGGAAGTCCCACTCAAAATTTCCTTTCCCAAAGGTGTCCCTTCACCCTTTATACCTAGTTCTATTAACGGCCACTTCAAATCTCCACTTCTCTCGGGGTTTAAAGCATCATTCAATCTATTGCCAAGTGTTCCTTATTTACCCCCTCCTTTTCTCTGATGACTATGGAAGACTGGGCTCTCCTGGAGAGAGAGAGAGAGAGAGAGAGAGAGAGAGAGAGAGAGAGAGAGAGAGAGAGATTTCAAAATGCAGGATTTCATGGGAGAGAAAAAGAAAATCTCTGTTGAAGATTTTGAAGCTGTAGTAGGTCCCATGGTAAAGGATGCGCTTGGCCTCCAGGAGGTGAGGTTGCCTGGTACAGTGTTTCTCCCCCCCAACAGTAGCACAAGAGCCCTGCAGACACACTCTTGCTCTCTAGGGAGCAAATTCTGATGAACCCAGCTCTAATGGTGTCGCTTCCTGGCTCCACTACCTTCCAAGGATTCCATTAGCTTGGCATTCAAAACTCTCCCGGATTTAACTCAAACCTGCCTTTCTCATAATTTTCCGCATCCTTAAACATGCATTTTTGTCTGCCTACTAAGCGATTTCTGGGTTGATCTTCGAAAATGCTTCTTTCCAACTGTTCTTGCTTTTGCAGGCGCCTATACTCCCTGTGAGGCTTGCCTGGGACTTGCAGCTTTTGCTGTGCGCCCTGCCGTTCCTTGCCATCTCCTGTCCCTTCCAATACTCTTCAGCTGGATAAACTCCTACCTTGGATTCTTCTAAACTAGCTGCTGGGCTTGTTGAATTACCAGGAGGAAATGTGGTTCCAGAGACAAATTGTGAGTGCCTATAGTGATTGTAAAAAAAGTCTATTTTCCCTGCCCGAAGCTCCCTTTCCTGCCACTGCCCCCAGCATCATTTTATTCAGTCCTAGGCTTAAAAGTTGGGTTTGAATTGTGCACCCTCATCTCAAAGAAGAGAGACCTAAAGTCCATTTTCATACTCAAGAGCCATCTATTTAATTAATTTATTTATTACTTTCCCCACGATTTTAAGCAGTTACCCTAGCCTCTTGTGTCTGCAGGACTGTGACCCTAAAATCCTTGCCAAGTCTTCCCTCCACTCTTCTCTTTCAACTACTCTTCTTCTTTCCTCTTTCCCCGACCCTAAACAGTAGTTGGCAGTTGAATAAATCATTCCTTGTCAAAACAGAAGAAAGGTTAAGGCGTATTCCTGGCAGGCCGAGGTGACCTCAAGGTCTAGCCTCTGGGATTCACAGTGAGTTTGAGTTTGACTGTGTTACATTAGATACTACAAGAGACCAACCCTGCAATCAATCAATCAATCAATCAATCAATCAATCAATCAATCAACCAACTAATAAACAAATAAATAATGGAGGAAAAAGGGGGGAGCCAACAACAAAGTAAGAAGTAATTAAAAGACTGGCATGGTGATGCACTCTTGTAACCCCAACATTTGGGAGGTAGGTGAAAGCAAGAGAGTCAGGAGTTCAAAGTCATGCTCAACTACACAGTGAGTTCGAGGTTCCCTGACCTACAGGAGACTTTGTCTCAAAAGAGGGGGGGGAAGAAAGAAAGAAAAAGAAAACGACCCCCCTCAAAGTAAGTAACTATAAAAAGAAAACTCCGCAGGGGTTCCTCTTCAAATCAGCAAGTGGAGCCCGCGCGGTTTCCTGTTAAATCCCCAGGAGTTGAAGGTTTCCTTTGCTGCCCGTCTAGCCTTTCCCCTCGAACTTGGCCGCCACCTCCCCACCGTCCTGGCCCGGGTTCTCAGGAGGGGCGTGGTTGACAGAACAACTTTGGCCCCCCCCCGCCCCGTGGCTGACTTGGTACGGTCCGCCTGGCGTAAGGCGTTTCCCCCCCTTCCTCGTGCGCTCTCCTCAGGTTGGTTCCGCCCCGGTCTACTTAGGGGTGGTGCTTAGCCGGCGCCAGACCGACCCTCGGCTTCGGAGCGGCAGCGCCGTTCCTCTCGGTGCCCCGTCGGCTTCTCCGGCTCCCTCAGCTTCCTCGGGGACCGCGGACCCCGGTATATGCCCTACCTCTGACCCCGCTAAAGCCATGTCGACCCCGGCGCGGCGCCGTCTCATGAGGGACTTCAAGAGGTAACCGGCGTCGGTTAGGGAAAGGCGCTTGAGGGGGCTGCCTGCCGGGGACACAGGGCGGATCCCGGGACGGAGCGGCTCGGGGTGTGGTGGTGAGGGGGGCCGGCCGCTAGTCGCGGGGTTCAGGGGTGCCGCTCTGTGTTTCTGAAGGTTACAAGAGGATCCTCCAGCCGGAGTGAGCGGAGCTCCGTCGGAGAACAACATAATGGTTTGGAACGCGGTCATTTTCGGGTGAGTCGGCGGTCCGACCGGCCATCGCCGGGGACTCGGGGACGGGAGACCGGGGCCGGCCCCTCGACGAGCCGCGGGGAGGGAAAAGGGGAAGATAGTTGGGGTTGTTTGGGCCTAGGCGCCTCCCCGGAGCCTCTGCCTCGATTAGCTCCGTTTTCGCTGCCAGGGGAACCGTTTGGGGTTCTAGGGGGGCGGGGTGGGGAGTGGAGGCGGCGGGCGGCCTGCGCTGCCCCCGGGCTGGGGTGGCTCCCCTAACACCGGACAGCGGGGCTGAACCGGAGGCGGGGATGGCAGACCTCAGGCTGCGGGAAGGCAGGGACCCTCTCGACCGGCATTAACGGGCTCTTGTTTTTGTTTTTCTGTGTCGCAGGCCCGAAGGGACCCCATTTGAGGATGGTAAGAGAGTTTCTTAGCCCACCTTTCAGGAGCCTGTACTCATCAGGGGAAAGGGGGGTCCCAGGCATCAGCAAGCGCCCCCAGCTTAAAAAAGCGGCTTTGCCCTGCCTCCTCTGGCCACCAAAGGCTCAAGTGAAATTCAGTGTGTGGCGGGTTGTTCTAGATAGTTCTAGGCGTAACCAAAACTGCACTTTTTCCGTTTTTTCCCCCCTCCGTTTAATACATCCTGGGTGAAAGTAGTCACTTTTTAAAAGAAGTGCCACAGCGCTGGTGTTCAGGGTTGTGGAGGTTTGAGCAGCCTTCCTGCTAACTTTAGCCCCCAAAGAGATAATTCAGTATGAAACCAGTCCACCAGAGACCATATGCTCCACAATGCGTCCCATCCCGAGGGCAAGAAGTGTGTTGAGCAGTACTTGGTGTGTGGTTTGTTTAGTGCTGAATGGATGCAAGATTCCCTGACATACAATTCCCTGGTTTCAACAGTATCACTTGGAATATCGTCAGCCTCATTTCTTTAAAGATGCCCAATTTCAGTATAATGTTCCTTGATTTTTAAATTCATTTATAGTGTGTGCTTTCATTTAGACCTTCTGATCAGTAATCTCAAAGCAGCTTTACAATTGAGATCTGCCTCACAGTAGCACCCATTTGGCCAGTATCCAGCCTACTTGAATGTTGAGTTTGTATCAAGAGGGGCATAACAAATGATTTAGGCTTAACTTTTAAACACACATTAACTGCTCTTCAAAACTTGATATATTGAATGCTGCCTTGGTGTCCTATGCCTTTAATTCTTGCACTTGGAAGGCAGAGCGGGTAATGAGTTTGAGACTGGTCTGTTCTACTGTAATTTCAGGCCAGCCAGAGTTACGTAGTGAATCCTTGTCTCAAAAATAAAACAACAAAGAAACCCCCCTTTCTAATTTGACATAATTACAGATTCCTCTATGGTTGAAATAAATACTATAACAAGTCCCTGTAAACTCTTACCCAAGTCCCATTACTTATTTGGTAATGTCTTGAATGACTACATTATCAGAATCAAAATTGACAGTGATACAGTTTTATATGCATACACTAAATTGTGTATGTTTGGTTTTTTGGATCTTTTTAAGGTTTAATTCATTTAAAGAATGATTAGAACTTTTTGAATTCTCCAGTATTTGGGGTACTTAAACCCTCAAATTTTTTTCTTAATGACTTATCTTTAGTAACGTAGGAATCTGCACACACACAGAGACACATACACACCTTCAGTTTAAAAACATTTCTAAAACTTCTTCCTATATATGTGGCTGAGTCAGACTGCTTTTTGTTACTGCTAGTAACCAAATGCTGTGAGGTAAGTCAAAATCAACTTATTCTGTAATTTGTCTCAAACACTCAAGACATCCTTCGGAAACCATTGATAGTCACTAGAATACTGTTAGCTCTTTCTCTACCTCACGGACTAGGTAAATGTTGCAGCTGTTTTTACGCTGCAATAAAAAGAAATGTCACAGGACTGAGTGATTCTAGGGCACACAACTTTTGTGAATTTAGTGTAAGAGCTAGTCAGACTTAACTTTCTCTACTAGATTGGTGCTGCTACTTTTATTTATTTGGTTTTTTTTTGTTTTGGTTTTTGAGACAGGGTTTTGCTGTGTAGCCTTGGCTGTCCTGGAACTCAACTTAGAGATCCGACTGCTTTTGCCTCGCAAATGCTAAAATCAAATGTGCCACTACCACCTGGCTGGTGTTAGCTAAGTCTTTATAGGTAAGTTTTATGTGTAGCCCAGTGGCTCTCAACCTTCCTGATGCTGCATCCCTTTAATGCATTCCCTTATGTTGTGAATCCCAACCATAAATTTTTTTTACTACTTTATAACTGTAATTTTGCTACTGTTGTGAATTATAATGTAAATAAATGTGCTTTCCAATGGTTTTTGGTGACACCATGTGAAAGGGCCATTCAGCACCGCCCTTCCCCGAGGGTCACAACCCACAGGTTGAGAACCACTGGTGAAAACTATTTCAGCAGTAATGGGCTTTATTTTCAGTGTCCCACCCCCTTTTTGCTCAGACTGTTTTAGGCACAGCTTATTAATAGCACATCATTTTGCTAAAGGCTGGCTACTTAAGATTTCAAGAGTGCTCCTGATATTTAAAGTAGTACGATTTGAAAAGGTATTTGTGGAATCCATTATCTTCCTGGATTGTTGCCTTTGACATTACTGGCTTTTTTTTTTTTTTGATGGTGTATATCTATCTCTAACATGGCATTGCTGAAAGGAGTTAAGCTAAATGACAGTACCTGTCTCTGATTCTGTAAAACAGTCTAGTATACATGGATTGCTTCCTCGGGTGTTTAGAGCTCTGACTAGCAAAAACAAATACTGGCCTTTTTTCATTACTTCTAATTACTTTTGGAGAATTTATAATTAGGGAAGAGATTTAGTAGAAATAAATAACAGCTGATTTTGTTGTCTCAAATGTGTTTCCAAATTAAAAGTCCTCACACAACTTTTATTTCTTGGTAGATGTTTCTGAACCAGGTCCTAGTTAGAGGAAATTTAGAGCAAATTAAAAAAATGTTTTTTTTTTTTGAGACAGAGTTTCTTTGTAGCTTTGGCTGCCCTGGAACTCAGAGATCTGCCTGCCTCTGCCTCCTGAGTGCTGGGATTAAAGGCATTTGTGCACCATGGAAAAGGGCAATTCAATTTAGCTTTACATTATTTAAAATGAGAAAAATATGTTCTAGAAAACTTCTACCACCAGAACATTGTTAAGGAAATATTTTATTGAAATATCTTTGTATATAAGCTAAATATAAAAGTTATGGGATATATTTATCATATTCAAAATTATTGAATAAGATAATTGTAGTCACTTTTAATGATTTATGTGACCTTAAGAATTTGAGTGTGTTATATCTTTTTTTTAAAAAAAAGGTATCTCCTAAAGTCCACTAAGAGTGATGATGAATTTTCAGTCACCAAAAGATTTTAAGTACATATAATTTATAATTTTGCTTTTACCTCCAGGCTAATTTAGTCAAATGACAAGAAACATGAGCAGAAAGGGTTTCCTAACCCTTTCCTAACCTAAAGGGTTTGACTAACATGAACTTCTCTCACTCTCTCTCTCTCTCTGTGTGTGTGTGTGTGTGTGTGTGTGTGTGTGTGTGTGTAGACAGGGTCTCTTGTAATCCAGGCTGGCTTCAAATTAAATATGTAATAAATATGTGGCTAAGGATGACCTTGAATTCCTGATCCTCTTGCCTCCCCGTCCCAAATGCTAGGATTAGAGAGGTGTTTATGCCACATAGGCCATCAGGTCTAACTCCTTTTTTGTTTGTTTGTTTTTTTGAGACAGGGTTTCTCTGTATAGCCCTGGCTGTTCTGGAACTCACGCTATAGACCAGGCTGGCCTCGAACTCAGAAATCCATGTGCCTCTGCCTCCCAAGTCCTGGGATTACAGGCATGCGCCACCATTGCCCAGCTCATCAGGTCTAACTCTTAACTTCATATTCAAAAACACTGAATCGATGTTATGTCTTTAGGCAGAACATATACTCATCAATTCAACCATATCAGTCTTTATTGCCATATACTAGACATTTAACACATTTATATTTTTTCTGGCCTCCATGTTTATTTGTGTTGGTACCTAAAACATCCTGAGCTCCTCAGGAAGATTAAAAAAAATCAGTAAAAACCAGTAAGGATTGCATACAATAATGATGAGTACTAACCTTTTATTATTTTGGAGCCTAGCCCTCTGAAGGTGAGCTCTAGTTTGAAATTGTTTAATAGCCTGTGATTTTTAAAATTGCCTTAACATTTGTTTAGGTCTCATAAATTGCATTGAGAGTTCTGCTGAAGAGGCTCCATATATTTAATGTAACTGAAAGAAATGTTGTCTTTTAAATGTATATATTGAATAAGATTTGGGTAAGTCTTAATGTATAAATCAGGTGAACAGAAACATGTTTTACTTCTGAAGATAGCTAAAACTTTTACAAAGACTGGATTCACTACTTAGTATGTAGGGTAAGACTCCTGTTGTTTTTCTAGGCTACAGTTAGGCAGAGGGCTTCAGTCAAGGAATTTGAACTGGCTGTATATATAATTAATTAATGAATATATGGGTTTGCTCTGACAGCCAGTGAGTACTGCTTAATATCTGAATTTACTTGTATACTTATGACTGGTTGGTAGTAAAATTCAGAGTTTGAATTTTTCTCTCGTTCAGCCAGCTCTAGGTATATGATGCAGAATTATAGCTAAAGTTATTGTTCATTTATAGGGAAC
Source organism: Tokudaia tokunoshimensis (assembly GCA_036184795.1). Lineage (NCBI taxonomy): Eukaryota > Metazoa > Chordata > Mammalia > Rodentia > Muridae > Tokudaia > Tokudaia tokunoshimensis. The sequence continues at coordinate 105,712,245 of BTHU01000023.1, forward strand.
ATTGTAGGACTATATACATTTGACACATTTAAGCCTTACAGCAGTGTCACAGTGGATATTAATTATTAGTATTTTTTTGGAACATGCAAAAGTTGAGGTTTCAGGGGGTGGAGAGATGGCTTAGTGGTTAAGAGCACTGACTGCTCTTCGAAGGTCCTGAGTTCAAATCCCAGCAACCACATGGTGGCTCACAACCATCTGTAATGAGATCAGATGCCCTCTTCTGGAGTGTCTGAAGACAGCTACAGTGTACTTACACATACTAATAAATCTTTAAAAAATGTGAAAAAAGTTGAGGTTTAGTCAGATACAGAGTCAGTGATACATGTATTTTTTATCACATGTCTGTATACCATGTGTATGCTTGTTACCCATGGAGGCTAGAAGAGGGCATGGGATCTCCTAAGCCTCCATGTATGTGCTGGGAACAGCGAGTGTACTCTTGAAACCCATTGTGATGTTTTTTGCACTTGCTTTCCTTGTGTATTGCTTTACTCTCTTTGGGTACCACATTCAATGAAGGTTTAGTTAAGAGTAGCTGGGGTCTCTGTGCGCTGTTAAGCTTGTCTGGTTTTAGAGCAGCTTCCTGGTCATAAATCCATTACCTATAGTTTAGTGAGATTTTATCACTAATCTGTTTATCCATAAGAGAATTCTAAGTATTGAATATGGTCTACCATTTCCACTTTTCTTGCATTTCAATCAGTACTGAAAAGGAAGAACTGTGCTTTACTTCTCAAGAAGAGGAAGACTGCTGAGAGTGTCAGCATACCCCTTTACTCCCAGCACTCGGGCAGAGGCAGATGAATATGAGTTCAAGAACAGCCTGGTCTATGTAGGGGAGTTTCAGGGTAGCCAGGGCTACACAGAGAGACCCTGTCTCAAACAACAAAAAGGAAACTATGAGCAGGAGGTGATGAGTGTAAGCATGCTCGGATGCCCTGTGATATGTTCACTCCTTATTACTTCGCTCCCTTTCCTTCTTTACACAGTATCTACAAACTAATAGTACTTGGGAAATATACTATTCCAATGTTTTTACTTTGTATTTACTTCTCTGTGGTTCTGTGCATGTAACCCAGGGCCTGGAACAAGCTAAACAAAATGTTCTTATTATTGAGCTATAATCCCAGGCCCTTGTTGCCTTTTTTTTTTAAAGCAGTTCTTTCTCCCTGCTCCCTTCGTGAGTGTGTGTGTGTGTGTGTGTGTGTGTGTTGCTTTTTAGCATTTCTTTTTTTTTTTTTTTACTTTTATTTTCTGTATGCTTGTGGTACACATGTGGAAACCACAGGACAACTTGGTAGTTCTCTCCTTTCACTTCATAGATTCTGGGAATCAAATTCAAGTTTTCAGGCTTTAGTGCTTTACCTACTTAGCCATCATGATAGCCCCCATATTATATTATAAATTATTCTGGAATTTTGTGACATTTATAGCAAGGCCAAACTTTTGATACTGTTATATATCGCATACAGCAGTATAAAGATTGTATTTTTTTTCTTTCTTTTTCTTGTTTTCAAGACATGGTTTCTCTGTGAAGCCCTGGCTGTCCTGGAACTCACTGTGTAGACCAGGCTGGCCTCAAACTCAGAATCCGCCTGCCTCTGCCTCCCAAGTGCTGGGATTAAAGGCTTGCACCACCACTGCCCATTGTATTCTTTCTTTCTTAAGAAGAAATAAACCATTAACGCCAGCAGGAGATAAATTGCTAGCTTTAAAGGAACTAGTACTAAGTTATACTTTACCTAAAATGTAGGCTTCTTCATAGCAGTAATTTATTAAATGAGCCACAGTAATACACATGCATACTAACCAGATAATTTCTGATTCATATGTATGCACACACACGCACGCGCACACACACACGGAGTTTTTTTCAAGGTACTTTCTCTGTGTAGCCCTGGCTTTCCTGGAACTCACTCTGTAGACCAGGCTGTCCTTGCACTCAGAAATCCACCTGCCTCTGCCTCCTGAGTGCAGGGATTAAAGGTGCGCACAACTCCCACCTGGCCTGATTCTTTTATATTATTCTATATTGTATATGATGTGTTTCTGTGCATGCCAGGGTGTGCTTGTGGAGGTCTGAAGCCAAGTTCAGAGAATATGTTCTTTTTACCTGTATCTGGGTTTCAGAGATGCTTGGCAAGCACTTAGCCATCTCATCAGGACCCATAACTGATTCTCGAGTTTACTTGAAGAGATTTTAGTCAGAAAAAAAAAACCTAATTGATTACCTAAACCTAAGAAGCACAATTAAAAATAACACTTTACAGGATGCACACACACTCCCCACTTTACAACAGCCTACAATCCTTGAATGATACCCAGAGTATCTGTAACCTATGCTTTAGGGCCTCTAGCTAACTTTAGGTTGGCATATTTTAAGAGGTATTAAAGATAAATTTGTAGGAGCCATTAATGGGCTATAAACCAAATGTAATTTTAAAATCATTTTTGTTATTTCCTTCATTAGTATGAATGGTTGTACTGGCATTTTAATGAAGTACTTTGTGAGTCAAACTTAAGGTGTTTTTGTTTTTTGTTTTGTTTTATTTTTTTGGTTTTTGGAGACAGGGTTTCTCTGTGTAGCTCTGACTGCTCTGGAACTCACTCTGTAGACCAGGCTGGCCTCAAGTCAAAAAAGCCTCTGCCTCCCAAATGCAAACTTAAGGGTTTTAAGAGACACTGCAAAATTTGTTCTGGCTTAAGTTCAATTAAGTTTTCATTATCATTACATGAAAAGAAACCAAATGTTTATCTGTTCCTTGTCATTTTGAAGGATATTTTCAAACTGCATAGTGACTAATATACAGCAAACAGCAATCTTATCTGTGGTGACTATCTTTAAGTTTAGAGAATAATGGAAAAATAACTAAATCACTTTTGGGGGTGGTTCTTATAGTTTCTAGAGATGTGTTTCCTAACTAGTCTCTCTCTATACCATCTCCCTGTCTTTATGTTATCTCATTTAATAATTAAAAAACCTCAGGTAGCATTAAAAACAAAGTACATATGAAAAAGGTGATAAAATTTCCTCCCCCCTTTTTTATTATAGGAACATTTAAACTTACAATTGAATTCACTGAAGAATATCCAAATAAACCACCTACTGTTAGATTTGTCTCTAAGATGTTCCATCCTAATGGCAAGTATTTTAAACATGTTGTAAGGTCCTATAATGCTTATTATAGTGCTATTCCAAATACTGTTGTTGCTTTTGTGTAGTGCTTAGGTATTTTCCTGTCTCTGGAAACGAATTTGTTTATGGTCTTTTACTGTCTTGATCTTAGTCCTAGAAGTGCAAGAGAATGATACTATCCTTTGCTTGGAGTCTTAACAGTCTGCTGGCCCTATGATCTTTGTTACTTAGTTATTAAACAAAAATATTGGAGGTTCTGTTTAATGAAAAGTCAAACTAGGATAATTGTGTATTGTAATTATCTTCATTAGCATTCAGAAAGTTATTTTTCAACTTCAGGTGCAAATCAGAATTACCATGGGACATTTTGAATACAAAGATTCTGTGATCCCACCCCAGACCCATCAAACACCAGATTCTGTTGAAGGACCTGGTTCAGTTTGTTGGAAAAGTGCTAGCAGTCTACAGGATTCTTTTACTTTTTTTTTCAATTTTGATAATTTTTTCATGGTATTAATACTTTTATATTTATGCCAAAATAAAACTTTGTGAATGCTAAAATGCTACTATTACAAATAGGATATATAGTTTTCAGATTAGGTGGGCTGAATTTGCCATGATTCTATGGTTAGGATAACCACTGGAAAACATATATGATGTCCTGAACAGAAGAGCTGGTTCTTCAGAATAAGCTTCTAGTTATTTACCATTTGTTATTTCCTGATCACTTTATTTCCCTAGTAATGACTGATACCTTTTTAGACAGTTATCTAGGAATCTTAAAACTTCAAAAGCAAAGTATTCTTGAGTGTTTTTGTCTTGAATAGTAAGTAATAATACTAACTTTAGTAGTCTTATGTTTAACATACCAACTTCTGTGTTCTTAGTCTACGCAGATGGTAGTATATGTCTGGATATACTTCAGAACCGTTGGAGTCCAACCTATGATGTGTCTTCCATTTTAACATCCATACAGGTGATTTTTAAAAATTTCTTTAATGTGATGATGATCTTTGATGTTTTTACATTAGTGATTGTTTTGACCTTTTAAATTTTGGGGCCAAGCTTACTGTATAAGTAAAAGGGAGTAGACCATTAAATTCCAAGTCACCAGTAAATGCGTGTATGTATCCTTGCCTGAGCTACTGGCAGTTAAAGTTAGTATGTAGAAGATGGGAAAATTAACTATTTGAGACAGGTATGCAATCACCAACTGATAAAATAACCATTTGTTCTCAACAACTTTTTGTTCTTGTTGCATTGAGGAACTCACATTTGTATCTTTTCTCTGTAGTCTCTATTGGATGAACCTAATCCCAATAGTCCAGCAAACAGCCAGGCTGCCCAGCTGTACCAGGAGAACAAGCGGGAATATGAAAAGCGTGTTTCTGCAATAGTAGAACAAAGCTGGCGTGACTGTTGACTCAGGGTAGAGCAGAAGAGGCTGGCCATAAGAAAAATGTATATTGATGCATTTATCACCTTATTCATAATTCATTACATTTACTTTATTAAAAACAAAATAGCTGTTGTGCTGTTTCTGTCTTCCCTTGGCAAGTTTTTCTTCCCCTTTCTGTCCTCCTGTGGAGCATCAGAGATACTATTTGAAATCCAATGTAGCCGGGCGGTGGTGGCGCACGCCTTTAATCCTAGCACTTGGGAGGCAGAGGCAGGTGGATTTCTTAGTTCGAGGCCAGCCTGGTCTACAGAGTGAGTTCCAGGACAGCCAGGGCTATACAGAGAAACCCTGTCTCGAAAAAACCAAAAAAAAAAAAAAAAAAAAAAAAAAAAAAAGAAATCCAATGTACTGTACCTGGGTTACTTGCAAACATTACAACTGCATATGTCCCTTTGTTGTATCTCATCTCCAGCCTCAGAGCAGTTATCAGGTTACTGTACTTTTTATACTAAGCTTTTAAGATAAAATGTTATGTATAGTCTGGTGACTAGGATGTTATTTGTAACAAAGTGATTGCTGCTGTGTTTCATCCTGGCCAGTCCTTCCCTTGTGTTTGATTTGGCAAAGAATGTATTTAGAATATGACCTAAAGAAAACAGGAATTCATCCATATAAACAATATTTGAAAGGGGAAGGAAAGCTGAAAAATCCTATACTCATTTATATGCAATATGAACTACAAGATGGCACTTACTGGTAGCAAGGAGACTGCTAAAGGACCCAGCTAACAAATTGAAGCAATTTTAGTAACTGACAGTCCACTTTTTGCAAGATATTCATAGTGTAAACTACTTATGTTTCAGAATCCTGGCCTTTGTAGAGTTTTTTGTTTTTTATAGAGGTGTGAGAACAGGACTAGACTTTTTTTTTAAGTTAGGAAAAACTGAAGATCCTCTATTCTTTTAAAGGAGCAGTGTTGCCCTAAATAAACTTTCCTTTTTATGATTCAAGGAAGAGAGCGTATCTTGCAAACTTTTCCCATTCGAATCCTGAGTTAATGCTGCATGCTTTCAGTGTTTTGAGAACCTTCTAATGCCCATATCTGCAATTTTTCTTTGGATATTTACACTTTTAAATATACAGTATGGGGCAAGGCTTGTAAATGTTTTGTCTAATATATTTTAATTGTTAATCTGTTATGCATTTATAGCACTTCTAACTTTGCACAAGTAACCCATGTAAAAACTATACATTTTCAAAAGTTGTAAATAAAATATAACCTTAAAATTTAGTTCACACTTTTATGAACTTTTTAAGGGATTTCTTATCTACTTATCTTCCCTTTTAAAAATAAGTACAAAAGCAAAAAAAAAAAAATGCTTTCTGGGAATAGACAGCCAGTACTGTTAGAAAACTTTTTTTTCAACATTTCAGTCACAGAATTAATGCTTTTCAAACATTTTGACATAAATTAATTGGGGATATATTGTAGGCAAGAGAAAGCATGAAATGATGATAGTTTTTACCAGTATCCTCACAGACCAAGCTCTAACTTGTTGATCTTGACAATCTACTTTTAAAAACCAACCTCTAGCTTAGTGGGGTGTGTTTGTGCATGCCTCTAATTCCAGCATTTGGGAGGCAGAGGCAGATGGATCTCTTGAGTTTGAGGCCAATGATGAAACCTTGTCATAATAAAATAATAAAATAATAAAATAATGGGGAGGTGGGGACAATTGGAGAGAGAGCTCAGTGGTTAAGAATACTTGCTGTTTTTCCAGAGGACCCTGTTCCAGTTCCCAGGACTCACTGGGTTTCGCACAACTACTGACTCCAGTTCTAAGGGGATCTGATGGCACCTTCTGGCCTTCATGGGTACTGCACGCAGATGGTGCACATCAGGCAGGCACATACAACACATGAATAAAATGAATAAACTTTTAGCAGTGCAAAATTCTACATAAAATGTTTTAAGTTCTATATAAGATTATTAGGACAAATCCTCTGACAGCATGTTAGAATGTAAGTAGGTTCTCTGAGGAGAAACACATCTCATTTTAAAGAGACTGATAGTGGCATGCTGTGTTTTGTTAATGGAGGGAAAAGATGTATGCACCCCAGTCATCCTTGACCTTAAACCCCACTGTGGGAGAGTTCAATCTACACTATTAAATACCCATTAATTGTATTGTTCCACTTAGGAGTGATGTCCTCAAATATATTTAATATTTCTCATAAAGTCCATATCTGCATCAAAGTAGAACCCCATCAAATTTTTGTTTGGTACTTGAACTAACTTTTGCACCGTTTTGGTTGGGCACCTTAAATACTGATACTGTTAATATTTGAAAAATTTAAGATGAGACCAGGAACAGGCTGATTTAGTAACATTTTATTTTGTACACCTTTTGAGAAACACCATCTCCAATTTCTCATGAGATAATCCTTTTACAACCTTAATAATGAAGCTGACATAGACATAGTCAGAGCTACCACTAAACACTCATTGGAACATTTAATACAAATTACCTTTTTATGCCGGGCGGTGGTGGCGCACGCCTTTAATCCCAGCACTTGGGAGGCAGAGGCAGGAGGATTTCTGAGTTCGAGGCCAGCCTGGTCTACAAAGTGAGTTCCAGGACAGCCAGGGCTACACAGAGAAACCCTGTCTCGAAAAAACCAAAAAAAAAAAAAAAAACCCAAAAAAAAACCAAATTACCTTTTTCTCTCCTTTATAATTTTATCACAGGCTGCCTTGTCTTCATGTAATTACAAGAAAGTTAAAGCAAATTTGCAAGGCACCTTTTTTGAGATACAATCTTGTCTTCAATTCTGCACCTGCTTATGTGAGGAAGGGGGTATGCTGAAGAACCAAAGTTGTAATTAGAGTCCTTTATTTAGGAACCATTTCAAGGGTTACTCATAGCAAAGTGAACACATTGAGTACTATTTTTAAAAAGGTAATGTCCCCAATGGAATGTGTTCACTTTTGCAATCAAGGTGGGAGGAGGGATTCAAAAGTAACTGTGAGACCAAGCACATATACATATGCGGTTTTTAGCTTATATTTAATACAGATAAAACTTGGAAGTGCTCATATACTGTCAGGTTTTACAGCACAGTTCCTCAGCTAAAAATGACTGCTATCTCTTAGGAAAGGAAAATGCAAGGACCGACAAAAGGGGCAGCTGCAAATTGGAACAGGAAAGCCATCAGCAGCTCATTCCTCAACCTCATTTCTCCACATTATTCTCAGGCAGTTGGTGACTTTGTTCTAATTCTCTATCAAGTTATTTGGCCCCCTAAAATGAACCCAATTCTTATACACCTTACCCAATTATAACAAAACCTTAAATGTAATTCATCTGTTTCATGACACTTTTATAAACAAACTTGACTTTGGACTTCTACCATTTTTCCACCAAAACCAAACAACAAAACATTCTGGGAGGAAGACATGTAAAGAGAGAATGCAAACCAAGTTTCCACATCTTCTAATCTCTAAAAACCACCTTTTGTCACTCAGAGAACCAAAACACAGTGTTCTAAGTACCCGAACCACAACTTTCCAAAATGGGAGTGAATTTTGCAGGTAAAAAAATAATCACAAAATTCTATCGTAGTTCTCTGTTTTTGCTAAAGTATTAAGCACCAAAATAAAATGCCCATCTCTTCTACTAAAACTAATGAAAGCCGGGCGGTGGTGGCGCACGCCTTTAATCGCAGCACTTGGGAGGCAGAGGCAGGAGGATTTCTGAGTTCGAGGCCAGCCTGGTCTACAAAGTGAGTTCCAGGACAGCCAGGGCTGCACAGAGAAACCCTGTCTCGAAAAACAAAAACAAAAAACAAAACTAATGAAGTATGTAGACTATGGTATGGAAAACAAGCGAAAGGCTGATGCCATACTGTGCTAGCCAATGTAGGTGCATGTAAGTTAAGAGATCCAGGTATAAAAGCTAATTGACATTTTTAAATACTCATTTTACTCTAGCTTTTTAGCATTAAATAGAAAAGGGGAGGGCAAAAAGGAATTTATCATGTATTGTGAGCCACTTATATGCCAAACATGGACACTGCAAACGGGCACTCAGGAGCTGGCTCAGAGTTAAGAACATACACTGCTCTTCCAGAGAACCAGAGTTCAGTTTCCAGCACCTGTGACGGTGTCAGGAGGCTCACTACTGCCTGTATTGCCAGCTGCAGCTGGCACCCCGGCCTCCATGGGCATATGCACTCACATGCGTATAACTCCCCCCAGACATACACCCATTATAAAAAAATAAATCTTTTTAAAAAAGATATTGCAAACAACCTAAGAGTCCTTACCATCATTTCTCTGGAGTTAACTAAATATTAATATTCATTTGCTGTATTGCTGGATTTTAGTTGATTCATCTAAGATACAATAAAACCACATAAAAGTAAACACCCAAAGATTTGATAAGCCAGAATACTGGCGTTCAAGGAAAAAAAAAAAACCACAAAACAAAAAATGTGATGAGTGACAGATTTTGCTCCCATTTGCTAAATCATTAATTACATTTATCTGTGTGTGTTCTAACTGAAACATTTTGTGCAACCATCACTTTCAAAAGCCCAAAGTGTTGCTAGTAGGCTGCTCTCCAGAAATAATTACACCACCATTTTGATCAACTTTGGCTCCTTTTTATTCAGGAAGCATACACTAACTCTTATTTTTATATATTTTTACATTCCAGAAATAAGCGAAAATAGCAGTTTTAGGTATGTTACAAAGTTGGCTTTAGGAGTAATAAGCATTTTGAGAGGGGAACCAGCCAACTGACCTTTTTCATCAAAGCACCAATGTATTTTCAGTCTTTTACCAAGCTCTACCACAGCTATGGTTGCCTTGGGTGTGGTGCACAAACCATGTGAAAGCTACAATGGAGAGTTGCTCTGAGTCTCTCTGCAAGGCACCAAGAACAAACGGTTTAAGCTTCCTTTCTTCTGATTGAATCAAGGCTTTTTGGGAACTTTTCGACATCTCTCTCAGTAGTGCTCTCTCAGTATGAAGACTAGAATTTGTTAAAAGTCATATGTTACAAGATACAGTAAATCACTTCCAATATCCTGGAACTCACAGGGTAGAAGTTATAAATAAACACACTAAAATTACTTTAAAGAAAGTTTTACATCATTTAGTTGATAAAGACATTTACACATACAGCACAATTTATTGTTAAATGCTCTACAATTCATCTTTGTGAGAAAATTGATGATACAAAATGACCTGACATGTTAAGTAAATCTGGAATTAGCGGAGTTAGAGTCAGCATTGACTTTACATATTGTTGCAGATTGCTGTGCTATGCCCTTTATAATGTGAATTATTTTCCTCAGGGTGAAATTGCACTTAGATGGGTGGTTTTGCTTGTACAAACTACTAAAATCTGAGGGAACAGAGCAATATCAAAGACACAAACAGTAACTGCACAATATCATCTGCTGGATTAAGCTAATAATACAAGTGGACAGAATTCTCTAGGTTCCAATACCTAATAAAGCACTATATGAAATGAACAAGGTGAAACATCTTAAGAATGAATACTCTTCAACCAGAACATATAGCTTTTTTTGTTATTTATATATCTGCCTCATGAGACATTTATAAGATAACTCAGTAAAATCTTAGTTTGCTTGGGGCATAACAAGCTCATAATGTCCCACTTGGCCCTCCTGTTTGAGTTGATCTAGTAGGTCTTCCTTCCGCCGTTTTCTACCTACCACCAGGTACCTATCATGGCCCACCCCATGAGACTTACTCTTCAGGCCATACTTCTGAGCAATCTGATGTATTTGCTTCCGTTCATCATTGGTCAGCTCTGTGGAGAAGGTCAAATCTGAGTGGCTTTCAGAGCGGGCATAGTTTCTGATGATCTGTTCTATATCTCTCTTAGCAATTTTATTGACCCTCTCTACATCTAGACCAAGCCCTTCTCGCTTATGCTGCTCTTTAACTGAGATAGGCTCCCGTATGCCCTCACCAGATTTACCTAAGCCACCCCCCGTCCAACCCATCTTTCTCAGCAGTTGATTCCCTATGTTATCTTCTTTGATTTGCTGTTTGTAAGCTTCTTCTGCTGAGCGGCCCTGAATTTCATTTCTTGAAATCACATCTTCAACAGTCCCTTTCTTCAAGTTGTTAATGACAGTCGGCTGTGTCTTTTTGAGGGTCTTTACAGCTTCTCCAGCAGCTTCATATTTGACACTTTTCTTCACTCCAACTGCTTCTGCAATGACTTCACTCTCTAGAATCACCTTGCATTTCCAGCGGAGACCTGTCATCCTTTCATAGACATATTCAACCGTCATTCGGTTAAATTGAGCCGTATCATTCAATGTGCACACAGGATTGGAAGAATTCTCGTAAACTACAAGATCTTTGATATCTTTCTTCTTTCCAGATCCTTTGGGTGAAGAGCCTGAGTGGCACTGGGAACTTTTGACAGATGGATAAGTGGGCTGTGTTTTTTGAAGAACTTTCAAAGCCTCATCAGCAGCTGCATGTTTGCTTGTTTTCTTGGTTCCATAACCTTCAGCTAAGCAGTGATCTTGCAGGAATACTCGACACCGCCATGTGCGATTTGGCATCATCTCATATTTGTACTCAATTGACATTTTGTTGAATGAGGCGGAATTGTTAAGGATGCCAATTGCATCATTTGCATTTTCTGTAATGACAAAATTGGTCCAGTGTTTGGCAGAACTATTAAAAATAGGCTGCCCAGAAGCATCCTTTCCCAGTACTACCAGGTCTTCTGGTGGTTTCAGAGCTGGGGGAAATTCATATGAAAGCATACCAATCTGACATACCACAAGGTCCTCTCCAATTATGTGCTTGAATTTCCGTCGGACAACTCTAACCTCAATCCGCTTTTGCAAGAGTTTTACAGCTAGCTCAGTAGCTCGATCTCTGGACCCGTTCTTGCTACCTGCGTAGCCTGTGGTTAGATAGATATTTTGGCATCTAACTTCACAAGCATAACCATCTGTGAGAAGTTTTTTATTTTTTGGGATGTCAGCAGGAGGAATTTCTTTTAAAGGAGCATATATATACTCAGGATTTGTCTTACATGCCTGAATACAACGAGTTAGCATGTAGGTATAATTAATCTTATCAGATCCAGAAGTCATCTCTGGATTAGAAAGGTTCTTCCAGATAGTTGCTGTTAACTTTTCAATGAAATACTGTTTCTCGGCCACCACCGACTCAGGGTACGTCTGTGAAGGAGGAGGCTCGGGAGCTGGCTGACAGCTGGCCTGCTGGGCTGTGCTGCTTGGGGCAGGGTTCCCACTGTCAAAATATGTGTTGGTTGCTACAGGCTGGTCTTTCGTGAAAATAAATCCTGATGAATTACAATACTGAGAATTCCCATCCTGTATACTGAAGGAGTCTTGAGTGTAATCTTGGTAGAAGTTTCTTGGCATGTTGGCAAAATGCGTTCGTCCGTTTACCTCTTTTGTTTGCAGGCCATACGGATCTTCCTGTCTTTCAGATTTTGAACTACTAGCTACAAAATGTACAGGCTCAAAACGAGGTCTCACATGGAATTTGGAACCAGCTTGCTTTTTAGGAGGATTTTGACCTATAGAATGAGTGAAATTTACAATTCATTAAAATGGGCATATTTCAAAAGAACCAAGCAGGAAAAAATAGCACCAGCCGTATAATCTGAAAGCTGTACTGTTGGTACAAGGTCCGTACCAGTCACTTGGGCAAAGGGATTCAGAGCAATATAAGTCTCTACCATAAGGGGTGATGCTCCCTCTCCCCATGCATAAAGAAAAACTCTCAGCAGGAAACAATTCATTGAATCAAACAAGTATGTAGGCTGTTGAAAAGAAGAGGACTTTCAACAGGAGAGCTAAAGCACTGGAAGTGCACTCTTCACCTACACTGGAAAGATGTGCTAAGACAATCTCCTACCGCCTGTGCTAAAGGTCTCCAGAACTACAGATGGCTCTTAATGAGACAAACGATAGATGAGCAGATGCACTTGCTAAACCTTTCTCTTCCGTATCAGATGTGAGTGACTCTACCACTCAGCTTTAGATCATTGTAACTACAGTATCAAAAACAGTTTTCAACCAAAACCTTAGTTCTGACTTGTCCTGCACAAAATGCTGTAACCTGTATTTCTAGAACAGACAAAACCTGGAACTGATGATTAATAGGGGACACCACATTTGAAGCCATGGAAACCTACTACTAAGGCTATACCAGAGACTAGTGCTTCTTCCCTATAGCACTCCTCAGTGCTATAGAAAGCTAGTCCATCTGGACCTATCCAAGAATATTGAATTACTCAGATGCTCATATGATCTCAGAATGAGAGTCTTCTATTTAGAGGCAGGTTCCATGGCATAGACTTCAAGGACAGCATTATACTGGGACTTCTGTACTTTCGGTTCTTTTTAGCATCATCAAAAATTGTATGTAAGTTAGAAACCATTTACCTGGGCCATGGATTTGGGCATGGAGGCACACACCATTAATCCCAGCACTCAGGAGGCAGAAGCAGGTGGATATCTGTGAATTCAAGGCCACTCTAGTATACCATGTAGGTTCTAGGACAGCCAGGGCTACACAGACAGACTCTGTCTCAAAATCAAAATAATAAAAGAAACCACAAAATCATTTATCTTTGCATATAATTCAATGCTACCAGTGTTATTTGAAGCCATGTGACATATTTTAAGAAGCCAGACTTTTTAACATCCCACTTTACAGAAACAAGGTATACTCACCATCGTAGGATGAAAGGTAACGTTTTTGGCCTTTGGAAGGTTTGGGCAGCATCAGATCATAGGACGGCATCTCCCCAATATCAATACCTTCGGCCATGTGAAGAATTTTTTCCATCAAGCGTGGGCTATACCTATAAATTAATATAATCTACAATTAAAATAGTTATGGATATCCTTTTAAAAATGCTTCTAAGTGAGACAGTCATCACTGCTTCCAAAGAACTTTATCAGCAGGGTAATTTTGTTATGAAAACAATCAGACCTAAAATATTTACCTGAAGAATGAGTAGTTTTACTCATTAGGCATTAAGATCAAGATTTCTGCATAAAACATATACAAACACAGGGGCTGGGGAGATGGGTCATCAGTTAAGAGCACTGAAGGTGCTTCCAGGATACAGGTTTGATTCCTAGTGCCTACTCGGTTGCTTACAACTATCTAGAATTCCTGTCCCAGAGCATACAACACTCTTTTCTGGACTGTGGGAAGCAGGCATGTGTGTTGTATACAGACATATATAAAGGAGAAAAAACAGCCATGTACATAAAAATAATTTAAAAAGGCATACAGACATAGTTTCTAGCCAAAACCTTATTTTTAACACATGAATTGAAAATATACGTATATACTCATGCTTTTTCTCTTTCAAATATGTATTGCATGTAAACAATTAAATTTATATGCTTACAAAAATACTAAGAATGTTAAGGAGAGCTGTGTTGCTCTCCAAATTGCAGCTGCTATCATTTCTCATGAAAAGGAACCATGTTCCTCAGAGAAATGCATGCTTCCAAGTCTGGGGCAGAAAACATCTAAGAAGAGCCCGGGAGATCTTGGGCCTACAACAAAGAAATTGTCAAAGGTCACAGGACCTGTGACTTTTAAACATATCAAATATATTTAAAATCTATTAGTTCATAATACCTACAAACCCATTATTGGTAACTTTTGGAGGATGAAAGGTATCATTATTATGTAAGCAAGTAAGTATTAAAGGAAGAATGCAAGCATTTATGCTGCATTTCCTGTACAAACTGTATGTCAAAACCACCAAAGTGTTGTCAAGAAAAATCTCTTTTAAAGACGTCGTTTCAGTTATGTGTATTCCTGCAGGAAGTGTGTGCACATGTGCAGGTGCCCATGGGAGGCCGAAGGCATCAGACTCTTAGAACTAGAATTAGACGTGCAGCTGACTCATGTGGGTACTGGGAACAGAACTCCACTCCTCTTCACCAACAGTAAGAACATCATTTCTCCAGCCCTAGGAAAGTCTTTTACCACAGCATTACAGCTAATTAAGGAAGAAATGATAGCCTACTATCACTCTGCAAGGCCCAAGAAGTTTACTGCTGAAGTGTTGGCAGGGGAGAACTCAGAAATGGACTCATGTAAATAATACAAGCCTGGTAGTTGACAAAATTACAAATATAATCCTAAAGAGGAAGAACCTCTGTAACAAAAGAATACCTATATGTAAAAACCAGACAGGGAAACCTAACCCTCACTTTACAAAATCATACAGTGCAATATATGTGTGTGTGTGTATAATATATATATATATATATATGTGTGTGTGTTTGTGTGTATAATATATATGTATATAGTATATATAATGTAAAACTATAAAACTTTCATTTTAAAAATGGTAGGAGAAACCCGTCAAGATCTAAGCTATACAAGCAGTTCTTAAAGCATGATCTGTCTATAAAGGAAGCTGTATGCTCAGCAGTTAAGAGCATCTGTTCTTGTAGAAGACCCAGGTTCTTTTTAAGCCATGAGCTGGCTCAGGCCCCCTCCCCTGGAGCCTTTTCAGAGTATTTATTTATTTATTTCATGGTTCCTGGGAGCATGCAGCACAGGGTGGGATGAAGAAGATGAAGGGCTTCTGTCTGAGACCCTCCTGTAGTCACGGACTGCCCTTGGAGCTGATCTTCAGGAACTTGCATTGGTAGCAGCGGAACTGTTTCTACTGCCCAATCATGGACTTGGTGCCCACCCCCGAGCCACATGAGTGACTCCCATCTAAGTCCTCTGCTGATATGCCACACACATAGTGGTAGAACAGTGGGGGTTTGGCAGTGGGGACCAAGCAGGTGAGGTGTACCCCTTTGTCGTGGTGAGAGAAGGTCACCTCTGTGCATTTATACTGTAGAGCAATAGAAAGGAACTCTGTGGAGAATTGTCAATAAAAGGCCCCATGCTTATGGCTTAAAAAAAAAAAAAAGACCCAGGTTCAGTTCCCAGCACCCACATAGCAGCTAAAAACCATTAGTAACTTCAGAACCACTTCACGACCATCTGTAACTTCAGAACTTCCAGGATGCACATGATACAGACATATGTGTGAGCTAAACATGTGTACACATGAAATAAATAAAATTTTAAAAATGAAAAAAAAATGGAAAAAGGACCTAATCAGAATTAAAGTCTTGTCCTCTTATAAAACTCTACAAGGAAGATACACTACAGACTGGGAAAAAATGTTTGTGAGCCATGTACTTCACAAGAACATGTTAGCTCAAAACACAAGAAGAACAAAATCAAGCTTTCAAATTAACAAAAGGAGCTGGCGAGATGGCTCAATGGGTAAAGCAGCACTTGCTGTATAAATAGGAGGCCTTCAGATTCAAATTCCCAACACCTATGTAAAAGCTGACATGGCCATATATGTAAGTAACCCCTGAACTGAGGGGCAGAGAGAGGTGGTTGCCCTTGTTGGCCAGCCAGTGTAGCCAAAATGGTGGGCTTCAGGTTCAGCGACAGACCCTGTTTCAAAAAAAGAAGTTAAAAAAAAAAACAACTAAGGAAGACATTTGGCATTCTACTCTGGCTTCTGTGGGTTCATTCACCTACATACATGCATGTCATGTACATATGTACACACACACCACAAAGGCCATTAATAAAGCCCATCATCACTGGAGACTACAGCCACCAGGAAAATATAATTGAAAGACATTATCAGCATATCAAGATGGCCAAAATATATACCAGTGATGACATCAAATGCTGGCAAGAGTGCAGAGAAACTCAGTACAGTTCCTGTATCACAATGATACAGTTATTCTAGAAAACAATTTGGCATTTTCTAATTAAACTAAACATCAATTACCACAGGACCCAGGAACTGTACTCCTGGACATTTATCCTAAACAAATGAAAACTTATGTTCATACAAAAACTTGTATATGAATGCTCACAACAGCCTTATAGGCCTAACTATAATCAGCCCAGATATCTTTCAAAAGGTGAATGGTTAAAATTCTGGTATAAACAGACAACAGAGAAATATATAGCAAAAAAAAAAAAAAAAAAGGAACGAGCCAGTGATACAGCGAGTGGAGGGTGCTGGGCTAGTTATTTTAAAAGAACAGTAGGTGGGATCTACGTGGTATAGGGAATATTAAAGGTCTTCTGTAAAACACCACAGTGCCTGCCTCATGTGGTAGTCAGAGAACAACTCTAGGAGTCAGTTCTCTCCCTCCATCTTAACGTGGGTTCCAGATTATCAGTTAGGTCATCAGCCTTGCATGGCAAACACTCTTTACCCACCAATCCATTTCATCTGCCCCCGCTCCAAGCACTATACTGATGAAGTATATAGAATGAAATACGACCAGCAAAGCTAGAGGACTCTGAGTCAGATCTGCCGATGACAACAATGCCATTATCCTAACTGCAGTATTTTCTAATCACCAAGTGTTTGCGGTATTGCATTTATTTACTGTGCCTGGAGGAGACTGCACATGTGTCACACTGCATATGGAGGTCAGATGACCACTTATGGGAATTGGGTCTCTCCTTCCACCACGTGAGTCCTGGGTATCAGGCTTAGTGGCAAACGCCTGAAGCATCTTACCAGCCTTCTATGTTTCTTGGGTTTCGTTTTTGTTTTGTTTTGTTTTTTTTGGTTTTTCGAGACAGGGTTTCTCTGTGTAGCCTTGGCTGTCCTGGAACTCACTTTGTAGACCAGGCTGGCCTCGAACTCAGAAATCCGCCTGCCTCTGCCTCCCAAGTGCTGGGATTAAAGGCGTGCGCCACCACTGCCCGGCTGTTTCTTGGGTTTCTTTTCATTGTTTTCTTCTACCTACCCCATCTTTCTGTTTGGACATAGGGTCTCAATATACAAGTCATATGGATCTCAGGCTCAACTCCCATCTCAGCCTCCTGAGTACTGGCATTACAGGTGTGTACCACCATAACAGGCTAGATTGGCCTTTTGGTAACATAATTTTTTTGCTGCATGGCAACTAAAAAATGACCTCAAGTGAAGTTTTATTATCATGAGCACCTGCTAACCCTTCCTATTTTCAGAGCCCCCCCCCTTTTGGCCTAACTGGTAGTATTTGGGAAGAAAGTCTGAAACGGAGTAACAAGAACAGCTTTTCATGAACAGTTGTGAAGTTAAGATAACATCTTCCCCTTCCAGTACAGTGGGTTCCTACCCATCAGATTTCCTTGTAAAGAATAACTCAAAACCTAGAAGTCCTTGCTGACAGATTATGGGAAGCTAGTTATAACCTTCATTTCTTATAGACAACTGCTATTACAGCTAGCATCAGTACTTGAATATCAAGAGTAATTCTATTTTTATTTACTCTTATCTGGTCACCAGAAAAAGTATCTAAAGTATACACTGTATATATATCACTTCTTCTTGGATGTGGGGAGTCCAATTTCCAAAGTACAGGATGAAAACAAAGACTAAGAAAATCAGGTGATGTTCACCGCTTAAAAACATTTTTTATTCATTACTATAAAAATTAGTTTATATATATGGGTGTTTTGCCTACACATATATTATCTGTGTACCATGTATGTGCCTGGTATTCATAAAGGCCAGAGAGGGTGTCCGATCCCCTGGAACTGGAGTTACAGAGAGTTTGTGCGCTGCCATATGGGTGATGGGAACTGAACCCAGGTCCTCTGAAAGAGCAAACAGTGCTCTTAAGCACTGATGCACATTTCCAGTCCAAAGTCCACAACTTTTAAAACCACTGATCTCACATTTGCAAAAATTGGTGGCACAACCAAGCCTTGGATCCACTCAAAATTCTCTAGACCTTCAATTAGAACCTGATTCTGAATGTGCAATATAACTGAAAATGGTACACAGGCCATAATGATGCCTATGAAGGGAATACCTAGGGCTCCCACCATTCACATTCACTTGTCTCACAAGTTTCTTCCAACACCAGTAATTATTGTACCTATTTATTGCTCCCTATTCATTACAATTGCTACAGAATTTGCCATCTTCCAGAGGCTATAAAAATAAACCCTTGCGTAGGTTGCCAACACAGTCAGATTCTGGCCTTTATTAGGAAGTCATAATACAAAAGAAGCCCAGCAAGCTTACATAAGAATGGAAAGACCATCATGTTATCTAATGTTTGACTAGTCAAAATACAATGCAAAAATTTTAGAGTCTTTAATAAGATCACTAGAATTCTATTTCTATTGCTAAAATTACCTGAATACCCACCCACTCAAGGATAAAGTTCAAGTCATTGCTATCTTCCATAGTGATTTTTCATAATACATTACAAAATAATACCTTTAACTCCAAAGAAAACTGACCAAGAAAAAATTCACATCTCAACTATGATAACTTCATCATCATATAAAGTGTTACTTTATATTCTTTTTGTTTGTTTTCTATGCCCCCCCATTACTAACTGATCACCCATTTTGATCTGTTATTTATTGTAAGAGTTTTCCTCATGTTACTATCACATCTATTCTATTTTGGTTTTGCCATGCTGAAAACTGAACTCACAGACATGGGCATTCCAGGCAGATTCTACCACTGAGCTATATTCCAAGTCCACTACCATGTGGGTTTCAATGGTCACATAGTTCTGTATTATTGTTGTTTGTTTGTTTGTTTTCGAGACAGGGTTTCTCTGTGCAGCCCTGGCTGTCCTGGAACTCACTGTGTAGACCAGGCTGGCCTTGAACTCAGAAATCCACCTGCCTCTGCCTCCTAAGTGCTGGGATTAAAGGCGTGCGCCACCACTGCCTGGCAGTTCTGTATTATAGAATGCGAAGTGAAATATCACTAAGGCAAGTCTAATATAATTTTTAAATGCATGCATATTACATATTTATGTGTCCATTAGATCACACATTTGGCTGTAAATACTTAAGGCAGGCCGGGCGGTGGTGGCGCACGCCTTTAATCCCAGCACTTGGGAGGCAGAGGCAGGCGGATTTCTGAGTTCAAGGCCAGCCTGGTCTACAAAGTGAGTTCCAGGACAGCCAGGGCTACACAGAGAAACCCTGCCTCGAAAAACCAAAAAAAAAAAAAAAAATACTTAAGGCAAAACCACAGAACTGTAACAGGTCTTAAAGTTCTGTATGTAGTTTATAATGCACCAAGTTTTTGGGAAGCAAGATGGTCTTCAACTCACCTACCTACATTTTAATAATATGTCTAGCATATTATTAAAAAATGGCTTATAATGGGCAACATATTTTCCTTCATAGATATCATAGTCTTGGTCACAAGACAGTTACATCTATGTGCATGGCTACAAGAGAAACATAGATCATTATATACAATGGCACATGAAATTTAATAAGTATTCAGTAATAGGTGGTTATAAGTTCTTTACAACTATATTAAACAGCTTACTAAGTTTAAATTAAAATGCTGAGATTAGAAACTTAAAAGCCAGACGTAGTGGCACATGCCTTTTTAAAGTTATTATTTTACGTATATGAGTGTTTTGCCTGTGTGTTATGTTTGTGTACCACATCCATATCTGGTACCCAAGGAGGTGGTGAACCTCCATGTGGGTGCTGGGAATAAAACGCTGATCCTTTATAACAACAACAGCACGTGCTCTTAACCACTGAGCCAACTCTCAAGTTAATCCCAGAGTCAGGCAGAGGCAGAGGCAGAGAGGCAGAGGCAGAGGCAGATGCAGAGAGGCAGAGGCAGAGGCAGAGGCAGAGAGGCAGAGAGGCAGAGGCAGAGAGGCAGAACTCTGGAAGCTGGAGGCCTGGTTCAGGACAGTCAGGGCTACACAGTGACACTTGGTTTCAAAAAAATAAAAACAAACAAAGAAAAATAAAAATAAAGAGAGAGAGAGACAGTAGAAAGAAAAAGAAACTTAAACAAAAGTTAGAGCTTCAAAATACAAAATGATTCATTTAAAACCACCTACAAGATGCATAATGGTCCAAGGGAATAATATACATACAGATTGGAGGTGAATATTTCAAAAGTCTCTCACTTCTTTAGCCTATGTGCAAAATTATGTTTCACAACATACATATATACATACACACATACATGTGCACATGCAAAAAAAAAATCTGACTTCCAAACTCTTAAGAATTATATTGAGGAAAAGGAGTCAAAGTAGCTGGGTTGGTTTTATGTTATTTCTTTATTAATGTGCTAATAAAGATAAATAAGCCAGGGTTTATAGGCCAGAACTCTGCTTCTAAATCTAATGGCTCAATACTGGAAAACTGAATATTCCAGGTAATCTAGACACTGCATTCTTAAATGGCGGTGTATAGGTCTTGGTGGTATAGTTTTTGGCTGCCATGCTTGAGATTCTAGCTTCTACACTCAAGTCCTGCAAAACAAATACAATAGTAAACACGCTAGCTACAATCTGTAAGTAAAAACTGTACAGACACCCTAGGCATTCATATGCATAAAATTATTTAAGTGTCATATATGTAGCTGATCAAAAGACTAAGTTTTCATTAGCCACAAGACTAATGTTTTGAATCTGTTTTAGAAATTTCTCAGGAAATCCTTCCTGTCCCAGACTCAGCTGCTTACATTTATAAAACAGAAAAAAGTGAAGGGAAAGTTTTCTGAGCTTCTTCGTTGCTAGGACAATGAGGAAAGATTATTTCAAAGTAGACGGGAGGCCTGGGGCCATAGCTCAATTGATAGAGTGCTTGTCAAGGATAGTCTGGGCTACATGAGGAGACCCTTCTTTTAAAAAGGAAATTAAAGCCGGGCACTGGTGGCGCACGCCTTTAATCCCAGCACTTGGGAGGCAGAGGCAGGCGGATTTCTGAGTTCGAGGCCAGCCTGGTCTACAGAGTGAGTTCCAGGACAGCCAGGGCTACACAGAGAAGCCCTGTCTCAAAACAAACAAAAACCAAAAACAAACAAAAAAAAAGGAAATTAAAAACTATCACTTTGGGCTAGAAAGATGGCTTAGAGGTTAAGATCACTGGCTGCTCTTCTAGAGGTCCTGAGTTCAATTCCCAGCAACCACATGGTGCCTCACAATCATCTATAATGAGATCTGGTGCCCTCTTCTGGCCTTTAGGTATACAAGTAGGCAGAACACTGTATACATAATAAGTAAATCTTTTTTTTAAAGATTTATTTATTTATTTTATGTATATGAGTACACTGTAGCTGTCTTCAGACTCACCAGAAGAGGGCATCGGATCCCATTATAGAGGGTTGTGAGCCACCATGTGGTTGCTGGGAATTGAACTCAGGACCTCTGGAAGAGCAGTCAGTGCTCTTAACCGCTGAGCCATTTTGCCAGCCCAATAAATAAATCTTAGAAAAAAAAAACCTATCACTTTATCTTACTGCTTCTCAAATTAGCCATATCAGTATCTGGTAACCTAACAGAAATAAAAGTTTTGAGGCCCTTTCTCACATCCTCTGATTTGAAAGACTTAGAACAGAGGCCCAGGAACCTGTCGCTTAGTAAACCTAACAGGTGATTACTATTGTTATTATATTTTAGACAGGTTGTCCTTATATAGCTCAGGAAAGCTCTAAACTCACCACATACCTTATGCAGTCTCAAGTCCTGAGTGCTAGGATGAAAGTCTTGTGCCACCATATGCAGTATCCAAAGCAGGTGATTTGATGCATGTGTATGTGCAAAAACCACAATTATAGAGTCAAGAAGATATTCAAGGCTGGGGAGGTGGTTCAGTGCTTGCTACAGAAGAGGACCTAAGTTTTAATCCCCGACACACATGTAAGACCAGAGCATGATGACACACTACACAGTCTGTAACCCAATTGCTGGTAGAGAGGATACAGGCAGATCCCAGAGGCCAGACAGTCTAACCTAACTGGTAAGCTTTAGATTCTGTGAAGTAGTCTCAAACAATAGGTAGAGAGTGATAGATGTGACACACAATACAGATCTCTGGCCTCTGGCCTTATAGTCAAGGAACTCACTCACATAAACATTATTACACACACACACACACACACACACACACACACAGAGGGAGGGGGGAGGAGGGAGGGAGGGAGGGAGAGAGGGAGGGAGAGAGAGAGAGAGAGAGGAGAGATGCATGCATGCACATATGCACACACACCCACATGCACAAATTCAAATTTGTTCCATGGAAATGGTCAGTATCACCAAAAGGAACAAAACATTCTCTGAATCTCAATTTCAGATTATTTCTTATCTTAGTTTCTACTCAAATGGAATCTCTTGAACAACAAGTTAACAAGAGTTTACAAAGGGCTGTATAACCATGTTTCTGCAATTTACTTAAGAACAGCCTGTCACACAAAACAAGAACTCTGCTAACTTTGAGAATGTAGATTTTATGCACCCAAAGAGTGAGCTAACAAAGGATATCTAATGTGAAAACCACACAGGGTTGCAAACTACTAAAGTTCTCTTGGGATCTTCCCATTCTCCTATGTCTAATGATCAAATATAATACAAAACATTGCTTTTCAGTTCATCTATTTCATAATCTGATAGTAATTGTTGTAGTGATATAGGTATACTGCAACGCAATGACTATTCTAAACAAAGGATTTGCCAATACACATCCTGGGAGCTTGAGCTTTAAGGCAAAGTACCATTGGCTTGATTTGTGTTCATACCCTGGTTATGCAAGAAGCTGCTGTTCTCGGGATGTAAGCTTGGCATTTAGAGATCTGACTTATGTCAGCTACTTGCTTTTGTTTCTGGTCCATCTTTTCAAAACATGGCAGCTGTATCTCAGTGGAAAGAGAATCAGACTGGAAACAACTGTGAGACCTTGCACAGTAACTTAACTTCTTGGCCTCCATTGATTTCGCTGTAAAAAGGAGATGCCTCCTAACCCCTAGGATGGTTGATAAAAGATAGAAAGTGTTGAAAATATGCTATATATTACAAAGGTATACACACATGTATCACTCCCCAGACATTTACTGAGCAGCTATTATGCTAAAGTAGAATACTGCACAAGATTTGTTCTAGGCCCTGAAGACAAAGGTGTGAAAAATCCACTCCAGTTTCCATTCTAGCAGGAAGGTAAGTTTAGTTATGAACACAAAGGATGATTATTTTCCCCTATTAAAGATGTTTTAAGATTTTGATACTCTGTAGATTTTTGTGGTATTAAGACCAAGGATTGTATCATCAAGGTACCTTTTTACTGCAAGAATAACATTGTTATGTAAATTAGATTTATCTGAGGACTAATTGCTGAGACTTTCCCAGTAGCAACCAGCTCCTCCAGGCAAATAACCACTATCTCTAAAAGTAGAAATTATGTTAACTTAGAGAAGATAGAAAAATATAAAATTCTGTAATAGGGCAAAGCGAAGTTTCACATGGGCTGCCATGTTCAACAATTAAGAGAAGAGTACACAATTTCTTCTGCATTGTTTACAGTCATTCCTAGAACTGATCTGGCTGAACTAAATCGGATCATTTTCCAGAATTTCTCATTCTTCCTAATAAAAAACAGACTGACTGTTAGGCAGGAATATAAAGAAGAATCTCTCCAGTCTACTGAAGTAATTAGTCTAGGATAAGGCCAAATTTGAGGTTCTGAAGGACAGAGGACCCAAACATCCCGTTTCAAAAAAATAAAAAACTGCGTTGGAACCATACTGCAGTCTCCATAGAACGCAAAGTGCTTTCCAAGAGGCCTGTTTAGAAGCCACCAGGTTCTAGGAAAGGAGGAAACACAGAGAGAGAAACATACCGCCCTAAAACCTCACACAGAGGCCAAATGTTAATCCCTCCTATCTCATTTAAGGTGAAAAGACGGCAATCCATCTTTCCAGCAGATAGATCCATTTCTTTGTTTGAGTACATTATGCGCAAATCTACAAGCAAGCCTGACTCTGCAGCTCAAAGACCCGACACATACCGCCTCCCCAGGAGAAGACGATAAGACCTGGCTGGGGGGTTGCAAGGGGGAGGGGGTTGCTTTATTTCATGGAGGTAGAAGAAGAGAGTGGTCTGGAGACTAGGATTAGAACTGCGGAGTTCCTTGTCTTCCCCTCGGAAGCCCCATCAAATAGCCTCTGCTGATGCCGCATCCTTGGAAGCCCCTATACGGGTCTGGGGTTCTGCTATTTATCACCAACCGCAACGACTACCTCCCAATAACCCTCTTCCAGGATCGACTTTCTCCCAATAACCCTCTTCCAGGATCGACTTTATCTCTATCTCTGGTCCTGGAGGGGCATCTCTGTGCCCTCATGGGCTGTCATGTCATTGCCTGCAACCGCGATCGCCCACCCCACCCCGCAACCACTAGTGAAGGAAGAAGCTTCTCCGTGTCCTCTAGTAAATCTTCAAATCTCCAAACCACCATCCGCATCCTGCCCCAGTACTCGTCTGGACCACCTTTACGGTCTCTCTCCTTCCCTCGGTCTGTCCATAACCCAAACTCCATCATCCGTCATCCGCTCCTCACCTTCATCCCTAAGCCGACCCCCCCCCCACCCATCTCCCACCCGGTCCCTAATTCAACCTCCCAACACCATCCTCACCTGCAGCCCAGGAAAACGTGGTTGGTCCAGGCGGCGGAGAGCGCGAGGAGCTGGTCCAGGGCAGCCCCGGGATAGCTGTGCAGGTGCCGGCAGATGAAGCTCCGCCGCAGAGCCCACTGCCAGTCACTTTCGTGGCTATAGCGCCACTGCTCCAGCACTGGCTCAGGCGGGGGCGGCGGGAGGGGGGGCAGCGGTGGCGGCGGGAGGGGGGGCAGCGGCGGCGGCGACAGGAAGTCGCCCCCCAGCAATAGACGTCCTCCAGCCATCTTCTCTGCTTTCGAGTGGGGACGGTCCCCAGGGACCGTGCCTACAAACTGGCCGCGAGCAAGCGAGGTGGCTGGGGCCGGGGGAGACCTGCGTGTGAGGGACGCTCGAGGCTGAGACTCGGGGGACCGGAGTGTGTGCCTTTGGGGGGGGTGGATGCTACGCTTACAGAGAAACAGGGGTGGTGGTGGGGTCAATGGTCGCTGTCGCCACGCCGGCCACACCGCTCCAACTACTGTGGGGACCTGAGGGCTTCCTTATATATGGGGCACACTAGGCAGCGGAGTCGGGCCCTGCTACACAGCACCTCTGCAGACCCTCAGACCCACACACTGAGAGAGTAGCGGGAAGAAAAAAGAAGAAGAAGCACCAGCACGCTGGGGTGCCCCGGCTCAGGTCTCTCACCCTACCTCCCCTCGTGCCACCCTGAGGTTGTGAGGCCACAGCGCATGAGCTGCAACCGGTCTCCAACTTCAAAGTCCCGCGCGAAATCTCGCGCGATGGGCATTTTTCCCTTCCTCTGACGTCACTCTCCATTGACGCACTCTGGTGACTGGCAGAGGGCGGAGACTCCCTGCTTGGGGACTCTTGGCGGGGGGGGGGGGGGGGGTGTCAGAATTTGATGATTCCCTTAAGTCCCTGGAAGGTGCCCTCAGGTGACTAGTTGGCTGGGGTGCCTGGCATTATGTTCTAGCTGTGTCCTTTGAAAGGGATTTGGGTTTCAGGGGGACTTGGCATGTTTTTCATCTTTTTCTGTTAGCTCCCTGAAATGCCTCTTCAGAGAATAGCTAGAAAAAAGCCAGTGCGTCTTTTCATCATCAGCTTTGGAGCTGCTTGTGAGAATGTGGTTGAAAAGGAGACATTTGCAAAGAAAATAACAGCATCACTTCTCTAGCTGACCCTTTTACATTTTTCTGTTCATGGTTACAGACAATTCTGTGTTGCGTCAACACACACACACACACACACACACACACACACACACACACACAGCCCCCGGTTTTGTTTTTCAACTGTAGCCCAGGCTACCTTCCAACTTACTGTGCAACCTTGAACTTCTGAACTTCTGCCTGAACCTTCCAAGGGTTGAGATTACAAAGTGTATCATCATGTCTTTATATTTCAGTTTACTAAAGAACCAAACGACTAGTTAAAAGCTGCTGGGCAAGCCGGGCGGTGGTGGCGCTCGCCTTTAATCCCAGCACTTGGGAGGCAGAGGCAGGAGGATTTCTGAGTTCGAGGCCAGCCTGGTCTACAAAGTGAGTTCCAGGACAGCCAAGGCTACACAGAGAAACCCTGTCTCGAAAAACAAAACAAAACAAAAAAAAAGCTGCTGGGCCCCATAATGACCAAATCCATTATATAGATTGCTGCAATCGTGGAAATGAAAATGAAACTTAGACTACTGGATAAGGTGTCTTTTGACCCATTACCCTCAACTTTAACGAAAAAGGGAGGCTAGCTTCGAACTTACATTTCCCTAGTCTCTTGGATACTTGGAATACAGATACTGATCTGTGCTCAACTTTCAGATTGACATGAACAACAAATTTAGCTTCTAATCTGTGTTTACATGTGTGTGTGGGAGTGACTAGGACAGATGCTAGGAAAATAGGGAGGGATGCCTGAGAGGGAGAGCATTACTTTCACTAAAAAGAATTGCCCTACAATTAAATCTCAATAACAGCATCTATGCTTTATTAAAAATACCAAAACTCATTATTGAATGAATTCACACTTAATTCTTATGAAAAACCGTAAATTCTTAATTATGCTTTGTTAAGAACTGCTGTTCAAATTGCCTTCTAGGTATATCTCCACTTCTAGCTAATGTTGTAGAGTATATTGTATTCTGCTTTTGCACATTTCTACACATGTAACTATTTCCACTCAATGGTGATATTTCAATTTGGGTCTTGATATCTTTCATAAGTTAGCATTGTGTCTTTTAAATCTTCTAATAAAAAAGTTGAGAAAGAAAAATGTTAAAACAACGGACTCCCTTTTCCTTGATAAAATACCCACTCTATGAAAACAGGGAGTTCCTCTTTAGCTCTTAATGCCTGCACTGGCTTCCATGGGCATGCCATAGGTTAGTCAGATGAATGGATGTCTCTTTGCACCATTCTAGTTTCTTAGAGCCTACATCATAAGGTGATTGTGTTTTAATAATTTGATTCATTTCAGGCTTCTATGGCTATGTACCCTTCAAAATTCAGTTGCTGAAATTTAACGGCCACTGTGATGGCAGTAAGAGGTAGGGTCTTAGTGCTGAAGAGATGGGTCAGTGGTTAAGAATACTTGTTCCTCTTACAGACGACCCGAGTTGTGTTCCGAAAACCCACATGGTGGTTCAAAACCATTTGTATCACCAGTTCTAGAGGAATCTGATGCCACCTTCTGATTTCTGTGGATACTAGGCATAGATGTGTTATACATACATACATGGAGGCAAAACACTAATGCACATAAAATAAATCTTAAAAAGGGGGAGTCTTAATCTAGGTGTAGGGGCACAAATGTAATCTCTGCATTTGGGAGCTAGTTGCTGCTACAAAGTAACTGTAAAGCCAGCTTGGGCTAAGTGAGACCCCGTCTTAAAAAAATGAAAACACACACACACACACACACACACACACACACACACACACACACCAAGAACAAAAAAGGACATAGGATCTTTAAGAGTTAATTAGGCTGTGAAGGCTACTCTCTCCTGACAAGAGAGTAAGAACTTTATAAAAGCATATTTCATACAGCATTTCCCCCATATGAGGATACAATGTTGCTCTCTTCTGATAGATACAGCAACTATCTTGGGAGCAGAGAACATTCCTCCCCAGAAAACCACTTCTACTAATGTCTTTGTGTTTTTTTTTTTTTTTTTTTTTTTTTTTTGAGACAGGGTTTCTCTCTGTAGCCTGGGCTGTCCTGGAACTCACTCTGTAGACGAGCCTGGCCTCAAACTCAGAAATCCTCCTGCCTCTGCCTCCCAAGGGCTGGGATTAAAGGCGTGTGCCACCACTGCCCGGCTCGCTACTAATGTCTTGATCTTGGACTTCCCAGCCTCTAGAACTCTAAGAAATAGATTTAGGTTCTTGAGCTATTCAGCCTCATTTATAGCAGCACAAAAGAACTAAGACATGTACTATGCTAACAACCCTCATCAAAGTCAATATTGAAGTTATAAGACATCTTTCTTTAACTCAGAAAAAGGAAAACTCCTTCCTCTTCGTTCAGAACAAATCTTGATCAGATTTGCATTTAAGTTTAAGACTCCCATATTAGCATTAATTCAGAAAGTACTAATTCTGAAACTACATTATTCCTGTGGACCAGTTACAGTTGTGTGTAACACCCATATTTACCATTTTTCCTCTTGGTGTAAACTTCAGATATGCTTGGTTTTGAGAGATAATTATATTCCACACAACCATTCTTACTTAAGGAATTATAATTATACTGGGCAGCTTCCTATAGAGTCCTGAATAACTGATGTGTGATCCATTTCCCAAGTTGGCTTATATAGAAAGTTCATACAAAACTCACTTTGTAGCCGGGCGGTGGTGGCGCACGCCTTTAATCCCAGCACTTGGGAGGCAGAGGCAGGCGGATTTCTGAGTTCGAGGCCAGCCTGGTCTACAAAGTGAGTTCCAGGACAGCCAGGACTACACAGAGAAACCCTGTCTCGAAAAACAAAAAAAAAAAAAAAAAAACAAAAAAAGGCTATTTAAAAAAAAAAAAACTCACTTTGTGTAGAACATTGTGGCCTTAGCTAGGATATTTAAGTCGGTGTGTGTCTCACAAATTTATCACTGAATTTCTGGATAAGCTTGAGTAAACATCTATCTTTCTTATGTATTATTTTCAAAATATAAAATTGTTATAGGATCTTAGCACCGGTGATGATTAATTTTGCTTGTCAAACTAAATCATACAAGTAACATTATACGGACTGACAGATTGTGTTTGCATTTTTAGGAGAGAGAGAGAGAGAGAGAGAGAGAGAGAGCCAGAGTCCATGAATTTGAGAGAGCAAGGGGTTTATAGTAGAGTATTCAAGGGAAAGGAGGAAATGATGATTATGTTTTCATTTAAAAAAATAGTGAAAAAACATTGTGTAGGGCATTAAAGAAACACAACTTTTTGTGTATCTGTAGAGATGTTTCCAGAGAGCAGTAGCTGAGGGGAAGATGGGGGTCAAAACAAGCAAGTAAACAAATTCTTACGATTTGCCTTTTGAATTACAAAATGGAAAGCCATTAAAGTGATCTAAGAGGCCATCTAGTGGGCTGTGGATGTAGCTCAGTGGTGGAGTGCAGGCTTAGCTCGCCTGAGGTCTGGGTTCAGTCCCCTGTATTCCCGGATATTCAAGAAAAAGAAGTCATTTGTCCTGGAACAATCATAATGCTGTTATGTTTATGATTCCCATGATAGATTATAAACCGTATCATCTCTAGATAAGAAAACAGAAGAAAAATTTGCATGATCTGTGACCTCTCCCCAGGAGTCCGTTTAATAAATCCTACAGCCAACCTGTTTTTTTTCTTTTTTTTAAATTGAATATATTCTTCATTTACATTTCAAATGTTATACCCTTTCCCGGTTTCCTCCCCTCCCAGAAAACCCCCAACCCATCCTCCCTCTCCCTACCTCCACGAAGATGCCCCTCCTCCCAACCCACTCCCACCTCCCCCTCCCCCTCGATTTCCCTTTGTTGGGGCATCTATTGAGACTTCACTGGACCAAGGACCACTCCTCCCACTGATGCCCGACAAGGCATTCCTCTGCTACACTTTTGTCTGGAACCATATGTAACCCTTGGTGGATGGTTTAGTCCCTGGGAACCCTGGAAGCCCTGGGGGATGTGGTTGGCCCACATGATTGTTCTTCCCATGGGGCTTCGAACTCCTTCAGCTCCTCCAGTCCTCCCTCCAACTCTACCATTGGGGACCCCGCGCTCAGTCCAACGGTTCTGCCAACCTGTTTTAACCCATTCCCTTTTCGCAAGGTACAGAATCAATCAGGGAGCGGCTGAGACACATAAACAGAAACAGATTATCTGAATAAAGACTGAAGTCCTGTGGAGGAAAGAGATCATAAACGCAGCCCAATGCAGTCCTTAAGTACATCCCAAACCTGCTACCATACATCTTCCCACCCTTCATTATTCTCCAACACAGCCTTCTACTGCTCTTCTCACACACACACACACACACACACACACACACACACACAAAACCCATTTGACTGCACCAGGCTTCGTTTCCTGACCTTCCTTGTAAAGGAGTCAGTAATGATAGGAGGGAACCTCAGAACCAAGGACCCAATTAAGCACTATTCCCATTAGCATATCCGATATTAGATCATCCAAAATTCCTGTATGTGTGTGTTGCATGCTTATTTTGATCATACCCACAACTCCTTATTACTGTGACTCTCTTGTGCCCCTCCCCCTACAATTAACAACCTTTCCTCTTCAAAACTAACCTCCTTTCAACTTTCATAGATTTTTTTTTTTTTTTTTTTTTTGGTAATGCAATGAGTAACATTCGGGTAGTTTACAGTAGCATGGGTCAATGTTTGTTTACAGGAGCATGGGCATCTTGCCATCAGCTACATCACTGAAGAAAGTGCCTCCTCTGGCAATCAGCCATTATCTTCATATAAATCCTTAAAGGGGCTTTTGTTTTGTTTTTTTTCTTGAGACAGAGTCTCACTCTGTAGCCTAGGGTGGCTTTAAACCTGAAGCAATCCTGCTGAATCAGTCTCACACAAAATTCTTTTTCTTAAAACGTTTTTTTTTAAAGATTTATTTATTATTATATGTGAGTACACTGCAGCTGTCTTCAGACACACCAGAAGAGGGCGTCAGATCTCATTACAGATGGTTGTGAGCTACCATGTGGTTGCTGGGCTTTAAACTCACTCAGGACTTTCAGAAGAGCAGTTGGTGCTCTTAACCGCTGAGCCATCTCTCCAGCCCCCCAATTTTTTTTTTTTAAAAAATGTAACTATTAGATTTTAGATTTCCATGAGTATACAGTGTGCATTGAACATCCCCCTTCCTTGCCTTTGTCCTCCCTCCCCTCCCATTAGTCTGCTTCTTTCTCCTAGATAATTTCGCCTTTCATCCCACAGGTTTCCTGACCAGTGTTCCCTACCACAAAGTCACTTGAGGAATGTTTACTAATGGATTCAAAGCAATAATCTGGAACCTACAATTAGGTTCAAGCTGGGTAACCTGAGCACCAAAGTAATTAGGAACAGTAATCAACTAAAAAACATTGGAGTGTGTGTGTGTGTGTGTGTGTTTGTGTGTGTGTGTTAATACTCCAAAGAGCAACATGAGAAGGGAAGGGAAAAATTCTCAAGGGAGGGGCAAAGGAAGGAAGAAAAAGAACGGAAATGGAGTAAGTATGACTTGAAAGGCGAAGGAAGAGGACTTGGTGAGGAAAGCAACCAACAGGAGAAAAATGTGTGTGTGTGTGTGTGTGTGTGTGTGTGTGTGTGTGTGTGTGAAGGATGGTTGCAGGTGTGTGTGTGTGTGTGTGTGTGTGTGTGTGTGTGTGAAGGATGGTTGTGGGTGGGAGACAAATAAGAACAAAGTGTAATGACTTGGGTTCATGAAAATGCCATAATGAAGCCCATCACTCTGTGTGCTAAGTTTGAAAGTTAATAAAATAATCAAATCCCAAACTAACTCCATCTGACAAGTACCTTCATTCTATAAAGCCATAAATCCACAGTGATGCTAGGTAGGTAGGTGAGGTGGAAGAAAAGCCTTGTGCTTCTTGTGCAGTGAGTGGAGAGCTGAAAGTGAAAATCGGTTTGTAGATTCATTCAGGCAAAGGCTGTTAACAGACGATAAATCTAGGAGGGTTTTGACAAGGAGCAAGGTATATTTGGGGACTTACAGTTTCTCCACATAGGGTTTTAGTAGCAAGGTTGCTGGTGGAAGAGGGGGTGAACAAGCTTAGCAATTATGTAGTGGAGGTAAAACGAAATGAATCGCTGAGTTAGTGCATGTATGGGTGCATGCGTGCCAGGGTGCATTTGTGAGAGTCAGAAGACCACTCAGCAGTGGCTTTGCTCCTGCTACCTTGTAAGATCTGAGAATCGAACTCAGGTTGTTAGGACTACGTAAAAGCACCTCTGATGGATGAGCTCTCTTGACAGTCCGCATCCTAGATCTTAAAACAAAAACAAAAAACAGGAACAACAACAACAAAAAGTATTGGGGGTGGAAAGATGGCACAAAGGTTAAGTAATGCATACCATTCTCCAAGAAGACCAGAGTTCAATTCCCAGCACTTAAACCTACTCTAACTCCAGTTCCAAGGGCTCGAACACCCTCTTTTGAACTCCATGGGCACACACACGCGCGCGCGCGCACACACACACACACACACACAGAGAGAGAGAGAGAGAGAGAGAGAGAGAGAGAGAGAGAGAATTTTAAAATAAAATACTAGAAAAAATATCAGTGTCATAAAAGGGAAAGAAATTCTCTATTCCAAATTAAATTAAAGATTTAAAAGACAAGGCAAAATATGACTTTAGCCTAAATCCTGCATTTTAGGGAAATTATGTAAAGAAAATTATTCAGTAGATTAAAATGGTGTAATAATGAGATGAGTCAGTTGCCAAAGTTTGCAATTGTGGTTATAGAAGAGAATGTCCTTATTACCCATAATGTAAGTTGGCATGGAACATTACACAAAGGCCGAGGCTGGCCTTGAACTCCTGTTCCTTTTGTCTCCATCTCCTCAGTGTTGTATTACAGGAATTTGCCACCACATCCGGTTCTATTTTGTGCAGAGGATTGAACCCAGGGCTGTAAGTGTCAGACAAGAGTTCTACCAACTAAACTACCTCCCTACCCCATTAGGGCAAGGACGTTCTAAAGCCCATGCCAAACAAGGCAAGTAGTAGTGCAAAATGGAGATGGTTCTCAATGGGAGGTATCCAAATCCACCCCATTTAGTGAATGGACAGGGTTTTAAGAAAGATTTACTTTAGAATAAACATATTCAGGATCCATTTTACACACACACACTTCTTTAGACACACTCTTTTAAAAAATTTTTACTTTAAATCATGTGTATGTGTATCTGTCTGTGTGTGGGTATACGCTTGTGAATTCTGCAGCTTCAGAGGCCAGAAGAGGGAGAGAGAATCCACGGAGCTGGAGTTGCTGGGGCACTTGTGGACCCCTGCCCCAGCTTTTGTGCTAGAAACCTTATCCTCAGCAAGAACAGCACGTGCGCTTAACCTCTCTTAATCATCTCTCCAGTTCTATCCACGGATTTTTTTTTAAAGTATTTATTTATCGAGTTTGCGCCCACATGATGCACAAGACTTAAACTCAGAGGACATCTTGCGTGAGTCAGTTCTCTACTTCTACCACGTGAGTTCCAGAGATCAAACCCAGGTCATTAGGCTTGGCGGCAGGTGCTTTTTCCTGCTGAGCCATCTTGCCGGCCCTTATGCCCTGATACTTTTTGTTTGTTGTTTTCAATTAGTTCTGTGAAGGATTCCCCGGTAGTTTTCTTTTCTCAAGGAGCCCAACACCCAGCCTGCCAGGCTTACTGAGACAGGATCTGGATATGTAACCCAGGTTGGTATTGGACTTACCTGTGTGGTCAGACAAGACATCCTCTTCCAGATGCTTTCTGAATGGTGAGATTATAGGAATTTGACACCATCCCTGGTTTTGGATTTTATTGCTTTCACCACTGGAAACGGAACCCCAGTGCTTCGAACTCAGTATTTGGTTTTCTTCTTTTCTTTTTTTTTGGGGGGGGGGGGGAATCTGGAGGTGAAGTGCATGTAGGGGTGAACTGCCAGGGTATGTGTGGGGAGATCAGAGAACTTGCAAGGAATCAGTTCTCTCCTTCCCCGATGTGGGTCCTGGGATTGAACTCAAATAGTTGGGCTTGGCGCCTTGCTGTATTACCAGGCTGCATGTGGTTTTCTTAACACAACTTTCCCGCTATTCCAACAGGTCAAGGATCCTGTATTTTCCCACACCTTCACAGTATCAGTGTTCAGCGACGTCATAAGCAAATTTAGTCTTACTCTGCTGCCCCCTAGTGTGTGAGCTGCATAGAGGCCGGTCAATTTTATTTGCTCTGATATCCAAGCAGAGGCTTCCAGGTTTTCCAGAGAAGACTCATTGGTCCTTTCTTCATCATTTGGTCATTAGGCAAATGAAGTTGAGGGAAGCAAGCCCCAGTTCACTCACAACCAGATTTCTGAAAACTGTTCACTCTCCCCTTTGCCTACTGTAAATGCCCGGGAGGATAGGAGGCAACCCTGAGAGACCCAAGGCTTACTATCTACAGAATGCCTTTCAACTCATGGAATTGGGAAAATGTTCACACCTCAGTAGTAAATAAGAGAAGTAGCACAGAGCTGTTTTTGTTCTTGTTCTGTGGAATGCCATTTTCTGTCTTCACCCTCCCCCTCCTGTCGAACAACCAGCGCTAATTAAAGGGAAAGCCTACGACGGCCTGCTAATACCACCCTGTCCCACAGGAATTTCAGGGAAAGGAGAAAGAAAGGCAGGGGGAGGGGGCATGACAGTCCACCGAGGAAGACTTGGTGGGCTCCTGTCATCTCTCCGAGCCTCCCAATTTATCCACTTGGGAGGTGGCCACCCCTTCCTAAAGCAAATTGTAGCGACCCAGGCCACCAACTGATGGGAGCAGATCATGGAGCTACTGAGCATTTCTTTGAATTTTATTGAAAATTGACATGGACATTAGAAAGATGATGAGCTAAACACTGCTGGTTCCAGGATGCATGTTCTGGAGAACGAAAGCCCCAGAGGGGCAGTGACTGATCCCACAATTTGAGCAAAAAGAACCACAGAGAAGAAAGGAAAAACAACCAGAGGTTCTGGAAACCATGCAAAGAGACGAGACAGCAGAACGGTGGTGTTTGAGCACGTTCACATGGTATTCAGAGAGTGGGTGCAGCCAACGATTCCAAGGCAGATTTACTGCCATCAAAGCTCTCCTTCAAGATAACAAGTTGAGCAGAAACCTCTTGTGAAACCTGCATAGCCCCTTGGAAGTTTGTGCGGAGAAACTTGGTTCTCAACTAAGCCTAAAACCCCCCCCCCCCCCCGTCTTTCTCCAGCTGAATGGTAATTGTTCCATTTCTCCCCACCTTGCTGGGGTCTGCAGAAAGTCTGTGAACGCTGAAGATGCAAATGTCACTCAACTTTCTCTTCCACATTCAGAATCAGCTTAATAGTGTCTGAAGGCAGTCAACCCATTGAATCAGAGAATGGTTTCGGTTGTATTAGTAAAAATAACATAACACTCAAAACCTCGTGAACAGCACTTCCACACCACAGCTGAGGTCTGCCACAGTCACTTAACACCTGGGTGAGTGGTCCTGTTGTTGTCTCTCTGCGGTTACATTTGGTCCATTTCCAGCTCTGATGATTCTTTTCCTGCCTTGTGAGTTTAGGACAAGACAATTCCATGTGAAACACCATGTAAGTCAGAGGAGAGCTTCTTGCCTGGACACAGGGACACATGTACACTTGTTGAGTGTGGTGTATGTGTGCGCAGTTGTAGGGGAAGGGGACTGGTTGGTTTCTTGCTTGAGACAGTATGGAGCCCTAACTAACTCTTCTACAATGGCAGTCTTCTCCTTTAGACTTAGTACAGCTGCTGAAGACAAGGTTAAAAAAAGCTGGAGAGGGAGAGAGAAAGAGAAAACATGAAATTAGCTAAAGAGAAAGGACATTCAAAGTGACATGCAAGGGGAGTGGACAGTGGAAGGTAGCACAGATTAACTGCTGAGAAGACAGGAGCAGGTCACGATGGGCCATCACCATTGGGAAGTCTGTAGAGAAGGTTTGAAGAACACCGCACACCAGTTTAATTGTATCTTCTTTTAATTTAAAAATAAGCACATATTAACAGCCAAATGTGAATGCCAAATGATAAAAAAATATCCAAACCAGGTGGAGAAAGCAGACTTCTTGGTTTAAGAGAAATGGAAGGGGCGTGTGTGTGTGTGTGTGTGTGTGTGTGTGTGTGTGTGTGTTTCAGAAAGCCATTCCATTCCAGTCTGGAAAAGCACAGTCCATTTATAATGAGAAGTAAACAGGGAACTTAGAGGATTTTGTTTTGTTTTGTTTTGTTTTTTTAAAAAAACAGTAACAATTGTACTAATTAAACACTTTCAAACGAAGACAATTTTTTTCCATTTACAGTGAGAAGAACTTCTCAATGAAATTTAGCATCATCTTTGAATAGG
Source organism: Tokudaia tokunoshimensis (assembly GCA_036184795.1). Taxonomy (NCBI): domain Eukaryota; kingdom Metazoa; phylum Chordata; class Mammalia; order Rodentia; family Muridae; genus Tokudaia; species Tokudaia tokunoshimensis. The sequence continues at coordinate 105,748,843 of BTHU01000023.1, forward strand.
TTCGCTTGCTTTTTATATCCACCTGAGTTCCCTGATTACACAGTGCACCAGTGAAATGTACACTAACCTGGTCCTAGTCCAGACTTACAGGATCTGATCGTCTGTAAGACTTACGGACTTACAGCTAACTGATCATCCAGCATCATGGCAGCTGGCCTGGCGTCTTCTCTTCACCTGTGCCTACCACCCGCCACTCCCACCCCCCAATCCTATTTTTCTCTGTGAGAACCCTCAAGGGTCATCTAACACTGGTTTCTCTGAACATCTTCAGGAAGATACATAAATACTTGGATCCCTTGGTGAAAAGGATTGGGAACCCAGAGACAGGAAATTGGAAATTTTGCTTGGACTTTGCCAGGAATAGCGGTGGGACCTTGGATGAGTCCCTTCATTTCTCTAAGTGTCAGTATCCTCCTACAGCACGGGATAGGGTATATCAGCCATGCTGATCAAAAAGCTCCTCACTTTATATACAATTTCTGCTTGCTTTGGGAAGGTTGTGTAGCTCAAATATTGAGAAGTATTTTGAAGTGCTCCAGCCTCAAGCAGGGAGTTTATATACAGATGCAAATGAAAGGCCTCATTTAAAAATACAAGTTCTTCTTAAGGAAGCTGACACTTTCTGGCCAGCAGACAGTCTGGGAAGGTGAATTAAAACCCCTAAGGCGGCTAGCTGGGTGTGCTGGTATTTCCTTTAACCCCAGCGCTCAGGAAATACAGGCAGATAAATCTCTGTGAATTTCAGGCCAGCCTGGTCTACATTGTGATTTCAAGGCCAGCCAGGGCTACATAGTAAGAACCTGTTTTAAAAACAAACAAACAGAACTCCATGGCTACAAATAAGGGGCCTTTCTCAAGGAGACCCAGACAGCATTAACTCAGTAGCCTGACTCTCCTGACTACTGATTGTATCTGAGATACTTGGAGATTCTGCTTTAGGGCTTGGTTTGTTTTGTTTTGCCTCTAAGCATAGGGTTTCCTGTAATTCTCCACTCCAGTTGGTTTTCCCTGAAGGACTTGCTCACTTTGTCACCTGGTACTCGCCTCTGACCACTGGCCAGTGTACATCAAAACCTCCTTCTCTCTTTGCCAACAAGAAAAGAGAAAGTGCGCACGTTGACTTGCTTGCTTTTAACTAGTTCTACTTTGGGCTTAGTCTGAGGTTCAAGTTATTAACTGTGATTGTAGACAGTGGCCTCCTGCCCTTTTGTAACAGTTCAGAAGTCCTGCAAATTTATTATCACCTTGCTTTTTTTTTTTTAGAGGTAGTGATCATACAGCCACCTTTATAACAAGAAAAAAGTAGAAGGTCATGGTCCGTGCCAGTGGGACTGGGAGGCAGAAGCAAGTTGCAGAACTCAAAAAAAGAAAACAAAAACAAAAACACAACACAACACAACAAAACAAAACAAAACAAAAAAATGCTTGAAGTACCAGAGCAGGGGTGGAGGCCCAGCTGTCTGGCACCATTTAAAGAAAAAGTTGTCAGTTAAAATAAGAACCTTCGCTTAAAAGGCTAAGTGGAGTCCAGTCCAGCTGTAGCGGGGCATACTATTCAGTACACAGCCATGGATTACTGCAAAGGAAGGGCAGAGAGACGCCATATTAGCCACAGATCATTGCCAGGTCGCCTCTAGCTGTTGCTTTGTCTCTAGCCAAACACCAAAAGCCATACTCTGCCTCCTGGCCCTGATGGTGGAAGGCTCTGTACTTCAAAGGGTTTCCAAAAGCCACACACAATCAGGTGGGACCCATTATAAAACTTAAGACCACCATATTTTTAAGATATCAAATCCTTAGACCAGAGTAAATGAACTTTCAAGTGATAATGCCTCTTTTCTTCCCTCCAGCTAATGGTCTCTCCTCTTTTAAGTGGCACGTGTGCAAATGCAGAGTCAACCTACCATTCACCAGGGAGACTAGAAGACTCATCTAGACAATCCCAAGCCTAGATTCTTTGATCAGCTCACCAGTTTACAAACTGGGATTATTATTCTTGCTATTGCACCTCATTGGGATGGCAAGAAATGACCAACGGCGTGCTGAAACCCCCAAGGAGAATTCTAGAAGTCTATCAATCAAGACTCTAGGCTGGTGATAACATTCCGGTTTATTTTCCCATCTGTATCTGTGGGGTACCCAGAATTAGAGAGGGGGAGTATACACTATCTGCCTCAGCAATTGTGTTTTATATAGGACGGGCTTGGTGTGGGTAAATGTGTGGCTGACTTTTAACACAGCTTGTGTAAACCGAATAAAGGGAATCGAGGAAGGGCTGGGCTAAGATGGTAGAAGAAATAGGCATCACCGGCAATTCTTTTAGAACCTATGATAAGGGGATATGGCTCCTGGCATTAGAGGAGTGGGAGAACAATCCCAGTGACTAGGATACAGGAGTCTAAGGGGGCAGTTCTGACCCCTGACTGGGGAATGGAAATACTTCAAGGAAATAAGTATTGGCCAAATTCTAATGGGGAAACTGGCCCATAAAACGTGGCAAACAGCAACCTGTAAACACGTGAGTCTGGCAAAGATGGATTGGGGAAGTGGGGGCGCATATGGCTGAGGGTACTAGGAGAGGGACTGAGGTATGGAATGTATTTCCAAGCCACGTGATTGTTGGTTTCTTGGTCAGGGGCTAGACATCATCATTTGACTCTCAGGCTTCTATAAACATTCGAAGGAAGAAAGGGGGAAGGCATGGGGTATATGCCCCCTAAGCATGTTAAGGGGGAAATAAAGAGAGGGAGGCCCAGCTCTGTTGCACAGGAAAGGGCGCGTCTACAGGAAACCCAAACTGAAAATGAAAAGAGAAGGGGGAGTTAATGAATGGATGGATGAATGCACCAAAAATGTCAGAAGGAAATTAAGTCATAACTAATACATAAAATAGAATAGCTATGTTAGATGGTCTTAAAGTCTTGTGTGCTGGCTCCTGGGAAAATGATTTCTAACATGGATGGCAGTAGTATTATTAAATACTACTAAATAGTAGTGGTATTTAAAAAGCAAAATAAAGATCAAAACCCACACGGTTTTTAAAATCTGTTCTTGACAAACAGCCTGCCAACACACACACACACACACACACACACACACACACACACACACACACACACACAGATCCAGACAACCTTGTCTATGAATACCAAGTCTCTAGTGACCTTAGGTCACCAGATACAGCATCGGGTTCACAGGCCCCTTGACCTACAGGAGAAGAAGCTGAGGTTTCAGCTTTGGCAGTCTTCAGAGCAAGCTTAGCTGTCTAACTGCTACCCTAAGCCAACACCTGTTTGTCAAGAGTGTGATGGGGTTGGGTTTCAACCTGCAAACCTGAACTACAGAAGCCCATCACTGGCTTTTGTCCACGTAACATTTTGACCTGTCTCCTCATGGGATTTCATTCCTATGATCTAAGTAAGGTCAAGTCATATTGGTCATAAGAAGAGACTGACATGCCTGTGGCTGTAAAGAAAGTATCATTCCATCCAGGATAAGAGATACTCAAGACTTTCCAATCCCTGGGAGAATCTAGTCTCAGAGAACTTCTTGGCTATGTATCCAAATCCTTATTTATGACCTGAAGAAAGTTGTTTTTAATGGTTTAGATATGATGTGTGCTCTAAAGATTCATGTATTGAAGTCTTCCTTCCCAACTAAGAAATTTTGAGGAAATAACTTAACTAGCATCTGGGGGCTCTGATTTTAAGAGAGGAATCCTGTGAAGAAGTCATATGAAGGCATTACTGGAAGGTGGGCCTATTGGAAGAAGTAGGGCACCGGAGCAAGCTCTGCAAAGCTATATCTTGTCCCTGCCTGATTCCTGGCTTGACATGTAGTGAACAGCTCTGATCCAGTACACACCTCCACCATGATGTTCTGTAAGGATCTTTGCCACATCAATGAGGCCAAGTGACCATGAACATAACTAAACTTTCCTTCCTTAAGCTGATTCTCTGAGGCATTTTTCAGAAAAAAAAAATGGAATCAACAGCCATCCTATTAAATGAGGGCTACTTGGTGGGAGGGGAGTTAGAAGAGCATGCATATCTGAGAACATGCAATCGATTTTACACAACGAATACACCCACTCTCCCACATATATAAGTAAGCCTCACTCAGTCTGCATTCCAGATGGCTTTTCTGACCAACTACCCCATGTGAAGGTTGGGAAGGAGAGTACAGAACCTTTGTGGCTTTCAGAATCTTGGCAGCTAAGGCTCTCTCTCAGACCAACTGATCTAGAACTGCTTTTGCAGTCTACTACAGAGAAGCTTGCCAAGAAGAGACAACCTACTTGAGGTCGCAATTGGCTGCTCCAGCCGTTTATCGCTTGTCTCTTACTTATAAGGCATGGCTTTAATTATAGTTTTCCAGGGTTCATTTTAGAGATGGCTACTAATAAAGATGTACTCAAGGAAATCTGAATAAAATTGTGTCAATCAGTGTGCAACAAAATCTGAATTTGCCAAAATTGAATTCACCAGAATATACCTGTCCTGCTCTCATTGAAAATGGTGGAACGAAGAAACTCCTCTGATATGTCAGACCGTAGCTAGGCACCTGGACTATGGTGGGGAGCAGAGACTTCAGGAAGTTAGTCTTCCTAAGTAGAAAGCTGCTATTTGATGTCAGTGCCCTAGTAGGGGCTCCAGGACTTGCTTTTGAACCAGGCAGTAAATCATTTAATTGTTCTTTTGGGATGCATTTGTTTGGCACAGTTTCCTGGGCTTTCTGTTTCAGAAGCCTGGATGAACTTCCTTGCCAGGATTTGCTTGGAAGGAGGATGCCTTTGCCAACTGCCTGAAGTCTCGAGTGCAACACTTGCAGCCATTGGTTTTGGGACTATTAGCAGGCTCTCTATGTAAATCACTTTATGGTCTAGCCAGGGGACATCTTCTCAATACTTTAGTTCCCAACCCAAACTAAGCAACCAAACAAAGTAAGGCAATTCATGAGACCACTGGAGTACATCTGACACCAACTAGACATTTTATGTTAGCAAATTATTGATTGTGTAGGTGCAACAATGGTGACTGTGTTTGTTTTCTAAGCATCTTTCTTTCTTAGAAATATGTACTATGTATTTTACACATGAATTGATACAGCTTTTGCCTTGCAATAATTCAGTGTGTCTGAGGTAATTGCAGAATCTAACTTAGTTGTATGTCAATGATTCTTTGATGACTGAGCTCCAGGAATATGGGGCTGAATTGGACTATTATTCCTTCTCTTCTCCATATTTGAAAGTTTCCATGGTAGAGTTTTAAAAATAAATCAATCTAAGTGTGCTGTTAAAAGCATTTACATTCAATTTCCCTTTACTATCTGATTTTGGTAGAGTAGACAAAAGGTGCTTAACCACTGTTTTCATCCATCCTATGATGACTGTTTTCACTCTCTGTAAAAACTGTGATGGCGGGGACCAATTCTATGTACTTCTGTAGACACAACCACTAGCCCTCAGGGATCCTTACTAAGAGTTACCTGCTTACCTCTTTAGCAGAGATTTTCACGACACTCATACTTTCTTACAGAACTACATTTTAAACGTTTTATATTTGTGTATTTGTGTGTGTGTGTGTGTGTGTGTGTGTGTGTGTGTGTGTGAAGGTGCCCACAAAGGCCAAAAGAAGTTGTCAGACACCCCGGAGCTAAAGTTACAGGCAGTTGTGGTCTGCCTAATGTAAGGGTGCTGGGAACAAATCTCAGCTCGTTTGGCAGAACAGTAAGTGTTCTTTACCACTGCGAACCACTTCTCCAGACCCAGAATTAAATTTTTAAAAATTCACTTATTATTATTGTTTGTGGGCACACATGCCATGGTGCAGTGTGATCAGAGGACAACCTTTGCAGTTGGTTCTATCCTTCCACTATTATGCAGGTTCTAGGGATTGAAGTCAGGCTGCTAGGTTTAAGTGGATTTCTGTGAAAGGTAAGGGCCACCACCAAAGCCTGTTGAGACATCTTGCTAGCCCTCACAGAACCAAATGTAATGACTTCCCTGTAGTATCTGAGGTCTCTTCCTTGTTTTCTACTTTGCTTATATTTTGAGGGTAGGGCATGTAATCAAAAGAAATTGGTGAAGTTGAACCCCTCAGATAAGGACCAGTTACTAGAGGGAGACATAGAAGCAATTTCTCATGGCATACTCCTAAATTTGGGGTGTGATGTGGGTCAATAGTGACTGACATTGCAGGTGGGGACTGTGAACCCAGCAGTTTCCCACTTCATCACAATTCATTTTGAAAGTCATGATTATGACTCTTCATGGAAAAAAAATCTGAACTGAAACCTTACACGTTGGTCACATGATCTGCCTACCTATGCTACACAGTTGTTCTAGCAGCAAAGCTCTGCAAATGCTCTTGAAAATACACACACACACACACACACACACACACACACACACACACACACACACACACTTCCAATCAGGTAGGCAGGCAGGCATTCCACTTAAAACCACAGTCAGATTACATCTTCATACTCTAAGTCTCAGGAGAAAATTAGCAGGTCCAATGAAGCCATTTCTTTTATGGTTAGCAATGAATGCTACAAGTGTGGGGTTTTGGGAGTTACATTGGAGAAGCCACTGCCAGTATTATTTAGAGTTAATAAGCTTACCAGGACCCTGGGTGTCATGCAGCATGCAGCAAACAGCAGAATTAACTGTAAAACAGTAAGAACTGATGAAGATGAACTGAGAATGAGGAGACATCCAATATGAATTAATACCAATAATGCAATGTTAGCTGTCTAAGGCAATTAGGAGAAACAGAAAAGGGAACAGGTGTGGGCGGCTTGGTAGACACCCCTGAAACAATGGTATTCTTTCTTAGTCTCCTTAAGGGCATCCAGAGGAAATACTGAATCTGGAACTTGATCAGATCCAACCACAATCTGTCTAAAAAACATTTCTACCACAATCTCTACCCTCCCCAAATCATCACCAGCAAACGCACTATGGGAGCACGGTAGTATAAATTTAGTGACATCCTCCCGAAGGTAACAAATTGCTTATAGAGATGCATAAGGTGCCCAGACCTGTGGTCATTAGAGTGTGGATGGGGACAGGCTATTGTGCTAGCTCTGATTGCTAGTGTAAGGTGTCACGTTCCAGCACTGCTTTCTCCCATCTTGGAACTGGAAAAGGGCACTGTCACCAACCCCAGATATTTCTGATCTTTTAAAAAAGAATCTAAGGCCATGGGTGCAGATTAAGTGGTAGAGCTCTTGCTTAACATGTGTACAGCTCAGGGCTCCACCCATACCACTCCCAAAAGGAACATATGAATTATTTTCTGCTAGTATAACTAATATACTATCCACTGGTAAGTTAATAGATGATGGATCCAAAGAGGTTTTCCATCTTGCTAGTTGAACTTTAGTAGGAAAAAAAAACAACAAAAACCAAAATAGCCCCAAACCCCAAAATAGCAACAACAACAAAAAAACCCAAGTCATTGATATGTAGGGATTTTGTTTGTTTGTTTGTTTGGTTGGTTTTTAGTTTTTGAGACAGGGTTTCTCTGTATAACAGTCCTGGCTGTTCTGGAACTCACTTTGTAGACCATGCTGGCCACCACCATCCAGCGATATGTAGTTTTAATATTCTCTTCTGGGAAAAAAATTTCTCTGGACCAAGTTGGTGAAAATGTTCAAATTACATATTAGGTAGTCAAACTGGATAATAAGATGGCAAAACTCAGTGCCTTGAATTAGTAAATAGTTGGTATTCATGGTGTGATTCCTCAGTGAGAATCCCAGGACAGAGACAAAAAGATCATACGTTCTTCTGGGAAGCAACCAGTGACTGACTCAAACTAGTGGCAAAAAATAGAAGGTCATGACTATGGGTATCCTGGGACCTTAAGAATCCTTTAGAGAGGCTATTGTTAAACACTTTGTCTTGGAGTTCCCTCGAATCTACTGCACAAACAACCGTAGAGCACAGGGGAACCTCTGGATATTTTCTTGCCAGAAACATTTTCCTCTTCTCTGGCTCTGAAAATGAGGAGTGGGTAATTTATGCAAGGAGAGACTGGGGGCAGGGCAGAACTATTAACTCTCCAAATATTTACAGAGACAAAATGCTTTCAGGACCATTCCCGGAGATTGAAAATGGGCTACAAAGAGGATACTGGCATCTGAAGAGTCTCCTCTAGGTTCTTAGGACCCCAGGCTGGGCATAACTAAGCAGCCAGCACGAAGAGGTGTAGCAGAGGAATGGGAGATGGGACCCAAGGTGCAGCCTTCATTGGTAGCATTTACCTTCCACAGGCTGTATCTTTTGAGAACTGAGGCCGAGGAAGGGTTAAATTGTAGGCCCCTCGCCTCAGATTTGGGAGGAGCAAGCAGACCTGTAAGCTGCATGATATTGAACACGTATGGCAGTGTTTTCAACCTTCTTACTGCTTCAACCCTTAAATACAGTTCCTCGAGTTGTGGTAACCGCCCCCCCAACCATAATATTGGATGCTAATTCAGAACGGGAATTTTGCTACTGTTACGAATCAATTACGAATCATAATGGAAATATTGGGTATGCAGGATATCTGAGATATGAGCCCTGTGTAAGGATTGGTTGGGGTCTTGGCCCTCCCGTTGAGAACCACTGCTCTAGGGTCTGGGGATGATCCTGGTCTGCCCATCCTTTTTGTTGCTCTCCTTCTACATCTCCTCATCCTTCTATGTCTCTCCTGGTTTGTTTGCTACTTTCTAGCCCCTCTTCCCTCACAATTTGCTAGGCGTTTGCAGAGCTTTCCTAGCTAGGACAAACAGAAAAGCTACCCTTTTGGGACCACTACTCTCCTTCTCTTAGCAACTCCAACTTGGGCGCTACAGGGACAATGGACACTGTCTGAGTGTAACTGCCAGCCTGCAGTTCACTCTGCCCTCCAATCCCCTTGGTGGTGTCATGTAGTGGATGGAGGGGTTAGGGATGAGCAGGAAAAGAAAGATCTCACACACACACACACACACAAACACACATCCAGCAGCCTGCTACTTACTTCTTCTTCTCTTTGTCCCTTTTCAGAGTCTGTGAGCCCCCAGCCTGAGAGCCCTGAGACTGGAGCAGCTCAGCCGCCGCCTTTCTCTGCTTGAAGGCATTCATTTCCTCATCCAGACATTTCTTCTTATCCTCCAGCTTCTTCTTCTCTTCCTGGTGCAGTTTCTTCAGACGGTCAAACTTCTCATGCAGCTGGCAGAGGGTCACAAGGAGGTGAGAGAGAGTCTGTCTGCAGCAGCGAGCTGTCCCCAGCCCAGCAAAGATCAGAGTCTCTGCCGTTTGAGTGCTGAGATTACAGGTATATATGCCACCCTGCTTAGCTTACAACACTGCGGAAGTGAGTTCTGCTATTATGTCCATTTATGAGAAAACCAAAAGTCTCATAAATGAAGGCATTTGTCCAAGGTCAACCCAGTCTTTGAGAGGACTATGTAATGGGATCTCCCATATGTAAAGATCTCCTGGATAAACATATCTTAGGATCCACCTATACCTGCCCCTCAAGGCTGGGTTACAGGCATGTGCAACCATGCCTGGCTTTTTATGTGGGTGTTGGAGATCTGAGCTCAGGTTGCCATACTTGCAGGGCAAGCACTCTTGTTCACTGGGGCACCTCCCCATGGGTCATGGTCAAAACGTGAGCCCTAGCAAAGCTAGCCAAAGGAATACTTGCCCTTGAACACAGAGACAAAAAAGGATCCGTAAAATAGGAAAAGACCTTAGTCTTTTCAAACAATTTTTTTTTTGAGACAGGGTTTCTCTGTGTAGCCCTGGCTGTCCTAGAACTCACTGTGTAGACTAGGTTGGCCTCGAACTCAGAAATCCTCTGCCTCCCAAGTGCTGGGATTAAAGGCGTGCGCCACCACTGCCCGGCCTCAAACAATTTTTAAAAGATTGATTTATTTTACTTGTATGTGTTTTTTGCCTCCCCCCCTAATGTGGTGTGTGTGTGTGTGTGTGTGTGTATGTGTGTACCACATGTGTGCCTTGTATCCTCAGAGGTCACAAGAAGGCATCAAATCTCCTGGAACTGGAGTTAAGGCTATGTTAAGTTGTGAGTCACCATACGTGGAGCTGGGAACTAAACTCTGATCATCTGCAAGAGCAACAAGTGTTCTTAACTGCCAAGCCATCTGTACAGACCTGAGACCTCAGTCTTAACCAGAGGCAAGGAAGGCCATTGTGACAAGTGGATCCGAGAGCCTGAAGCACAGGCAGTCACACTACTAGAATGCAGAAAATAACCTTAATAAATATACCAAGCATAATTCTTCTTTCTCCTGGGGATTCAGGAGGAAATGTTGCACTCTGTAGCATTTGTGGTGCAGACTACAGGTCAGTTGTCTAGGTGCTGTGGGCATTTGGGACTGGTGCCTAGTAAGGTATGGCAATGGACTAGCTTGCTGTCTAAACCAGCTTCTTCTAGTCACCTGAGGGAAGCATCAGTTGCTTTAAACGAGCTTTAATTCATTGCAACTTTTATTCATTTCTCTTTAAGGTGCCCATACTGTTCTTCACAGTGGTAGTGGGTTTTCTTCTTAAAGTGAAACTGAAATAAAACCAATACCTTTGCTTTGGTGATAACCTTGGAAAGGAACTCAAAGGTTAAGAGATTTCGGGTTTAATTATATCCCCTGTTTATGTTTTTGAGGGGAGTGATAACTAATCTTGACTGGCAACTTGATGGGTGATTTATAATCACCATGGAAACTAGCCTCTGGTGTGTCTACAAAGGAGTATCTAGATTGGGCTAACTGAGGTGGGAAGACCCAGTTTGAAAGTCGGTGGCACCGTTCTATGGGCTGGGGTCTTGAACTGAATTAAAAGGAGAAAATGACGTGAGTACCAACAGTCTCTCCCCCTGCCCTCCCCTCGCACAAAGTGATCACAGCTGCATTATGCTTTCTTACCAGGGTGAATTGTACCTCCAGGTCTGTGAGCCAAAGCAAATGTCCTTAAGTTGTTTTTCTTGGGTGGGTCTTTATCACAAGATCAAAGGAACAACCACGCCCAGATGGGAAACACTGGCTGATATTTCAAAACTGTACCTTAGGCCAATTACTCTGGCATTGAGAGGTGAACTGGTATAGGAGCCTTGGAAGTCAAGGCCATTGCTTAAAGGAATAACTGCATATGTTTAATTTTGTTTAAAAAAGAAAGTATTACTATTATGGGCTAGAGGGGGTGGCTCAATGGTTAGAAGCACTTCTGCTCTTCTAGAAGATTTGGTTTTGATCTCCAGCACCCACTTGGCAGTTTATAATCATCTGGAACTCCAGTTCTAGAGGATCAATTCAATGCCCTCTTATGGCCTCCTTCGGTATCAGGTACACAAGTGGGACAAAGACACACACCCATGCACCTAAAATAAGATAAAAATTGATGGTGATGATGATGGTGGTGGTGGTGGTGATGGTGGTGGTGGTGGTGATGGTAGTGGTGTGTCCATGTGTCATAGCATGCATATGGAAACCAGAGGACAACTTTGGGAAGTTGGTTCTCTCCTTCCACCTTGTGTCAATCTTGTCTCCGCCATACAGCATGCCCTATACTAGCTGCTTATGAACTCCCAGATGATTCTACTGCCTTGGCCTTCCATTTCACCATTACGGTGCTAGGATTACAGATGGGTACCACAGGCATCCAGCTTTTATGTCAACTCCAGGAATTGAGCTCAGTTTGTCAGGTTTGACTGGCAAACACTTTTACCCACTGAGACATCTGGCCAGCTCAAAATGCAGGTGCCGAGAAAGGACCATCAGACCTTCGTTTCAAAACCAGCTAGAACTGCAGTGATGTTTTTTTCCACTGTAAACCAAGATGGAGGTGTTAGGTGTGGCAATCAATGGTAGAACACTTATCTAACATGTGGAATGCCTGAGTTCTATCCCTAGCCCCACATCAAATAAATAGACATCCAAACAAGCAAACAAACAAACAAACAAAAATCAAGAGGACCGAATAGGAAATCTAAGTGAACAGGAAATGCTCCCACTGTCACCATTTTAGAGTTCATCATTTTATCTAAGATGGCCCAGGACTACCTTTCCCTACAGTTACTAGAGAGGATAGGATGGCGCAGGCTAACCATGAAAAGAATTATTTGTCTCTACAGAACTCCAAATGTCCAGAAAGTCGGAAAAGGATCAACCCTTCTGTGACTGCAAGTCCTCTGCTGCCCAAGAGAACCTTGTGTGACGCTGGGGAGGCTCTGTACTGTGCTAGTCTGCACTAGAGCTGTATGGAACCACTTGCACGAGGACTGAACGTATGAAATGAGCTAATGAGAGGAGCTAAGCTTTACATTTTATTGTGCATTTAAAAATGGCTAAGAATAGGGTTTTTTCTTTTGAGAATAGATTTTTAAATGCCCCAACTCTCAGCAGTACTGGGGATTTTGAATCTCGAGCCCCAATATGCTATATAAGAGCTCTACCACTGGGCTACATTCTTAGCCCCCTTACAATTTTTCTTATTTGGAGACAGCATCTCACTAAGTGGCCCAGGCAGGCCTTGAATTTGTGTTCCTGCTCTGCTCTTCCATACTGAGATTCTAGACCTGGTAACCAGACTTGGCTTAGATTTTAAATGTTTCCCAACAGAACTAAAAAGATAAACATATGAAGTGACTGACTGATTTATTTATTTGCCTGATTTTAATAATTCTGCACTATAAATGCTTGCTAAAGTTACATGTCATATTTCATAAACATATGCAATTATTTTTTGTCACTTAATAAAAAGTACTTTGGGCCACTGTAACACAGGCCTGCAATCCTAGGACTCAAGGGGCTCAAGCAAGAGTATCTAAAATTTGAGGCCAGCCTGGACTAGACAGTGAGTTCCAGGCCACCTAGGCTACATAGAGGAACCTTGCTTCAAAACCTAAATTAATTAATTAATTCAAATTGAAAGAAATGCCCACCTGCAGCTAGTGGCAACCATGTTGGATGGCAATGACTCTCAATAATGAACGGAATGAGAAAATGTCCCATCCTTAGGAAATAAATGTCAAGATGACACAGATGTCATCAGATTCCCTTTCTGTCCAAAGTGCACTTGAGTTCTGCCCAGAGCTTACAAGCGGTTTTGTCAAGGTTGTGGCCCCTCCTGCCACACTCAGTCTCTCCTCCCTTGCTGCCTGGTCTCCATAGTTGCATTTACCTCTTTTTCGGCCTCCTTGAGCTCGGCTTCTTTCTCTTTGACTCTCTGGACAAACATCTGCCTCATCTCCTCTTCCTTCTTCTGGAGCTCCCCTAGGAACTCATTTCTCTTCGCCTCATATGTCTCCTGTAAACTGTAGATATGATCAAGTCAATTCCACTGCCTCTGGGGCAGCCCCTGGTCAAGAAAATGGGCCCCAACCACCCTCCCAGAGTTCCCTCATTTTCTTGCTTCCTTAATTCTGACAGAGAAATGTAAAGAGAGAAGCACAAAGGGGTGGGGTGGGGTGGGGTGGGACAGCTGGCTTGGTATGCAACAGCAGCAACAGCAATATTATTGAGCTAATGGAGGGGCCAGAGGAGCTCTCTCTCTCTCTCTCTCTCTCTCTCTCTCTCTGATGAGGAAACTGTGGCTCATAGAGGAGAAGTCTCTGAAGATTACACATCTACTTAGAGGCGGAGCTGACAACAGAAGCTGGGTCTCCTATCTCTTCATTTAAGGCCTCCCTCCCTTCCTCCCTCCTTCCCTCCTTCCCTCCCTCCCTCCCACTGCCCTGCACTGCCAGGTCCTGGCTCTGAGACTGACCACACTGATTTACCACTTCATTGGACACTTGCTGAGATTTTACCTACCACCTATGTGACCAATGTGAAGAGACATGATGCTAACTACTCAGCATCTAGAGCCCACAGCCACCATGCCTGTCCTAAAGGAACTTAGGGTGTAATGGGAGATGCCCAGGACAAGACCACTGCCCCTGACCCGCACTTATTTTTTTTTTTAAAGTAGGAGTCAGCATGCTGAAGGCTAGTGCTCCAAAGAGAGAAGAAGGACACAAGTGAAGATTGCTGTTCCTGGGGATGTGGCCACACTTGAACAGGCCTGGGGACATCATGTGAACCATGGAGGAGTGAGAGGGGAGGTTCCTGAGTCTGGAAAAAGAAGACAGGCTTTGGGTGCCACATTTAAAAAGTGGACATGTATCCATCAGTCAGAACGTGAGAAAGTCCACTTGGCTATTTTAGGAAGGAAAATTTCCAGCAATTCAAGCACGAAGCAGAAGGCTCTTCATGTTAAAGGCTGGTAGCAAATGGAGAGATCTGGAGCAACAGTAGGGAGGCAGAATTCTCAGGACTTGGGGGCGGGAAATCAAGGCTGATTCTTGGCAGTTGTCTCTGCTCAGCCCTACCTATTTTAAGTGTGTCTTAACTTTCTTAGCAAGCCAGCATCTTTCTTTGAATCTTAGTGCTTAAGATCTACAATAAACTCTCTCTTTTAAAAACAAGAATAGTGGGTCTTTTTTTTTAAAAGATGTATTTATTTTATTTATATGGGTGCACTGTAGCTGTCTTCAGACACACCAGAAGAGGGCATCAGATCCCATTACAGATGGTTGTGAGCCACCATGTGGTTGCTGGGAATTGAACTCAGGACCTCTGAAAGAGCAGTCGGTGCTCTTAACCACTGAGCCATCTCTCCAGCCACCCTACAATAAACTCTTAATATATCCCCAAAAGAATCTGATTCAAGTTTCTGCCTCGGGCCACTAGATAGATGGTAGAACTTAAATAGCAACAGGAAATGTTGGAAAAGGAGGAGGAGGAAGAAGGATCAGATGGCTGACTGCTAGAGCTTCCAGATCCGGCAGCCATTGAATGTCTGAGTGAAATGTCCAGGGTGCAGTTGCATCAATAGGTTCACAGCGCAACGGTAAAGTTTTAGCTCTGGATTCATCAGATATCTTGGTGGTAATTAGGGCTGTGAGAATAGAAAGAACCAGAACAAAGATATGGGAGCATGAAAGAGCAGAGGCTTGTGGGAGGAATCCCAAGGGAGCACCAACCAGAGTAGGAAGCTGGAGAAAATGAGCTCGAAAGCAAGAGCAAGGAGGAAGAGGACAGAGAGGGAGAGAGAGAAAGCTGGCCAGGCCAATAGTGCTAGAGCTGAAGGCAGGGGGTGTCTCACGCCAAGTTAATGTTTCACGTTAAAAATCAAAGCTAAAAATCAAGCCACAAGGGAAATTAGCCACCGACCCACAACTGCAGGCCTTGGAGAGAATGTTGTGGAGAGCTGGAGGCAGGCAGAAGGCAGATTGTAGTGGGTTGAGGAAGTGAGAGAGGAGGAAGAGGATCAGGAGCTACAGAAATGTTTCCTTCCTGTCAGAGACAGACCTCTTGACAGGTAAGGAACTGGCAAAAAAGAGTGGGGTTAAAAAAAAAAAGTACTTTGTTAGTGGGGAGCGTTTACAAGCAAGGTGGACAGGGGTTGGCAGAAGAGGGTGAAGAGGCAGGAACAGATATGAAGCGGGGAGGAGAGGAAAGGCCAGGCCTAAGGGGCCAGGTAGAGGCACACCTCTTCCGGGATGCAGCTGCGGAGGTGAAGGAGAGAAACAAGAGCTTCCATCAGAGACAAACTCCGCTCCTCCCTCGTCAGAAGCTCTGGGGCCCTGACCTGCCTGTCCACAGAGGGGTGGAAAGCTGCCAATTCCTAAAGCCACCCCAAAGGACTGCTTGTACGATGTCCTGGGCCCCTTCTGCTATAAACAGATTCTGTGGGATCCCAGGGGCCATTTGAAAGCATTTTCCTCCCACAGATATTGCACACACACACCCCCACACTCCCCACCAGGGCTGCTCATGAATGTCTGACATTTCTTGAAAGGAGATAGAGCCACAGTAAAGGGCAACACATGGTAATTCAAAATGCAGGGATAATGACACATATTGTATATACGGAGCAGATGCTTTGGCTGGTCTATGGCTCCCACCTGCATAATGAAAAGCACTTTAGATTCTGATTTGAGGAAAACACCAGCGATTATTCATCGTCAGTGGTCAAAACCAAACTCACACTGAAATGCTAAGGCAGTGGGGGAAGAGAGAGTATCATGCAGGTCACCGATACAAGCCAAGTGACTGCTTCTTGGTCTGTTTGTTTGTATTTTCCTATCTATTTATTTGGTGTTAGGGATGAACTCATAGCTCCTGCATGCTAGGCAAACATTCTACTACCAAATCACATACCCAGCTCTCCCCTTTTCTTCTTCTATTTTAAAATGAATGTTCTTGCTAGGTAGCTATGGCGCAGTACTTGCTAGTTACCCCAGGCTGTCCACAAACTCACGGTCATCTTTCTATTTGAGCCTCCCCAGTGCTGAGACTCCAGGCCCGCACCATTATGCCTGACTTTTTCCTGTCTGGTTTTAAGAACAGGGAAGACGGGGAAGAACATCTTGGGAAGCTGTCTTAAGCAATACGAGAGAGCCGGATGAAGAAAGTGGGAACAGAGGGCGGCTCCTAACTGCCACCCAGTAGAACAAAGTCCTAGCACCTAGTCTTTGTAAGCAGGGCTCACGTCGGCAGCTATCCATGGGAGGGGCTAAAGCAGTGCGTGACCAATCAGCAGAGTGGTTTCTCCGGGGGGGGGGGGGGCACCTCTCTTGTCTGTGTTTCTAAGCAGGGTGGCAGCTGTGCAGATATAGAGAGCGAACACTCAAGCAGCACCAGTGATCTAGGAGCTGCTTTGGACTCTCTAGCTTAACCTCCACGCCTCGTGCTTCCTTTACTGATTCTTCAGGGAAAGGCTTCCTGAGCTAGAGCAGGCTGACCTGACCTGGCAGAAGAGGTACCTGAATGGTTTGCTGTCAGGGTCGGTGTCCTTGAAGCCCATCTCCTCCAGCTTACAGCGGCGGTACAATTCGTAGTGCCGGGCGTGGGTCTGCTCCCGCAGATCCTCCATGTTGACCCGAATCAGCATCTCCCGCAGTTTCACAAAGTCGCAGTGGGCCTCATTTTCAACTGCATAGCGGGCATTGGGGGCATTAGACGTATATTGAAAGGAAGGTCAGCGGAGGAAGAAATGGATGAGAAGTAAAATGTCTAAGGGTGACATTGCTTCGCAGCCTGTTTACACGGCGCCTACAAATTTAACCTCCTAATTCTATTTCCTGTGAGCACCGGGAATTATGAAAGGGCAACAGTAAAAACTTTACTATTGTGAAACTATCTAAGAATTTGCATAGATGCCTCAACAGCAGTTCACCAAGCAGACTTCCACAGGAATATCTGCTTTGCACTGCTTCGCAGATAGACCCACACCTGTCTATCCAGCCACCCGGTAAGTATGCGTGGAATCTCAGGTCCCAGTATTATGTGTAGCCCTGAGAATTAAGAAATGAAGTCTTGGGCCTATGCTTTCAGGAACCCGCAGTTTAGTGGGAAAGCACGTGTAAACAAAACAATACAACACAAAGCCAAAGTTACAAACATGAAGGTATAGTTGCAGTGCAGTAAAAGCCCAGAAGAGGGGGACCTACAAACTCCCAGGAGACTGTAGGCATCCCCATAGACACAACCTCTTGGATGACTCTGGAAGGAAGAACAGAATTTATCAGGCAGATAATAGAACATAATCCCCGCCAGGCCTCCAGAAGGCTAGGCAAGGTCATATGGAGGGCAGGTTGCAGAGTCAGGTTTCAGAACCAGATAGTGTAGGGGAAAGACCATAGTCAGTCTCCAAAGAGCAAGGAAAAAGAACCAGGGTAGCAATAGGTGGTGGGGACAAGGAGGAGCAGACCTCCAGTGTGGCCCATGTGGGAAATAGAAGCTTCCAAAGAGGTGTTTTGCCAAGGGCGGATAATGGCGTGAGCATGGCAATCCTAAACTGGAGAAAGTGTTTACCATTTCTTTGCTTTGAGGGCAAAGGTGTTCATTTCGGATGGTGAGCAAGAATGTGAGGGATGTGGACTAAGTCACAGCAAAGTGGATTTCTGGCTAGAGCAATGCTGCAAGCAGAGCTCTGTCAGGATGTCTCCAGGTCTGTCTCCACTGAGTTGGATGGCAGTGTTTGGCCATGTACGGGAGGATGGTGGTGTTTGAGATGATGAACAGAGAAGTTTGCCAAGATTCTTTCAGGGTCTGGAAGAGGACAGTAGGAACAGAGAAGAGGGGTACTGGTATGACAGAGTTGAGCATAGTTGTATCATCACAGATGGTCAGATATGGTCATCAGAAGTATTTCTGCTTAAGGCCCCTTACATGGCATGAACCCTACCTGTTGCCTTAGAAGATTGGTCCCTAACCTTTCTAATTCTGCTTTAACAGAGTTCCTCATGTTGTGGTGACCCCCAACCATAAAATTATTTGACTGATACTTTATAAGTGAAATTTAGCTACTGTTATGAATTGTAATGTAAATATCTGATATGCAGGATATCTGATATGCAGGATATCTGATATGTGATCTCTGTGAAAGGGTCATTTGATTCCCCAAAGGGTTGTGACCCACAGGTTGAGAACTGTTGCCATAGAACATAAACTAGTATAAAAAGCTGCATCAGTAAAGTAACTTCTCAGGACCAAGCTATATGTATCTGCTTCTCCAACTCTGGACCGTGATCTCCAGTCAGTAGGAATAATTCCAGAACCAGGCATGATAATGTATTCCTGTAATTTCAGCAGTTAGGAAGTTGACTCAGGAGAGTCAGGAATTCAAGGCTAGCCTCAGCTACATAGTGAATACAAGACCAACCTGGGCTACATGAAGCCCTATTTAAAAAGTGAGGGGATGGTGAAAGAAGGAATAATTCTGTCTTCTTTAAGGGTCCCAAGGAGTATTCAACTGATTCTTCACTCAAAAAGAATAGTCAATTCAGGAGTAAAACAAAACAAACAAATAAAAACAACCCTCCCCAAACCACTACCACTCCCACAAAAAACAGTTTGGGTTAAGAGCATGGGAGTCTAATTTGGGCATGGAAGTCACTGGAACTCTGTCTGCTGGTTTGTCTCCTTCCATCTCAGGTTCCTGTCTGTCAGGCCTCAGACTCCAAAGGGGTGACTCTTGGTCTAGAAGACGCTTGCCAACGTTCCTACTGTAACACCCCCAGGTCCAAATGACAGGAAAGCACAAAACTTAGTGCAGCTCTGACCATCTTCTCTTACCTATGGGACATCCAGACAGGGGATGGAGCTCAACGATAGAGCACTCATCTAGCATGCACGAGGCCCTCAGTTCCATCCTCAGCACCACAAAAGAAAGAGGAATGAAATCCAGCTACTGTCAGTGGGTCTTCGCTGTGCCTTGAATCATTCTGGCCTTTGTGAATGAGGTGGACGACTCTCATTTTTGCTATTTTGAAACACTATCCAAGGCTGCCTTTGAATCCACGACCCTCTCATCCCAGTTGCCCCACTCCATTCCTCCTAGTGCTGGACTTAGAGATGTATGCCACTCTTCTTGGGTGCCCACTCTATTATTTGCCCAAGGGTTGGGATGACATTACAGAGAAACTGCCAGCTATGGCAGTTTACAGCTACAGACTCAGGTCCCTAAACTTCTGCCCACTGCAGTGTCCTAGAGCTTGTACAATCTACTGAACGGTATAGCATAGCATAGCATAATATGTCTTAGGCACACTACCAAAAACCCTGTGATGAATGGATGTACATATATATCTGATTCTTTAAAATTATGAAATAATCAAAAATGTATAGATATGAATATATAAATATGTATGTTCATGAAATAGTTATGTGCAATTTAAAGAAGTTTTAAATTTTTAAATATATCCACAACTGAAGGTAATGCTACCAGTACCTTGGAAGGCCCTGCTGGCCTCTTTTGGATATCATGCCCCTCTCTCTATTCCCTTCCTCCTCTGGCAATGAGACGTTAGCGCTATCCTGCCTTTGGGTTTATCATTGATTTGGGTATTTTTTTATTTTAATTTATTTTAAGTGTGACAGGGTGTGGGTGTGTATGTGTGAACTCATGTGAAGGTCAGAGGACAACCTTCAGATGTCAGCTCTTTCCTTCCACTGTGTAGCCTCTGGGGATCAAACTCAGGCCCTTACCCCTCCCCCACAAGCCATCACACTAGTTCTGTTTTTAAAGAATGTTTTAAATTTATATTTTGAGTTTTGTGTGTGTGTGTGTGTGTGTGTGTGTGTGTATGTGTGTGTGTTTACATGGGAGGCCTACAGAAGCCAGAAGAAGGTTCTGATTCCATGGAGCTGGAGATAAAGGTGGAAGTGACCCTTGTGACGTGGGTGCTAGGAATGGAGTTCGGGTCCTCTGCAAGAATAACAGGTGCTTTTTACCTCTGAGCTATTGTTCCAGGTCTTGGTTTTGTGTGTGTGTGTGTGTGTGTGTGTGAAAACTGTTTTATCATTCATTCCTGTGCATGAATTCATAAAAATATATATCATGTTATTTTAGCTTACTTCTGGAATTTCTATCATATGCAGGCTTGTGTGATTTTATTTAGCTCGGTGTTGTGTTTCTAAGATCCAGTCACGCAGATGTAGCTATAATTCATTCATTTTCACCTCTCTCTAAGATCCCATGATACGACCATTTCACAAATTATCCAGTCTCTTTTTATAGACACCTCATTGTTTGTAATAATTTTTCATTAGTATTATCTGTTGTGAACATTCTTGAACTCTCTTAGGGACACACTCACTTGTATAGTCCTTTCTATGCTGTGCCAAATCCATTTGTCTTTTGTTGTGTTTGGAAGTAGTTACAAGGGAGTACTTTCTTCATTAGAGACAAAGGAAGTCTGCTCACATCATAGAATCCAGGCACAGGGCCAGAGCTTGCTGCTAGTGACCCCCGATGGCTGATTGAAACCTAAACTAAGTTAGTAGAAGCTGGGGACAAGCTAGGAACTTGTCATATCATGCATGACAGGGGGCAACAGAAACACAGAGGCGGGGGGGGGGTCTCTGATCACAGCCCGTCTGCAGAAGACTCACCCTGCACAGTCCCCCAAGGATACTGCCGCGCCCGCATCATCTTGTTGCCTATCTTCACTTCTTCTGTGCTGCCAACAACAGCAAACGGCAGGTGGGCCTGGAACAGAGGCAAACAAGCACTCAGAACTCCAGAAGAAAGGCATCAAGTACCCCACGATGCAACTGCTGCTCATCTCCAGGCCTTTGGGTGCTCCCTCTACAACGTCACTCACTGCATCAGCATTTAGAGGCCTCGATTAAGCTCCAGAGTTCTACAGTGCAGGGATAAGAGGTCCCGTTCTTTTTTTTTCTTTTCTAAGTTTTTTTATTTACATTCTAAATGATTTCCCATTTCCTGGTTCCTCCCTCCCCGAAAGTCCCATAAGCCCCCTTCCCTTCCTCTTTTCCCTATTCAACCCCCTCTCGCTTCTCTGTCCTGGTATTCCCCTACATCCAGTCTTTCCAGGACCAGGGGTCTCTCCTTCCATCTTCTTAGAAATCTATTGATATGCGAATTGTGTCTAGGGTATTCCGAGATTCTGGGTTAATATCCCCTTATCAGTGACTGCATACCATGTGTGTTCTTTTGTGATTGGGCTACCTCACTAAGGATGATATTTTCTTTTTTTTTTTTTTTCTTTTTTTGGTTTTTCGAAACAGGGTTTCTCTGTGTAGCCCTGGCTGTCCTGGAACTCACTTTGTAGACCAGGCTGGCCTCGAACTCAGAAATCCTCCTGCCTCTGCCTCCCAAGTGCTGGGATTAAAGGCGTGCGCCACCAACGCCCGGCTATGGATGATATTTTCAAGTTCTGACCATTTGCCTAGGAATTTCGTGAGTTCATTGTTTTTAATTGCAGAGTAGTATTCCATTGTGCAAATATACCACATCTTCTGAATCCATTGCTCCGTTGAGGGACATCTGGGTTCTTTCCAGCTTCTGGCTATTATAAATAAGGCTGCTATGAACATAGTGGAGCATGTGTCCTTATTGCATGCAGGGGAAGCCTCTGGGTATATGCCCAGGAGTGGTATAGCAGGATCCTCTGGGAGTGTCATGCCTAGTTTTCTGAAGAACCACCAGACTGCTTTCCAGAGTGGTTGTACCAGCTTGCAATCCCACCAGCAGTGGAGGAGTGTTCCTCTTTCTCCACATCCTCACCAACAACTGCTGTCTCCTGTTTTTGATCTTAGCCATTCTGACTGGTGTGAGGTGGAATCTCAGGGTTGTTTTGATTTGCATTTCCCTAATGACTAAGGATGTTGAACATCTCTTTAGGTGCTTCTCAGCCCCGTTCTTGCTTCCCTGCTCTGGAATTTACCATAACAGATAACAATGGCATGATCTAACACGTAGGGAACAGAGCAGGAACATGAGCAGATGTATGCTCTAGCATCCTATAGCCACAGTCATGGTTGCTGAGGGCTGGGGGTAGGTAAGCGTCAGAAGGGGCTGTGTACAGCTGCTGGCATCACTACCCTCTTCCTAGAGTATGATAGCACAGTCTAAAACCACGAAGATGGACTGTTGTTATTCTTGTCGAGGCAAGAGCTCACTGACCCCATGAACCTGGAGGGCGAGTCACCCGCAAGCTCTGATGGTGCACTATAAGGGACATAAAGAAATAGAAGATACATTCCCTCTCACTTTGGAATCTTGTACTCTTGTTGAGGAAGCCTAAATTACACACTCGAAATCCTGTTAGATAGTATGTGACCAAGGGCAAATAGTAGGCACTTCATAATACTCCTTGAATGGCGTAGGGGACAGGATGAAAGAGGCATGAGCTTGGTGTTTGCAGATGAGATGAGGGGCAGTGACTGCACAGGGCTAGACTGAGGGAGGAGGTGAGAAGGAAAACCATGTTGTATCATCATCTGCTTGCATCCTGGGCTCTCAGTTCTAAAGTGATGGAGGAGGGAGCGTGTGTGAAGTGGGAGGCACTTCTCTAGGCTCAAGAAGAAAGAAAGAAAATACCAAGAAAATAAAGGCACAGGAAATGCCAGTCTTCCCTTAGGCCTGTTATTTTATCATCAAGGGACACTGTCAGAATGACAGGGTCACTTGCTTCCTCTCTTCCACAAACTCCTGTCATTTGATTCCTCTAGCTCTGTGACTATTCCTGAATGCACAGCCCATACCAAACTGAATTCTGAGGCCTCCTAGAACCTCCCACCGCACACTTCTCTGCAACTGGCATCAAAGATGTTTCTGGAAAGTACAGGCAAACATCATTTCCAAGGGCCTTCTATATTATCGGAGGGAGTCAGGACAGGGTGCTTAAAGGAGTCATGCACGTACTGAACTCCTAGGCTAGGTCTTTGCAGGAAGCAGGGAAGCCACCACACTTCGGCTGGCAGCCTTCCCAAGCCACCTAGGGCGGTCTATATTCTGTGTCCTGGCTAAATAAACAGCATCTGCCAGAAGACAACTAAGCACAGCAGGCTAGGAGTCACTGCAAGTCAGCTGTTCTTGAAAGACACATGGCTATGACAACCAGAATGGAATCAGGCAAGATAGAGAGGAGTTTTAACTTTCAATCACACTGCCAGGTCCTATCCATGATACCTCTCAAGATGGAGATCAGACTTTCTCCCCCACCTTCCCTATTTTAAGTTCCAACAGGAAGCTGTCAAGCGGTATTTCATATATGTGGCTCCAGGGAGGAGACTCTTAATCGTTGCAAGACAAGGCCCCTGCTGACACATGATGCGCACATTAATAAAGGGACCTTGTGTAATTCTACCTAAGCGTCTGATGAGGGACACCAAGATATGAGACCTTCCAGGTGCAGAGTGCTATTACAACACACAGCCTCAGGCTTCTCTTGGGAGTCTAGCCCCAGATTTACTACTTAGTCCATTCTGTACAACTACAAACAAAGCTACCCGAGGCTAAGTAGTTTATAAACAACATTAAGTGGAGTTTCTTTCCATAGATCCAGAGGCTGAACATCTAAGCTCAAAGCAGTAGCACATTTGGGTGTCTGAGGAAAGTTTTCTTCTTACATCTTCCCATTGCAGAAGGTGGGCAATCAAGCTAGCTAAATTCTGCAGGAAACCTCCTTTATAAAGACCCTTAATCCTATTAGTGAGGGGGCAGCCCTTATGGCTTATCTAACCATAAAGGCCCAATCTCCCCCTCCCTGATTCTGACTCCTTCTTTTTTGTTTTTGTTTCTTTGTTTTGAGACATGGTTCCTCTGTGTAATAGACCTAGCTGTCCTGGAACTCACTTTGTAGAACAGACTGGTCTTGAACTCACAGAGAGCCATGTGCCTCTGCCTCTGCTTCTGCCTTCTGAGTGCTGGAATTAAAGGCATGCTGTGTTACCACTACCTGGATCCCCACTCCCAATCTCTCTTCTTTAGAAAGGAGATTTATTTTTAATTGTGTATGTCTGTATGTTGGTGTGTGCATGTGTACACAGAGGCCAGAAGAAAGGGTTAAATCCCCTGGAGCTGGAGTTACAGGAGGTTGTGAGTCACCCTGTGTGGATCTTGGCATCAGATCCCATTACAGATGGGTGTGAGCCACCATGTGGTTGCTGGGCTTTGAACTCAGGACCTATGGAAGAGCAGTCAGTGCTCTTAACCACTGAGCCATCTCTCCAGCCCCCTATTTATTTATTTTTTGAAACAGGATCTCATGTAGTTCAGGCTATCCTCCAGCTCTCTATGCTGTGGAAGACAACCTTAAATTTCTTTCCTTTTTTTTTTTTGAGACAGGATCTCTCTATCTCTGGCTGTCCTGGAACTCACTCTGTAGACCAGGCTGTCCTGGAACTCAGAAATCCGCCTGCCTCTGCCTCCCAAGTGCTGGCATTAAAGGCATGCGCCACCACTGTCAGGCTTGACGTTAAATTTCTGGTCCTCCTGCCTCTACCTCTCAAGTGCTGAGACTATAAGTGTGTCATTCTGCCAGACCAGTAACATTGTATCTAAATAAGATGGGCATGGTGACCCTGTCTTATAACGCAAGCAATCAGGAAGCTGAGGCAAGAAGTTCACAAGTTCAAGAACAGCCTTGGCTACATAGCGAAGCCATGTCTCAAAATAACAAATTAATTTAAATAATGTGACAATTCTGGGACTTAACCTCTACAGCTTTGAGAGCAATCGCAGCATGAGTTGAAAAGAGCATGGAGCAGACTCGCTCCGTCTCTCCCCCAGCTTCTCCATCTCCTGCCCCACAATCTGAAATAAGGTTTTCTAGAACCACTTAAAAGCCAAGGGTAAGGCCAGGCATGCTCCCCCACAAATATCTTTTACTTGGGAATAACAGGGCAGATGTATAGTCTTCTCAAACCATCTTTAAAAGAAAAAAACCTTCTGCCTCTTCGATTTCCCATGACCACTGGCTGTGCAGCAGGCAGGACTGGGGATCCGGAACCATATCTAGAATCGAAAAGCCAACACCCGGTCCTCATAGTACCCAAGCACCCCCTCCCCATCTGTGGTGGTGCTACTGTATGGTTTCTCTACAGACTTTGATACAGTTGGAGTGGTGGCAGGCGGGCAAAGCACTCCTGTGTTTATTATAGCAGTGACTCCTCCTTCCTGTTTCCCAATCAGCATTCAGAACACAAAGGCTCCCCATATAGACCTCTCCCACAGATATGCCCCAGTTCAGGCATCTTAGCTGTAAGGCACCCCTTCTCCTCCCTTCCCATTCAAAAGAGCATGATGGAATGCAAGGGAATAAATACTGAGCAATACTACTCGGGTGTGTGTGTGACCCTGAACCCATGAGATTTAGCTTACTTTTCTTTTCTTTTGGAGGGCAAGGTCTTGTTAAATGTAGCCTAGTCCAGACTCAAACATGTAATCCTCCTGCCTCAGTACTGGGATCACAGGCATGCACTGCCCCATCTAGCTTTTAATTTAGTTGTTCAAAGTGAAGCAGTGATGAGCTATAGACTGTTACGAGTATCGTGGGCCTCACAAGCTCTCCTCTGCCCCAGCAGCGTGCTTGAGAACTGTTGTTTCATAGCACTGGCAAGTGTCCAATGTTGAGGCTGGAGCAACCCTGGGCTGAGCAGGAAGCCAGATTGGAAAGGAGAACAGAGCAAGGGTGATTGTCGCTCTTAACCCATAATGTAGTGACAACAGCAGGACACCTTCATATTGCTGAGAACTTACCAGACCTATTTGTTCCTAGCAAACCAATCCACGAGTATGAACACTGTTTGGTGGCTCAGGGAAAATGGGTTCAGAAGCTGTCTACAGGGACTAAGGTCCTGAGGTGTGTAGATGTTTCCAGACATCACTGCAAACTACACCCAGAAAACACTTCCCGTTTTTCTGCAGGCTGGGCACCTTTTCCGGTTTTCTTGTCCTAACAGTCCCTCTTTTCCATCTAGATACCCTGACTCTGGCAGAAGACAGCACTATCTTATGTTTTGTAATTTTTATCCATACCCACTGCAGGTCACGGGGAACACAACTCCTCCTACCACAAGGCATGAAGACTTGAGTCAGTTAAGTCAGACTTGTCAAGGCAGATGAAGGGCTTCTACTAATAATCCTGTCTCGGGTGGGCTGTGCTGATGGGCAGGGCATCAGGCTAGACAGTGACTTGCTGCCTGGCTATGCTAATTCATTGGCCAATTCATCGGAGGTGGCAGCTGATGTTGTAATGATAACTTAGAGGGCACCAGCAGCAGGAAAAGTTTGCTAAAAATGGCTTTTATTACAAGACTTTCCTGAGTTTGGCTGTCCCCTGACATTATGTCATTAGGAAAAACTGATGCCTCTCAATAGAGAAAAAAGAAATCTGTTCCCGGAGCAGAGGCTTGCTGAAAGCTATTAGCTGTCACCTGGAAATCACAACATTGAAGCTTTCACAGCAACAGCAGCGACACATTGTAAAGAAGCACGGGAAGTAGATGACACTCTGCCTTTTTTCTTACTCATTCCTCTGGGGGTGGGGAGGAAAGAGGACTCGTTTTTATAAATTCATTCATACTTAATAAGGTAAAGCAGAACCTTGATGCTTAAAAACACCACCACTGGGGCTGGAGAGACGGCTCAGTTTTTAAGAGTACTTGCTGCCCTTGCAGAGGACCCGGGTTTGATTCTCAGCACCCGTAAGGCAGCTTACAACCATCTGTACCTCTAGTCGCAGGGGTTCTGGCCTCCCTGCAGACTGTACACACACAGTCTACTTACAAACAGGAAAAACACTCATACACATAAAATAAAAATAAATAAAATCATATTTTTTTTAAATCACCTGTGGTGGCCAGCAAAATTGTAGGCTATTTTTTCATTGTCCCTCCTTGACAACAGGGATTAATTCTTGGACAACAGCCCATCCTCCGAGGCCAACCAACTTCTTCAGCCTTTATGTCTTTTGCTGGACCCACTGTTCGAGCATCGTTGGGATCAGCAACAAACAAGGTATGTCTTTCCTGCAGTCTAGTCTGGCTTAGATATGAGGGCTGTTGAAAAGGTGGTTAGAGGATTGGAGGGATAGCACAGCAGATAGAGCGCTTGCCTGGTAATCTCAAGGACCCGAGTTCAGATCCTCGGCACTCACACAAAAGTTGGCCAAGTACAGCATTTACCTATAATCCTAGTACTTACAAGGCAGAGGCAGGGGAGCCCTAAGGCCTGATGGCCAGCAGAGACTGTGGGGTATTGTGGAGCTCTGGTTTCAGCATGAGACTCTACCACAATAAACACAGTGGAGAGTGACTGAGCAAGACTCCCAGCATCAGCCTCATGTCTCCACACACATGAACATATGTACCTGCACACACATATGAACACATACATGAGCCACAAAGGAGGAAGAGGAGGAGAGCAGAAGGAGAGGTATGGATTCCCGGCTTGTCATTCAGCCTAGAGTCAGCCTTTTCCCTTTCCCTGGTTACTAATCTGTGTTGCTGAGGCTTTGCAGTAGCCATCAGTAGAAACAGAAGCTATTTAGGCTCTGGATCCTCTGCCATCAATACCTGAGACTCAGGTAATCAAGAGCTACCACACTAAGATGGGTGACGAAGGTACTTCGCTGCTTCTTGTCAAAGACCAAGCATAAGAACACAAGGCTAGAAAGGTGAACCCCACTCACATTCATGGTCCCGTTGATCTCGGCTACCGACTCATCATCTGTGGGGAACTGATAGATCTGGACTCCATTGCTCACAAGTTCACTGGTGATTTTGATCTTGAACTTTGCCAGCTCACTCTTGGAAATGGCATCTGATTTGGCAATGATGGGAATGATGTTCACCTGGGAGAAAGAGGAACAAAGTGGGATTAACTGTTGTTGACTAGCAACTGACAACTGCATAACCTAGGGCTCCTCCCACCAGTGCTGAGAGGGGAAGCTCAGCAACTAGGCCCTGTACTCTCCACCTTTGGCCAAACAACAATATAATAAAAATAATGAGTACCTACTATGTGTTGGCCACTGGCTATGGCTTAGTGTAATTAATCTTAACAATAACTTTTGCAGAAGGGGTTTTACTAGTGTTTTACCATTGTGAAATTGAGCCACACAGAGGTTAAGTAACTTGTCTAAGGCCACAGGGCAAATAAGTAGCTGAGCTAAAATTCAAATCCAAGTCAGCCATATCCCAAGGCTAGTAACAACTATGAGCTATCTACCTTGGAATCAAGGTTACCCCTAGAGTGATTCGAAGAAGAAAGATGACAGGGAATCTGGTTGACAAGGTGACAGGTGGATTTGTTGGTAACATTTGTTGGTAACAGTAAGTCATTCAACCTAGGCTTCCCCCAGCCAGATATAACATGGATCCACATGGGAGGTATCAGAAAAAAGAAGCAGGGACAGAACTTGGTGACGATGGACATGTGGCTCTCTTACTTGGAGCAGCAATTTAAGCACAGAAGAACCAGTGTTACCAATTTGACATGAAACTTCTGCAGACACGGTAGACTGGGGTTGGGCAAAGAGCTCAGTTGGTAGGATGCTAGCTTAGTTCCATCCTCAACTCCACCTATAATTCCAGCACTAGAGAGGTGGAGGCAGGAGGATCAACACAATGTCATATTCAATTATATAGTGGGTTTGAGGGTAGTTTTAAGCTTTACAAGATCCTGTCTCAGCCCCCCCCCATAACCCCTATCCCACCCCACCCAAGTTACTAATGTTTGAGTTGGAGGATTTGTTTCTGGGTAAAGAAAGCAGGTGTCAATGCTCAATTTCAGATAGCAAGAGAAAGGCCCAGTGCAAGCCCCAAGTTCAACCTGTCTGAACCGTGATCCTTGAAATCCCTCTAGGATGGGAGAAAACGTTTATTGCCGAAGGTAAAGGAATCTGTCATGGGTGTGGTTTGTGGAGACAGAGCACACTAAAGCTCATATTTCTGCCTAGAATGGAGTCATTCTTGCTTGGAGACCCCATTAGGCAGCATGAATGGTACTCAGGCCTGGGGTTCTGAAAGGAGAGCATGGGAGCTCTGGAGTCGAAGAAGTCCTGTCTCTTTTGAACTTTCCAAGTCCCCCAAAGGCTCATACCACATAGCTTAGGATGCTGGTCCAAGACTAGGTCTTGCAGTTATCGTCTTTGAAGTCTTTGGTGTGTGTGTGTGTGTGTGTGTGTGTGTGTGTGTGTGAAGAGATCAGAATCTTTGCCAAGGCATCACCTTAGCCAAATCTAAATCTCCTTGTCATTTTTTTGTCCAAGTTCTCATTGGTACACAATAAACATAAGCCAAAAACTGCTTACTTAATACAGCCCACCCGCCAGACTGCCCACCACATGGCTCACTCACTGCTGCCCTATACTGTGGCATGCTGGGCATGAAGACATTTCAGGGGCAGCTTATTATTCATGAGCAGTGAGCTCATTGCTGCAAAAATGGAGAGACTACTGTTATTCTGATTATAGCTGACATTCAGGTTTTATAATGGCTATGCTACCAAATGACTCCATGTAAATTAGACTTTTGTATACTGAAATAAGTTGCAGTTGCAGAGCTGAAGCCAACTCTCAGCTTCATTACAAGTTGTCTGTCCTTGAACAAGCAATTTGCCTCTCCACGCCTCAGTGAGCTCATGCGTTAAAACGTGACTAAGAGTACCTGACTACACTAGATTATCAGAAGGACAAAAAACAGGGCCCAGGACCTATTGCTAGAGACAACACTTCCACATTCTCATCAAACACTGAGAAGCCTAATGAGAGCCTTCACCTCTACTGACTAGTGTTCATGGTACTGGAATATACTTTGTACACTACCAAAGGAGAAGGACAATCATGCACCCAGCTACAAACCTTGCAACCTACAGCGGTCACCAGCCTGAGTGAGATGCTAGTGTAATAGTGGCACAACCATTGTGGAAGTAACCAACTGCCATCTAGTTGGATTTAAGATTCACTCCATGAGATGGAACCCATGCCTGACAGTGCTATACCTGAGACTGGATAGGGCATGGGCCTAGGGGAAACCCAAATATTACAGTTCTGCTCAAAGAACATTGCATAAAATGAGTCCCAACAACATTCTGCTATACTCATAGATCAGTGCCTTGTTCAACCTCCGTCAGTGAGGCTTCTTCTTACAGTAGATGAGAACGAACACAGAGACCCACAACTGGACCATTTGTAGAAAGTGAGATTTGGAGCATTCAGTCCTAAATGAGATGTCTTCATCAGACTAGTTCTCTCAGGACTTAGAGATCTATGTGGAAGAGGAGGTGGAAAGACTGTAAGAGCCAGAGGGGTTGGATGACTCCAAGGAAACAGCATCATCTAGACACAATGAAACTGAGGCAGATAGCAACTCACAGACTCTGTGGCAGCATGCACAGGTTCAAGCCAGATGGAATCTGATTGCTGAGAGAGGGGATGTAAACACAGGCTCCATCTTTAACTAAAAAGCTGTCTATAATTGATACCTACTTACAAAGGAAAAATTAGGGTTTTTTCCAATAAAGTCTCCCTGAATATATTAACTTCAGGATACACTTCATGCCCAGCAGTAGATGGCCAACACAAAGTGAACTCAATAGTATTTTTGTAGATGTTTTGTCTCATATTGCTTTGTTTGGGCTTTTTTTTTTCCTTATTGGTCTTTTACTTATATATATGGTTTTTGTTTTCATGAAGTTTCTTTTAGTTTTTTTTTTCAACGAGAGAGAGAGAGAGAGAGAGAGAAAGTACATGGATTTGGGTGGGGACCTGGGAGGAGTTGGGGGAGGGGAAACCCTGATCAGAATATATTGCATAAAATTTTTTTCGATTAAAAAATAAGCCAGGCAGTGGTGGCGCATGCCTTTAATCCCAGCACTTGGGAGGCAGAGGTAGGCAGATTTCTGAGTTTGAGGCCAGCCTGGTCTACAGAGTGAGTTCTAGGACAGCCAGGGCTATACAGAAAAGCCCTGTCTCGGAAAAAAAAATAATTAATTAATTAAAATTTACAAAAGTATAATAAAACAGTTTTTGTTAAACAAAAAGGAGCATGTTCCACTGACTAAGCTTTTCTGCATTAGGATCCTGAGAACCCACAAACACATCAGGTGGGTGTGGCAGTCTGCCTATAATTCCGCTTCAGACGGCAGAGACAGAGGATTCCCAGAGCAAGCTAGCTTAGCAAGAGTAGCCATATGGCTGAATTTTGGCATGGCTGAGACTCTGCCTCAATGAACAAGGTGAAAGGGGAATGATGGGATGATTCTGATATCAATCTTCAGTCTCCACATGTACAAGTACCCACACGCATATGTACCTATACACGTGTACTCACATGCATGCAAACATGCATACGCAAACATGCAACACATATACAAGTGGACAAGAAAGATGAAGTGACATGTATAAGTATACGGTGCCTGGTGCATGCCAAATGTTAGGAAAGAAAAACTAGTAATAAGGCTTTTTAAGGAATTCAATGTTCTGATATGGCTGTCTCCTGAGAGGCCCTGCCAGAGCCTTACAAATACAGAGTCGGATACTTGCAGTCAACCACTGGACTGAGCGAGGGGTCATCAAAGGAGCTGAAGGGGTTTGCCACCTCATAGGTAGAACAACAATATGAACCAACCAGACCCCCCAGAGCTCCCAGGGACTAAGCCACCAACCAAGGAGTACACATGGCTCTGGCTGCATATGTAGCAAAGGACAGCCTTGTCAGGCATCAATGGGAGCAGAGGTCCTTGATCCTGTGAAGATTTGATAGATGCTCCAGTAGTGTAGGGGAATCGAGGGTGGGGAAGTGGGAGTGGGTGTGTGGGTGGAGGAACAACCCCATAGAAGCAGAGGGAGGGGAGATAGAATAGAGGGTTTCCAGGAGAGGGGGAAACTGGGTAAGGGGATAACACTTGAAATGTAAATAAATTAAAATAAATAAATTAAAACAAACAAACAAACAAAATAATTCAGTGTTCAATTGTTCTGTTGTTATGGTGCTGGGAATTTAGGTTTAGCGGTTCAGAGCACTCGTTGCTCTTGCAGAAGACCCAGGTTTGGTTTCCAGCACTTACTTGCTGGCTCACAACCATCTCTAACACCAGTTCTAGGGAATTTGACATCTTCTGAACTCCTTTAGCACCAAGCATGCATAAATACAGGTAAAATACTCAAAAACACAAAATAAAAGAAATCTAAGTTTTTAAGGAAAGAGAACCACTTTCCATTACCAAACCCAACAGCCTTAGCCTTGAATAGCCATCTTGCTTGTATCCATCTTTATTTCCAAGACAGATAGGGTGCAAGAGTACTCAGGGCAAATCCATCCCTAATACTAGGAATCCAATGACACAGCATATGACCCAAATGCAGGATCTGTAATATTATGGAGGAAGGTAACAAAAGATTGGACTAGGATTCCATAAGACCTCTACTGGCATCCAGGAGCCATTGTGTATCGGATGAGTAAGAGTCCATCTTGCGGAGCCCCAGCTCCTGCCTCATACCTTACTATCCAGCTTCTTCATGGTTACTAGGTCCAGAGACTTAAGCGAATGTCCTGTTGGGGCAATGAAATACAAGCACACATGGATTCGGGAATCATGGTAGGAGTGCAGTACTCTCCGGATCTTCAGCTCCTCCTGTAGGTAGGCCTCAAACTGAGCATCAATGAATTCCACGATGGGCTTGTAGCTAGAGCAGAGAGGAGAGAAATGGCTTCAGAAAACTTGGGTTTTGATAGTCAGTCCTAGTTAGAAATGCAAAGTGCCCTGTGTAACTGTACCCTCCCTCATCTACTCTGGCTTCTCCATCTCTTCCACTGTCAGCTCTGGTTGACTTCTTGGTGCACACATAAGCCCAACTTATTTCTTCAGCTTGGAGTGACCATTTCTCTTTCTTCGTTTCAAGTCTGCATTTGCATGCCCCGGGGCTTGGTTTAATGCCTACCTCCTTCCTAAGCCTTCTCTATGTATGCCCTAAATCCCTTCTGTGACCCAGCAGTGTAAATACATATATACATGGTATTGCTTGATCACTGCTGCTTCCCAGGAGTTACTGTTCTCTCAGATCCATGGACTCTGAGGCAGTGTGGAAGCCACTGGTGGGATCCGTAGTTGGGACGACATTCCTCCATATTAGGCCCCCGGTCTAAGCTCATTGGAGGCTTCCTGCATCTCCTCACATCGTGCTTTTGAACCAGAGCTGTGTACACAAGACCTCTCTGTGATCCTCCTGGGGTAAATTATGTCACAGTGCTGTGGGGTCTTTGCTCATTCTTGCAGCAATGAATAGAACAACCCAATTAGCAACCTCCATGGCCACATATTTTTCTACTTCTCATCTAAGCACCCAGACAAAAGTTGATAAAGATACTTCCCCATATGATCTACACAGGAACCCCAGCTCACTGAGTATCCATGCAAAGCTCCCCTAGGCAGCCTCCATGACTCAACAAGACATATTCATTCATTTGCTCATTCATTCATTCATTCATTTTTGATACAGGTTCTCATTATAGCCTTGGCAGTCCTGGAACTTGCTATGTACACCAGGCTGGCCTGGAACTCACAGGGATCTGCCTGTCTCTACCTGCCCAGTGCCAGGAATAAAGGTGCCCACCACCACGCACACAACTCAGTCTATTTTTGAGACAATGTCTTGCTACATCGCCGAAGCTGGTGTGGAACTCATTATGTAGCTTAGGCTGGCCTCAAACTCATGAACCTCCTGCCTCAGCTTCCTGAGCACTAGAATTACATATGTATACCACCACACCTGCTTCATCAAGGCCTCATAAACAATAGTGAGTCTACTGTTTGGTGAGTCTATAGGCAGTTAGTAGTTGCTAAGGGAGTGAAAGAATTTTCATCAGTAGTGTACCTACTGGCGAGTCGCCCATGCTTCTATAACCCCTTACACCATGCTTCTATAAGTAACACTAATTAAACTTGTTTGCCTGTGCACATACACAAAGGCATGGAAGTAGAAGAGGGAGCTGCTGAGGTGGCTCAGTGGGTAAGGGCATCTACCATCAAGCCTGAGGACCTGAGTTCGATTCCCAGAGCCCACATGATGGAAACAGAAAACTAGAGGGCTTCTCTCCAGTTTTTCTCTCAAAGTTGCCCTCTGACCTTTACACATGTACCATGGTATGCATACACATGTACACATGCATGTATGCACACACAAATACAGAAATGAAAATGTGATTATTAAAATACCTCTATTTAAGCCAGGCAGTGGTGGCGCACGCCTTTAATCCTAGCACTTGGGGGCAGAGGCAGGAGGATTTCTTAGTTCGAGGCCAGCCTGGTCTACAGAGCAAGTTCCAGGACAGCCAGGGCTACACAGAGAAACCCTGTCTCGAAAAAAAAAAAGCCAAAAAAAAAATCAATAAAAGGATTAAAAGAAAAATACCTCTATTTAGATAAATGAAAGTAAAAGAGGCGTTACTTGGGACGAGGAAGGAGATCAATAGAAAGGGGACCAGAGAGGGTTATGGGGAGTGGATATAATAAAAAATATGCTATGTACATGCACACAAGTGTCATAATAAAACCCATTATTATAGATGATTACTATATGCTAATTTTTTAATACTTCAAAAAAGAATAGTCAGCCCACTCCTCCTTTCTGTGCTGGGCCTTCCTGGAAATCCCTTTCTTCCTTGTCCCTTCTGCACCGAAGCCACCCCAATTGCTCTGGCAGTCTCTTCCTTCCTTCCCTTATTTTTAAAATATACTTATTTACTGCCTATGTGTGTAGGTGTGTGTGCGCCACGACATAAGTGTGGAAGTCAGAGGACAACTCGTGGGAGTCACTTCTCTCTTTTCACTCTGAGAGATCCAGGGATGGACCTCAGGACACCAGCTTAGTGGCAAACATCTTTACCCACTGAGCCTCTGCTTCACCCATGACCCCAACATCATCTTTTTGCTCTAAGTAGGTCATTTCAGCTTCAGCCCTATTCTCTTCTCATCGCCTCAGTTTGCATGCTGCCTCTCTACTGGAGATGCTGCTTCCCTTCAGGGAGGAAGAGATTCATTCTGTCAGCCCAGGGCAGGGAGTTTTCAGATTCCGTTGCCAGAAGAGAATGATCAAAGGGAGACATGAGCCCAGCCAACACCTCCCACCTGCAGTAGCTCCCTACGTGAGCCTTTGTGAAAGAGCCCCCAAGGGGCGAGGAAGAAAGCAGCATTTAAAAAAAGAACTACAGCATCCTTCATCTTGAGAACCGAGGACAGGAAGAGACCCAGGTGCAGGGTATCTCTGGCACCCCAAAGGGGAAAAAAAATCTAAAAATATCATTCATTCTTTCTTTCTTTCATTCCCCCTTCCCCAGCTGAGACCGTTTTGAAGCACAAATGATCCCTTAGGTAGCAAAGAATCTTAGATGACTCCTGAAGAATTCATAGTGAGAGTAGAGGATGCATCCCTCAGACGTAGCTAATTTTTAGCGGGGTAGCTGGTTTGAATGATAGGATCGGGGCATGGTTTTGCTTTCTTCTATTACATAACTTCTCTTTTACTTCAGTTTTTGCTCCACACGAAGGGGCAGGGGAAACAGAAGAGCATATTTTTTTTTCTCAGCTTCCTTCCTCTCGAATACCTAAAACCCCATGTTCATCTTATTCCCACTGCCTCCGGCCCTCGGGGTCTCTGAAAAAGTGCACAAAGCAGCCAAACTGCCACCAGGATTGGGTTTAATGAGACCTGAAAGATGGGTGACTCATCTTTGTCTCAGTCAGCTTTGTATTGCCAGTGTCTGGCTTGCCGTCTGGCATACAGTAAGAATTCCACCTACTCTCTGAGTTCCTGCACCTCTGCCCGCGTGGCGGATCTTGCCCTCAGTGGCTATCTCTTTGCCACATGTTGCTATCCTTACTGAACTCCATTCTGGGGCAAAGAAACCATCTGTTTCTTTCCTTAAGGCATGACTTTTCTCTTGCCCCTCCCAAGAGGATGTTTCTGTATGACCCACCCACTAGTTCCATGGAGGACTGTAGAAGACAGCTTTCTTCTAGCACTTTCTTCTTTGGCAGACTCTATCCTTCCTCATCACTACAATTAATCTTTTTCCCTTTGAGGCAATACGCTTGAGACTTTAACAGACCATTCATGCAGTTCTTTTCTAACATGTAAAGGTATTTTGCATGCATGTCTGTCTGTGCACCATATGCTTGTCTAGTATCTATGGAGGGCAGAAGATGACGATAGATCCCCTGGAGCTGAAGTTGCAGTTATAAGGCCTGAGGTGGGTGCTGGGAATTGAACCTGAGTCCTGTGGAAGAATAATCAGTGCTCTTTATCACTGAGCCATCTCTTCAGCTTTATTCATACAGTTCTAAACATGGAGCCCACAGACGTCCAAGGAGCCTATGGATAGAATTTAGTGAATCCACAAACTTGCATAGGAACAAAATACATCTGGAACTGAAATGTTTCAGTTTCTTCAAGTATAAAATGAGACAATAATCAATAGTATTGTCTGTGGCGCCTGTGATTTTTTTCTATGCAGTAGAGATCACTCATTTTTCTTTCCCATTCCAGTGGTTGTATATATGTCATAATAGCATCTACGTCCATCGCAGTTTCTGCATTCTGGTAATTATTAAGTGTGCCAATAGATATCTTTATTATTTTGGAGCTTAACAGAGAAGCATATGGGTTACTAAATCATAATTTAAAAATATGTTCACAACTATAATACAATTGGTACATTTTAGGCATTCAGAAGTTATTTTGAGAATGAGGTCATGGTCTACAGAACAGTACTAAATGGTCTAGATGGCACAACGATCTAAGTACGCCTTCATTTCCGGTAGTAAGATGCACTATGGAGACACTACAATAGAGTACTGAATACAAAGTACTAGGAGTTCAGGTACTTCGATACCATTACCAAGGATGGCTTCTCTGAGGGTTCAGTATCAGAGCATCACCAGCAAGGCACAGTGAGATCCAGGAGTAGGACAGTCCAAGCAGCAATCTGTAATAATGCTCCTAAGGGAGAAGCCAGCCTGACAAGCTTAAGCAAGGAAGAAAGGCAGGGAGCTGGTCGGGCAGTGGTGGGGCACCCCTTTAATCCCAACACCCAGGAAGCAGAGGAAGGAGGATCTCTCTGAGTTCGAGGCCAGCCTCATCTATGTAGTGACTGTAAGGGGAGTGAAGAAGCTATTAAGCACAGCTACACAACAGAAGCAGCTCACATGTCTATCATCTGATGCCTGGGTACAGAGAACGCGGACTAGCCAGACAATAAAGAGCTTCAGCGATAAAGAAATTCTAATGCAACCTTCCTAACACAGGTGAGGGAGGCCCTGGGATCCATCCCCAACACTGAAAAGAGAGGGAAGGCTGGAGGGGAAGAAGGCACTCATCTACAGACAAACTCTATGGGATTTCATTTATATGTGGCACCTGGACCAGTGAAATTTACGGAGACATAAAGTAAGAGCGTTTCCCGGAAGCTGAGGTGAGCCTTGCCCAGTGAGCTTTCTTTGGGGGTGAAGCAAATGTGTGGGAACTGTGCAGAGGTGATGGCTGAACAACAGACAGAGGTGGTGGCGCGTGTCGCTGTATTAAATGCCACGGGATCATTCCTCTTAATGAGCTCTGTCAAGAGCCTCAGTGGTTTGGGTACACACTAAAGTCTGAGAAGTGCTGGCATCTGTCATTAACCTGTTCACCCGACTGAAACCTAATTGTCCCCGGGAGACACTATCACCCAGCAGCCATCTTCAGGATATGTTGCTTTCCCCTACAACCCACGCACCTTGAGGTGAGATAAGGTAGGCCAGCGTGAAGCTCTTCCAGACAATCCCTCTGGACATCCCTTCCTTCTTCTTGTCAATGCAAAGCCTCTTTTCTTTGGACACCTAGCCCATCTTCCTTTAGTGTTACCTGGCTCAATCTTTCTCCCCACTCTAGCTAATTCCAATGTATCTGCTAACAAGTCATCAATTTTCCAGTCTCCAAATGCTGTGACTGCCTCGACTTCATAACTTTGACTCCTTCTGCTCCCCACCCAAGAAATCCTCCCTGTAACACGCACACATCCTCTCTGATCACAATCTGGGGTCTACTAGCTGCCTTATGTCTTTGGTCCTCCTAAGCATGAGTTGTCTCTTCCGAATGCTCAACAGTCTGGCTCCTTTCCTCATTTCACAGGATACCAAGGTCTTCGTGGTCTCAGCTCCTTGTCTGCCAAAGCAGAATCACATGACTGGTCAACTGAACCACATTTTCATGTTATGAGACAGGGTCTTGCTGTGTTGGCCAGGCTGGACTTGAACTCTGGCTCAAGCAATTTTCCTGCTTCAGCCTTTCCAACAGCTGGGACTCCAGATGTGTGCAGCACTACGCCCATCATGAAACATTCTTTTCAACATCTTCAGCTCCATTCCAGCCTTGCCCTTCCACCCTGCTGGCCTAGTAAAATAAGAACTGAATACATTGCAGGTTCTGACTACTATGTCATTGCTGTCAATGTTGGTTGAATGCAAATACAAAACTGTGGTTCTTGACACTTTTATAAATTCATGACTTGACAACTCCCGTGTGTCCTGGGTCCCAGAATCCTGGCAAGGGAATAAAGAAAGGACACACACATACAGTGAACCTGAGATCATGTTGGGCTCTGCTACCTGTATCCCCATCAACTGGAACCTCAGTGTGTTTATTAGGTACAGCACAGGAGCAAGGGCTAGCTAGTCTCTATAGGAGGTCTCTGGAGGTGAGCAGTCTCCGGCTATAAGTATTTGGGAGGAGGGAGCTGTAGTTACTAGTCTTCGTATACACTGATAAATCATAAAAGGAGATTTGTCATTTCTCCTGAGTCTGAATCATTCGGGTAAAAGCTTTTTCCAATTTTCCCATAGGTCCAAAGGCCTTGGGATATCTTTGACACGGCCATACCCATGTCAAAATATACATTCATACAGGACTTCTCTTGGGCTTTCCTCTGCAACCTACAGAGCCCTCTAACTTCATCTGAATCTCCAGAGTAATATAATAGTCCCCTGCTTGGCCTTGGTTGGCTCATTCGCCACTATTCTCTCATTGATCATTCCAGACCACTATGTAGCAGAGAATGACTTTGAAAATTTTTTTTTTTTTTGCAGTAGATGGTTAGTAACACAGGGACCCACAACTGGACAACATAAACAGTGAGAGACTTTGGAGCACTCAGCCCTAAGTGGGATGTCTTTACCAAACCCTTCCCTTCTAGGCTCAGGGATCTGTGTAAAAAAAAGAGATGGAAAGACCGTTAGAGCCAGAGGCGATGGGTGACTCCAAGGAAAGAGCATCTTCCGGACACAACAGTGCCGATGCACATATGAACTCACAGAGACTGTGACAGCACACACAAGACCTGCACAAGTTCAAGCTAGACAAAATTCCAACACAGAGAAGGGGGAATGCAAAGTCCCACCCCCAACCAAGAAGCTATTTGCAGTTGATACCCGCTTCCAGGGGAAAAATCAGTTTTCTCCAATAGATTGACAGTGGCTATATCCACCCATATTCCAAGGTAGTCCCCATGCTCAGGAGGACAGACTCCATATTTTTCCATGTGTTATTTTGTTGTTGTTATGATTCAGTGATTTATTTTGCTTTTGATTTGAGGTTTGTTTTGTTGTTTGTGTTCTTGATTTTTTTTTCTCTATTTGGAGAGAAAGAACATGTAGTTGGGTGAGTAAGGAGGTGGGTAGATTCTAGGAAGACTTGGGGTAGGGAAAAGAATATGACCAAACTGTAAAATATGAAAAATGTAAAAATTAAGAAATATATATGTATGCTTTTATGTATATGGGTGTTCAAGCCACATTCACATATGTGTACCATTTGGATGCAGTGCCCTCAGAGGCCAGAACATGGCATCATATTCTCTAGTACTGGAATTACAGATGGTTATGGGCTGCTCTGTGGGTGATAACAATTGAACCTCGGTCCTCTGGGAGAGTAGTCAGTGCTCTTAACTGCTGGGCCATCTCTCCAACCACAATATTCATTTTTCACTTGATAGCTCAGGCTCCCATATGATTCTTGACCCCATCAGTCAGACGATAGTTTGGCAGCTTACTTTACCAACAGACTGGAGGCCACAAAGCTTATACACCCTCATCCCCTGAGCTTTAATCATATATTCCTTTTTTAATCACGTGTATATGTGGGGTTGATATGCGCACATGAAAATGAATGTCTGGGGAGGCTAGAGGTATCAGGTCCCTTGGACTTATCATTACAGGTGGTTATGGGCTATCTGACATATGTGCTGGGAATTTAACTCTGTCCTCTGGAAAAGCAGTGTGTACTCTAACTACTGAACCATCTTTCTAGCCCTGGGGCCCTGAACTTTTGATCTGTCTACTTCTATTTATCAAGTGCTGAGATTACTGGCATGTACCACCATACTCAGATTCAAATAAAAGTTTCTTGAAAAGAACAATCTTTTTAGCTTTTAAAAAAATTCTAATTCACTCTTCAACTCACTGTAGACTATTTTCTATTCCATGTCAGCATCCTAGTTAATACACGTAATGGATACTTTTGTTATCAAGTGATGAAACATTATGGGTATTCTCCTATTTTTCCCTACTAATGTATAGCTCAAACATTCATTCATCAAATACATACTGAATACCAGCTACGTTCAGGGTGGCTAACTTGTACTTATCCTTGACAACTTCAAGACTAAGCCCAGCCTTTTCTGACCACCTGCTCACCCTGCTTTTCAGTCTGCATTCTGGACTCTCACAGCAGGGTTTGGTCAATTGCTATCCCTTCTTGTTTCCACACTCTGAACCCCTCCTATCTATTAGTGACTTAACCCCATTTGTGCATACACACTCATCCCCTTCACCAAGATGAAAGCTCCTTACCCAAATGCTGTGCAACTAGTAGGCTAGCAGGATGGGTCAGAGGATAGAGTCATTCACTGCTGACCCTGACTACCTGAGTTTGATGCTCTGGTCCCACGTGGTGGAAGGAGAGAGTCAACTCCCACAGGTTGTCTCTGACCTCCAGGCATACACCATGGCACCAACTGGCTAACACAACTGCTATTGTATAGCTATTTCCTCAGAAACAGCAACATTCCGTACTGAAAGGAAATTCCTTAAGCCAGAAGGTAAACATCTCAAAACATCTTCAGGAAGTCCCTGAAACTGACCAGGCTCACTTAGGCTCCTCCCTTCCTAGTAAGCAATAAAGACTGCCAAGAGTCACTCTCGGTCTCACCAACTGTCGAATAAGCCAAGCTGCAAAGAACACTTTCAGACCACACCAGCTCCCTGGAAGCAGAAATAGGCCAAGCAGCCTGGAAGAGGGTTCAACCGAGTCATTTGGAAAGGACACTCCCCAACCTGTTGAACTCCCTGAAGTCTGTGTAGTGTACTCCAAGTTCCCAGTTTTTGTGAGCTGTCACCCATGTTGGGGTGGGCTTTGGGGAGGCAACTGTCTTTGAGTCACTTCTGCCCCTGTAAGAAACCCTTCACCCATATTCCTGCTAGCAACCCCAGTAAAACTCATTGTTTTACAAGGTTGGACTTTGGTGGTATCCATACTTTGCCTGTCATGGGCTTCTTATCTGGGGTAAGTAGGCATGTGTGCCATGTCTCTCCAGGAAAAGTCTTGTCACACAACACTGTCCTCACATGCACACAGTAAATAAATAAACGCAATGTTTCTTAGTGGCCTGAGACACTCACACTGTTTCTGGCACACTGTAAACATTTAGCAGTTGATAAACTGAACAAGATCCTCCGTACCCACTTGGATCCTAAATTTGGTGGATTCTCTCTCAAGTCAAGTCTACCCCCTCCTCTCCTATAACTTTCAGTTCCTGTTTAAGCCTTCATGATTTCTCCTATCCTAAAGAACTGCCCCTGCCTTCCTTATCTCCCTTTGCACACTGCCTTATCTCTTTCCCCAGCTTTTAAAATCCACTGTCTACACCTACTTTATCTGTTTCCTTTTTTAAAACACCGTCCTTTAAATTTCCTTTCAGTCATACAAACAATCTATGTATGCACGCTTCCTGCCTTATCAGTAATCACTACTCTCTGTCTATTGAATATTGTTCCAGAGCTTTCC
The DNA here is from genome assembly GCA_036184795.1 of Tokudaia tokunoshimensis. Classification (NCBI taxonomy): domain Eukaryota; kingdom Metazoa; phylum Chordata; class Mammalia; order Rodentia; family Muridae; genus Tokudaia; species Tokudaia tokunoshimensis. Next base: position 105,791,232 of record BTHU01000023.1, read on the forward strand.
TATATATTTTTATGCAGATGTAGAGAAGATTATTTGTTTTTGTGGGAGGGAGAATTTTCATAAACGGCACGGTGAAACAACATCTCATTTCTGTAACAGCATGACCTGATGTTGTAACCATATGGATGTAAATTGCAAATATGATCCCAGGGCATGGTCACATCACAACTAATGTAGCTGATCTACTTATGGACAGGTAGGCACGCTAAAGGTTTTTCATTTGATAGCCAATGATGCAGTGGACACTATTGCTTCCTATAAGCACGTGCGTGTGTTTTCTGGGCAACGTAAAAGAAAGGAGAATTGTTGGGCCATGAATTATTCACATTCAAAAATTTAATGGATGCTGCCAGATTTGCCCTCCAAACATCTGATCAATTCACACACCCACATGAATGAAATTCCCTGGTGGCATTGGCTATTATAGCATCTTTTATTTTTGCAAATCTGAGAGGGGAAAAAAAAAATCATGTTTTTTTCCCTCTTTGCTGGGGAAGCTGGCTGAGTATCATTCACAATGTTGATTGTTCCATTTGTATTTCTCTGCCTCGTCAATTATCTGATTCTCTCTCATGGAATTACAGAAGCCCTTCTTTCATTTAAAATCCTTTTCTATTAAATAGGTTACAAATATATTTGCCCCATTTGTAGGCTTGTTTTCACTTTTGCTTTATGGTATTTTACATTTTATAACATAAGATACCTTAATTTTTTTTTTAAATTTTATCACTTTTATTTATATGTATGTGTTTGGGTATGTGCATGTGAAGGTAAGCGTCTGCCACAGAGGCATCAGATCCTTTGGAGCTAGAGTTAAAGGTAGTTGTGAGCCAACTGATGTGGACGCAGGAATCAAACTCTGGTCCTCTGCAAGAGCAGTAATGTGCTTTTAACCATGGAACCATTGCTCCAGCCCTCAACTACTTTTCCTCTAACTTAGACCCAACACTCCTTCCTTCTGTGAATTTTAGACTGTTTCACAACTCAAAAAGCTTTCTCTACCCCCAAAGTTATAAAAATATTCTCCGACATTTTCTCTTTATATTTTTAGAATTTGTTTTTAGTCCAACAGGAATCTATTTTTATAAGCAGTGTTTGTATGGGAGGGTCTCATTTTATGTTTTTCTAAACGGATGGCCTATTTTTCCCAGCATCATTTCTTCAACGGTCCATTGTATCTCTGCTGACTTATAGATGTGAAATTTCCATGCAAATGTAAATCTGACCTCGTCCTCATGGTTCTGTTCTATCGATTCTCTCCCACCCCTGTTCTGATGCCTCTCTGTCCCATTCACAAGAATGGCAATCTAATTTCTACCTACAATCTCCTGAGAACGATCAGTCCTAAATATATTGCACTTTTTCAGGCTGCCAAATCCAATGAATTTTTTTGAATTCTCCTTTTCTCACACACTATTTATTATTTTTTTCTAAATGCTACATAATGCTATTCTTCTTCAGTTTTTACCAGTAAAATCATGCTCATAATAACACATTCTATTTATTAGGTAGTTACTCTGTGCCAGGCATGGTTTCAGCATTTTTTTTGTCATCCATGTCAAGTACGTTATACCATAGCCTGATAGTATAAAGATTATTATGGTTATTGTACCCATTTTACAGGTGATTTAAAAAAATGACACATAAACAATTATCGTGCAAAAGGTCCCTTGTCTAGCAAATGGCAATATGAGATCATAACCCAGGCCTGCCCGAGACAAAAGTTTAAATTCCTAGCCACTCTTTTCTCTAGCCTGTCTTGAAAAGTCACCCTCATAGAAGCAGGGGGATGGGGGCTTCCGGGGGAGCGTAACCTGGAATGGGGATAACATTTGAAATGTAAATAAAGAAAATATCCTATAAAAAAAGAATAAAAAGAAAAGTCTTACCTTTGGGTTCTCTTTTCTCTAGCATTCCTTATTTTTTTTCTTCTTTCATTTCTTAGTAGTATTCGGGGTTTTTTATATGTGGTTGATTGTTTTGGTGGTGTTTATTTTGAGATAAAGTCTCATTATGTAGTCCTAGCTGGCCTTGAACTCAATAACTAGACCTGGCTGCAAGTTGCGCACAAGTCGCACGCGTGCTCGTGTGTGTGTGTGTGTGTGTGTGTGTGTGTGTGTGTGTGTGTGTGTGTGTCTGGCCTCAAACTCACTCAGCTGAAGCTGTCCTTGAATTCCTGATCTTCCTGCCTGTCTGTCACAGGGATACATGCCTCAAGATGTTACTGGGATTCTAGGCATATATCCCTATGAACAGCAAAACATCCCAAACCCATTTGTTTGTTTGTTTGTTGACAAGGTCTCAAGTATCCCAGGCTAGCCAAATATTCACTATGCAGTGAGGATGACATTGAACGTCAGAGTATTCTGCTTCTACCTTTCCGATGCTAGGACTACAGGTGTGTGCCACCATGCCTGGGTGCATGTTGATGATCAGACCCAGGGTTTTGTGCATGCTAGGCAAGTGCTTTACCAACTGACCTCCAACAGCAGTTCCTGGTTCAATATTTTTAAGATAGGGCTTCAGTCTATATGCCAAGATAGCCCCAAATTCTTGGTCTTTCTGCCTCAGCCTCCTGCATGCTTGGATTACCAAGTACAGGAAGTGCAAGAATGTAGCACCTAATGTGACCTCCACCAGTTGGGTTGTTTCATCCTTGTTTAAACAGATGCTGTGGAAAGCACAGGGTCTTCTGAAGACCCATTTCAATGCAGTTGCACTGACATATCTGTGGTAAAACACCCCTGATAGCATAGAGAAAGCACTGGTTTTATAGGGCTGCTGACACTGGTCTATAATCCCGCTGTTAGAGACACTGCAGCTATCTTCAGACACACCAGAGGAGGGCGTCAGATCTTTTATATGGATGATTGTGAGCCACCATGCGCTTGCTGGGATTTGAACTCAGGACCTTCGGAAGAGCAGTCAGTGCTCTTAACCGCTGAGCCATCTCTCCAGCCCATCATGCCTCAATTTATTGGTCTAATATTTTCCTGATTGGTCTTGCTTACCCAGTATATCTCCACACTAGCCCAAAGGATTTGTCTCAAAGGCTAATCAGATTACATTCTGCTTCTTAGAACTTCTGAATGGATCCATATTTGTACATTTTATAACTCCTCTAGGAGTTGACCTCCGTTTGCCCCATCCCTTTATTTTTCCCTAGCTCACTTCATAGCCCTGGGTATGGCCTAGGTTTAATGGGGCCTTCTGTTTATAAAATTCACAGGATAACCCAAGAAAAAGACTGTGTTATAACTAAAAGTGGCTGCACATGGGAACCCCAAAGATTAAAGTTCACTGATTTCCCAAGAAAATCTGCCTCTCGAGTACTATATTGAATAGATAAGGCTGCCCACTCTCCCCCTACCTATTCAATATAGTACTTGAAGTCCTACCTAGAGCGATTAGACAACAAAAGGAGGCCAAAGGGATTAAAAGTGAAAAGGAAGAAGTCAAAATATCACTATTGGCAGATGATATGATAGTATACTTAAGCGACCCAAAGAACTCCACCAGAGAACTCCTACTGCTGATAAACAACTTCAGCAAAGTGGCCGGATATAAAATTAACTCAAACAAATCAGTAGCCTTCCTATACTCAAAGAATAAACAGGCTGAGAAAGAAATTAGGGAAACAACACCCTTCACAATAGTCACAAATAATATAAACTACCTTGGTGTGACTAAAACCAAACAAGTTAAAGATCTGTATGACAAGAACTTCAAGTCTCTGAAGAAAGAAATTGAAGAAGATCTCACAAGATGAAAAGATCTCCCATGCTCATGGATTGGCAGGATTAATATAGTAAAAATGGCCATCTTGCCGAAAGCCATCTACAGATTCAATGCAATCCCCATCAAAATGCCAACTCAATTCTTCATAGAGTTAGAAAAAGCAATTTCCAAATTCATCTGGAATAACAAAAAATCCAGGATAGCAAAAACTATTCTCAACAATAAAAGAAGTTCTGGCGGAATCATCATCCCTGACCTCAAGCTATACTACAGAGCAATAGTGATAAAAAAACTGCATGGTATTTAAAAACAGGCAGGTAGATAAATGAATAGAATTGAAGACCCAGAAATGAACCCATACACTGATGGTCACTTGATCTTTGACAAAGAAGCTAAAAAGGAGCTTTTTTTCCATCCAGTGGAAAAAAAGACAGCGTTTTAAACAAATGGTGCTGGCTTAACTGGTGGTAAACATGTAAAGGAATGCAAATAGATCCAGGCTTATCTCCTTGTACAAAGCTCAAGTCCAAGTGAATCAAGGACCTCCACATAAAACCAGATACACTGAAGCTTATAGAAGAGAAAGTGGGAAGAGCCTCGAACACATGGACACAGGGGAAAATTTTCTGGACAGAACACCAATGGCTTATGCTCTAAGATCAACAATAGACAAATGGGACCTTATAACAGTGCAAAGCTTCTGTAAGGCAAAGGTCACTGTCAATAGGAAAAAAGGGCAACCAACAGATAGGGAAGAGATTGTTACCAATCCTACATCCAATAGAAGGCTAATGTCCAATTATACAAAATACTCAAGAAGTTAAACTCCAGAGAATCAAATAACCCTATCCTGAGTTTTGCAGACAAATGGACGGAACTAGAAAATAATCATCCTGAACGAGGTAACTCAGACCCAAAAGTTATGCATGGTATGTACTCACTATTAAGTGGATATTAGACAAAAAAAAGTACAGACTACCCAAGATACAAAGTCCACAGAACTCAAAAAAGTCAACAAGCTGAAGGGCCCAAGTAAGGATGCCTCAGTCCCACTTGGGAGGGAGAACAAAACAATCACAAGTGGGGGGGGGAGGGAGGGAGGGACCTGGGAGGGAAGGTGAATGGGGGGAGGGGAGTCTCTGGGGAGAGGGGAACCTGATCTGGCATTGGGTGAGAGAAAAGGACTGAAGCCCCAAGGGCCAGCAGAAAGGATGGAAACAGGCAACCTCGGGAGATAGGAGGTTGGGGGACCCTCCAGAATGCACCAGAGATCTGGGAGGTGAGAGACTCTCAGGACTCAAAGGGAGGGACTTTAGATGAAATGCCTGACAGTAGGGAGAGGGAAATTATAGAGCCCACCTCCAGCAGGAAGACAGGGCATCAAATGAGGGAGAGGGGTTGCCATCCCACAGTCGTAACTCTGACCCATAGTTGTTCCTGTCTGAAAGAATTACAGGAATGGAAATGGAGAGGAGCCTGAGGAAAAGAAGGTTCAGAGACAGACCCAAAGTGGAATCCAGCTCAAGTGGAGGTCCCAAGGCCTTAACACTATTACTGAGGCTATGGAGCGCTCACAATAAGGGACCTAGCATGACCGCACTCTGGAAGACCAAATGAGCAGCTGAAAGAGTCAGATGCAGATATTCGCACCCAACCAATGGACAGAAGCAGCTGACCCCTGTGGTTGAATTAGGGAAGGCTGAATGAAGCTGAAGAGAAGGGCGACCCTGTAGGAGGATCAGCAGTCTCAATTAATCTGGGCCCCTGAGAACTCTCAAACACTGGCCCACCAAACAGGCAGCATACAGCCACTGATATGAGGCCCTCAACACACATACAATAGAGGACTGCCGGGTCTGTGTTCATTCAGAGATGATGCACCTAACCCTCAAGACACTAGAGGCTCCCAGGAGTTTAGAGGTCTGGTAGGGTAGGGTTGGGGACATTCACCTGGAGATGGGGGTGTGGAGGGGGTATGGGATGTGGGACAGTCAGATATAGAGTATACAAAAATAAATAAATTTACATAAAATGGGGTACAAAGCTAAATAAAGAATTCTCAACTGAGGAATATCAAATGGCTGAGAAGCACCTAAAGAAATGTTCAACATCTTAATCATCAAGGAAATACAAATCAAAACAACACCTCACACCAGTCAGAATCGCTAAGATCAAAAACTCAGGTGACAGCAGATGCTGGTGAGGATGTGGAGAAAGAGGAACACTTCTCCAATGTTGGTGGGATTGCAAGCTGGTACAACCACTCTGGAAATCAGTTTGGCGGTTCCTCAGAAAATTGGACATAGTACTACCTGAGGACCCTGGTATACCACTCCTGGGCATATACCCAGAAGATGCTCCAACATGTAATAAGGACACATGCTCCACTATGTTCATAGCCAGAAGCTGGAAAGAACCCAGATGTCCCTCAACAGAGGAATGGATACAGAAAATGTGGTATATTTACACAATGGAGTACTACTCAGCTATTAAAAACAATGAATTCATGAAATTCGCAGGCAAATCGATGGAACTAGAAAATATCATCCTGAGTGAGGTAACCCAATTACAAAACAACACACATGATATGCACTTACTGATAAGTGGATATTAGCTGCAAAGCTCGGAATACCCAAGATACAATTCATAGACCACAGGAAGCTCAAGAAGGAAGACAAAGCGTGGATGCTTTGCTCCTTCTTAGAAGGGTGGACAAAATTCTCATGGGAGGAAATATGGGGACAAAGTGTGCAGCAGAGACTGAGGGAAAGGCCATTCAGAGACTGCCCCACCTGGGGATCCATCCCATATACAGTCACCAAACCCAGACACTACTGTGGATGACAACAAGTGCTTGCTGACAGGAGCCTGATATAGCTGTCTCCTGAGAGGCTCTGCCAGAGCCTGACAAATACAGAGGTGGATGCTCTCAGCCAACCATTGGACTGAGCACGGGGTCCCCAATGGAGGAGTTAGAGAAAGGACTGAAGGAGCTGAAGGGGTTTGCAACCCCATAGGAAGAACAACATCAACGAACCAGACCCCCCCAGAGCTCCCAGAGACTAAACCACCAACCAAAGAGTACACATGGAGGGACCCATGGCTCCAGGTGCATATGTAGCAGAGGGTGGTCTTATCTGGCATCAATGAGAGGAGAGGCCCTTGGTCCTGTGAAGGCCCAGTGTAGGGGAATGGCAGGGTGGGGAAGCAGGAGCGGGTGGGTGAGTGGAGGCAGACTTTCCTAGAAACAGCTGGAGGGGGGATGGGATAGGGAGTTTCCAGAGGACAAACCAGGAAAGTGGATAACATTTGAAATCTAAATAAAGAAAATATCTATGGGGCTGGAGAGATGGCTCAGTGGTTAAGAGCACTGACTGCTCTTCCACAGGTCCTGAGTTCAATTCCCAGCAACCACATGGTAGCTCACAACCATCCGTAATGAGATCTGACTCCCTCTTCTGGAGTGTCTGAAGACAGCTACAGTGTACTCACATATAATAAATAAATAATTTTTTTTAAAAAAAAATCTAATGAAAAACTTCAAAAAAAAAAAAAAGAAAAAGAAAAAGAAAAAAGACATCTGCCTCGCTACCTAAGCACAGCAAGCTGCAGTTCCCTAGACCACACCTGAGTTCTCTGCATCACTTTGCCTTTGAAGAGGTGGGCAGCTCCTGGATTGCCTTTCTCTCTGCTCACCTGCCTGTCTGGCCAGCTCCTCAGGAGTTATCATAGTCTCCCCTGTGACGTCCTCTCCGCTGCCTTCTCTGCATGGAATTGACTGTTCTTGCCCTCGTGGTCTCATTGCCATCTGCCCTTCACCTCTTTGTACCCAGCCCTTCACAGAACCTACTCGTCTCTATGGAAATTATTTGCTTTAGAAAAACCTTTCCCATGAATGCGTCAAGAGCAAAGATTAGGCCAATCCTTCGTAGGCTGTTAGACTACAGGAAGGCCTGGCATAAGGCTGAACGGAATCAAGGATCCACTCAAGTGTATTAGAAAGACACCTTTCTTTTGGCACAGTATATGGACTGGCATAGTTGTAGATAAGGACCCCACAGTGATGCCCTGCTTACAAATCGCCCGTCCATATCACTCTCGTGGGCCCCGGAATCTGTTTTCTCTCCAATACTCCCATGGTAAGTTACTTTTCATGGTTCGTCCACCCACTTTCCCATTCCACTTCTTTTGTTACCTGTCCTCCTTGTTGATCTGGTCCCCAAAGCCTACAGTGCTCACAATTGTGAGCTTCAACCCCACGTTGCTCTCCTGGAGGTCGTAGGTATTGGACCGGAGCTGAACACCTGCCTGTGTGTGGGTCGTTGGCTCCCCTTCGAACTTGGTGTTGAACAGGGTATCCATGAGGGTGGACTTGCCCAAACCTGTCTCCCCTGAAAAGCAAAAGATATCAAGCAATGACTATGTAGCCATTGTCCATCACGGTTTACATTAGTGACCAACTGCACAGAAGTCCATAGAATACATAGTGTCAGTTATGTGAAAAAGGGAAGCAGCCGTGCTAGCAGCCGAGAGCTCACAATACTAGAGAATTGGGCTAATTTCCATTTTTGTCTTCACAGTGTTTTCTGTTATTTGAATGTTCATCTTGAGGATATACTGCTTTTAGAGGCAGAGAAAGAAATGCTATCCATACTGACAGAGGGGTATAATTATCCCTAGAAGTAGACTGTAGAGAGGTATAATATACTCTTATTAATACTTAGCTCTGACTGGTGGTCGTTTATATATAGTTTTCAATTTTTTCTTTAGCTTTTCTGTATTTTCTAAGTAGAACATGTTAATAAATACCAATTGTCAAATAAATACCCTCTCCTCTCTTCCCCTGGCTTCAGGTTCTGCCCAAACAGTGCTCAGTCCACAGATGTCACATTTTTGTCTCCTAGTGGAGAGACTGTACCTACTTTTGGCTTCTCCCAGCCTAGATGACCTTTCAGGGAAACTATTTATTTTTTATTTTTGTCTACTGAGGAACGAACTTGAGCTGCAAATTACTCTTCTTAAATTTCAAACAAACCAGACATTTGTTTGCTTAACTAACATGTTGGCTGTGTGACACTAATAAATCCAACAACTAGAATTTTACACTTGGCCGATAAATGGGGGAAGGGTTACGGTGGACTGGTAAAGGTTTGGGGAGGTTATTCCTGGGACACAAGAGGCTACCAAACCACTGCCTCGAACCAAGGTGTCTTTGGAGAATGAGGCATCACAATCACAAAATGGAGAGATGCTGGTGACATGGCCTTAGGCAGGAGTCTGATCGGAAGCCACAGCTGGGCTAGGCACTAAAACCACTTTTAATCTCTGTGGATTCGGATCGCATTTGGCTCCCATCCCACCCCAAGAGAATAAGAAACACTAGGAACCAAAAGTCAGTAGCTAAGCTGGAGATGTAGCTCAGCCAGTAGAGTGTTTGCTTACTATAGTTGAAGCCCCATCTGATCCCCAGCACTGAAGAAACTGGTCTTTAACTCAGTAGTTAATGACAGGTTGGGCATGGTGGTGCACACCCTTAATCCTAGTACTTGAGAGACAGAGGAAGGTGGATATCTGTGAATTTGAGGCCAGCCTGACCTACATAGTGAGTTCCAGGACAGCCAGGGCTATGTAGAGAGACCCTGACACAAAGTTAATGACCCTGGACTATTCTTTGAGCACCTTTGACCACAGTAGTCCTTTACTAACTTCATCCCTCTTCTTCCTACCCCTCCCCAACCAAGGAGGAACTATGTGACCTTTGCTTTATCCTCATAGTTGAGGTTAGGTTTACTCCGGGCAGTTACTGGCCTGGCAAATCTTCCTTTGGGACCAACAGTACACATTTGCAAGGCAGTGCATAGAACTGCATGATGTGGAACCGAAAATGCTTCCTCTTTCCCACTCTCTCAGGGTATATATAAAGTCCTAAATACTGACATAAAAAAATGTCAGTGTTCTATGTGCAGAGAAAGAAAAGAACATTCAATTTAGCCTGGTTACCAAGGTCCCCAGCCCTATTCCATAGCCAGGTATGACTAATGAGGTGAATTTCCAGGATATACAGAAAGAGTTCTTCACACAGATTGTTTCCAGCTAGGATCTGACATATTCATCAGAGACAAAGATTGTCTAAGAAGAGATCCTTTTTTTGGGGGGGGGAACCTCCCCTAAAGAAGGTATTCAGGTCCCAAGAAAAATCTGGTACACTGGGGTCTTTGTCATGGAAGGTGACAGATTCAGGCATGCAACAGAACACACCACCCATTACCCCATCAAAGGACATGGTGCCGCTCACTTGCAGCCAGAGCCACGATCATTCTCACGATCTCTGAGATGAGAATGCACGCTTTAACTCGACTTTTCTCTGGACACCCATGTACCACTCTCTGGACACCCATGTTCCAGGTACATTTTTATCTCTCCCCCCACCTCTTTTTTGGTACATCTAATGGATTTTCCTCAACCTCATCACTCTTTGTCCTTTGAGATCATTACTGAATATGCCTGCTGCTCGTAGACAGTGGTGGGCCCCAATCTCTACAGCTCTCCAATTGGGGCTTCCCTGCCTCCACATCCTAGGAATTCTCAGAGACTCCTCTGTATACTTGAGAGTGACTGAAGAAAGCCTCGCATAGAAGGTCTCAGGAGCAGCTCTACTGAGCCAGAGGCCCACCCTGTTTGCACAGCTGGAGCAATGGGGGCTGGGTGAGGTAGGGCAAACAGCAGGGAGGAGCAGCAAGGAAAGTAACCACCCAGACACCTGCTGGTGCACAAGGGTTGCCGCAACTAGCTGTTAAATAACAAAGGTCTGGAAGAGAAGAACTTGCTGTGCCTAGGGAATTGCAACAAATGCAACATTAGAAGAAGGCAGAAAATGAAGCCAGCTCCTTTGGTGGCTTTTGAGTGCTTCTGCTCTCAGTTGTCATCACGGTGGGACCTGGAGCTGGAAGGAAGCCCTCTCTCAATGGCTGGCACAGGCCCAGCCTGAGACTAGAATGATATCTCCTCCTATAGCTAGCTGTCTTGGGTCCAATAGTCAATGTGAATGGGGATATGACACGTGGCCTAAGAGGATCAGGTCAGCAGATTCCGCCATGCCTCAGCAAGAAGGTAGGAACTTGGCAACTGGCTTCTATCAGGAAACTCAATGAGTCCCATGGGCTCAATTCCCCTCTCCTCCTCCCCAGCTCTCCTGGAGCGTGTCACAATGGACAGCAGGGTTTCTTAACCCCTTGAACTCGTGTTCTAGCTCTCATTTTGCTTATTGTTGACATTGTGCTAGAAACAATAACTTCTAAAATAACAACATAGAGGCTGGAGAGATGGCTCAGTGGTTAAGAGCCCTAGCTGCTCTTGCAGAAGACCTGGGTTTAGTGTCCAGCATCCACATGCCAGCTAATAGCTGTAACTGTAACTCCAGTTCCAGGGGACCCAAAACTGTTCACCAGGCATGCATGTGCTACTCATACATACATGCAGGCAAACATGCATATACATAAAATAAATAAATCTCTTTTGAAAATCATTTAAATTTAAAACATATTGTATGAATTAAACTATAGCTCCAGGTGACCTCCCCACCTCGAGTTAAAAGTATCTACAATAAAAGTTTAGCCGATCTCCTCAGTGGCTGTCAATATCTGCAATGTCTGGTGCTTTGGACAATTAAGTCCTTGCAAGAGGAGAAAGATAAATTCATCTCTGGGTTCAGGACTAGTCTTGTCTACAGAGTGAGTTCCAGGATAGGCAGGGCTACACAGAGAAACCCTGTCTTGAAAACAAAATCAAACAACAAAGGAAAAGAAAAAAATACAAGTCTTAGATTTGCTACCATTACATTGTCATGTGACAAAACCTGAGCCCTGTCCCCAGTCTGAGTCCTACTCCTTTTTTTTCCTACAAAATGGGAAAGTTGAAGCAGTAGCAGCAGGGCTTTTGTTTCTTTGTTTTGGTTTCTGCTTGGTTTGGTTTAATTTTCACACAAGGACTTGAAGTCCTAAGACTCCTGCCTCGGCCTCCCAAGTGCTAGGACTTCAAGGCACCAATACACCAATAGTATTTTCCTATAGCAGATTTATGTGCTCTGTGCCAGGCATTGCTGTAAGCAAATGCATATTTCCCTTTTCTTTCGTGTAGTGCTAGGGATGGAACCAAGGACCCCACAAATATGAAGCAAGCTCTCAGCTACTGAGCCACACCTCAGCTTCCATAGATTTTATTTGCTCCTCACAGGAAGCTTATAAGGTATGTAGGCACTATGATTTTTCAGTGCTGGTAAATGGAGCCCAAGGACTCCAGTCAATCAGGTTAAGCAAGAGCTCTACCCCGGTTGGGCAAGGTGGTACCCAGAGGTAGATACCATTAGCTTCATAAGTTTGCAAGTTCCTCCTCTGCTATGTACCTGATTTTCTTCCTCTATATACTGTACAGGAGATGACAGTCCAAGGCCACAAACTAATAGGTAGCATAGCCAGTATGTTCACCAAGGTGGGCTACCTCTGTAGCCCATGCTTTGAACCAAAACATTTTAGTGAGGTTCACAAGCACGGCATATTCATTTATTTAGTCACTCAACAGGTATTTACAAAGCCTCTGATAATCACCAGATGTAGGTGTCATATAGGGGCTAAAGATACAGCAAAGAGCGAGCTAGCCACAGTCCCTGGTCATTTGGAGAGAAGTCTCACTCAACTGTAAATGATGGAATAAGCCAAGGGAAAATTCTGCTGAGTTCAACAGGGAGGTCGGAAGGAAACTCTCTGAAAGGAAACTCTCCAGGAACTTGAGTTGGCCATGAGAGTCTATGGAGAGAGACAAGGCCATGTCTGGCTGTACGACCTTGTCCTTTCTCTTTCCTGTTCTTGCAGGGGCGAGGCAGACTGTGGTGTGTTTCAGTCAGCACAGGCAGCTTCCTGCACCTCTTCCCAAGCCTATGTGATGGAAGTAATGACACCATGGAAATCAGTGGATGCTACAAACCTGTTTTCTCCCATGATGCCTTGCTAGCCAGCGGGCCAACCACTCTGGCCGCTTTATGCTAATAACTGCGTTTCCCAGAAGCACAGGGATGGAAAGGGTTAGCCCCTGACCTTCATAGAATACTAGCTGCCCTTTGCACACCTCCTGCGATAAAACTTCAATCCTGCTTGTCCTGTGTGTGTTTTCCAAGTTCAACAGAGCCCAGTTGAGCTTGGAATCCTGAGCAGCTTCAAAGTAAATATTATCATTATGAGCCTTTGTGCTCCTCGTGGCCATTAGCGCTGCCAGCACATTTGGATGGGCAAGTCTCTTCGGGGCTCCTTCCCAGCACTACAAAGCTCTGGGCCTCAGAACATTGGTGTTGCTGGCTCAGGTTGTTCTTTTGAGACCTCCTACAGGGAGGTTTACGGTCATGGGATCCTCAAGTTTCCAAAGCTAAGGAAGTGGAATATGATTTTTTGATGGGGTAAAGAAAGGGGGAACCTCGCCACGCAGTGGTGGCGCACGCCTTTAATCCCAGCACTTGGGAAGCAGAGGCAGGTGGATTTCTGAGTTTGAGGCCAGCCTGATCTACTGAGTGAGTTCTAGGACAGCCAGGGCTACACAGAGAAACCCTGTCTTGGAAAACAAACAAAATAGACAGACAGACAGACAGACAGGAAGAAAGAAAGAAAGAAAGAAAGAAAGAAAGAAAGAAAGAAAGAAAGAAAGAAAGAAAGAGGGAGTCTCACCTTACTAGGTAATTACCGTCAACCCTAGAGATTATAGCAGACTGAAGTCATTGTATGCTTATGTCTATGTGCTTAGCTGAAAATCATAATAATCATGGAGAGCAAGTATTGGTACAGTCAATTCATTGCACTATAAATTAGGCTCTGGATTCGTAAACATTCTCTTTCCCTCCTCTCAATCTCAACAAACACAAATGCACACAGGCATACATAAATGCATAATACTTACTCTGCTAGGTATGCGCATAACAGCAGCAGGGCAACATTAAGTAAACAATAATGTGGGGGGAAAAAACTATCCTAGCTCACTGTTAATAATCAAGGTTAGCATTACCATAATTTGACACTAAAAATACTTTGGGTAAACAATTTCTATGACCAAACAGAACCATTTTATAGGTTATCAAGGAGGTTAATTTTAATAGTCACATACAGGTACGAGGCATAAGAATACAGTCACTAAGATTCCCGGAGGAGCAAAGATCACCTTCAGCAACTTCACTGTGGACTCTCTGCCAAGTCAGTGACAGTTCCTAGCATTCTGGTTGGTTGAAATGGCAGTCCGAGAGTCACTTGTGACCTTGATGCAAGCTGAGGGTTCTCTTAGCAATGGCAAGGTCATGGGTACAGTAAGAGAGTGGCACGCATGTGCTATAAGCATTTTTGGATCCAGTACAGGGATTGGTTTATCTAGTCGTCCTATCTGGGGACAGTATAGGAGGAGAGCCATTTCCTGAAACTTGACAAGTAGAAAGTGAAAGAAAAGATATATGACTTCTTGGGGAATGAAAGTCTGCCCCAGGCCCTTCTGCAACTTCATGTCATTAGGTGTGTGCTGAAACGCTGTAGATGAACAATACCCTGGTGGAAACATGAGTTGACTGTTTACCCCACTCACCTTGTCTTGATGTTGGCTGCCACATCTTGGGGAATCTTAAGACTCATATTATAAATTTCCCTATACTTTGACATCAGGTCCCATTCTGACTCACAGGGCTTTACCAGGTCAGTCTTTTGCTGGAGGTTGAAAGGTTGCTAACGGGGAGTAGGGGTGGGGAGTAGGGGTGGGGGTGGGGGCGGGCTGTCAGTTTGCTTTCATCTCAACTTCAACACAGGTCATACAGCACTCTGGGAGGGATGCCAAGGGAAGCTGGTATGTGTGTGTGCTGGGATATTTCAGTCATCAAATATTGTGTGAAATAAGTTGGCCATTAGCCAAAGATTGATCTTGTTAGTTAAACAGAGAACTTGGTAGTGCCAATATTAGACGCGATGACATTTGTTCTTGAGGCTGATTGCCCTGTCTTGCATTTATTTTGCGTGCCCGTCCCAATTAGCACTGAAATGTGACTGTGAGTTTGACTGTCAGCATTCAAAGACTTGGCAACCTCTATGCAGACTCTCAGGCCTCTGATGTGTAATTCCATGAAGTGCATATTTTTATCTCATAGGCTCTGATGCTGATACATGGTAATGAGTCACTTTTGCTAGTGAGTGAGCCTCGCTGACTGCCTGCCATCCATATTTAGAAGTGACCTTATTGCTCTGTTTGTCCTTACAAGCACAGTGAATTCCCTGCAGAAAATGACCTGGTAAAGAGTACTGGAAATGGAGAAGAAGAAAAAAAAATCAGAGGAAAATGACTGACTTCAAAAAATTTCGAAGACTACTGTTTATTTATTCATTGATTTAGTTGAGACAAGGTTTTATCATGCAACCCAGATTACACTCAAATTCAAAAATCCTCCTGTCTCAGGCTTCTAAGTGCCGGGATTACAGACCTATACCACTACATCCAACAGAAAAAGATTTTTTTTTCAATACATTAAACCACTAAGGTACCTAATTCAGTGGTAGTTTGAATCCATGATGTGAATGAGTTCTCCATATGCTCTATAGAAACATAAGAGCAGGAAATTGTCAACAATGTGTAAGTGTTCCAGCCAATGTGAAAATTGGCTTTATTATGGCATTTATACAAGCATTAAGGTTTGGAAGCGGGTCACTGAAAATATACGGGTATATGTTCTTGCACTGTGGGGTGAAAACGATAAGTTGCCACTATGTTTGTAAATTTGGGATATTTTTTAAGGTTTCAAAAACACATTCTTAAAGAATGACAAGGTATCATTGTCCATGTTTGTTTGATGGTACTCAATGGTTTCTAAAGTGCTTTCATGGTCTCAAGGGACATTGCTGGCAGTGGTTGGAGACAAAGAGAAGAACAACAGGTCAGTCAGGCCTGCATCTCTAGTGTATTTTGGCTCTGTGATTTTTCCATGTTGCCTCAGGTAAATCCCTATGTCCATGAGGCTAAAATTACTATTTCTGAGCTTCACTTTGCAGACTGGGGGTCAAAACCACTTATGTGAGAAACTGTTGAAAGGCATAGCGGGCGGCCTCCTGCGGACTTAACTCATTCATTCACTTCGGAAGTATTATTGAACTCTTTCTTGTGCTATGATTAGCACACCAAGTGGGCTCAAATCACTATGTAGGGTGTGGTCCATGAGCAAAATCCCAGTGCTTGGGAGGCTAAGGTAAAAGAACTGAGAAAGAGAGGCTAGCCTGAGCAACTTGTCGAACTCCGTGCCAGCCTAGGCCATATAGTGAGACTCTTGTCTTAAAACAACACAAAATAAAGCCTAGGCACAGAAACAGGCTGAAGAATCAAAGATCTTTGCATGCAGCTCTGTGATTCCCACTCTTAAGCTCCAACGGTACCAAGCAAGCTTAGATAAACTAGAGAGACTCAGCCGGCTACCCAGAACTCTCAGTTCTGTCCTGGCTCTTATCTTCTGCACTCAAAAAGAAGCTGACAGCAGTAACTGAGCCGGCCAGCCCCCTTTAACAAAATTTTCCATCGAGTCTCACAAAACTCTGTTTTCCCCAAGGTATGGCTCCAGAGTCTGGTCTAAGTAGAGGAGGGGGAAAGTAATTGCAGCTGGATGCTTACAAAAAATAAACAAAGGGATAAGAGAAGAGGGGTTGGGGGGGTGCAAGCCTGTAACTAGATGGGGATGACACATTATTTAACCTAATTACCTGCAAAGCTACATCTAGCCATTAAAGATCTCTATCCTGTAATAGAATTTCCTGCCATGGAAATACTCACCCACGCACAGGATGTTGAAGCAGAAGCCCTGGCTGACTGACTTATTCACCAGCTGGTCAGGCAAGCTGTCAAACCCCACATGTCCAGCCAGGGGGACAGTTCGACAATCTTCGCCCTAATTTGGAAAGGGAGGGAGGGAAGGGAGAAAATGAAAACGTGCTTAAAAGCCATTTGGATTTCCAAGCTATAGCCACACGCACTCTATCCTGTGCCAGGAAGTAACAACCACAAAGGCCCAATATGCTATCTCTTTCCCCAGCCACCCCTCCCCAACCTGCAACACATACACCTAAAATCAAAATGGCCCATCAGCTTGGAAATCATGGATGCTTGGGTACAGCATTCAAAAGGTTCAGTAATAAATGCCACCGTGGTTCTAGACAAAATAAACTATGTGGGCAGTTGATCCCACTCATCCAAACTTGGATGCGATCTCAATTCAATCACACAGAGGCTGGGGAGCCTCTCTGAGACTCAGTACCCTTCCACATCTGTCACAGGAGACAACAGGATGTATTTCAGAGGTGACAAGGGGACTGCAATGTTTATTAATACCTATAATAATGCCATATATATATATATATATGCATTCAATAAATGTTCCAAAATCCTTAGACGGCAGTGAACCTTCTCTCTAGGACACTTCGGAGACCTACAAAGGTGGCACAGCAGAGAGGTCAAGCTTACAGGTTTGGGCAGGCAAGATGGCTCAGAGGGTAAAAGTGCCTGCTGCCAAGCCTGATGACCTTAGTTCAGAACCTGGGACTCACACGGTAGAAGGAGAGAATCAATTCCTGAAAGTTGTCCTCTGATCTCCAAACTTATGAGGCACCAGCTCTCCCCACCCCCACTAAACAAACAAACAAACAAACAACTAAATGTAAAAATGATTTTAAATCATTTAAGTGGTTTAAATGACTTTTGAATCAGGCAGGTCTGAGTCAGAGGCCAACTTCTGCAGTTCAAGCTTTAACAAGTTAAGTTCCCAGTCTCCCATTACAAAAGAACGTGTAAGTAGTGAATGTGCAGCCTCCACTGGACAATACTCCTCACACACATAGCATATGGCCTGGCATGTGGAAAGCATTCAAACAGTAGCTGCCCTTATCACTGCACTGTGAGATTATCCTTGGACCCTAAAAACTGGCCCACCATGCAGCAAAACACTTGTAGCTCCCTCTAGCTTGGAAGGAGCAGTCTCTAGCCTTCCTCTGGTTCCCTTGACTCCACAGGGGTCAGCCAAGCCACTCCCAGCCCTGGAAAGCATAGGGCCAAAGCTTCTTATAGTTAATGGCTTTATAAAATGAGGAGAGTCTCAAACTCAGGCAGACTTCCAAGGAACCAAGGGAAAGGATGAAAAGGGCCTGCATGTACTCATAAACTATGCTTACTGCCAATGGTCCCGGCCGAGGGTGGGGTGTCAGAAGGGTGGGGACTGGAAGCTGGAGGCAGTCAAGCTTCACAAGAATGATGGGCTATGGAAATAGGCAGAGATTCTGTGGGGTGAGGCTGCACGAAAATTTCCGTAACCACCAAGATGCCAAAAGCAACCCAAAAGGCCATGGTTTGTGCCAGGAAGGACCATACCAGCATCCCAGGCTGTGCCAGCAGGCCGCTCCTATGCTGACTGGACCTGCTGTTAGTCTAGTCTAGGTGTCACACCAAAAGGGATGTGACGTGATGGTGGAGTAGACACTCGACCTCTTCACCTAGTGTGTGTGTGTGTGTGTGTGTGTGTGTGTGTGTGTAGGGGGGTGTCCCTGCTCCCATCAGTGCCATTGGATCCTTCAAGAGCTTGTACTGGTGACTACCATCTGGTACATTCATTCCCCTCTGACATCTCTCCGCATAAACTCCCAACAGAGCGCACTTGACAGACTGCCATATGCTATCATTGAGTTAGGTTGATGATGCTTTTCTTGCTCACCCAAAGACGAGGGATCCATATCACCTTGTCCTATACTCACCCCCTTCCACTTCCTTTTCCCCATTTCCCATCTTTTCTTTCTTGCTTAAAGCAAACAGTAAGCTGGAAGTTTACCACTGTTGGTTCTCAGCCTTTGGCAAAAGCACAGAAGAGACTTCAGAGCCAATATGCTCTCTCCAGGGAGCCTCCTACGTAGCAGGCCTCAAAATTGGGACAGACTCAGAGTTGAGGTTTCCTGAGCCATATTTTATCATCTCTTCCTACCTCTAAATTCAGCACTCTGAAACTTCAAGTGCTCCGAAGTCCAAGGAATGCTCAAACTAAAGATAGCAGGCAGTAGGAAGCGCTCCTTACCTTAAAAACTCATGCCACTGTGAAAGACTTACCAGATATAGGGCCTAGGATGTAGTTCTGTTGGGAGAATGCTTGCCTAACATGCACAAAGCCCTAGGTTCAATCCCCAGCACCGCATTACTGGGGCAGAGCAGTGTGCGGCTCTAATCCTCACACTACTACTAAGTTCTATGGTTAAGCTATGCTCCCAACCCTGGCTCTCCCTTTTTGAGAAGACATTGAATACCTTGGAACTGGAGTTACAGCAGTTGTAAGCCACCTGATGTGAGTGTTGAGAATCAACTGCAGATCCTTGGCAAAGAGTGGTACGAGCTCTTAGCCACTGAGACATCTCTCTAGGCCTCAAATCATTATATTTACTGGCCATATAACATACTCATGCAGGAATACGCCACCTCTTCCTAATTACTGAATATTTAGTATCTCCACGTTTTCTGCATAAACATACATTCTTCTTGCAGGATTGCAAATGTCTCTATTTCCTAAAATTAAAGACTATTGGACCAAAGGGTCCACATATTCCTTTACATGCATACATTTATGTATTTATTTATGTGTATCCATGAAGTTTCATGGACTTTTATCTACTGTGAACTGGCTTGTTGGAAAATGGTATCACATTCTTTAATTTGAATTTTATTAGTGATAGTGAACATTAAAAAATGTCAACTGTGTATGGGTATTGTGTATGTAAATTATCTAGTCATGATTTTGCTCGCTTAAAAATATATGATTGTCTTTTCTCTTTGACTTGTAAGAAAATAAGAATTGATTTCAAGGTGATAGCTAAGAGAAGAAAGTCAATAAGTAGTTAGCAATGTGAGGTTTTAGGTGCAGAGAGCATTTAAGGCTAAGATACAAATTTGGGGAGTGAGAGATATAAAATTGGATGTGCTCTCTGGGAGGTAGCAAGGGTGAGGGAGCTAAAGAATGAATATAGGAAACACCCATGAATAATGGGGAGATGAAGGGAGTTTTACCAAGAGGGGGAAATAATCACAAAAGTAAGAGATGACCCAACAGTTTCCTGCCATCTGAGGCAAAAAAGAATTACAGATTTGCATTTAGTGGCATTGCCTGTGACTTGGAATCTTTATTTCTTTTGTGTCTTTTACTCAATGTCCACTCTACCTAAATTAACAGAGAACTTGAGACGTAGGGCCTGGTTGATGTGGGATTTTTTTTTCTTTTTACTGGGTTGAAGAAACCAAGACTTGGTCTCAATCTCTGTGGTTAAGAAAGCATCCAAACATATTTGTACAGTTCTTGATTTAGAAAAGGCTGTCTAGAGAGCACCTGTCTTGCTCTAATAAATCTTACATCAAGATCATAATTGTTCAGAGTGAAATATATGCATGCAAATTATGGACAGAATACTGGGCTAAATGTACCCTGACCCCAGGGTAACCCCAGGAAGTGTCTTTCCTACTCTCTTACAGCACCTCTGATGCCTTATCTCCTTAGTCCTTCTTAAGGTGGTATAATTAATTGAGATCCTAATTACTCTGATTGCAGTTAATTGCATGTTCACTTGACTACAAGGTGCAGAAGTGGAGATGTGACTAGAAGCCCAGACCAGCACATCTGACACTGAAACTTTACTTAGCTATCTTGAGTAGCAAGTGGCACCGTGTTCACAGCAGCAAATCAGCAAAATTGTTAATCTACTATAACCCTGCAACCACCCTTACAATCTGTTCTGTGGAGTGTTAATCTACTATAACCCTGCAACCACCCTTACAATCTGTTCTGTGGAGTGTTAATCTACCATAACCCTGCAACCACCCTTTCAATCTGTTCTGTGGAAACTCACACAGCTGTACAAAGATTCATGTACAAGGAAATACATTAAAGTCTTGATGGTAGTAATGAAATGCTAGAAACTCCTTAAATGCTAGACAACTGAAAAATAAATTATGAACACGAATATTCTGGAACAGTTCTGCCACTAGAATGCAGCAGGTCCATACGTAATGGTGTGAATACCTCCAAGACATAGTATAAACCAGAAAACAGATACTGTAGAACGACATGCATAATGAGTACATGTATGTACAAAAGCCTGGTATCTATGCATATGCACATAAATCTATGCAAATACCTAGGACAGACGCATGAAAAGACACCAAACCAAAAGATACCGGTAGTTACCTCAGAAGACAGGAAATGGAAACAGAGGCCTAATCAGAGGTGTCATCGGGTTTTGTAGTGTTTGATTCTTTTATAACACAGATGAGCTCACATTGTTACCTGTATAATTGACAGATATTTTTAAAAAGATAAGGGAAGTTCTTGCTCATTCAGCTTTGCAGCCCGGGTGATTAGTTAGGCTGTAGCCTGAGAGCAGCTAAAGGAAGGCAAAATGAAAGGGGCTCCTGGGAACGGGGAGAGCCCCCACTTCCCTCCGCCCAATTCCATTTCCTGTTTGCTCCCCATCTGCAGTCACCTGCGGTTTTGAAATACGTTATAACCACATTTTGTATCAGAGGCAGAAACAATGCTCTTCTCTTTTACCTCCTCCAGAGAACACACCGCTTTCAGTTTTTTGAATATCCGTATGGTACATATTAAGAACAACGAGGTATAGTGCTTCTAGCTGTGTGTCTTTCTCCCACTGCTTTTTTGGGCTTTTTTGTTTGTTTGTTTGTTTGTGTTTGTTTTTGTTTTTGGAAAGCAAAGTGTCCCAGAAACACCCGAGAAGCAACTGCTGTCCTCCACTGCCTTCTACCTCTCCTCTAACAGCCCTGACAGAGAAAGCACATTGTTGAGTGAGGCCTCTGGGAACTCAGGGCCCACCTGTGTAGATAGAGAATTTCCTGTCTCTGTTCAAACCCAAGGTATCTAAGTTAGTCCTAGTCATCCTGAAGGAATGGGGGCGGGGAGGTGGGGGAAGCATTTGGACCTAAGACTTGACTTTCCCTTAACTTTCTCCTCTGGTCTTTTGCACTCAAATGTTAGTGCAAGTGAGACAAATGCTTAAATGTGGTTCTTGGCAGCAACCTCATTGACTGCTTAGTGGTGGGTCTAATCCTTCACCCCTTTCCCCACTCCACCATCATTCTGGAACAGAGAAACTGCAAATCTCCTAGACTTTTGAAACCAATCCATCCATCCAATGACACAGGATGGAATATTAAGCAAGTAATGAAAATATTTTTCTAAGAGTGCATAATGGCATGAAACACTTGCCCAAAGCTGTTATGTAAAGCAAAGGAAACCAACAACAACAACAACAACAACAAAAACCTTGCATACACAACCCAATGAGGAGAGAAAACTAGTGTAACTTTGGGGGTGGCCATTCTGTTTTCTAATTTTTCTAGAATAGTCATACTTTATGACTGGAAAAATGTTTTGTTTTGAATAAAGACTGATGGTACATTCCTAGGCAGGAAAGTGGCCTCAGCTATTTTAGGAAAAAAAAAAATCCTCAACTTCAACCAGAAAATGCTGCACACACTGATCATCAGCAAGTTTAGTTAAGTACAGCCTTTAGCATCTGGGCAATTTTATTATATGTAAGACATTTGTTTTACCAACAATACAATAAATTCTTATCTTCCTTTATTGTAAATTATTGCCACATTTAATATATTACTTACTATTAAACAGTACAACATAATTATAGTCCTGTAAACCGGAAGACAAACCTTATGTCCTGAAACATGTCAAAAGTCCTGATAAAACTCCATCTGCAGCCATCAATGTTGTGAAAGGAATGAGAAGTATTATACTATCAGCCTTAAGAGACCAATACATTCCAAAAATTTAACAACAAAAAGGTAAAAACCAACGTACCCAACATATCAAATGCCAGGAGTTTTCATGAGCTGCTCAAGTTGGGGGAAGAGAAAACTATAGATATAAAATCTTGGGCTAGGATAGAAATTTGGGGACCATTCTAAGGAGAAACAAGGTTTTCCAAAGCTTCAGTGGGGAAGCAGTTTAGGGGACCTCAAGGAAACACAAAGGAGAAACCATCTTTACTAAACAAGGGTGAAGGCATCTCTTTGGCAAAGCCTATAGATGCAGCTGATTTTAATAATACCAAAGATGAATTCCAAACTGGCTTCTCATTTATAAAAGGATTCACAGCAAGGACTCCATTAACTGACCTGCTCTCCTAGTGCATTTAAAGTGAGAGTCCACAGACAAACATTCAGTTGTCATGCATCTTTATAAAATGTCAGTAACTATATATGCCTATCCAGACAGGCAATGTCCAAATGATTGTTTCTTACAGAGACCCTGCTGAGCTAAAAGCATAAGTTCCTTCTCCAATACTCTCTCCTCACTCAGCTCAAGGCTGAAGGAGGGAAGGGGCGGGGCTCGCTTCTGCCACCTCATGCAGAAGTAGAAGCAGAAGCAGAAGCAGAAGCGGAGTCTGGACAACAAGGAAACATAAGCGCTTGAGAGCTGGAGACGCCCGTAAATATCACCTAACTCAAGGGCTCTTTTTGCAAAGGGGGAAATGGAGACTCGGAGTGGGGGGAAGTGACTGGTCTCGAGTCATCCAGCGATGATTTAGTGGCAGCGAGTGGTGCTAGCATCAGGCCGACCTTCCTCTCAGATGGAAAAGCTGACTTAAATACCAGATGTAGTTCTTCCTGATGCTAAAATTCCAGGCCAGCAGGCTCCTGGCTCCATGCAGGTAGAAGTGAGAAAGGACAAGGGAGATGACCTGGAAGCTCGTGGACTCACCATGAGAGCTCTGGCCAGCAAAAGGCAACGGAAACAACCGATGGTACCCAGGTCTGTGCTCCGACTCTCGGCTCTCTCCCCTACTTTTCTCTCCTTCTCTAGGTCTCTCCTGACTCCAGCCTGATCCTAGGCTTGGCCAGCTGCCCGGTTCTACTCAAGAGCACCAGAGCTAATGAGTCTATCTAACTCAACAAGCCATTGTCTATGTAAAATATCTCCACTGCAGGCTAGGGGTGACCCCTGCTCTGGGTGGGTCAACTTTCCCACAAAAGCCACACACATTTCCTCCAAGCCACGCAGTTTGAACAGTTTTCTAGGTGTTCTGGCCATGTTACCTCCAATCTTTTTTTTTTTAAAAAAAAAAGAAAGGAAAGAAAAAGTTTACCCATAGGCCTCTGGGTGAATGCCCAACTACCCTCTGGGGAGCCTGAATTTGCCTCTGCCTCCATCTGGTCTCGTTTAACGGGGATCTGAAAAAAAAAAAAAAAACAACCCAGTTCTTGCCTCTGCGCCAGTGTTCAGAGCTGGGGGCCTCTGTGCCAGTGTTCAGAGCTGGGGGCCTCTGTGGTGAAGGAAACCAAACACCACCTCACACCTCATCATGACTCTGAGAGCAGAGCTCTGCTCCTGTTACCCCAGGGCCCGCGTTAGCAGGGGGAACCGGAACCCAGAGGCTTGTCCCTGAGAAGGCCTGGAAATCTTTTCCCTGGTCACAGAAACGACCCAACTGCAGGGCCAGCTGAGAGCTGCTGCATAATTCAGCAGATGGCTGTCTCTAGTGGGAAGACAGTGGAGAAGAGGGTGACATCGTTTCTCACCCTCCCGAGCATGTGGCCTCCTTCCTCTGTGCAGGCAGCTGAGAAGCCCACGGTTTCAAATCCCCACAGCAGAAGCCGCCTCCTGCCAAACTGAGGAGGAAGGGTCTGTGTTTCTAATTTATTCTGTACCCCCCTCCAGTTGTTACTTAAAATAATCCATCATTACATGGCTGGTGGCTCCAAGATTTTTATTTAAAGCAATATGGAGAGAGAGAAAAAGAAAAC
Organism: Tokudaia tokunoshimensis; assembly: GCA_036184795.1. Taxonomy (NCBI): domain Eukaryota; kingdom Metazoa; phylum Chordata; class Mammalia; order Rodentia; family Muridae; genus Tokudaia; species Tokudaia tokunoshimensis. Next base: position 105,815,820 of record BTHU01000023.1, read on the forward strand.
CCACACAACCCGTGACTGTACTATCTTGGATTTAAGCTGAAAATCTTTTTTACCATCAGAGAGTCTCCACAGCGCCCCAAGTTTGCTTTTCTCTGACCACTTTGGGGGATGTTGGCAGATGCAAGGAAAAGAGAGGGGAAATGAGGACATGGTGGAATTTTAATTTCTTAGAAACACCTTGGAAAGACTAGTGCTTTTAAACAGGGAATCTGTTCTGGTAGGCGTCTCATTGTTTCATCCACTGACCAGCAATAACGCTTTGGACTTAAGCCTCTTGCTTGCTGCAGACATAAAATGAAGAGGCCAAGAATACCTGTCCAGGAAGTTGTTGGGGGAACATGAACTCATACAGATGGAAGCATTTCAAGAGAGCTAAGCATCTTACATCTATGCATGGTATCCTTTTTTCCTTCCTCCCCTTCTTCCTCCCACCCTTCCCCATCCCCTTCTCTTCTTTCCAAGTGTCTTGTATGTAGTTTCAACGCACCTGCAAATAAAGGCTTTCTCACTTGTTCATGTTAATATGGAGCCATGGCATTGACAATCCAAAAGTCCCAGCAAGCCTGGAAGTCAGTGCTATTCAATTTTGTAATAGTGCTTTTATTTTCCTCCAGCAGACTAACTTTGCAAATGAGTTTTGCTCAAGTTAAAGCAATGGTGCTGTTCCCTTACAGACACAAGGTGTGGGGGCCATACTGGTAACAAAGCCAATAATTAATAGAAATTTTATATAAGACACTCCACAAAATAAATGCTATGCATATGATTGCAGATCAAATTCTCGTTTTATTACACAGCCCTATTAGTCTACTGTAATGAAGTTTTGTAATAAATACACCACTAACACTCACATTTCCTGAATTTAAAATGTCAAGAGGAAACAGAGCTCATTCCTGCCTCATCTGGCAGCTCTGAAAGGGGGCAGAGTTCTTCCACGCCTTGGCCACCACTACATTCCCAGCACTTGGCACAGGACCTGGCAGAGTCCATGCCCGATAAATAAATGTTGGAGAATGAATGAAAACAGCAGTGGGTGAATTGACAAATGAACTGTTCCCAAGCAAGTGGCAGAAGTGTGATCTCACCCATCTTCACACCTACCCTTTTCCTATCCAGAAGCCCTCAGGAAGCTTCTCCTATCACTTACAGCCTTCATCCATGGCCGAATTAGGGCCCCTGTAATGACTTCTCATGACAGGCAGTAGCTCTTCTCTTTATCACTTAGGATAATGATAACTACATATGGATTTGTAACCGCTTTATTATTGTGCAAATGTTTGTGCACACAAGGGGCAATTTGCATTCTATGGCATTTGTGCAGAGGTCAGAGGGTTTTGTTGATTCTGCATATTCTAGGGATCAAACTCAAATTTCAGACTTTCATGGCAAATGTTTTTTAACCAATGAGCCCTCTTATCAGCCCTACATAAAGATTTGTGTCTGCGTCCACCATTCATTAAACTGAAAACTCCTTTGAAGAAAGAAGTCATACACAGAGGGTTAGCGCCGTAATATTCCTCCAATCTCTCTCTCTCTCTCTCTCCCTCCCTCCCTCCCTCTCTCCTTCCCTGCCTTCAGAGTTTCTCTGTGTAGTCCTTGTTGTCCTAAAACTTGCTTTGTAGAATAGGCTGGCCTCAAATTCACAGAGATCTCTAAGGTGTGCACCATCACATCCAGCTCCTCTAACCTTTTTGACAAACCTTAAAGGCACAGAACAGATGGGAAACTGTATGATTGCTCATATTCCCTTGACTTAGATTCAACACTTTTTCACTATTTGGGGCCATGTAAACTTTCTTCAGCACTATATCCTTGGGTAGATCTATGGGGTTTAATTTTTCCTTTTTCTTTTTCTTTGGGGGGGGAAGGGTGGATACAATTATTACTTTTAGTGATTAAAAATTCCGAAGGAGCTTCAAGAGGAAAACCATGAGTTAATTGCTGTCCAGAGCACCTGAAGCAGGGCTTCCAGGCTGGCAGGTGAAAGTCTGTCTCAACTCAAACAAACAAACAAAAGATGTAATAGATAATAGTCACTAATTGTAAGGCCAGAATGCAGAAGCAGTCTTCTCAATGGCAGGTGGCAACTTGAGGCCAACCCTGGCTATGGCAACTCTTGTTGTCCTTGCAAGATGGCTCACAAGGGACAGTGGCCTGATAGACTGTAACTGGAAAAAGCAATACTGTTCCCATTGTGGGTTCCCAGTTGTTCAAGGCTAGTGATTCACTTACGGTCTGAACTAAAAATGCAACATTGAGCCAAGAGATAGAGCTTTTGGTGACTGCACTGCGCCCTCCTAGGTCACCCTGGACGAGTCAGTCACAGAACCTCTATAAATACAGAGCAGTGACAGTGCAAGTCACCTCATAGTTGGGACACACCCCAGGGATCTTTTATTGCTTCTTTACTTATCTTGGGATCCACAATTTGTGTCTCCATCTAGGCTAGAGCCTTGAAAGTCATGTATGTTCTTTTTTCTTTTTTTTTTTTGGTACAGTGGACAAGGGCTGGCTGTATAGTACTATCCACATCAGTCAAACAAGTACACATACATAGATAGTGTTGTCATGTAGAATCCTTTCCAGGGTTCATTCAGATGGGATGCAACTGAATTACAAATTTCCAAGGGGCATACATACCCAAATGTAGGTCCCGCTCAACAACTGACTGACAGTTTTACCTAACAATGTTTGATGACAGTGACCCTCCAGTGAATCCGTGAAGATGCTGAAACACACATGCCAAGACACTCATCATGCCTCAGAATTTACTAAGAAGAACTTCTAAGCTTGCCACACATAGCCTGGCTCTCTGGTCTTCTCTTCCCAAGCCCTAGACACATACTCCTTTGAAGAAACCAAAAGCAATGAGCCACCCAAAGTCTCTTGAGTTAATTCCAGCTTCCCCTGGTGAATTACAACTTTTTGCAGACACAAAGGAAAGCAGAGAGAGAGGCAAATGACACATAAATAAGAGCTTCACTGGCTTGAGGGAGGGAAGCAGGGAGAGTGACGTCAGTTTTCCCAGAAACCCATTTATCATGATAACAAAGTCTCAAATGCTTGGGCTGCTCCAGAATTTGCCATACAATTATGTTTTTCAGTTTACATTGTGGTAAGGCCAGCCAGAGCAAACTAGAGCCGCCCCGAAGCAAATCAAGGGACCCCCCCCCAAATCACCCCCTCCCCATCTGCAGAACAAAGGTGGTGTCTGGATTGTTTGAGTTGTGCCTAAGGTGAAGCAACCTTCTGGAATCTTCTCCCTCACCAACATCGGCCTTGCAATCCTAATCCAGGCAAGGGAGACTGGTGAGGGTAGGTCAATGCAAATTCATTAGAGCAAGAAAAAAAATCATTAGTGTTTTTTTTTGTTTTTTGTTTTGTTTTGTTTTTGTCACTAAGGATAGAGCAAGTATAATCTAGGAAATGGATTCATCTTCTTAAAACTATAGCATCTTTAGAATGCAGAAGAGAAAACCACCCTGGTTGTCCTCAAAACACTAGAAGCAACAAATATCACAGTGCCGATCTTGAGAAATCCCTCCAATTCCATCATCATCAAGCACTGTCTCACATCTGCCTCTACCTTCTACACTGTGGCTGCGGAAGGAGCTCTGGGCGGGGATGTACATGGGATAGATTAGGTTTCGAATAAACGACCCTGTCCTTCCAAAGCCAGACAGGAAATGGAATAAACTTCTTTCTCTGTAGAGAAAATGCTATCAGATTCTAGATTCAGATTTAGAAAACAAATCAATTGCAATTACACCGCCTCCCTAGAGGCTGCTTCCCACTCCCTCCTTTTGCACGGGAGTCTCATTGCACAGGCTGTTTCTCTAAAGAAATGGGAGATTACAGGGTTATCCTTTCTCATCCAGCAGTATCTGGGGTAGTGGGCTATACGCCTGGCTGCCTTCTCCCTCATTTAGCCTCGGCTTATCGTGCTGGTGTGCTAGTGGAATTGTCACCACTTTTCATCTCTGTAAGCAAACTTCAGACCTAAAACAAACAAACACGGAACCTCGGAATCCTGGGTATGATTTCTCTGCACATCCCAGGCAGGAAAACTTTAGTTTTTAAAATGAATTTTTTCCCCCTCCAGAGTTGATCGCTACCGAAAGAGAGAACGCTGCTTCTTGCAAGTCTCACACTGTTTTTCCGTTGGTCTCTACAGAAAGATGTTAGCGCCACAGGTTTTAGCATATAAGCCCATGCACACTGAACCCAAGACAGACGCTCAGGGAACCGCTCTGAAACGTGCCAAAATATGCAACCAGCCACCTACAGGCCGGGATGAACTGCACCCCTCCCTCCCTTCCACAGAAACACAAATGGGATCCCGTGGGACACAGCAGGAGTGGACACAACATTGGAACACAAGGACACACTCCGTAGAGGCGAGCACACCGAAACAGGCTGACTCATTCAGGGTCACATAACCCTGCCACGGGGAAGGCAGGAGGGCGCGCATGCACATATGTGCGCACACGCTGATACACATACAGACGCAGTCACGTATGTAATGCATATGGAGAAGCCCTACTCCAGCCAGTCACCTCCCCGCCCCCCTCACCACACTCTGCCTTAGGTCCCGGGCTACCCCCAGCTCTGCGCCCCTCTTTCTGAGCAAGCTGGAGTCCCAGCAGGCAGCTGAGGCAGGGGCGCTCTCAAGCTAAGGGGACAGGGGCCCCGGAGGGCTCCGGACCCATGCTGCCATTCATTCGGCAACGCCCCAGCGGCGGGGCCGCAGCCGCAGCAAGGGAGGCTGAGGCGCTCATTGCAGCTCTCTCCCGCGATGCAAGTTCAGCTGCCCGCCAGTAAGCTCCTCCAACCGCCCCCCACCCTCCCGCCACCACAGGTCTCCAGGATATGCTCGGGGGGAGAGTAGACTGAGCCGCTGACCCCTGGAGCAAAAAGTCCCGCCTTACCTCTCTGCTCCTGGATGCTACCCCATTGCCCTCCTCGTGGTAGCGGTGGTAGTCGAGCCGCAACCAAGTCTGCTCGGCCGTCCGCAGCCCCACATCCTCAACCCTTAACCCGGCGACTGGTACCCAAGCCCTACACTCACCACCTGGCGAGCTATATCAGCCGCTGCCATCGCTCCTTGGTCCGCCAGGGCTGCTACGGGTGCCTCCGCAACGGGAGCTGCTGCACAGGAAACAGAAGAGCTCCTCCGACAAAGAGAAAGTGTTACACTTCGGGCGCGACCAAGTCTGGAGGAGGGAGGTGCCGGGGAGGGACCCCCTCACCGCTGCTCCAACCCCAACCTCTCCTCTATCACCCACCCCCTCAAAGTAGGTGTGGGGAGGGGACGGATTGGCCGCGCTGCCTTCCCCTAGGGCGAGCCCAGTTTCACTTCTCTGTGCAACCCGAGTCTCGGCCTCTGTGAAGGGGGCGGGGGCTCCCCTCGGTGACCACGTCCTCCGCCCCCCCTCCCTGCCGCTACTGGGCTCCGTGGTACGTCCCGACCTCTGCTGAATTGACACACACACACACACACACACACACACACACACACACACGTCCCACACACCCCTGTTTTCCTTTACATCACTGAGACCCCAGACCTGAGGCTGGAAGGGTGTCCCAGCCCCTACCCCTCCTACTCTCTGCTCCTAGGATGAGATCCGCAGTCCTCTTTCTTTTCCCAGCCCCCATAACCCCTCGTGCTCCCAACTGAGAACCCTGGGTGCCTGTGTGGGAGCACTGGCCTGTGGAGTGTCAGGGCTTCCTTGTAGTACACCCTAACTCATCATGTTATCTCCTTGGGTTAGGGAGGGACGGTGACAGACAGGGCAGGGGTTGCAGCACCTGCAGCGCCACCACACTACAGCTTAGAAATGGAGCATTAATGGGGGAGCTGCACTGCAGCCCCACCACTGAGCTGTGACTTGTGGAGGACATCTCTCCCGTCCTGAGGTGTCCAAGCCTCCTTGGCAGTAGGCTGCATTTGCCGTGGAGCCCAGCACCCCACTACTGTACCTAACAGAAACTGAGCTCACTGGTCCCTGATCTCAGTATGAACAGGATGAAGGGATGCATTCCACCTTTTAGGTTAGGGAGCCAGAAGGGAGCCTAAGAATGGGAACTGAAGGCCTCTAGCTCTGTTGAGGCAGATGCAGATACAGGAGGGGTAATCGAGAATGACTACCACTTCCAATTGCACCTCAAAACTGATTCAGCCCAGGACTATCAACCCAGGACTATATGACTGACTGGGGACAGCTCATAACATCCAAAAGCTGGAACTATGCCTTCCTGCTCTCCTTTTCCTCCCAGCCAACTGCTATCAGTGGTCCTCTCCCTAGCATATTTCCCATCTCCCTAGTCCTGAAGTCCACCCTTCTCTTCCTCTCTCTGTCTTGGGATTGGCTCTTTGTTGGCTCCATGTGATTGATGAACTTGGCATTCTATGGTTTGTCAAAGGCCCAAGACTCCCCCCCCCCCCTTTCAGAATGATAGGATCTTGGGTCTTTCTCCTGAGGAGAGGACAGCAGGAAAAAAGAAAGAAAAAAAGAAAGAAAGAGAGAAAGAACCAGGGAGAGGGATCTCACACAAAGACCAGGCCTAGAGAGTATGGGGAGAGCAGAAACAGGGAACCAAATTGTCCACAAAAGAACTGTCCTGGTCCTGCATTGCACCCAGCAGTGAATGCTTCTCATATTCTCTCAGGGAGGTCTTCAAGTAATGTATACACTCTAAGTACAAGGACTCTCTGAAATGTGTCCCCAGGGCCTAAAGCGGGATCCCATTAAGTGATCCCTGTTTCATTACTGTTCTAGATCCTCAAGAGAGCGTGCTAAAAGAGAAGAGCCTGGAACAATCAGAGGCCACACAGTGGGTGACAGTATTCAGGAAGAGAAGCAGCTGTCATTTCTGAGACCCTCAAGAACACTTGGGGAAGGCCTAGGCCCTGGACTGATATAGTACAAAACATAAAGCCTAAAATTGAGGAACTGCTTTAAGGTTTGGGCCTCAACCGGATGAGGGTGGGGAATCAGAGGTGCTGGCTGCTTCCAGGCTAGGCCTCCAGAAGGTAGCCTTTGAGTCTTCCCTGACAAAGGCTGGGCATGGTAGATGACAAAAGGCGTGGGCCAAGCTCTGATACTGGCATGGGATTTGGTTGAAAACAGATTTAAAAACTGCTACCAGGAGGGTTGAACTGGATGGAAGCCATAACGGGGTTGTGGGGACCCTGTGAGGAGTCCTGCCTGCCTCTACCCCACCACACACAAACCACATAAGGCCTCACAGCACTGGGGACACTTTAGCACAGATACCTTGGTGCCCTACGGAAGTGGCACACTCAGCTGCCTGTCCCTAGAGGGGATTAGAACCTGAACAAGATCTCTTTACAATGCAGGACCTCCCAGCCTGAGATGGAGTGTGTAATTCAAATCTCCCGCAACGCCTTTGTTCCTTCCTTACCTGCTGTCTGCCTCGACAAAGAACATTCAGTTCTACAGAAGTTTTGGAAACGGCTTGAGTCTGCTTCTCAGTCTTTGGTCTGGGTTATCTTCTCAGGCACAGGGGAGGCAGAAAGACTGAGGAGAGAAGAGATAATGTAAATGGTCAATCGGTAAGTTTAGTTGTTCCTTCTCTCTTTTCGTGATAGGAAAAAAAACCTTCAGGAAATTAAAAACAAAAACAAGAGCAGAGGTTACGGGGAGAGACTGGGCAGTTAATTGAGTTGGTAGAGCACCTGCCTAGCATACAGGAAGCGCTGGATCTGATTTCCAGCACCACATAAATCAGGTGTGGTATATCCTACTTGCCCATGCTCTCAGTACTTCAGAAGAGGAAAGCAGAAGAATTGCATGTTCAAGGTTATTCCAGCTACAAGTAACATTCAAGGTAAGTCTGGACTAAGTGAGATTCTGTCACCGTTATTTTTTTTTTTTTAAAGAAGAAGGAGGGGGAGGCTTTTTGTGAGGAGGCTTTTTGTGAAGACGAATTTTTGGACTCATAGGCACTATCGTGAACGTATGTATATGTATGTTGTGGTGTCCTTGGGGCACCCTGGCTACCCAAGGCCCCCCACACAGTGCAGTGTCAGACAGGCACTCAGTCAAAGGCTGCTGAGTCAAGAAATTAACAGAGGCATGTAAATAAACTATTTTTATATTCCTATTTTCTTAGGGAATCTGGAGCAATCCACAACTTCTCTTCTGCCTGGGAGGGGAGATGGCTCCCCTGCTAGATAGGAATTGGGTCCTAATTGGATCCAACATTCCCAGCCAAGCTTTGCAGAGTCACTGTGATGGCTGAGGCGGGTTGCTAGTACTGGATAGGATGGGGGTGGGGCACAACAGCGATGTGCAGTCAAAAGCTCAGGGGAAAACAAACCTTCTCCTGAAATCCTGAAATGGAGGTTTTCTGAAAGGACAAAATGAAGACCAGCGGAATCGTTCTCACATGAGTAGAGAAGCCTTTAGAATGATCTAAGATCAGGAAGTTGGAGAGGAAAGCAAAACCAAAGTGATCAAGAAAGCATCAACTTCATGAGAAAGTCAGGTAAAAAATGGGAAGCCAGATGGTGGTGGTGCACGCCTTTGACCCCAGTGCTCAGGAGGCAGAGGCAGAGGCAGAGGCAGGTGGATCTCTGAGTTCAAGACCAGCCTGGTATTATAGACCGAGTTCCAGGACAGTCAAAGGCACACAGGGAAACCTTGTCTTAAAAACCAAAACCAAACAAAAGGAAACCAAGAAGCTGGGCATAGTGGCACATGCCACATGTTATCTGATAAGTAATAAGGAAGGCAGTTTGGAACTGAGGATATAGCTCAGTTGGTAAAGTGCTTGCATAACATGCACAAAGCTCTGGGTTCTAGTGACCCCAGTGTTGCAAAAAACAGGCATGGTGGCATGTACCTGTAAATCCCAACACTTGGAAGGTGAGGCGGGAGGATCAGAAGTTCAAGGTCATAATCAACTACATAGTGAATTCAAGGTCAGCCTCCGTAACAGGACAGCCTATCTTAGCTCATACTAAAACTACGCTTAAGAACAGGAGGGACCACAGAGATGGCTCAGCAGATAAAGGAAGTCTCCTCTAACCCTGAGTTCAATCCTGGGATCTACATAGTAGAAGGAGAGAACAGAGTCTTACATTTGATCTTCTGATCACCACAAGCACACCATGGCATCTACACACTACACAAACACACACACCCCTTTTAAAGAAGGATATAAATAAGGAAGTCAGCTGGATGGCTGAACAAGTCGAGGCACTAATAACCTTAATTAATTCTATGAGGTCATAAGAGAGAATTGACTCCTGAGAGTTGTCCTCAAACCTCCGTAGGTGTGTCATGGCACAAGTGCACCTGCACACACACACACACACACACACACTGATAAATAAAATTTGGGAGAATAAAAAGAAAGTAAGGGAGAAAAGAAAGAAGGAAGGAAGGAAGGAGTCCAGGTTGTGAGTATAGTTCAGTGCCAGGGTGCAAGAGGCCCTGGGTTTGATTTTCAGTACAGCAATAAAAAATAGAGAAATAAAAGAGAGGAAGAGAATATTTAAGGAATTCCAGATCTTAAGCAGACAAGGAGCCAGTGGTTTTAGAGACTGCAAGATAAGATGGGACCATATCTGGAAGAGCTTTGTTAATGGTAGCAAATTGCTTGGGCTTTTTGCTCCAGAATAGAGGTGCTCAGAATGTGCTGTCTAAAGAGAATGCCTACCCAGTGTCTCGATGTGTGCCTGGCACAAATGAGATGCTCCTAGAGAAATGGAAAAATAATAAAGTTAATGGGTAGAATTTTCTCTATTTTAAAAACTTTTAAATGTAAATCTCTCCTAAATATTTGAGAGATGCTCCTACTTATCAGCTCGAAAGCAACAAAATGAATGAATGAGTAGTATATGAATAATAAACAGATAATCCCAGTGCTGATCATGCTTAATTCAACAGTTTATTTTTTCATGGACATCTGTGCTTGTGGCTATGATTGTATATTGCACACACATAATGTAGGCATATTTTTCATTCATAGAAGTGTTCTACAGAAAAAAATCATTTTATTTCATATGGCATAATTTAATATATCAATTATTTCATGGCATTCTAGAAAGGACACCATGATACCCAGATGCTGTGCTACCTGAACCTGCTGGAGAAAAGGTCCCTTCAATGGTGAGGAGCTGTTTGGAATGAGGAAGTGACAGGAGCCCATTTGCAATTTGAAAAGGTCACTCTGCCTTCAGCTAGGAAAAAAGAATTTGGAGCAGAGAATGATTGAAGCAGTTAGTACTCCCACGTACAGTGACAGGTCTCAGGATGCTATTTGCTGTGGTTGTCCCATTCAAAAACTTATGTTGAAATGTAATCCCCTTTGTGAGCTATTGAGCAGGTGTAAATGTAACCCTAGCACAGTGCTTAGAGGTGAGGCCTGGAGGAAGTGATTAGGATTGGATAACATCATCAATGTGAAGCCCTATGACCATGAACTATTTTTTAGAATGTAATATAACACTGAAATTTTAAAATACTTATTTTTATGCATGTGTATGCATGTATCTGTGTGAGTGTATTCCATATGATATAGAGGTCCTCAGAGGCCAGGAGAGTGTTGGATCCCTTGGAATTAGAGTTAAAGTTAAACATGAGAACAAAACTCAGCCCCCCTGAAAGAGCAACAAATACTCCTTACAGATAAGCCATCTCTCCATGCTGATCATGAAGTTGTGACCTTTCTGTCACTACTTGAGTGCTGGGATTAAAGGCAAGAGCCAGCCTAGCCATGTTTCTTAGTGGGTGATACTTAATGTGCATTAGAAGGGGAAGTGAGGATGCGGAAAGGCTAATAAACTGGGTACTAAGTTACAGTTAGATAGAAGAAGCAAGATGCTCTAAAGATAGGCATGGGGTGCAAACCGGTAATCTCAGTACCAGGGAGTGAAGGCAGGAAAGTCAGGAGTTCAAGGTCATCCTCACCTACACAGCAAATTGGAGGTCAACCTTGGCTACGTGAGAGCTTGTCTAAAATAAGAATAACAAAAAGTACAAAATTCTAAAAAAGAAAAAAACTCTAGAGCTAGGACTGCATTTAAGTAATAGAGCTTTTCTTTAGCATGCATTAGGCTCTGGATTAAATCCACAGCAGTGCCCCCCCCAAAAGTTTTGGTGTGTTATTATGCAGTAGTGTTACTATAGATAATAATAATGTACCGTACATTTCATAAAAATAAAGAAAATGATTTTGGATGTCCTCACCATAATAGAATCATAAACAGTTGATATTTATCATTCAAAATGTGGGTGTGTTTATCTGAACTTAAACGATACATATATGTATGAAAACATCATGATACCCCATTACTATAGCTAGATCTTAACTACCCCCAAAAGGCCAATATGTTAAAGGATTCACATATGAACTGTGGCATGCTGATGTCCCCTTCCCCTAGAATAAGTAAATACATATTTAACAAAAGTAAATAAATAAATGAACAAACAAAAAGGGGGATGGATGTTTTGGGTACCTTAAGAGTAGAAGTAGCAGGAGAGAAAGAGGTTAAAGATTGATGGATCTTAGTCTGGTAGTTTAGTATATAAGTCTCCATGGATGAAGTGATGCTTGAATTGAGATCTGAAAATTACATAGGAGCCTGCAAGAAGAGCAGCAAGAACATTCTAGGTAAAGCAAGAGTGTGTGTGAAGTCTTTGTTCAAGAAAACAGAAAGATCAGGGTTGCAGTTGAGGCCCAGTGGTAGAGAGCTGATAGAAAGCTGATGTGGGTGCAATTCTCAGACCTGGAGTAGAGGATCGGGCAGGGCTCAAGGGCATTGCATTGTTTTAATCGTGAAAGTCTGGAGCAGAACTAAGGATGTACTCAGTGATACAGCTTGCCAACTGTTCGGGGGAACAATACTGGGTCCAATCCCCAGAACTGGAAAAACAAAAAACAAACCTTCTCTGAAAGCAACAGGAAGCTTACTCACAGGAGGAGGGCTTATGACACCAGCCATGTTTTGAACATCCTTGACTTCAGGGTAGGGTGGACTAAAGGGAGAAGACTACAAGCAGGAAGGCTATTGGGACAATCTAGCTGAGTGATCACGGAAGCTCAGACAGAATGACGGACATGCAGGTGAGAGAACACACTTGGGAGATATTTAGAAAGTAAATTAGGCGGTGGCGCCTTGTGTCTTTGATCAATCACAGCACATACTAAGTGCTACACATAGGATGCAGAGGCAGGAGGGTATTCGAGTTCAAAGCCACCCTGGTCTACAGAGCCAGCTCTAGGATGACCAGGGATACACACACATAAAGAAATCTTGTCTCAAAAAAAGAAAACAAAACAAACAAACAAACAAAAAAGAAAGTAAAATCAACCTAGATTTGGTGATGAGGAGGGTAAGGGAGACAAAGATGTCAACCTAGGGACTTTTGTGACACTTGAGGGGTGAACAAGTAGGAAATTACAGCTAACATGGTGTGTGTGTGTGTGTGTGTGTGTGTATAAAAATTTATATATATATAAAATTGGAGTATACTTGGTATTTAAGTCCATGCAAATGGATGAAATTACCTAGGGGGAGAATAGAGAAGGTTGAAGACTAATTTCTCAAAAATACCAATACCTAGAAGTGGAAGCAGGGGTTGCAGGTAAAGCCGAGCTGAGAGGATGTGTTGCATGTATGAGGTCTTGGGTTCTACGTCCAGCACCACATAGAAAATAAGGGAAATCGAAGTGGAAATGGGAGAACCTGAAAAGACAGAAGCTGGAAGACAGCCAAGGTCGTATGTCATTGGAAGTCAAGGAGGAGAGCATTTCAAGAAGAAAGTAATAATGAACAGAACTGATGGCTGTAAAAAGCCCAGGGTAGAGGGAGCACTGGATTGTGGCTCAGTGCTTCCCTAGCATGAGAGTCCTTGGGTTCCACACCCAGAAACACACACACACACACACACACACACACACACACACACACGGGGGGGGTGAGAGTGGGGTCAATAAAGATAAAAACATCCATAAAATAAAATCCCAGCTTCTTGGAGGTCTTTCAGATCAGCAACAGCTATTTCAGAGATGTGATGGCAGCCCCCAAACTACTTCAGTGTCTTGAAGAATGACTAGGAAATGAATAAAGGGATTCAGTACACACAGTTGGCTGTGAAGGAAAGCAGAAGGATGTAGGTAGGGGTCAGAGTTTCTTTAATGGCACTGATAGGACAGAAGACGTGTGTCCATTTCAGTGTACTTGGGAAAGGTCCCGGTGATAGGCAGTGATTGCACACAGTAGCGAGCCAGCAAATATTTAATGGGTAGCTTTCCAAGAAACAAACAACAAGCCTGCTCTGCGTCACTTGCTGATTTCTGTGGTGTAAATACTCTCACCGTGACTGATTTCAAGTTATCAATATGATATCTTGAGCTTGGCAAGCAGGTGAATGCATACCGCACACAGCTGGCAGCAGGAAGGAGGACTGAGAGGTACAGTTACTGGCTTGCTGTGATGCTTCCTTTCCTGAATTCCACATACATGCCTTTCCCCGGATTTCACAGTGAGATGCTTGTCTTTCTCTTGTTTCCTCCTATGAGGCCTTTTCATGTGGATATTCATCCGAAGTCATTAATTTTGTTGATAGCCAATTCTGTGTAAAGAGATTGAAATATGCCCAAATCTATGACCATTGTGCTCAAAGATTTTTGCCCCTAGTGTTGGGCATGTTTTTGGAAGACTATTCAATTTGTACTCTGCTTCGATTGGTGTGTATTTGGCTAGCATAAGTAAACTTTCGGAGACTGGGGCGTTTAAATTGCAAAGTTGAGGAACTGGCGGTGGGTCTTACTAAAACTCACCAAGATGGTGTTTTATGAGGTCTTATGTTAGCCAGCTTATTCCCCTGACCTCATCCTTGCAACTAAATATTTCGGGCTACCCCTCCCTCACCCCAAAATCTCATGTAGCCCCAGCTGACTCAGAACTCCCTATGTAGCTAAGGATAACCTTGCACTTTTAGTCTTCCTGCCTCTACCTCCCAAGTGCTGAGACCACACAGGTGTGTGCCAAAATACCCAATTTATAATGTGCTGGGATTGAACTCACGCAAACTAGGCAAGCACTAAAATCAAATGACCTACATCCCTAGCCCCTCCGCTAAGTATTTCAAGTATTCAGGCTGCATTTCTAAGTAGCCTGCTTCCTTCCTTTCAAAGTTGAAAGGAACACATTTCAATCACCTGATCAGGTATTTTATCTACTCTAGCGTACAGAGCTTAAGTACCTTGGGTGACTGGTGGCCTGGTTTGTTTTTATGGTCAATTTGACATAACCTAGAGAGACCTGGGGGAAAAGGGAATCTCAACTGTGATGTGTTGCTAACTGATGTAGGAGGTCCAGCCCACTATGGGTAGTACTGCCCTTGGTCCTAAGCCATATGAGAAAACTAGCTGGCCAGAAGCCAGTGAGGGAGCCAGTAAATAGCATTTCTCAGTGATTTCTGCTTTCTTGAGTTGCTGTCGTAACTTCTCTTAGTGATGAATTGTGTGACCTGGAAGTGTAAACTGAAAGAACTCTTTTTCTCCCTCAGTTGGTTTTGGTCATGGTGTTTATCACAGCGACAGAAAAGCAGACCAGAACACATGGCTTTATAGTAGTTACCTGGCCAGGAAGGACCTCCAAGTAACTAGTTATGGTGTGTTGTTCTTGTTGGAAACAATTACAAATGGTATCCATTAACTTTGGCATACTCAAGTCACATACTTTGTAAAGTACGTCCCATCACCTGGGGGCATATTGACTCATAGCTGCGTAAGGAAGCCAGGCCATTTTAAATGAACTGTAATGTCAAGCTCTAGCTGAGGGAAGACTCCAGAGATACAGTCAGGATTCAGAGAGAGAGAGAGAGAGAGAGGGAGAGCTAGTAGAATTAATTTATGTAGACCCATTGATTTCATAAGGATTTACAGAGCTCTTTCTGTGTACTGAGCATCTTACATGAAGAATCCAGACATGGATAGGGGAAGGGGCATGGAAAGACAGTCTGGCTAGTACAGAGAAGTATAAAGAGACCATGCCCTTCGACCCTCAGGAATGGGTACCTTAAGTCAGACTCCAATGAGCCTTTACTGATGTGATGATAGCTAAGTTAAGACTTCAATAACAGAAGCACCAGTAACCAGAAATAGGTAGGGAAATGCCAAATTGAAAAAAAAAAAACCCAGTCACAGAGGTGGATAGGAGCTGGCATCCAACCCCGAGAGAGAGCATAACTGTGCGTGTGTGTGGAGGACATGGAGGGGATAGGTTTCTAAACTTAGAATCATTAGTTATCTTTGAACAGATCTCTAAAGTATTCAGATCCAAAATACCTTGCCTCAAGTAGATGGAATCTTATCAGTTGTCTTAGTTAGGGTTTCTACTGCTGTGATAGAACACCATGACCCAAAAGCAAATTGGGGAGAAAGCGTTTATTTGGCTTACACTTCCACATAACTGTTCATCATCGAAGGCAGTCAGGACTGGAACTCAAAGCCGGGCAGGAACTTGAAGGCAGGAGCTGATGCAGAGGTCACAGAGGGGTGCTGCTTACTGGCTTGTTCCTCAGGGCTTGCTCAGCCTGCTTTCTTATGGAACCCAGGGCCAGCAGCCCAGGGGTGGCCCCACCTACAGTGGAATGACATCTTGCACATCAATCATCTATCAAAAAAATGCCCTACAGGCTTGCCTACAGTCCAACCATATGGAGACAGTTTCTCAGTTGAGCTTCTCCCCTCTCAGATGACTCTAGCACACGTCAAGTTGGCCTGAAGCTAGCCAGCACATCAGATAAGGATAAATACCATCCATATTTTTTGTACTGTATGTAGCAGTCTACCTCCAATGACGGGGTCCTCAGGTAGCCTTTGCGCTGCCGCATGACATAGACATTCATCCACCACCACGCAAGTTACCTGAGAATACACTTCTTATTTTGGCACTTGGGAACTTGAAGTAGTCACTTTGTAACAAATTGGCAAAGAGCCAAAGCTGCCTCCTGGGCATGATATGGGCTTTGCTACAAATGGCTTCCCAGCCTACCTCAATGTAGGCCCTGTTACAGTCTGTCCAAGTGAGAGCAGAAGGCAAGCTTTTCAATGATTGTAATAGGGATACTTACAACCATCTCCCCTCCAATTTTCCTAAGGGAATGCATCAGCCTTCAGCAGTGGTGATAGCAATAAATATATTAGTTCTCAAATCCAGTGTCAGAAATTATGGATTTAAATAAACTGCCATAGCATAAAGGGTAGGAAAGGTGAGGGTAGATCTGTGAGGAAATTGGTGAAAGACAGATAAGTATTACTAAAATACACTGCATGAAATTTCCAAAGAACTAATGAATATATATATATATTTAAAAATATAATTCAACAAATGATGCTGGGTCAACTGGTAGTCAGCATGTAGAAGAATTGATCGATTCTTATCTCCCTGTACAAAGCTCAAGTCCATGTGGATCAAGGACCCCCATAAAACCAGGTACACTGAATCTAATTGAAGAGAAAGTAGAGAAGAGCCTGGAGCACATGGGCACAGGGGAAAATTTCCTGAACAGAACACCAATAGCTTATGCTCTAAGATCATGAATTGACAAATGGGACTTCATAAAACTGCAAAGCTTCTGTAAGGCAAAGGACACTGTCAATAGGACAAAACGGCAACTAATAGATTGGGAAAAAATCTTTACCAATCCTACATCTGATAGAGGTCTAACATCCAATATATACAAAGAACACAAGAAGTTAGACTCCAGAGAGTCAAATAACCCTATTGAAAAATGGGGTACAGGGCTAAACAAAGAATTCTCAACTGAGGAATACCGGATGGCTGAGAAACACCCAAAGAAATACTCAACACCCTTAATCATCAGGGAAATGCAAATCAAAACAACCCTGAGATTTCACCTCACACCAGTCAGAATGACCAAGATCAAAAACTCAGGGGACAGCAAATGCTGGAGAGGATGTGGAGAAAGAGGAACACTCTTCCATTGCTGGTGGGACTGCAAGCTGGTAAAACCACTCTGGAAATCAGTTTGGCGGTTCCTCAGAAACTGGACATAGTACAACCTGAGGACCCAGCTATACCACTCCTGGGCATATACCCAGAAGATGCTCCAACATGTAGTGAGGACATATGCTCCACTATGTTCATCGTAGCCTTATTTGTAATACCCAGAAGCTGGAAAGAACACAGATGTCCCTCAACAGAGGAATGGATACAGAAAATGTGGTACATTTACACAATGGATTCATGAAATTCTTAGGCAAATGGATAGAACTAGAAACTATCATCCTGAGTGAGGTAACCCAATCACAAAAGAACACACATGGTATGCACTCACTGATAAGTGGATATTAGCCCAAAAGCTTGTAATACCCAAGATACAACTCACAGACCACATGAAGCTCAAGAAGAAGGAAGACCAAGTGTGTATACTTTGATCCTTATTGGAAAGTGGATCAAAATACACATGGCTCACAGCCAACCAATAGAATGAGCATAGGGTCCCCAATGGAGCAGTTAGAGAAAGGAACCAAGGAGCTGAAGAGGTTTGCAGCCCCATAGGAGGAACAATAATGTGTACCAATCAGCACCCCCAGAGCTCCCAGGGACAAAGCCACCAACCAAAGAGTACACATGGAGGGACCCATGGCTCCAGCTGCATGTGTAGCAGAAGATGATCATTTCAGACGTCAATGGGAGGAGAGGCCATTGATCCTGTGAAGGCTTGATTCCCCAGAACAGGGGAATGCAAGTCAGTAAATTGGGAGGGGGCATGAGCAGGGGGAGGGGGGATGGGATAGGGGATTTTCGGAGGGGTAATGCAGAAAGGGGACACCATTTGAAATGTAAATAAAGCAAATATCTAATAAAAAATAAAAATAAAAAATATAATTACCATGGGTCTGATCATAAATCCAAACAAGATTCCTGAAGTTTTAGGAAAATTTGTTTACACAGATGACTTACATTTTTGATATTGCAGGTCGTCTAATAAAAAAAGTACAGATAAATACATACGGAATGAAGTGTTGATAAAAGATGGATTTTTTTCTATTTATTATCTATTCAATAATGTGTGTTGTAAGAACAATAATGCAAAAGCATTCCCCAAGAGTTTAATCAATTGTATGAACTCAAAAGGGCACATTTCCAGGCTTCCTGCTGGCCACTGATCAGTATTGATTGACCCAATGATATGAATAGAACACTGGTATTTATCAAAATGAACTAGTCCAGTAGGAGCTATTTAGTCTAGCCCTATCTCACGATGATTCAACTGACCTATTTGTGATGGGGGCTTCAGTTTTGACAATTTTAACAAAATGGGGGTACTGCTGGGCATGGCACACCTTTAATCCCAGCACTCAGGAGGCAGAGGCAGAGTGATCTCTGTGAGTTCCAAGCCAGCTGCTCTACAGATAGAGTTCCAGGACAGCCAGGAGTGTTACACAGAGAAACACTATCTCAACAAAAACAAACAAACAAACAAAAAACAAACAAACAAAAAGGCTGTAGAGATGGTTAAGCAGTTGAGAGCACTTGCTGCTATTACAGAGGACTCACATGGGCCTTCACAACTACTAATAACTGTAGTTCCAGGGTACACAACTCCCTTTCTGATCTCTGTGGCCACTGCACACATGTGTTGCACAGAAACACACACAGACAAAACACCCATCCACAAAAAATAACTTTAAAAAAACAAAGAAAGAAGAGTAATAATAAAGCTAAGTAGCAGAGAGCTAGCCTTGGATGCACAAGACTTGGGTTCTAGCCCCAGCACCCTACCACTCCCACCAAGGCATAAAAGTTAACTTTTAATTTGAAGCTGAAGTTAGTACTATAGGCTCATAATCCCAGCATTTGGGCAGCAGAGGCAGGAGGATTATTACGAGTATGAAGCCATGCTGCTCTACATAGTGAGTTGTAAGCCAGTTAGGGCTACATAGCAAGACCCTATATCAATAAAACCAGAAAGGAGGGTGGAGAGGAGGGAGAAGAAGAAAGGGAGGGAAAGGAAGCTCTGATTCAGGAACATTACGATGGCCCTCAACTTTGGTTAGAACTTGGCCATGAAGGTTGGAGAAATGATTCAGCAGTTAAGAACAGTGGCTGTTCTTCCAGAGGACTAGGATTCAATTCCCAGGACCCACACTGCAGCTCACAACTGTCTGTAACTCCAGTTCCAGAGGATCCAAACCGCAAACAGACATACATGCAGGCAAATCACCAATGCACATGAAGTAAAAATTTAAAAATTACACCCACACACACACACACACACACATACACACACACACACATACACACACACATACACACACACACATATACACACACACATACACACACACACATACACACACACATACACACACACACACACACACACACACACACACACACACACACACATACAAACTTGTCCATTGAGGGTAAGCAGGAACTAAATAGGGTTTCAGGTAGCACAGGCTGACCTTCAACTTGCTGTATAGTTGAGGCTGGCCTTGAACTCTTGATCCTCCAATCCCTACCTTCCAAGTGCTGGGATGATGGTATGTTCTGTCACACCTGACTTCATCTGTAAAATCCTGACATAGCTTTTGATACTTTAGTAAGGAAGGATGCACATAAAATGTCTATAAGTCCTAAAGCAATCATAAAAATGCCTTTAAACTTGTATTTTGCTCATTGTTAAACTGGTGCTTATATTTATCAAAACATGTGAATTAATCCATGCCTGAAAGTCCAGCACTTGAGAGACAGAGACTGAATGGTTTATTCCAAGCTAGCCTGAGCTATATAAAGCAGGAACTTGTCTCGAAAAGCCAAAGGCTAGGGATACAGCTTGATGGTAGAGTCTTGCCTCAAATTCATGAGGACTTACATTTGATCCCCAGCACCATAACACTGACCAACAAACCAAAGCCATTAACAAGGTTACGTGTGTAGAATATAAATGTTATCACAACCTAGGTTTGGTTCCCAGCACCCACATTGAGTGGCTCACAACCATCTGTACCTCCAGTTCCAGGCGATTAGACACATTCTTCTTGGTCTCCTCGAACCCTGTTTGCACATGGTGCAAAAACATATGCAAAAGCAAAACAATCATACACATAAAACCCAAAAATAATTAAATATTTTAAAAATGGCTCCGAGCCTTACCTGCCTGTCACGTCACTGTCTTACCCTACCCCGGCTACCATGTGAAAGGCGGAACAATCAAATGTGCCAGACCTCTGCTAGGCATGGCGCATCCCTAGGCTGGCTCTGTCCCCGCTGTGATGGTTCCAGTCTTTAGGTCTTGTGAGTTCTTGGCTCTGCATATCTAGCCTAAAAAGTGAGAGAGACATTTTCCCTCTGGGACTGAGCTCTCAGGACCCTGTGATCTGAACCGTCTTTTGAACCCTTCCCACTCCCCACCCCTGCACTAGGGGAAGGGAATCCTCACGAATCCTCTCTCGATCATGACTTATTTTCTACCAAACATGGTACGGCATTCTTCAAAATCTACGAATGCACCGGGCACAAGTCAGCTCCGCAATAGGAGAGGAGAGGCTCCCAGTTGCCATCTGCCTAATCCACAGGGCCAGTTGGAGTCCGCCTTTCCTTGAACCAATCAACAGAGCTCTTGTTGGTCTCCCGTAGTTTCAAGTTCAGTGTGTTCAGATGTGTTGCCACTTCCACAAGAAAACACAATCTTGCCAAGCACTGGAGGTCTACCAAGTTGGACCTGAGGACTCATTCCCCCAAAGACCTTGGTTCGTGGCTACAGTTTGGCACAGCTTCAGATCTGGTATCCTTCAAGCAGCCCGGAAGCTGGTCGTGGCTAAGGCTTGAGAAAATTTATGCTCTTTGCTGCTTCCTCCATCACATCTGTGGTAATTCAGTTTATGGTATGAGGCAATGACAGCTAGACTCACCCAATTTCTCTTGGCTTACACACAGTGTTTAAATCTTGCTTGCCTTTTGATGCATATACCCCACTAATATCAAATGAACACTAGACATTTTAATGGCTTCTCTTTGAGCTGATAGAACCTATTTATCCATTCACCTCTTCATGTGGCTTGGCATTTAAAAAAAAAAGGAATCTGAAGCCAGACCTCTTAGGGTTAAGCCTCACAGAGCCCCCTTGCTAGCTATGTGGCCTTACGCAATATCCTAAACCTCTTTGTGCCATAGTTTGTTTCCTCATCTAATTGAGATAATGATAAGAAGAAGAGGACTAGAGGGGCTGCGTGCCTGTCCACTGGGCTCAAGCCACCACCATGCCCTCAAGGGCCGCAGTAGCCGCCCACCTCTGCCTTGGGAACTGGAGGTGAAAGCCTGGGCTCCCCACCCCAATAGTGGCAAATGACAGAGGCGAGACTTCTCATCGTGGCCACATTGGGAAAGACCAAAAGGAAAGATCCAGCGACAGACACCACCAAGTCCATCTCTGAGGTGGAGTTGGCAGGCCTGAGCACTGACGATCAGCTCCTAACCCAGCGCACACGTCCAGGAGGCCTGCAGGCCGCGAGGACCTCCCACCTCTTTGCTGTGGACTGCCCAGACTGAGCAAGTTCAAGAACATCACATCCAGGGCTATGCAGAGAAACCCTGTCTCCAAAAACAAAACACAAACACACACATAAAAGCCCACAAAACAGATGCAACTGGAGTGGCCAGGCCTGAGGGGTGTGACTGCAGCCCAGAGCATACAGCAGGGTTGGGGTTCTGCGCATGCACTGCTGTTTCTGTCTTTTCCATGGGTTCCCTGGATCTGAACTCAGGTAACCATACTTGGGTGTTTTACCCACTGAGACATCTCTGCAATCCTAAGCCCAGGTCTTCATGTCAAATGTGTTGTCTTTGAGTAAGCCAAAACCTATTGTTCATGAAGCAGAAAGGTCAAAGGACAAGCTGCCACCCCAATATCCAGAAGAGGCCGACTCCGTCAGACAGAGGGTGTTATGTGGCAAAGTTGTTGCTTCTGACTGTCCTTGCGTGTGCTAGACTCTGGCTGTACCCTGTGAGACACATTGCTTCTGGTCCCTAGGCATTCACAGGTTTATTACACAAGGGGCAAAAAGGACCTTGCCCAGACCCTGTCTACAGCTTCCATTTCACAGAGGAGCAGTCATCTGCCAGGGTGCAACTCATTCCTCTTGGGTCCCAGAGACCCTAAACTTTGGAATATTATCTTTCCCTGGCATCAGCAGGAAACGTTTCTTGAGAGTCACAGATGCCTATGTCTGGCCTACCTGCTGATGCTCATGTTTTACAGACAAGTCAATCCTTAGAAGCATCTCCTGTTCTGATTTGGAGGAGGCCATGTCCAAGCGCCCCCCGACTGCCTGCTTCGGATGCTCAGGGGCACCCCCAGACAGCGGGTCTTCATCCTCTTCATTATCAGCTTCAAGTTCACATTCTTGGTCTCCATCCTGATCTACTGGCACACTGTGGGTGCACCCAAGGACCAAAGACGGCAGTATAGCCTGCCAGTGGACTTCCCCTGCCCCCAGCTGGCCTTCCCTAGAGTCTCTGCCCCAGGTAACATCTTCTTCCTAGAGACATCGGACAGGACCAGACCCTCAGCTTTCTGTTCATGTGTTCTGTGGAATTGGCTGCCAGGGCACACCCTGAGTCCCAGGTGGTGGTGCTCATGAAAGGGCTGCCTAGAGACACGATAGCCTGGCCCCGGAACCTTGGCATCTCTCTTCTGAGCTACTTTCCCAATGTCTGGATACCACCTCTGAACCT
The DNA here is from genome assembly GCA_036184795.1 of Tokudaia tokunoshimensis. NCBI lineage: Eukaryota > Metazoa > Chordata > Mammalia > Rodentia > Muridae > Tokudaia > Tokudaia tokunoshimensis. The sequence continues at coordinate 105,838,576 of BTHU01000023.1, forward strand.
GCAAGAACTGTTTGAGGACATGCCACTGGCAGCCTGATACTTGGAGGCACAGCACAGGTGGGAGCCCTACTGTCTGATGCTTCCAGGATCGCACTCCTCTGGAAGTTTGGTGGCATCTACCTGGACATGGACTTCATCGTCCTCAAGAACCTGCACAACCTGACCAACATGCTGGGCGTCCAATCCCTCTACGTCCTCAATGGTGCCTTCCTAACCTTCGAGTGCAAGCATGAGTTCTTGGCACTGTGTATATGTGACTTTGTGGCCTACTACAAAGGTTGGATTTGGGGCCACCAGGGCCCCCAACTGCTTACCCGAGTCTTCAAGAAGTGGTGCTCCATCCACAGCGTGAGAGAGAGCCATGCCTGCCATGGGGTCACTGCCCTGCCCCCCGAGGCCTTCTACCCTATCCCCTGGCAGAACTGGAAAAAATACTTTGAAGACATCGGCTCCTCAATGCCACCTGTGCTGTTCACATGTGGAACAAGAAAAGTCAGGGTACGCACCTAGGTACGCCACATCCAGGGCTCTGCTGGCCCAGCTCCATGCCCGCTACTGCCCTGCAACACATAGAGCCATGGAGATGTACTTGTGACACCCCTCCAGGCTGCAGTCACAGCATATCAACATTGTCTTTCCAGGGAGGCAAGATGAGCAGACAGGAAAAAGGAGGGCTCAGAGATGCTGCTGTTGACTTTAGAGGAGACCAAGCTGGCCTGAGGGACCGAGTACCACTTCCATAACTGCCCCTCCAGGCCAGAGGGAGACCGGTGGATACATTTTGTCCAGTGTTCTAGGCTGAGCAGTGATTCCAGAATTACTAGCATCTGGGACCTTAACGGGCTAGATCACAAGAACACTGAAGAGTGTTCTAAAGTAGCTGGAAGACAGTTAGAGGAGGGATCAGGAGTGGAGCTCTGAAAAACCCGTGTAGAAATGCTAAGGGAAAAGAGTCTGGCTCTTTCAGCCTCATGAGCCAGAGGGGAGGGGCAGAGCAGCCTGGGAACACCATCTTTCCTCCCCTGGGACACTGCTCTGAAGATCTGTCACAGTCTGTTTCAGTGTTCAGGGATGTGGAAATTCTTTAGGCTCCAAAAAAGGGTTTTAAATTCCCTCCGTGTTGTAGACACTGGGGACTATAATAAAAGTGACTCACCAACAAAAAAAAAATGATAAGAAGAAAAACCTATACAGGGTTATATGAAAATTAAATACCTCCAAATCTGCAGGATGTTCAGAACAATACTGTCACATAATAAAAGCTACATTAATCACTTTCTGTTTTTCTGCTTTTCAAGTATCCCAAACTTGTAATGCAGTCAAAAATGACCTTGAACTTTATCATTCCCCTGCTTCTATCTCCCAAATGTTGGGCTTACAGGCTTGTATTACCATGCCCAGTTTGCGTGGTGCTGGGGAATCAAACGCAGGACTTCAGAAATGCTAGACAAGAACTTAGCCAACTGAGCTACTTCCCCTGCCCCATCTGTATATTTATTAGGTGAAATAGTGAGTTACCAATCTGCATTACCTGTGTATATCTCTATTAAGTTAATATGCTGAACCTCAATTCTTAATGTGTCAGTATTTGGCGTTGGGATGTTCGGGAGGTAATTAGTTCATGTGGGTGGGGCCTTCCTCAATGGGACTAGTGTCCTTGGAAGAAGAAAGCTGAATCCTGAGATCTGCAACCAGGAAAGAGATCGGCAACACAATTTCACTAATAGCAATGGGCCAAAGAAGAGATGACAAGTTAATGAGGAAAATTCTTATGATGAATGAAAACGATGCACACTATACCACCAGGTAAATGCACAGAGGGAAATGTGTAGCTAGAAATACCCACATTAGAAACAGGAAAGAAAGCTCTCAAATCGATAGCCTAACCTCCCACCCCAGGAAACAAAAGCAAGATCAAATAAAGGCCACAGTAGAGGCCGGAGGGATAGCTCTGCGGTTAGGAGCATATACTTCTCTGGTTGAGGAGCCATGTCATGTGACTCACAGGCACCCGTAACTTCAGCTCCAGGGCCTCCAACAACCTCTTCCTGGCCTCAGCCATGGACACCAGGCTCAAGTGTACATAGCCCTCCCCAAATACACACAAATACACATAATGGGAGGTTGGAAAAACAGCTCCTCAGTTAAGAGTACTGGTTGCTCTTATAGAAGACCTGAGTTCAATTCCCAGCACCCACAGGGTGACCCACAACCATCTGTAACTTTTTCTCGGAGATCTAACACTGTTCTGACTTCCTCGGGTACCATGCACACACATGGTGTACAAACACGCACACAGCCACAGCCTAAGTTATATATGCAAGAGAATAAATATTTTTAAAAAGAATAAAACAATAATTTTTTAAAGCCCCACAACACCAAAGGAAAGAGTTATAGACTACAGCAGAAGGGAAAGGCACAGAAAAGCGACAAAGAATTGACAAAGACAAAAGTTGGTTCTTTGGGAAAAAAAAATCAAGTTGACAAAGATTTCTGTAAGCTGAGAAAGAAGAAAAGGCACTCAAATTACCAAAACCGTCAGTGAAAAAGGAGCCAGTCTGACCAATTTTCACAGAAATGAAAAGGACTATAGGGAAATGTCATAAATAACTATATATAACCAACTGAATGTTAATGATTGGACAGCCCTGATGAAATAATTAAAAAAAATCCCTATAAATGGCCAAATAGATGGAATTGAAGGGACCCAGAATAGTCCAAATAGTTTGGAAACAGGGACTAAAGCAGCAGAATAGTGGAGGAGCACTTACCAAACACATGTGGGACCCTAGATTCGATTCCCAGAAGTGCAAAACATCAAAAAGCAAGTGTGGTTAACATGCCTGTCATCCTAGCACTAGGGAGGTGGAGAAAGGCTAAACAGGAGGGTGGAGGCTGCTGTAGGTCTGAAGCCAGTTTGGGATACATAGTTACACAGTGAATATCAAGCCAACCAGGGATAGATAGAAAAAAAAAACAGCCTCAAACAACTCAAAAGAAGAAAATTTTATCATGTCCAAAGTAAGAAGATTGTAAGTTTGAGGCAGCTTGAACTGCATAAATGTTAACACACACACACACACACACACACACACAGAGGTGTACAGGAGAGGGAGATAGATACAGAGACACAGATAGAAAGACAGAGACAGAGATGAGAGAGAGGGTAGGGGGGAGGAGAAGAGAGACTCATCACAGAGTTGTAGTAATCAAGAGAGTGATGGGCTATAAAGAACACTCAGTGGTTAAGCATTAAAACCATGAAGACGCAGAAAAACCAAAGCACCCACACTTTGGTCTTCTTGAGCTTCCTGTGGTCTGTGAATTGTAACTTGTTTATTTTGAGCTTTGGGGCTCTTATCCATTCCTTTGTTGAAGGGCATCTGGGTTCTTTCCAGCTTTTGGCTATTATAGATAAGACTGCTATGAACATAGTGGGGCATGTGTCCTTATTACATGTTGGAGCATCTTCTGGGTATATGCCCAGGAGTGGTATAGCAGGATCCTTGGGGAGTGTCATGCCCAGTTTTCTGAGGAACCACCAGACTGATTTCCAGAGTGGTTGTACCAGCTTGCAATCCTACCAGCAGTGGAGGAGTGTTCCTCTTTCGGAAATAGAGAGCGGGTAGGTGGGGGTGGGTTGGGTGGAGGGGCATTTTCTTGGAAACAGGGTGGAAGGATGGGTTGGGGGTTTTCTAGGAGGAGGGTTAATCGGGAAAGGGTATAACATTTGAAATGTAAATGAAGAATATATTCAATAAAAAAAAAAACCATGAAGACTACAATTCTAGATCCTAAGAAACCCGTGCAAATTCTGGGTAGGGGCATGGTAGCCAGTCTGCAATTTCAGTTTCAGAGGGTGCAGAGAGAGGACCCCCAGAGCAAGGTAGCTAGCAAAAGTAGCTATGTGTGGGAGCTGTGGGACTGACCGAGAGAGCCTGCCCTAGTGAATAGGGTGGAAGAGTATGGATTCCTGACATCAACCTTCGGCCCTCACATGCACACACATATATCCTTACACACACACAAATCACATACACACACACACACACACACACACACACACACACACACACTGGACACCAACAAAAAAAATGGGAAAAAGAAAGGTCCTAGCTTTAAAATAGACATAAAGATCAATTGAAAAGATTTGAAGATTTGAGTACAGAAATAAACCCTCTGGTTTATAGTCAATTGATTTTCAGCTAGAGTGTTGTCTTGTACATTCAGGTTGCTATTGACAAAATATCATACACCAGGCAGCTTATAAACAACAGAAATTTAGTTTTCGTAGTTCAAGAGGCTGGGAAAGCTGAAATCAAGGTGCAGACAGGGTCTTTCTGGCTCATAGATGGCACCTTCTTACTATGTCTTTATTTCCATTAAATGTGATTGCTGCTATACCTGAGTTAAAGCGATTTGTTGTTTTTTTTTTCTTTTTTACATTTTCACCAATTCTACATACACCTTTAAATATTTTTATTTTTGAGTTTATAATTGTAATATCTCTTTTCTCTCTTCCTTCCAAAGCCTCCCACATACCCCTCCCCACTCTCCTTCAAATCCATGATCTCTTTTTTCTTTCATTTTGTATATATATATATATATATATATATATATATATATATATATATATGCATGCATGCACACACATATATATTCACAAATATAACCTGCTCAGCCCATATGTTTGTTACTTGTGTGTTTGTTTTCAGGGCTGGATGATCAATTAGAAAATTGAGAGATGGACAGAGTGAGAGCCCTCAAGGTCACTTCAAGTCTCTGATTCTCTAATTACCTTTCTATTATTACATATTAAAGATTATTTGACGAGACTACAATTTTAACCAGATGATCAATTGGTGTGCTCTTCTCTGAGGAAGACCTCTCCTGCTTGTTTGTGTAGTGTTTGGGCCTTGTGGACTTTTCCGGGTCCAGTTAACTAATGACAATAAATTGTCAAAGTCATATTAAATAGCACATAAAGAGCAGGGCTTATCGACAAGACCAAATGGGAGCTAGGCAAGGGTAACAGCGAAGAACACGTCAAACTGAACTGCAGCTATTGCTACAGGGTGGCTGGCTTTTAGTACTGCAACCATTTCCACTAGCACTGGTTACGGGAGGGATAAAATAATAGGGTTGAAGTTTTTCTTCTATGAAGTGCTGTGTTGCCCTAATCAGAGACCTTTATCTTGGCTTTATCCTTCTCACCCCCCGCCCCAGTCCCTTTTCATTTCCAGCCTCCCTTTCAGGTATACGCAGTTCTCCATGGCTGCTGGACAGCCACACTATGAGGTGCTAGGGAACAAGCCCCGGGCTTTATTCATGCCAGAGAAACATTCTAGCAACTGAACTATGTCTCCAAACCCACTCTCTTCATATTTTTTTAATCAATAAAATAATGTTTAATAGTGTTAACATATAGATAGGTTTAACTTCATCAATTTTTAAAAATTTCATGCTCCAATGGATCCCAAGCAAGAAATTGAAGAGACAACTTGAAGCATGGAGGTTTTTGCAAAGTACACATCTGATGACACTTATAATTAAAATATATGAAGAATTACCACAAATACATAAACCAAATAACTAATTTTAAAGCAAAATATGTGAGTAGATAAGATGATAGGCATACAGACACTAGAAAAAGATGCCTAATATCATTAGCCATCACACTACACACACACACACACACACACACACACACACACATACACACCATCAAAATAGTATGACTACTTGAGAAGAAGACGGTGACCAACAGGAAAGATGGGGACAAGAAATGGTAGCAAGTGACTAGATACAAAGTACGTGACATACATGTGTTAAAATATAGCCCATTGGTATGTACAACACATATAAACTATTCAGAAGAGCAAATATTCATACAAAAGTGTTGTACTCACGAGTGAGTGTGTACTCAAAAGTGAGTGCTCATGGAGGCATTAATCATAATAGCCAAGATGGAGATAAACGCATTCCATCAATGGATGGGTGGTTTTAATAAAATGTTGTATGTCCACATGGTATAGTATGTTATGCAACAATCCATGCATGAAGTTCTAATATACACCACAACACAAGTGAACCTTGAACACACACTAAATGAAGAAACTGAAAAAGTAATAAAAAGGAACCCACCCACTGCATGATTCTAATTTTGTGAAATGCCTCGAATAGAGAATTCTACAGAGATAGACAGTGGATTAGTAACCAGCAATTACAAATTAGTAGTAGTAATTAGTAATTATAGCCAGGAGCTGGAGGGCAGGAAGGGAATGAGGAGTGACTGCTGGTGGGTGTGGGGTTTCTTTTGGAAGTGATGAATATGTTCTAAAAATAGATGATTGTGAAAGCCATACACACACACACACAGCTAAATACTAAAAGCCATTGAGTTGCGCATTTAAACTTTCATTTTACTTTATGTGTATGAATGTTTTGCCTGTGTATATTTCTGCATCACGTGTGTGCCTGGTGCTCACAAAGGCCAGAGTGCGGCATCAGATCCCCTGGAACTGGTGTTACAGAAGGTTGTGAGTCACCATGTGGGTACTGGAAGTTGAACCTGGGTCCCTACAAGAGCAGCTGGTGTTTTTGACTGCTGAGCCGTATCTCCAGGCCTGAATTGTACATTTTAAGAGTCCATCATGTGGCATAGGAATTGCATCTTATCAAGTTGCTATTTTATAAAAGCTCCATGGAGGGAAGGCAGAGGAGGGAACATGACTGGCCTGAGCAAGAGAAGGGAGCCTAACGTCGGACAGGATCGCTAGCTAGATAGACAGACTAGACTGATGCCAAAACTTCTTGAAAATTATTTTTGGCAGTGGGGGTGAGTGGGTAGGGATTATGGTAAGAGAATGCCTTACTGTATTAATCCTGTCTGGTCTTGAACTTATGATCTTCCTTCTTCAGCCTCCCAAATACTGGGAGTATGGATACATGTCACTACATCCGACTGAAAATTAATTGGGTTTTGGGTTTTTTTTTTGTTCGTTTTGATTTGCATTTAAAAGTTTTAATTCATCTGGGGCTGGAGAGATTTACAGAGGACCCAGGTTTGATTACCACTACCTACATTGAGGTTCATAACCATCTGTAACTCCAGATCCAGGGACTACAACATTCTCTTCTGGCCTCATATAGGTGGTGCACAGACTGTCACATAAAAATTTTAAAACCTCAAAAGAATAGTCTAATTTTTGTCTTTTTATTAAAGTGTATTGATGATGATGTGTAAGCAAATATGTGTGGCAGGGGTGTGGGAATGGAGGCCAGAGGATAACTTTATGGAGTTAGTTCTTTCCTTCTATCTTTTACATGGGTTCTAAGACTTAAACTCAGGTCACCAGGATTGCACAGCAAACACATTTACCCACCGAGTCATCTTACTGGCCCCTAATGCATTTTTGATTCTTTGAAAAATCTGTGTGCATATGTGTATATATGCATCATTTTCGCCTCTAATACTTTCTCATACCCAGGTTTTTCTTCTTCTAATGTCCTCCTCATGCGCAACTCACTGCATTTATTTTGCTTTTGATTTTTTTTCTGTCGTCTTTCTGTTTAAAAGCAACATCTCACTATATACACATACATATACATATGTATATATATATATATATATATGTCCTAGAACTCACTCTGTAGACTAGGCTGGTCTCCAACTCACAGAGATCCACTTGCCTCTGCTTCCCTAGTGCTGGAATTAGAGGTGTGTGCCATCACCCACAGCTGCTCACTGAGTCTAATTATGTTGCTTGCAGGAACATGGGTAAGGGTTATTTCCTAGAGCATTGGTGGCCTACTGATGTGTACACCACCAAAGAAAGCCATTTCCCCTCTCCAGCAACCATTAACTACCTTTAATTAGCTCCTTAGGGAAGACTTTTGACACAGTTCCTGCTTCCATTTTATCTGCCCTAATACTGCCAGTGTCTGTATCTGTGCATTGTTTCCATCTGCAAGACCACAACCCTGGTTCAAGCTCCATCAGTTAATCCCATCTCCCTCCCACTTGGATACCCCTTGTGCCTCATCTGCTTCAGCCACAGTGACCATTTCATACTATAAGGCTGATAGTGATAATATCCTGCTTTCTTTGACATTTGGAATAAACATGAAAATTCTTGCATGATTGACCAGTCCTAGAAGTCTAGATAACCTGGTGCTGCACATATGTCTGAACTAACCACTCACTGTGCTGAGCACACCAAATTCCCTCCTATCATTGGGCCTTTGTGCATGTTGCTCACCCACAGAATGTTTCCTTTCTTACTTTACCTGATAATGCCTATTCTCCTATTCTCCTTTACTTACCAACTTAATAATTTCCTCAGGGAAGCCTTCCCATAAAGCCTAAGCCTTCTACTTTTTATACTTGTACTTTGTGCATTGTGCTCTCTCTCTCTCTCTCTCTCTCTCTCTCTCTCTCTCTGCGTGTGTGTGTGTGTGTGTGTGTGTGTGTGTGTGTGTGTGTGTGTTTGGTCTGACCCGTGTTGTGAGTTTCTTTCATTACCGTCTATCTCTTTCATTAGATTAAGCCTTTGTAAAAATCAACATCTGTGGCCATTTATCTTCCCCATTGTATTTCTGATGCCTAACACAGTGCTTGACACACAACAGGTTCTGAATTATATTTGTTAAATAAATGAATAAACCTCAGGAACAATTTTAAATGCTAATTAAAGCAACAATAACCTATCATTGTGCCCACGGATTGGCAAAGACTAAAAAGCCTGAAAATATCCACCATGGGCAAGCATTTTAGCTAGTGAGCACTGTCCTCCTCCGGGTGGCAGGGCGAAGATTGACATCTCCTGCATAGAGGCCAATCGGCCCTGCGAATGTTCACACTGTTTGATCTCACTATTCTGCCCCTGAGCATTTATTCCAAGCGAATGAGCACTCATGCGCACAATGATCTACTCAGTGGATGCTGACTGAGGCACTATTTGCAATAGGAAAACACGGGCCACAACCGCAATGCTGAACAATAAGACCCTACTTAAATAAATCACAGTGAGTTCATGGAACAGAATACTGTATTGTCATTAAACATCGTCATGTAGGGCTGTAGAGATGGCTCACTAAATACAGCACTTACCTTGAAAGCATGAGAACCTAACCAAAGCCTCTAGAATCCACAGAAATCTGGGCACGGTGGCAGGTAGTAATGCCAGTGTTCCTTTGGTGAGATGGTGAGGATTGGCATCCAAGGTCTGCTCCTCTCCAACACATATATGCCATGGCACACACATGCCCCCCACAATTAATAATAGTAATAGCAACAAATAATAAATATATAAATAACAACAAATAAATTGAATTACATTATCATTACATATTTATGATAAGATTATGAGAAAATAGCTACCAAAAGATGATGAATGAAATCTACATTCTCTATTTTAATAGTATGTAATATGACTGTCTTTTTGTTTATTTGTTTTTGTATGTGGGGCTGGGAGTCGTCAGAGGACAACTTATGGGAGTTGGTTTTCTTCTTCTACCTGGGGGTTTTAGGGATGGAACTCAGGTCATCAGGCTTGGCAGTAAGCTCCTTTACCCCAGAGCCATCTCAGCAACCCTTAATATCTCAATGATTAGACACAACGACAACAACAACAAAACAAAGCTGGGTACAGTGACACACACCTACAATCCCAGCACCCGAGAGGCTGAGGTAGGAAGATTATCCTGAGTTTTGGGCCAAGCTGGGCTACTAGTGAATTCAAAGGCAACCAAGGTAGCAATACTAAATCTAACTAACAAAATAAATAAGTAAATGAGGTCCATTGCCCAGTACCGTTTAAAACAAATGAAAATGAACTCATGTGATTTATGTAATTAAATAAATTACCTTTAAAAAAAACAGTAAAATAAGTGCCGAATACAAAAGGTAAATAAGTATGCATAGAACCGTGTGTATGTGTTGTAGGCACATATGCACATGAAGAGAACCTAGACTCTCGACAGTATCTGTTCTGAGTTGAAGGATTGTCTGGGATCTCTATGCTTTCTTTTTTCTTTTTCTTTCTTTTTTTTTTTTTTTTTTTTGGTTTTTCGAGACAGGGTTTCTCTGTGTAGCCTTGGCTGTCCTGGAACTCACTTTGTAGACCAGGCTGGCCTCGAACTCAGAAATCCTCCTGCCTCTGCCTCCCAAGTGCTGGGATTAAAGGCATGCGCCACCACCGCCCGGCCGCTTTCTTTTTCACATGTCTATTTCTTCTACAATTTGCATATGTTGATGTTGTAATAGGAGAGTGATCAAATATATTCCACTTTGGGGGAAAAAACATGTGGAGAAATAAAGGTCAAGAGAGAAGAAGGACTCAGCTCATTATTCTTGAGGAGACCCACAACGGGGTGGGGAGTGCAGCTAATCAGGAGGTTGCTTAGTGACCACAGAACCAGAGCTTAGCTGCCTAGTTCCAAAGTCTGCAGACAGCAAGCAAGGAAAAACTGCATCCATCCATCATCTCTGCTGGACTGACAAGCTGCCTTGAACTCAGCCTTTGTTTTCCTTCCTTCATTATCATCCACTCTTGTTATTATCAGAGAGCTATCTGTGCAACCCGGGGCTTCAGGTATGCTCTGCAAGTGCTCTACCACTGAGCCACATTGCCAGCTCAAACATAGCCTTTAAGATCCTCAACATCCAATGCCCCCAGGACTCCACCCAAGTGTGTTTGATGCATTGTCCTGGGCTCTCTCCTTGCTTTATGCAATTTGTCTTCAGCCAGCCATTATCATCTCTAGCTAACTACAAACCCTTGCATCCACAGTTACGCTTCACAGCTATTTGTGGTCTGCTTTCTGAGCCTCTATTTCAGCATCTCTCCTTGAGGCCCCTGAGACTTTATCGCCTCTCTCTGACTGATCAACTCATCTCATTCATTTCCTCTAGCTGTAGTACCCTAGCCCCTGACTCCCCCTGCCCATCTCCCATGGTGGAGACAAGGTGTGGGGATCCAGACATAATCCTAATGAGGGTAACTCTGACATTTCCATGAGCTGGGTAGGACCTTGAACTCTACCACATTGGGCAGACTCTACTAACTCTCTTTCAATTTCCCGTTTCTCTGAGTGTCATGATGACTGTACATCTCCGGTCAGATGTCTTCTTGCCCTAGCTTAGGACTGGTGTTTTCTGTGTGTGGTACTTGGGGTTGGCACGTGCCCTGCCTACTACTGAGCTCTATCCCTAGCCCTCTCTTCGACTTTTTGAGACAGTTTAAGTTGTCCAGACTAGCTCTGAACTCTCTCTGGTGCCACCAGCTCATCTACAATCAATTTCTTATTTCTGCTTTAGGCCTGGAAAATATTTTGTTCCTAAAGCATTTTTTTAAATGTCAGATCATGTCCAACGTGTGCTAATTTTGTTATTTTGAGAGAAGGGTACCCTCTAGTTCTCCTACACAGACATAAAGCTGGTAATCAACTGAAACTGAACCATAATTTTTTGTGTGTGAGACAGAATTCCACTCTGTAGTACAGACTAGCTGTGAACTTGTGATTCTCCTGTCTCAGCATCCCAGTCCTCCCAAGATTATGAGAGTGAGCCATGAATATCCATATAAGCAAAGCATATTTAAATTCTTCACCACATCTAGCACAAGGCTCTGTATATAGTAAATGTACAATAATAAATGATGAGCCGGCTGGAGAGATGACCCAGCAGTAAAGAGCATTGGCTGTTCTGGCAGAGAACCTGGTTCAATTCTCAGCACCGATATGGCAGCTCAAAACACTCTGTATCTCCAATTCCAAGGGATCTGGAGGTAGAGAGACAGGTTCTCACTATATAGCTCTGACTGTCACGGAACTCACTATGTAGACCAGGTTGGTCCTGAACTCAGATAACCTCCTGCCTCTGCTGCCTAAATTCTGGGATTAGAAGCATATGCTACTATAACCAGATCTCCTTGGCTTTCAAAAAATGATACTTGTTTTGTGTATGCATGCATGTGTGTGAGTAATAGCATATGTGTGCCTCAGTGTGAGTGTGGAAGCAGAGGTATCAGTTCTCTCTTTCTAGCATAGGTTCTGGAAACTGAACTTGGGCCATTAGCAAGTGCTTTCACTTGTGAGCCACAATCCCTTGTCTTAAACCCCTGAGTCTAGTGCCAAATCAGGGAGCTGGAAACATTAAATAAACACTTGGCACTAGATTTCAAGTGGCCGTGGTGTTCTGGAAACAGCCATCTTCTATCGAGTCCCCTTGAGGACCACTTGCAGAGGACACTGTGTCACTAAGCATTATAGGTTCATTCCAAATGGAGAGTGACTGACAGCAAAGGGGCTTGCTGAGCAGAATGGTCCCTGGTTTTGGCATCTGCCTACGCTGGAGTCCATTTCCTGGGTAGCATTCCCTGCATCCACTTGCTTGGGCCGCAGTAGCAAAGTACTACAGACTCATTTAAATAACAGAAAATAATGGAAGTTTGTTGCCTTACCATTCTGGAAGGCCTTAAATTCAAAATAAAGGTTGTAGCATGGCCTTGCTCCCTCAAAAAATCTGTCCTTGCCTCTCCCGGACTCGGGATGCTTGACTGGCATCCTTGGGGCTCCTTGTCTCAATAGATGCATCTCCACATGGCCATCTCCTTCCTGTATGTCTTCACATCACTGTCCCTTTATGCCTGTCTGTCTCTGGATCCAAAGTTCCCCTTTTTGATGAAGACACCAGTCATCCTAGGGCTTCATTTGAACTCTATGTCTCTAAAGACCCCTATCTCCAAATAAGGTTATACTCTGCAGCAGTGAAGGTTGGGGCTTTGACATATCTTCTGAGTGTGTGGGGGGACACAATTTAACCCTTAGCAAGCCCCAGGCAATCATAATTTGACCCTGAGGCTCCATCTCACCTAGCAGACCTCTTCTCTCTACTGTGGCTCCTTGGATAATAGGTAGACACCCGAATGAACCCACGGTGAATCAGTCAAGTGTTCAACGGTGGAAATTTGGGTCGGGACTAACAAGCGTAGTGTCCAGGTGTGGCTGAAGTTGTCCTAGGTGCACTGTGAGCTGAGGGCTGCTGTTTTCCAACTCTATGGACAAGAAGAGCAGAGAAAGACATCCCACAAAAGGAACATTGAAACAGAGGCACAGATTGGCTTCCAACACCTAAAGGGTGTAGGGAGCCGAGCAACTGTATTATCACTCACCACATCATCTAAACACATAAGACCCCCATGGTAGAGAGTGGAATGCAGAAAGAACTCGGAAGGGTTCGTTTCTTCCCTATGGTCACACAGCTGGGAAAGAGCAGAGCCAGGCTTCCAATCGATCTGACTTCACTTCTCTGTGCCCCCAGTGTGCTTCCTAGACTGCTGCCCCTGCTTCTGGTCCTATGCAGAAGTGCAGAAACATTCTTGTCCTTGAACATGAGCCATTCCTATAACGTGATAATAGGAGTCTATTCATCTGAAGTGTATAGACCCATGCATTTTTACATAATTTACACATGTCTGCATATGTGTACAGTATTTGTGACATTGGACATTCCTAGTCCCCTGATGTCACTCATCCACTATCTCCTAAAAAGTATCATTTTTATTTGCTGTCTACCACCACTACAGGCTCTTGCAATCTGAAGGAATTGTCCTGGTGCATTGCAAACTGTAAGCTATTCATATGTTTTGAAATCAAGCACTGTTCAGTAAAATAGAAAATAAAATAAGTGTATCAAATGTAGTGAGAATATTATTTTGAAAGATTTATGATAGTGTCATGTGTATATTTAAGTGTCTCTCTGTCTCTCTGTCTCTCTCTCTCTCTCTCTCTCTCTGTGTGTGTGTGTGTATGTGTGTGTGTGTGTGTGTGTGTGTGTGTGTATTGGCCACAATGAAAAATGAAATTTCTCAGTATAAATCACATTCAAAGATCTTTCTACTGGCCAAGGGGGTGGAGCTCAATGGTAAGATTGTGCTTGCCTGGTGATCACCAGGTCCTAGATGTTCTTTTTGTAGCAGAAACTCCCCCTCAAATTTTCCTAACTACCATTGAGGGATAAAAATTGCACCCATTATCTGTCCTGGGCCTAAAGGGAGTCCGTTTCAACTGACATGTACCAAAGCCTCTAACAGACAAAGGATACCACCCTCTAGTCTACCTTTCTTTCCTCATGAGGAGTGTACTGGCTGGTTTTGTGTGTCAACTTGACACAGGCTGGAGTTATCACAGAGAAAGGAGTTTCAGTTGGGGAAGTGCCTCCATGAGATCCAGCTGTGGGGCATTTTCTCAATTAGTGATCAAGGGGTGGGGTGGGGAGGGCCCCTTGTGGGTGGTGCCATCCCTGGGCTGTAGTCTTGGGTTCTATAAGAAAGCAGGCTGAGCAAGCCAGGGGAAGCAAGCCAGTAAGAACCATCCCTCCATGGCCTCTGCATCAGCTCCTGCTTCCTGACCTGCTTGAGTTCCAGTCCTGACTTCCCTTTGGTGATAAACAGAAATGTGGACGTGTAAGCTCAATAAATCCTTTCCACCCCAATTTGCTTCTTGGTCATGCTGTTTTGTGCAGGAATAGAAACCCTGACTAAGACAAGGAGCCTCTGGCTTGACTCCCTGCTGAGCTAAATGTATCCATTACATCCTGAGGACAGCAAGATCTGACTAGGCATTCCTATACTGCTAGTATTCAGGAGGCTGAAGCAGTAGGATCAGTTTCAGAGGATGAGAGTTCGTAACCATCATGGTAGCGAGCATGGCAGCAAGCAGGCAGGCATGGTGTTGAAGTAATAGTTAAGAGCTCATATCTTGAGACACAAACACAAGCCAGAGAGAAAGCCCACGTCTGGCTTTCATCCCTAGCACCCCATAAACTACGCATGGTGATGCTCCCTGAAATCCCAGTACTTAGAAGGTGGACACAGAAGATTAAAAAAAAAAAAAACAACCAGAAACAAAAACATCGTAGTAGGGTCAGGAGAGATGGCTCAGCAGTTAAGAGTATTGTCTGCTCTTCCAGAGTTGAATTTCCTGCAGACACATGGTGACTCACAGCCTGTGGTCCCATGGGAGTTGATGCTCTCTTCTGATGGGCAAACACACATGCAGACAAAATAGCCATAAACACAAATACACAAATAAATCCTTAAAGGAAAATCATAGTGAGTTGGAGGTCAGCTGAACTTCGTGAAATCTTGTCAAAAAAGAAAAAAAAAACAAGCAAAAAACAAATCCACAAAAAACCAAATAAAACTGAAATAGCAAGATGGTACCTGTGTAGATCAGGTTAAGTCACTGCTCCTCTCAGAAAGGGTGAGATCCCAGACCTTTCAGCCATGTTAGCACCCCACAACCTAGCAGCACTCTCAAACTCCACATCTTTGTGCTGCCCTCCAGATGGTATAGGACTGGCTTTTGACCACTTCACCTAGTGTGTAATCTTGAGTACTTGGGTTCCATTGCAGCTGAGAGGTAGACAGAGGTACGTGCCCAGTCAGGAAGGGCTAGTTGCACCCTCAAAAGAGAACAGAAGCTTTGTAAATGAGACCTCTTCCAGAGATCTTCCATCTTTCCCATAAACTAGAAATAATAAAAACCCCAAACTGATCATTTATATAACTGCCTTCTAGTCACTTCCCTTCCTGTGTGGCTTCTGTGTGACAGATGGGTTGGGGAGGTGCTCCCTGGGTACATGAGGCCTCCATTTTCTTTACTGTTACTGGGTTATCTGTGTGCTATGTGGGTACTCACCCACTAATCAATGTGGTCTTTGCTGTGTACATCTGACAAGGGTTTGTTGCTAGGGAAACATCTCTTATGCAACTGCTCCCAAGAAGCTCCTACACTCTGAACTATCTCCACTCCTAGTGCTTGACTGAGATGCACATCTCTGTGTGGATCTTGCCCCATAATGTCCTCAATACAGCACAGGTAGAACCTTTCTAAATCACAAAGTCACCCTTGCCTGTAACTACCTGTGCTCTAAGCCCTCTCCATTGCCTCTGTTAAAGGGTCAGACCAAGTGCCTGAGTGACAGGGCCATGCCTTAGCCCTGCAGCCTCCCATCCTGATGAGGCTAACCTTGCCCATCATAGCAGAGACAACTTTAGGGGCTCTACACTCATTCGATTTCCTGTCAAAATGCCTAGCTCAAATTCCCTTGAAAACACACCTTTCACAGTCCCACACCATCAATGACCAGGTTGGGCTCAACTGGGTTCAGGAGACATAGTGACTCACTCCTGCTATCCCAGATGTTTGGGAGGCTAAAGCAGGAGAATTGAGAATTCATGGCCATCCTGGACTATATAGGAAATCTGAGAACACGCTGTGCTATATAGTGAGATGGGGCCTTGTGATGGTTTGAGTAAGAATGGCCTCCACAGGCTTATATGTTTGAATGAGTGCTAGCTGGTGGAACTCCTTTGGAAGGATAAGGAGGTATGGGCTTGTTGGAAAATGTGTGGCATTGGGGGTTGGCTTTGAGGTTTCAAGAGTCCATGCTAGCTTCCCTTCCAACTTGTGGATATATAAGCTCTCAGCTAGTGTTCCAACACCATGCCTGCCTGCCTGCTGCATGCTATCCACCACGCTGGCCCAGACTCACCCTCTGAAACTGTCAGCACTCCCCCAGTTAAATGATTTATTTTATAAGTTGCTTTGGTCATGGTGTTTCTTCACAGCAACAGAAAAGTAACTGAAACAGGCGTCAAAAACGAACCGAAGACGAGATGAGGCTCAAGGACAGCCTCTACTCCTGCCTAGATCAAGCCCGTTTGCTGGACTCCAGAGCACATAATGCTTGTACCTCGGAGAAGCCTTGTCATGTTGTCTTGTACTGTCCTGCTTATGTGCTCCACTCTATTCGAGGGAAGCGGTCGCGTCAATGCTGATGACCATTGTATCCCCAAGCCCTAGAAAGGGGCACTGGGGGGCTTGAGGTATGACTTCAGTGATATCTAGGAGTGCCGTAGCCCAAGTGCTTCCCGTTGGCCAACATGTCTGAAGTGTAACAATCCCTCTCCCTGTTTCTCTCCTCTCTCTCTCTCTCTCTCTCTCTCTCTCTCATATTGTTTTTAGAGACAGAGATCTCACTATATATATTTCAGCTTGGCTTGCAACTGTCCATGTATCTCAGACCTGACTCAAACTCAAGCTCCTCCTCCCTTTAGCCTTCCAGGCACTTAAAGACCTGCAGCACCACATCTTGCTGTTTTCATTTTTCAAGTGCTAACATACTTAACTTGCACTATTCCTTGGCCCCGTGTATACGGCTCCATCTATCAACCCCATTCCTCCTCCTGGCAGAAGTAGGCCCGAGTAGTCAATTTCCTGGATATAAGGTGGCACAGCCAATGGTAGAAGTGTGAGCAAAAGAAAATAATTTCCAGAGCTGGAAAGGTAGCTTGGGGGTTAAGAGCACTTGCTGCTCTTCCAGAGAGCCCAGGTTTGATTTCCAAAACCAACCTCCGGCCTCCATGAGCATGCATGCGATACACAGACAAATGTGTCTTCAAAATACCTATATGCATAAAATATAATGATGGTAATAACAATAGTGACAATAATAATGAGAACAGTGTCCCTTTTCAATCCCCTTATCTCACAGGTACTTGGTGAGAAGGGGATATATACCCAGCACTGTGCTAGGGTCTGGGGACACAACTGTGGGAAGTACTGACACAATCTTGGCCTCAGAGAGCTTGCAGATTAGCAGAAGTCAGTCGCTAATACAGTCATGCAGATCCACGAAATCACAACTGTAATCAGGATCGGGATGCAAGGGGAAACCCTCATAGGCTGCTGGGAATGTATATTAAGATTGCCATTATGGAAAACAGCATGGAGGTTCCTCAAAAACATAAAAGTAGAACTAGCAGATGATTCGGCAAGCTCACTGGTGGGCATGTCCCAAGAGGAAAAGAGATCTGCACTGGATACAGGAAGCAAGAAACAGAACGCACCTATGACCACCAACCGATGAGCTGGTAAAGAAGACGTGGCACCTATGCACAATAGACTCCTATTCAACCATAGGAAAGAAACCCTGTCGCGTGAGACAACACGAATAGCACTGGAGGTCATAATGTTAAATGGTGGACCATCTCACTCATCACATGTAGTATATGAAACAGTTGATCTCATAGAAGTTGAAAGGTGAATGGTGCTCACCAGCATGTGAGGAAGGAGGAAGGGCAGGCGACAACTGATCATTAAGTCAGGTGTGGTGGTTCAAGCCTGTAATCCCTGCACTTGGGGGAGCTGAGCTAAGAAGATTAGCAGAAGTTCCAGGTCAGCCTGAACTATGAAGAGATGCCCTGTCTCAAAAAGAAGATGGCAATGGGATCAACTATAATGAGGCCTAAGAAGGGTTGGTCAATATATACTAAACAGCAGGTGGACTGGCCGCGTTGGTGGCAGATGTCAGTCCCAGCACCCAGCACCCAGCACCGGGAGAGTGTTGAATGAAGAAGCAGGAAGAAAGAATTGTAGGGCAGTCTGAGCTTTATAGTAAGTTACAGGTCAGCCTGAGGTATGAGGGAACTTTTCAAAAGGGAACAAGTTATAGAGAGGAGACTTTCTGGTGAGCTATACACAGTAGGGCACCTGTAGATGATAACAATATATGGTACACATTTTAAAAGTGTGTAAAAGGTACAATGGCTCAGTGGTTAAGAGCACTGGCTGCTCTTCCAAGGTCTTGAATTCAATTCCCCGCAACCACGTGGTGGCTCACGACCATCTATAAGGGGATTTGATGCCCTCTACTGGCAGGAGTGTGTACAAGCAGCAGAACACTAGGATGGATAGATAGATAGATAGATAGATAGATAGATAGATAGATAGATAAAATTTTTAGAATGTTAGAAACAATGTTAAATATTTTTTACCATAAATAAACCATAGACATCTGATATGGGTTTGTCTAGCCTGATTTAAACAAAGTGGGTGTGGTAGCATATGCCTGTAATCCCAGCACTTGGGAGGATGAGACAGGAGAATAGTAAGTTCGAGCTCTGCCTGCGCTACATGGCTAAACTGTGTCTCAAAACCACAAAACAAGGGCTAGAGAGAGAACTCCATGCTCAAGAGCACTTGCACCTGGACCAATACATAGCACAACTCACAACCTTCCATAACTTCAGCTCTTGGGGATCCGAGCACCCTCTTCTAACCTCTGAGGGTGCCAGGCACAAACATGATACATGTACACGCGGGCAGGCAAAACACACACACAACATAAATAAATCTTTAAAAAAAACGCAAAATAAAATTCTGGGTTAGCAGTATTTATAGATGTTCCTCTCAGTTTATTTCAGTACTTAGGTTCACTAGCTATCATAGATTAGAAAAATGATAACTCAAAAAAATTGCACAGCCGGGCAGTGGTGGTGCATGCCTTTAACCCCAGCACTTGGGAAGCAGAGAAAGGTGGATCTATGAGTATGAGGCCAGCCTGATCTAACACTCAGGAGGAAGCGGTGGGCAGATCTTTGGGACTTTGAGGTCAGACTGGTTTGCTTAGTAAGTTCCAGGTCACCCAGGGCTACACCTCATTTCCAAAAGAACAAAACGAAATAAAACTGCACGATGTTTCCAGGACAAAATGGCTCAGCAGGTAAGGGGTACTGTTGCCCAGCTTGAGGAGCTAAATTTCATTCCTGTAACCTATGTGGTAGAAGGAAAGAACTGACTTCTCAAAGTTTGCCCTCTGACCTCCACACTTGCTCCAGGGCATGTCCAAGTACACACATGCAGATGCGCATGCACACACACACATAAGTAAATGCAAAAAAAATCTTTAAAATTAAACAGTGTGTAAATATATATTTCAGCACATCACATGGGGCGAGGGAATCATGATATTTCACCTTTTCCATGAGGATCTATGGGCAGTTAATAGTTGCTGGAGGAGAGGATTTCTTCAGCGGTGCAGCTACTATTGAGTGGCTGGTGCTCTTGTAAATAACCCATCACGCATGCTTAGGTAAACAACCCTAATTAAACTCACTAGGTGCACACAAGACAGCAAGGTAGAAGGGGGACTGGTTGATAAGAGGAAGGGGACAAATGAGACTGGAAGTGGGACAAGATAGGTTAGTAATTGTCAAAATACTTTACATGCATGTATGGAACTGTCGTAATGAGCCCAGCATGTAGCATACACCTTTAATCCCAGCACTTGGGATGCAGAAGCTCACTACATAGTTATGAATATGAGAATTTACCTATTATTTTATATCTTTATTACATTTTGATTGATTGATTGATCGTGTGTGTGTGTGTGTGTGTGTGTGTGTGTGTCTATTCCCCTATAGAACAGTTTGTGGGAGTCATTTTCTCTTTCCACCATGAGCATCATGGGAATTAAACACACATTGTCAGGCTTGATGGCGAGTACCCTTAACTACCTTTAATCCCAGCACTTGGGATGCAAAGGCTTACTACATAGTGAGCTCCCGGACGACCAGGGCTATGTAGAGCAGTGGTTCTCAACCTTTCTAATGCTGCGGGATGCAATTCCTTATGTTGTGGTGACCCCCAACCATAACATTATTTTCATTGCTACTTCATGTTGTGATGACCCCCCCAATCATAAAATTATTTTTGTTGTTCCTTCATAACTGTAAGTTTGCTACTGGTATGACTCATAATGTAAATATCTGATATGCAGGATATCTGATATGGGACTCCTGTGAAAGGTCATTCGACCCTCAAAAGGATATATAGACCCAGTATCACATAAAAGCAAAACCGTCCTAATGAAATTATTATGTGTAATTAATATATGCTAATAAAATATGAATGGGTTAATAAAAGTATCTGGCATACCATTGATATATAGACAATGTAGCTAGCTTCAGCTGTTCTGAAACTTGCTTTGTAAACCAGGTTAGTTTCAAACTCTGCCTCCCGAGTGCTGGGATGAAAAGTGCACTACCACACGTGGTACTGTAATTTTAATGTCTCTATGTATCAACTAAAGATAAATTTGAATTTAAAAACGGGAAGTTGAGACAGAAGGATTCCCATGAGTCTAAGGCCAGTCTGAGTTGCAGAGTGAGATTCTGCCAGAGAGAAAGGTGTGTGTTGGGGGGAGGGGGACGACTGAAAAATAGCTTGGTGCCCTGGGGCCATTAATTCCCTGTTGGTTGTTGATGCTAGCTAGGCTGGATCGGGTGGAGGCGGAAGTGAGCGGGGAATGATGGAGACAGTAAGCCCAGGAGACCTACACAGAGTCCCAGGGAATAGAGAAATGGCAGTGGCTGGAACAGGCTGCTCTGAGCTCCGGGGTTGGGACAGTTCTTTGCATGAGAGTCTCCCACAGGATATGATGTAGGCTGGCCTGAAAAGCTTGGGCTTTTCCACACCTAGAGCTCAGTTTTTGGTTTTTTTTTTTTTTCTCATCTTTGGAGACGGGGTTTCTCTGTGTAGCCCTGGCTGTCCTGAAACTTGCTCTGTAGACCTGGCTGGCCTTGAACTCAGAGATCCGCCTGCCTCTTCTGGAATTTCAATACCACCAGGTTAGCTGGAGCTCAATTTAAATCCAGTCTCTGCTAGATAGCATGGCAGTTAGAACTCACGGCCTTGACTGTTACAGCTTATTTTGGTTTGCTTTTGAGACAGGGGATCATGTACTCCAGGGTGATCTCAAAATCACTATTGTAGTCCAGACTAGTGCTGAACTCCTTTCATATCCTCCTGCCTCTGAGTCCTGAGTGCTGGGATTTTCTGGTATGTATAATTAGACCTGACTCTGCCCCAACTTTTCCTTTTCTTTGCCTTTCGTCCCTTCTTCCTTCCCTCTATTCTTTTTCTTTCTCTTTCTCCTTTTTTTTCCTGCTGGAGACATTGTTCAGCTGAGCACATGCCCCTTCTCTGCCTCAGCTCTTCTATGGGATAGGATCATTGTTGGAAGTGAGATAGACCATACAAAGTGCTTCCAGCAGTAAGTGCCTGATGCACAGTAAGTGCTTTCTGGGTATTGGATGCTGTTGTTGAAAAATACTGTGGCCTTGAGTATGGCATGCAAGAGAAATGTCTGGTTTCTTTGAAAACTCAGTTATGTCACGTGATGTTTTTCTGGAAGCTGTCTCGTGAGAGGATGTTTTGCCAAAGCAGACACTTGGGAGGGCATGCCATGTTTTGCTGGAGCAGACCCTTGAGAGGGTGTGGGATGTTTAGAAAGAATATAAACATAAGCCCCCCAGACATTGAGAGGATGCTCGTGCGTTGCTATACCATGCAGCACTTGGCTGGGCTTCCATATCCGTGCAATGCTTCGCTGGTCTTCGCTGGTCTTCGCGGGTCTTCACCTTGCAGACAGAAACACACCAAAGACCCTCTTGCTGTTTCCACTGACTGGTGCAGATTTGGCGGGTCCTTGTGCTTCCTGCTGGATCATGTCACCACTACTGATTCATGTTTGGTATTTGCTATTACAGTGAACTGCTGATACCCTGACAACGAAGATTGAAATTACCCCCAAAGAACTACTTCTAAACAGGTCCATAACCCCCTTGTCCTATTAACAACCATCTTTCTCCACTACCTTTGGTTGGTGGGCTAAAATGGAGGTTGACGTGTTTAAGAACCCTTATTAAAGTAGGTTTTAACAAATCTAAGCCTACAATGCCGTCTTCATTCTCACCTGTCATTTCACCTCTCATTTAACCTTTAGCCATTCTTTGCTTGATCACTTTTATAACTCAAGGTCTCTGGTACTTATCAAGTATTCAGTAACAGATCCTTTGACTCACCATGATAATAACATTTGGTTATGAATATGAGAATTTACCTATTATTTTATATCTTTATTACATTTTGATTGATTGATTGATTGATCGTATGTGTGTGTGTGTGTCTATTCCCCTATAGAACAGTTTGCAGGAGTCATTTTCTCTTTCCACCATGAGCATCATGGGAATTGAACACACAACGTCAGGCTTGGTGGCGAGTGCCCTTAACTACTGAACCATCTTGCTAGCCTCACCTATTATTTTAAAATCATTCAGATTCATTGCCAAGACAGCTATACAAAGGAAGGTGCTAGGGAAGCAAGTATTCCTAGTTTATGAATTAAAGAATTAGGGGTCAAATAGGTCATAATTGAACCAAGAACATATAGTTAATAGTTGAACTGAGGTTTAAACTATACTCCCGTTTCCATACGTTGACCCTGGTGTGGGTGGTAGCCAATTATTTAAAGATCTGCTGGTTGATCCCCATTTGCTGCAATGGTTAAATGCCCTCCTCATTAGCTTTCAACCCAAGGCCGGTTAGATTTCCTCTGAGTAGGGAGTTCTGCTGCTCCCTTGTGGCCAAACCATGCACCTGCCCTCTAGATTCCCATTCATTAAAGAACAACAAAAAAATCCTTCTTGTTATATTTTCCTCCAGAAAAAGTGTCCCCTAAATTCTATTTTGTGTGTGTGTGTGTGTGTGTCACATGGATATATTATGTGTCGTGTTAGGTGGTGGGGGTGACATCTGTGGGTATAAACAAAGCTGGTGGTGGGAATGGATGGGCATCAGGCGTGTTATTTTCCGCAGGGTCCTCCTGACCAGGTAGCATTTGACCAGGACAGAATAAAGTGAGGAAATGGACCTCACAAAAGAGTGGAGAATATCATGAAAGGGAAACTGCAGGTACAAAGTCCCTGAGACAGTTGAGTCCTCCTGCTTCGGCCTCCTGAGTGCTGGGATCATTGTCATGTGCCTAGCTGGGTCTTGGTTTTTAAAGAGGGGAAATAGGGTTAGAGCTCTGTGTCAGTGGTAGTGCACTTGCCTAGCGTGAGGGAAAGCCGGGCTTTGATTCCCAATAGAGAGAGAGAAAGGGAAGAACATCAATGTTCTGTGGGTAGGAGGGGAGGCAGAAGCCAGAGAAGAAGGGACATTCCTTTGTGTGAACTTGAACACTTCAGAGAATTAATAGGGAATGTGATCTGCTCCCACAAAAGTAAATCTGCAATTTGGAACTTAGCTGAAATGCTGCTACCCTGCACCTCCGAGCAGCTTCTGTCCACCTAGCCAAACATACGCTCTCAAGAAGCTTCTGAAGCAAGAGAGGTGTCATTTTCATTGTCCAGTTTTCAGACAGGAAAATGGACTGGACGCTCTGAAAGATGAAATCATTGCCTAAGGTCCCACAGTTGATGAATGGTGACCCTGGACTCCAAACACAAGATCCGGTCCCAATCCGCCCCAATCACCAATTTCAGCCAGCTTTTAACACCCAAGGAGAGGAGTTACAAATTCCCCAGGGGAGATCACTTACAAGTGTGGAAATCGGGGTCTCCTCGGGGGGGGGGGAGCAGGGACTGTGCTCCAGTGCCAGCGGTCACGGCCGGCCCTTGGCAGCTCCTGTCCATAGTGGCTGCAGAGTTGGCCAGCTGGCAGCCAGCTATGCTCTTGGAGAGGCCCCAGTTGGAGCCAAGTATTCCATGAGGGGGTTCCACGGGACACTGGGGCGGACGAGCTCCCTGCTTCTGCCCCAGAGAACAGAAGTTGTTATTCCCCGCACCATCCTCTGAGCCAAACTGCCGCCATCTTCAGATGACCAGCTGCTACATGTGATTGAAAAAGAACATCAGAGCTGGACTTGATGGCATGGGCCCCTCACCTGAGTATCCAACCAGCTGTATGCATGTGGCCTTTGGGTGTGTGTGTGGGGAGGGGGGAGTCTTGGGTAGGTGCTAGAGTATATAGGCTGAATTGACCTAAGAACAGAAAGTTCCAGGTAAGCAGCCTTGGGGGAGTCATCATCCCTGCTGGGTGCAGACCTTCCAGGGAGGCTGTTTTTATGATCACCCCCACGCTCTTGTCCATAACCCCTCACTCATGTTCTATTGGTTCCTAAGGAGAACTTTTTTTTTTTTTGTGGAATGGAACTTAGTTTGCCGTTGGAATCTTAGAAGGAAGGAGGAAAGAGGTCGAGCTTGCCTAGTGGTTTCCCCACTCCCTACTGGGAGAAAATTCTGGAGACAGTGGTGCTGGGAGAAACAGCATCCACTGGTAAGGGCTGTCCTGAAAAGAATTAGGACTGTCTGTCCAGAGGCTGGCAAAGTGGACAAGGGGGGAGGGGAGCGTGGCCAAGCACAGCAGCTGTCTGTTTGAACCTGTGTCAGGGTGGCAGTTGAAGCTTCTGATGTAGACTAGCTGGGCTAAGTGGCAGGAACGGGTAGGAGGGCAAGCTAAGATCTAAAGAAACTCCAATACTATGACCGTAAGCTGATTGGAGAGATGTCCTTTAAAAAACCTTGGGTGAGTAGGAAAGAATTGGGGGATGGGATTAGGAAGATAGATTTGATCAAAACACATGTTGAGATGGTTTGTATATGCTCGGCCCAGAGGGTGGCACTATTAGAAGGTGTGGCCCTGTTGGAGTAGGTGTGTCATTGTGGGTGTGGGCTATAAGACCCTCATCCTAACTTCCTGGAAGTGAGTATTCTGCTAGCAGCCTTCAGATGGAGATGTATAATTCACTCAGCTCCTCCTGCACCATGCCTGCCTGGATGCTGCCATGCTCCCACCTTGATGATAATGGACTGAACCTCTAAACCTGTAAGCCAGTACAAATTAAATTTTGTTCTCTATAAGACTTGCCTTGGTCACGGTGTCTGTTCATAGCAATAAAACCCGAACAAAGACAGAAGTTCATGTATGAAATTCTCAAACCATGAAAGAACAGCTTTGAGGCTGTGGAGATGGCTCCATGGTTAAGAGCACGGGATTGCTCTTCTAGAAGATCTGAGATCGGTTCCCAGCAACCATTTCAGATGGCTCACAACTTCATATAATTCCAGATCTAGGGGGGTTTGCTGTCCTCTTCTGGCTTCCACAGACATCCACACACATGTGGCATGTGCTTACACAGATGCACACATATACATAAATAATTTTTTAAAAAACTAAGATAACTATTTTTTTTTAAAATAAGGCCTTTGTTGAGTGACTCTCTTTTTTTTTTTTTTTTTTTTTTGGTTTTTCGAGACAGGGTTTCTCTGTGTAGCCCTGGCTGTCCTGGAACTCACTTTGTAGACCAGGCTGGCAGAATAAGGCCTTTGTGTAGGTCAAAAATCAGTGGAATCAAAGACAGAAATAGAGGATGCACAATTCATTTGTAGAATTTCCAGAAACACAGTGTAGAATCTTCAACCCTAAAGGTTGCAGGAGCCATTAGAAGTGACCCTCTGTGATGGTTCATATTGCTTATCAGCTTGACAGAGTCTAGAATTCCCTAGGAGCCAAGCCTCTCTGGGTATGTTATAAGGGAGAGCCTAGATTAGGTTAGTTGAGATAGGAACACCCACCTTCATTTTGTTCAACAGCGCTTGGCCCCTGGACTGAATAAAACAAGAAAGGGGTCAAACGCCACCAGCACTCCTCTCACATTCCTGGCTGTGGCACAATGTGAGCAGCTGTCTCAAGCTCCTGTTGTCTTGCTTTTCCTGCCATGGAGGCCGGTGTAATCAAACTGTGAGCCAACTTAGCCGTTTGTTGAGCTGCTTCTGTCACATGTTTGTCATAGCAACAAAACAAATCCTTCATACACCTTCCAACATTCTTCTGTGGACACGAATTCTCCCATGAGGCTTCCTAGAAAAATACTGGTCCAGCAGCTGCTTGAACATCTCCAGGGAGATGAACCTACTGTTTCCATAGCAGCCACTTGCTTCAGAAAACTTATGCTATAGGTTGGACATAAAATAGCCCTGGGGATCGAAGAAATGGCTCAGCAGCTAAGTTCATTTGCTGCTCTTTCAGAGGACAACCGTTTGGTTCCTAGCACCCACATCAGGAGACTCAACCTCCTGTCGCTCTAATTCCATCAAACCCAAAGTCCTCCTCTGACCTTCACAGGCATACTCACACAAAAGAAAACAAAATAAAATAGGGGTTAGGAAGACGGCTCGGTGATTGAGTGTTTGCTACTCTTCCAGAGGGCTATCATTTAATCCCTAGCACCTATATTGGGTAGATCCAGGGGAAACTAATACCCTCTTCTGTTCTCTGTGGGCACCCACACACATGTGTATACATGCTTATACACAGATATATGCATACATATTCATAAATAAAAATAAAATATTTTTGAAATGAAATAAAATATGACAGCCCCAAAGGTCATATCTTGAAGTTGTACTGAGAGGTTATTGGACTGTGAGGATGCTAACTTAATCAATCATGCATTATTGAGTTCAGGAATAAATGGTTTTATTAGATGACGCTGGTTGGAGGAAGAAAGTCCTTAAGGACTTGTCCTTGTCTTCTTTTTCTCTAGCTCTCTCTGTTCCTTGGCTTACTCCACCATGAACTCTTTGGTTTTGTTCTGCTGACGGGGTCCCATGTAGCCAATTAAACTTCTGAATCTCCTGACTTTACCTCCCAAATTCTGGGATTATAAGCAAGAGCCATCATGCTTTACTTTAACCACGAATTCTTGCACCATGATGTTCTGTCTCACTTTAGGCACAGACTCATGAGGCCAACACACCATAAAGTGATTCCTCTGTGAGGCAGACAAGCATAGGGAATAGCTTAGCAACCAAGGACTCTTCTTGTTTTAATAATGTACTTGATGGTTTTCACTTTTAATAATGTACTTGATGGTCTAGTCCCTTTACCTGTGTATGCTATGCATATACATTCATCTCCAAACGATTCACCTAGCAACCACAGACCACATCTGCATCAGCCTGTATGTGCACCCCTCTCTAAAGAACAGAACACATTTCTCCTTCCCTAGCAACAATCGAATGTAGTTTCTATTCAAATATATCCCCAATATGTCTGGATACAAAGAGTGAACAGTTGATATGGCCTGAACTGGTTTTGAGTGCATGTACAATAAGGCTGTGAACTGTGGCCTCAAGTGAACTTTTATGGGGAATCCCCTGTTTACCATCTTGTTCCACGCATATATTAAAATCAGATGCTTTATGACAAGGGACAAGCTCGATAGAGAAATCTCCCAATCAAAGTAGAAAACCATCCAGACTGTGATCCTTAGTAACCAGCTCCTCCTGCCCGCGAACCCCATAAAGGAAGCTCCAAGCAGTGCTCACAACCCTTGAGTATCTTCACTCTTGATTAATGATTGGTGTATGAGGGTCTTACTCATTGTGGGTAGTGCCATCCTTGGGCAGGTGGTCCTGGGGTATATAAGAAACTAGTCCGAACAAACCACGGGATGCAAGCCAAGCTAGTAAAGTGAGCACTTCTATGGTCTCTGCTTCAGTTCTTGCCTCTAGGTCTCAGACCTGACTTCCTTTAGTGATGGATTGTGACCTGAGACTTGTAAGAAGCGATCAACCCTTTCCTCCCTAAGTTTTTTGGTCAGTGTTTTATCAAAGCAAGGGAAAACAAACCAGAACACCCAGAACCTGGAAACACCCAGCCTGTACCCCAACTACTGATAGCATCTGAAACTGGAAGCCCAAGTACATCTTTTCTCCTGTAAGTTTTCTGTGACAGGCATTTTGTCACAGAGTTCGAAAACTGATTGATATGACCCCGATCAGGTTAGGTAGGTCTTCTTAATAGCAGAAGTCTAAATCTGCCTCTTCATCAGCTTCACCTTCTGGACCAGGCTCTGAGACTAATGTAATACCAATTGCTGTTTGGTTTCTTTCTTTCTTTCTTTCTTTCTTTCTTTCTTTCTTTCTTTCTTTCTTTCTTTCTTTTGCAGATTCCAAGCATTCTTTCTTTTACAGCCCTCACAACAGCACACAGTGAAGAAACCATTCTTACCCGCCGTGCCAGTGGGGGAACTGAAGCTAGGGAAAACAGGGTGATTGAGCAAAGGGAGGAGGCCATGAAATCAGCCAGAGTTCTGAATCCAAAGCCCATGGTCACTACAGTCCTCCCATTCTGCCCCACCTATCCACCCTGGTCATCTTTCCATGGGCCAGCCATTCTGTTTTGTAAAGGCAGCTGTCAAGCTTGTGACATGTCTTCTCCTTCAGCTAAACATACCCAGTGCTTTCTGTCATTTCTTACCACGAAGCCATTTCCTTCCTGGTCCTGCCTACAGATAAACTCCAATCCTTGAGCACAGGACTCCTTCAGATGAAGTCTGAGCAGATCAATGGAGTACAGGTCTCCTGAGCCTCCACCCCAGACACTAGCATTCCTACAGCTTGGGGATCAATGTCTCATCCATCTGTGGGCTTACTAATTTTTCACTCATACATATGAATAACTTGCATGTATGTTTGGATCTGTCTTGTTCTTTTGCAACAGTCTTCTAGGAGTCCTGGGAAACAAGTGTTATGTGAACTCAGAAAAAAAAAAGAAGAAATGCACTTAAACTTTGAAATAGGTAGACAAATATGAAACCTGCTCAGCTCTCTAGATCAGGCACACAGGCCCTGCCTGTTCTGGAAGGAGTGCGTGCATCTTCCCCCCTGGATCTGGGTGAGTGAAACCATGTCTAGTTATTGCATCTGCATGCATTTCCAGCAGCTCCAAGCGTCTGGCAGACAGGAAACAAATCAAGTGACTATTCTTCCCAGACTGCTTTTGCCAAACTGGCTGCCAAGGGGGCCCTAGGAACAGAAGTTCTGATGATGCCAGCTGGCACCCAGGATGTGTGTCCGAGCTGGGCGAGAATCATTGGGGAGGAGCTGAACTTGCAAAAGAGCTGGAACCACCTCATGACAGGTGGGAACAAACTGCGGGCCTCTGGGTCTTAGAGCGCCCAGCGGGCTGTTGACCCTGATCACTCGCCAGTCCAGTGAGGCCAGGCGGTGCTGCTGACTTCTCATTTCTTCTCTTTAAAAAAAAAAAAGGATTTTTAAAAATTTTATTTTATAAGCCTATGTGAGAGTGTGGGTATAGACACATTTGTGTGGGTACCCGAGGAAGTCAGAAGAGGGTGCCGGTTTCCCCGGAATTGCAGTTACATGCGGTTGTGAACTGCCCGACATAGGTGTTGGGAATTAAACTCTGGTCTTCAGGGAGAGAACTGTATGTTCTTAACTACTGAGCCATCTCTTCAACCTTTATTTTATTTTATTTTACTTTATTCTAGTGTGTGTGTGTGTGTGTGTGCGCATGTGCATGCATGCATGCTTCTGCAGGCTATAAAAAGAGGGAACCCTGGAGCTGAAGTTCAAGGAGGTTGTGAGTCACCTGCTGTGGGTGCTTGGAACAGAACTGGAATCCTCTGGAAGAACAGGAAGTGCTCTGAACCACTGCGCCATCTCTCCAGCCCAGATACAGCTTTCTAAGACCACAGAAGGCACAGATGACAATTGTGGACTCAGTGCCAATAACGACATGGGCCCTTTTTTTCTTGATCTCTACATGATAACAAAACACAACCGGCAATGCTTCAAGTGGATACATCACCAGATCCTTCACATGTGAAGTCAGAATGATTTCGGCAAATCTAACCAACACAGGAGGTAGAGACAGGTCATCCGTGTGAGTAAGAGGCTAGCCTGGTCTACATAGTGAGTTCCAGAACAGTCAGAGCTACATAGAGAGAGACTATTTTTCAAACCAATCACCAAAAAATAAAGCACCAGCCGGCAGCCTCAGAGCAGTTAGAATGACCTCAGTTAAAGGTCCATCTCCTACGGTTTGCGCCAGCCACATCGGGGAGCTGGGATCTCCCAGATGAGCATTCAGAACCCCAAGGCCTGGATAGTACCTGTGCCACCAGGAAAGATGTTGGTAACCAGAATACCCTCATAATGAGTCCCTCTGCCTCTGGGACGCCCATTATCATCAGTACCGCTGTGTTGAGTCAATGCACTGAAGGTCCCTAGCACAAGGCAACTGTTTCAGAGTGTAAGCTCTGAGCTGAGCCTCACACTGCCTCGCTACATACTAGCTATACAGTCTTTGGCAAGTCCCTTAACTACTCTGTGCCTCAGTTTCTGTACCTGGAAAATGGGGGTGATAATGGAAGCAACTGGGAACGTCTGTTCGAAGATTTAAAGTTGGGAGCAGCAGGTTGGAAGAGCTCACCAGGGGCAAACTTTTAAAAATTGCTTTTATTAGACTTTTATTTCTTTTGTATTTACGCATAGGTACACTCCTGCCTGTCATGGTGCACGTGTGGCAATCAGAGGAGGACAGCTAGTGCCAGTTGGTTCTCTCCTTCAATCATGTAGACTTGGGGATTATACTGAGGTCCTTGGGCTTTTCGGCAAGCACCTTTCCCCACTGAACCATCTTGGCAGCCCTGGCATTAGCTTTTAACCATATAATAAAGGCAGGCCTTAAGGGGCTTGGAATACGAGCCTAAGAAGGAAGACATCTTCTCCTCTGCATTCCACTCTGGAGCTACGTTTGCTAATCAAATAACCCTTCGTTGATGGTTCTGCCCTGCGCCAGGCTCTAGTCCAGAGAGAGATCAGCAGCTCCAAGCCAGCCCCCTGGCACTCCGCTTCACTCCATCCTTGTTTACTGTGAAGCGTCCATGACTTCAGCATGGCAGTCCCCACGGTCTCTAAGTCCTAGTCCCCTATCCACTCCAGTTCTGGTTGCTCAACCTTTGCCTTTCCCCCCTGTGCTCATTTGGGGACACTAACCTAGATGCGGAATTGAGACATAAGTCACTTGAGACCCAATCAAGCTTAGGAAATGATAAAGTGTGCGGCTGAGCATTCTGACTCTGGGGTACTGGTAGGAGAAACGAGGTTAGGTTAAGATTGGCCAAGCAGAGCTGCGGGGAGAAACAGGGCTGCAGTGCCTGCATGTGCGGGGCAGAAGGTGGGAGGGAGACGCTGGAGTCTGGGTACCTGCGCGGACCCTTAGCTCCCTAAAGCTCAAATTCCACCTTTGAGAAAGGTACTGTCTGTCCTGTCAATGTCCAGCATCCTCAGCTGCATTGTGGGTAAACACAGAGATGGCGATGCCCGCCCCACACTGAGGGCACGGCCCCAGAGAGCAGTACACAGATGCTGTCAGTTAATGACAGCCAGAAGGAGAGCACTGCCGGAGAAGCTCTTGAAATGCAGGCTAGACTGACTCTTCAATCTTTTGTCATTGCAAGTCCAGCACTCTGTTCTTAGAAATCTTTCAAGAGGAATAAGGCCAGACCTCCCTACCTTTCACAAACCCTCTTCAGGTTCAACTTATGGGAGATCAGATTACTCCCAAAATGGTCTGAGAAGCACTCTCAGGCAGCTGGCTACTTCCCTTACATGGCATTGACCACTCTTGTTCTCAAAGTGCCAGACCAGGGTCACTCTTGAGATCAGTGCTTGGCTAACTGTGTACAAAGCTTTTGCTTTATCTCGTAAAGTCCCACTGTCAGCAAAAGACACTTTTTGAAAATAATTTTAAAAGCCACAAGCCAGGTGGGGGAACTGTGTGATGGGGTACTGGGAGGAGAGGGGCACTGATATTGGGATATAAAGGGAATAAATAAATACGTTTTTAAAAAGTCACAAGCCAGAAGAAGCAGCTCACGGCTGTGATCTCAGCTGAGGCAGGAGGATTGCCATGAGTTTGAGGCCTACATAGTGAGTTCCAGGCCACCCTTGACTAGAATGAGAGAGAGAGAGAGAGAGAGAGAGAGAGAGATTCACCAAAATGGACCAAACAAAAGCCAGGAAATACTGTAGGTAGGTTGGGCTTCATGCTCCAGTTGGGAGTTGGCAGATAAGACTTAGAACCTGGGGCCAGGGCATGTTATTTCCTGTAGGGAGCTAGAACTCAAAACACACACACACACACACACACACACACACACACACACACACAGACACACACAATTATATATTTCTTTTCTTTAAAAATATGTCATATAATACCCGACATTCTAGTTTCCTTTTAAAAATGACATTTGTAAAGGGGAAGTGTCCCAGAGTGTGTATATATGGAGGTCAGAGGACAACTTGTGGGATCTGGTTCTCTCCTTCTACCATGTAGGTCCCAAGGATTGAACTTTTACCCCCTGAGCAATCCCACCAACCCTAGTTTCCTTTCTTCTTTTTTTTATATTTTAATCTTTTTAATATTTTTTTTAGGAAAGTAAGCAGTTTTTTAAAAAAAAAGAAAATCAAATTCTTAAAATTTGGTAAGAGATTTCAAACATTGCAGTCATGTAGAAATTCATTGTCACTCAGCATAAAACTTGGGAAAAGGTACAAGTCATTTACCAAAGGCTGGCCCAGACTACAGTCACCAAAGGCTGGCCCAGACTACAGTCACCAAAGGCTGGCCCAGACTACAGTCACCAAAGGCTGGCCCAGACTACAGACACCAAAGGTTGGCCCAGACTAGCTCTGTCACACTTGTGAAGCTGCACTCCTCATTCCTGACCCCTTGGCCATCCCACTGTCTTTCCATCTCAATTTGGTTTCCAGGTACTTCAAACTCATGGAGTGGTCCAGGGTGGGGAGACATGGGTTCTCCAATCACCACAAACAGATGGGGGCTCACTAGTTTCCTTTCTTATCTCATTACTCAAACACTAATCCATAGTCTGCACCATTTTGATGTGTCTAGAGTCCATTTCCCTAAGAAAGGCGATTCTGTGTGTTCTCTGTCTTAGGCAATGATTGAAGGCTCCCAGATCTGGTAGGAGATTGCCTGCCTCTTGTTATCAGTGGCCTTAGACAAGTTCCTTACTCTCTCTAAATCTCAGCTCTGCATCTATTATATGAGAATAATATACACAATTGTCCTTTTTGAGATTAATTTTATTTGTAGTTGTGTGTGTGTGTGTGTGTGTGTGTCTGCCTGTATGTGTGCCTGTGGAAGTCAGAAGAAGACATTGTATTCCCTGGAGCTGGAGTTACAGACAGTTTTAAGCCACCCAATGAGGATGCTGGGAACAGAATTTGGATTGTCTGCAAGAGCAGTACATTTCTCTTAACAGCTGAACCATCCTCTCTCCAAGCCTGACAACACTGTTCTTATAAAGCTGCTGTGGGGATCCAGGGACACAGAAGGATGGAGGGCAACACCGTGCCTGGCACACAGCTAACTTATACTAGCGATACCGCCGTGGAGCAGAGATGGCAGGCTGTTCTGTATGTTGTTTTGGAGATATTGCATTTTGGCTCTATCTCTTGGTTAGGCCACTTCCCAGAGGCTCTACTAGTAGCTGTCTCCGGAACACAGGAGGGGACTGAATGCTTAGCACTGGGTCACTCACATAGCATCGCCCAACCTTGCTCTAATCCTAACCCCTACTCTCTCATACTCTACCCAGAGGGAAAGCACTTCCTGATGAGACAATACAACTAAGAAATCTTTCTCAAGCCAGTCAGTGGTGGCGCACGCCTTTAATCCCAGCACTTGGGAGGCAGAAGCAGGCGGATTTCTGAGTTCAAGGTCTACAGAGTGAGTTCCAGGACAGCCAGGGCTACACAGAGAAACCCTGTCTCAAAAAAAAGAGAGAGAAAGAAAGAAAGAAAGGAAAGAGGGGCTGGAGAGATGGCTCTGCAGTTAACAGCACTGGCTGCTCTTCCAAAGGACCTAGATTCAATTTCCAACATTTACATGGTGGATGGTGGCTCACAACCATCTCTAACTCCAGGTCCAAGGGATCTGATACCATCTTCTATAGGCAACACATGCAGGTAAACCTCATACACACACACACACACACACACACACACACACACACACACACACACACACCCCAGAAGGAACTAAAGTGCTGAGGTCCAACAGAAGCTGTGAACATGGCCCTGTCACACCCTAATACATGTTCCTGACTTCCTTTCTTCCCTGGTACCCAGTTTGCCTTATCTGTTTTTGTTTTGTTGCTTGACATAAGAGTATGGTTGTATACCCCAGGCAAGTCTGGAACTCAATATGTAGTCCAGGCTGGTTAAAACTCAAGGTCCTCCTGCGTGGTCCCAATTACTGTGATTACAGGCATGTGCCCCCATGGCTACTCATATTATCTGGAAAAATGGCCTCAATGTAATAAACCAATTGTCTCCAAAATGGACTATACAAGAAAAGATTAATTGAGGCATGGGAAGAAAATATTAGAAAAAAAAATTAGAAAATCCACTTAAATGTGTTTGGTAGCCTAAATAAATAAATAAAGGCTGGAGAGATGGCTTAGCAGTTAAGAGCATTTGCTACTCTTCCAGAGGACCCGAGTTTGGTTCCCAGCATCCACGTTGTGTGGCTTACAACTAACTGTCTATAATTCCAGCTCCAAGGGATCCAATACCATCCTCTGACCTCCATGGGCACCTGCACACACATATGCACATACTCTAGCATACTCTAGCACAGATAGAAACATATGCATACATAAATGAAATAAATCATACACACACACACACAAATTAAATGTATCCCAAACCTGGGTTGCCAAAGGTTCCCTCATTCAATCCCTTTGTAAGACGGTCATTGCTAAACAGAGTGAAGGGGGACCAAAAGTAGTGACTTCATCAAAGTTGGAAGCCCATTCTCTTTCATTTTATTTGAAACCATAAAATTCATTTTGTATGAAATTTTATTCATATCTCAAAGGTTATGCAATTTCTGTATTGGGTCTCTGAATTCACAATTTATATTCTGGTTTTACCTAAGCCAGTCCTCCCACAAAACGAAAAGTGCCTTGAAAAGATTTCTACCAGGAAAGCACAGCCTACATGAGATGCTATGAAGAACACAGTGAAGTGGGCAAGAGGAAAATGGCAGAAAGGGCGTGGTTCCCATGCCTGTCTTAGCTCTTCAGTGGCCCCATTACAAAGCAAAGTAATGAACAAACTGGCTCTGATAAGAAGTCGGCTGGCAGCCGGGCAGTGGTGGCTCACACCTTTAATCCCAGCACTTGGGAGGCAGAGGCAGGTGGATTTCTGAGTTCGAGGTCAGCCTGGTCTACAGAGTGAGTTCCAGGAACAGCCAGGGCTACACAGAGAAACCCTGTCTCGAAAAAAAAAAAAAAACCATTAAAAAAAAAAAAAAGAAGAAGTCGGCTGGCTATGGTGGCACACAGCGATGATCCAGCTCTTCAGGGGGAAGCAGGAGAACCAAGAGTTTGAAGCCAGGGGCCAGGGACCATGGCTCAACAGATAAAGAGAGACTGCCATTAAGCTTGCTGATTTTTTTTTCCAAGATAGGGTTTCACTGTGTAGCCCCAGCTGTCCTAGAACTTGCTCTGTAGACCAGGCAGTCCGAAAATTCACAGAGTACCACCACTATCTGGCTGCATACTGATTTTTATACCACAGTATATACATGTTCATGTGTGTGCATACACACACAATAATAATATACAATTTTTATATTGGCTATTTTATTTTAAAAATCGTAAAATGCTTCTTACAAAAGAACATTACAGGACTGGAGAGATGGCTCAGCGGTTAAGAGCACTGACTACACTTCCAGAGGTCCTGAGTTCAAATCCCAGCAACCACATGGTGGCGCACAACCATCTGTAATGGGATCTGACGCCCTCCTGTGGCATGCAGGTGTATATGCAGGTAGAGCGTAAAATAAATACATACATAAATGAATACATAAAATAAATAGATAATTCTTTTAAAAAATGAAGCATTACATTCTGCACATCACTCTAAGCAAATGCCAGGAACATGGGAACTATTACTTTCCTCCCTGTCCTGCCCCCAGTGTTACAGTGTAAAGCAAAGTGTTCACAATAATTACATGAGGGGATTTTTAAGACATCAAGAATAAACAAAAAATAAAATATACTCATTCTGTTGCTGTTCCAAACTTTTAATGACATTCCCCCACCTCTGTGTGCTAGGTACTAAAACATTGCCCCTGGTGAACAGCAACAGTTTCACTACAGCTCATATGCAGAATACCTATGAAACAAAGGGAAGCTGGCTTTCTAAACAGAAACAGAAGTAAAGACTCAGGACTCCTTCATTTTTCCACTAATCTTAGAAAAGCTTTTCAGAATACTGCTCCATACTATAAAAAATAAAGTATCTTGAATTAGGATGTCTCAACATCTCAAGATCATGCTGGTCTGCAGGAAATACTGTGTGTCTTAGTCATTGTTCCATTGCTGTGAAGAAACACCATGACCAAGGTAACTCTTCTAAAGGAAAGCATTAATTGGAGGCTTGCTAAAACTTTCAGAGATTTAGTCCTTCATGGCAGGGGGCTGGCAGACGAAATGCTGGAGATGTTCTACTTCTGGATCCACAGGCAGCAGGCAGAGAGACACTGGATCTGGCTTGGGCTTTGGAAATTTCAAAGTCTACCTACCCTCAGAGACACACTTCCTCCAACAAGGACACACCTCCTCTAACAAGGACATAACCCCTCCAACAAGGACACACCTCCTCTAACAAGGACATAACCCCTCCAACAAGGACACACCTCCTCTAACAAGGACATGCCCCCTCCAACAAGGACACACCTACTTAAACAAGGACATACCTAATTTTTCCAAACAGTTCATCAACTGAGGACTAAGCATTCAAATATTTTATAAGCCTATGTGGGCCATTCTCATTCAAACTACAACAGTATGTGTTCTGTATGTGTTCCTATGTTCCAGTAACGGTAATGATCCAATTTTTGGATCAAGGCTCATCAATTTTGATTGAAGCTCCTGACTCATGACAGATTTGTTAAATCCACTGACCACCTTTGCCAATAATAGATCTGGCCAAATCTTTGGGAGTAGTTACTTGCATAATAATAATAGGTCCACTGAGACCACCATATGAACCACAAACAAACCCCTGCATGGGAATAAACATATCGAGACCCACCCTGTGGCATATAAGCCATCTGCCATTCTGATGGGCTCCCTGTATCTATTCCAATCCTAAAATTCATCGGCACTGAACTCAAACATGCTGTCTTAGTAGTCTCAAGGCCTTCCTCTTCTGCCATAAGCCATTAGATCTCTTCTGGTGGTAGTGAAAGAAGAGGAAGATTCCAAGCTCTGTTCCTGCCCCAGCCACCTCAACCAGGTCTGCATATAATATATCTAATCTCTTCTTGAAGGAAACATGGGACAGCCACCTCAACCAGGAGGCATTCTATCAAAAACACCTCTTTCCTGCATGGGAAATGCTATGAACTATCAACAGTGGTCATCAAATATCATTGTGCACATCCTTTGGTGGGAGACTCAGAGCTTTAAGGTTCTTGCCTCCTCTTCCAATCACTCCCCCAGTATTCTTGCATGGAAGCAAGATATACAATTCTACAATCTCCATCAGTGTTTCTAGAGTTTTTAATGCTTACTCCTCTACCATATCTTCTGCAGGGCCTTTACCAAATTCACCATTGCTTTCATTTTTTCTTCTGGCTACTCAGTTTCCATTTTTCCTGGATTAAATGGATACACCAATAGGTCATAATCAAATGGGAGACAAGCATGATGGTGATGCCTGTTAAATACAATTTACAAAAAAAAGTTTAAGGCCATCCTCAGCTATATAATGATTTGGAGAACAGACTGGGCTACATAAGAGACCCCATCTCAAAAAAAAAAGCCAAGAAAGAAAGAAAATTGTGATTTTTATTCTGATAAAGATACTTGTTTAAATGCCTCTTTCCCCCCCAGTGTTAAAAGGTGGAGCTCAGGTAATGCTGGAGGTCTGTGCTCTACCATTAAGGAGCCCCTACTGAGCTCTGAAGTTTTTAGCTTAGTAACCAAAAAACAAACATTCATCCAGCCCTTTGAGAATACATATATTTTGCCTATCATTGTTAAAGTAGACAAAATAATGTCCACAAAACACTGGTGACAACTGAAGCGCATGCCTTTGTCAGAAAACACTGCCGGGAGGCATCTAAAATTGTTGGTGGTGACTAGAACAATCAGTATTGTACTAAAAGACAGTATGGGAAGTGTTATTTGCAGCTAAGAGAAATGTCTTTTAAATTCCAGATGTTTATTCTTTTTTATTCACTAGACTCTATCAGTTGATGAAATCCTCAGAATACCACTTTTCAGGTCTACACCATTTCTCTGGTCTAAGGGAAACATAAAGGTGTTGTGGATAGGCCTGTGCTGTTCTTGTGAACCAATCCCCTAATGAATAAAGGAGCCAATCACTGGATGAGTAGGAGTGATTTCCTACTACAGAAGGAGAGAGGAAGCAGGAGAGAGTGAGTTCTCTTTGGAACTGGGACAGCAGAGGGATAAGATGTAGCCCCTAGAGTTTCCTGGTATCATGGAAGATCCACAAGGATTTGCTACTGGAGGAATGAGATTTTAACAAGGCTTCCAAGATTAGGTTTTAGTTGGCGTGCCCAGAGACAGAGTTACCATTGTTTCTGAACTAAGTTTGTGTTGCCTTTTCCTTCATGCAGTGGCTTGTCTGGGTTCAAGAGAGAAAGATACAGCAGCAAAGCGTGGGTTTGCCACAAAGGCTGTGGGGGATATGAAGCATGGGATTAGTGTGGTAGCGATTCACCAGTGGGAACCTAGCGAGCTGGGTGGAGAGATTGTGGAGTTCAGAGTCAGAATCTCCACGAGATAAAACAGGTTGGCCACTGCCCTCCAGGCTGGCCAGGCTGCCTGGACAGAGGCACAAGTGCGGGAACGAGCAGGTTCTACTTTTTTTAAATATTTCGCCCAACATAAAGGAGCAGATATATCATGATCAAAAATGATTGTTTTACATATAGAAATACCAAGCAGGAAGTTGCTATGACTAGTAGAATGAACACACACACAGACAGACACACACACAAATAAATATAATACAAATTTATAACACTAAATCTCAAAATACAGAATTCTTTTTATTCAGATGAAGTGCTGCTCTACCAGGATTCCCCACCCACCCAAGAAACAAAGATGTTAAAAACCAAAATGTGGGAAAGCCCTGAGAGTGCCGCCACCGCTGGCCTAGTCACCACCACACCCAGAAGGAGCCACAGCTGTCACCGGCCCCAGTCACCATCACCTCAACCATGAGCAGCAAGGCCGACAGCGCTGCCGACACCAAGCCCGGCTCCACGGGATACAGTTTCATCAACAGGAATGACACCAAGGAAGATGGATATGTACATCAGACTGCGATAAAGAAGAATAACCCCAGGAAGTACCTTTGCAGTGTAGGAGATGGAGAAGCTGTGGAGTTTGATGTTGAAGGAGAAAAGGGTGCGGAGGCAGCAAATGTTATAGGCCCTGGTGGAGTTCCAGTTCAAGGCAATAAATATGCTGCAGCAGACCCTAACCATTAGAGACGTTATCCACATCATAGGGGTCCTCCACGCAATTACCAGCAAAATTAGCAGAATAGTGAGAGTGGGGAAAAGAACGAGGGATCAGAAAGCACTCCTGAAGGCCAGGCCCAACAACGCCGGCCCTATTGCAGGCGAAGGTTCCCATCTTACTACATGCGGAGACCCTATGCGCGTCGACCACAGTATCCCAACCCCCCTGTGCAAGGAGAAGTGATGGAGGGTGCTGACAACCAGGGTGCAGGAGAGCAGGGTAGACCAGTGAGACAGAGTATATATGGGGTTACAGACAACGATTCCTCAGGGGCCCTCCTCACCAAAGACAGCCTAGAGAGGATGGCAGTGAAGAGGACAAAGAAAATCAAGGAGATGAGACCCAAGGTCCGCAGCCACCTCAACTTCGGTATCGCCGCAACTTCAATTACCGACGCAGAGGCCCAAAACCACAAGATGGCAAAGAGACAAAAGCAGCCGATCCACCAGCTGAGAATTCGTCCGCTCCCGAGGCTGAGCAGGGCGGGGCTGAGTAAATGCCGGCTTACCATCTCTACAGTCATCCGGTTTGGTCATCCGACAAGAAGAAATGAATATGAAATTCCAGCAATAAGAAATGAACAAAGATTGGAGCTGAAGACCTTAAGTGCTTGCTTTTTGCCCGTTGACCAGATAACATTAGAGCTATCTGCATTATCTATGCAGCATGGGGTTTTTATTATTTTTACCTAAAGGTGTCTCTTTTTGGTTACGACAAACGAGTTTTTAAGAAAGAAAAAAGGCTTCATTCTTCTCAATACACCTTTAACGGCTTTTAGATTGTTTCATATCTGGTCAAGTTGAGATTTTTAAGAACTTCATTTTTAATTTGTAATAAAGCTTACAACTTGATTTTTTTCAAAGGAGTCAACAAATTGCAAGCACCTGTTAATAAAGGTCAATAATAATAATAATAAATAATAATAATAAAAAAAACAATATGTGGGGTTGGAGAGATGGCTCAGAGGTTAAGAGCACTGGCTGATCTTCTAGAGGTTCCGAGTTCAATTCCCAGTAACGACATGGTGGCTCATAACCACCTGTAATGGGGTCTGATGTCCTCTTCTGGCCTTCAGGCATACATACAGGCAGAATGCTGTATACATATTTAAATCTTTAAAAAGTGTACAACCCAACAATATGATTCAAGGTACAAAAATCAAGAACTTATCAAAGTGTAGTATCACATATCAATAACCCCAGTCCTCAGGAGGATGACTAGGTTGAGGCCAGGTAATGTCACATAGAAAATTCCAGTCCAGCCCTTGCTTAAGTGCAGGCCACACCAGCCAAAAGAACAGGTGGGGGTCTCAGGTGGAGATGCACTGCTGGAGCAGAAGCCAGGGCAGCCTATAGAACTGCAGCCCCTAAATCAGATGGAGACCCCCTGCTCAACAACAGACATACTGACTGCCAGAAGTCCAGCCTCTGATTCAGGCAGAGATCCCCTGTTTAACCACAGGTCACACGGACCAGAAGACCAGAGAGAAAACAAAATCCGAGGAACAAAACACCCATGCAACAAGACAAGCCCAGAAATCAGTAACTATACCTGTAATCACCCCAAACCCAGATGCCTAGAAGCCAGTAAAGAACACAATCAACAACAGCAAGGGCAATATGACACCACTAGGGCCCAGCTATCCTATGACAGCAAGTCCTGGATATTCCAACATAGCTGAAGCACAAGAAAACAACCTTCAACCCAACTTTATGAAGATCATAGAGATCCTTAAAGAGGAAGTGAATACTATCCCTTAATGAAAGCAAGGAAAAGATAAATAGGTGAAAGAAATGTATAAAAGTGTTCAGGACCTAAAAATGGAAATAGAAGCAATAAAGAAAGCACAAACTGAGGACATCCTGGAGATGGAAAACCTAGGGAAGAGAACAGGAACTACAGATGCAAGCATCACCAACAAAATATGTGAGATGGAAGAGAGAATCTTAGGTGTAGAAGATACAGTAGAAGAAATTGATACAGCAGTCAAAGAAAATGTTAAATCTAAAATATTCTGGACTCTGAGCTGGAGAGATGGCTCAGTGGTTAAGAGCACTGACTGCTCTTCCAGAGGTTCTGAGTTCAAATCCCAGCAACCACATGGTGGCACACAACCATCTGTAATGGGGTCCGATGCCCTCTTTTAGTGAGTCTGAAGACAGCTACAGTGTACTCATATACAATAAATAAATAAAGAAATCTTTAAAAAAAAAACCCTAAAAATCTTCTGGACTCAAAACACTCAGGAAATCTGGGACACTATGAAAAGACCAAACCTAAGAATAATAGGAATAGAAGAAAAAGAATTACAGCTCAAAGACTGAAAATACTGTCAACAAAATCATAGAAGAAAAATTCCCTAACCTAAAGAAGGAGATGCCTACAATCACATGAGAAGCATACAGAACATCAAAAAGACTGAACCAGAAAAGAAAGTTCTTCCCACCATATAATAATAATAATTAAAGTATTAAACATACAGAACAAAGAAAGAATATTAAAAGCTGCAAGGGGGGAAAGACCAAGTAACATATGAAGGGAGGCTTATCGGAATTACACCTGACTTCTCAACAGAGACTCTAAATGCCAGAAGGGCCTGGGCAGATATCCTGCAGACAGTAAGAGACCATAGATGCCCAC
Organism: Tokudaia tokunoshimensis; assembly: GCA_036184795.1. Lineage (NCBI taxonomy): Eukaryota > Metazoa > Chordata > Mammalia > Rodentia > Muridae > Tokudaia > Tokudaia tokunoshimensis. The sequence continues at coordinate 105,881,324 of BTHU01000023.1, forward strand.
CTAGACTACTATACCCAGCAAAACTTTCAATCACCATAGATGGAGAAACCAAGATATTCCATGTCAAAACTAAATTTACAAATTATCTTTCCACAAATCCAGCCCTACATAAGATACTAGAGGAAAACTCCAACCCAAGGAGGACAACTACATCCAAGGATACACAGGAAATAATTAGTTCCATACCAGCAAAAACAAGGAAAGCACACACACACACACACACACACACACACACACACACACACTAACACCATCGACACCAAAATAATGAAATTACAATCACTGGTTGTGGATAGCCCTGGGCTTGTATTTTGATGCTAATTCCACTCCTCAGAGGGGCTGCAGATGGGGAGTTGCCTTGTGAACCTTCTCCCCAACTTAACTTTTCAAATAAAGGCTTGAGCCAATGATTGGGCAGGAGGAAGTGGGAGGAGCCAGGGGGGATCAACAGGAGGAGAGGAGCTATGAGGATCGACTGAGAGGCTGCAGAGAGAGAAGCTCATGGCCTGGAGAAACTGCAAGTTATATGGGATAATATAGATGGAACTAGAGTAGTGTAGTGGGAGATCTGTCCAATCTAGGCTTATAGCTTGTTTTGTTAACTGACTGAATTGAGCTTTCTTTTACCGGGGAATTGGGTTGGAAACAAAGTACCAACAAAAATTGTTCGTTAATATCTCTTAACATCAATGAACTCCAGTTCCCCAATAAAAATACACAGGCTAACAGAATGGATGAGTAAACAGGATCCATTATTCTGCTGCACACAAGAAACATACCTCAGCAATAAAGATAATCATTACCCCAGTATAAAAGGTTGGAAAAATTTTTCCAAGCAGATTTACCTAAGAAACAAACTGGAGTAGCCATTCGAATATCTAACAAAATAGACTTCAAACCAAAATTAATCAAAAGAGACAGGAAGGACACTTCATACTCAAAGGAAAAATCCACCAAGACAAAAGTTTCAATTCTTTACATTTATGCTCCAAACACAAGGGCACCCACATTTGTGAAAGAAACATTGCTGAAGTTTAAATCGTACATAAAGCCCACACATTATTAGTGGGGGACTTCAACAACCCACCCTCACCAATTGACAGGCCATCCAGACAAAAACTAAACAGAGAGATAATGAAACTAACAGACATTATGAATCAAATGGACTTAACAAACATCTATAGAATCTTTCACCCAAACATGAAAGAATATTTCTTCTTCTCATCACCTGATGCAACCTTCTCCTGATATATTTACAATATATATATTTACAATGAAACTAACAGACATTATGAATCAAATGGACCTAACAAGCATCTATAGAATCTTTCACCCAAACATGAAAGAATATTTCTTCTTCTCATCACCTGATGCAACCTTCTCCTGATATATTTACAATATACTCAGGCACAAAGCATGCCTCAACAGATACAAAAACATTAAAATAACCCCCTCCATCCTATCAGATCACCACAAACTAACACTGGATTATAACAACAGAAACAGCTGAAAGCCTATGTACTGACTGGTTTTGTGTGCCAACTTGACACAGGCTGGAGTTATCACAGAGAAAGGAGTTTCAGTTGGGGAAGTGCCTCCATGAGATCCAGCTGTGGGGCATTTTCTCAATTAGTGATCAAGGGGGGAGGGCCCGTTGTGGGTGGTGCCATCCCTGGGCAGTAGTCTTGAGTTCTATAAGAGAGCAGGCTAGGGGCTGGAGAGATGGCTCAGAGGTTAAGAGCACCGACTGCTCTTCCAGAGGTCCCAAGTTCAAATCCCAGCAACCACATGGTGACTCACAACCATCCATAATGAGATCTAACACCCTCTTCTGGAGTGTCTGAAGACAGCTACAGTGTACTTACACGTAATAATAAATAAATCTTTAAAAAAAAAAGAGAGAGAGCAGGCTGAGTAAGCCAGTAAGAAACATCCCTCCATGGCCTCTGCATCAGCTCCTGCTTGAGTTCCAGTCCTGACTTCCTTTGGTGATCAACAGCAGTGTGGAAGTGTAAGCTGAATAAACCCTTTCCTCCCCAACTTGCTTCTTGGTTTGTGATGGAACAGAAACCCTGACTAAGACAACCTATACACTCATGGAAGCTGAACAATGCTCTACTCTGTGACCACTGGGTCAGGGAAGAAAGAAATCAAAGATTTTCTAGAATTCAATGAAAATGAAGCCATAACATACCCTAATTTATGGGACACAATGAAAGCATTGCTAGGAGGAAAATTCATAGCACTAAGTGCCTTCATAAAGAAATTGGAGAGATCTCATACAGGCAGCTTAAAAGCACACCTGAAAGCTCTAGAACAAAAAGAAGCAAATACACCCAGGAGGAATAGAAGGCAGGAAATAATCAAACTCGGGGCTCAAACCACTGCTCTGTTGCTGTGAAGAGATACTATGACCACAACAACTCTCGTACAGCATTTAATTGGGGCCTGGCTTACAGTTTCAGAGGTTTAGTCCATTATCGTCATGGTGAGAGCAGTACTGAGAGCTACACTCTGATCAGTAGGCAGAGACACTAGGTCTGGAGTGGGCTTCTGAAAGCAAGGATCCTCTACCTCCTAAGTGCTGTAATCAGAGCATACACCAGCACATCCAGAATGCTTGCTCTGTGACTTTGGAGCCAGGTAGCTATGGGCAGATCACTCGACCTCCCTCAGTCCTTGTCTTCTATACAAACATCATTGGTTTGTTGCCTAAGTTAAAGAGATCATTAAAAATACAAAGAGCCAGGACCCAGACTGGAGACATGAGTCAGCAATTAAGAAGGGCACCTGCTGCTTTTGCAGAGAACCTGGGTTCAGTTCCCAGCATCCACATTGGGTGGTTCACATTTGCCTGCAACTTTAGTTCCAGGGAATCTGATGCCTTCTTCTGGACTCTGTGAGCACTGAATGCATGTGCTACACATACATACATGCAAGCAAAACATATTTGCACATAAAAATTATTTTTTCTTACCAGGTGGTGGCGCATGCTTTTAATCCCAACATTTGGGAGGCAGAGGCAAGTGAATCTCTGAGTTTGAGTCCAGCTAGTTCTAGAACAGCCAAGGCCACATAGTTAAACTCTGTGTTGGAAAAAACCCATATATATATATATCATATATATATATGATACATATATGATATATATAAATATATAGGATCTTAATTGAGGGTAGAGACTGAGATGGGAGAATCACTTGAGTTCTGGAGTTCAAGACCAGCCTAGATAACACAACAATTCCTTGTCTAAAATTGAGCAGAGAGGGCTGAGAACATAGCTCAGTAGTAGAACATGCTTGCCTAGCAGCTGTAAGGACCTGAGTTCAATCTCCAGCCATGAAAACACACACACACACACACACACACACACACACACACACACTCAAACAAAAGAAAATAAAAAGAAAACTGTGTTTAAAAAAATTCTAAGACAGTACAATTCCAAGCCTTAAATATTACAGAAGTCATTTTTCAGTGATAGGGTTGTAACACAAGACCTTACACATGCCAGACAAGTGTTCTACCGCTGAGTTAACTCCCAGCTCTTGAGTAAACTGACAAACCACCCATTATCCTCCCCCTCTTTCCAGATGGTTCTCTTCTTCAGGATGACATCTATAGGTATTACCACAAGTCCTGGCACCAGTACCTCCTTCCTTGCTGATACCTAAAAGCCAAGAGTGAGCAGCCCCGGACGTGCCAGGAGCCTTACTTCCCTCCACCTGCAAAGCCCCTTACCCAGGCTAAAACCCTGCCTTTCAGGTATTCTCAGGCATTGGTATGTTAGAGCGCCCCCGTGTGTCCACACATGGTAATACTTCCAGCGTTTACCTGCAGGAGACAAGTTGATTTCGTCACAATTTCAATGCAATGTGGAATATTTTTCTCCTCACACTTCAGACCCAAAGCTGAATTGTTGGGCCCCAGTCGGGCTGTTCAAGCCCTAGTGTTAAAGCAGGTTTCTTGTTGAGTTTCTACTGAGGCCAAAAGGCTTCTTTTCTGCTCCCAGGTCATTTTGAGCACTGTGACCTCGTGATTTCAGTACACTTCAACTTGATTATATCACCTTCTTCTCTGAGTAGCCCCAGCTCACAAGACTTAAACTTTTGTATGTGTGTATGAAAGAATAGAGGAAGGTTATCTCAAAGTACTGGGGAAGTACAAAGTATGGCTTTTCATAGTCTAGAAGGAAAAATAACGAAAATGAGATCCCTGGTTGGCTAAATGGCTGAGTGGGCAAAGGTGCTCGCTGCCCTAGATGATACAAAGCAGATGAACTGAGTTCAATCCCCAAACCACAGAAATGTGGAAGGATAGAAGCAACTCCACAAAGTTGTTCTTTGATCTTCATACTTACTCTTTGATCAGCATGCATACTCTTTCATGTACTTGAGCAAGCACGCGCACACAAATCATACATACACACAATAAATAAAACAAAAAATTAAAATTTTAATGATTTCTCCTAGGATAAAAGCTTCCAGAAGGGGAAATAACAGCCAGAGACCAACAACTGACATTGTGTACACACACACACACACACACAGAGAGAGAGAGAGAGAGAGAGAGAGGCTACCACCACCACCACCACCACACCACTCAAACATCCATTCTGACACACTCTGTGTTAGCTACATTTTTATTGCTGCGACAAAACACCATGGACAATGTAACTTATAAAAGAAAGGGTCTAATTGGGGCATATGATTCCATATGAGTCCATGGTGCTGAAGCAAACTATGACAGCGGGAACATCTGAGAGTGTACATCTTGAAATACAGAGATGGGAGGGAGAATGGCGTGCCCACCCCTGGTGAAACAGCTCCTCCAACAAAGCCACACCTCCTAATCCTTCCCAAGCAGGTGCACCAACTAGGGACCAAGTAGTCAAACCTATGAGCCTATTTGAACCACCATGCACTCATACCCACATAGTGTGGAAAAACAGATATTTATCTCACTAAGAATCATATGACATTATGTCTGGGTTTCATGGTACACATTTTAATCCCAGCACGTGGGAAGCAGAGGCAGGCATAGCTCTGAATTCCAGCCCACACAGGACAACATTAGTGAGACCCTGCCATTCCCTGCCCCCCTGCCCCCAGATCTTTTGGCATTGGCATGGGTCTTTGGAGAAAAAAATCTTACATTTGTAATCTCTAGAATGTTCTCCATTCCCCCTTTGACAGACACTCTGGGAGTCTGAGAGATTTACTTACCATGTTCTACTCATCTTCCTCTTGCTTGTTGGGCACTAATCAATTTTTCAGAACCTATAAAGTCCACTGCCAAATTCCACTGACATCCTAGGCTACACGTGTCTTTGACTTTACTCTAGGACCAGTGTCCCTGAGACACTGTGTGTAAATTAGCTAGAGTCACTGATGCAAGCTTCTAATCTCAGTACTTGAGAGGCTGAGTCACAAAGAATCAACAAGTTTGAAGACAACTGAGCTACATAGTAAGGCTCTTTCTCAAAACAACAACAAACAGACTTCTTTTAGGCAAGGTATTGTGGCCCACACAATAATCTCAAAACTCAGTGGGATAAAGCAGAAGGATCTTGAAGTCAAAGCCAGCCTAGACAACACAGCTAGTGCCTCTCTAAATAACTCCTCTTCATTATAGTACAGGATTCATAGCTAAAACCACGAAGGCATTAAAGGTATGTACGATGGCTATTCCTGATTGCCAACTTAACTTCATCTGGAATGAACTGCAATCCAGAAATGGAGGCACCTGTGATCTAGATCTTGAGGCTGGAAGAGACAGGCTTTTGATCCAGATTTTGACATGGAATGATGCTGTTGATCTAGATCTAGAGACACAGTGACACAGTGACCATGGAAACCTTAGGCCCAGGTGAGGTAGTTAATCTCAGGAGAGAGAGGCAAGCATATCCCTGAATTTAAGGTCAGCCTGGGACAGAGCAAGTTCCAAGTCCAGGTGTGGTGGTATACACCTTTAATCTGGGCCATACTTTCTGCTGGAGGCCTTCATAAGGACATTGGAAGAAGGAAGACTCACTCTTCTTCCCCTGCTTGAACTTACTTGCCAGCAAGTCTGTTGGAACTTGAATCTTCAGGATTCCAGCAACTACTAGATTTTTGGACTGCTCATTCAGAGCTGTCCATTGGCCGGGTGGTGGTGGTGCACGCCTTTAATCCCAGCACTTGGGAGGCAGAGGCAGGAGGATTTCTGAGTTCAAGGCCAGCCTAGTCTACAAAGTGAGTTCCAGGACAGCCAGGGCTACACAGAGAAACCTGTCTCAAAAAACCAAAAAAAAAACAAAAACAAAAAAAAAAAAAAAACTCAGCAGAGCTGTCCATTGTTGGGTTAGTTGGACTGCACTCTATAAATCATTACAACAAATTCCCTTACTATATAGAGACATTCCAGAAGTTCTGTGACTCTAGAGAAACCTGACTAATAGTGTATTCCAGCAGCAGCAGCAGCAACACAAATTACCCATCTCACAGTTATCTTTTGGTGTGGGATTGGTGGTATGGTGGTATGCATAGCTACTACTTTCTAACTCTGCGCCAATTATTTCTCAGGGTTTGAAGAGATGAGCGCTAGAGATGTGGTAGAGAGCCCTTGTCTAACTTGAGTGAGGCCTAGGTTCCATCCTGGACATGCAAGTAAGATGAAGGCTGGAAGCTGCTTCACATAACTAGCATCTCAATCATAAGCAAGTTGATAGCATCCCTTGACGCTAAAATAGGGGTGGAGTCTGTGGTTGTGGGGATCAGGGTGTGCAGCTGGTGACCTAGGGAAGAGAAAGCTCTCTAAACAAAGATGAAACAAGTTACTAGAGAGGCAACATGGCTTTAGTCTCTGGAAATAGATTTCAACAAGAGCATGTGTGGCAAGGGTGTGTTCTGCTGGGCAGGTGCCTGACTTTGCAGTCTTTGAGCTGGATATTAATAATAGTGATAATTATTAATGGTGATAGGAAGGGAGCAAACTGCTTGCCTAGTGACAAGGACAATTAATAGTTCCAGCGTTCTTCCAGCCAGCATTCTCCATGCTGACATTTTGATTTAAAGAAAATATTGCTGCAGCTGTTCACATATTCTGGAAGTATGTGCGTGTGTATGCATGTGGTTTGGTGTTTACAGATTTGGGGTTATGGAGGGGAGTTTCCAGAGCAACAGAATAGCTGCTTGTCAATCGGAGTTCATTTTGAAAATGAAAGCCTGAAAGCTTAGAAGTCCACTTTGGGCCTGGGCCCGGGTCAGGGCCTGGTCTTTAAGGAGTCCACAGAAGCAAAGGGGTAGCTCTGGCCATTTGGCTCAAGGAAAACTCAATTCAATCAGTATTTTTATTTTTATAAATTGAGCAAATCCATGAGTTGCTAAGTCCTGCAGATTTGATGTGATGCAGCAATACAATATGAGTTGGCATGGGCCCTTCCAACGCAAACTCACCCGGTCATACACACAAAATCACAGTTTCCTAGGTGGCCAAACCAGAGCAAAGTAGCACCTATTTATTTCTTCTGCGAATACAGAGTATGCACAAAGATACTTTCGTACAGTCATCCAACGTTTCAGAGTTTAATTGTCCTGTCTGAGAAAGAAGGGAAATATAATAGGCAATACCCTCTACGCTGGGTGACAATGGGGTCATAGAAACAGGGGTTGGGAAATAGGATCACTTTGGGCTGGGGCAGAGGAGGCTGGTTGGATAAGGTGGATACTGAGGCTGACCTTAAAACTTGAAGAATTTTACCAGACACAGTGTGAAGGAAGGAGGAGGCTGGGGCAGGGGGATTGCTGAGAGTTCCAGACCTGTCAGGACTATACAGTGAGTTTCGGAGAAACAATCCTATCTCAAAACCAAAACCCAGCCAGGCATGGTGACAGAGGCAGGAGGATCAGGAGATCAAAGCCAACCCAGCTTAAATAAAACCCTAATATCAAAAGCACCCACAATCAACTAATTAACTTAAGAGAGAGAGAGAAGAGGTGGCCTACGCACAGAAGGACAAGTAAGAGATAGGGGAAAGCTTCAGCTAGGTCTGGCTCAGCCACTTGGCTGCAATTTGGTGCTTGTGTGAGAGCTTTGCAGCAGATAAACCTGGCTTGAATGGCAGTCTCTGTGCCAGAACAAAGGCTACCCTGTCACACACACTTACTCTGCTACTTCCTGCTGGGTGACCTTGGGCAAGTGGTCTAAGTTCTCTGCAAACTGAAAGTAGTATTCACTCTTCTTCGTCCCCAAGACCACGGGGAGAAGTAAGAAGTAACAACTACCAGGCACCTGGCAGTACAGAGTGGATATTGTTAAAAGTAGGTTAAATTCATATACCATCACAAAAGAACGCTCAAGGTTTTTAGAGCTGACCCTAAATATTTGAACAGCAAGGAGGAAAAGTCACCGTCTGACACTGTCCATGGCTGGTGCCACTGTAAGTCCCAGATGAGAGGGCTGGCTTGGCCTCAGTCGCCACCCATCCTGATCTGGACTACTTGAAAACTCTGGCTTCCGCCTCTGCTTCTCCCAACATCATATTCCAAACACATCCTGAATCATGACTGTGTCCCTCCCAGGTTCAAAAGCCTTCTGTAGCTCCCTCTAGCTTGCAAGCAGAGTTCCTTAACACTGTGGGGGGAGGGGTAAGAACGACTGTCTCAAGGGACAGGCACCCTGTATTCCCAACACTTGAGAGGAAGACAAAGAAAGGTCAGAAACCCAACATTATTGTTGGCTACATATTGAGTTCTAGGCCAGCCTTGGCCACACAAGACACTGTCTCCAAAATATAAGAACTGTTGTCTCTTGGGACCAGAGGCAGGGAGGTTCACCTGTAGTTCCAGGCCTGCCTGTCTCAAAGACACTGTCTCAAAATAAAAACAGATATCAAGCAAACAGCAAAATCATCCGTTGGTAAATAGAAAGGCTAAGAGTAGTCTGATGTTGGAATAAAAAGATAAACTATCCACCTTTTTCTAAAAACTACACGTTTACTAACACGAGCAAGTTTTTTTACAGGGTTTCTCTGTGTAGCCCTGGCTGTCCTGGAACTCACTCTGTAGACCAGGCTGGCCTCGAACTCAGAAATCCGCCTGCCTCCGCCTCCCAAGTGCTGGGATTAAAGGCGTGTGCCACCCCTGCCCGGCTCATGAGCAAGTTTCTTAAGGAAATATCAGAGATGAATGAAGCCGTAAGGACAGCTGTGTGTCTGCGGCGCTGGGTCAGACTTACCTGCAGATGCTTTATCAAAACCACCCAGAGAAGTAATGGAGGAAGAAGTCAGAGTCAGGCAGAGATCTGCGGTTGTGCTCTGGGGAATACCTCTCCAACCAGATCCCTAAGTCTCAAGTTTCTCAGCAGGAATCCCCGAGAGCACTCTTGCTGCCGCTGCGCAGAAGGTCAAGGTTACACAGAAAGAGCAGGATAAACTAGCCTGATTCAGAGCGGCTAGGCTGCCTCCCTGAAGCCTTAGGGAGAAGGAGCACAGGGACAAAGTACAGAAAGATTCCAGATGCGAAAAACAGCGAAAGAAGGGAGGGTGGGGAGCGATCGTCCCTGATGCTCCAAGATCGCGCTCCCGAAGAAGACTGTGACTGGAAGCCCAGCTCAGTCCACAGAGGCGACCTGGGGCCTCTTCACCCCAGCAGCTTGCAGGGATGTTGAGAATTGGGGTAACCAGAGCACCACAAACCCGCCCCACACTCTCCCTAGTTTGCCAGCCAAATGCGGGAGGCCCGGCTACCGCTCACCTGGCCGCTTGGAGTGGAGCAGGTCGCGTCCTGAGGTCGCTGCGCTCCTGGTGAAGTGATACCCAGAATATAGACGCCTGGCCGATGCAGGGGACGCAACTGGACGGCCCACCCCTCCACGCCCCCCACCGCCCACAAAGGCAGCCTCTCCTGGCTTGTTCCCTCCCTCCCTCCGGTCCTTCTCCTCCCCTTCTTCGCTCCCTCCCTCGGAGTCCAGTTGCTCAAGACTCTTCCTTCCCCACTGCCAGCGCCAGTTCCTCTCCCTGTGGGGCCCTTGGAAGGCCAACGAACGCTAGACTCTGGAGCCACCCGGGCAGCAGCTGGAAGATCATGGCCCAGACCCTAGAAGACGGAAACCCGCTGCCCGAAGCCTCGGACGGGCCGGCCAAGTCGAAAGCGTCCAGCGTCCTGCAGATCCGCTCCCACAGAAAGGACAACCGTAGCCTTGGCAGGTACAAGGGCCAAGCCGTCGCGGCCAGTGCCAACCTGTCCCGGGAGCGACTCTTCCACAGCGCCCTGACGGTGAGCGGGGCAAGCGGAGCACGCCGGCGCGGGGCGCTGTGGGAACTGCTGGGGCTGCAGGGGGCGGCTCCCACCGGGCGGCTGTCGGAGGAGCGCTTGAAGCCCGCTGAGCCTGTGTCCCGCCGCTCAAGTGGACAGGGCAGCAGCCGAATGTGCCTTGAGCCGCGGGAGCACGCGTGGATTCTGGCGGCTGCCGAGTGCCGTTTCGAAGTGTTGCTGGAGATGCTGGAGGCTGAGCCCAGCTTGCTGATGCGGGAGGACCCGATCACCGGCTACAGCGTGCTGCACTGGCTGGCAAAGCACGGGCGCCACGAGGAGCTCATTCTATTGCACGATTTTGCCAGGCGCCAGGGACTGCCCTTTGATGTGAGCGCCCGTGGCAGCGGTGGCCTCACGCCACTCCACCTGGCGGCTCTGCAAGGCCATGATATGGTCATCAAGGTACTGGTGGGAGCCCTGGGTGCTGACCCCTCGCGTCGAGATCACAGTGGCAAACGACCTTGTCACTATCTGCGGCCGGATGCTTCTCTGAACCTCCAGGAGCTGTCCGGTGCAGAAGAATGGGAGATAGAACGCCACAGAGAGCTCGCAAAGGCCAACAGCAGCAGCAGCAGCAGCACTACCTCCACCACCTGGTGGCTGAGAAGCACACCAAGTACACCGCGCGTCAAGTCCATGGGAATACACTACAAAGAGGCATCTCAGGCAGCCAAAGAGAAGAAGGCATCAGGCAACCAGAGAGGACATGGCATTGGCCTTCTGCGCCAACTGTTCCCCTTCACCCAGGATCGTTGAAGGTGACATGGACTAGAGAGCTCATAATTAGGTTGTTCCTGACCCCACCTAAATAGAGGCTCCTCTGATGCAACTTGGACCTGCAGTGGGTAGACCGACCACATCTGGGCCCCTAGTCCTGTCCCAGGTCTCCTGCAGCTAGCTAACTGTCATAACGATCAATAGAGAAAGAAACCGAAGAACCAGGCTGGCCCTGGTACCCAGACCCTAAACTGTGGGACTTTGGACATTTGGAATGAGGGGTGGTGATCCTTCTTGGAAGAGAAGGGGGAAGTTAAGCTTCCAGTGGCCTTTTCTGGGCAGATTGAAAACATTAGGAAAATAATTTAAGACTGTAAACTACTGATGCAGGTCAAATGCCTAATACCTGCCGGCCTGGGTCTGCTGCTAACATATCTCCATGTGCTGGTACACTTAGCCTCTGACAATCTTCTCCTGAGACTGGCCGGGCCTGACCAGTCTCACAGATTCTAATATATCATGGATGAGTTCTTAAATACATTAACGGGGATTCTGCCTCCCCCACACACATAACAAAGCTGTCTTTGAATGTCTTTTTTTTTCTTTCTTATTAACCATGGGGTAGGGGAACCTACTTAGGTTTGCAGGGACCAGAGTACCAATGGATCCCTTGAAGCTAGTGATCTGTGGCAGGCTCTGGGCTTCATCCTCTGAGCAAACGGTCAGAAGAAGCCCTGCACCAAAGGAACACCATTCACCTTGGTTCTGAGTAGAAATGCACAGTTCCCTGCTTCCTTAGCCCTGGCATCCACATCTGGCTTTAAGCACATGTCTCATCCAAGAAGAGTTATCCTGGAGCGAGGCCCAAGAGTAATGAAACGGGAAAGCCATCAAATGTACATTTGCGATAGTTCATTGTAAATCAGTAATGGAGCCTCATTGAGTCTCCTTGTGTCCTCCAACTAGACACGCCCACTCAGTGGAGGCAGGGCTTTCCCCATCCAAGCTACCCTGGCTCTCATTCACTTTTTTTTTTTTTTTTGAAAACTGCTCCCATTCAGAAGCAGCATGAATGAAGCATGTTTGTCCCTCGAGTGCTGACAGCTGCCCTACTTCCCTGTAGTGACCCTGCAGTTTCTTCTGAGCCACAGGAAGACCTGACCCAACCCCCTTCTACTGCTGTTTTAACCTACCCAGTGTCTCTAGGAACTACTCCTTAGATATATTGGCACAGTGTAACCTGTCATTTCCTTTTGCTTATAAATAAACTGTTCAGGAATGGTTGAAGGGGGAGGGGGGAACAATTCCCAGATCCCATCAAGGGCCACGAGCATGTAGCCTTAGTCCCTCTGTCCCTGTGCCCAGTTTTAGATGTAAACTGGCTAATTCATATTGGACCGTTGTCCCTGCTCCACACTTCCTCATTTCCAGTTGCCAAGGTGAGTTGGGCTGTGTGAGGGCTGGCTCCCAGAGCCTTTCTGCCACGTGTCTACTGGCTTGTAAGGTGAGATTGGCATGTACTGAGTCTTACTTTAGACACCTATGCTAGATGTCTAAAGTAAGAAGCTCATGCACCTTAATGAATGGCAGATTTGAGGACCTGAGATGAACACGCTGCTCTTCCCAAGAAGAAAGTGAAGGCAGCTAGGGGATTTCAGAGTGGCTTCCCATGGCCGATCCTGTAGTCAGCTATTCTTTCCCACAGAATTTTTCTCATCACTGTGACATGGCCTAGCCTGTCTCCTCCATATAAAATTGAGGATTGGCTGCAAAGGATAGAGTCCCATGCTGAAAATGCTCTGTGCCTAGCATCAAGCCATTGGCATTTCTGGTATGCTCGTGGAGGCACCACTGGTATGCTCACACCAAGAGAAAGAGCAAATTCTCTGAGAAACAGAGTTAGGATACCAAATTAAACTCAAGTGCCGGACAAGGCAGGCCAGAAAGACCTTTAAAACCAAGAATGGGTCGGGTACGAAAGAGAGTTGTAAAATGGGTGCAGACAAAGCAAAGGGGGAGGACCTGATTTGATAGGGTCAAGATTTGATAGAGACAAGAGCAGTAAGGGCTTTCTGGGGAGGAAGGCGGGAAGGTTTGCGAGGCTGGTGGAGGGGGGGCGGAATGAGTGGGAGTTGGCCAGGGAATGTAACAAGTGCCAGGAACTGCCAGTCAGTTTGGCAGGATGGGAGCTGGGGAGTGGTTAATGATAAGGCTGGAAAAGCAGATGGGCCTCCAGATCGTAACGGGCCTCCCAGGCTGTGCTAAAAGAGGCATATTGATGAATATAGCCAAGAGATACTTGGGAGTCATGCAAGGTCTGTAAGTGGATAAGACTTAAGGAAATCACTCTGGGGGTCACAGGGAGGTTGGATGGCTGTGCTGGGGGAGAAAGGAGAGCAAAGGACTCTTAAGCCAAGTGTCCCTTGAGCAATGCTTCGGGGAGGGAAGGCTCCCATGAGGCAGTGCCTTGAGTCTTTTCTTTCCCTCTACATCACTGGTTGTCAACCTTTTTAAGTCTGTGACCCTTTAATACAGTTCTTCATGTTGTGGTGATCCCCCCAACCATAAATTTATTTTCATTGCTACTGTATAACTGTAGTTTTGCTATTGTTATGAATGGTAATGTTAATATCTGATGTACAGAATATCTGATATGCGACCCCTGTGAAAGGGTCGTTTGACTCTAAAAGGGGTGGCAACCCACAGGTTGAGAACTACTGTTCTCCTGCACTCCAATGAGGCTTACTTAGAAGCCCCATATTACAGAACTGGCAACCTGGAATTCCTGATTGCAGCAGGCTGAAGGTTTTCCACTTCCTACCCCTCCCCTTTTTCCTAGATGGACAGACAGGTGACCTCTGGAGGAAAATTAATTCCCACTGATGGAGTAGAAAGGGCCCAGCCTACACCTGAGTTCAAATCCCAATTCTCAGTTAGTGACCTTGAGCAGAGTGCCCACCTCTCTGAGGTGCACTTTCTTTCTTTCTTTTTTTCTTTTTTTTTTTTTTTTGGTTTTTCGAGGCAGGGTTTCTCTGTGTAGCCCTGGCTGTCCTGGAACTCACTTTGTAGACCAGCCTGGCCTCGAACTCAGAAATCCACCTGAGGTGCACTTTCCTCGTCGGTAAAACAGGAACAATACATTCTCCGAGAGAGCTGTTCAGATTCCAAAGCCCCTGCCAACAATCTGTAGCTCACTAGAAACACATGGGGAGTAGAAAACCTGCTAGAGGAAGTCAGGAGGGCTCAGCAGGACATGCGGTGACATCATATGATAGACCAGGGTAGCTCAGGAGGAATCTTGTGGCTGAAACACATTATCTCAGTTTTAAAATGGGTTCACCTGCCGGGCGGTGGTGGCGCACGCCTTTAATCCCAGCACTTGGGAGGCAGAGGCAGGTGGATTTCTGAGTTCGAGGCCAGCCTGGTCTACATAGTGAGTTCCAGGACAGCCAGGGCTACACAGAGAAACCCTGTCTCGAAAAACCAAAAAAAATAAAAAAAAAATGGGTTCACCTTAGGGTTGAAAATATAACTCACTTGGGAGAGTACCTCCTCAGCATGCAAGAAGTTCTGGGTTGATTTCTACTGCTACACAGACCTACATGGTTGTACATGCCTGCAATCCTAGCAGTGGACAAGTGGGCACAGGGTGGGTACAAATTCAAGGCCATCCTTGACTGTAGTGTGAGTTCAATGCCAGACTATACTGCATGAGACCATGCTGCAAAAGGAAAATAGAACAGAAACAGGCTTCATGTTTATTACTGGTCATGTATTAAGAGAATATCTGTACCAGAGAAATATCTGTTCCTCAAAGGGCTCTGCTGTTTTCCATAACCTATGGACTTTGACTTATTTATTTATTTATTTATTTATTTTTATTTTTATCTGGTGCTGGGGTCCCTTGCATGAAGCACATGCTACAGTCCTCAGGAAGTTGTTTATTTTGAAAGAGGATCTTGTATAGCCAAGGCTAGCCTTAAACTGATCTTCCTGCCTCCACCTGAAAGTGTTGGAATTAACAGAAACACACACCACATCTCTCTCTCTCTCTCTTTTTCAAATTTATTCAGATCTTGTTTTGTTTTGAGGCAGAGTCTCTCTGTCAATCTCTCTCTCTCTCTCTCTCTCTCTCTCTCTCTCTCACACACACACACACACACACACACACACACACACACAGAGAGAGAGAGAGAGAGAGCGCACAAACTGGCTTGGAACTCACTTTGTCAGCCAACTGTGGCTTCTAATTCAAGGAAATTGTATCAGAGCCTTCCGAGTCCTTGGATTATAGATGTGAGCTACCATGTCCAGCTTTTAAAACATGCTAGGTAAATAACTCAGGTGGTAGAGTTCTTGGCTAGTATGCACAAGGACATAGGTTCAAGTCTTGCAAGAGCAACTTTTATTAAATGTCCAACAAATATTAGATATGTCAAATATTGTTTCCAGTGAAGTCATAAGTGGGCGTCCGAGTCTGAAACCCACTGAAGAGAAGAAAGCTATACATGTGTTTCATTTCTTAACCCTATTTATCTATGGAAATGCCCTTACTCCAGCTAACATACCATGTCCAATGCTTCCAGCTTCTCTGTCTTTCCTCCTAACTGAACAATAAAAGGGAGATGATGTGGGGGACAGGCATAGCTAAGTTGATAGAATGTTTGCCTAGTGTGTAAACAGTCCTGGGTTCTATCCCCAGTGCCACATAAATTGCCCATGGTGGTACATGTTAGTAATCCCAGCACTTGGGAGTCAGAGGCAGGAGGATCAGACCAGCCTGGACTATAAGGCCTGCTCACTCACACACACACACACACACACACACACACACACACACACAGAGAGACAAACACACAGCAAGGCTAAGCATAGTGGCTCATGCTCATAATCTCAGCACTCAGGAGATGGACGTAGGAGGCTAGCTACAAATCCAAGGTCAGTCTGGTTTCTATATGGAGTTCCAGGCCAGCCAAGGCTCTATAGAGAAACCATGTCTCAGAAAATCAAAAATCAATCAACCCAAAATAACAACAAAATGAAATAAAACAAACAAAAACCCTGGAATGTCTTGCTCACACTTCTAGAAGCTGAGCAGTCGAAGACCAGGATACAAGAAATCTGCTTTGGTGTCTATTGAGGTCCTGCCACTCCTCATTTACAACGCCTTCTGTATGATTCCACATGTGAAGACAGAGGGGCCAGTTTCTGACTGAAGATTATTTTTACGGGATATTAATCCTATTCATGGACACTGACCCCCTTGTAACTTGTCTTCTCCAAGATACCTACCTACCACCTAATGCCAGCACCCTTGGGTTATTACAGTATATTGGATTATTGTTGGGTTAGGTTTCGATACATAAATTTTGAAGTGACACACACATTATGCCTCCCAATTGCCAAATGCAATGCTTTATCTTATGTCTTCGGTGGTTTCCTCTTCCTTGGACTTCTCTCTGGTCTCACACAGTGTTCTGTGTCTCTGTTACTATTTACTAGGATAAAGCCCAGAAAAAGTGCCTCTTCACCCTACCTTCTCCCTCAGGTCCTCTCATTTCTTCCCTACTTGGAGTACAACCCACTTCTCTGTTCCAGTCCCATAGTTCCTCAAGAACTATGCTCCTTTTGTGGGGCTGTGTTGTTTTTTGAGACAGGCTCTCCTGTTTGAAACAGGCTGTCCTAGAACTTAATATGTACACCAGGCTGGCCTCGAACCCACAGAGGTCCTCCTGTGACTAGGACATTAAACATGTGAACCAACATGAGGGACAATAGTCGTGTTTTTATGAACTCCTGGATTCCTATTTCACCAGAAACACTGGCCTCGCTTGCTTGTTCATCCTCCTCGCCAGCTCTTCCCAATCCTCCTTCTGGTTTCCTTACACATTCCCGCTTCTAGCTCTTCAGGTTGCCAAAAGAAGCAACAATAATGGAAACATGACAGGTAGGCAAAAGGATGCCTGAAAGTGGGAAAAAGAGACTAGGGGGAGGTTACCATGGAGTTTAGGGGTATCAAGAGGGTGAAAACCCCGAGGAGGAAGGAGAATCTATCTACTAAAGCATGCTGTTCAAAATGCTATAATGATGCCCTCGTGGTTGCTAATTTAAAAAATACTATAAAAAGGTTCTCTCGGGCTGGGTGGTGGTGCCATACACCTTTAATCCCAGCACTTGGGAGGCAGAGGCAGGTGGATTTCTGTGAGTTTGAAGCCAGCCTGGTCTACAGAGTGAGTTCCAGGACAACTGGGGCTACGCAGAGAAACCCTGCCTCAAAACAAAATCAAACAAACAAAAACAAAAACAAAAAAAGAGGCTTTCTCTTTGAGACAGTTGTTTCTGCTGTTCAGCGTGGGAATACTCCACACTTTCCTTCAGAGGATCCTGGGCAGCCGCCGCCGCCTCCACACCCTCTTCTTTTTAAAAAATATGATTTTATACAACCCAGGCTGGCTCACCTCAAACTCACTTTCTGTTTGAGTTTGAACTCCTGACTCTCTTACCCACCCTAGGGTTAGAGGCATGAACCACCACACCTGGTTTAATGTCATGTTGGGGATCAGGATGTCAACAATGGCCTCCTACATAGCAGGCAAAGACTTAGTCAAGTGACATATAGCCCTAGTCCCAGGGTCTCTTCTTACAGTCTTAATCACGATGGATGGATTCATGCAGTTACCATAGTCATCCCTTCTGCTTTGGCTAGACTCAATTGCCAAAAGGGACCAAGTCTGTTGTATTAGACATGGAATCTCTAGATTCTGGCCTGTGGAAGTACTCAATAAATAGTTATTCATTGGGAGAGATGGATCAGCAGTTAAGAGTTCGGCCTGTTCTTGCGGAACATCTGAGACCAGTTCCCAGAATCCACACTGGACAGCTCATAATCACAAATAATTTAGGCTCCAGGGTATATAACACCTTTTGGCCTCTGAGGGCATCCACACTTGTGTACACATACCCATACTCAGAGATACACTCAAGATAATTTAAAAATTAAAACAAAAATCTAAAAAACAAAAGTAGTTACTGATCGCCAATGGAAATCTTCAAGTCTCACATAAAAGCACATTAGCAAAGGGAAAAAAATGAAGTTCAGCAAAATTTAATTTTTTTTTATTTAAAACTATTACATTTACTTATTTAGAGCTGAGTTTGATAGCTCACACTCAGCACTTAGGGGCTAGAAGTAGGTGGGTCTCTGAGTTCGAGGCCAGCCTGATCTACAAAGTGAGTTCCAGGACAGCCAGGGCTACACAGAGAGACCCTGTCTCGAAAAAAAACAATGTTATTTATTTATTTAGTGTTGGGGCATGCATGCATGCTATGCTGCATATTTCGTGGGGGGTCAAAGGATATTTAGAAGTTGGTTTTCTCCATCCACTGGCTCCTGAGGATCAACCTCTGGTCATCAGGCTTGGCAGCAAGCATTGGACTCGCTGAGCCCTCTCACCAGCTCACGGAGTTGAAAATTTTTGAAAACAACAGAAAATGAAGAAAACGGAAAAAAAAAAAGTCAGGCATGGGTAATGACATTCTTGGATCTCAAGCCACAGCAGGAGATCCCTGTGAGCTAGAAGGCAGCCTGTCTCAAAGAAGAAAGGGAGCGCTGGAAAGATTGCCAAGTCAGTACACTGCTTGTCCAGTAGCAAAGAATCTGCATTTGGATCCTCAGCCCTTGTATAAAAGGGCAGCATTCCAATGACACCTCTGAAGCCCCTGACTGGGGAAACAGAGACAGGGGGATTTTTACAGCACGCTGGCCTGCCAGGCTAGCTAAATCAGTAAGCAGTAGATTCACAGAATAATCTTACCTCCAAATAAATAAATAAATAAATAAATAAATAAATAAATAAATAAATAAATGGAGAGCAATAGCAGAAGATATGTAACATATACCTTTGGCTCCATACATGCATGCACACAATCACACACACACACACACACACACACATAAATAAAAAACACACAAACACAGTCTCATGGGGGGGGGAAACAGAGAATGTGAGGAATTTGTAAAAATATACTTAATAAGTTATATATAGGGGCCAAGCCTGGGGGTGATGTGGTGTAGACCTAACATGCAAGAGACTAAGACAATGGGGATGTCAGCTTCCAGACATCCTGGGCTACATAATGAGACACCCTATCACAAACTAAAAGGTGAGATAGATATGATATAAGTCAGACATAATCCCCTCTAATTCAACAACAAAATACAAACAACATGATTTTGAAATGAATAATGGACTTATTACACACTTACTTTTAATTGTTTATCATCTATCTATCTATCTATCTATCTATCTAGATATAGATACAGATACAGATATAGATATATTTGTGTGTGTGTGTGTGTGTTTGAAACATGGTTTCTCTGTGTAGTCCTGGCTGTCCTGGAAGTCTGTACACAAGGCTAGCCTCACACTCCTTCACCTACCTCCTGAGTACTGGGATTAAAGACATGTGCCAACACAGCCTGGCCTTTACTACACATTTCTACAAAGAAGAGAAACATAAGACTAAGAACCAAGAAAAAGGTGCTCATTCTCACAAGCCCATGGGGAAATGGAAATCACAAGTACAAGGAGAGAGCTAGCAACATAGCCCAGTTTTACAATGTTTATCTGCCAAGTAGAAAGTCCTGAGTTCATTCCATGTCAGCACTGCATAGACCCAGCATTGTGGTAAATGCCTGTAATACCAGCCCTTAAAGATGGAGACTACACACTTAGTACATGTTTGCTGTGGGAAGATGGCTCAATGACCAAGACCACTTACAGCTTTTACAGAGGACCCAAGTTCAGTTCACAGCTTCCATACTAAACAGTCCACAACTACCTGTGACTCCAGCTTCAGAGACTTGGATATATGGGTATGTGCACTCATGTGCAAGTGTGCAAACACACAGACACACACACACTCACAAACACACCACTTCCACCATCAAAATTGAAAACAAGATCAATATTTCAAAAATAAAATCTAGGCCTTGAAGAAATGGCTCAGTAGTTAAGAGCACTTTCTTCTGTTCCAGAAGACACAAGTTCAGTTTCCAGGACTCGTGTCAGATGGCCACAACACAGCAGCCTGTAATCCCATAAGATCTAAGTGATCCTATGACTCTGACTTCCAGGACATCTGCACTCTGCTGCACAGAGTCACAGGGAGACAACCATCAAGAATAAAATTAAAGCCGGGCGGTGGTGGCGCACGCCTTTAATCCCAGCACTTGGGAGGCAGAGGCAGGCGGATTCAGTTCCAGGCCAGCCTGGTCTACAGAGTGAGTTCCAGGACAACCTGGTCTACAAAGTGAGTTCCAAGACAGACAGTGCTACACAGAGAAACCCTGTCTCGAAAAACCAAAAAAAAAAAAAAAAGAATAAAATTAATTTGGGCTGCAGAAATCCATCAACACTTAAGAGCACTGACTCCTCTTCCACAGGAACCAAATTCCACTCTCAGAACCCACATGACTGCTAACAACCAAGTGGAACTCCAGTTGAAGGGGATTCAGTACTATATTCTGACCTCCCCAGGTACTTCATGCCTTGGGTTCACAGACATACTTGCAGACAAAGCCAATAAACCCAAAAACTGAAGCAATTTGAAATAAATGAGAGGTTTAAAAAAATAAAATGAAAAATTTAAAATGTAGTAAGTAGAAAAGTAAAACAGAGCAGTAGGAGAGAGCCTAACCTTTAAAAGAGAGCGGTGAGCCTGGAAAGCGCTAACAGAGGAGCCCGGGGTTCATTACAGAAAGAAAAGTAGCAACCCAACTCTGCCTTTGTCCTCCCAGCGCCCAGTAGAGAAAGTATCCATCTTGGAGAGCGGCCCAGTCATTCAAGTCCATATTTGATACTTTGTCCAAGATAGGAAGAGACTTGAAGAGGGAGCTCTCTTCCCCAGCTCTCTGCATCCTCATCCCCTGCATCTCTCCTGACCTAGTTGGTGGCAGGCAGTGTGTAGAAGAGTCCAGCTGACAGCAGAGAGGGGCTATTCAGAGAGGAAACCCACGTGTAGAGAGGGAAACGTTAGGTCAAGAGGAATGAGGTCCCTTGATATAAAGAGTTTTCTAGACCTCTGAAGGACTGACTATTTGCCATTGCTCAATTCAGTATGCTGAAGATGTTCAAAGAGGGGTCTGGACCATGGCAAATGGATTAGTGTGTTCTGTATCACCTGTCAAAAAAGAGAGCAATTTATCTTGCATCCTAAAGAGATAGTAGCCCATGCCTGTAGATGTGGGTCTGTCCTCGTGGTCTTGACTGGCATTCAAGAGGCTCTGGGTTCCACCGCCACACACAAAGGGTTTGTTTTGTTTTTTTGTTTTTTTGTTTTTTTTTTTGTTTTTTTGTTTTTTTTTCGAGACAAGGTTTCTCTGTGTAGCCCTGGCTGTCCTGGAACTCACTTTGTAGACCAGGCTGGCCTCGAACTCAGAAATCCTCCTGCCTCTGCCTCCCAAGTGCTGGGATTAAAGGTGTGCGCCACCACCGCCCTGCGGGTTTGTTTTTTAATGTCTAGATCGATTCACACATTTTCCTGTCCTCCTTGCTCAAGAGACATGCTAAGCTTCAATGCACTGTTCTATTTTTTTTTTAATTTGTGTTGCACAATAAGGGAACACACAAAAACAATTCAAAAAGTAAAGCTTCACAACAGGACCCTCATGCAATCCATAAACCATACATTAATGAAACCTGGCTAACCAATGATGAGTCTCGAGTTTAGAACATGCCTTGAAGACATAACTTTCCTTTTGGTATGTGAATTTACCTGGGTTCTAGGGTTCAGATGTTCAACAAACCCCAACTTACACTTCACTGAGGGATATTCTATGGTGACCTCACTCTGTACAAGGAAGAGTCTCTGAGGTGACCTGAGGGACTGATTTAATCACTGGGGTAGCTTTAAGAGCAGGATGGAGGTGACTCTGGTGAAAGAATTTTGATTTGTAGAAGGCAACCCTGGTCAAGTCCAGCATACACCTGGAGGAGGACTGGGGGCTCAGACTGTCTTTCTTGAAGACCAGTCCTGCTGCTTACCAAATGCCTTGGGAAGGCTTGGAAGTGTTGAAGCCAGTGGCTGGAAGCAAACCTCTTCTTATTCATCACCTGTGAGTTTTGCTTCTCTGGTTGAACTCTGGCTGCTTAAATACAGGAAAGTGGAGCTGGAGAGCTAGCTGGCTCCAGCTTAAGAGCATTTACTGTTCTTACAGTGGACCTAAGTTCAGTTGCTAGCACCCACATGACCGCTTACAACCTTCTGGAACTGCAATTTCTGAAATCCAGTGTCCTCTCATGACCTCGGAGGGACCAAGGCATGAACATAGTTCACACACATGCATGCAGACAAAAATTCATACATATAAGAGAAAAACAAGTATTTTAAAAATAATGTGAAGTATGCTGGGACCTGTAACCTAGCCAGAGGCTGAGGCTAGAGCATGGTCAATTCCAGGCATGCTAGGTCCACACAAGGGTGCATCTGGAACACATAAGTAAACTTGATATACTCCATCACTGCAGGTCAGTGTTCAAATTTGAATGTGTTCAGGTCACAAGGCTCTGACTGATTTTCAGTAACACACACACACACACACACACACACACACAGGTTTCCTTTCATGGATTGTACCTGATACCAGGTTATAGCTCCTGCAACCATTTTCCAATTAAAAAAGAATATGAAATTGCTGGGTAGAGGTGGTGCATGCCTTTAATTCCAGGACTCAGTAGGCCGATGCATGTGTATATCTGAGTTCAAGGCCTGCCTAGTCTACAGAATGAGTTCTGGGATAGCCATGGGTACATAGAGAAGCCTTGTCTTAAAAAAAATCCATAATGGATTATTCCACAATGCGTGAAATTCTAACTGTTATGAAGAAATTACTAATTTCTTTTTGTTTTTTTTCTTGGGAGCAGCATTTCCTGAACTTCCAGGCTGAGGCTACTCTTAGACTTCTGGTCTCCTTGCCTCCCCTGCCAAGTAGTAGAAGACATTAATGAATACTTAAATGTGTGGGAAAGAAGAGAGAAAGTTTGTATGCAGGAAAACAGTAAATATTGTGTAGATACTTGTTCAAGATTGTAACTCCCTACTCCTTTTCTCTTTCTGTCTCTCTGCCTTCCTGTCTTTCTGTCTCATTCTCTCTCCTTCCTTCCCTCCCTCCTTCCCCCTCCCTCCTTTCCCCCCTGCCTGTCTCTCATTCTCTCTGTCTCTCTCTCTGTATGTGTGTGTTTGTCTGTCTGTCTGTCTGCCTGTCTGTCTGTATTTCTCTCTCTTAACAGAGGCTCACTCAGAGCTCTGGCTGGCTTCAAGCTGTCCATCCTCCTGCCTCAGCCTTTCTAGTGTTAGGATTACAGGCATTCACCGCCACACCCTGCCCTACTCCTTAAATGAAGGCTACATCTAACAGGTTAGTTTTCCAGAGTTCAAGGGGAAAGGAGAAGAAACTCTACACTGGAGAAACTTGACACTCCACCTCACCCAGATGATCTAGGTCAACGTAGACGGTGATTCGTCATGTTGATGGTATGTTCCCTAGACTGGATTCAAGAAAAATGTTGCTCTACCTCTGTGACCTTCCTTACCTGGACTCACAAGCCTGGTCTAATTGTGAGGAAAATAGCTAAGGAATTCCAATGGAGGTACATTGTTCAGATGCTTGACCTAAGTAATTTTCCAGGTCAGCAAAGACAAGGGGAATGGGAGACCCTCACACATAAGAGGATTCTAAGGCAATGCGATGGATGAATCCATCATGACCTCATGTATGGGATCCTGAAATGCCAAAGTGAAAAAGTCTTTAGTGCAAAACTAGAGTATAGAGTGGCTCACATCTGTGATTCCAGCATTTAAAAAGATGACCCAGGAGGACTGCGACTCATGTATGGGATCCTGAAATGCCAAAGTGAAAAAGTCTTTAGTGCAAAACTAGAGTATAGAGTGGCTCACATCTGTGATTCCAGCATTTAAAAAGATGACCCAGGAGGACTGCGACAAGTTTGAGGCCACCGTAAACTACATGGTGAGTTCTAGTCCTGCCTGAGGTATACTGTAAAACCTCATTTAAAAAAAATCCAGGACCTGGGCAGTGGTGACATACACTTTTTTTTTTTTTTTTTTTTTTTTTTTTTTTTGGTTTTCCGAGACATGGTTTCTCTGTATAGCCCTGGCTGTCCTGGAACTCACTCTGTAGTTCAAGACCAGGGTGGCCTCGAACTCAGAAATCCACCTGCCTCTGCCTCCCGAGTTCTGGGATTAAAGGCTTGCGCCACCATGGCTCGGCGGTGACATACACATTTAATCCCAGGAGACAGAGGCTGGCAGATCTCTGTGAGTTTGAGACCAGCTTGGTCTACAAAATGGGTTCCAGGAAAGCTAAGACTGCTGTTAGTTACACAGAGAAACCCTGTCTTGAAAAGCCAAATACACACACACACACACACACACACACACACACCAGGAAATTGGAATAAACCACGACTTTTCCTGTGGCATCTTCTCACTTTTTAAAGTAAATCTGTTCTAAAAATAGGGACTGAAGTGATGTCTCTGTGATTTCAGAGTGCTTGCTGTTCTTCCTATGGACCTGAATTTAGGTCCTAGCACACACACTATTATTGGTGGCTCACAACTGTCTGTAACTTCAGCTACAGGAGTTCCAATTATTCTGGCCTCTAAGAGTACCTGCACTCATGTGCATCTACTCAAATGCACACACACACACACACACACACACACACACACACCACACCCCTATACATAATTAAAAATAATACAAATAGAAATGTTTTCAAAATAGCATCTACTTAAAAACTAAAGCTCAAAAAAGTTACACAAAGTTCAGTATCAAACTTCAGGAATAGGAGCTATTCTGATGATTTTGTTTTTACTTAGGATACAAATCTTGGAACTGGCCATTGCTGGTGCATGTCTTTAATCCCAACATTTGGGAAGCAGTGGTAGGTGGATCTAGTTCTAGGCCAGTTTGGTCTACAGAAGGAGCTCCAGGACAGGACAGCCAGGGCTACACAGTAAGACCCTGTCTCAAACACACACACACACACACACACACACACACACACACACACACACATCTCAGTGGTTTAAGAGCAGCACTTAGTTGAACTTCTGCTGATCATGTGTCCTGACTTTTAGCCAATGCTAATAAAAAAAAAAGAGAGAGAAAGTAAAAGAAAAAGCAAAGAAAGAAAGAGTAGGAAAATGAGCAGAAACTATCTAAGTAGGGTGCTCCCCTTCTTGTTCACCTTGCCCTCCTTTTGTCCTAACAGGAGCTGTTAGTAACTTACCATTTTGCTTGGTACACAATAATCTCATGCACTACCATCTATGCAAGATGTCCACATACCTGGGAAAACATGAATACTGTCTGTGCATTCTTGCCTCTAATCAGCAGAACAAATTTCTGAGGCAGACCCTCCTAATTTCACTGTCCTACAGTCGAGGACACTGAGACTGAAGTAGACAGTGAGAGAACCAGGCTTTAACCAGCTAGGCTGACTTCCGGCTTTCCTCCTCGGTACATCAAGCACTTCGTCCAACATCTGACTCATGCTGTCCCATCCCTTAGGACCTCAGATCCACTGACTCCTCTGTCTTTCAGCTTCTCCTTCTCAAGCCAATATGCAAATGAGTCCCAAGTTAAAATAATCCCCTTCCCCAAGTCCACAGCCTGTCTGTCTCAGTTTGCTGGATATTGTCTCTTGGGTGTCTTGCAACCATATCTAACTTGGTATACACATAACTGATCTTCCAGCCTGTTCTTTCAATGCCCTAATTCTTTACCTTAGGACGTGACACAAACCTTTACTCTGTTGTGAAAACCAGGTACCTGAGCTTCGTCATTGTCACCTTCACCTTCCTCTCCTCCTCCCCTGCAGTCAGACACAAGTCTGTCCATCTCATTCATCTCCACTACCTCTGCCCCAAAACCGTCACCGGTATCGTCTGAACCACAGGCTCCAGTGACTCACTACTCCACGCCTACCCGCCTCAGCCCCAACCATGATGTTCTCAGTGGTCCACACAGTGACCTCCACAGTTTCCTCTTTGTCTCCCTCTACTACATTTATTTATTATTTCAATTTTTTTGCTTTTAGTCAATCATGGTTGCTAATACCTGTAATCACAGCACTCAGGAGGTAGAGATAGGAAGATTAAGAAAGATTATTCTAAGTCTCAGGGCCTTCTCTCAAAACACATTCTCTCTCTCTCTCTCTCTCTCTCTCTCTCTCTCTCTCTCTCTCTCTCTCTCTCTCTCTCTCCCTCTCTCCCCCTCCCTCCCTCCTTCCCTCCCTCTCTCTCCCTCCCTCCCTCCTCTCTCTCCCTCCCTCCTCCCTCCCTCACTCCTCTCTCTCCCTCTCCCCTCTGCCCTTTCTCCAGGACTGATACACATATGAACTCACAAAGACTGTGACCCCCAAACAAAAGACCTGTACAGGTTCAAACCAAACAAAACCCCAGCACTGAGAGGAGGAAGTAGACAGAAAGTTCTCATCACCAACCAAGGAGCTATTTGCAATGGATACCTGCTGAGAGAGGAAATCAGTTTTCTCCCACGGAGAGACACTGGGTTTATCAAACACACTCCTGGGCAGTCCCCTACATTCAGGCTCAGGTGTAGTTGCCCAACACAAAACAAACTCAATGGTGTGTGTGTGTGTGTGTGTGTTCAAGTGTGCTTTTTGATTTGTTTTTTGTTTGTTTGTCTATTGGGTCTTTGTTTTGATTTTCATTTTTTGTTTTTGATTGAAAGTTGGGTAGGTATGATCTCGAAAGAGTTGGGAGAGGGGAAAGAATAAGGTCAAAATACATTACATGAAATAAATAAATGCAGAATTGTGTGAGAAAGGAGAGAGGGCAGGGGGGCAGGGGTGAGAGAAGCAAGATGGTTCTGCAGATAAAGGCACTTTCCACCAAGACTGCAACCTGAGTTTCATCTTCAGGATCCACCTGGTGGAAGAAGGGAAGCAGCATCTGCAAATCCTCCTGGGACATTCAGGGTCATGCAGCATGTACTCTCTACCCCGCCCCACCCCCCAGTAAATAAATGAAAAAAAATGCTTAAATGAGTATTAGTATTAGTGTCTGTGCCTATGTGTATGTGTATCTGATATGTGATGATGTGTGCTATGTGTACTCTGTGTGTTACGAGTGCTATGTGTGTTGTGATTTGAGTGTGGGGTCAGAAGACAACTTCCTGGAAGCAGTTCTTTCCTTGGACCTTTCTGTGGATTCCAGGTCATCAGTCGTGCACAGCACTCTGCCTGCTGAGCCATCTTGCTATCTCCCCCAAGCCCCCAAATTTTAAGAGACACACAATAAGTGTGCCTATTTGTAGGGTATATTATTATCACCTTTTAAGACAGAATCTCACTATGTATCCCAGGCTATCTGCAAACTCCTGCCTCAGTCTCCCGAGTGCTCGGACGATACATACAGCACCTCACCTGGCTGTTCAGAGTGTCAGACTGTGATACAGGTATACAATGTGATAGTGGTACACAGTCAAATTGGGGTAGTGAGGTTATCTACCACTATCTGTCTAACCTCTCTCCCCTCAAGGATTTCTGAAAGCCGAGAGCAATAGGACACCCACTGCAGGATGTCATACCCTTAAATATTGTTCTTGACTGCATACAGAATCTAAGCTCTCCCAGACCTGAAGTCTCCCATGACCTAGCCCCTGGATATTTGCCCAGACTCTCACTCCTCTTCATTACTTCCTCTGGTGACCCCCCCATCCCAATACATCCCTTTTCTGCAGTCCTGATTCACTGAGTGACTTTCGGTTCCTTAAAGTCTCCTAACCTTCCTTTAACTGGTCCTTCTCACAGTCTGTTTCCTCTGCCCCAAGAGGAGGTAGACTGTGTTCGGTCTTCAACCTCCTCTGATGTTACAGACGAGGAGACTATGAGAATACGGTCTGTCATCTGCCTCTGCTTTGTCATCTGTGGTGGGTTTGGAAAGAGAAAATAGGAGTAGGGGGGTGGGTGATCTTAAATCTAGATCCACCAGCTTTTTCTTTTCTCATGCCTGAGCCCTCTGAAAGGAAGATACTTTCTTTCCCCTCTCCTTCTGCCCTCTCCCCTCCTTTCAGTCTGTAACCCAGACTGGTCCCAAATTTATGATTTTCCTGCTTCAGCCTCCAGGGTGCTGAGATTATACCATGGCTACGTAGGATCCCTGTTTCTAAAAAACACACAATATTAAGTGTACACTCAGAGTCACAAATGTGGTCTCCAGGTTCAGGGTTCTTAGAGCTTATAGGCATCAATGACGATCTTCTCACTTCAAACAGAAGAAGGCTGGGCGGTGGTGGCGCACGCCTTTAATCCCAGCACTTGGGAGGCAGAGGCAGGAGGATTTCTGAGTTCGAGGCCAGCCTGGTCTACAAAGTGAGTTCCAGGACAACCAGGGCTACACAGAGAAACCCTGTCTCAAAAAAAAAAAAAAAAAAGGCCGGAGTGAAAGCTGGCTCAGTGGTTAGGAGCATGACTGCTCTTCCAGAGGTCCTGAGTTCAAATCCCAGCAACCACATGATGGTTCGCAACCATCTTTAATGAGATCAGATGCCCTCTTCTGGTGTGTCTGAAAAATAGCTACAGTGTAACTATGTATAATAAATAAATCTAAAAAAAAAGAAATTAAAAAAAAAAACAGAAGAAAACTAACCAGGCACAGTGGTGTGGAACTGTAATCCAAGGACAGGGGAGGCAAAGACAGGAGGACTACAGGTTAGAGGCCACTGAGACCATAGAGTGAGACCCTGTCTCCAAAAAACAAAAACAAAACACCAAATGAAGCACTTAAAAGTCCCAAGGTTGTTGGCAGATTGTTTGTGGCAGGCTAAGCTAGACTCGGTCTCAATTTTTTTTTCTATTTCCTTTCTTTTCTCTCTCTCCTCCTCCCTGTGTCTTTTCCTTCCTTCTTTGATGGTTTTCTGGTTTTACTTTTTTTTTTGTGAGGCAGAATCTCAGAGATTAGTCTCAAATTCATGATGGAGCTGAGAATAGCCTTGAACTTCTCTGATCCTTGTGCCTCCACTTCCAGAGTGCTGGGATTACAGGCGTGTGCCACCAGACCCAGTGTCTGTTATGCTGAGGATGGAACTCAGGGCTTTGCGCATGCTAAGCAAAAGTTCTATGGACCAAACCACATCCCCAGCATATTTTATGATGTGGTGCACATCTGTAATTTCAGAACTCGGGAGGTCGGAGAATCACAAGCTTATGGTCATCCGTGTCTATATACTGAGTTCAAGGCCAGACCCTGCCTCATAGTTTCTTCCTGTCAAAAAATAATTTCCTAGTGCCCCAAATCAAGTGAAACACAGGGCCTTGTGTGTTCTGTGGTTCCCAGGCCCATAACGCAGTTACAAGTTGTCTTACTTGGGGTTTCTATTGCTGCAGTGAAACACCATAACCAAAAAGCAAGTTGGGGAGGAAAGGGTTCATTAGACTTATACTTCCATATTGCTGTTTATCATTGAAGGAAGTCAGGACAGGAACTCAAACATGGCAGGATCCTGGAGGCAGGAGCTGATGCACAGGCCATGGAGGGTGCTGCTTACTGGCTTGTTCTCCATGGCTTGCTCAGCCTGCTTTCTTACAGAACTCAGGACCACCAGCCCAGGGATAGCACCACCCACAATGGGCTGGGCCCTGGGCCCTCCCCTATCAATCACTAATTAAGGAAATGCCTTACAGCCAAGTCTAATGGAGGCATTTTCTCAATTAAGGTTTCCTCCTTTCAGATAACTGCAGTTTGTGTGTTAAGTTGGCATAAGACTAGCCAGGACACTAGTTCTAGATTCAAGGTCCAAGTCTCCCAAAACAGGCTACTTTTGGTCCCTGTCTATTGGGACCCTTAATCAAGTCAGTTGCCACCTGAACAGCAAAGTGTTCTGAGGCCAACCAGGGGACAAGAAACTGAAGCCACAGAGAGAAATGAAGGCAGATCAGAGGCCATGTATAGAAACAAACGAACGAACGAACGAACGAACGGAAAAAAAAAGGCTATGAAAAATCCAGCCCACTGTTTATGTGTGAAGAAACCACCGTGGAAGTAAATCCTGCAGGATGGGTAGCCCCACTGCCCCAAACCAAAGGACACAGTCAAAGCCAACCTGAGTTCTTTGCGCGCTCTCTCTCTCTCTCTCTCTCTCTCTCTCTCTCTCTCACACACACACACACACACACACACAAAGATGACCAAAAAAAAAAAAATCTTCATTCTGAGTTGTTGTGGTTTGAAATAGTTTGTTGCACAGGGGTGGATAAACACAGCGTATTTTCTTCCTTGACCAGCACAAGGCAGTAGATAGATAGCAGCAGCAGACACTGTCTCTAGCAGTCTTCAAAATGCAAGCAAATTGCTATCTCTTCAAGCACAAAGGGTTTGTTTGTATAAAGCATTTCCAGTCTGAGAGTTCTAAATTAAATTTGAACTATACAGATATAAATATTACAAACATGCACGAATGTCACTCTGGAAGTTAAACTATGTAACTACATACTAGGGACATAAACTGTTTCAGAGTCTTCCAATCTACCCACTGCCCCCACACTATCCCATTTAAAATATGTGAAGTTTAGCTGACTCAAATCTGTAATCCCAGCATAGAGGGAGGCAATTTGCTGAGTTCCAGGCCAGCCTGGACTACATATTGAGTTTCATCCAGTCTGTGCTGTGGAGGGAGACCTGTCCGTTTGATGATAATAGTGATGGTGATGGTGGTGATGATGATAGTGTACCCATTCCAGACCATTCCCTTGGCCTCTGTACTCTCTATCATGATACTTAAAATACCATAAATATTTATGAACTAATCTCCTTAAGCAGGTCTGTGTTTTCCTTTTTGTTGTTGTTGTTATTTTGGTTTTGGTTTTAGTTTTGGTTTGGTTTGGTTTCTGAGACAAGGGCTCATGGAGCTCAGGCTGGCCTTGAACTAAGTGTATGGTCAAGAATGGCCTTGAATTGTCGATTCTCTTGAATTCCTGATCCTCTCGCCAACATTGCCCTGATGCTAGACTTATAGACATATATGCTAATGTATGCACATCTATGCTTTTCACGCTGCAAATTTAACTTAGTAGGGCACAATGTATATTTTTTCAATGAAATAGAAATATGATGTATTACATATAAGTATTAAGTAAAGATATAAGGAGAAGCTGCAGTGTAGAGATAATCCGTTAGTAACAGCTCTTGATATTCAAACAATAAGACCTGAGTTCAGATCCCAACACACAAGTAAAAAGGAGAAGCATGGGTATTCATATATGTACCTGTAACTCTAGCACTGAGAAAGGCAAAGACAGGAGGATAGCTGGGGAACTGGCCATCAGCCTAGCTTCAGCCTTCAGCAAGAGACTGTCTTAAGGGCCAGGCGGTGGTGGTGCACGCCTTTAATCCCAGCACTTGGGAGGCAGAGGCAGGAGGATTTCTGAGTTCAAGGCCAGCCTGGTCTACAGAGTGAGTGCCAGGACAGCCAAGACTACACAGAGAAACCCTGTCTCAAAAAACCAAAAACAAAAAAAGACTGTCTTAAGGGAATACGACATACAGTGATAGAGTAAGACACAGGACATGCTCCTGCATGCACATGCATCACACACACACACACACACACACACACACACACACACACACACACACACAGAGT
The DNA here is from genome assembly GCA_036184795.1 of Tokudaia tokunoshimensis. Classification (NCBI taxonomy): domain Eukaryota; kingdom Metazoa; phylum Chordata; class Mammalia; order Rodentia; family Muridae; genus Tokudaia; species Tokudaia tokunoshimensis. Next base: position 105,913,028 of record BTHU01000023.1, read on the forward strand.
AAAATTCCATAAGAAAGTAATAAGGCTAAGTATGTTGGTGCATGCCTTTAATTCTAGCACTCGGGAAGCAGAGGCAGGCAGATCTCTGTGAGTTCAAGGCCAGCCAGGGTACATAATGAAACCATTCTCAACAAAACAAAACAAAACAGACAAACAAACAAACAAAACTCCAAAACATTAAAGGGAGGGAGAAAATGAAGGAAAAGAATATTGTCGAAAGAAGCAGCTCAAAGGAATGAAGGACACTTTATTATGGAGCAAACTGCAGTGGTTAGGGCTCTGGAATACACATTCAGGCAGCAAGATAAGGACCCAGACCCTCTGCTACAAGCCTCTGATGCTACTGGATGGCACTCTGGGCTTTGGGGATGGGGAAGCCTGCTGTGACACTAAAGGTCTTTCTCTGTTAGGTCTGATACAGAGGTGGGAAAGGAAAGGCTATTCAAGCGGCTAAAGCTGGCCCAAGATAAGAGTATAATTAGGTTCTGGACCGGCAACATTCCAACCTCTCCACACCACCGTAGCTCCAACCAATCACAGCTTCTTTCCAGGAAAGCCCATTCACAGCAAGGGAAGAAATGGAAAAAGAAAGAAGAAAATGGACATTGTGGGAAGTCTTTTCAAAGATGGATGCGTTTGTTGGTGGCCGGTGGTGGCATGCCTTTAATCCCAGCACGTGGGAGACAAGAGGCGAGAGCGGATCTCTGTGAGTTTGAGGCCAGCCTGGTTTACAGAGTGAGTTCCAGGACAGACAGGGCTACACAGAGAAACCCTGTTTGGAAAGAACAACCAAACAAAAAGATTCATTTGTTTATTCAAAATTTCATACAACTATCTCCTCTATGCCCTTTCCCCTCCCACTGAACCTAGTCTTCCCTGGAAGTTTCCCTCTTACTTTCACTACGACTGTGTGTGTGTGTGTGTGTGTGTGTCCCACTGCCTTTCATTACACTTGCTGGCATAGCACGAGTGGATTATTTATTCAAGCAGGGCAATTTATCAGTAGCTACACCACTGAGGACTATGACTCCTGCTTACCGAGTACCTCTTACTGCTGAAACGCCTCAGGGAGGGGTGGGATCCTACGAACCACCCCCCACCCATGACCGGCCCCCTCTGGTGTAGATTTCGTGCAGAGGCCTATTGCTGCTGTGAGTTCATGGGTGTGACAGTTATGCCCTGGCCAGAAGGCAGCAGTTCACTGCACTCCTCTGGTGTTCTTTCTTGCCTTTCCCCACAACATTCCCAGAACCTTAATATAGTTAGGATGGAGCACTCGGTTACTTTGATCAGTTGAGCCTCTGTATTACCTGTTACAGACAGTAACTTCCCTGACCAAGGCTGAGAGCAGCACTGGATATGGATAGATACATAAATGTTTACGTATTTGATACAATGCCCATTTAGCAAAGCAATAGTAGTTAGGTTCCTTGCTAGAGCCAATGGCTTTTTACACTATTTGCCATCAATTCCCACCCTCCCCATGGAGCCAGCCTCAAGTGCAATCAGAAAATGATTGGTTACCACTTTGTAGGAACTTCTAAAGACCAATCACTAACATTTATTGATTGACTGGCCATTGGTTTATTTTGAGTCAGCTCCTGTGGCCCAGGCTGGTCTCAATATGTACCTGAGTATGGCTTTGAACTCCTGATCCTTCTGCTTCCATCTCCTAAGGATTATAGGTGGACACAGCCATGCCCAGTTTTTTCCTTAGATCTATATATATTAAACACACACATATTAGACAGAATCTCACTGTGTCTCCAGCTAGCCTGGAACTCACTGTGTAGTCCAGGCTGTCCTCAAAATCACAGAGATTTGCCTGTCTCTGTCTCCCAAATCCTGGGATTAAAGATTAAAGGTGGGTGCCACCACAAGCAACACCCCCGTGTGTGTGTGTGTGTGTATGTGTGTGTGTGTGTGTGTGTATGTATGTATGTATGTATGCATTGTTGTATGGTTAAGGTCTCATGCAATTTAAGTTAGCCTTGAATTTACTACCCAGCCAAGGGTAGCCTTGAATTCCTGATCCCTCTGTGTTTGCCTTGAAATTGTTGGCATAGTGATGGCGCATGCCTTTCATCCCAGCACTTGGGAGGCAGAGGCAGGTGGATTTCTGAGTTCAAGGCCAGCCTGGTCTACAGAGTGAGTTCCAGGACAGCCAGGGCTACACAGAGAAACCCTGTCTCCAAAAACCAAAAAGAAGAAGAAAAGAAAGAAAAAGAAAGTGTTGGCATTAGAGAAGTGTACCACCACCATTTAGCATTTGCAATGCTAAAAATGGAACCCACCACCTCATGCATGCTAGGCAAGCACTTTACCAGCAGAGCTACACCCCCAGTCTCAATATGCTTTACTTATTGTAAAACTGATCAAAAAAAGAGCTCAGTTTTAGCTAGGAATAGTGGCTACTTGAAATCCTAGCACTTGGAGATGAAGACAGGAAGACTAAGCGTTCAAGGCCACACACGCACGCACGCACACACACACACACACACACACACACACACACACGGTTTTGAGAGTGAAGGAGACAGAGAAAAAAGAATGAGAGAGAAAGACGGGGGCGGGGGGGGAGAGATAAGAGCCAGAGTGGTTGGTTTCATTTAAGGTGACTCCTGAGAGCAGGAGATACAGACAGTAGGAAGAGTGGCTCCGTAGTAGAGTGCTTGTGTACACAGTGGTCCTGGATTCCATCCCCAACATCCAAAGAAGGAGAGGAAGAAGAGGAAGATGGGATGCCTGATTTGACAGCGGCTTTGAAGGCCTGGTTCTGCTTCTTCTGGAAGCCTAGCTGAATCTTGCCCTTTTGTTCCATAAGACAACTTTTTCATGAAAGGATTATTTTATTTTTACTTTTGCACATGCACATGTCTGCTTGAGTTTACACCCATCACACATGCATGGGCACTTACTGAAGTTAGAAGATAGTGGAAGATCCCCTAGACCTGGAGTTACAGATAGTCATGAGCCACCTGCAGTGGGTGCAGGGAACTGAACTTGGGTCCTCTGAAAGAGCTGTACGTCCTATCCTCTAAACAGGAGCCATCTCTTTGACACCATTTTAGCAGTACATATTAATGATACATAATGATGGATATCATTCTGCCATTTTATTTTCTTTTTGCTTTTTGCTTTTCCAGACAGGGTTTCTCTGTGTAGCCCTGGCTGTCCTGGAACTCACTCTGTAGACCAGGCTGGCCTCGAACTCAGAAATCCGCCTGCCTCTGCCTCCCAAGTGCTGGGATTAAAGGCGTGTGCCACTACTGCCCGGCCCTTGATGTGACATAATCTGGGGAAAAGGGCCGACATCAATGAAACAAACACCCATGCAAGGTTACAACTACAACTGTGATGTAAAGCCAGAGGCTGGTTGAAGAGGTAAGCCTAACTGGATTGGGAGGGAGAGGGGAACTTCAGGGAGAGACTCTCTGTGGACATATAAAGTAAGCTGCCACTTGAACAGTCTGGAGTCAGCCAGTGAAGAGGAAGAGAACTCCCACTTGAGGCAACAGCAGTACTGAGTACTGTGAGGAGCAGATCCATGCGGCTGAATCCAACTTAGCAAGCAGGGCATCGGAGTCATGTCCTGCTCGCCTTGAGTCATTTCAAGGAGCGAGCTACCCGCCTCCCACACCAGAGCACTGTGAAAGAAGCAGGGGATGGTGTGCTGAGAGTTGTGCCTGGCGGAACAACTGGCTGGCAGGGTAGTGCTATGGGGACCAGGCTTTCTCAGCACCGGCATTATTGGGATTTGTTTGGGGCAGGATAACTCTGTTGAGGACTAACCCATGCAAGCCGTAGCATGTTTAAAAGCCATCCACTGTTAATGGCACCTCCCCTCCTAGTTACCCCCAGAACTGTCTCCAGACAATATCAAATATCCCCAGGGACAAGATCGCCCCTCCTGAGCTAACTGCCAGATCATAGCCTTTGTTTGACTAGTTTTCTTGGTTGAATACTTTATCTCCCTTTATCCAAACACACAGAGCCATACACAGTCTTGATTGACTGTGGTGCCCTTGCAAATCACACTTGGGGCTGGCTCTCTGCTCACTCACTAAAGCTTTGTGTAGCTAGGGGGGTTGATGGTTTTTAGAGAACCGCTGAAGAGAATGTCATAAGCATATAAGTAATACTCTACCCAGTATCTCCAAGAATTTACAAAATACACTCCCTATTCAACAAGGTTCTTATTTTAAACCCTGCTAACAGCTACCTAGCATGATCCAGGCACTTAAAAAGTGGGTGGTTATAAACTGGACATGGTGCCACACACCTGTATTCCCAACACTTGTAAGGTGAAGGCAGGAAGATCAGGAGTCCAAGGCCGCTTTTACCTATACAGTGAGTTCTACGCCACCCTGGGACACATGAAACTGTCCCAAATGAAACAACTGCCATGAGCGAGAATAAACGCTTGTTCTCATCTGTAAAGTGGAAGAATTATCTGTTAGAATTGGCCTCGTGCAGGGACCGAGAGATGACTCTGCAGTTAAAAACTGCATGCACTCTGCGCTTGCAGAGGCCAGTAGCTCCAGCAACAGAGGATCCAACAATGTCTTCTGCTATCTTCCGGCACATGCACATATCCACTCAGACACATGCATATACAGAATGGAAAATAAATATAGGGGCTGGAGTGACTCAGTGGGTAGCAGCCCTTGGTGCTCTTACAGAGAATCTATCTGGATTCAGTTCAAGGACCCACACCAGGCAGCCCACACCCACTTCTCACTCCAGTTCCAGGGGATCTGATGTGCACCCTGCCATTGCACGTAGTACACATGCATGCACAGACACATGAAAGAACCATTTACATTTTTTTCTTTTTTCTTTGTCTTTTTGAGACAGGGTTTCTCTGTGTAGCCCCGGCTGTCCTAGAACTCACTCTGTAGACCAGGCTGGCCTTGAACTCAGAAATCCACCTGCCTCTGCCTCCCAAGTGCTGGGATTAAAGGCGTGTGCCACCACTGCCTGGCCATTTACATTTTTTAAAAGAATTGGTTTATTCTGTAGCCCAGGCTAGCCCTGAACTTCTGATTATCCTGTTTTGGCCTCCCAAGTGCAGGTACTGCACCACAGGTCCTGTTTTATGCAGTGCTACCAACTGAGCATATCTTCCTCTGAAGTGGACCTCACTTTATAGTCTAGGCTGACCTTGAGCTCCTGGCAGTTTAACTCAAACCTCTCTCTGTTAGGGTTGCAGGTGTGAAACATCACACTCAGGGGATTTTAATTTATTCCCCTACAGCAAATTGCTGTAGATGGAGCTGGAATTCAACCCTGTCCTGACTACAAACACCCAAGGGTTTTTCTCCTGTCATCCTGCCTCCTTTGTAAGGCAATTAACTCTTGTTAGAACCCTGGGATGGGAAGGCAGCAGTATCTTCTGATCTTTTGAGTTGGCTCTGATCACAACCTCCTCCCTACTATCCTGGGTTGCTATACCTTATTCAGCATGTTGCATAATGCTGGGGGTTGGGAACTAAACCCCCAAATTTTTCTGCCCACGCCCTAAAAATTCTACAGCAGGTTGGGTGAGGTGACACACACTGCCAGCACTAAGAAAGCAGAGGAAGGTCTTTATGAACTTGAGGCTACCCTGGTCTACAGAGTTCCAGGCCAGTTACTATTTTATAGTTAGACCATTTACAAGAGCATGCATGCACTTCTTCCCCCAGTGGGGGCCTCGTTTCCAGACAATCCACCGAGGATTCCAGATGATTTCAAATTCAGTTAACTCTTTTTTTTGTTGTTGTTGTTTTTTCGAGACAGGGTTTCTCTGTGTAGCCCTGGCTGTCCTGGAACTCACTGTGTAGACCAGGCTGGCCTCGAACTCAGAAATCCACCTGCCTCTGCCTCCCAAGTGCTGGGATTAAAGGCGTGCACCACCACTTGCGCGGCAAATTCAGTTAACTCTCAACCACCCTTCTGCTGTGGCCTTCTCCAGGTCAAAGGATCTTATGCCACCCTATCTTCCATTTCTGTCATCCAGTCCCAAGAGAAAGATGATAAACCTTTTGTGTCACCTTGGCCTTGTCACTTAACCTTAGATTCAGATGCTGTCCCAACTACTTTTTTTTTTTTTGAGACAGAATCTATATATCTCCGGCTGGCCTAGAAATCAGGCTAGCTTTAAACTCAACAGATCTACACACCTGCCCCTACCTCTGGAATGCTGGGATAAAAGGAATGTGCCACCACACACCTGACTGTAAATGCTTAGTTATTTGTGTCTGTGTATACATAATTTGTAGGTACCTAGAGAGACCAGAGGCATTGGATCCCTTGGGGTGGTTATGAGCTACCTGATGTGGGTGCTAGGAACTAGCCAAACTCTGGTCCTGCTACAGGGCCAGGATGCAGTTATTTGCTAAGAGTGTTGGCCTACATGAGCCTCTGGGCTCAATCTATAACATACAAGGGATTAAAACCAGCCACTATGCAAATGTGGAAGGCTTTCACCGAGATAGCTGTTGGTAAAGCCCTTGCCATAAACACCTGGAACACATGTATCAACAGAGAACTCTAGTTGTCCTGACATCTACTAACACCATGGCTTATACATGTGGACACAATCTTAAGGTTTAAAACAAAAACAAACCTTTGTAAGCTTATGAGTATTAGGATCCAAAACCAGGACTTCTGCAAGAACAGCCAAGTATTCTTTAACTGCTGAGCAATTTCTAGCTCCTAGGAAACAATACTTTACCCCGAAGAAGAAGCCTTATTAGGTCTTATAGGGGAAGGGGAAATTCAGTACTTTATAAAGCAGAACAGCAGTTTGAAATGTTCTAAATTTTATTACTGGACAGACACCCCAATTTAATACAGGTTAAAAATGTTGAACTCCATCTGGTAGTGGTAGGACTGATCGATGACCACCATTCAGCATAAATCCTCAGTCTTGCCATCCATTGTGTGAATCCTTACAGACCCAGCTTTGTTCTCCTCCAGTGTCTTCTCTTGGAGTTGTACCTGTACAAAGAGAAGCCACCAGTTACAAGGTGGGTTGCTCACAATAAACCTGCTCCCCCTATAGCAGAGTCAGTCTTTCAGAGGAACAGGATAATTTAAAGGGCTTACAAGAGCATTTGCTGCCTGGGTCTTAAGTTCCAGCCACCAGAGTACACAGCAAGACTATCTCCAAAATAACTAAATGTTAACATGTGCAGGGCCCTGGGTTTGGTTATCCATTTCAGGGCTGTACGAGCTGGGACAACCTAGCTTAAAACACACACCACGGCCTGGGAATTACAAGTGGTGACAAACTAGAACTCACATTAGGTGCCCCTAAAATTCACATCAAGGTAGAAGAAAGCAACTCTAAATTGCAGAGCTAAGCCAACTAGTCTCTGAACTGTCCGTGTTAAGGTTGTCTTGATTTTTACCCCAAGAAAGGCAAAAATCAGAAACAATCAACATGGCTTTTCTTTCAGCAGGATAATGGCAGTACTCCCACAAAATGAAGCACTGTAATTGCTACCTGCTTCTAAATTAAGTTTTCAAAGTTGGAAGAGTAAGTTGGGTGTTGACAGAGCACTTAGACAGGAGGCCTTGGCTCAAACCCTAACCCCATTAATGAGAGGCAGAAAATGGGCAATTCTGTGGGTTAGGGGCTATAATCCCCCATAATCCAAATATTAACCATCAGTCTCCACTCTTGTTAGATATGGTCCTATGTAAAGTTCATGTACTTATAAAGCTGGTACACACCTGTAACCTCAGCACTTGGGAGGTGGGAGCAGATTGGCCAGCCTGGGCTAAACAAGACTGTTTCAAAAAGCAAGACTATGCCATCAAGCATATAAAGTCCTAGTTGCCTAGTACTTCAAAGCTTTCCTTAGCATTGTACGGGGGCAGGACGAAAGTTTGAAAGTCTGGTCCTGACTGCAATTAAAGTCTCTAAATACACGAATGAATATAAAGAACAGCACCTACCACACCAAGAGACGGAAGATAGCAATTGACTCAAATGTAAGGCCAGAGTGGGTTATTGCTTATCAAGTTTAAGTGGCTAAATTAAGAACAAAGAGCCTCATTTTTATCTTTTTTTTGGTTTTTCTGTATAGCCCTGGCTGCCCTCTCGAACTCAGAAATCTGCCTACCTCTGCCTCCCGAGTGCTAGGATTAAAGGCATGTGCCACCACTCCCCAGCAGGAGCCTCAATTTTTGCCCCAGCAGGTCCACACACCCAGATTTTTACTAATCCCAAAACCGGGCACTGATTATCTTTAATCCCAGCACTTCGGGAAAACCAATTCCCACAAACTGTCCTCTGACCCCACACAACAGAAAGAACTCAGGAAGGCACTTCCCTTGTGTGTGTGGGAGGCCCTGGGTTGGATTCCTACCACTCCTCTCAAAGGCCCAGCCAGTCCTGAGTTCTGAAGCAGATTCAACTCTGGTAGCAGGAAATAGCTATCTCCTGCCTGCCAGAAGAGTCAAATCTCCTTAAGCCTTCCTAGGGAAATTAGGAAGTGACAAAGGTCTGCCCTAGAGCCTACCTGAGACCACAGAGAACCCAATGAAACGTTTATAAAAGGTTTGTGGAGGGATTTCAGGAGCTTAGCAAGCTAAAGCCATTACCAAGGAGCCTCGTGACCTGAATTAGATCCTCAGGACCTAATTGGTGAATGGAGATTAGTAATTCCTCCAAGTCGTCCTCAATCACCATGCACCCATTCACACAAAAGGAAAAACTAAAAGGAGTCTACAGCACAATAAGACGAGGTTGACTTGAATGAACTGTACTTTGCAACTGTGTATCCACAAACCCAAAGGTATTTAAAATGGAACGATTTCCAAGCAGGACAATGGAAGTCTTACCTGATTTTGTTACCAGTTTTCATCCGGATCCATTGAGGAATTGGACGGTTTTGCTTTTGTTTCTTGGCCAGGAATCTCTTGATTCTGAAAGTCTTGTGAGAAGACTACGAAGAGGATGCAACCAGTTTAGTGACACCAGAGCCTATTCCTTTGATCCAGTCACAAATTCCCACCAACATCAGGCCTGTAGAACATACACCCAGGAAAATCTCCCCAACCTCTCGAATCACGAAGTACTTTTATCCTCATCATTTCTCTGGAGGAAGAGAGTTCATGGCTTAAACAGGTCTCAGATAATTATGGTGCCAGGTTTTTAAGCCCATGTCTTGTTTGACTTACAAACTGGCTGTCTTATGTGCTCCAGGTGATCAAACATGGAATAGCTAAAGTAGGAGAGGAAACTGACTTATTAGACCGAGGATGGCTTTAGGTCAAATCTTGGACAATCAGTTTTAACTCTAGGTACTGTACTTTATAAAAAAGTCCTATCTACCTTCAAGTGACATTGCTGGGTAACTTACGATTATGGAGCTCTTGACACTCAGTAGGCAAACACCACTACATTAAAAAAAAAAAAAAGCAACGAGAGCAAAGTGCACTCGTCTCGCTAGACCAGTTGTAGATTTAACTAATTCAGATACTAATCCCACTTTGTACCTAGACGCCAATAAGCATAATCTGTCAGTAGGCAATAACTGATGCGCTGTCAGCAGAAGCATCCAAGGAGTAATGCCTGATCCTGCAGGGGTAAAGTGACTTAATAATTTCATGTCGCGCCCGCGGTCCAATAGGTAACCTAGCTCCCAAAACACTAAAACCCTGAAAATGCACCGAGCCCTCAATGCTGCGCACGTCCATTACAAAGGCACAGCGGTCTCCGGCCTCAGGAGAGCCGCCTGAGAACAGATGGTGGCCGATAGTCTTACCATGGTGAGAAGTCGAACCGGCGGTAGCGCTCACGATGGCGGAGGAAAGGCGAAGAGAAAGGCCAGGCCGGAAGAACGCAATTAGAAGACGCTATTAGAGGCGGAGCTTAGGGAGATGACTCGCCATGCCTACCCTAGCTCCACCCCGGCGCTCCCATGGGGCCGTGGGAACCCACACTGATTTATAGGAAACGTAATTCTGAGGCCTCCGCGTCCATGCATGTTCCTTCAGGTGATCATCAGAGTCCTGTGGGGGGACAGTCTTTGTGGCCATGGTAGGTAGCCTTTGAGAAGTAACCAAGTAAAAGCCCTTAGCAAACCCCGGGACATGGAGTAGGCGGGACCAACTCTGAGGAGGGCGGGAAAAAGCCTCAGTCACTTCCGAGAGCCGCAACTTCCGTCCCGTCTTTGAGAGGGGCGGGCGGAAGGAAAAAAGAGCTGCAGACTTTGTTTAACTGCTGCCTGCACTATTGTAGAGTTCCTTTCGCAGCACCCGTTATCAGGCAGCTCACAGCCTTCCAGCCCTGGCTTCCAGGAGCACCTACACTGATGATTTACAGGTACACATTCCCCATGTAAACACACACGGACACAGAATCAAAAGTACCTAAAAATATTTAATTAAAAGGGAGGCAGAACTAGAGAGATGGCTTAGCAGCTACGGCAACTGACTGCTCTTCCAGAGGTTCTGAGCACCCACATAGTGGCTCACGAACATCTGTAATGGGATCTGATGCCCTCTCCTGGTGTGTCTGAAGACAGCAAGCAACAGCGACAGTGTACTCACATATATAAAATAAATAAATCTTTTTTAAAAATCCTGTTTTTTCTTAAGATTGTTTTCAGACTCACTATATGGCCCAAGTTGGCCTTAAACTTAGTTATCCTCCTGCATCAGCCTCTTGAGTACCAAGCATTATAGACGATATTCCATCATGCCTGGCTCCTATAGGTTTATTATAAATAACATGAAGTTATGATTTATAGCACCAAAGGTGGAACACAGTACACACACCTTTAATCTTAGTACTCAAGAGGCAGATCTATGTGAGTGAGGCCAGCCTGAGCTACAGAGTGAGTTCCAGGACAGCCAGGGCTACATAGAGAGATCCTGTCTCAAAATTACATATATAAAAATAAAAACAAAAAAATAAAGGTGATAGAAGAGAACAGCAAGGGAACAAACTGAGGTTTACAAGGGGGACGTGTGAGATGGCTCATTGACTAAACCTGACACTGGAAAACCAATCCCTAAAAGTTGTCCTCCGACCTCCACACATTATATCATGCTCACACAGCTCCATTAAATAAATATAATAAAAAAAATTAGGGCTAGAGAAATGGCTCAGAGGTTAAAAGTTGGTACTACTATTTGGGAGAGGGTGAGGGTTGAGACAGGGCCTCTCTACATCCTTCTGGATGTCCTAGAACACGGGCGGGCTGGCCTTGAACTTGCAGAGATCTACCTGCTTCTGCCTCCTGAGTGCTGGGATTAAAGATGCCTGCCTGGCCTAAACTGGTCCCCAAATTCCACTCCCAACATCCACAATGAGTGGTTCATTTCCACTTGTAACTCCAGCTGCAGAGGACGGAGCACCTCTCTCCGGCCTGAGAAATACAAAATAACAATAATAAAATACAAATACAAAATAACAATAATAAAAAGATCTTTACAAAGTTAAAAGAAAGCAAAGATAAAAGAAAGAAAAGGTAGCTTTGTGAAAAAAGGTATCAGTTCCCAACAGATTAAACAACTGCTTAGCAGGAGGGAGGGCCCTCCATCCATAGATGATGGAGTTTAGGGATTTTCCTCAGCACCACTAGGCAGTTTACAGGCAGAGACTCCCAAACGATTTCCTCTACCCACAGCTCTTCTCACATTGCACAGAGTTCGGATTAATTCCACTGGTAGTTCTGGTGGTCACCGACGTATCCTGAGTTACTCAAGGACAAGGACTTGTCTTTTTTTTTTTTTTTCATCCTTGTCCCTAGGGACTGACACACACACAGTGAATAGCAGACACTTGCTAACTGAATGAAGAAATAGAAGAAATCTGAAGGGGCGGGGAAGTGGGCGAGCTGGTCAGGACAGGCAAGCACCAGAGGAAGGGACTGACAGGAAAACTGCCCTGTTTACTCAGCTGCTAACAGGCCAGAAGGGAGGCAGGCAGTGCTAGCCCATTATGATGGTTCCAGAGTAGCCTTTTTCCTAAGGCCAAGTCCCCTGACCTCTAGCTTGGCTTCTATTTTGGTTGCCATTGCAAGAATCCTACATACACTTATTCCCTCAGGTATCCATTCTCTTGAATGTCTCCTAAATATACTTTATTATTTCTTAGAAATGGTCATTTTCCAAGACCACTTATCTGTTTCAAGGCCAGACTTCTATAAAGTTATAAATGTTAACTGAATCTATTCTCAACCTAATGACTTCCCACAATCCCAGGTCATTAAAGGTCTAGAAGTCACCACATCTGTGAGTCTCTTCAAGTATTATAATCGAATTTTCTCTAGCGTCCAACCCTGCTGGCCACGCCCCCTTTTTCCCAACGCTGACCCACTGGAAATACTGGAGTGTGACTCCATGGCTTCTTGCTCTACCATCAAGCCTTATCCACAGCCCTGTCCACTACTACTGTTTTTGTAGTGTTTTGATATAGAGTCTCATATAGCCCAGGCTGGCCTCAAACTTAGTATGTAGCCAAGAATAGCCTTGAACTCTTGATTCCCGTTTCTTTCTTCCAAGTGCTGTGATTCTAGGTTTGTGTCACCTTACCCAGGGCCATTACTTCTTGAAACATTCTTTTAGATTAAGTAGCACCAGAACAGTTGGTTTTACTTCCACTCTATGGCTATTCCGTGTGTGTGTGTGTGTGTGTGTGTGTGTGTGTGTGTGTAGGAATGTTAGAATACATTCAGGCTGGGATCTAGCTCTATTTCTGTCCCTACTTAATTCTTTTTAGCTGTGGCTCAACAGCCATCTAAAATTAGATGAATTTCGAGATGTTTCTTGAGTTCAAATGTCTTCTGACCTGTTTGCCCCATCTCTACATTTGCCATTCACTCTGCACTACTACACAGCTTCTGTCTGCCTAAACCCTGCCAAATCCAGTGCCAATTTCATACTTCTGTGTTCCTTAACCTCTCTCAAGCAGGGGGGACGCTGAGCCACTCTCTTGAAATTCTCCCTTACTTGGAAGTCTTTTCTCAGTGTTGGATGAGTTTCTTTCAATCATTTTTAGTGGCTCTTCTACCTGCTTTGAGGAACGGGCTTCTAAAAGCTGAGGGCAGTGGATATGAGCAAGATAGAGTGGCATTGCACAGCGGGCTGAAGAGAGAGCACTTGCTGCTCCTGTAGAGATCCCAGGTCAGTCCCCAGCACCTACATGGTAGCTCACAACTGTCTGCCATTCCAGTTTCAGAAGATGTGACTCCTACTGGCACTAGGCACTCATGTGGTGTACAGAAACACATGCAGACAAATGCTCAGATACATGAAATGAATAAAAGGAATTTTAAGAGATAAATTGCATGCATGTATGACATGACCAAAGACTAAAACTCTTTCTTTATAAAGCTGAAGACGTACAAAGCCATAAGCTAACCTATTAGTGATGGGCGACTGATGCCCATTAGGTGGGGCTGGCAGGAAGGAAGGCAAACAGAAGCTCAAGAGTGTTGTGCAGATATTTTGTTGTTTGGGACAGAGTCTCACTTTGTAGCTCAGGCTAGCCTAGAGCCTGCTATGTAGCCTAGGATGACTTCAAACTCAGGTCAATATTCCTGCCTTGACCTGAGACCATCTAAGTGCTGGCACTGCAGGTGTGAAACACTGCGCCCATCTTCATTTTGGTTCTTACAGTAAAAGAAGAGTAAACCATGATCTGACCCTCTACTTGGTTAAAGTCTCTCCTTACCTACTAAAGGCAGAAATTCATATCATTTATCCCCTTTCAAAATTCCCAAGAACTTAAATCAGAATGAAATGTTTAATTTCCTAGAACCAACAGCTACTTAACAAAGTTAATAATCTCACTTGGCATGGGGCTGGAGAGGTGGCAGAAAACACATGTAGCATGCTTGCAGCCCTTGGTTCCATCCCCGGTACCACATATAAGTCAGTACTTGAATAAATAAATGCAGCTTCATACTTGAATGAAATGGAAATTTATTGACAGCATTACAAAACAAGCTAAGACTGAAAGCTGCCTTAACAGGAACAGACACTGGTGTAGTTTCCTTCCTGGAGAGGGTATGCATTCAAATCATCAGACCTAAGATAAAACAAAGACTAGATTGTCAGTAACTAAACAAGGACTACATTTTATCTAGTAATAGGAAAAAAATGCTAAAGGCAAAAACGAGATGTTTACAAGTATTTTTTGATGCTACGTTTACAGAAGTAAAACAAGCTGTAATTATGAAAACTTCAGACACAGGATATAGATGTAACATGACTATTTAAATCTTTTCCATCAGCGATAATTTGCTCTATCCTCCACTCTACTTGCGCTACAATTACATGCTCGTTGCTTCTACACTACAGAGTTACCAGTCAACACCAACAATGCAAAATAGTTAGATCCCAACGAGACATAGTGCTTCTGCTCCACTCAAACTAAGGTGCTCCAAGCCAGGCTTAAGAACACCTGTTGATTTTCGAACCTGCTCTTTTTAGCTGTCAAACAAAGTTAAGCCCTTATTTGACATTTTTCACTTGCAATGTCCTTGCTACCATCTTTTTCTGAGACATTAAAATTAACTTGTGGAAACTGCAGAAAACAGTGAAATTGTCATTCGATTCTGAGCCTGCAATCTTATTCTGCTTAGACACACTCCTCTGTAGCACATCCCACCAGCACAGCGACCCTTTTTCTTGTTCTCTGTTCCTTTGCCCTGAAGGCACTTCTGGATAGCATAATACGTGCTCTTTGGCTGCCTGGACAGTCAGGACACCTATGGCCATTTGGACTTCTCACTCCTCTCCTCCTTCTTTTCTATGGCTAATACCACTTTCCTGCTTTTTGTCCACTGGGGAATCTCCAGGCTTGATGCTGTCATCGGCTGTACAGAGTCGGCTTCGGCTTCGAGCTCCTGGTTGGTAAAGCTGCATAGCCGGACGATCCTGAAACAAAAAAACCATTCATGTTATAACACTGTTATTCTGCCTTAACATGAGGGGCGGTTCCGTAGCCTTAAATTATGCATTCATATATCCTGAGACCAAGTCATACCAGACCAAAGACCTGGATATATGCTACATAATAACTTCCCCTTTCCTCTCTCCTCAAAAAAAAAAAGAGCAAACTTTTTTTTTTGGCAGGAGGAATTGAAACAAGAGCTTAGTGAATGGTAGATTAGTACTCTACTAAGCAATATTCTCAGTCCCTTTTCTATTTATCCTGAGACAAGCTATCACTAAGTTGCCCAGGTGGCCTTGACCTTAATATCTCCTTACCTCAACCTTCCTGGTATTACGAGTTGTCACCACCAGCTCTAGCTGCTGCCACTTTTTTATTTGAGACAGGATCTCTCAATGTAGTCTAGCAGTCCTGGAACTTCCTATGTAGACCAGGCTGGCCTCGAGCTCACAGAGATCCACCTGTCTCTGTCTCTTGAATGCTGGGATTAAAGGTGTTCAACACTATGCCCAACCTGTAGTCATTTAAGAATGACTTCACATGTCTAGGGTGATGTTTTGAGAAGTCTACTGCCTAATTTTTAAAATAATATTTTATTAATTCTTTGAGAATTTGTACATGCATATAATGTATTTGCCTAATTTTAAAACTATCTCAAGATAACCTAATTATGTAGGTATTAGCTAAATAAAAATGAATTACCTCTAATTTTTTTAACTTAGAAACTACAAGTACCAAGGGCCAAGCTGTAGCTCAGTAACAGACTGTCTAACACATTCAAAGCCAGGGGTTAGACTACTGGCCCTGGGTGGGGGGAGGATCACTAGAGAGACTACAACAACTACATCTCTGTGATTCTCTACCAGAAAATTGCCTTTTTTGGTGGGAGAGGGAGAACAGGGCCTAAGGTAGCCCAGGCTGACCTTCAACTTGAAATCCTCCTTCAGACCTGAGCCACCACGTCCCATGCAATAAATTCACTGTAAAAATCCACAACTACACAAAAATATGTTTAAGTTTGGCTGAGGATTTAGTTCAGTGGTAGAATTCTTGCCTAACTAGGTCTTGGGTTTGATCCCTAGCAAAGCAAAAAAATCAAAGATTTGCCTGTCTTACAGAAACCCACCTGCTTCTGCCTCCTGTGTTTACAGGGGTGCACCTGTGACTAGCCTTTTTAAAGAAGATTTTATTTATCCTTATTATTATTTGTAACTGTGTGTGGGGATGTAAGTGTGCATGTGTATCTATAAGTACATGCAGTTGCCCCTAGTGGTTGGAGTTATATATGTCTGTGAGCTGCCTGACATGGGTACTAGCAACTGAACTCCAATACTCTGAAAAAATAATATTCACCCCTTAACTGCTAAGCCATCTCTCCAGCCCTAAGTGTTTTTGTTGTTATTGATACAGGGTCTCTCTACATAGCCCTGGCTGTCCCTGGATTCAACTAAATAGACCAGGTTGTCCTCGAACAGAGATCCTCCTACATCTGCCTCCCAAGTGCTAGGATAAATAAAAGCTGTGTACTGCCATGCCCAGCTTATTATTATTTAATTTTTTGAACCTAGGGCCTCATGCTAGCTAGGCAAGCACTTTTAAGTACTGAGAAACACTCTCAACCCCAAGCTCATTTTTATATACCACCCATGTCTATTTTCTTACAGAATTTAGCTGTTGTGACAGAGACTGTATGGTTCATACAGCCAAAAATATTTAGCAGCTGTTTTTTTTTCCAAAAAAAAATTGCTGATTTTTAGCCTAGATTTGACTATTATTTTCATTTTAAAATTGTTGAATTATAAATTCTTAATGCTGTGTTTTGAACATATGGTTCCATTTATGCTGTTGTCTGTCACAGTACCAGCACTTAATTACTAACTGTGAAAGAAACAGAGTGTGTATGTTCAATGAGATCAAAAAGTTATAATTTGCCAGTCTACAATCTGAGAAGAGTCATAGGACAAAGTGGTTTCTACAACAAACAACTAAATATCAGGGAAAAAAATGAGATTGCTTAGATCAAAATAGAATTCAATGAAATACTATGAACATTGTTCATAGCCCTTATTTAAAAAGACATTAATGATGCAA
This sequence comes from Tokudaia tokunoshimensis, assembly GCA_036184795.1. Taxonomy (NCBI): domain Eukaryota; kingdom Metazoa; phylum Chordata; class Mammalia; order Rodentia; family Muridae; genus Tokudaia; species Tokudaia tokunoshimensis. The sequence goes on from BTHU01000023.1 coordinate 105,930,021, forward strand.
CTGGGAAACTCTTGACTATGAATAATTAGGATATTAAGAAATTACCTTTGAAGCTGGGCATAGTGGCACATGCCTTTAATCTCAGCACTCAGAAGGCAGAGGCAGGCAGATCTCTGTGAGTTCAAGGCCAGTCTGGTCTAAAAATGAGTTCCAGAACAGCCAGGGCTACACAGAGAAACCCTGTCTTGAAAAAACAAACAAAAACAAAAACAAAATCGAGAACAAAAAAAGAAAAGAAAGAAAGAAATTACCATTGGGCTGATGAGATGGTTCATTGGGGAAGAGGACTTGCTGCCAAGCTTGACAACCTGGGTTCAATCCCTAGAACCCACCTGGTGGAAGGAGAGAATGGCTCCCACAAATTGTCCTCTGACCATCACTCATGCACTTGGACATGTGTGCACTTGTGTATGCTCATGTGCACACATGCAAAAAATAAAGAAATAAATTAGAAAAAAAAGAAAATGAAAATTCCACAACAGGGGCTGGGAATGAAGTTCACTGGCAGAAAGCTTGCAATGATTCAATACGTAGTGGGGGTGGGGAAAGGACACATTCCTTTAAATTAATACTTGTAAGAACAGGGAAAAAAATCCTCATAAAAACAACCAAGTTTAATAAAAAAAACCAGCAGCACCTTGTTTCTTATGCGGTCTCTCTTAACCACTTCCTCTTTTTTTTCAATTTTTTCTAACGAGCATATTGATTCTGTATTCTCACTCTTCTTTCCTTTATCTCGAAGTGTCTCTTTCTCTCTCTTCATTTCTTCTTCCCTTCGCTTAAAAGCCTTCTCTTTCTCATAGCGCTCCTTCTGCAGCTGCCTCCGGCGCTCTTCTTCCTGGCGCTTCAGCCTCTCTCTCTCTCGGATCATGCGCTCCTGATCTCTTTCATAGTCCCGCTCCCTCTCTCTGTAATCTCTGACACTCTCGTCATCAGGCCTGTATGAAAAGTAAACAAGAATGTTGGAGACACAGTGTGGCTGATAGAGTGCTTTGCCTAATGATGCTTAAAGTGCCCAGGGCTACAGTCCCAGCACTACAGGCTTGAGAGTCTGTCTGAAAAACAAAACAAGACAAACTAGAACAGAACAGAAAAAGGTGAGACCAAATCTTCAAGCATCCTACGATAGCAAATGCTGTGGTTCTAAGTTGGCCATCTTATTGAAAGTGCACTTTTATAGCTGAGGAAAAAGTAGGAATTGCTTTAGACAATAAGAAAACCAGACGTCAGGGCTGGAGAGCTGGCTCATAAGTTAAGAGCCTATGGCTTTTACAGAAAACCCAAATTTGGTTCCCAGCGTCCATATCAGATGGCTCACTGCCACCTGTAACTCCAGCTACAGGAAGATCTGACACCGTTGGCCTCCATAGGCACACACAAGACAGACAGACAGACAGACAGACAGACAGACAGACAGACAGACAGACAGAAACACACACACACACAACTGAAAATAACAGAAAAATATTTGAAACCTTTGCTCCTCCTCCCTCCACTCCATATAAAGCAGTTCATTTTTTTGACAAGATCTTACTATGGTATGTAGTCTAGGCTGACCTTGAAGCTAGCCAACCTTCTATCTCAGCCTCCTGAGTGTTATCACAGGTTGTGTATACCACGACAATCAGCAAATAATTTAACTCCATGCAAGTCCAGAACACAGCGCCTACATTAGTGGCTACATGAAAGATGGGCTAAGAGCCAGGTCTCACTGCTGACTGACCTCTTTGGCTTTTCCTCCTTCAGTTCGACATCAGAATGCCTGGGCAGAGCGTAGCTGTGCCCACTGGCTCTTTCTTCATTCAGATTTTCTTTGTCCAGTCTCTTGGTTTTGTCTCTTTTATCAAGTTCTTTTTCATCTGCTTTTTCTGGTTTCCTGAGCAGCTTTTAAAGAAAAAATGTTTATTTTTCATTCTGGTACATGGGGCACTCACTGCCTTCTGATTCTATCAAAAACCCCACAATATACTAAATATTTTAAATTTAGACTACAGAAGACCCCTTATCTCTGCCATTAGTCTCAAACTTCCAGCGAACACAGGAGTGATTTATTAAAAGGAAGCTACCAATGTGAAAGTGTCATTCCCCACACAGGAAGTAGTTTCATCATCCTGTGGCAATGGTATCAAGACTCCTTTGGTTTTAAGTCAACATCTTTTGAAGGGGCTTTGAGACAGGTTCTTAATATGTAGCCCAGGCTAGCCAGGAAATTACAATCTGCCTACATCTGTCTCCCTAGTGCTGGTTAAAAGTGTGTACCACCACTGGGCAGTGGTGGCGCACACCTTTAATCCCAGCACTTGGGAGGCAGAGGCAGGTAGATTTCTGAGTTCGAGGCCAGCCTGGTCTACAGAGTGAGTTCCAGGACAGCCAGGGCTATACAGAGAAACCCTGTCTCAAAAAACCAAAAAAAGTGTGTACCACCATACCTGGCTACAGGTCAAACTTTTAAGTGACTCTGTATTTTTTATTACTTTGTTTTTCTTATGTGTATATTCTTGGAATGCCAAATACCTTAATTACCAAAGGAGAGATCCATTGCAGGAATGATTCTGCCTTAAGCCTGAGAATAACATGTTTATGATGGTATAATCCCATTATCATTAGAGATAAATAGCTACAATTACTTGGCACTGGAATTTTAAAATTCAAAAGCCTTATAGAATAATAGAATGTTAAGTTTCATCTCTATTCAGTGCCACATATGACACTCTTTCTGACATCATTGCTATAAAGAGGTATCATGGATATCTCTGCTAGGTGTTGGATAGGCAGAGTTTCTTAGGCAAAACAAAATGTCATAGTAAATGCATCATAAGAGGTTCATCTCAGGGAGAAGGCATCATGCAAGTCACAAAGCAAAAGCTTAAAACTTAATGCAAAGGAATCACACTTAAGCACAAGCTACCTCAGCACACACAGCAACTACAAATGGGAATCCAAAATTGACACAATGAAGGTCCCAAAGCAAAATGAGGGCAGATGTGCAGGTTTCATTTGAAGTGTTCTTATTTCTCTAATGAACATCTACCTGTATTAGATGCCAAGATGTTCATTACTCTAATAAGAACATTAGAGAAGCTCTCTAGCATGGCTGACTCCACCTTCTGTCTTGCTCATCATGAGGACTAGCAAGTCAAATCACTTGTGGCATGGCGGACAGAGACTCGGCTGCAAGGAACTGAGGTGGAAGATTCTCCTGTAGCAGCAATGATGAGCCCAAAAGAGACCCAGGAAACCCCAGCCCCTTAAACTGTTGTGTTTCCAGAAAGTAGAAGAAGGCGACCATGCCATTATATCTGTGAGATGCTTTCAGACTTTCTGAAGATCTAGCTGCAAGTACTTCTCTGGGATGTTTGCTGCCTACGCCATGCCTTGGGAAGGAAGCAGCAAGGCTGAGCTTTGTCTACAAGATTTCCTCTTCCTATATGCAATGCAGCAATAAGCATCTGCTGCTCATAGATTTCTAGATGCAAGGAAGTCACTCAGGAGTCACGAGAGAGGAGAGCACTAAAGGCAGGGTATCTGTCCATACTCTTCTCCCATGGCAGTCAATTAGGAGAGGCATAAAAAAATGAGAGGTGCTATATATCCTGACTTTCCTCTGAACCTATATTGCTGGGGTTTCTGGGTACCAGCAGAACATCAGGGCTCCCTCTATTTTATTCTATTCGATTTTATTCAGATAGGTTCTGGAACTTCAGGCCTGGCTAGCTTCAAACTAAACCCTTGTGCTGTGATGAGTCACCATGCCTGGCTTTGGGTTTCCTTTTAAAGAGAGATGTCAGAAAGCTGAGCTTTTACAAAGTCCCAAGTCAATCTGTAAGGCCTTTACCATGTAACACTACCACCACCACCAAAAGTTCGTATTAGCTAAGACCTGAGTGCATGACATGATACTAGGTGTTCTGTATCATGTACTTGATCCTTACATTTTTCTGATTCACAGCTTCTAACAGAAACCTGTGTACCTGAAGACAGTGGAAAACAAACAGATGAGGCAACTTCATGTATCATTTATGAAAGAAAAGCTGAATAAACCCCCAAATTCATGCAAGCCACACCTAAGTCCTCATTTACCAGGAACTGAGAGACTAGTGACCCACATACCAAACATTACTAGTGATTTAGGCAAAACAGGTCTGCAATGAAGGATGATAGCATTGGGTAAAGTATTGAATCCTTCTAAGTCACCTTAAGCTTAAAACTTAATGCTATTAGCATGACAGGAAATCTATTTCCACCCCCCCACCCGCCTGCAAAGTGCAAAAACAAAACAAAACTTGCCACAACACAAGGCTCATGCATAAACAGATCCATGCAGTCTTCAGAGACATGCAGTCAGCTTCTGTTACTTTCATACCTTAATCTTTGGTTCATCCCTTATTTTGTCCCTTTCCGGAATTCTTTCTATCTTCTTTAGTTTTTCTATATCTTTCCTCTTTCGTTTCTCTTCTTCTTTCCATTTTCTTCTCTCTTCTTCTCTTAGTCTTTTCCTCTCTATTTCCCGTCTCCTCCTTTCTTCTCTCTTTTCTTCTCTCATTCTCTAGAAATAACACCACCATCCTTCCCATTACAAACATAGCAAAACCCCAGCTAACCCCAAAGGCATTTTGGGTACCTGTTAACCTATCAGATTTCCCTCTTTGTTTCTACAAAGTCCTTACTATACATTCCCTCAAGAATCAAGACCATGGGGCTGGCGAGATGGCTCAGCGGTTAAGAGCACTGACTGCTCTTCCGAAGGTCCTGAGTTCAAATCCCAGCAACCACATGGTGGCTCACAGTCATCTGTAATGAGATCTGATGCCCTCTTCTGGGGTGTCTGAAGACAGCTACAGTGTACTTAGATATAACAATAAATAAATCTTTAAAAAAAAAGTGTAAGTTTAAAAAAAAAAAAGAATCGAGACCAGAATCTGCTCCTACATTTCCTTTGTACATCCCCTGAGGCTGTCAGGGTACTACAAAATGTCTCTGGGACAGCAAAGCTCTCTCCAGCTCTGCAAGGTAAACCCCTAGGCCCATGACCACCATGTATAAGATGGCCAAAGAAGCTTTAAGGGCTAACTTGGGAAGGTAGCTATTTTTCCTGTAGGATCCCAAGGCTCTCGGATGTTTATTCACTGTGAACTAATAAAGAGCCAAGACAACTACCAAAATGAATACTTACCTGCTTGTTCTTCAGGAAGCACAAAAGTGGGGTTGTCCTCTTAGCTATAAAGCATAAGCAGATTATTAATCAAACCTGGAAAGAAGTGTGCTTTCCATCACCCCTCCCCTTACCCACTCAGGATGGGGAAATTGCATCCTTTACAAAACTACAATCGTATTAACTCAAACAAGTTCTACAGTATTCTACTTCAAAATGCATGCTTAAAATATTTATTTTAAATGTGGATACAACTGGGTATGTTGGCACATGCCTGTGGAGACAAGAAGATCAGGAGTTGAGGCCATCATTGGCTATATGACTATATAGTTTGTGTCCAGCCTAGGATACATGAGACCCTCACAAAAAAGAAAGAAAGAAAGAAGGAAGGAAGGAAATAGAGAGGGAAAAGGAAAAAAGAGAAAAATAGAGAGAATTAGTTCTCATTGAAATACTGAAAGTTTTTATGAGTCTTTTCTTATTGGTAAGACATAAGTAAGGACATTATTATCATACAGGAGCTTATGTTTGTTCAACTGGACAGAACCTGAGGGGATGGGTTTGTGCTACAAACATCCAATCATTCTGATGCCCTAATTCTAAGAATTTATTCTAAGGAAGCAATCAGAAATGAGCTTATTCTGAAAATTCATTAATAGAAACCAAGTTTTAGAAATGGATTTAAGGAGGTTAAGAGCGAGCACTGCTATTGCAGAGGACCTGAGTTCAATTCCCAGTATCTGCATTAGACAGCTCACAGCCTCAGTTCACAGTAACTCCGAGCTCTAAACAATCCGACGCCTCTGGCCTCCTCTGGCATCAGCACTCGCATATACCCTCCTCCAGCATACGTAAACATCGTTCAAACAGTAAAAATGGGTCAGACATGGTGGCACACTAGGGAGGGAGAGGCAGGCAGAACTCTCTGTAAGTTTGACGCTAGCCTGGTCTACATACTGAGTTCTAGGATAGCCAAGGCTACACAGATAAACCCTATCTCAAAACAATAAACAAACAAAATGAAAATGAGTTTTAAAAAAGAAATGTATTGCCGGACAGTGGTGGCGCACGCCTTTAATCCTAGCACTTGGGAGGCAGAGGCAGGCGGATTTCTGAGTTCGAGGCCAGCCTGGTCTACAGAGCAAGTTCCAGGACAGCCAGGACTATGCAGAGAAACCCTGTCTTGAAAAATCAAAAAAAAAAAAAAAAAAAAAAAAAAAGAAAGAAAGAATTGTATTTAAGCTCATTTTTCAACATGCTGAACAATGATATTAACCTTGATGGCACCTTTTTGAACACTTTTTAAAAACTTTCTTTTTGTTGATTTCTTTAGAAATAGGGTCTAATATAGCTCAGGCTGGTCTGGTCTATGTAACCGAAGATGGTCTTAACCTCTGATCTTTCTGACCCTATCCCCCAAGTGCTGGAATTACAAGGATATGCTACCATTACAATCTTTTGGTTTGGTTTGGTTTTTTACTCACTAAATTGCCCGGCTGGCCATGAGCAAACTGTAGCCCAGGCAAGCCTTAACTTTCCATCCTCCTGAGTAGCTAGGATTATGGAACAAATTTATGGGATAAATTCCTAGGGGTGGAAATCCTGGGTCAAACTCTGTCAGTAGTTAGAATTGGTTGCTTAGAACAAACATCTGAGCTAAAATTTCTCAGATCTTCAATTTTATAGTAATGAACTTCAGCTGTTAGATTACCAGGTCAAGTTTTAGGAATAAGAACCTACTGCTAGGAGACACCAATTGTTCTTCAAAGACTTACCATTGGCTAGGAATTCTATACCTAGCTTTTAACTGGGCATACTTATTACCACAGCTGTATAATGCTAAGGAAGCCACTAGAATCTCGTCTCATGGATGCAGTGTCCCCATCCTGTGAGGCAGGTGTTTACTGTATAAATTCAAGTAGCAGTCTCAGGGAAAGGAATGACTTCAAGATTACAGAGCTGCCAAATCATGCAGGAGGAGAAAAGACTTAGGTAGTCAGACTAAAAAGCCATTGGCCAAAATCCTTTTCCTACTTACCTATTAATTCTCGATTTTTGGCTTCAATTTCCTCCAGCAATGTCTCTGGAGTAGATGTCATTTTCTCATTGTCTGTGGCATAACTCTCCAAAAATTTTCTGTATTCTGGATCTAAATAATCATTTAAGGAACCAGAAAATAGAGACTTTAAACAACAAAAAGGAAATGTTAGCTAGGATAGATATTTATCTTACAAGTACGGCATTTTTTCTACTATATGGAAGATTAAAAAATTGAGCACATTGACAAGAGGTGGAATACTGCCCCAGGTCTTGCAGCTCAGGTGGAGAGCACTTACTTGGCATGGGTGAGGTGTTAGTTTTGAGTCTCCTGAGTCTCAGGAGATTAAAAACTAAGGCTTCTATGAATCAAGAGCCACACTTATAGGAGAAATGGGAATTATAGAGTCTTAATTAACAGCATGTAAGCAGTATGTGTATGGGCATAACCCACTCTAGGAAAAGTCAACATAGGTGTTCCAAAAAGAGAAATTGGAGGACAAGTCCTAGACATGGCTTTGGAGAGTATGGTGATTCCTGGAGTTCATTCCTAGATACCTCTGTCCTAAGAAAGGGAAGTAAATACACCTGAGTTATTATTTTGTTTGGTCTTCCACATTGAAAATCTTGCTATCAGCCGGGCAGTGGTGGCGCACGCCTTTAATCCCAGCACTTGGGAGGCAGAGGCAGGAGAATTTCTGAGTTCGAGGCCAGCCTGGTCTACAAAGTGAGTTCCAGGACAGCCAAGGCTACACAGAGAAACCCTGTCTCGAAAAACCAAAAAAAAAAAAAAAAAAAAAAAAAAAAAAGAAAATCTTGCTATCATCAAAAAAGAGCTGTGCTATTGAGTCCTCATTGTTTTATAAAGTACCTGTTACAGTAACAAATGACAAAAATTCAACAAGGTGGTTCTAAAAGTTCAATCTGACATAAAAATATTGGCTGGACAAATGACTGAGCAATTAAGAACAGTAGCTGCACTCTCAGAGGACCCAGGTTCATGTCCCAGAATTCAATGGTGCCTCACAATATTCTGTCTCTTCAATTTTAAGGGATGAAGCACCCCCTTCTAGGGCACTACCTATGCATGTGGTACATAGATATACACGCAGGCAAACATCCACACACATAAGAAATAAACTTAAAAATACTAAAGCTAAATCCTTGTCTAATACAGGAATCACAGAACAGTTATTCAATATAATGTTACCAAAAATCACAAAATCTGGAATTAGTTTTGCCTTAGGATGGAAATTATTTCAGTTTTCCATTCTCATATTTCTCTTTAGCCTAAGAATTACATGTATTGTTAACTACACATTCAAAGTCTAGGAGATCAGACTGGCAATTTTAGTTGCTTTACTTTTTTTTATTAGATATATTCTTTATTTACATTTCAAATGTTGTCCCCTTTCCTGGTTGCCACACCCCCCAAAGTCCCATAAGCCATCTCCCCTCCCCCTGTTCCCCAATCAACTCCCTCTTGCTGAAGTTACTTGGAGATCAGGTTTTTTTCTTGGAGTGGGGAGATGTTTCAAGATGGCTTAGATAGTATAGACATTTACTGCCGAACCTGATGACCTGAGTTCCATCTCCAGGACCCAAACAGTGTAAGGCAATAACCAAGTCCTACACGTTGTCCTCTGAACTCTACACTTATGTGTTCCCTCCTACCCCGACTACATACATCAAATTTTTAAAGTTTTGGGGGGCTAGAGAGATGGCTAATTAGTTAAAAGAGTACTGACTGCTTTTGGACCTGGGTTTAATACTTAGCACCTACATAGTGGCTCCTAATTGCCTATAATTCCAGTTACAGGGGACCTAATTGTCCTCTTCTAGTCTCTCCTGTCACCAGGCACACAAGTGGTATGAGTGTATGCAGCCATACATGCAAGCAAATTACACATATACATAAAATAAAAACAAATCTCAAAAAAATTGTACCAAGTTTTCTACCACAGGTTAAACTGATTGAGAAAAATGAAAGTCAAATCACAGCAACTGTAGGAGGCTGCAAGGAGCACTTATTAGTCATTAAAAACTGATTTTCCTTACCATTTTCTTTTCAAAACATTTCATTTATGTATTTTTTTAAATGTAGAAGTGCTGTCTGGGGCTGGAGAGATGGCTCAGTGGTTAAGAGCACCGACTGCCCTTCCAGAGGTCCTGAGTTCAAATCCCAGCAACCACATGGTGGCTCACAACCATCTGTAATGAGATCTGACGCCCTCTTCTGGTGTGTCTGAAGACAGCTACAGTGTACTTACATATAATAAATAAATAAATCTTTAAAAAAAAAAAAAGAAGTGCTGTCTGGCCGGGCGGTGGGGGCTCACGCCTTTAATCCCAGCACTTGGGAGGCAGAGGCAGGAGGATTTCTGAGTTCGAGGCCAGCCTGGTCTACAGAGTGAGTTCCAGAACAGTCAGGGCTACACAGAGAAACCCTGTCTCAAAAAAACAAAAAACAAAAAAATCCAACAACAAAACAAAACAAAACAAAACAAAAAAAAAAAAGAAGTGCTGTCTGCATGTACACCTACATGCCAGTAGAGGGCATCAGATCCCATTACAGATGGTTGTGAACCACCATGTGGTTGCTGGGATTTGAACTCAGGACCTCTAGAAGAGCAGTCAGTGTTCTTAACCGCTGAGCCACCTCTCTAGCCCTTTCTTACCATTTTCTAATCAGCAGACTCAGAATGATTTACTGCTCAGTGGTTATGACTAGACTGCTCAGTGGCGGAGGAATGAAGTGCCACTAGCCAAACAGAACAGAAACACTGGAAAACCCACACCCACTCTTAACAATTCAGCACAGCTTCCATAGGCATAAGAGTTCTCATTAACTTTATTTGTACATCTTCTAATTTAACATACTGGAGTTTAACTCACAAGAGCACCATGCAAACGAACTAAAAACTAAAGTAAATAAATAGCTAAAAGCCAACAACAGTATTATATAACCAGAGTTATACTATACCATCCTCGATAGTCCCAACTTTTGTATCTCTTTTCTTAATCTTCTTTTTTGCAGCTTTTTGAAATGGTGCAAATTCTACTATAGCATGATATTCCTGACCTGTTTAAGAAAAAAAAAATGCCATCCTTGTTTTAACAATGATGTCAAAAAAGATGCATAAGCAACTCAATGTACTGTTTTTTAGACCTACAGCCATTTGAATAGTCTCCCAAAGGCCAACACCCTTACGAGACTAACATAACAATAGAATTAACACTGATAACATAATCAAACCTATGACAGCAGACTGGGGGGGGGGGGTAGTGTGTACCTACAGTCTCAACTACCTGGAAAACTGAGGCAGGAATATTGCTTAAGCCCAAGAATTTCAGGCCAGCACACAAAGATCTTATCTCAATCAACAACAGCAACAGATAAATAAAAGATACAGCAGAGAAGTCAATGTTCCCTGAAATTCAACATCTAAAGTGTCATGTTTGATATTCAAAAAGACAGTTTTCAATTTAATTTTCTTTTTTTTTTTTTCCGGTTTTTCGAGACAGGGTTTCTCTGTGTAGCCCTGGCTATCCTGGAACTCACTCTGTAGACCAGGCTGGCCTCGAACTCAGAAATCCACCTGCCTCTGCCTCCCAAGTGCTGGGATTAAAGGCGTGCACCACCACCGCCCGGCTTTCAATTTAATTTTCATTAATTTATATATTAGAACTTAGAATAGTGGCTTCTTTTTGATAATGCTAGCACTGGTAAGGTGAAAGCAAGAGGGCCATGAGTTCAAGGCCAGCCTGGGCTACCTGGCAAGCTCTTGTCTCAAAAATCCTAAATAATCTAGCAAACATTAGATATCTCTTAAATAAGCAAACTTTAAGAAAAACTATTTTGGGAAGTAGGACACTTCATGTAGCTAGCCACAATCAGCCTCAAACTTGCTAGGTAGCTAAACTGTCTTATACCCCTGATCCTCCTGTTCCCACCCTCCAAACTCTGGGGTTACAAGCATGTAATTCCCAGCTGGAAGTAAATCTAGAGACAGAAGCTCTATGTAGAGGCACATGCCAGTCATCCCAGGACTAATGAAGAACACTCTCATTAGTTTGAGGTCAGCGTTGGATAGAGTGAGACCCTGTCTGGAGATCCAGGAGATACTAATGATTTAGAGTTAGTTGCAGGGATGAAAACTAATGAGTATAGAGTTTCTCACTGGGATGGCAATCCAGTATAAAATTAGATTGTGGTGATGGTTATACAACTTTGTGAATGTATGAAAAACCAATGAACTATATGCTTTAAAGGGGTGGATTTTGCTGCACAGTGGTTGAGAATTCCTTTGGTCCCGGCACTCAGGAGGCAGAAGCAGGCAGAGAGAATTCCAGGACCGCCAGGACAACAGAAGAAACCCTACCTTAAAAAAAAGTGTGTTTTATAACGGGTAAATTACATCCTCATAAAGCTATTATTGTGAATGAGGCACCAATGTGAGTTTGACAGATGTAATTAACTTCACTATATCAATCATTTCACAGTATATACATAATCAAGTTATCACATTGCACAGCACTCAGAAAACAGAGGCAGGAAGAGTGACACAAGTTCAAGGCCAGTCTGGACTAGACAGAGAAATTGTTTCAAAAAGTCAAAACAAAGGAAAACAAAACCCCAAAAAGAGTACAGATTGCACATATTGAATGATTCTGTTGATATGAAATGCCCAGAGTAGGGAAATCCATAGACACAAAGTAGAACAGTGTGGCTGCCAGGCTGAAGGGAGGAGGAGAACCCTGCTAATAGATACAGGTTTCTCTGGGGATGATGAAACACTCCAGAATTAGCAGTGATGGTTGTAGAAGTTTGTGAATATTCTAACCCCATTAAGTTTGCACTTATAGATACTGAATTCGATGATGTACGAATCATATTTCAATGAAAAACTAACTGCTAAAAAAGATATAATCTATCATTTCCACCAAACAATGTCATACAAGGTACAAAATACTATCTTGTCTTTAGTCCCACATGGACATTAACTAGGATAAAGTAAGAACTGGAGTTGGGTTGGGTGGCACTTGCAAACCTAGTACTCAGGAGATGAAGGCAAGAGGATGAGAAATTCAAAGCTGGCCTAGGCTACAAACCCAAATCACGAAGGAAACAAGGCTATGAAAATCCTAGTGAATGCAGAATCAGATGAGAAACTACTACATATCTGAGGTGTAGAACAGATAAACCCAGATGAAAGGACAGTGAAACTCTGGGAGATAGATTGGGGAAATAAACATAGAAAGCCCAAACCAAGGCGAGGCAATGGAGGGCTATGGACTACCATGGTGAGCTTGGAATTTTCATTTTAACTATCTAAATTGATCTTTTCATCTTTTCATCTTTTCAAAAGGGTTAATTTCAAGTTTGGGATATAGCTCACTGGTAGAGACATGGCCTAGGAGAGTCCCCATGTCTAATCCTCAGTATAGTGGATGTGTGCAAGTGTGTGCATACACATGCACACACATACAAACACACGGATTTTATGGCAATTAAGCTGAAGTATACAGAAATAGAAGAGCAGAAACCCCCGCAAAAGACAACAAGGGTTGTTTGCATATTGGTTGATGAGGACACAATGTAAAGTATAGATGAGTCTCAAAACAAAACCTACAAGTCTTAGAAAAAAATCTGTATTTTAGGTGCTGGAGTGATGGCTCAATGATTAAGAGTACTTCCTCCTCTTAGATCTGGGCTCGATTCCCAGCACCCACACACATGGCAGCTCTCAACCATCTCTAACTCTCCAATCGAAGTTATCTGATGCACTTGTCTGGTTTCTGTAGGCACTAGGAATGAATGTGGTGCACAGACATATATACAGGCAACACCCATACACATAAAATACTTAAAAAAAACAAGCACAATAAATGAAACTGTAAAAAAAAAAAAAATCCACAGCAGGCTGGTAAGAGGGCTCAGTGTGTAAGGGCACTTGTCACCAAAGTTGATGATCTGAGTTCAATTCCCAAGACCCTCATGGTGGAAGGGAGACCATGTGTTCCATAAAATAAACACAGATATGTAATAAAATTGATTAAAAAAATAATAAGTCAATAGACTCTTCACTTAGATATAAGGGATAAAGAAATGAAAATATTATACATCTTGGATCCCTGAGGCTAAATGAGAAATCATTGTTATCTACTAGAATGAAAATGCTGGTCAGGAAAAAAATAGCCAGTTTGGGAAATTTGAAAATTAGGCAAGGGTGTTAGGCATGAGTGACAATGTAGCAAAGAGTGACTTTAGCAAGTAAGAGACCATTATTTGACCCTAAGTGTACACAAGTTGGACAAACACAGTTATCGAGCCTTTAACTTGTATCAGCATATCCCATAACAAGGATTTAATATTTGCAAACTTGAAGTAATTGAGGAAATAAAAAGACAGGAAACCCCATATCACTTGTCCATGATTATAAAACCAAATGAAAGTTGGCAAATGGCAACTTGGATACATTCTAGCTAAACATTGCAAACACCAGACAGCAAATAAAAAGTGGGTCAGGAGTTCAGTCAGAAATCTGTCACTGTTACAAATTGTGTATCTTGGATCCCAAGAATTTGTGTATTCCTGTTTTTGGCTGATGCTGGGGATTGAACCCAAGTTCTCACACATAATCAATCATTGCATTTTATCTCCAGCCTGGGAGATCAAATTTGACACTTTGGTTATATGCAACTTTGTGATGAAAGGTAAACAGTGTTTCAACTGAGAAATAGCAACATAAAGGATATTAATTAGCATTTTGAAACCTAATGTCAACATTTAAAACAAGTTTAAAGTATCACATTAGATTAAATCAGTGGCAACTGTATCCACTGGATCAAAGTAAAGATTATAAGTTAATAAAAACATCTCAGGGTTGTAAAAATTCTTTCAACATTGCACATTTTATCTTAAAGGAGTTTTAAGTTTAACCTACATAGGCATGGAGAACACTGTATACTGGTCTCCTCTACCCCTTCCTCCCTCTCCTCAACCCTCTCTCTTTTCTTCTCTCTCTCCAGGGCCATTCTATGTAGCCCAGACTTGTGTCATACTTGCAGTCATCCTCCTGCCTCTGCCACCAGCACTCTGATTACAGGCATGCATCTCAAATGGCTGTACAAATTCTCTTAAATACAACCATGACAAACTCTCCTCAATCTTATACTCACCTTTATTGTCAAGGAATACATAACCATCAAATCGGTCCCTGAATAAAAGAATATCTTCTTGGTTTTTAAAGTTGATATATGCTCTGGCATACATATGAGGATAAAGGCTGTAGAGGGGAAAACAATTACATGACTATGGTTGCAGGTGTCTGACTGCATAGCAAACATGTATACATTAAAGACACTAGCTGAAAGAGCAGAAAGGAAGGTAACAGGAAAGGAAGGCTGTTTTCTACCCCCGTTTAATTTTATTTATTTATTTATTTTTACCTAGTATCATTAGAAAAAAACTCAAAATAATCATGCTCAGGCATAGGTTGAAGATGCTCCTGAAGCTGCTCCTTGGTCAAAGTGGGAGGTAATCTTCGAATTACCACCTTAGGAAACAAAGGAGGAAAGGAAAAAAAATCAGTACCTAAGAATCAACTTGCTGGCACACCAGAATCCTGGCTTGTGATAATCGGCTTTAAAATACAGAAGCGCTTATAAAAACATCAAAAATATCCTTCTGCAGCCCAATGCTATGTATTACTCAAAGGTATGGATAACACGGGTTTATACAAACTTCTGGAAATGACAACTGTCTGGGGCAAGGAAAATCCCAGGTTCTGTTCTTTTTTATTATTATTGAACATAATCTTCATTTACATTTCAAATGGTAAAACCTTTCCCAGTTTACCCCTCCCCGGAAACCCCCCAACCCCTCCCCGGAAACCCCCCAACCCCTCCTCCCACTCCCTGCCTCCAAGTATACGCCCCTCCACCCGACCCACTCCCCCCCCCTCAATTTCCCCTTGTTGGGGCATCTATTGGGCCTTCACCGGACCAAGGACCACTCCTCCCACTGATGCCCGACGAGGCATTCCTCTGCGACATTTTTGGCTGGAACCATGTGTACCCCTTGGTTGATGGTTTAGTCCCTGGGAGTCCTGGAGCGTCTAAGTGGTCAACATCGTTGTTCTTCCTGTGGGGCTGTAAACCCCTCCAACTCCTCCATTAGGGACCCCACTCCTAGACCAATGGTTGGCTGCTAGCATCTGCCTCTGTATGTGTAAGGCTCTGGCAGGACCCCTCCGAAGACAACCATGGCATGCTCCTTTTGATATGCGCTTCTTGTCGTCCATAGTAATATCGGGGTTTGGTGACTGTTTATAGGGGTGAATCCCCAGGTAGGGCAGTCTCTGGGTGGCCTTTACTTCCAGGTTCTGTTCTTAAATGGAGTTTAAAACCCATTTTGAACGTTATCTATTGGTAAAAAGGTAGACGAATCCTGGTCTTCTGTGGTTCTCACGAAATTGAATCTCTCACGTCTAACAAGCGCTAAATGAACTCCCTTCCCCATTGTGCTTAATGTGTAAAAGATTTACCCATCGCCCTCCATCAGTCTGCTCCTCCAGGTCATCAATCCCTTTACCGTACTCTCCCAAGTCGCCTCCATTAACACTCACACCACAATTACTCCCACCCCTAAGCCCCCGGTGTCGCAAGGTCTCTTTAGGAATTCAAGCCAATGAAAGTTCCCCTGTCTTTACTGCTGCTCCCCTCTCCCGTAACCAGCCCACAGTCGCAGCTCTGACCTTTGTCATCTGGGAGCCCTCCCTTTCCCTCGCCCCCCACTTCGGGGGCTTTACCAGAACCCGCTAATCCCATTTCCATCAGTGCGTGAGACAGAGCGAAACAATTTCCATTCAGTTAGAAACAGAAGAGCTCCCCGGGAGAGGAAGAGAGCAGCCCCATTCCTAGCCATGCTCCCCAGTCCGTGTACACGTCCCGCCCTCTTGTGCCACCACCCGATAAGCACCTTGCTCAAAGCTTCTTTCTTGTCCCTGTTACGATCTTGCCTATCGTCCCCTTTGGCGCCTTCGGCAGTTGCTCCGATACAGCCGCCTGTGGCGCCCTGAGGGGTTAACAGGGTCACTCGTTTCTCCTTAGGCCTATGATCTTTTTCTTCCTTCATGGCCACGGTTACGCTCTTTAGCGCGGTGGCACAGCTGCTAAGCCGTTACGCCGGGCACCTACGACTAGCTCCGCCCCTAACAAATAGCCCTAGTGATAAGCCGAGCCCTGGGTACCATTGGGCTCCCCGAGATCTCGCGAGAGTTCAAGGCACCGGGTTTCACTCAGGGTTAAGGTTTTAACACCTGACCTTTACTTCCTGCCTGCCTAAGTCCCAGTGTTGCCCAATCCCCTAGCGGCGGCCCAGAATCCCTCGGGGCCCGCCCCTTAGCGCGTCATTAGCAACTCCGCCATCTTGTCTAGAAATGACTCGTTCCTGGACTACAACTCCCAGCATGCAAAGCAGCTACCCGTTTAGGATTACAAATGTGGGAATCATCCAGATGTCTTATAAAGATTTTATCTCAAAAAAACCAAAAAAAAAAAAAAAAGATTTTAAGTATATGTGATCATTTAATCTTAAAAGTTTAATATTTTTTTTCAGATTAAAAAATACCATAAAGATTTTAAGTATATATGATTCCCTAATCTTAAAAGTTTAGTGATTTTCTTTTTCAGATAAAAGACACCCAGGGCTGGAGAGATGACTCAGTGGTTAAGAGCACTGACTGCTCTTCCAGAAGTCCTGAGTTCAATTCCCAGCAACCACACGGTGGCTCACAACCATCTGTAATGGGATCCGATGCCCTCTTGTGGTGTGTCTGAAAACAGCTACAGTGTACTTACATATAATAAATAAATAAATCTTTAAAAAAGAGAGATCGCTGTACCAACAAACAACAACAGTGTACTCCTGGGGAAGGATTGAGGGACCTGAAGAGGAGAGGGACTCTCAGGAAAACCACCAGAGTTAACTAACCTAAACCCTTGGAGTCTCCCAGAGTCTGAGCCACCAACCAAAGAGGGAGCGTGGGCTAGACAAACTCCCCAACCTGCACATATATAGCAGATGCGCAGCTTGGTCTTCATGTGGGTCCCTCAACAACTGGAGCGGGGGCTGTCCCTGACTCTGTTGCCTACCTGTGGATCCCATTCCCCTAAGTGCCTGCCTTGTCTGCTCAGTGGGAGAGGAAGCTCCTAGTCCTGCAGTTGATATGCTAGGGGTGGGTGATGGGGGGCTCCCCTTCTCCTCTGAGAAAGAGAGAGAAGAATGGGGGAAGGATCTGTGGGGGGCTACTGGGAGAAAGGGGGGGCTGGATATTGGGATGTAAAGAGAAAGCCAATTAATTAAAAAAAAATACCTGGCTTTAACAGAAAGCTGGGCAGTGGTGGCACATGCTTTTAATCTCAGCACTGGGGAGGGAGAGGCAGGTAGATCTCTGTGAGTTTGAGGGCAGCCTTATGTATAAGCGCGAGTCCCAGGACAGCCAACCAGGGCTACATAGAGAAACCCTGCCTTGAAAAGCATAAATAAATAAATAAATAAATAAATAAATACCTGATTTTATCATAAGGATCACAATAAAGCATTTTAAAGAAAAATGTTAATATGTTGAAAAAAAAACAATTCAGAAGAAGAATTCTGAGGCTAAAAAGACAGGAAGTTGAGAGAACATGAGGGGAGAAGGGAAATCCAGCTTTTGTCATTACAGCTCTCAGAGAACAGGAGAGAGAGGAGTCAGAGAGCCAGGAAATGACAAGACTAATGACAGGGAAAATTGCATACAGAGACAATGTGTGCCTACCTAAACCCAAAATGACATGGAGTCTCAAGTTTTGATACCTCTCTCATCCATTAATTTCAGCAACTCCTTTGTAACTTTAAATCTTTTAGTCTTGTTCTAAAACACACTCTGAACAATGTAAAAAGCCGGGGAGAGCTTGTTTTAAAGGTTTAGATGGGCAGTGGTGGCGCATGCCTTTAATCCCAGCACTTGGGAGGCAGAGGCAGGCAGATTTCTGAGTTCAAGGCCAACCTGGTCTACAGAGTGAGTTCCAGGACAGCCAGAGCTATACAGAGAAACCCTGTCTCGAAAAACCGAGAGAGAGAGAGAGAGAGAGAGAGAGAGAGAGAGAGAGAGAGAACTTGAAAGATGTAATCTGCCTTCAGTTCCTGGGGCCCATGCTTACACACTGCCACCACCATTATCCTATATGTGCCTATTGTAAAAAACACCTGAAGGTGACTCTCCTTTGAGAAGCCTGTATCCACACTTGGTTATGTCTGATTTTTTTTCCAACTGCCTTTCTTCCCTAAACCGTTGTGGTTAACTTTTTTCTGAGATTTAAAATTTTATATTTCCTTTATTTTTATTTAAGTGTATGACTCTTTTTCTGAATGTTTATCTGTGTACCACACATGTACAGTGCTTTTGAAGATTATCTGTTTGCTTAGGGTGTGTGTGTGTGTGTGTGTGTGTGTGTGTGTGTGTGTCCCAATGTCCAGGAGTAAGTTTAGGGAACAGGCTACTATATCTACAGACAGACAGCTTCCATGCTGTAGGTCCTGGGAATTGAACTCAGATTGCCAGACTTAGCAGCAGATGCCTTTATCATCTGATCCATTTCTCCTGCACCACCCAATTTAAAATAATTTCTGTAAAATATTATTTGGGGTTGAATAGGTTAGAAGACACACTACCTGAGTTGACATCCACCTTCCCTTACCTGGTTTCCAGAGACGCGATTCAGATTGCCAGGCATGGCAGAGGGAAAAATTAAAATATTTTTAGAAACGTTCAATTTTTTTGTGTGTGTGTATGAAGGTTCGAATGCACATAAGTCTGTGCACCATGTCCATGCCTGGTGCCTGGGGAGGCCAGAGGTGGACGAGAGAGTCCCGGAAACTAGAGGTAATAATAGTCACCAGCCACCATGTGGGTTCTGGGAATAAAATCCAGGTCCTCTGTAACAGAAGCAAGTACTCAACCCCTGGGCCATTTCTTCATCCTTAATGTGTTTTCAAAGTCAATTTGTAAAGGCTTGGCATGGTGGTGCATACATTTGATCAGAGGGAGAGGCAAGAGGGAGGAGGACGAAGGAGGAGGACTGAGGAGAAGGAGGAAGAAGGAGGCAGAAGTAGGTAGGAGGAGGTAGGAGGAGGAAAAAGGAGGAAGTAGGAGGCAGGAGGAGGAAGGAAGAGGCAGAAGGAGGTAGGAGGAAGAAGGAGGAAGGAGAAGGTAAGAAGAGGAAGGAGGAGGAAGGAGGAAGAAGGAGTAGGAAGAAGGAAGCAGATGGAGGTTTGAGGCAGGAGGACGTAGGAAGAGGAAGGAGGAGGAAGGAGACTGAAGTAGGAAGGAGGAGGAAAGAGGAGGAATGGGGAGGAAGGAGGAGGAAGAAGGATGTAGGAGGAGGTAGGAGGAGAAATGGGGAAGAAGGAGGAGGAGGAGGACGTAGGGGGAGTCAAGAGGAGGAAAGAGGCGGGAGGAGGAGGAAGGATGCAGGAGGGAGGAGGCAGGAGGAGGTAGGAGGAGGCAAGAGGACACAGGAGGAAGTAGTAGGAGGAGGGAGGATGCAGGAGGATGAGGGAGGAGGAAAGAGGAGGGAGGAAGAGGCAGGAGGAGGAAGGAGGAGGCAGGAGGAGGAAGGAGGAGGCAGGAGGAGGGAGGAGGAAGGAGGAGGCAGGAGGAGGGAGGAGGAAGGAGGAGGAGGGGGAGGAGGAACGAGAGGGCAGAAGGAGGAAGGAGGAGGAAGGTTGCAGGAGGGAGGAGGAAGGAGGAGGAAGGAGAAGTAAGGAGGAGGAATGAGGAGGGAGGAGGAGGGAGAAGGAGGCAGGAAGGAGGAGGAAGGAAGCAGATGGAGGTTTGAGGCAGGAGGAGGTAGGAAGAGGAAAGAAGAGGAAGGAGGAGGTAGGAGGAGGAATGGGGAGGAAGGAGGAGGAAGAAGGATGTAGGAAGAGAATACAGGAGCAGGAAGGAGGAAGCAGGAGAAGGAAGGAAGAGGCAGGAGGAGAAAGAAGGAGGCAGAACAAGGAAGGAGGAGGAGGGAGGAGGTGGGAGGACGTAGGAGAAGGCAAGAAGAGGAAAGAGGAGGGAGGAGGAGGACGAGGGAGGAGGAGGAAGGATGGGGCAGGAAGGAGGAGGCTGGAGGAAGAAGAGGAGGAAGGAGGCAGGAGGAGGAAGGAGGAGGAAGGAGGCAGGAGGAGGAAGGAGGAGGGAGGAGGAGGAAGGAGGAGGGAGGATATGGAACGAGGAGGCAGGAGGAGAAAGGAGGAGAAAGGAGGAGGTGGGAGGATGTAGGAGGAGGCAAGAGGAGGAAAGAGGAGGGAGGAGGAGGAAGAGGAGGAAGGATGCAAGAGGGAGGAGGCAGAATGAGGAAGGAGGAGGCAAGAGGAGGCAAGACAGAGGAGGCAGGAGGAAAGAGGAGGAAGGAAGAGGCAGAAGGAGGAAAGAGGAAGGAGGGAAGAGGAGGAAGGAGAAGGAAGGAGGAGGCAGAAAGATGGAGGAGAGAGGAAGAAGAGGAGGAAGGAGGAAGAAGAGGAGAAAGGAGGAGGGAGGAGGAGGAAGGAGGAGGCAAGACAGAGGAGGCAGGAGGAAAGAGGAGGAAGGAAGAGGCAGGAGGAGGAATGAGGAGGCAGGAGGAGGAATGAGGAGGCAAGAGGAGGAATGAGGAGGCAGGAGGAGGAATGAGGAGGCAGGAGGAGACAGGTGGAGGAAGAAGGAGGAAGGTTGCAGGAGGGAGGAGGAGGAAGGAGGAGGAAAGAGAAGCAAGGAGAAGGGAGGAGGAGGAATGAGGAGGCAAGAGGAGGCAGGAGGATGTAGGAGGAGGAAAGAGGAGGCAGAAGGAGGAAGGAGAAGGAAGGAGAAGTTAGGAGGAGGAAGGAGGAGGGAGGAGGAGGAAGAAGGTAGGAGGAGAAAAGAGGAGGGAGGATGTGGAATGAGGAGGAATGAGGAGGAAAGAGGAGGAAGGAAGAGGAAGGAGGAGGAAGGAGGACATAGCAGGAGGAAGGTGGAGGAAGGTGGAGGAAGGAGGAGGAAGGAGTAAGAAGGAGGGGGTAGGAGGAGGAAGGATGATGAAGAAGGCATGAGGAGACAGGGGAGGAAGGAAGAGGAAGGAGGCAGAATGGGGAGGAAAGAGGAGGAAAGAGGAGGAAGGAGGAGGAAGAAGGATGTAGGAAGAGAATACAGGAGCAGGAAGGAGGCAGCAGGAGAAGGAAGGAGGAGGCAGGAGGAGGAATGAGGACATAGGAGGAGGCAAGAGGAGGGAAGGGGAGGGAGGAGGACAGAGGAGGAAGGATGCAGGAGGGAGGAGGCAGGAGGAGGTAGGGGGAAGGAGGAGGAGGAAGGAGGACATGGGAGGAGGAAAGAGGAAGATGGAGGAGGAATGATGAGGCAGGAGGAGTTAGAAGGAGGAAGGAGGAGAAAGGAGAAGGTAGGAGAAGGATTGAGGAGTCAGGAGGAGGGAGGAGGAGGAAGGTGGAGGCAGGAAGGAGGAGGCAGGAGGAAGAAGAATAGGAAGGAGGAGGGAGGACGTAGGAGGAAGAAGGAGGAGGAAGGATGCAGGAGGGAGGAGGCAGGAGAAGGTAAGAGGAGGAAGGAGGAGGGAGGGGAGGAAGGAGGAGTCAGGAGGAACAAGGACAAAGCAATAGGAGGCAGGAGGATGAAGGAGGAGGAAAAAGGAGGCAGGAGGAGAAAGGAGGACATAGGCGGAGGAAGGAGGAAGAAGGAGGAGGAAGCATGTAGGAGGAGTTAGGAGGAGGAAGGAGGAGGGATAAGGAAGAAGGAGGAGTCAAGAGGAGGAAGGTGGAGGAAGGATGCAGGAGGAAGCAGGAGATTGAGTAGGCAGGAGGAGGAAGGAGGAGGAGGAAGTAGGGGGAAGAAGGAAGCAGATGGAGGTTTGAGGTAGGAGGAGGTAGGAAGAGGAAGGAGGAGGAAGGAGGAGGAAGGAGGATGTAGGAGGAGAATACAGGAGCAGGAAGGAAGAGGCAGGAGAAGGAAGGAGGAGGCAGGAAGAGGAAGGAGGAGGTGGGAGGACGTAGGAGTAAGCAAGAAGAGGAAAGAGGAGGGAGGAAGGAGGAGGAAGGATGTAGGAGGGAGGAGAAAGGAGGAGGTAGTAGGAGGAAGGAGGCTAAAGGAGGAGGGAGGAGGAGGGGGAGGAGGAAGGAGGAGGAAGAAGGAGGAAGGATGCAGGAGGGAGGAGGCAGGAGGAGGTAGGAGGAAGAAGGAGGAGCAAGGAGAATGTAGGGGGAGTAAGGAGGAGGGAGGAGGAGGAATGAGGAGGCTGGAGGAGGAAGGAAGCAGGAGGAAGAAGGAGGAGGCAAGAGGAGGCAGGAGGGAGGAGGAAGTAGGAGGAGGAGGGAGGAGGAGGGAGGAAGAAGGAGGAAAAAGAGGGGGAAGGAGGAGGAAGGAGGCAGTAGGCGGCACGAGGAAGAGGAGGGAGGAGGAAGAAGGAGGAGGAAGGATGAGGCAGGAAGGAGGCAGCAGGAGGAAGAAGAGGAGGAAGGAGGAGGCAGGAGGAGGAAGGATGACGTAGGTGGAGGAAGAAGGAAAAAGGATGAGGCAGGAGGAGTTGGAGGAGGAAGGAGAAGGTAGGAAGAGGGTTGAGGAGGGTGGAGGAAGAAGGAGGAGGAAGGAGAAGGTAGGAGAAGGAATGAGGAGGGAGGAGGAGGAAGGAAGAGTCAGGAAGGAGCAGGCAGGAGGAAGAAGAGGAGGAAGGAAGGAGGAGGCAGTTGGAGGAAGGAGTTGGAAGCAGGAGGCAGAAGGCAGAAAGAGGACGTAGGAGGAGGAAGGAGGAAGAAGGAGGAGGAAGGCTGCAGGAGGGAGGAGGCAGGAGGAGTTAGGAAGAGAAAGGAGGAGGAAGGAGAAGGTAAGAGGAGGAATGAGGAGGGAGGAGGAAGAACGAGGAGGAACGAGGAGGCAGGAGGAGGAAGGAAAAAGTAGGAGGAGGAAAGAGGAGGGAGGATGAGGAAGGAGGAGGAAAGAGGAGGAAGGAGGACTAAGGAAGAGGAAGGAGGTGGGAGGAGGAGAAAGGAGGAGGCAAGAGGAAGAAGGAGGAGGCAAGAGGAGGAAGGTGGAGGAAGGATGCAGGAGGAAGGAGATAGGAGGAGAAAGGAGGAGGAAAGAGGAGGAAGGAGGATGATGGAGGAGGGAGGAGGAAAGTGGAGGCAGGAGGAGGCAGGAGGAGGGAGGAAGAGGATAGAGGAGCAAGGACAAGGTAGGATGATGAAGGAGGAGGAAGGAGGAGGAAAGAGGAGTTAGGAAGAGAAAACAGGAGGAAGGAGGAGTCAGGATGAGGAAGGAGGAGGAACAAGGAGGAAGGAGGAAGAAGGAGAAGGCAAGAGGGGGCAGGAGGAGGAAGGAAGAGAAAGGAGCCATGAGGAAGGAGGCAGGAAGGAAAGAGGGAAGGAGGAGGAAGGAGGAGGATGGAGGCAAGAGACAGAAGCAGAGGCTATCTCTGTGTGTTCAAAGCTAGTCTAGTCAGCTTGGTCTACATAGTGAGTTCCATTGTAGCCCAGACTACAAAGAGAGACCCTGTCTCAAAACAAAAACAAAAAACATTGAAGTTAGTTTTTATTTAGCGTGTGTGTGTGTGTGTATTTGTGTGTGTGTGTTTGTGTATGTATGTATGTATGTATGTATGTTTGAACCTGTGAGGCTAGATGATGTCTCATCAGATTATGCTCTCTCCTTCCATGTTGTGTCCTCCTGTATTGAGTTCAGATCTTTAGGCATGGTGGCAATCACCTTCCACTCTGAGTCATTTCATAATCTCTATCTCCATTTTAATCTTTTATTTTTGGTATTTTTTTTTGGTTTTTTTTCGAGACAGGGTTTCTCTGTGTAGCCCTGGCTGTCCTGGAACTCACTCTGTAGACCAGGCTGACCTCGAACTCAGAAATCCGCCTGCCTCTGCCTCCCAAGTGCTAGGATTAAAGGCGTGCGCCACCACCGCCCGGCTAATCTTTTATTTTTGAAGATGGTATGAAACATTTCTCTCTGTGTCTCTCAGTCTCTCTCTGTCTCCCTGCCCCCCTCTCTTGCTGGCTTTTTTTTCTTTCTCTTTTCTCTTTCCTGTTGTTGTTGTTGTTGTTGTTTACCCTTGTTTGGGACAAGGTCTCACTCTGTAGCCCAGGTTGGCTTCAGATTCATGGCAGTTCTCCTTCCCCAGATTTCCAAGTGCTATGATTATAGGTGTAATCTACTAAAGTAAGTTCAATTTCTCCATTGAAAATGCTATTGAAGGGGCTGGAGAGATGGCTCAGCGGTTAAGAGCACTGACTTCTGAAGGTCCAACGATCAATTCCCAGCAACCACACGGTGGCTCACAACCATCTGTAAAGAGATCTGATGCCCTCTTCTGGTGCATCTGAAGACAGCTACAGTGTATAATAATTAATAAAAGAGTATTGACTGCTCTTATAGGGGTCCTGAGTTCAATTCCCAGCAACCATCTGTAATGAAATCTGATGCCCTCTTTTGGTGGGTCTGAAGGCAAGCTACAGTGTACTCATATACATAAAATAAATATCTTTTTAAAAAAAGAAAAAAGAAAATGCTATTTTAAAATGTCTCAGTTGTCGGGACTGGGTTGCATCCATATGAGTTGTTGGCCAAAGGGTTCCCAAGCAAATACCCAGTCAAGCCAGGCTGTTGCCAAGACAATAGGTTTCTTTCTTCAAATTGACAGCTCAGGCTTGTCTCACAGTGTGATTGTCCTTGGATTGATGGGGACAGGCTTGGTGGTTGTTGTGACTGGGAGTGCAGAGAGGCCTTCTATGGGAGAACTAAGTTGAGGCTCTGTAGGCAAAGGCCTTCTCCTTGGCTCCCCATGGTGGATCTTGCTGAAAAGAGACAGTCCATGGTTCTAAATAGTTTATTGTCATGGTGGAAAATGGATGTGTAAAAACATACCCAATTTTTCAGGGTGGGCCTGAGATTAAATACCTTTTGTGGGGAGAAATGTCTGGGAAGGGATGTTTATTGGCTAAGCCCTCTGGACCTCTAGGTACCTCAGTAGCATAGAAAACTCTTGTTTTGAGCCTATGTGACCATCGGACACATTTCTTTTATGTGAGAAGCATGGCATGTGTAGTGGCTATTCCTGGTTGTCAACTTGACTATATCTGGACTGAACTACAATCCAGAATTGGAAGGCTCACCTATGATCCTAACCCAGAGGCTCAGAGATACAAGTTTCTTACCTGGATCTTGGCATGGAGATCTTGAAGCATAGTGGCTATGAATTCCAGAAGATTAAGAAAAGGAGATCTCCGAATTCAAGGTCATCGGGGATTAAAGAGCACGGTGGCACATGCCTTTAATCTGGGCTACACCCTCTGCTGGAGACTTAAAGTCTTTAATCTGGGCCACATCCTCTGCTGGAGACCTACAGCCTTTAATCTGGTCTATACCCTCTGCTGGAGACCTATATAAGGACATTGGAAGAAGATTCTCTCACTCTTCTTGGCCTGCTTACCTCGTGGGACTAAGCAACTGCTAGATCCTTGGACTTCCATCCACAGCTGCTGCTGACCATTGTTGTGGAGTTGAACTACAAGCTGTAAGTCGTCGACAAATTCCCTAACTATATAGAGACTACCCATATCTTCTGTGATTCTAGAGAACCATGACTAATACAGCATGTGTTTCAAGTCAGGAGCCTGGCTGGGAGCTGGGAGTCACCTTAAGCCTCAGGTGTGTGCCCACCAAGTCTCCGAGTCTCTGGGTCTCGACCTGCTCTACCTTACCAAACTTCCTGACATGGTTTTACATCTTGCACAAAAGTAGTCTCTCTTGATTGCCTTCTTATCAAGATGTAGAACTCTCTCTCCTCCAGCACCACATTTTCCTGGATGCTGCCATACTTCTGGCCATGATAATGGACTGAACCTCTGAAACTGTAAGCCAGCCGCAATTAAATGTTTGTCTTTATAAGAGTTGGTTATGGTGTCTCTTCACAGCAATGGAAACCCTAAGACAGCATAATTCCACATAATTCTGGTTTGGGCCATTGACCTCAGACTAATTGTTTTTTTCATAGAATACATTCAAAATAAGGTTAACCTTTTCCATTTAACATTTCATACAACTTTCTCTTACATTTCAAAGGAGATGACTCATGTTCTAATTTATTAGTTTTCAAAATGTGATAAGTTGCTGCTAGACCGCTAGACCTGATATGTAATTTCCACAGCAAGTCTATATGCCTTCAAATTTCCAAATTAAACCCAGGCTGACTATATATATGGATTTATTAGAATGGCTACAGTCCCCCTAATCCAACAATGGATGGCTATGAATGGAAAGTCCAATAGTTTCCCAGCCCATGTTGTTGGTCAGATGTCTCAGCTGGTCTTCAGTATACGCTGGAATCCTGAAGAAGTATGGTTTAATGTCAGTGAAGGAATGGACTTACTGGCAAGATGAGGGCAAGCAGGCAAAGAACAAAAGCTTCTTTCTTCCATGTTCCTATATAGGCTTCCAGTAGAAGGTGTGGCCCAGATTAAATGTGTCTTTCCATCCCAACACCCAGATTCAAGGTTTGTGTCTTCCTGCCTCAAAATCCAGATTAGAAGTGGATCGTCCTACTTTAGACTAAGCAAAACACCCATCACTGGTGTTCCTGCCATTTCTGAATTTTAATTCATTCCAAATGTAGTCAAGTTGACAACCATAAAAACCAAGAAGATTCACCACACCAGATAAGAAGCTGCTGAGGTCCAGCCTCAGCATGAGGAGGGTCCTGAGAAAGAGGGGAATGGGAACAGTACTGATTCAATAATGACTCAGAGTCAGTAGTGGATGCAGGCTGTCAGTTCAAGTGCTTTCTCTTTGTCCAAGGATTCTCATCATTCTTCCTTCTTCTCATTCCTCACTCCTATCCTTCATTCTGACCTGAGAGCCTGAACTCAGTCTTTTATTTATTAAAGCAATATAATGAAGGCTTTGATTATTGTTAATCTTTTTTTAAAGAAATTCTCAAATTTACATAAATTCTAAAAATACTGGATCATTAGTTCCAAACCCTGCTTTCTTAAAACAGAAGCAAAAGCACATTTCCTTATAATTTTTACACAGTCTGTTCTGCACAGGTAGCTGGCCATAGCTCTTGCAGTTTCTTGGTACAGCAGACAACAGTCTTTAGTAACTGTTTTCCTGTAAGAACAAAAAGGTGAGAGACTACTCAGATTAAAATGATTTTTATAAAGTTTCAAATTTTATGCAAGTGAAGCAGTTAGCTCTCTCTGATATCTCTCCAGGCATTGTCATCTCCAATCCTTCAAGTAACTAGGAGAACAAAGTACTAACTTTTCATATGCTTGTACATCATCTTTTAATTCTCTAATTTTTGTTTCCTCATCCTAGAAATTACATGGCTTCATGTACTCTCCAATAATATTTGTTTCTAGATCATATGTGAGCCTTCCTCCTATAAGATAAACTCATCTATCATTTCCTTGCTGTCTATAGATTTCTCCTTCTTTTCATATCCATGCCTTTTCTTCTTGAGACCACTTTAACTCTCTATCCTTGATATCCCCCAGTTCATCCTGGCTAATTAATCCAGCAGTCATTCAATCATAGGGTACATGTATCTCCTCACATAATTCCAAATTCAAGGCCAAGTCTTGCTTTGAGTAATTTTTACAAAGGGCCATGTAGGTTTTTATGGCCTCTGTGGTTATGCTGTCTAGATTCTTTCTCATGGCCATAAAGACCAAGGGTAAGACTTGTCCCTCGTCTGCCACAGTCTCATGACCACCTCCATTCCTCATTCCTGAGAACCACATCTGTTTCATTTATTATGGAGTTATTAGTTCTGAGTAATGGGGGAAGTATATTCTCCAGAAGGAGAGATTGAAAATAAAACACGTAGACCAGACAGCAGATCAGATCCAGGCCAACGGCAGCCAATCAGCACACGTGGTGATCAACAGCTTGGCAATGCTTCCGGGGCAGGAACTGTGTCACACAGCCCCTTATGCAGCTATGCCAGATCTGACAGGAACCCCCCCTTTGAGTTATTGGTCAGGGGTGTTTAAGAGACTCGCCCAGCATTATAGGTTATTGCTGTTGTTCTTTGTTGCCTACCAGAAATTGAAGGTAAGTCCATATTTTTTTTTTCGAGACAGGGTTTCTCTGTGTAGCCCTGGCTGTCCTGGAACTCACTTTGTAGACCAGGCTGGCCTCGAACTCAGAAATCCTCCTGCCTCTGCCTCCCAAGTGCTGGGATTAAAGGCGTGCGCCACCACCGCCCGGCTGGTAAGTCCATATTTTAAAGACACTACAGACTTCAGATAAGGACCTAGATGATACACACTGGATTTGACTTGAAAGCCTCCTCCCTGAAGATTAGCAACTGTGGTACCAGAAGATGCCATACAAACTTCTAAAACAACCAATAGTCATTTGAGCAACACAGCTAAGAATTTCAACATCAACCAGCTCAGCACGATATCTCTAAGAGTGCAGGAGGGGCATGAATATCCTGGAATTAACCAGCAGCTCTCTAATTGGCTGCATCCTCTCTTAGATGAGTCTGCCTGCCTTTGAGTCTGACTTGTTACTCATTGTTTCTGTTTGTATTTTGTTTTCTGCCTGCCTCACATCGTCTTATCTCTTTCTTCATTCCATCCCCACAACCTTTTTATTCATCCTTTTCTTCCTTACATTTTCATTCATCCCCAAAGAAAATAAGGCCTGCCCAACAAGGGGAAATGAGACCTCGTACTAGAAACCGAGCCAACTACCCAGAACTAGTGATGAATTGATCTTTGCACAGAATCTACAACCACCACTTTACTAAACCAGCACAGTTCTTAACCGCATTCTAAAAATATTTATCCTTACACCCACATATACATGTGTAATGATCACCCCTCATTAAAGAAACTTATATTTGCAAGAGACAGAGACCACCACAGAAAATCAGATTTGGTGGTGTTATTCCTGCGGCTACTCAAGGAAACATTTACTGAACTCATCACAGAGAACAAGTAATTCTGAGGTGCCCGGCCCAAACTGATCCATATGCAACCTAACCCTTGCATCTACAGCTCAGGGGACATCGAGGAAGGGAGTGGGCAGAAAGATTGTAAGGCCCAGGTGAACAACAAGTCTGCTCTCAGACTGCATCCCCTAGAAATGTCAGGGAAACTCTGAAGTCTCAGTAACATGACTACTTAAGCAAGACCTGACAAGGATGTCACCAGCAGATAGATTACGGTAACATGAAAGTGGAAAATCTCAAGAGACTCTAACCCTAGACAAAGAACTACAGGCAACTAGGTAATGCTGAGAGCTGGAGAAATAGTCTTTCCTCGGTTGATTATCCAGTACCAAATGGTCACTCCTGAAATCATAAACATACAGGGAATATACGCTCTGAGCAGGTTATTGTAACAGGGCTCCAGACCTTAGTAGGTCCCCAGACCTTAGTACAACTGACTCCATGATGGAAGTACCATTCAGACTATAAAATTCAGCATGTAGACAGTATCACCTGCCAAAACAAAAGACATAATCTATCAAAGTATATAGTTCTGGGAAAGTCCCTAAAGGTACTAACCTTGCGTTTTAGCTTCTGTAGTTTCACTTTTGGCCAACTGTTCTTCTTAACTGAAGTATGTCAACCCAGGACATGGGTTTGTATGTGTACGTGCTTGCGTGCATGAGTGCATGCGTGTGTGTGTGTTTAAAAGCTCATCTGAGAAAGGCTGGGGCTAAGCTGGAACTCCAAACAGCCAGTGTTTTTGCTGGCCAGCTAATAAAGACTTTCTATTGGCTAAAACCCATATCCAAGGAGTCTTCTCTGGTGGAAACTTTACAACAGCTATAGTTACAGATACATGTAACAACAAATAAAGAAAAAGAGGTAATGAATTTTAAAGAGCAAGAGGAGGCATATGGGAATGGTTGGAGGTAGAAAGGGGAAATGACATAATTGTATTTCAATTTCAAAAAAATTAAAAACAAAATTAATATTTGAATGCTCTTTCACCTAAAAATAATACTTAACACACACAACTATGAGTCGTCTACCTTATATTTTGCTGGGCTAGTGTATATATATATAGTTTAAGAAGCTTGATAACTTTGTTTTGTGGGACATTGGTAGAGTTAGGTAACTCGAACCTAAGTACTAAGATTTTCCTCTGGATCGCTAAATTAATCGGAGTATAACAGACTGAAGTTATCAGAATGTATGCCTTCTACGTGAACTGGACAATGGTCTTAGATTAAAGCTAAACCCTAATTGTGATAAACCCTCTTTGCTTGGGATTTAAAAAAAAAAGTGGGGGTGGGGGTTATAATACATACACAGATTCTTTTCTTTTTCTTTTTTTCTTTTTTTTTTTGGTTTTTCAAGACAGGGTTTCTCTGTGTAGCCCTGGCTGTCCTGGAACTCACTCTGTAGACCAGGCTGGCCTCGAACTCAGAAATCCGCCTACCTCTGCCTCCCAAGTGCTGGGATTAAAGGCGTGCATCACCACTGCCCGGCTACATACACAGATTCATAAGCGCACATCATACAGGCAAATATAGTCCCACACGAAATAAAGGAAGAATTGGCGGTGTCGCTTATATGGCTACTCAATGAAATACATGCAGCATTCGTCGCAAAGTTCTTTCAGGTATCCCGTGCAGTTTAGATTTCAGAAACCTCACTAGGAACTGGATGAGAGCGTGGCCTCAGTTTCCTGGCCGGCTTTTATATAGAGATACACACATCACTTCCTGTTGGCGGCAAGAACTCTGGGTCTAGGGGAAGGGGTTTACTGCTGTACCCGGAACTGTTTCCAAGTTGGGTTTTGTTTGTTTGTTTGTTTGCATTTTTTTTCTGGTTTGATCGGCTGCAAGCTCTAGGACTCTAGGTATCCGAGATCCTTTGTGGGTCGCGAGAGCGCCTCCTTGTCCCGCCCCTTGGTGGGTTCAGCTCCCACCACCATGGCTCCTGTGTCGGGCTCGCGTAGCCCTGAACGGGAGGCCTCCGGGGGAAAGCGTCGCAGTTCGTCGAGGAGCCCCAAATCCATCAAATCTTCCCGCTCCCCGCGGTGTCGCCGGTCTCGCTCTCGCTCTTGTTCTCGGTTCGGTGACCGGAATGGCCTCAGCCATTCGCTGAGTGTCTTCAGCCAAAGCTCTCAAAACCAATCTTATCGTTCCCGCTCTCGATCGCGTTCTCGAGAACGGCCTTCGGCACAGCGGAGTGGCCCTTTTGCTTCTGCATCCTCGTCCGCCTATTATGGCGGCTACTCGCGTCCCTACGGGGGCGACAAGCCATGGCCTAGCCTGCTGGACAAGGAAAGGGAGGAGAGTCTGCGGCAGAAGTGAGTGAGATCGCCGCACCCTCTCTTGGACGATTGTGCCTGCTTTTGAGTCCAGTTCATTGTTTCTCTTTTATTTCGCTTCCCATCCGCCTCGCACCTTTTTAATCTTTTTCGTCAGTCCACCCCATGACCTTTTTATTTATCCTTTCTAACTTACATTTTCATTCATCCCTAGACTCCTTCATAAAGGGCCCTGGTTTCCCACTACCTACTTCCCCCTCCTGGCTTGTTGGCGGGTATCTCTAAGAGGCTCAGCGCTATTGTATTCCTTGGTGTCATTATCCATGCACCTGTCTGTATTCCTCACTAAACTGAAATAGAGGTTTGTGATTTTTATTGATCACAGAATTAGTAGTGTCTGCCTCTTGGTAGACATGCAGCTGTTTCTTGTTGCATGAAGAAACAAAAAAAATTTGAGGTAAGAGGATATTTCAGTGGAAAAGTTTTGCAGGGAATTGGGAAGTATTGTAATTAAGTATATGTATTGGCTCTGAGGGAAAGGGATAATTAGATGAGGCTATGTTGGGAAAAGTCTTGTAAAGTGGTCTCAGCCATGTTGACCATGAAAACCAATGTGGGAATGAGATTGGATCTCCTCTAATGGGAGAACGCTAATGAGTTCTTAGTTTAAAAAGACTCACAAACCTTTAGTGGCAACAGCTGTGAGGCTCTCGAGGGACGTCAGAACAGTGTCATTCTCATCGATGTAGCAAATTTAAGGCCACCTTGGTCTACATGAGACCATGTCTCAAGAAATATTTAAATTCAAAAGCTGGGCATGATGTCTCCTGTAATACTAGCATTCAGGAAGCCGAGGTAGTATTGTCACAATTAATTCAAGGCCAGCCTATTCTACTGAGTAAATTCAAGGTAGGCCTGAGGTAGAGTGATACCCTGAGCGAGGCTTATATTGGTGCATTAATCATAGTATCTGTATGAAGTTTATTATGTTTGTTAAAACTTATGTCTTAGGCACTGAACTAGACCTTGGACCATGTGTTTAAAAATACTAAAATTTCAAGTATTACAGGCATTGAGGGCAAGTTAACTTTCCAACAGTTGAGAGATGCTTTCATGTTTTTTCTTCCAGCAGGGGACGAAATAAAGTATAACAATAAAAAGGGCAAGTTTCAGAACTGCACTGCCTGAATGTGAAGGTTTTGTTTGCCGTGGAGCAGGATAGTCTTGGGCAAGTGAGACCTTTCTGAGTTGCGCTTCTTCATCATTAAAAATTCGTAGAAGCTGGAGCTGTAACTCGGGAAGAATGCTTGCCTAGCAAACCTGAGGTCCTGAGTTGGAGCAGCAGCCCAGAGGGGGGAGAGGGAAATTAGTAACAAGGCTTTTAAGGTTTTAATAACACCCATAAGTGCATGGAAACAGAAACAGTCAAACAGTCCTGAATTGTTAGAGACCTAGGGTATGGTACCCATGGAGTACGCCAGTTGAAAAGCAAATGCTGAGCCAGGATCGTGTCTCTAATCCCAAGTCTTTTTTTTTTTTCTGGTTTTTCGAGACAGGGTTTTTCTGTGTAGCCCTAGCTGTCCTGGAACTCACTTTGTAGACCAGACTGGCCTCGAACTCAGAAATCCTCCTGTCTCTGCCTCCCAAGTGCTGGGATTAAAGGCGTGCACCACCACTGCCCGGCTCTAATCCCAACTCTTGAGAGAGGGTCAGAACCACCAGGAGTTGAAGGCTAGCTAGACGCTGCTCTGTGAGATCCAGTTTCAGAGGAGTAAAGGATTTACTGGAATGTTAAATGAGTGAATGAGATTTGCATTTGTACTTTTAGATGCTATGAAGTTTATTGTGTTTATTAAAATTATGTCTTAGGCATGGTATTAGGCCTTATACTTTGTGTTTTAAAATGAGAAGTTTTAACATATTACAGGAGCAACAGACATGAGACTTCTGTGTTCTTTAAGGCTGGGCAGGCATTCTTCCCCCAGCAGTTACAAACAGTTGTATCCCTTTTCTAAATTATCCCTTTTGACCAAATACAAAACTCTCCAAGTCTCTCTCTGTGTAGTTATCAATACCTTTTCTCATGATCAAAGATGTTAAAAAAAAAAAGAAAAGCCAATTATATATGTCTTTTGTAGTAATTTTTAAATGTGAGACTTAAGCCATCAAACTTTAAGGAATTCAGGCTAATTTCTTTCTTCAAAGAGTTATTTTTATTTTATTTTTTGGGTGGAGGGGATTGAGACAAGGTCACTCACTATATATAGCTTTGGCTGTCCTGGACCTCATGTTGATGAAGCTGGCTTCAAACACAAACCTGCCTGCCTTTGCTTCCCAAGTCCTGGGACTGAAATCATCCACCACCACACTCAGTCTTTTTTTTATTATATTTTTAATTATATGTATGTATGTATGTGTGTTTGTGTATGGATATGTACATGGCAGTGTAATGCCTTGGGAGGCTAGAAGCATCAGATCTCCTGGAGTTGGATTTACAGGCAGCTGAGAGCTAACCAACTTGGATGCTAGGAACCAAATTCCAGTCCTCTGCAGAAACAGTATGAGCTTTTAACCCCTGGACCATCTTCTAGCCCATAGTTTGTATTTTAAGTTTATGAGTCGTAGTAAATATTAAAACAGATTTAGTCACATACATAAAATGAAAAAAGTGTGCCCCGCCAGAGTAGAGAATGTACTCCTCCAAAAAGGTCTAAAAGGAAAACTGGTAATAAACCTTACATAGCATGAGGAGAGTTTTTGTCAAGTAAGATTTTTCTTTCTTTCTAGAATCCCCTTTATTTTCATTTCATCTTTATCTTCTTCACTAATTCCTAGGTTCCTGAAAACTGAAAGTTTTCCAATCAAGATTTCCTTATCTTTATAACATACATAAACAAATGAATTTATTTTTAAATATAAAACTTTCTGTCAAACTTAACAGTGAAATGGGGACTTTTAGAACCTGTGATACACATTCAGCAAAGGGATAATACCCTCGACAGTCTGCCCGGTTGCTGAGACACTGTACAGTTGGTACAGTTACTATCAGAACATTAAATTCTACCTGATGAGTTTATAGTTAAACTAAGTCTCTTCCCCACCCTCCTGCCCTCAGAAAGGGTTTCTCTGTTATTCCCTGGCTGTCTTGGAACTCTCTCCGTAGACCAGGCTGGCCTCAAACTCACAGAGATCTGCCAGCCTCTGCTTCTGCCTCTGCCTCTGCCTCTGCCTCTGCCTCCGCCTCCCAAATGCTGGGATCAAAGGCATGCATTACCACCGCCTGGCTTAAACCAAGTTTTTATTAACTTTTTAAACATATAGATAAATTCAGGTGTTCCTGTAGCTCCAGCTACTTGGAAGGCTAGGTCACGAGCCCAGGAATTCAAAGCCAGCCTAGGCAACATGGTAAGATCCCGTCTCAAAAGATATATGAGGAAAATAATACTGGAAGACTTGACTCCTGCTGAGTTTATTATTATACATTTAGGAAACAGTCCATCCAATGAGCTATAATTTAAATATTTATCTCTTTTAGGAGATTAAGTGAAAGAGAGAGGATTGGAGAATTGGGAGCTCCTGAAGTTTGGGGACTTTCCCCAAAGAATCCTGAACCAGAGTAAGTGTGTTAAAAAAAAAATAGCATTTTAAAATGTCAATAGCGTTTGTTTAAATCCTGGTCTGCAGTCAAATACTTTTTAATTATGTTTTTTTTTTACATTTTATTTATTTGTACATGTGTGTATGTGCACAGGTGGAGGTCAGAGGACAACTTGCAGGAGTCGGTTCTCTCCTTCCACCATGTGGGTCCCAGGGATTGAACTCAGGTCATCAGGCTTAGCAGCAAGCGCCTTTACCTACTGAGCCATCTCGCCAGCCCTACTGTCAAAATTTTTAAGTGAAGAGCTTCAAGCACTTATCAGATTTTTTTTGCTTTCTTATGATTTATGCTATTTTACCCCTTATATTTAAAAAAAAACATGGAACATGGGTAATGCTTACAGATACTGCTAGTAGATTTTAGCACATTCATTATGTGTGTGTGTGGAGGTTGTTTTGTTTCTTTTTTTTTTTGAGACATGGTCTCATTCTGTAATCCAGGCTATCTGGAACTCTTTGTGCAATAGCCAAGGCAGGCCTCAAACTCAGAGCAGTCCTTCAGCCCCTGAGTGCTGGGATGACCATGCCCGGCTTAATTGCCGTTTTAAAATTATAACTCACAAAGCACCAGTTTCCTATTAAAGATTAAAGATTCATTACTAAAAATAATATTTTTATTATTTTGTTATTTTGTTGTTGTTTTCAACTAACCTACTGTCAGACTACTAGGTGTTAGCATAACAAAGAGATTTTTTTTAAAGTATTACAAATGGAGGCATTTCCATAATAAAGAAGGCACTCCTGAGGGTGGGAAGGAGCTAGTCAGCTGGGAAAAGCAGATGTGAAAGCCATGGAAAAAAAAATGAGTGTGTCAGATATTCTCTGTGATCTCTTCTCTACCTTGTCATTGATTTGCATTTATTTACATTTTATTTAATTTACATTTATTTATTCCCTCAGTGTGCGTGTCTCTGTGCGCGTGCATGCTCGTGCTTGCTCGTGCACGTTCACGAGATCTTGGAGGTCAGAGAACAGCTTGCAGGAGGTTGGTTTTCTTCTACCATGTGGGTTCAAGGAAATGAAATTCAAGTTTTTAGGATTGGCATCCAGTGCCCCTACCTGCTAAGGCATCTTGCCAGTCCAGCACTTTATTTTTTGAGACAGAGTTTCTTAATGTACCTGGTGCTGATCTGATGAACTGGATTGGCTGACCTAGGGGTCCTCCTGTCCCTTCCTCCCCAGGTGAGTGCCACCGTGCCCATTATTTTTCTCTGGGTGCTAGGGATCTGAACTCAGGTTCTCGTGCTTATGTGACAAAGGGTTGATCAACTGGCCCCTAAATGTGAGCTCCTCTGTGGGTGCTAGGAACCGAACCTGGGTCCTCTGCAAGAGCAGCCAATGTGTTTAACCACTGAGTCACATCTTCAATCCATTTGTTTATATCCCTTTTATAATTTCATTAAGGTCACCAAGAGTTTTAAACATTAATATACTGGCATTTTAAAAAATGTTTCCTGCTGGGCAGTGATGATGCACACCTGTAATCCCAGTCAGGTCGACAGAACGAGTTCCGGGACAGCCAGGGTTGCACAGAGAAACCCTAAATCGAAAAGAAAAAAAAAAGATAAAAAGAAAAAAAAAGCTTTCTATATCTAATACTCTGAAGTCCATGTGTTTTTTACTATTCCATATTTATTTACTTTTTAATTATTTTTAATATTTATTTTCTAGGGAGGGACGGCGTATGTGTACCATAGCACACAGGTGGGAGTTACTCTCCCTTCACAGTATGGATCCAAAGGATCAAACTCGGGTCATCTGGCTTCACAGCAAGCATGTTTAACTTGCTGACGCCCATATTTATTTTCTTTTTGCTGCCACTCAGAAGTTTCTTCTTCCTGTTTCATGCCCACCCCCACCCCACCTCAAGTGGGAAGGTTTCTCTGTGTAGCTTTGGCTGTCTGCAGACCAGGCTGTCCTCAAACTCAGAGGTCTGCCTGTCGGGGTTAAAGGCCTGTGCTACTATGCCTAGCTCCACTCTTCAATTTTGAAACATGTAATTTGTTTCAGAGCAATCAAGCAGTATTATGTGAAACTTGTTCTTATAGATAGATACTTGAATGCATTAAACGGGAGTTATAAGAAACCCTAAAAATATTTTGGTAGATAATACTTGTTATTCCACATGTGATCTTTAAAACATTAAGGGAAAAGATGATACAATATGAGAACACTCCTTTGGTACCACCAAAGCATTTTAATTTTTTAAAGGCTGTCCCAAAGAATTATTTTTTAAATATTTATTTACTATTTTGACAAGGTCTCACTATGTGGCCCTGGACTGGCCTGAAATTCGCTGTGAAGATGAGGCTAGACTCAGATTCACAGAGATCCACCTTCGTCTGCATCCTGAGTGCTGGGATTAAAGGAGTACATCATCATAGCTAGCTATTTTTATTATTTTAGTTTTGTGTATTATGTGGTTTTCCATGGGTATGTGCGTCTAGGTGCTGGTGACTCCAGAGGCCAGGGACATCAGATTTACTTGAAGCTGCTGGAGTTATAGGTGATTGTGAGCCACCCAGCATGGGTGCCAGGAAATCAAATTCAGGTTCTATGCAAGTTCAGGGCACACTCAGATAAGAGCTGGTAAAGTGCTTATCTAGAATGCTTAAGACCCTTGGTTTGATCTCTAGTGGTAAATACACCAGGCATGACAGTGCATGATTTATAATCCCAGGATTGAAGTGATAGAGGCAGGAGGGTCAAAGTCAAAGGTCATCCTTAGCAACATAAAGAGTTCAACCCCAGGACCCTGTCTCAAAAGAAAACTATCCAGACCAGTGAGACGCTTTAGCAGGTAAAGGTGCTTGCTGCCAACTCTGACAATTTCAGTTTGATCTATGGGACCCACGTTGGGTGGAAGGAGATAACCAAATCCTGAAAATTGTTTTCTGACCTCCAGAGTAGTGTACACACACACAAACACACACACACACGCACGCACGCACGCACGCACACTCGCTCTAAACAAATGAAATATAAAAGATATTTCTAAACCCCAAAACAAAAAACCTACATTCAGAATTTATTTTACAAAGTCTGTAGTTCCGGGGAGATGGGAATTGTTCTAGCACATATCTTTCACCTACTTAAAGTATGGAGCTAGGATATAGCTTGGTGATGAAGCAATTGCCTAGGACTTTTGTCCTTTCTTGATCTTATATTTTCTATTTCTCAACTTTTAACTTGTGAGTTTCTTCTGAAAATATAAATATTATACATTTTTAATGGTACTGTGTAAACATTAAAGCATTATGTAAGTATGTCATTTTATCATTATGAAGGTGGTACACAGTTGAATATACTCTTACAAAAATTGCTTGCCTTTGGGGGCTAGAGTGAGTTCAGTTGTCGAGAGCGGTGACTGTTCTTCAGGGACCCTGGGTTTGAACTGCAGCACCCACATAGAGGTTCCTCTGTAACTCCAATCCCAGAGGATCTGATGCCTTCTCTGGCCTCTGTGGGGACTGTGCACAGTCATATATATATATATATATATATATATATATATATATATATATATATATATGCAAAATGCCTATATACATAAGATAAAATATAATGATGATAATAATATAAGATTTTAATAATAATTCAAAAAATGATTGCCTTTAAAGGTTCCTAGGCAATGAGTGCTGTTACTGAAAATTTTAAGTACATATTTTAATGCTCTATGGTCCATATTTCTTACAACCATTTTCTGTAATTCAGCTCTGATGAACATACACCAGTAGAAGATGAAGAACCAAAGAAAAGTACTACTTCAGCATCTAGTTCAGAAGGTAATTTTGTAAAATAAGTAACTTATTAATTCATAAATTTCAAAGGTATGTTTAGAAATAATTGAACATTAGATATTACTTTTACTCAAACTACCAAATAGCTATTCCTGTTTAGTAATTCAAATATAGTAAGATGGTTAGAAATACTTCTTTAGAAGTTAATTTCCCTTTTGTACTTACAACAGATGATAAGAAAAAGAAAAGGAAATCTAGTCATTCAAAAGAAAGAGCCAAGAAAAGGAGAAAGAAAAAGTCATCTAAAAGAAAACATAAAAAGTATTCTGAAGATAGCGACAGTGACTCGGAATCTGACACAGACTCCAGTGGTAAGAAAGCCAGATCATTGTGCAAATCCTAGAATGTATTCTAGTTGTTAAAAATGTTATGTGGGTGCATGTTTGCCTGCAAGCATGTCTGTGTACCATGTAGTCCTGATACCTGTGGAGACCAGAAGAGGATGCCAGATCTCCTGGTACTGATGTTGCAGACAATTGTGAGCCACATGTGGTTGCTGGGAATCAAACCCAAGTCTCTAGAAGAGCAGCCGGTGCTCTGAGAGGAAGTGCCCCTGGGTATCCCCCAACCTTAGCATATTAGGTCTCTGCAGGGCTAAGCACAATCCTTTCCATGAGTCCAAGCATGACAGTCCTATTGAGGAATGGATTCCACAAACAGGCAATAGCTTTTAGGATCACTTGCACTCTAATTGTTGGGGGACCCACATGAAGACCGAGTTGCACATATGCTACATATGTGTTGGGAGGCCTAGGTCCAGCCCATGTATACTCTTTGGTTGGTGGTTCAGACTCTGAGAGCCCCAAGGGTCCAGGTTACTTGACTCTGTTGGTCTTCCTGTGGAGTTCCTATCCTGTTCGGAGGGGCCTCAATCCATCCCCCAACTCTTCCGTAAAAGTCCCTGAGCTCCTTCTAGTATTTGGCTGTGGGTGTCTGTATCTGTCTGAGTCAGCTGCTGGGTGCAGCCTCTCAGAGGACAGTCATGCTAGGCTCCTGTCTGCCAGCAGAACAGAGCATTACTAATAGTGTCAGGAACTGGTGCTTGCCCATGGGATGGCTCTCAAGCTGGGCCCATTATTGGTTGGTCCTTCCCTCAGTCTCTGCTCCTTCCCCTGTCCCTGCATTTCTTTTTTTTTTTTTTTTTTTTTTGTTTTTCGAGGCAGGGTTTCTCTGTGTAGCCCTGGCTGTCCTGGAACTCACTCAGTAGACCAGGCTGGCCTCGAACTCAGAAATCCGCCTGCCTCTGCCTCCCAAGTGCTGGGATTAAAGGCGTGCGCCACCACCACCCGGCTGTCCCTGCATTTCTTACAGACAGGATAAATTTTGGTTGAAAGTTTTGTGGGTGGATTGGCATCCCTATCACTCCACTAGGGTTCCTGCTTGGCCATAGGAGGTGGCTTCTTGAGGTTCCATATCCGTATTGTTGTAAGTCTCGGCTAAGGTCACCCCGTTGATGCCTGTGAGCCTCCACACCCCAGGTCTCTGGCATGTCCTTGAGATGCCCCCCTTCTCGCTGCAGACTTCCTTTCATTCTCTTAGCCCTCTGGCCCTCTGTCCTGTCCCTCCCCACACCTGACCCCGAGCTATCCCATTCCCCTCCCCATCGCCTCTACCATCTGCCTCCTATGACTGTTTTATAACCCCCTTCCGAGTAACATTCAAGCATCCTTATTCGGGCCTTCCTTGTTTAGCTTCTTTGGGTTTATGGAGTGGAGTGTGGGTATCTTGTCTTTTACATCTCATATCCACTTATAAGTGAGTACATATCGTGCATGTCCTTTTGGGACCAGGTTAACTCACTTAGGATGATACTCTTAAGTTCCATCCATTTGCCTGTATATTGCAGTTTTTAATAGTTAGTGTGGGTCACATGGTACAGTGGGCCCCCTGCCTTCAGAGTCAGTTATTCCCTGCATCTACCTTGGTTTACTCAGTGCAGCAGTGGACATGCAGTGCTTTTGTAATTGACTGAGTTAAAAAACAAATAGCTTAAGAGTTAGCTCTTCCCTGGGGAGGGGGAACCTGGGAAAGGTTTTACCACTTGAAATGTAAATGAAGATTATGTTCAATAATATATATGTATAGTTAGCGCTTCCCTGTCAACCATTCCTCAGTTACCTTTCCAAAGTAGTCATATTTTACATTACATTTTATTCATTTTTTTGTGTGTATATGTGTATCTTTATGTGAATGTGCACACCACAGTATATGTATGGAAATTAGAGGTTAACTTTGAGGAGTTGAAGTTTATCTCCTTCCACCATGAGGATCCTGGGGATCAAACTTGTGTCCCCAAGCCCAGCAATAGGCGTCCTTCCCTACTGAGCCATCTTGCGGGTGCACTGGCTGGAGTCACAGAGCACCCCCTGCTTTTCTCTGTCAGCCAGATTGCACTCATTTCATTACCATCTCTCATTCCACTGAGAGTCTGGAAGACATCATCTTCCTCTGACACACACACGCACACACACACACACACACACACACACACACACACACACACAGAGCTGTTTCTTTTTGGTTTTGTTTTTTCTCACTGTGAAACTAATAATTTTCAGGAAAATAAAGGGAATGGTGTTCATCATCATCATCATCATCATTATTAAGTTTCGTTATTTTGACGCATTGCTTAAAATATGGGGGTCATGGGAGTTGCTGAGTTATTCAAAGTAAGTTGAGTCACCATTCCTTGGCTAAACATTTCTACATGTACCTCTTTGAAATGGGACATATTCCTACCTAAGCAATGTCGTCACTGCAGTGAATAATTTAATACCTAGTGTGACATTAATTTTTTACATTTATTTATTGTATGTGTTTGTGTGTGTGCATTCATATATGCAATAGGCAGTGTGTGGAGAGCTCAGAAGACAGCTTAGAGGAATTGGTTCCCTCCTTCCATCATAGAGTTCTAGGGTTCAAGCTCACATCATCAGGTTGACAGTAAGCGCTTTTACCACTGAGCCATCTTACTAGTCCATGACTTCAATTTCTTTTTTTTTTTTTTCAGTTTTTCGAGACAGGGTTTCTCTGTGTAGCCCTGGCTGTCCTGGAACTCACTTTGTAGACCAGGCTGGCCTCGAACTCAGAAATCCTCCTGCCTCTGCCTCCCAAGTGCTGGGATTAAAGGCGTGCGCCACCACCCCTGGCTTTTTTTTTTTTTTTTTTTTGGTTTTTCGAGACAGGGTTTCTCTGTATAGCCCTGGCTGTCCTGGAACTCACTTTGTAGACCAGGCTGACCTCGAACTCAGAAATCCGCCTGCTTCTGCCTCCCAAGTGCTGGGATTAAAGGCGTGCGCCACCACCGCCCATGACTTCAATTTCTTTGACTCCTGCCCCTAGTATAATTCATGGCAAGGTTCAATAAATGTTAGAATAAATTAGTTCCTCTTTAACAAAAATGAATATTTGTGACAATAGAATATTTATCTGTTAAAATAAAACATTTTTAACAATTTTGAACTTCAGAATTTTGTTCAATAATAATGTGCTTTAATTTGCAGATGAAGATACAAAAAGAAGAGCAAAGAAAACTAAGAAAAAGGAAAAGAAGAAGAAACGAAGAGGGTTAGTTTTTCTTTTTAAAGCAGATTATATAAAATAGTATAATGATCCACTGTGTGTGTGTGTGTGTGTGTGTGTGTGTGTATAGTCACTCTATCATCCTCTGTTTATTTTGGAACTAATTGGAGTTATCATTCTCTTCATAAATCCACAATTTAGTACCTTCCTCTAAAGTGTATTCTTAAAAAAAAACAAAATACGAAAAAGAACTTTGTATAAGCACAGGGGAAAATTTCCTGAATAGAACACCAATAGCTTATGCTCTAAGATCAAGAATTGACAAATGAGATCTCATAAAATTAGAAAGTTTCTGTAAGGCAAAGGATACTGTCAGTAGGACAAAACGGCAACCAACATATTGGGAAAAGATCTTTACCAACCCTACATCCGTCAGAGAACTAATATCCAATATATACAAAGAACTCAAGAAGTTAGACTCCAGAGAACCAAATAACCCTATTAAAAAATGGGGTACAGAGCTAAACAAAGAATTTTCACCTGAAGAACATCAAATGGCTGAGAAGCACCTAAAGAAATGGTCAACATCCTTAGTCATCAGGGAAATGCAAATCAAGACAACCCTGAGATTTCACCTCACACCAATCAGAATGGCTAAGATCAAAAACTCAGGAATGTTGCTATTTAAACATATTTGATATATTTTAATCCATTGCACTGAACATTTTTATTAATGCTCACATTGGTGAGAACTTGTTTTTCTTTTATGTGGGTTTTTTTTTTTTTTTTTGGTTTTTCAAGACAGGGTTTCTCTGTGTAGCCATGGCTGTCCTGGAACTCACTCTGTAGACCAGGCTGGCCTTGAACTCAGAAATCCTCCTGCCTCTGCCTCCCAAGTGCTGGGATTAAAGGCGTGTGCCACCACTACCCGGCTTATTTTTTTATTTTTTGCGCTTTCTTTTGTATTTGGGTTTTTTTATGTTTTTTTTTAAGATTTATTTTCATTTAAATCTATGTATGCATCTATGTAGTGCAATGTGCATACAAGTATCTGGAGAGGCCAGAAGAGGGCCTCAGATTCCCTGGAGCTAGACTTAGAGGTGGTTATGAGCTACCTGATGAGGGTGCTAGGATATGAACTCTAGTCCTCTGGATGAGCATCAGGCACTCAAGACTGTTGGATCATCTCTCTAGCCACTGTATGTTTGTTTTTGAGATAGAGTCTTGTATACCTCAGACTGGCCACAAGCTCATTGGACAGCATAGGATGGCTTTGGACTCTTAATTCTCCTGCCTCTAGCTCCCAAGTGCTAAGATCATAGACATAAACTACCACCTCCTGCCTGAGAGTTAGGTTTTAAGTTAATTCATTTCTATTATATTTCTATATGATAACTGTATTTCATTAATTCTTTAGTCATTTCCTTTTTTAAAGATTTATTTATTAATTTTATTTATTTGAATATACTGTAGCTGTCTTTACACATACCAGAAGAGGGCACCAGTTTGAAATTGAACCTAGACCTTTGGAAAAACAGTCAGTATTCTTAACCACTGAATCATCTCTCCAGCCCCTAGTCATTTCTTCTTAATAGCAAAATACTATTTGGTTGAGTGAGAAGATTGAATTGAAAAGTTTAAATAAGCTAGCAATTCAGATAATTTTGTCAACTTGTCATTCCCATGAAAACTGAGGATGTCTAGGGCTAAAGAGATGGCTTAGCAGTTAAGAACACTACATAGCAGCTCACAACTGTCTGTGACTTCAGTTCCAGGGGATCTGACATGCTCACACAGACATGCATGCAGGCAACATACCAGTATGTATAAAAATAAATAAATCTTTGAAAACCATTTCATTATAAAGAACTTAAGCATGCTTTTTAACATGAGAATACTTAATTTGTATTAAATTATAACCCCTACAGGAAGAAATACAAGAAAAAGAAGTCTAAGAAAAACAGAAAAGAGTCCAGTGATTCGAGCTCTAAAGAGTCACAGGAAGAATTTCTAGAGAATCCTTGGAAGGATCGATCAAGTAGGCTCTTGAATTGACTAACTCAAAGCAGTTCAAACATTAACTGATTAGTCACGATGTGAATGTGTTTCTTAATGTATTTCATGCAGAGGCAGAAGAACCGTCAGATCTGATTGGCCCAGAGGCTCCCAAAACACTTGCCTCCC
This sequence comes from Tokudaia tokunoshimensis, assembly GCA_036184795.1. Lineage (NCBI taxonomy): Eukaryota > Metazoa > Chordata > Mammalia > Rodentia > Muridae > Tokudaia > Tokudaia tokunoshimensis. The sequence continues at coordinate 105,974,677 of BTHU01000023.1, forward strand.
AAGATGATAAGCCCTTGAAGTAAGTAGCAGTATATGGTTGTGGGATTTTATGGTTTTTCTTTGTTGTAGGTTATTCATTTTGTTTTCTGCTAAGTGTGCTCATGTAAGTTAGCAGTCTGACACTGAACTGTGCCCACAGCCAGTAGCAATGGATTTGCAATATCTAAAGCACTTTATTTAGCTCAGTGTGGTGCTTATGCCTGTGATCCCAGCATTTGGGAGGAGGAGGCAGGGAGTTCAGGAATTCAGGATTTTTCTAGGCTACTTTGTGATCTTAACGCCAACCTGGGCTATGTTGTTTTGGTGCAGGGGAAGGCATGAAGGTTAGAGGACAACTAACCTTTAGGAGTTGGTTCTCTCCTTCCACCATATGGGTACCAAGGATTAAACTTAGCACAACAGACTTGACAGTAAATAAATGCCTTTACCCTGTGAGCCTTCATGGCAGCCCATACAAAATATTACTTATGTTTAACTTATAGTAAATACATAAACTTCATAAGTATAGAGATTACTTTTGTGCTATAAGCTTCAAGCTTAATAGGAGTACAAGAAAGCATCACTGAACTGCTCTTAAAATCTATTTTAATCAAAGGCAAAAGATAATATTTACTGGATGGCGTTATTGTTTGTTAAAAGTTATATTGAGATATTTATTTGTTTTTTTTTTAAGTGAATGAGCTGAGAATAGAAACAATACTGGCTGTACCTGATCAATTAATGCACAATTATAAGGCATGAATTTGTACTTGTGAATATCAGTTCTTTTGTTCTTCCAATGATTTATACATTTCTCCGTTAATGACACAGGTCATGGTACCACGTCCTATAATAAAAATTCAGAAATTCACATCAAGCACACTACTGCTCGCCACTTTACTCTTACTACTGTCTGAGGGAAAATATTTTCTGCTGTCCTTGTCTGTGGAGCTAGTTTGATGATCCTTTTGTGAATTTTGAATTACTTTGTAGCTATGGCCATGCTCTGTTACCTGGTGAAGGCGCGGCTATGGCTGAGTATGTAAAAGCTGGTAAGCGCATCCCGAGAAGAGGTGAGATTGGCCTGACAAGTGAAGAGATCGCGTCATTTGAATGCTCCGGTTACGTAATGAGCGGTAGCAGGTATTCTCTCGGCATTGAGTCCATTTCCATGATTAGCTCTTTTCCTTCTTTTTTACTACTAGAACTATATTTTGGTGATCTGTTTTCATTAAGTGACTATTTCCTAGAGGAGCCACGTTCTGTTCCCAGTACCTGTGTCAGATAGTGCACAGCCACCTGTAACTTTGTTCCAGGGCATTCTGTGTATTCTTCTGGCCTCTGTAGGCACCTGGCATCACACACACACACACACACACACACACACACACACACACACACACACACACGATTCTTGTGGCCTCTGTAGGCACCTGGCATCACACACACACACACACACACACACACACACACACACACACACACACGACTCTTCTGGCCTCTGTAGGCACCTGGCATCACACACACACACACACACACACACACGATTCTTCTGGCCTCTGTAGGCACCTGGCATCACACACACACACACACACACACGATACTGGTTTTATTAGATACTGGTTTTTTCCTCTGGTAAATACAGTTAGTTTAAGTTCAGCCATCTGTCATAGGGGCATATGGGATTCCAGTAGTGAGGAAAACAATTTCATAAGATAATCTTTCTTGATTTTTGAGTTTGCTTCCAGTTCTCAGAGGCCCAGAATTTGTGGAATGAATATCAAATAAGGATCATGAAAGATGTCAGATTTAGCATGAGGAAATAAAATTATAGAAGAATCACAAAATACTTGACTACTCAGTAAGGGCAGCAGTACTAAAATCACACTTAATTGTGTGCTCTTTAAGCTTACAAACTATCCATTAAAATAGTTAAAACTGATTTGAATTGGTACCAGAGACAAATATGTGTGGAACCTCTGAGGTAACTCCAGAATCTTCAATGTGTGAAAACTAACATCACTTTTGAGGATGACACAGTATGACGAGGACAAATCACTAGAGACATAAGGATCAGTAAGGAGGGTTCAACATAGCTATTTTTGTCTTTGAGATGATTGTTTACATCTTAGACTCTTCAGGGACGTAACAAATGCATATAAAGTCATTACAAAACCAGTTGTGTCTCTAAATCTCAGCAACAGGTAACTAGAAAATAAATAACACATCATTAATATATTAATATAATTAATGTGTAATTGCGTATGCTAAATATAGTTAAATATAATTAAACATCTATAATAATATCAGAGAATATGAGTGATTTAGAAATCAGTCCTAATAAGAGTCCCGAGACCTTCACAGGGAAAGCTAAGCCATGAAGAAACATTAAGTGACTGGAAGGATGGCTCAGTGGTTTAGAGCACTGGCTGTTCAATCCCCAGCACCCTCATGCCTGTAACTCTTGTCCCAGGGCTTCTGAAGCCCTCTTCTGGCCTCTGCAGGCACTACACATATGTGAGGTACAGATATACATTCAGGCAAAACACTCATATACATAAAATAATGAATCAATTAAAAAATTAGCTGGGCATAGTGGTGCATATCTTTAATCCCGCACTCAGGAAGCAGAGTCAGGCATATCTCTGAGTTCGAGGCCAGGCTGATCCATAGCAAGTTCCAGGACATCCAGAGCTACACAGAGAAACCCTGTCTTAAAAACAAAACAATGGTAATAATAAAAATAAACATTAAAGAAGATCTATATCAATGGAGACATAGCACGTTAGAATAGCAATATTGTAAAGTCAATTCTCTCAGATTTATAGTCAATAAAATTTCAATCAAAATCATGGCAGTTTATGAAACTTAGTAAAGTGGTTCTAGACGTATTTGTTAGACTAAAAGGCCAAGAGTAGCCCTGTTAGTTCTGAAAAACAGTAGGAAAATAAGATGGGACCCACACAAGATGAGAACTTAAGGAGCGTGCAGGCTTTAGGAAGAAGCATTTGGTATAGCCTAAATATTCAGTGGGGTAAAATGCAGAGCCCAGAGCCATTTGTACATGTGTGGAATTTTGGTGTATGAGAGATAGCATATCAGATCTGGGCAGAAACAAGTATTCAGAAAATGGTATAGTGAAAACATCATGCATGCATTAACATAGAATACTGAATCACCTTATGTAACAGGCAGTGCCGCTAGATTAAGGACTTTCAGAGAGGATGTCTTTTTTTTATTTTCTATATTTTTTATTTACATTCCAAATCATTTCCCCTTTCCCGTTTCCTCCCTCCCCGAAAGTCCCATAAGCCCCCTTCCCTCCCTCTGTTCCCCATTCAACCCCCTCTCGTTTCTCTGTCCTGGCGTTCCCCTACATCCAGTCTTTCCAGGACCAGGGGTCTCTCCTTCCATCTTCTTGGAAATCTATTGATATGTGAATTGTATCTTGGGTATTCCGAGATTCTGGGTCAATATCCCCTTATCAGTGACTGCATACCATGTGTGTTCTTTTGTGATTGGGTTACCTCACTAAGGATGATATTTTCAAGATCTGACCATTTGCCTAGGAATTTCGTGAATTCATTGTTTTTAATTGCACAGTAGTATTCCATTGTGTAGATATACCACATCTTCTGAATCCATTCCTCCGTTGAGGGACATCTGGGTTCTTTCCAGCTTCTGGCTATTATAAATAAGGCTGCTATGAACATAGTGGAGCATGTGTCCTTATTGCATGCCGGGGAAGCCTCTGGGTATATGCCCAGGAGTGGTATAACAGGGTGAGAGGATGTCTTTTAGATTAAAAAGTGTTTTCTAAACAAAACAAAAAATGTGCTACCCAGAAGTTTGCCTAGGCTAAAAGTAAGAACTTATGTCCATCAAAAGACACATTAAAATGTGAAAATTCTAGGTTCATATAAGATTCATGGAATACACACAATTGATAAAGTGTTGGTAGTGAGAATATTTAAATAACTATAAAAGAAATAAGTGGAAATGACAGAGCCATTTATCAAAAGAATACATATGTTCTATACGTAAGTTAAATGATGTTCATTGTCACTGGAAATGAAAGTCAAGACCTGAGTGAAATACTTTTTTGTACACATTTAATAGGAAAAAGTTCAAAGTTCTGCCAGTGCCAAATATTTGAATGGATGTGGTGCCATAGGACCTCTGAAACACTTCTGGTAGTATACCCGTTAATACATTGAAAAAGCAATGTGACTTTCTTAGAAAGTCAGACTCTCGTATGCATTATGAGCAAGCAGCACCACCCTCTGGTACCCGAGAGGAAATCTTTCCCATAGACTAGAGACGTGCATGTGGCTGCTCTTTAGAGCATCATTGTGTTGCTCTCTGCTCCTTCTAACTTCACAGGGCACTCACAGTACTCAAGCAGCCTGCATCTGCTGCCGCCCCTCAGCTCTCCCATCTTATTTATCCCTAGACACTGCCACACTAACCTGAAATGATTCTCTCCTCTTCTTCCCAGTCTTTCATGGTTTCTTCTTTTTCTTTCCTTTCTTTTTTCTTTTTACTCTTTTTTTTCCCCAAGACAGGGTGTCTCTGTGTAGCCCTGGCTGTCCTAGAACTCACTCTGTAGACCAGGCTGGCCTTGAACTCAGAAATCCGCCTGCCTCTGCCTCCCAAGTGCTGGGATTAAAGGCATGAGCCCCCACCGCCCGGCCTTCATGTTTTTGTCTAGAGATAAGTTTCTTGAACTGATGTTGTAGGGTAAGGTATGCATACACAAATAGGGTCATTACTATTTCTCTTTGACTAGCAGACCTTTTGAATCTAACTTCAAAAATTTCCTCTGTCCCTATATTTTGCTGATCTAACTCTTAGACTGAATCCCCCTTTTGTTTTCTGTGTGATACTTCTAGATTCTAAGGAAATTAAACTATCCACAGAATGCCTCTTCACTTATAGATTTAGACTTGATTCTCTTCTTTGTATCAGTAAAGTTGAACTTTACTGTACCACTTGATTAATTAAGGTAAATCTTTCATCTGTCCTCCTCTGGACTCTCCAAAGACAAAAAACCCACTATTGCTAGCTGGGTGTCTTGGCCACACACCTTTAATCCCAGTGCTCAGGAGGCAGAGCGTGTGGATCTACATGAGTTTGAGAGCAGCCTGGTTTGCATAGAGCACTCCGTGTTTGCTAGCGCTACTTAATGAAACCTGTCCAAAACAAAATTATCTAAAACATTTCACAAGTTTCCCACTTCGGTTTATTAAAATAAGAAAAAATGTATTTGTCTTTAGTATTTGAAATTAACGATATCTCCTATGTTGACAAAACATTGGAGATCATTATTTGAATACTGGAAATAAGTCAAAGGAAAATGAAACCTCAACAGGTAAAATACACAGTCATTTAATAACCCTTCTCCAGTGTCTATTATCACCTTTTAAGTAGAAGATTCTATATTAAGAAAGGGTTAATGACAACATACTATAAGAATTATTAGTATGAAATTAAGTCAAAAATAAAATTTGTCTCCAGGCATCGCCGAATGGAGGCTGTTCGACTTCGGAAAGAGAACCAGATCTACAGTGCTGATGAGAAGAGAGCCCTTGCATCCTTTAACCAAGAAGAAAGACGAAAGAGGGAGAACAAGATTCTGGCCAGCTTTCGCGAGATGGTGTACAGAAAGACCAAAGGGAAAGATGACAAGTGAGGACTTCCTGACTTCACAAGTGGATATTTTTAACAACGAGAACAAAATTGTGGGTTCTAGACATAAACAGACAAGCTTATTGTTTTGTTTCTGTTTTGAGTTATTTTTTGATGTGTGGTTTAAATTAGCCCAGGTCGACCTCAGGCTTTGTAGCTGAGGATGACCCCGAACACTTGGTCTCCTGCCTCCACCTTCCAAGTGCTGAAATTCCAGGCGTGTGTCACCAGGCCCAGCCAAAAAGGCTATTGTGCTATGAAATGGCTTTCAGGGCTTCTGTGCCTTCTTTTTAATTCTTCAGTCCTTCAATAAAAGATGCTTGTTGATATAATTAGTAAGTTATTTGAGGCTTCTAAAGATTGACCCCGACCTTCTGGTTTAAAAGTCCAAATTCTGAATGAAGTCCTGCTATGTTAGGAAGGTGGTATAGAAAGAAAGTGGCAGATGAATGAGAAATTTAAATCTCACATCATGATCTGGTATGACTATTATTAGCTCCATAGTTCTGCCACTATCCCAGCAGAACTTGGGAATTTCATATCTTGTCTTAAATGTGTTACAAATGGGCTTGACAGAAACTATTTAGGAGGCTATGTCTGTTAACAAAATGAAGGTGTTGCTGTACACAGCAACTCTGGAATTTGAAAACTGACTTGTTTCTATAGTCAGCCCTAGAAATGTATATTGAGCTAACTCTACCTCCGCTCTAAAACCAAGCAAACCAAATGGTTAACTCACAGATGTGTGGAAGAGAAAATGTGAGCAGTAGGTGTTTCAGGTTCTGTTAGATTACTTAACATTGTACTTTCAGTGGCTAGGATATAGCTCAGAATTAGAACATGTGCTTATGAGGCCCTGAGCTACATCCCCAGCAGTGCAAAAAAATTTCAAATGCAGTTTTGGGAGTCTGTTGTGCCAATATAAGAATACTATTTCTATCTAAGCTGGTATTTAATACAGGATAATATCTTAAAAATGAGTATTAAGAGTGCTAATAAGGGAAAATATAGTAAGTCAGTATTTTAATTAAGCTGTTTCATGATAATGAAAGGAAAATATTAAACATTTTCAATTATGTCCTTTATGTTACCAGATTTCTTGTTTGAGACAGAGTCTCACTATGTAGCCCTGGATGACCCAGAACTCACAGAGTTCCCCCTGCCTCAGCCTGCCAGGTGCTAGGGTTAGAGGTGTGCCACTGTACCTCGGTATAGGATTTTATTTTAAACATTGTTAAGCTCTTCAGCTTTTTATATCTATCATGACTTTAATCCTTAACTTTGTAGAAACCTTCCTTACTTCATCACTGTTTGAAAAATTTAATATATGTTCTGAGAAAATGTGTTTCTAACCCACAACTGCCGAACTAAGCAGCAGTTAGCATGTAATAAAATCTGTGATCTTTGAACTTGAAATTATTTCACTGTATTTATACTTCTCAGTCTGATAAGTCTATAGTTTCCTAAAGTCTAATGGAAACTAGGTTCCAAAGTTGGAAGTTTTATTAATCCATACATTTCCTCATGTAATACAATGTAAAGTTTATAATCTCACTTTAAAAGTTATTCCAAAGGGGCATTATTTTTTGCTAACTGGCTCCTAGCAACTGGATGAATGTTTTTCTTTTTTAATAGGAAATGTAGTTTCAATGCAACTATTTTGTAGTGTATAAGTATTACAGATTTTCTTTTGATTCTTCTCCACAGAGTATATACAGTCAATGAAAAAATAGGAATTTATTTTAAAACCTGTCATTCTTAGGAATTTATTTAGTAGCAGGTCCTTTAAAAAGTGGAGGGCTAAAAGTATTTTATTTTCAGCTTGTTTGAATTATCCCTTCAAACTGTGTTCTGTCACCTGAGCTCTAAGTCAGCCATTGTTCACAAAAAAATCTTTCCTGGTCTACAGAGGAATAAATACACACTCGTTTACACACACACACACACACACACACACACACACACACACACACACACACACACACACACACACTTATAATTGAACAAAACATTAAGCCAGGAATTCCCTCTTTGTTACACTCCCAGTGAACAAGATAGTGGTTGCGCTTCTATCTGTATTCTTTATAGTTCTTTAGGCCCGAGTAAAATCCACATAGAACTATTGTAATTTAAATACTTTGTTTTCTAAAGAGACTTACCTAGTTTCTCACCTCTTTGCCTGTTGTTCATAGGATTTTCTCTCCTTTTTATTTGTTGTACAAAGATAATAGTAAAAATAGAGAAATTGCTCAGTCCTACCACATGAATTGTTATAAGTGTTCTGTGTTCCTTGTATGTCTTTGTCATTTGAAGTGTAGTGTAATGTTGTCTTTGGTATTATAAAATTGTGTGAGTCTAGGAGTCCCATTGGGAAGTTAGGAATACATGATGAGCCAAGCATGATGGGATGTTCTAGATACCAAAATACTGTTTCAGAGTTTAGCAGCGTGGCTCACCTGACAGTAGAAGAGATCTCGTGAGTGGTGGATCCTTTCAGACTGTTAGAATGAGATAGAGAACTGTTGCCATTTTGTTATCCAGATACCCATAAAAGTGTCCATCAAGCTTGGAGGTAGGCAGAGAGAAGGACCAAACTGCTAAGGGCCAGTGGCTGAACATAAGTAATGTTCAAAACTCCACTATGCTTGCCAGACTCCAAAATCATGATACACTGTTGAGAAAAATCTTTTCAAAAATAGAAAATAACTTATTGCAGAATGGATAATGAATAAAAACAAAAACACAGTTGGATTGTGTGCCATGAGTTTATTATTCAATAAATATTATGTGGTTTGATATGCTATTTCATATTTGTAATGTGTGGATTGTAAACATCCTCAAACATAACACAGGAATCAGACAACTTTAAAGGGGATGGAGTCCAACAAAATATTCTTGGTCTCAGTAACTTCCCGCAGCCACTGTTCTCGGAATCGAATCTTTCCTTGTCTATAGAGAAAGGGAAAAAACAACACACATACACACAGCTTTTATAATCAAACACAAGGTTGAGGCAGGAATTCCCTCCTTGCATTCCCAGTGAGCAAGATACTGGCTGGGTTCTAGCTGTATTCCTTACTGTTCGTTAGGCCTACGTAAGAAGTCTTTCAGAGAGCTGCTATTCAGTAACGGGTTGTCACACACAAACTACTTCGATAAGAATTTGCTGTGGCTCTTAATTGGGAGACGGGGTGCTGAAACATCTCATTCTATAGCCCAGACAGGTCCCAAACTTACAGCAATCCTCCTTCCTCAGCCTCCCAATTGCTAGGATTATAGATATGACTATAACGCCCCAAAGGGGTTATATCATCCATAGTAAATTCAGTATAATTCTGAAGTTTCCCTGAAGAGAACTGGGGCTTTAGCTCAGTGGTAGAGTACCTGCCTGACATGTGCAAGGCCCTGGTATTGATACCCAATACCACACACACTTTAAATTTCTATAGAAATATAGACATGACTCACTTTGTCCCACCCTGTTCTTTCAACTAATCCTTAAGTTTCTAATTACTGAAAAAGCTTTGAAAAAAACAATTTTCTAGAGTAATGCTAGAATCCTGCTTCAGCCTTTGCTATAGGGTAAGTGGTCCACAGATGAAGGGGGGCCTGCTTGAATTATCTGTGTCTATGGGCCTAGAATGTGGCCATCTTTACCTCACCCATTTAGAGTAAGTCTCCAAATTTTAATTACCTTTGAAGTAGTGCTGAATTCTCAAAGATGTAAGAGATGTCAACAGGCATGTCCTAAGAGAGAGGGACAAGCATAAACCTGGAGCAAGCACGCTATATGTATATATTTGCATTTTCAGGGCCTGTCTTTATTAACTGGGAATCCATTCATTGGTAGTTCTTTAATATTTCAAACCCATTCAGGAAAAGGTCACAGATACCTTAAGCTACTTCACAAGATTGGAGACAACCGGCAGAGGCTTGGGTTCCTCTATAAGAGCATGAATCAGCCTTCTGTCTCCTTTTTAATTTTTTTTGGGGGGGCAGGGGAGAGGTTGGAAATGGTTTATTTTGAAGCAGGGGTTTTACTGTGTTATATGTATTGGGATTGAGTACCTAGTTGCAAGTAAACCTCTCACCACAACGTCTCTCCTGAGTGCTAGGATTGTAGGTGTGCTACCACACCTAACAAATGCATTTCGGTTTTGGAAATAGGGTCTCATGTAGCCCAGGCTGGACTCAGTATGTACAAGGTTGGCCTTGAGTAGCTCCTCTTGCCTCCACCTCCCAAGTTCTAGGATTACTGTTGTTTGCTACCAAGCCTAGCTTCAATGAATACATTTTTTTTTTCCAAAGAGGAAAAATTATTTTGGGGCTGGGCAGTGATGACACACCTTTTAATCCCAGTACTCAGGAGGCAGATGCAGGTGGATTGCTGTGAGTTCAAGGCCACCCTGGTTCACTGAGCAAGTTCCAGAACAGCCAGGTCTTCACGGCTTGTCCTAAGCCATCTCCAAAAACTTAAAAATGACAACAAAACAAGAGAGTTATTTTTGACTCCTGGTTTTAGATTCTTTCAGTTGATGATGACATGGGAGTCACAGTGTCAGGAGGAGGAGATTTGTTTGTTTGTACATACAGGAGACAGGAAGCACAGATGGAATGTGGGGCGCATACACCCTTCAAAGGCCCACCCCTAGTTATATAGTTATTCACTTCGGCCAGAACCCACCTCCTAAAAGCTTCATAGCCTTCAAAATAGTGTCACAAGACCAACTCATAATATTTTTTTTTCAGATAGGATCTTAATACTATAGTCCAGGCTGGCCTCAAACTCAAGGTAATCGATGCTCTTGCCTCGGACTCAGTAATGCTTAGATTAGATGTATGAACTACTCTGCTCATCTGTTGTTGACTTTTTTTTTTTTAAAAAATGAACTTCTTTTTACAGATTTGTTTTTCTTGAGCACTGGAGGTTTTTTATTTTATTTATTTATTTATTTATTTTATGATTTTATTTTATGTATGTCTGTGTATGTGTGTGGAGGTACCCACAGAGGCCAGAAGAAGGAATTGGGTCCCCAGAAGCTGGAGTTGCCTGGTGCGGGTGCTGGGAACTGAGCTGGGTTCCTTGGCCACAGCAATGAGCAGAAATTTTCTTTAAATTTTTATTTTTATTTTATGTATGGAAGTGTTTGGCCTGCATACATGTGCACCATGTGTGTGCCTGGTGCCCACAGAGGTCGGAGGAGGATGGCAAAGTCCCTGAAACTAGATTTATGGACAGTTAGTTGCAAGCTACCGTATGGGTGCTGAGAACTGAACGCAGGTCCTCTGCAAGAGCAGTAAGTGCTCTTAACTAAACCAGGTCTCTAGCTTCGAAACAAGTATATTTTTAAGGCAGAAAAGATAGGTAATACTATTGCAGTGGTCCCCATTTACTTATTTATTTATTTATTCATTCATTCATTCATTCATTCATTCATTCATTCACTTATTTGGAGACAGGGTTTCTCTGTGTAGCCCTGGCTGTCCTGGAATTCACCCTTTAGACCAGGCTGACTTTGAACTCACAGAGACCACCTGCCTCTGCCCCCCAAGTGCTGGGATTACAGGTGTGCACTATCACCGCTTGGTCCCCCCACCTATTTTCACCTTCAAAATTGTGCTTGGGATTTTGAGCAAGAGCCTTTCCCCTAGGGCCTCATCCTATCATGTCTTATCTTGCTTAACTTCACCAGTCTCACCACCTCACCTCCCTCACTGGGGGAGGGAATTGCATACATATTATATATAGCTATAGCTCACAGGCCCTTGCTACTTAGATATAAATCTCTAGGTGTCTGCTGCCAGAATTACCTAGGGGTTTTGTTAAGAATGTCTTGTCTCAGCCAGACAGTGGTGGCATACATCTTTAATCCCAGCACTCAGGAGACAAAGGCAGGCGGATATCTAGAGAGGGCACCCTGGGCCACAGAGTGACTTCCAGGATGGCCAGAGAGCTACACAGAGAAACCCTGTCTCAAACAACCAAAACCCCAAAACAACACTACCAGAAAGAATGCATCATCTCTAGCCCTACCTAGACTTGCTGAATCAGAATCTTCATTTAACAAGATCCTCAAATACTTTTCATGTTCTTCAAAGTTCCAGATCACTTTGGGGATATTTTAAACAGGACTGGAGGCTGGAGGGATGGAGCAACCATTCCGGGTCCTCCTCCAGAGGCCTGAGCTCCTAGCACCTACGGCAGTCAGCTTGCAACTGCCCATAACTCTCTGTGGATGGCAGCTGCACCCATGCGCATATACACACACATAAATAATAAAAATAAACTTTAAACGAAGTGATGCAAAGTCACTTTAAAAGGCTCTGGCTGGCTGGTGGCTATATGTGAGCAAGACTAGAAGGAGAGAGACCAGTTACACTATTGAAATAATCTGAGGGGATGGGTGAGATCCTATGCATATTTTCCTAATGGGAGGGATGTGAGAGAAGAGTCAAGGAAGATGCCACGGATTCAGCCATGAACTCAAGACGAAAGACTTGAAGTGGGTAGGATATGGGAGGGAGAGTCAAACATTCAGTTCCGGAACTGGGGAGACAGCTCAGTGGTAGAGCACTGGCTTAACATGTAAAGGTCCTGAGTTCAAGCTCCAGAACTGCGGACACAAAATCAGCTTTAAAAATGGTAAGTGAGATTTCCACCGAATATTGAGATATCCTAGAGATTTGAAAATCGCAAAGTTGAGGAATTACGGATGGTTGTGAGCTGCCATGTGGATGCTAGGAATCTATCCCAGGTCCTATATAAGAGCAGCCAGTGCTCTTAACCACTGAGCTGGCTCTAGATTTTATTTTTAAATTGGTGAGTGTGTGTGTGTGTGTGTGTGTGTGTGTGTGTGTGTGTGTGTTGCTTGGGAATGCCATGGAAGCTGGAAGCCAGAGGCCTTAGATCCTGTGGAGCTGGAGTTCCAGGTAGGTATGAGTCATGTGACACGGGTACTGGGAACCAAACACAGCCAGAGCCGTAAGTGCTGAACCACTTCTGCAATCCTGCCATTACCTCTTAGGTTCGAGTGAAACTCAACCTTCGAGAGTAAAGTGCACTGCTATGCCCAGCTTGGGGTTTTGTGTGTTTCTGTAATGTAGATCTTGCGGTTCCCTGGGGCTAGTCTGAATTCTAATGATCCTTTCATTTCAACTTCCTGAGTAAGTGGGACTGTGGGCATGCATCTACTCACCCTGCTCTGGGTGATATTTAAAGTCACAGGACTGGATAAAAGAACTAAAGGAATTATAGAGGAGGGGACTGGGTGTTGGGACATTCCAACATGAAGGTGTTAGTGTGTGAAGCAGACACACCAGGATACCCTGACAAGAAATGGTGAGGGAGGCACGAGGCGTATCGGGAGAGCATGCTCTAGAAACCAGCCGCAAAGTGTTGTGGAGAACAGAGTCATCAGCATGACAAGTGGCACAGCTGGATAGTACAATGAAGGCAGAAATGTGTCTATTACGTTTCATGTGCTAGAGATACAGCTCAATGGCAAAGTAACTGCCTCACACATGCAAGGCCTTGGGTTCAACCCCTCAACAAACAAATACCTTGAATTTGCTAGAGCCAGCATGGTGGTGCACACCTGTAACCTCAACACTGGGAAGGCTGAGACAAGAGGTTCAGGATTTCAGGGCCATCCTTAGCTATCTAGGTAAAGATCAGAACCTGTCTTCATAAAACCTGAAGTTTTGCGATGGGGGTCAGGGGAGGGAGGGAGGGAGATGAATCAATGATGCCCATGACTGGAACTGTCACCATTGCTGAATCTGAACGGAGGGGACCAGGAAGCAGAATGAAGAGCTTACTGCAGGTTTGCTCTTGTTGAACTTGACGGTGAAGTAGGCGTTGGCACTGACTCGTGCCAAGGGTCTCAGAGCAGTGGGGGCACTCCAGCGCACCCGGTAGATATAGTGGAAGGAGTGAATTAAGTCTTTCTTCTCTATAAAATCAGCATAGTACACCCAGCGGTTTTGAAACTCCCATGTCTATTTCATAGGAAAAAAAAAAGAGAGAGAGAGAGAGGCAAGGGGAGAGAAAGCTTACCAAGAAAGAAAATCAGGCTCAATTCAACAAAGGCACTACATAACCGGGTTCTGAATTCTGAAACCTTGACTTTTTTTTTTTTAATTTTGGTTCAAACTAGCACCCACCTCCTCTTATTCCTCCACAGTAGAGGAAAGACAGAATAATTCAGAATAATTCAGCAATGCAAAACTCACTTGAGATGCGCTTTGGACTGTGGTAGAGGTGGAGGGGCAAGGGTTAAGGCATGTATTGACACACCACACTTCTCCACATCCTCACTTGGGAGGCGAGTGTGTGGCTAAACTGGAGGATAATTCATGATGGAATAGGTGTTCTGCTTACCCTATCCCAGGAGACCTAAGGGATAACTAGAAGGTAATGGAGCCAGTTTCAGCCATCTGAGGTTGGACTTAACTTGTGATATGTGGTTCATAAAAGAAGGGCCAAGTTCTGGGGAGATTTCTCAGTGAAGGCACCTGTTATGCAGGCCTGACAACTTGAGTCAAATGGCCCAGATCCATGTAAAAGGTACAAGGAGATCCGAACTAACTCCATGAGGTTGTCTTCTGGCCCATCTACATGTGCACTGCACTGTGGTATGTGCACATGTACATGATACCTCTCTACACACACTCACACAATAATAAAGTATAAAAGGAAAATAAGAGCAGATGAAAAATGAGGCAGGCAATTGGGTTATCCACAGGCCCTTAAAAGGGAGTCTGGGGGATTGCAGTTTAGCAGCAGAGTGTTTGCCTCATGTGTGTAAGGGCCTGCCTGGGTTTGAATCCCAGTAGGAGTCTTTTTTGGCTTTTTCAGACAGGGTCTCACTATATAGCAGGCTGCCCTCAAACTCAAGAGTTCTTTCTACCTCTCCTCCCAAGTGCTGAGATAACTGGCATGTCTCATCACACCTGGCTGGAAGTGCGAGTGTGCAGATATTAAATTGAAGACATTGGAGGATCTCTGCTGTCTAAACCTATTTTTGCAGTTGAGATGGGAATAGCCAATTAAAATGAACTATATTATTGACAGAATCAGCATCCATTCAGAGCCCGGTATAGTGGTACAGACCTGTAATCTCAGCCCTTAGGGAGTGCAGGTAGAGGGATTGAGAGCTCGAAGTCATCCTCAACTATCATCCCAGACCAGTCTCAAAACTCGAGGGCAGGCCAAGGAGATAGTCAGGAATGTGCCCTCTGCATAAGCATGACCACCTGCGCTCAGTTCCCAGCCCCCACTTTAAAAGTCATGCGTGCTGCTGTGTACTTGTAATCCCAGGGCTGGGAAGGTAGAGACTGGCAAATCCTTGCCAAGAAAATCTAGCTTAGATAGTGGCTGGGTGACTAGCAAGATCAGTGAGAAGCCCTGATTTTTTTTTAAAAAAAAATGGTGGTGGTGGGGGGCTGGAGAGATGGTTTAGTGGTTAAGAGCACTGGCTGTTCTTCCAGAGGTCCTGAGCTCAATCCCCATCATCCATATGGTGGTTCACAGCTATCTATAATGGGATCTGATGCCCTCTTCTGGTAGGCAGGTATATATGCAGCAGAGAGCTCATAAATGAATTAGATAGATAGATAGATAGATAGATAGATAGATAGATAGATAGATAGATACATAGATAGATAGATACATAGATAGATAGAGATACATACATACATACATACATACATACATACATACATACATAGAAAATCAAATATAATAAGCAAATCAAAAAGTGGTGGAAGTTGGACAGATCTAAGGAAGAGCAAAAAGGTAACCTTTGACTTCCACCTAGGCATGCACATATATACACAGTCTACACATACATCCTGTTCATGTGGTCCTTCTGTCCTTCCCAATTCACATACATTGAATTCATCTTCATTCATGTGTGTCCCTTCCTACTGGGGCTCACACCTCCCCACTCCTCTCTGATCCTGGTACCACTACTCCATTGTAGCTTTTATTGGTGCTCAACAGACCCCTGGCAGAAGCCTCCTATCTGTACCCTGTTGTCCTCAACCCCACTTCTCCAGACTACCCTGTATTGTGAAGCCAGGATTACTTTCCTCAAGCTTAGACTCAAACTTACCAGTACAACTCTGAAGCCTTCAGTAGCCCACGGAATACCAAAGAAAGTGACAGTGTCTCACTGTGTCATTTAAGATTTTCCACAGTCTAGATTAAAAAAACAGACATGATTTTTTTTCTTCATGTGTACATGTGTGTGGTGTATGTTGCATGTGTATATGCATTTTTGTGGGAACATATGTGTGCTTGGGTTGGGGGGGGTGGGCTGAAGTAAATACCTGGAATCTTCCTCAATCACTCTTCCACCTTCTTTCTGAGGTGGGGTCTCACAAGGATTCAATCGCACAGTTTGCCCTAGCCAGCTGGGTCTTGAGTTTTACTGTCTCTGCCTTCTAAAGCTAGACTTACAGGTAGGCATGGGTACTCAGCATTTACGTGGGTTCTGGATAGCCAAACTTCAGGCCATTCGCTTGTGTAGATGCTTTAAACATTGACCCATCTCTCTGTCCCATTACATTCTGGGGGTGGGAAGGCACAGCATATCCTGTAGCCCAGATTGGCCTTGAACTCACTGTAAAGCTAAGAATGACTTTAAACTTGTAAACTACCCTGCCTCTACCTCCCAAGAATTGGTATGGTGGGTGTGCTCCAATACATCTTGCTTACACAGTGTTGGAGAACAAACTCGAGGCTTTGTATTTGCAAGACAAGCACTCTACTGACTCTGCCACATCCCAGGCCCAAATAAGGTAAGAGCTTCCACCTTTGAGTCATACTTTACTCACCAAACCGTGTTCCCCAACAGCTACTTGTTCATTATAGATCCAAGGTAGAGTGGTTTTGTTTGTTTGTTTTTGAGATGCGCTGGGGTGGGGATGGAGTCTCAGTACATTCACCGGCCTACTCTTGAAATCCTGGACGCAAGCAACTGTCCTGCTTCAGTCTCCTGAGTGTCTGCAACTATGAGCAATTACAGTGTACAACACAAGAGCCTGGCACTTCTTCGGATGACCTAGTGACAGAGAGATGAGAAGTGGGACAAAGGAGAAATTGGTTCCAAGGTTTTTAGGCCCATGTTTAAAAACAATAAAGCAGTCTGGTCTTTTGCCTCGGCTTATTTCAAACTCATATTCAATTGGCCATTTCAGTTAGAAGAGAGAAACGGTACAGTGCTCAGTTTGTTGAGATTGGGGACTGTGTCTTCTTCCATCATCTGTATGACATCATTCTCCTTTTTCTGTTTTAAGACAGGGCCTTATTACATATAGCCCAGACTGAACTCCAACTTGCTATGTAGTCAAAGATGACTTTGAATTTCTAACTCTACTCCACCTCCAAAGTGCTGGAAATAAAGGCATGCCTTGTTCATGCAGTGTGGGGGTAAACCCAGGACTTAGTGCATGTGGGGCAAGCTCTCTACCAGCTGAGCTATATTTCCAGACACTTTTTGGTTTTGAATATATTTTGATACTTTTTGTCATGTAGCTCAGGGTGGCCTAGAACTCCTAATTTTCCTGCCTCTACTACCCAAGTGATGAGAATTACAGGCATCTGCCATGTTGCCCAGTGCATTACTTCTTATAAAGAAGCCTGACTGTCTACTCCCTGTGCCCGGGTTTCCTCACCCGTTCTCAGTTACTCAGATTTGTTTCCAGTGGAAATGTTTATCATGAAAAGATTCTGTAGCACTAGAATAGTTCCTAGAGAACGTCTAGCCAAGCAACTCACTTTTCAGATGAAGATAGTGGGGTCTCAGGCCTGGACGGATAGCCAAGGGTTTCTGGACAGAAAACTCGATGTTGTCTACTTCCCACCAGATGCTGCAGTTCTCAGAGTTTCTTCCTCTCTGCTCTCTTGTACTGTACTTTATCTTCTATGGGAACTAAGGTAAACTTGGGACACTCAATTCTGCTCTTGCTATTTTATGAATGTATGGGCAATGGATTTTTATGTCACTCCACTGAGTGTATATTTTCCTTATGTTTTGTATTTTCTTTAGGTACAACACACCTTCACATACTCACTGATATGGTACTAGTCTGCTATGGACGGCTTAGCTCATTCTATATTGTTGGACACTCAAAATTGGCAGGTATCTGAGAGTACATGAGCAAAACTGTCAGCCATGGCAGGTGACCTTTAGAAGAATAGAACTGTATTGTGACCTAGCTGAAGCGGTGACCCAAGCCTGTCATCCTAGCTCATGGGAAGCGGAGTCGAGAAATAGGTATTCAAGTCACCCTCAGCTACACAGCAAGTTCAAGGCCAGCCTGTTTCAAAAACCCAAAAGGAAATAGGTGGGAGAGGGGAATAAAGGGAGAGAAGGAGATGTGGGGAAAGAGTGGAGAGAGAAGAGAGAGAATAAACCTGTTCATGTGCCCAACAAGGACTTATTGAGGATCTACTATGCTAGAAGCCTAGGGCAAAACTGACCAGAATGTTTTGCTTTCCTGGACCATATGACCTGGTGATGGGAGAATGACAGGGGATAAATAAGTACTCTGCAGTGTCTTAGATAGCACTCTTGACTGAGACTCCTAAGAGAGGAGGGAGTGAAGGGGAGAAGGCTGCAAGGCCAGATGATGTGGTGAGGAAAGGCCTCAAAGAGCAGGTGGCACACAAAGACCTAAAGAGAGGTAAAGCAGTGAGGTGCTCACATAGATCTCAGGGTGGAGAGAGGGGCAAACACCAAGGTCCTGGTGCTGGGGCATGCCTGGCAGCTGAGGGACAGCACAGAGGCAGCCATGGCTGGGGAGAAAGGTGAGCGGGCAGAAGCTCTGTGATGGGCACAGCAGGACACTCATCACCTTGGGCTTTATAGGCCTCTGGCAGGGCTCGCTTTGCCTTTTATCAAAACAGCTGTCCCTTTGGCAAGAGAAACATTTGCCCCTCCCTTCTCCTGGTCCATTCTGCTTCGAGTCAAGAGCCCTAAATGCCGTGAGCAGGCGTGTTTGCTCAGCCTGAAAAGAAACTCGCACTACAACAGGATGTTCAATAGCCACTCACGCCTCTCATTCCCAGGGTGCAGTAGAAGCCCTTCCTACCGGAGACACTGTGTGGTACCTAGTGCTGTACAGAGAGTGGGCGACTCTTCCCTGCTTCTTCCTGGGGCCACTCCACCATGGTGGCCATGGCCTCAGAAATTGTCCTTGCAACAGGAGGCTCACTCTTGGACTGGGCTAAGAACTTCACTTTCAACTAATCTCCCTTCAGAGAAAGTATAGTGAGAAGGGGTTTCAACCATTCTTCTTCATCTACCCACAATACAGAGCAACCACGGTTCTCCTGCCCAGTAGCCACCTAAAAGGGTTAGAGTCAGACACGGGTTGCAGGTAGGGTAGGACTGACGGGCTTGCATGTCATCATCGTTACAGAACCTGAAGTTCACTATTTCTGCGAGACTTGATGGCCAGCGAGATCCAACAAGTCCACCCCCCCGCAGCCCCATCGTAATGGGTTTATAGGCACACAGCCCGTGCACGGATTTTATGTAGGTGCTGGGAATTGGAACATATGCTTCCACAAGAAATGTTTAACCCACGGATCCATCTTCCCATCCCTGTAAGGAAATTTTAGGAAGTGCCAAGTCTTCCTAGTTACCTGGGCTTCCTGGGCAATATATTCCAAAGTTATAGCAAAAAAACCCAAAAAAACAAAAAACAAAAAACCAAAAAAAACCAAAAAAAACCCAAAAAACTATTGATCTCAGGGGTGGCGAAAGTGGTTCAGGAATAGAAAACATATAAACATGCTTATAAATATATAAACCATGCTGTCCGTTCAGTCTTCAATACTATATAAAGACATTTGACCCACCCACAGCCTCGGTTAGCCTGAACATACTAATATTGTTGGAGGAAAGCTGCTTCTCTCTGCTTAAGCCAGCAGGCCCCCATTGAATCAGCACAGACAAAGGCTTTCATGGAAACAGCAATTTCCTTGGGCAGTGTACGATTAAGATGATGCAAATGCATGGCAACATGGCTGCAGTTTTCTCTTTCAAAGTTTTTCCCACCTTAGGGTTGGAGACAGTTTGGTGGTTAAGAATGCTTACTGGCTGGGGAGGTGGTGCACCCTTTTAACCCTAGCATTCAAGAGGCAGGGACAGATGGATCTCTGTGTGTCTGAGGCTAGCCTAATCTACATAGGAAATCCAAGCTAGCTTAAGTTACATAGGAGACCCTGTCTCTCAAAAAATTAAAATAGGGCTGGAGAAATGGCTTACTAAGAATACTGGCTATCCGGGATCAATTCCCAGCATCTGCTTGGCAACTCACAATCACCTCTAACTTTCAGGGCATCTGACATCCTCTTCCAGCCTCCACAGGCACATGATGCACGCGTGCACACACACACACACACAGAGAGAGAGAGAGAGAGAGAGAGAGAGAGAGAGAGAGGAAAATACTCATACATATAAAATAAATAGTTTTGTTTTTTTTTTTAAAAAGAAAAGCATATTACCTTAAGGGTGTACAATGCTTTTAAAGATAAAACAAGTAAGCAAAACTTTCCTATCTTGATTTTGGAATTTACAAGAAAATTATGTTTACTTATTTTAATTGTCTATGATGCCACCCCCTTTGGTTTTCATGACCTTAAACTTATGATCAGTGGAGGACCTTTTATATTGTTACTCACATCCTTGGGTACCAAACTCTCCAGAGTGACCAAAGTTACTTACTGAAACAAACTTTTCAATTTGTTTTCGACCCTTTTCTGCTGTGAATTCCCCATGAGTGAGCCACTTGAAGTTCTTGATGGAATTTCTGGCTTCTGGAAACAAGGCATGAGTTTATTAGTTGCCTGATAGAATGGTGTTACGGCAGTGAGACAATGGTTTGGTTGTACAAACCTGAAGCCTACCTTCTACAAACTGAACAGCAGCAGCCAGTACACCTGCAACTACAGTCCGAGCTACTCCACTTGTCCGGTTGTCTTTCTTCTCTACGACTACAGGCTTTTTCTCTTTTACCTCTGGCACAATTTTCTTCTCTTTTACTTTTTTCCCGTGCACCTTCTCTTTGATCTTGGACACCTTCTTTTTTTTTATCGCTGGTACTAATGTCGACGCCTTGATTTCCTTTAACTGGGGCGTATGTGGTGGCACTTTCTTCTTCCCCTTCCCCTTTGGCACTGGGATCTTTTGTTTTACTTCTGGCGCAACTGACGCAACAGGTGCAACTGGCGCAACTGGTTTAACAGGCACAACTGGCGCAACACGTGCAACTGGGGCAGCACGTGCAACAGGCGCAGCACGCGCAGCACGCGCAGCAGGCGCAGCACGCGCAACAGGCGCAGCACGCGCAGCAGGCGCAGCACGTGCAGCAGGCGCAACACGCGCAGCAGGCACAGCATGTGCAGCAGGCACAACACGCGCAACAGGCGCAGCATGCGCAACAGGCGCAGCATGTGCAGCAGGCGCAACACGCGCAGCAGGCGCAACACGCGCAACAGGTGCAGCATGCGCAACAGGCGCAGCAAGTGCAGCAGGCGCAGCACGCGCAGCATGCGCAACACGCGCAGCAGGCGCAGCACGCACAACAGGCGCAGCATGCGCAACAGGCGCAGCATGTGCAGCAGGCGCAACACGCGCAGCATGCGCAGCATGTGCAGCAGGCGCAGCACGCGCAACAGGCGCAGCATGTGCAGCAGGCGCAACACGCGCAGCAGGCGCAGCATGCGCAGCACGCGCAATAGGCGCAGCATGCGCAACAGGCGCAGCATGTGCAGCAGGCGCAACACGCGCAGCAGGCGCAGCATGTGCAACAGGCGCAGCATGTGCAGCAGGCGCAACACGCGCAGCAGGCGCAACACGAGCAACAGGCGCAGCAGGCGCAACAGGCGCAGCATGTGCAGCAGGCGCAACACGCGCAACAGGCGCAGCATGTGCAGCAGGCGCAACACGCGCAACAGGCGCAGCATGTGCAGCAGGCGCAACACGCACAGCAGGTGCAGCATGTGCAGCAAGCGCAACACGCGCAACAGGCGCAGCATGTGCAGCAGGCACAACACGCGCAGCAGGCGCAGCATGTGCAGCAGGCACAACACGCGCAACAGGCGCAGCATGCGCAACAGGCGCAGCATGTGCAGCAGGCGCAACACGCGCAGCAGGCGCAGCATGTGCAGCAGGCGCAACACGCGCAACAGGCGCAGCATGCGCAGCATGTGCAACAGGCGCAGCATGCACAGCAGGCGCAACACGTGCAACAGGCGCAGCATGCACAGCAGGCGCAACACGCGCAACAGGCGCAGCATGCGCAACATGTGCAACTGATGCAGCTGGTGCAACCACCTTCTCTTTTGGGTCTATCAGCTGCACTCTCTTTTTTACTTTAGGCACTTCTATCAGCTTTTCTTTTAAGTCTATTGATGCAATCCTGTTTTCTCTTGTGTCGGTCACAATCCTCTTGTCTTTTACATCTGTCACAAATGTCACCATCTTCTTGTTTTTCTCTTCCGCAGGTTTCTTGTCTTTGGGATCTGAGATTGTCACAGTCTTTTCTTTTGGCTCTGTTACACTCTTTTTGTCCTTTGGCTCTGCAAGGATGGACACCATTTTCTTCTCTTTCTGATTCGTCACAGGCTTCTTCGGGTTCTCCACAGACTTACTGGTTTTTGGCTCTGTAACTTTCTTGGGCACTGGAGTCTTCGGTTTCTTTGTCTTGGCTGTGCTAGTGTTCGCCATAATCTTCGCCTTCTGGTTTGGGAGCGTTTTTTTGGTATTCATTTTTATTTTGCCTGGATTAAAAAAAAACTCAAGAATTTACTCTATGTGCGCAGGGTTACAGATCACAAATATACTTACATTAAGTACACACTCTCCTTTTTAAAGAATGTTTTTAGTTATTTATGTGTATGAATTTTGCTTGTATGCACATCTGTGCACTAAGTGTATGCCTGGTGCCTGCAGAGGTTAGAAGAAAGCACCGGACCCCCTGTAACGGAAGTTACTGATTGTTTTGTGCCACTATGTGGATGCTGGAAATACAACTGGGGTCTTCTATAAGGGCAACAGGGCCAAAAAAACCCCAACAAAACAAAACAAAACACTGAGTTATCCCTCCAACCTTTATACATTGTCTCCTGGAAGATCAAAACCCTCAGGCAACACTTGCTGCTTCTTGAGGAGAGACTGGGGAGGAGGAATAGGTGGGAGACCTTGCTGTTGACCCATTCTCTTTCTGATTCTTCACAGGCTTCTTCGGGTTCTCCACAGACTTACTCGTTTTTGGCTCTGTAACTTTCTTGGGCACTGGAGCCTCCAGTTTCTTGCTGTTGACCCATGCTATCTGCTTGTGGAGATGGCTCTTTCCTGAAGACCAAGGATTTTCCATTCTTCAAACTGTGAAGATTTAAATCAAAATGTAGAAGAGGAATTGTAGAGAGCCTTATTGGGGTGCCATGCCACCTGGCAGGAACTTGACATTGACCAAGGTGAAATTCCTCTCCCAGCCTTTGTGCAGGAATTCCTGTGCTAGCCATAATCCCCTCCACCTAGGTTGGAGCACCTAGGTGAAGTTCATTGTTCCTCCAGGTCTACAAATTCCTGAACTAAGCAACACCCAGTGAACAGCCAGACCACTTTCCTGGAACATACCCTGGAATTTGGGGGAAGGATCTTGCCTGAAACCTTAAAATTCTGAGTCCCCATTAAACCTCAAGACTTTGAGCAGCTGGTGTTGTCTTAGTCTCCGTCTCTTTCGCCACCTTCCCATACATCCCCAACTTCCCATACATCCCCAACTTCCCTTCCAGGTAACCCGTTTGATGTAACTGAAGGCAGTTACAAGGAATTCCTAGCTTCTTTGAACAGTAACTCCAAATACTGACTCTAAAATAGCCTCAGCCCATGCTTTGAGCAACAAACTGCATGTGAATATTTGTGAGAGTCGAGATTCTATTTTTTTTTTTTTTTTTTTTTTTTTTTTTTTTTTTGGTTTTTCGAGACAGGGTTTCTCTGTGTAGCCTTGGCTGTCCTGGAACTCACTTTGTAGACCAGGCTGGCCTCGAACTCAGAAATCCTCCTGCCTCTGCCTCCCAAGTGCTGGGATTAAAGGCGTGCGCCACCACCGCCCGGCTTTTGATCCTCCTGCCTCGGCCTCCTTCAGCAAATCCTACCGGCGTGCGCCACCACAACCGGCGAGATTCTATTTTTAATTATATGTATATGGGTTTGTGGATGCAGGTGCCTGGAGATGCCAAAAGAAGGCTTCAGATTGCCATGGAGTTGTGGTTATGGGTGGTTTAAGCCACCTGATATGGGTGCTAGGACCCAAACTTAGGTCCTCTGGAAGAGCATTACATGACCTTTCTCTCTCTCTCTCTCTCTCTCTCTCTCTCTCTCTCTCTCTCAAGGGTTTCCCTATGTAGCCCTAGTTGCCTAGGAACTCACATTGTAGATCAGGCTGGCCTTGAACTCAGAGATCCACCTGCCTCTGTCTCCTGAGTGCTCCTGGCACATGACTTTTCTTTTTTAAGTAGTGAATTGAGGGAATAAAAGCATATTCCATTAGTAGAACACTTATCTTGCCTTGAAAGCCTTGGATTCTATCTCTAGCAATGCGCACACACACACACACACACACACACACACACACACACACACACATGTAATGGTCAAGAGGCATGGCAGTAGATCGGTGTTTCCATCTTGACTTTTCTAGGTATATAATTCTATTATTTCAAAGAAACTATTACTCTTACCATCTCTTTTCCTGAACATATGTATCTCTTACGTTTATTAGCTTTGTTTAAGACTTACAAAAATGTCACATGGAAGTCGAGGTGCTGAGTATTCTATGTATCTGATCCAGTGGGCACTGCTTTCTGCTTTTACACCATTT
Source organism: Tokudaia tokunoshimensis (assembly GCA_036184795.1). Lineage (NCBI taxonomy): Eukaryota > Metazoa > Chordata > Mammalia > Rodentia > Muridae > Tokudaia > Tokudaia tokunoshimensis. The sequence continues at coordinate 105,999,244 of BTHU01000023.1, forward strand.
AGGATGATTGCTTGCTCATGATATGAGACTTAAAGCTGGGAATAGTGGCAAACACCTGTGATCTTAGCATTTGGGAGGTTGAGGTAGGAGGATTGCTACAAATTCAAGGCCAGGCTGGGCTATGCAGTATATGTTAGGCTGGCCAAGGGCTGTATACCAAGACAGTGCCTCCCCAACCAAAAACAAACAAACAAACAAACACCCAAAAACCAATCAACCAAAAAACTGAAAACAAACAAACCCCCCAAAACAAAACCCCCCAAATATATGGATAAACCAGGTGTGAAACTGCAGGCACATCTGCAATTCTACCTGGGAAAGAAAGGCAAGGGACCAAAAGTTAAACATCATCCTTAACTACATAGCAGATCTAAGGCCATCCTGAGCTATATAAGACCCTGGAGAGAGAGAGAGAGACAGAGAGAGAGAGAGAGAGACAGAGAGAGAGAGAGAGAGAGAGAGAGAGAGAGAGAGAGAGAGAGAGAGAGAGAGAGAGACAGAGACACACACAGACAGACACACAGAGAGAGATAGAGACAAACAGAGAGAAGGAGAACAGTTGACCTGGGCATGGTGGTGTGGCATATGCCTGCCCCAGTATTTGAAAGGTCGAGCAGGAGAATCGAATTGTGAGTTGGAGGCCAGCTTGAGCTACATAGTGACACCTTGTCTTAAAAAAAAAAAGTGAATGAGCCAGGTAGTGGTGGCACACACCTTTAATCTCAGCACTTGGGAGGTAGAGGCAGGTTGATCTCTGCGAGTTCCAGGCCAGCCAGGGCTACACAGAAAAAAAAATGGAGCTGGAGAGATGGTTCAGTAGTTAAGAGCACTGACTGTGCTCTTCCAGAGAACCAGGGTTTGATTCCCCATTACCAATCTGGAAGCTCACAACTGCCTGTAATTGTAGTTCCCAGGGATCTAACACCCTTTTCTGACCTCTGTAGGTATACATGTGGTACACAAATATACACACAGGCAAAAACACTCATACACATAAAATAAGAATAAACAAAGCTTTTGTTTAAAAAAGACACTCCCGGAGGATCCGGCTATACCACTCCTGGGCATATACCCAGAGGCTTTACCTGCATGCAATAAAGACACATGCTCCACTATGTTCATAGCAGCCTTATTTATAATAGCCAGAAGCTGGAAAGAACCCAGATGTCCCTCAACGGAGGAATGGATTCAGAAGATGTGGTATATCTACACAATGGAATACTACTCTGCAAATAAAAACAATGAATTCACGAAATTCCTAGGCAAATGGTCAGATCTTGAAAATATCATCCTTAGTGAGGTAACCCAATCACAAAAGAACACACATGGTATGCAGTCACTGATAAGGGGATATTGACCCAGAATCTCGGAATACCCTAGACACAATCCGCATATCAATAGATTTCTAAGAAGATGGAAGGAGAGACCCCTGGTCCTGGAAAGACTGGATGTAGGGGAACGCCAGGACAGAGTAACGAGAGGGGGTTGAATGGGGAACAGAGGGAGGGAAGGGGGCTTATGGGACTTTCGGGGAGGGAGGAAACGGGAAAGGGGAAATGATTTGGAATGTAAATTAAAAAAATAAAATAAAATAAATAATAAAAAAAAAAGGAACAATTTTGTTCCTGTTTGAAGACTTTTAAAAATTCATGAATGCAGCTCAAGTTTTCCAAATTCCTTCAGCATCTATTGATAATGTGAACATTGGCTTTCTCAGGATTATGGACTCTCACATAACAGGGGTGTGTTCATTGGGGATTTTCCCCCTTTATACATCTTTCCCCCTTGAGTTTTGGACTCACTTTCCTTGCTTTGCTTCCCTTCACTTCACTCACAACTGTTCACTTCTGAGAAATCATTTCTAGAAGGCAAATCTTTTCCTTTCTCTCTCTCTCTCTCTCTCTCTCTCTCTCTCTCTCTTTCTTTCTTTCTTTCTTTCTTTCCACCAGGTCTCATTGTGTAGCTTTGGCTGGCCTGGAGCTTCCTGTGTAAACCAGGATGGACTTGATTTCACACACACAAAAAAATCCATCTGCCTGCATGATTAAAGGTGTACAACGCCATGCCCAGCCTTCTTGCTAGCAAATCTTTAAATGGAAGGAGGGAATGGTAGTAAATATCTTTCCAAACTGAGCAATTTATTTATTTATTATAAATAAAGCTCCAAATTTGGGACTATTTTATGTACTGTGTTTCATTTAACTACCACAACCCTATGAATGAAATAGACACTGGCTATTTTCCACATCCACTCTCCTCTATCACCAGAGAGCTGACTGGAGAAGCCCACATGAAATGGCCCTCTAGTGCCCTCTAGTGTCCTTGGGAGGCCATACACTAGGAAGTGCAGGCTGACAGACATGTGAGAGGGAAACTGTATTCCAGGATGGCCCTCCTCTGTGGGGCACCTGTGACTGGCGGCCTGGAGAAGTTTCCAGCTTCTCAGGGCTGATGTTTTCCACAACTTTTCAGTCTGTTTTCCCCCAACTCCCACTAGCCCCAAGTACTGCAAATCTCAGCAAGCCGAAGTTTCATTTGGCTCTCTCTACTGTGGCCACATCTTTGCATTTCCCTGACCAACTATCTTAATTTTAGTATGATAACTTGAAAAAATGTTTATTTCATTGTATGTATGTATGTATGTATGTATGTATGTGCCTTACATGAGTGTATGTAAGTGTAGGGAAGTGTACTGTGCTCACGGAGGAGCCTGTGGAAACTGGAAGAGGGCATTGGATCCCCTGGAACTGTAGTTACAGGCAGTTGTGAGCCAGCTAATATAGGTGCTAGGAAAAGAAATAAATGCAAAAAATATAAATTAAATGGGAGACTTCCAGCCTGACAAGGTGATGTGCACCTTTAATCTAGGTATTCAGGATACAGAGGCAGGCAGCTCTCTGTGAGTTCAGGTAAGGCTGCCTGGTCTACAGAGCTAGTTGCTACACAATGAAATCCTGTCTTGAAAAGCAAGAAAGGAAGCAAGCACTCAAACAAGCAAACAAAAAAGAGGCTTCCAGAGACCTTTTCTCACCTTCAGAATGTGCTCCTTTCTGCAAGCCTCATCTTCAATTTACAGTTTTTGCATTTATCTCTTTAACTGGAGTGACTCAGCACATGTGTGGGGGTGTCAAAGGGTGACCTGCACAAGTTGGTTCTCTCCTTCGCCATTTGAGTCCTGGGGACCACCACCTTTACCCACTGAGTCATCTCATTCTCACTGTTTTCTTTTCTATCATCTCTGGTCCCAAGGGTACAGTAGACACTGACCAAGGAAACCAAGTTTCCAGTGACCATCAATCAAACAAAATCTGCATACCCTTTAAGTATTCCCATAATAATTACAGGCTAAATGCTCAACTTAGGCCTTAATATTTTCATTGTCCACTCAGTTCCCTTCCATTTCAGTTTCCTCTTCTGCAGCTGGCGGAAAACGGAACTATCTGCTGAAAGAAACAGAGTCTTTCCAAAGACACTTTTTGGCTACATAGCAAGTTTGAAACCAGCAAGTTTGGCTCACATAGACCCCTCTCTCCAAAGAAACAACAAGGACAACCCAGAAAGGGAGGAGGAACTGAGGGAGGGAGGGAGGAAGGAAGGAAGGAAGGGAGGGAGGGACTTATCTTCACCCATCAATGGATACATATTATTTGTAGGTGTCCCTTCCATTAGCTTCTTTGGGGTCTGGATGATAATAGAACCACTTCAAGTCCCCTTTCAGGCCTCCCCGTTGGCAAAGAAACCCCAATACCTAAATGAGCAGATGCTTCTTTGAAGCAGCAGCAGAGGAAGCCTTAGCAGTCTCAGCAGCTCTGCCCCAAGGTTCTTAGAGAGAATGTTTACAAGTGCTACCATAGCAACGATGGCAGTTTCAACAATGGGAAGCCATGGGCCTCTGTCAATAAAAGAAAAGAATTTGAGGGGAGAGAGAATGCAAGTCCTACATGCTATTTGACCTCAGTATCAGAGTTAAGCTGTAAGAACCAAGCCTAGCTTCTTCCCAGGAGGAGATGCATGCCCGGCTGTGCCCGGAGGACTGGTGAGGTGCCCTTCTTCAGCCAAAAAGCATTTGGGCATTTGCATGCTGTACAAGTCACTGCATCAAGCTGTCTCCATCTTGCAATAGTGTCCTAAGGTAGGTATTACTGTTTCATATTATGTATTAGTATCATGTATGTGCATGAAGCGAGGCACAGAGAGTGCCCTGGGAATTGCCCGGAGCTCAAACCCAGAAGTTTCTGCTATCACTAGCTACACTTTGACCTTTTCATGTCATCATTCTGAGGTTAGGACTATTTTGTGCATTGAGGATGAGAGAGTGGAGCGATGAGACTCTGCACAGACTCAGAGACAGTTGACTTAGCACTTTTCTTTCTCCATTTCCCATCTACAAAATAAAGATGAGCGTGGTCTAGAATAAAAGGCTTTAGACAAAGTCTTTCTATAGAGCCCGTGCTGGCCTCAAACATGAGATCTTCATGCCTCAGTCTCCTGATTGCACCACCAGGCCCAACTTTGAACAGGTTTTCTTTTTTCCTTCCTTCCTTTCTTCCTCTCTCTCTCTCTCCCTCTCTTAGTCCCCTCTTTTTTTTATTTTCTATATTTTTTAATTTACATTCCAAATGATTTCCCCTTTCCCGGTTCCTCCCTCCCCGAAAGTCTCATAAGCCCTCTTCCCTCCCCCTGTTCCCCAGTCAACCCTCTCCTGCTTCTCTGTCCTGGTATTCCCCTACACTGCTGCATCCAGTCTTTCCAGGACCAGGGGACTCTCCTTCCTTCTTCTTGGGCATCATTTGATATGTGAATTGTGTCTTGGGTATTCTGAACTTCTGGGCTAATATACCCTTATCAGTGACTGCATACCATGTGTGTTCTTTTGTGATTGGGTCACCTCACTTAGGATGATATTTTTGTTTTGATTTATTATATATATATGAGAACACTATTGCTCTCTTCAGACACACCAGAGGAGAACATCAGATCCCATCACAGATGGTTGTGAGCCACTATGTGGTTGCTGGGATTTGAACTCAGGATCTCTGGAAGAGCAGTTGGTGCTCTTAACCACTGAGCCATCTCTCCAGCCCGTGGCCCCTCTTAAAAACAGGGTCTTATGTATTCTAGGCTGAACCTGAACTTGCTATGTAGTGGAGGTTGGCCTTGAACTTCTGATCCTCCTTATGTTATGGAATTACCTATGTGTATCATCACACCAGGGCTTCATGCATGCTAGGAAAGAATGCTGCCAACTGAGTTGCATCCTTAGACCTGAATAGGTTGTTTGTTTCACGGGGGTTGTTGTTGTAGTTCGATTTTGTTTTGCTTGTTTGTTTTTGAGACAGGTTCTCACTATGTTAGCTGTGCCTGGCCTGGAACTTGCTACATAGACGAGGATAGCCTCAAACTCACAGACATCTGCCTGCCTTTGCTTACAAAGAGTTGGTGTGTGTGTGTGTGTGTGTGTGTGTGTGTGTGTGTGTGTGTGTGTGTGTTTAAATGGGAATCAAGCCCAATTATTCATATGAAGATTAAGAGTAGTAGTGCCAAATACATCATAACCTTTCCATATAACAGTTAATAATATTCCTAGTATTGTTATCAATAATAGTGGTATGTTTAAAAGGTTTACTTATTTTATTATTTTATGGATAAGTGTTTTGCCTGAATGTATTTATGTGTACCACATGTATGCTTCACATCAATGGATGCCAGAATATGTTGGAACCTCTGGATCTGGAGTTACAGACTATTGTGAGTTACCATGTGGGTGCTAGGAAATGAACCTGGGTCTTCTGTAAGAGCAATTAACATTCTTTTCTGCTGAGCTATCTCTCCAACCCTGATAGTAGAGATAGTTTTAAAATTTTCTATTTAATTATGTATTTTTAAATGTATGAGTGCTCTGTTCGCATGTAAGCCTGCATGCTAGAAGAGGGCATTCGATCCCATTACAGATGGCTGTGACCAACCATATGGTTGCTAGGAATTGAACTCAGGACCTTCAGTACCACTGAGCCATCTCTCCAGCCCATGGTATGTATTTAATGGTATGTATTTAAATGGCTAGTGAAATGAAAATCTGGTGACTTTATATCAGGACCTAGTCATTTTAGTCCAGAAAACTCCCAGGTTCTGAATCCTTGGCCTGAACCATGCTGTCATGTGCAATGGTTGTTCACTATGACACAGATAATCTGCATCAGAGCAAAGAAGAAAACTGCTTTCTTAGGTGTCATTTTTTTTTCCCTCAGGAGAGATGCCAGGCTCACTGTCTGGATGGCACCATGTACATCAAGGTTCCATACACTGAAATCCTGCTGCTGAAAGGAAGTCCCAGAGAGGTAGGTATATATATATATGTATATATGTGTATATATATATATATATATAAAACTATAAATTACTATTATTTATATTACTTATATTATAGTAATATATATTCCTATATATATAAATCACTATATATAAATTACTATATATTATATGTTAACTACTATAATATATTAAATATATGATAAATATCTTATAGTATATGATATTTATTATATATTTGTTATATATTTAATATATTATTATATTTATGGTTTTAATGCTCTAGTAACTTTAGAGCTGGGGGGGTGATGGCGCACACCTAGAATCCCAGCACCTGGAAGCAGAAGCATAAGGCTCACCACAAATTAGAGGCACTGCAGGCCCTGGAACAGTGGGTGAGATCCATGGCGAAGGACCTGATGTGGTTGATTGAATGAGATATCTCTCCTATGTCATGTTCTTGGGCATTTGATTACTTGGTCCCCAGTTGGTGACACTGTTCGGGTGATACTGATTAGGAGGTGTGTCTGAAATGGAAACAAGGGTTCACTGGATAGTCAGAAGTGTTGGATGGTGTCTTACTGGGGCAAACACGTGAGAGAATGTTTCACTGAAGCAGACACAGGAAAGAGGATGTGCTGCTAAAGCAAGCACGTGAAAGAACACATGATGAAGGAATCTTTGCTAACAACACACATGTATTGGTCCAACCAATTTTACACACACACACACACACACACACACACACACACACACACCATGTTTGGTGAATGAAGCAAAGCTCCAAGCAACTTTATTTTTCCTCTTAGCCTTTTTCTACCACCTAAGACAAAAATTGTCTATGTAAGGAAAAAGATTACCTCATAGCCGCAAGGTACATATTTTATAAAAACAACCACCATAAGAACAGATACTTCATGAACAAATTAAAATCATTACACAAAAGGAAATCACAATAGGATTATTGCTTATGTATTCTTCTTTCGAAACTCATACTTACCTAAACATCTTCTACCTATCTTTCTCTCATTGTATCCCAAAGCAATAATTCTTTTGTCATTAACAAAGTTTAAGCAAGCCAGTCTATAGTAGCAAGTTTTTGCCTATGCTTAGCTGATACCAATTTGTATTTATGAAGAAACAAATCATCATCTATCTTACATCTTATTTTCCAAGTCTTGTTCAGCTAAACTGGCTAATGTTCTATTCTCTGTTCTTATGCTCAGAATTATTTACTCTTTATCCATAACCCTGTCTTTTCATGGTGCACACTGAAACCTATGGCCATATCCTAGATCACAAGATCCAGGAACTCAGATCCAATCTAGAGTGAATGGTTTTTTTTGTTTGTTTTTTGTTTTGTTTTTTTGATTTTTCGAGACAGGTTTATCTCTGTGTAGCCGTGGCTGTCCTGGAACTCACTCTGTAGACCAGGCTGGCCTCGAACTCAGAAATCTGCCAGCCTCTGCCTCCCAAGTGCTGGGATTAAAGGCATGTGCTACCACTGCCCAGCGAGTGAATGTTTTCTTTGACTATCCACTTGTCCCAAGCCTATTTTTCTCTTCCAAGTACAATTATATGCTTGTAATGCATGAAAACTCACTGGATTCCTTTTCTAACCTATACAGCTGTAACTTTAAACTTTTAAAAGCCTACTTAAAAATCAAAACTGAAGCAGACACAGGAAAGACGATGTTCTGCTAAAGTAAGCATGTGAAAGAATATGTGATGAAGGATTCTTTGCTAACAACAGGCATGTATTGGTCCACCTTACATTTCGTAGTTGAGCTCCATTTGTCGAGACTCAACAGAGAGAAACATGCCAAAAAACTTCTGGTGGTGTGCTGGCTGCTTCTTGCCACTTCCATAGGCTGATTGGCAGAGTGATGTCAGCTGAGACAGACTCACATGGAGTTTTGCAAAGTCAGACTCATGTGCTGAGGCAAGACGTGGAGGACATGTGATGTTTGGAGGGAGTATAAATAGGAACCAATGGACAGTAATGGAGGCTGAGCTAGCCTTGGTTATAGAGCTAGCTGTACAACACTTGCTCTTGTATCTTCCCATCTTCACTGATCTTGGCTTCACTGAAAGAGGCAGTCAAGAAAGTCTCCTGGTGTTCCCATTGGCCCTGGTCCCTCCTGCTGACTCCTGCTGATTTGGCTGAGGCCTGGCTGTTCCTGCTAGGTCATGCCACCACTGCTGCTCTCCTGACATTACTGAACTGGACTGCTGGTGGATCCCTGAAGTGTATGGGAGTGGATCGAGCTGCCACTGCTGACCTGTGAACTGAACGGCCGATTTCCAGACAACACAGATGGGAGTTGCTCCAAAGAACCTTTCTAAACAGGTCCACTTCCCCTGTATCCTTTCTTTTCCACTCCCTCTGGTGGGTGGTGGGCTAGAAGGAAGGTTAAAGCATTTAAGAACCATCATTAAAAGTAGACTTTGAAAAAAATTAAAGTTACACTATCACACCAGACTATAGGCAGTGAGGGTCTCCCCTCGCCCAATCATACCATGCTAGACACAGGAGGAAAGCAGCAATGCCCAACACGAGAAGGCACAGCAGCAGCAAGAGGCAACCCAGAGACAAGCCCCACCGCCCCCCCCCACACCCCACTACCCAGGCAGTGTCTCTCAAGGTATATCCATTGCAGCTTTGCAAAATGGAGGCCTATGTCCAGAAAGCTTGCTTGCCCACTCTAGTTCCTCCTGCATGCTGTCCGACAAGGAACCATGGAAGAAAGTTGTTGACTGGCTTGATCTCCATGGCTTCCTCAGCCTGCTATCTTACACAATAGAGGACCATGTGCCTAGGGGTGGCACCATGCACAGTGGGTTGGGTGGGCACTCCCGCTTTAATTGGTAGTCACGAAAATGCGCCACAGATGTGCTTGCAGGCAGTGACAGGGAAATCTCTCAACTGAGGTCCCCCTTCCCAGATGATTCGAGCTCTGTCAGGTGGACCACAAAACAAAAACAAATACACGAAAACCTAACCAGCATGAGCCTCTAAGTAGGAGTGGACTACATAGGAGCACAGAGAAGAGGGAAATGAGAGAGCCTTGGGAGGCCCCTCTTCAGGACGTAACATATTGGGCCTTATGTTTTCCTTTCCACCCGTGTCCCTTCGCTCATTTGCACCATTTCCTGCCTCTGCCCTCACCCACAATCCCTACAGGGCTATCAGATATCCTGCATATCAGATAGTTACATTATGATCAATGACCATAGCAAAACTACAGTGACAAAGTAGTAACAAAACTAATTGTATGGTTGGGGGTCACCACAATATGAGGTACTGTATAAAAGGGCCGTGGCATTAGGAAGGTTGAGAAGCACTGGCTTGTAATCCCATCACATGGGCGGTAGAACATCTTCCTACCAAGGACTATATCAATAGATGATACCAAAATGGAAGCCAGGGCCTTGCAAATGCTAGGCAAGCCCTCTACCACTGAACTATATCCCCAGGATGCTAACCAGAATTTTGAATTCTGCAGGATCCACGCAGAAAAAGAACAGAGAAAAAAAATGTTTCTGTATTCTTCTAGCTATTTTTGGAGAACCATAAATATCTTAATATCAATTCCAAAGGTCATTCAGGAAGTATCAGATGCTCATGCAGAGATGGCTGTTTGATAACTCACCATGTCAGTAATTTTACACGCCTTAATTGTCTTCTTTTTAAAAACCCAGATCCTGTGCAAGAGCAGCCAGTGCCCCTGCTCTCAACTGCCGAGCCACATCTCCAGCCCTCTGCTGGTTCTTGACTATTTTTACTTCTGTAGATTTGTGTGTGGGTGCCCACAGAGGAGTTGGATCCTCTGGAGCAGGAGTTACATACAGGCAGTTGTGAACCACCTGGCTTGTGCTTGGAACTGAACTTGGCTCTGCTGAAAGAATAGCAAGCATTCTTTGCACTTTAGCAATCTTTCCAGCTCCAACTTCTGAGGCTTATACAGTTTGGTTTGGTTTTGTTTTTTTGTTTTTGTTTTGTCTTGTCTTTTGTTTATTCCAAATTTTATTTCAGATAATTTCCCATGAACTGTGCTCTTTATTACAGAAGTTTCAAAGGGGCCTTTACCAAGTGTGCCCTCTTTTTATATGTGCATGAGTGCTTCATGTATGTCTGTGGGCTACTTGAGCGCCCCGTGCCCAGGAGAGGATGTCAGATCCCCTAGAACTGGAGTAAGAGGTTGTGAGCTGTCATGTGGGTGCTGGGAATTGAACCTGGGTTGTCTACAAGAGCAGACAGTGCTGTTGACCACTGTGCAACCCCTCCAGCCCCTACCTTAGGTTTTGATAATTTATCAATATCATGGTTATCAGACATCAGTAATAAAAGACCCTGCTATTTTTTTGTATTAACCTTAATCATAGCAATTGTTTATATTTGATATCTTTAGTGATGATCACGTATTCACAGTACCTTCACATAATGAAACTTCAACTTCTAAGCTCATACCTGCTCATGTACTCTGTCGGCCAGGCAGGCTGAGACTTACAAAAAGCTACTGTGTGGATGAGCAGGTAATGTCACTGAGTTCGGCTGTGCACGCGTAAGGCAGCTGTTGGGAGCCAGTTTCTCCTTCCATTTTGTTTTAAGGTATGGTCTCCTGGCAGTAACCATGCAGCAGGAGGAGCTGCAGTCAGCATGGGGGCATGAAGCAAACAGCTCACCTGTCAGCAAAGCCACCATGGGTATAGCTGTGACAGGCAGAGCCCTGACGGTCGTGTTTCCTGAAGACTCCTCCTGATCACTAGCCCTTACTGTACTTGCTGCTGCCTTGCTCACTCTGGTTCTTTCTTTTTTCCTTTGGCCTTGTATGACTATTCTTGGGGGGTGGTTTCTAATTCCCCACTGGGCAATGAAATCTCAAAGCTTAACAACAGTGATGATTTCCCAAAAAGCATTACCAGTCAGATAGATTAATGATCTAGCATAAGATTTCGGAGAAAAAAATTTTTTTTAAATATATATGGTTAAAAAGATTAAGTCAAGGTGCTTTTTATGTACAATTAATTAAATCAGGCCAGGTGTTTTGTCAGCAGAAAACCTAGAGCACAGCATAAAACATTCTTAGTTACTGAATGAAAGGCGTGCTAAGATCAGGAAGCAAAAACAAGGCAAGTCCAGGTGCTAAGGGCTCGTGAGTTTCACTTACAAGGGACAGGCTAATGATCAAAGAAGTAACTGAGTTTCAGTGCCCGCTGTTTAGATTGAGCTTCTGTGTTCATTGGTAAAAGCTGGAGAGATGGCTCAGTGGTTAAGAGCACTGACTGCTCTTCCGGAGGTCCTGAGTTCAAATCCCAGAAACCACATGATGACTCACAACCATCTGTAATGAGATCGGATGCCCTTTTCTGGGGTGTCTGAAGACAGCTACAGTGTACTTACATATAATAAATAAATAAATCTTTAAAACAATCTAATTTTCCTAGTCTTATAAGTTTGCAGATGAGCTCTGGTGTGCATCTTGAGAACTTAGTGCTGTGCAGCATGTAGATTGGATAGATTCTTCTTTTTCTGTTATCTCAAGGAAAGTAAAAGATCTCTGGCCTAAATTTCGCTAGTTAATTATCCATTTACTTTGCTATGGTAACAATATAAGAACAGGTAGGTTAACTGTGTCAGATGAATAAGAATTGTGTTAAGTTAGAATAACATGATGTCTACCTCCTTACTTGGAACTACAAACTGCTGGTACAAGATAAACTGGCTGTTAAAAAGATTTGGCTTGCTCAAATTCTGTTAATCTATAATAGAAAAACTATTACTTTAGGACATAGATGTATTATGGGAAGAAATCATATGAGAAGCTGAGTGACCAGATGTGGGGTTTAGAATAACTTGTTTTAAATCTTTAAAAAAAACACCAAAAAAACCACAAAACAAAACTACTAAGGGGGGCGCGGCTGGAGAGATGGCTCAGTGGTTAAGAGTACTGACTACTTTTCCAGAGATCCTGAGTTCAATTCCCAGCAACCACATGGTGGTTCACAACCATCCATAATGAGATCTGACACCCTCTTCTGCTGTGTCTGAAGACAGCTATAGTGTACTTACATATAATAAATAAATAAATAAATCTTTAAAAAAGAGAAATGGATAGGAAGCAGCCATGACACTCATCTGGAATGGCACGATCCTGAAGCCCCACTTCCACAAGGACTGGCAGCAGCGAGTGGGCACTTGGTTCAACCAGCCCAGCCAGCACGCAAGATCCGCAGACACAAGGCCCAACAGCTGGTGAAAGCACGCCGCACTGTTCCTCGTCCTGCGTCCGGCCCCATCAGGCCCATCATGAGGTGCCTTACAGTTGGATATCACATCAAGATCTGGGCTGGCAGGGTCTTCAGCCTGGAGGAACTCAGGGTGGATGGTATCCACAAGAAAATGGCTCTCACCATCGGCATCTCTGTGGACCCAAGGAGGTGAAACAAATCCACTGAATCACTGTAGGCCAATATGCAGTGCATGAAGGAGTACTGCTCCAAGCTCACACTTTCCCCCAGGAAGCCTTCTGCTCCAAAGAAGGGAGACAGTTGTGCTGGAGAACTTAAGTTGGCCACCCAGCTAACAGGACCTGTGATGCCCATCCGGAATGGGTACACAAAAGAAAAGGCCAGAGCCATCACAGAAGAAAAGAACTTCAAGGCTTGTGCCAGTCTCCGAATGGCCCGTGCCAATGTCCGGATCTTTGGCATCTGAGCAAAAGGGGCAAAGGAAGCTGCAGAGCAAGACGTTGAAAAGAAAAATTAATGTGTGGCTGGAGAGTTGCAATAAAGTTTCCATAAAGAGAGAGAGAGAGATAATGTGATTTTTTCCTGTGTGGGGGATTTAATTATGTAAAGACTAAGAGAAAAAATTGTTGGAGCCTCGTTTCATCTACTGTGCGTGCGTGCGCGCGTGTGTATGTGTGTGTGTGCGTGCATGCGTGTGCGTGTGTGTGTGTGTGTGTGTGTGCCTGCTTTAGTCACCGACCCCACATCTCTTTGGATCACTAAACACACTGCCGGAGCAGGCTTCTGGCAGTCTCTTCTTGTTTCTGCCATGCTTCATAGCCCAGGTTAGCTGGTCTCAAGGTTCCGGGTGATTCTCCTGTTTCTGCCTCTCATCTTGCAACAAGAGTGCTAGGATTACAGATGCATGTACCACATCCAGCTTTTTGGACGATGTAGTTTAAATGTTGTGTGTCTCTCCATGTGTAGCTATGTGCATAAGTGAATCCTGAGTGCTCCCGAAGTTCACGAGATGTTGGATCCTCTGGGCCTGTTGTTATAGATGGTTGTAATCACCTAACATGGATGCTGGGAAGTGAACTTACAAGAGCAGTAAGAACACTTAACCACAGAGTCGACTCTCCAGCTCTAGGTTCTTATGTAAAATGTGGGTTCCAGGGATTGAACTCAGGTAATCAGGCTTGCAAAGCTAGCATTTTACCAGCTGAGACATCTTGCCAACCTGGTTGAGCCTTTTGGTCCCTTGAAGGTAAGGTCTAAGTCCTTGCTCAACATAGAAGCCTTAGAAGAGTTTTCAGGCCTTTGTAACCCTTAAGAGATCAGCATTTCAGAGGAGGAACCTGAGGTAGGACAAAGGGACAATTATGGGGAAAGGAAAGGAGGAAAGGAGCCCCTCCCCCTGGAGTCTGACTGAAGCCTCTCTCCAGCTGAGAAGAACTGCAGCACAATTAATAACATTTGCTGTAAAGGTTGTCAACATTAAGGATAATATTCCTTTATATCTAGATATGTTAAAACAGCAACAAACCAGGCTTAAGGCCTGAATGTGTAGGACCTTGAGTAGGGACTGGACATTTTCTAGAAATCTCAAAACAAGACAATTAACATTCAGAGTGAAAATAACTTACCTAGACTTTTACCCTTACCACTGTAATCTGGATAACATCTCCCCCCAGAACCAATTTATGATATCATTTATGTTTCTTAGTGTCTTAGTCAGGATTTCTATTCCTGCACAAACATTATGACCAAGAAGCAAGTTGGGGAGGAAAGGGTTTATTCAACTTACACTTCCACACTGCTATTTATCACCAAAAAAGGTCAGGACGGAACTCAAGCAGGTCAGGAAGCAGGAGTTGATGCAGAGGCCATGGAGGGATGTTTCTTACTGGCTTGCTTCCCCTGGCTTGCTCAGCCTGCTCTCTTATAGAACCTAAGACTACAGTCCAGGGATGGCACCACCCACAAGGGCCCCCCCCCTTGATCACTAATTGAGAAAATGCCCCACAGCTGGATCTCATGGAGGCATTTCCTCAAGGGAGGTTCCTTTCTCTGTGATAACTCCAGCCTGTGTCAAGTTGACACACAAAACCAGCCAGTACACTTAGCAACCCTTTAACGATAGCAACTTCAAAACCTACTGTATTGGCTAGCTTTATGCTGACTTGACACAAGCTGGAGTCATTAGAGAGCCTCAAATGAGAAAAATGTCTCTGTAAGGTTGAACTGTAGGCAAGCCTGTAGGGCATTTTATTAATTAGTGACTCATGGGGGGCGGGGTGAGCAGCTCATCATGGATGGTGCCACCCTGGACTGATAGTCTTGGGTTCAATAAGGGAATGGGCTGAGCAAGCCATGGAGAGTAACCCAGTAAGTAGCACCCCTCCAATGGACTTGGTATCAGTCCCTGACTCCAGGTTCCTGCCCTCACTGCTTTTGATGATGAACTGTTATATGGAACTGTGAGTGAAATAAAACCTTTCTTTCCTCTTCAAGTTACCTTCGGTCATGGAGTCTCATTCCACCAACAGTAGCCCTAACTCACCTACCAAGATCCTATATATGACTATTGTAACAGAAAAAAAGAAGACTCTTCGGGAAGCCCACACCCACACTCTCAGATGTGTCTTAGTTTCTTCAGAGTGCCTCTATTTCTCTCTTAACCCTCATGTTTATGCCTATATCAAATTATCTTTATTAAATCCTTACTTTGCTTCATAAAAAAGAAAAATGACTTTAGATTTTTTTTTACATTTTTATTATGCATTTCATAACGTGTGCATAGTATATAATATGCTGCACAGCCTTTTAACAGGAACAGATGACCATAGCTGAGTAATTTTTTTCATCAGCCAGGAAAATGCTTCCTTAGTCAACGTTCTCCAGGCCCTGTAAAACAGTATGAAAAGGAGATCGTGAGGATTCTGTTCCCATTAAAATGCAGCATGTTGTTTAACTTCCAGGGTCACAGAATGGCACTCTGTTATTAAAACAAGTGATTTCACATTCCACATTTCTCTAACTGCAACAGTAGAAACTAAATTGAGTTCAAAATCATTAAAGAATGGCCACTAAATGATGGCCATCTAAGACAGGTTCTCACTCCATAGGCCTGGCTGGCCTCACATTCACAGACATTCACTTGCCTCTGCCCCTGAAGTGTTGGGATTAAAGGTGTGTGACACTACACCATGTCTGGTGGGTTTTTTGTTGTTGTTATTGTTTTTGACAAGGTTTCACATAATTGAAGTTGGTCTTAAACTCCCTATGTAACCAAAGGTGAACTCCTGATCCTCCTGCCTCCACCTCCCAAAAGCTAGGATTGCAGAATGCACCACTCTACCTGGTTTACTTCATTTTCTGACAGCAGCAAACACATTGTTATACATGAAAAGACCTTTCCTTCACCCTAACTGGAACTCCAGTCAAATAATGATTCACTTCCTGGATCCTCATACACAGTCCCCACCATGAATCAGAGGACCAAACAGTACACTGTCTCACACAATAGCATTGAAGACAAGGTGAATGCTGCATCATTCAACATCTTCATAGGTGATGAACTAGAGACCCAAAGAAGTTAGAAACTGTTAGATTCTGTCTCAAGAAAACAAAAGTTCCTTTCTTAAGTCAGTCAAGTAGTAGCAGAGCCTAACTCTGCAAAAGCTTATAGAGCCAAAACCTTTGCTCTATAAGCATCCGAAGGTCTAAAGTGGGCAAAGTATTGCACATGTGCAATCCTAATCCCCGTAAGTATTCCGGAGGCAAGTGTGTGGCTACTAGAGGCAAGGGCAGCAAGTTTGCTCTGAGTTTGAGGCTACTGTAGGCTACACAGCAAGCTCCAGAGCAGCCAGGCCTATGCAACAAGTGCCTGCCTCCAAACAAACTCATCCACAACCAAATGCTTAAGACTCTACTAGAGATATGGAATGGCAATCCTTCCAGGTATGAAAATACCATAGGGTAAATGAAAGCATGGGGCACCGAGGCACAGGATTTTTACAAGGCAGACTTAATCTCCCCTCAAGTATCTCACACAGCACCAAACTGAACCCCTGTGCAGTACTTTTTACTCGTTCTACCCATGTTTTCTTATCTATAAAATGAGCACAAAATTTACCTAAATTCACCGTGGGGGAGCCATGAGCTATTAAGTGATTTATGAAACTTAAATTATGAAGGTGAGAGGTAAGAGAAATGGCTTTTTGTGGACACTTGTCAACCTGAGTTCGATTCCCAGATGCCACAAGGGTGTAGGACAGAACTGACTGCCCTTCAGATTGTCCTCTGACCTCCACACATACTCTGCACTCATCAACTCAAACCACACACAAACACATTAAACTATACTCTTTTTCATGTTTTGTTTTAAGAGATAGTATCTTACTATGTGACCCAAGTTAGCCTCAAAGTCACAGATTCTCCTGCCTTAGCCTCCCAGGGGCACATGCCACCATGACATTTCTATCAATTCTTTAGATAAGGCACTAGGGCTAGCAAGACGGTACCATGAGTAAAAGTGCCTGCCACCAAGACTGAAGGCCTAAATTTGATCTCTGGGACCCACATGACAAAAAGAGAGAGTTGACTCCCACAAGCTGTCCTCTGACCTCCACATCTGTACCATGGAGCATGCATATAAATAAAGAAAAATTTAAAAATAAATAAGTACCCAGGCCTGCTAGCACACACATTTTATTCCAGCACTCAAGAGTCAGAGGTAGGCCAATTTATGACTTCAAGGCCAGCTTAGTCTACATAGCAGGTTCCAGGCAAGCAAAGGCTAAATATTAAGACCCTGTCTCAACTACAAATAAACCAATAAACCAATATGGGTGTGCCCTCCATATGCGCATGCATGAGCAAGTGTACCCACACACACCTATGCATGCATACCACATACACCAAAGATCATTATATATGTAAAAGATTGTATACCACACTAGTAAAAAACCATGCAAATTAAATGAGCACTGCATGACCTTAGGCAAGGAATTACTAGAAGCCACCACAATCTTTTAGTCATCTTACCTTGGACACATAGTAGCGATTGACTCCAGAGATACGTCTATCGCGTTCCATCAAATACCATTGGTACTGAACTCGAGCAACTCTTTTTTCCTTTAAATAAAGGACAATGCAGTTTATGAATATGTGACCCAGTAAAAAGATATATTTCACATTTTTTTCTTAAATGACATACTAGAAGCTGAAGATAGTTCAGTGGTTAAGAGCACCTGCTATTCCTGGGTGCTCAACTAGCTTCCCAGCACCAATTTGGTTGTGTTTTTTTGGGGGGGGGGGATGTCATAACTGCAAGTCCAGGAGAGATTCAATACCCTCTTCTACTTTTCATGGGTCCACACGGACAGCAGCAGACACATACATAGATAATAAATCTTGACAAAAAGAAATGATTGACTAGAAATATAGAATCACAATCCTACATCCGATAGAGAGCTAATATCCAATATATACAAAGAACTCAAGAAGACTCCAGAGAACCAAATAACCCTATTAAAAATGGGGTACAGAGCCAAACAAAGAATCTACCTTGGTAACTGCAGAATAGATATTTTGCCTTTTGGGCCACTCTTCCTAAGCCCCAAACTAGCTACGTTTTACTAAAGTAAAAGGTGGGATCCCAAGTCTCCGCTTTCAGGCAACATTAAGTGGAGGGCCCCCTCAGATGGCTTTTCCTTCACAGAGCGATTCACAGAGCGACGGCGCATCCAAACGGCCACCGTACCCCACTGTAAATGGCCACCGTCCCCCACCGTCCCTAGAGGAACTATATAGTCCGGAAAGCCCACCCGCGGCCGAGTCGGCCGCCTTACCTTGCCCCCGTTGGAGAATTTCTGGATGTACGCAGTGGACACCCCGGGGATGAACAAGCACACCCCCATAATGGCGAGGCCAGGGAGAATCTCGAACCACATCTCCGCACCGTTACTCACACTCCAACCCGTCACCGGCTCCTCAGAGGTGACCCGGCTTTACCTCTCTTCCGGCAGAACGCGGGAGGGGCGGTGCCCCGTACGGCTCGGGAGGAGCGACGGCGGCTGCGGGGGCCCAAAACTGACTGGCGTTCGCGGTCTGGCAAGCGTTCCGCGGTAGTGTTCTTATCCTGTCCGATTCACTGCAGCAGAGACCACCACGAAGCGTGACGACGTGAAGCGCTTCCTAACGTGGCGGCAGTTTCGGAACTTGGGGATCTCTAATGGCGGAGCAACTTTCTCCAGGGAATTCTACCCGTCAGGTGTGCACTTTCCTCTTCAAAAAGCCTGGGCGGAAAGGAGCGGCGGGCCGCCGAAAGCGCCGGCTCTGTGATACAGGGTCCGGGGACAGCAGCAGCAGCAGTGATGAAGGCAGCTCTGTGGTCCGCCCGGAGAAGAAGCCAGCGACCCACAATCCTATGATACAGAAGACGCGTGGCAGCGCTAAACAGAAGGCAAACTACGGTGGCTTGAGTAGCGAGGACGAGAATGAACCAGAGGGTCTCGGCGTGGTCTACAAGTCTACCCGTTCGGCAAAACCCGTGGGGCCCGAGGATATGGGGGCGACCGCTGTCTACGAACTGGACACTGAGAAGGATCGAGATGCACAGTCCATCTTTGAGCAGAGCCAGAAGATCCAGGAGGAGCTGAGGGGCAAGGAAGATGACAAGATCTATCGGGGAATCAATAATTATCAGAAGTACGTGAAGCCCAAGGATACATCCATGGGCAATGCTTCCTCCGGAATGGTAAGGAAAGGCCCCATCCGAGCTCCTGAGCATCTACGTGCCACGGTGCGCTGGGATTACCAGCCCGACATCTGCAAGGACTATAAGGAGACTGGATTCTGCGGCTTCGGGGACAGCTGCAAATTCCTTCATGACCGTTCAGATTACAAGCACGGGTGGCAGATCGAACGTGAGCTTGATGAGGGTCGCTATGGTGTCTATGAGGACGAAAACTACGAAGTGGGAAGCGATGATGAGGAAATACCATTCAAGTGTTTCATCTGTCGCCAGACCTTCCAAAATCCAGTTGTCACCAAGTGTAGGCATTATTTCTGCGAGAGCTGTGCATTGCAGCATTTCCGAACCACCTCGCGCTGCTATGTCTGTGACCAGCAGACCAATGGCGTCTTCAATCCAGCCAAAGAATTGATTGCTAAACTGGGAAAGCATCAAGCTGAAGCAGAGGGTGGTGCTTCTGATTTCCTAGAAGACCTAGAGGAGAGTCCAGTTTCCGTTATTTAGGTTTTCCATAATTCCCAGTCTCAAAATAAATATTTTGTTGTTTCTTAAAATCTTTTGGAATCTTTCTTTCTTTCTTTTTTTAAAAAGGGAAGTGGCAGAGAAGGTAGGTGATGGAGAAGGGCCCCAGAGGAAAAGCTTCAAGATAGGTATTATCTGGAATTTTAGCCCTGAAATAAATATTCCACTGGTAAATATATTCAGAGCCCAATAGCATAAATTATGTGGATAGGAGAAGTTCATGAAAAAAGCTAGGATTTACGTGAGGGAACCAAAGTTGGATTGACATCAAGAACTGAACCTATTTATTATATCACATTTTAATAGCTTAGAAATGAATGCTTTCTCTTTGGTACAAGTGCTGTTTTAAAATGCACATTTGGAGGGCTCAAGCTGATCCTTGATCTCTTTGAGAGTGTTTCTTGCAATCTTTGGGAAACTGTCCATACTCTCTTTGAAGCACCTATAGGTAACCGCCGTTTCCACGGATGATGGAAGTGCTCTCTGCTGAACTGTCCAATATGCCAGATACTATTTTCATGTGGCTGTCAAGTGCTTGAAATGTGCAGATGGCCACTGACTTGGATGTTGTACTTACCTTGGAGATGGCAAAAAGTCTAATGCTTTATAATCTATAATCTGAAACTATCCCTGTCCTCATAGACTCCAATAGGGCTAATCACACCTTGTTAAAATTAGTGTACCTGTGTTCACAGTTGTGTGGGAACTAGCTTAGTGCTTGGTATATGATAAGAAACTGATGAGAGGAAAATGATTTAAGATGGGGAATTTAGACCAAATCCCACACTGAAGAACTGTATTCTGTAGGTAATGGGAGGATGAAAATGATGAATACATTTGGTTAACATTCCTGAGATGCAGGGAGGACAGGCCAGATGACCAGTCAATATTTTAATGATAAAACTTGGATTGGGTTGATATAAGAAAACAGATGAAAGTATACGTTGAGTTAAAGGGGACTTTAGTCATATTTATTAATCCGTTTAAAGGTGTCCTTTGAACAGACTTTCTTAAGCACTGTGTTTAGGATAGGGCCTAATATCAATGAATAAAACAGACACAGGCCTCAACTTCATAGAGCTGTATAGAGAGTAGCAAACATGGTGAGTATTGGAAAAGAGTATACTGGGTTGATCTCAGGATTAACCGAATCTCTTGGGTGGTGATAGGGCTCAGTGGGTGGAAGCACCTGCTGCCAAACTCGACCACTGAATGGGACCCACATAGGGGAGGGACAGAGTTGACTCTCAGAGGTTGTCTTCTGATCTTCAAGTGTACACAGAGAATAAAATAAATAAAACCTAAAGGGGAAAATAAGAATGAACCCAATCTGAGGGTTGGGGGAAGATGGTTCAGTGCAAGAGCAACTGCCTGGAATGCTCAAGGTAGGGGGTGGAGAATCAAAACCCTGCTGAGGAGTTCATAGACATGAAATCACCTTTTCTTAAGAGTTATTTGGTGTATGTGTGTGTGTGTGTGTGTGTGTGTGTGTGTGTGTGTGTGTGTGTGCGCTTGAGTATATATGTGCATCATGCATGTATACTGCCGTTGAAAGCCAGAAAAGGGCATTTAGATCACCTGAAACTGGTATTAGAGGCAATAATGAATTCATATGTGATCCTCTGTGTGAATAGCAAGGGCGTTTAACTGCTGAAGCATCTCAAGAGACCCACGAGCTCACATGATAGACTAGGATAGATTCTGTAGTAAAGAGGACAAGTAACTGAGATATATGAGCAATTTACTAGAAAGGGGGCTTGAGGATGCACAGAAAAATAACACTTAAGGGATGAGCAGAAGAAACAGTTGAATAGGAAAGAAAAGAGGATATTGTAGAGCAAAAAACACGCATGCACGCCAAAGGAGGAAGAAATAAACACAACATGGCCAAGAATATAATTCAATGGGTAAGGGTGCTTGCTGTGAAAGCTTGAGGACCCGAGTTCAAATCCTAAACATCCAACTATAAAAGCTGGCCATGACTGCACCTCCTTCAGCTATGTGGGAAGAGAAACAGAAAACCTAGGGAGAATAAAGCACTGGGAAATGGCCTGGTGGTTATGAATGTCTGCAGTTCAAGCCCAATGACCTGAGTTTGGATCACTGGAACTCATATAAGAAAAAACAAAACAAAACAAACATTACAGTGGTGTGTGAGTCCCAACAGTCCTCTAACGAAATGGGTGGTGGAGACAGAAGAATCCTTCTGAAGCTCAGGGGCCTGCTAAACTGAAGTACACAGAGCAACAAACAAGAGACACCGTGCCTCAAAAGCAAGACAGGAAGGCTGAAGCGAGAGCTCAGCAGTTAAGAGTGCTTACTATTTCAGAGGACCCACATTGGGGAGTTTACAACTGCCTGTAAGTCCAACTCCAGGGGATCAGTGCCCTCTTCTGGCATCCCGGTGTATAGACCTTTCTGCACAAGCATTGTCACGCATATGTGCCGCCACACAAAAAACGTGCTCACACATGTACACACATACACAGAAATAAATGATGGAGACTACTGTTTCAGTATGCCACCTCTGAAACACACACAATTAATAAATGAATGAATGAATGAATAAATATATACGTAAATACATAAATGTAATTTTTGAAAGGCTGAAGATAGTCAACAAGATGGCTCAAAAGGTGAGAGGCTTGCAAACAAACCTGACTTGGTTGCTCCAATCCTTGTGGTGGAGGGAGAGAACTTCACGGGAGCACCATAACAAGCCACCCCATCCTCAGCCCCCAAATAATAAGTAAATGTAGTTTAATTATTTAGTGGTGGCGAGCAATACAGAAAACCACTTGACATCAAATTGAAGTAAACACACACACACACACACACACACACACACACACACACGCACGCACAATAATATGTAGTAAAAAAAAGCTGGGCATGGATATATAGAGAAACATTTTCTCAAGAAAGAACAACAAAATAAACTTTTTTTAAAAAGATTTATTTTTTTATATGTAAGTACACTGAGGCTGTCTTCAGACAATTTTTTTTCTCCCTCCACCCCAGCTCTGGCCCAAAGATTTATTTATTCATTTATTTATTATATGTAAGTACACTGTAGCTGTCTTCAGACACACCAGAAGAGGGCATCTGATTCCATTACAGATGGTTGTGAGCCATCATGTGGTTGCTGGGACTTGAACTCAGGACCTTCAGAAGAACAGTCACTGCTCTTAACTGCTGAGCCATCTTTCCAGTCCAAGGTATTTTTTGAGCTAGGAAGATAGCTCAGTCAGAAAGGTGCTTCATACACAAGCATAAGAACCTGAGTTTGATTTCCCAGAACCCATAGGAAGTGTGGTAGTATTCAGTTGTAATCCTAATACTAGGAAAGTAGAGACAGATCTTTGGGGATCCACAGTTAGTCAATGTAGCCTAATAGGTGAGCTCCAAGTTCCTGTCACAGATCCTGTCTTAGAACAGCATGGTAGGTGGCTTGTGGGGAACAACAACCAAGGTTAACTTCTGGCCTACACACACACACACACACACACACACACACACACACACACACACACACGCATGCATGCATACTCACACTCATATGCAATCATACACTAAGACACATGATAAATAAATAGGTAATATTTATTTTACCTATTTATTTATCACATGTAAAAATATTTTGCCTATATGTATGTGTGTGTATTACGTTCATGTAGTGCCTGAGAGGCCAGAGAGAGCATTGGATTCCCTTGGACTAAAGTTACTGATGGTTGTTAGCTACCATGTTGATACTGGGAATTGAACCTAGGTCCTCTGGAAGAGGACTAGTGCTTTTAACCACAGTGCAATCTCTCCAGCCCAAACTAATGTTTTCTTTGTTAAGTTATAAAACTAGGGCTGCTGAGATGTTTTAGTGCGTAAATGGCCTACCGTTAAACCTGATGCTCTTGGTTCAATTATTGAAATCTATTTGATGGAAGGAGATGGGTGACTCTCATGGGATGTCATCTGACCTACACACACACACACACACACACACACACACTTTTTATTGAATATATTCTTCATTTACATTTCAAAGTTTATACTCCTTCCCGGTTTTCCCCCTCCCCGAAAACCCCCAACCCCTCCTCCCACCCCCTGCCTCCAAGTATATGCCCCTCCTCCCAACCCACTCCCACTTCCCCATTTCCCCCCTCGATTTCCCTTTGCTGGGGCATCTATTTAGTCTTCACCTGACCAAGGACCACTCCTCCCACTGATGCCCGACAAGGCATTCCTCTGCCACACTTTTGGCTGGAAACATGTGTACCCCTTGGTTGATGGTTTAGTCCCTTAGAGCCCTGGGGCATCTGGGTGGCCGACCTCATTGTTCTTCCCATGGGACTGCAACCCCCATATCCCGCTCCTCCAGTCTGCCCTCCAACTCCTCCATTGTGAATCCCGTGGTACACACACAATTTTTTAAAGTGATGATAAGATGTCTCAGCAGGGGCTGGAGAGATGGCTCAGTGGTTAAGAACACTGACTGCTCTTCCAAAGGTCCTGAGTTCAAATCCCAGCAACCACATGGTGGCTCACAACCATCCGTAATGAGATTTGATGCCCTCTTCTGGAGTGTCTGAAGACAGCTACAGTGTACTTACATATAATAAATAAATAAATCTTTAAAAAAAAATTAACAAAAGATGTCTCAGCAGGTAAATCTTGAAGACCTGAGTTCCATCTTCCAACCACAAGACAGAAGGAAAATGTTCATTCTCTAGCCTTGCCCTCTTACTTCCTTGCCCAGGAAGTAAGAGGGCAAACACATGTGCATGCACACAGCAAAGAAATGTTTTTCTTTTAATTATTAAGTGTCTATTTATTGGGGATGTATGGATACCGCATCATTCATATGGAGGTTAGAGTACATGCTGTGGGAGTCCATTCTGGCCTTGCATGTGATCCCAGGGGGCAAACTTAGGCTATCAGGTTTGGTGGCAAGGACCTTTACCCATTGAACCATCTTGCCAGCAAGCCCAGAAAATGGATTTTTTTAAAAAAGTTTTTTAAGACCCAGTGAAATGTGTTGTCCAGTATAGGTAGGTGCCTGCTACTAAGTCTGAACATCAGTGTTTGATTTGAGGACCCAGGCATGTAGTGTGAGGATTGAACTGATAGGGGTGAAATGTCTTCTAATCACATGGGCTTCATTTACCTGGACATATGCATACAAAATAAATAAAAAGTCTTAATTAAGAAACTGTTATTATTTATTTTTGTGCTTATGTATTATGTACACCATGTGCATGTATGGTAACTGCAGAGGCCAGAATAGGGTGTCGGATACCCTGGAACTGGAGTTACACAGATGACTGTGAAGTGCCACATCGTGACTGGGATCCCCAACTGGGTGGAGATAGTAGAAAACAGAAGCATTGTCCCAGACTATGAAGCTATTAACATTAAGGGTTCATTAGCCCCAGACCTTTCTGCTTCCTGTTCTCTACATCTTTCTGAGCCTTGTGTTTTGCCCTATGGGTTTGAATACAAAGATGTGCTCCCAACCTCACTGCCCTCAGGCCTGTACCAGGGAACTGAGGAAGACAAGCACAGAGAGAGGTAATAGCTAGCATGAACAAAGATCTATATTCCATCTTGACCTTTGCACTCCGATGCCCAGTTTAAGTGTGTGGCTGTATCAGAGAAGGGAAAGGTATGGAAGTTGAGCTTTTGAGATCAGAATAGGGTTTACAGTTCTAAACATGTCCTGCAGCTGAACCTACTAGTTACCAGAAACAAGGGGAGTTTCCATTGCAAAAACTTGGGGTAGTGTAACAGAGGCTTCCCCGAGCACATGGATGAACACAGATATATGTAAGAAAGCCCCCATCTCAAGAAAGCATCTCAAGAAAGCTATTTGTACATGATGTCAGGCTACAACCTCAGCACCTTGCATTTACCCAAACCATTTGGCCTTGAACTTGCTATGAACTGGAGGCTGGCCTGAAATATGTGAGCCTGCTATCTTTACCTTTCAATTTCTGGATTATAGGCTTGTGACACTTTGTCTAGCTTTAGGGAGACTACATCTGTGCACACTTGCATTAGAAAATACTTTATGGTTATAGCAAGAATGACTTAAGAGCTTGCTCGACTCAGTGGCTATAGAATCATCTGAGTGGTAGAGCATTTGCCTAGCAAGTGCAAGGCCAAGGATGTAGTCTCCAGCTACACGAGTTGTTGAATGTAGTATTCCATGAGTGTAATCCCAGCACTCTGGAACTGGAGACAGGAAGAACAGGAGATCAAGGCCAGTCTAAGTAATATGAGACACTGCCTCAAACAAACAAACAAACAAACAAACAAAACAAACAAAACCAAAAAACACCAAAGGAGATTTACATTCTCAAAACTTGAACTTCATACTTTAAAAAAAAACACAGCAGGGGACTGGTGCCCTGAGCAGACCTTGGATGCAAACTCTGCAGCTAGTCCCACAACACCCAGAGGAAGCTCCACTCCCAGCTGCTTTTACACACCCAGGATCCCAGGAGCTTGGTCACACCAGGATCTCAGGGTCCCAGAGACAGCTTGACTCCCAGGAGCTCGGACACACCCTGGATCTCAGGATTACAGGATCCCAGAATCACAGAGACAGCTTGACTCTGAGGAGTTCTGACACAACCTGGATCACAGGAAGAACAGACTCCAGTCAGATATAACGAGGGAAGGTAGCACTAGAGATAACCAGATGGCAGGAGGCAAGCTTAAGAACATAAGCAACAGAAACCAAGGTTACTTGTCATCATCAGAACCAAATTCTTCCACCAGAGCAAGTCCTGGATACACCATCACACAGGAAAAGCAAGATCTGGATTTAAAATCATTTCTCATGATGATGATAGAGGACTTTAAGAAGGACATAAATAACTCCCTTAAAGAAATACAGGAGAACACAGGTAAACAGCTAGAAGCCCTTAAAGAGGAAACACAAAAATCCCTTACAGAATTACAGGAAAACACAATCAAACAGGCGGAGGAAATGAACAAAACCATACAGGATCTAAAAATGGATAAATAGAAACAATAAAGAAATCACAAAGGGAGACAACACTAGAGATAGAAAACCTAGAAAAGAGATCAGGAGTCATAGATGCAAGCATCACCAACAGAATACAAGAGCTAGAAGAGAGAATCTCAGGTACAGAAGATACCATAGAAAATGTTGACACACAACAGTCAAAGAAAATTCAAAATGCAAAAGGCTCCTAACCCAAAACATCCAGGAAATCCAGGACACAATGAGAAGACCAAACCTAAGGATAATAGGTATAGAAGAGAGTGAACATTCCCAACTTAAAGGGCCAGTAAATGCCTTCAACAAAATTATAGAAGAAAACGTCCCTAACCTAAAGAAAGAGATGGCCATGAACATACAAGAAGCCTACAGAACTCCAAATAGACTGGACCAGGAAAAAATTCCTCTTGTCACATAATAATCAAAACAAGAAATGCAGTAAACAAAGAAAGAATAATAAAAGCAGTAAGGCAAAAAAGGCCAAGTAACATATAAAGGTAGGCCTATCAGAATTACACCAGACTTCTCACCAGAAACTATGAAAGCTAGAAGATCCTGGGCAGATGTCATACAGACCCCAAGAGAACACAAATGCCAGCCCAGACTACTATATCCAGCAAAACTCTCAATTACCATAGATGGAGAAACCAAGATATTCCATGACAAAAGCATATTTACCCAGTATCTTTCTACAAATCTAGCCCTACAAAGGATAATAGATGGGAAATACCAACACAAAGAGGGAAACTACACCCTAGAAAAAGCAAGAAACTAATCTTTCAACAAACCCACACAAACATAATTCCACCTCTAACAACAAAAATAACAGGAAGTAACAATCATTTTTCCTTAATATCCCTTGATATGAAAATTAATATTACCAATATAACCTAATTGATTGAAATTCAAAAATATGAGGAATTAGAAAATTGTTGGCTCTCACCAAGTGGTCTCTCTAATTTGGTAATTGGAGAAATATGTCCAATATTGTACAATCCATATACACTTTCTGCTTGTTTGTACATGACAGTGTCTTGCTGTGTACCACATAATGGTCTTGAAATCATGCTTCTTCTATCTCAGCCTCTCTATTAGTAGGATTGTTTGATGTTTTTACACTATACTATGGTTTTCAGAACAACTTACATATTTCAAAATTATTTATACAGACAAAAGAAATATAGATGATTAATTTGGGACGTGGCTTGTAAGAGAACAACAAAGAGTGAGACTGAATGTTTTGCTTGATATTTATAATTATTATATTAATTTTGAAGACAATAACCTCATAAGTTACTCTTTTTCTGAGATGAATGCTTTTCAAAATCATCACAGCCAATGAACCAGAATCTTATCCTCACCTAATGTCTGTGCCACTCTCTAAGCAGAACCATTGTTCATTGAAACAGTTGATGAATGACTTCATGGATGTCTAAAGACCATCTTAATATACACGCCATTTCTTAAATGAATCTAACCTGTTCCCTGTGGGCTGAGAATGATGACAATCACTCAAGTCAAATAGCTATGACCACGGCAGGAAATCTGTATCCAAATAATCATGCCTACAATTCATTCCTTGGCCCAGCAGAACTGTCAACTCTTAGCTTAGCTACTATGAAGATAAAATCCTTTGGTGATGTGAGGGACATTGAAGTACAGCCTTGTCACAATGAACTCCAATGTCTAAAAATTGTTCTTATTTTGGGTTTGTACCACAGTAAGAGCCAAGATTTTAAACTCTACTAAAAACAAAACAAACAAACAAAAAGACTTTGTTTTTTTATGTTCATTTAATAACATGTCCATCATTTTTATGATTGGTATAAAATATATATTGTGTTGAATATAATAAAAAACACAGCACTATCCCCAAATAGTTATTTTTAATCTTCCCAGAATACTGGACTGGCTAGGTTTGTTGATTTGTTTGTTTTAGTCAACTGGACACAAATTAGAGTCATCTGGGAAGAGAATTTAATTGAGCAAAAAAAGGTCCATAAGATTGGCTTTTAGGGTAAGATTGTGGGGGAATTTTGCAAACTTAAATGTTTGAAGTGGGGTAGCCCAGTCCACTGTGGGCAATTCCATCCATAGGCATGTGGTTCTTTATGGTATAAGAAAGAAGGTTGAGCAAGCTATGGGGAGCCAGACAGTAAGCAGCACCCCTTCATGGTTTCTGCTTCAGTCCCTCAAAGAACAATGACTTAGGACAAGAAGGTTAAAACAACCAGTTCCTCCCAACTTGCTTTTGGTCATGATCTTTATCACACCAATAGAAATCAACTAAGACAACTTCTTAACTAATATATAGACTCATGATTCCTAAAAAAACCTGCTAGGATACTGACATATTTCTTCTCACATAATGAATTGGACCTCATTCTATACAAAGGACTTTGATAATGTTAGGTCTCTAAGTGAATAGAAAGTCTTCAAACTCTTAGGTCAGGCTATTTGGTCATGTTGGGAGGATCTGTGTTTGTCAGCAGTTAAAAATATGGTAGGATAAAAAACAAATGAAATTGGATGGGTAAGAGGGTGGAAGGGTATGGGAGGGACTGATGGAGGGGAAAGAACCTGGAGACAATTTATTTTTTTTTAGATAAAAATTGTTTTGTTAAGAAAAAAATGTGATAGGAGGGGCTGGGTTGTGACTTAGTGGTTAAAAACACTGGGTAGTCTTGTATAGAAACAGGGTTTGATTCCCAGCACAGGCATGATGGCTCACAACTATCTATAACTCCAGTTCCAGGGCATCTGATGCCCTCTTCTGGCCTCCTTTGACACCAGGCATGCAAGTGTTGCACAGTCATACATGCAGTCAGAGTACTCATGCACTTAAAAACAAATAAGTGACATTAAAAAATGTTTTAAAACATTAAAAAAGTTACTGGAGCTTGTGGGAGTAAGTAGTCTATTGACCAAAATAAATACAGGGCAAAATACAGTGGTAAGATCAGACAATTAATAAAGAAAGAGGGATACCAAAGAAACTGGAGAAAATGTGTTTGAAAGAAAAAAACAAGACAAACGTATC
This sequence comes from Tokudaia tokunoshimensis, assembly GCA_036184795.1. NCBI lineage: Eukaryota > Metazoa > Chordata > Mammalia > Rodentia > Muridae > Tokudaia > Tokudaia tokunoshimensis. The sequence goes on from BTHU01000023.1 coordinate 106,029,130, forward strand.
AAGAATATTTTTTTAAAAAGTGCCCTACTTCTCTGCCTGCATCATGGCTGTCAAGTTCAAAGGTCAAACCCAAGGCTAGCACCAGGTTCTCCTTGTGTTGTGTTTTTAGAACACAGATTATATGAGCTGAAGAGATGGCTCAACAGGTAAAGGCACTTGATGCCAAGCCTGAGAACTTGAGTTCAATCCTCAGGACCCACATGGTGGACAGAATCAGTTCCCACAAATTGTCTTCTGACCTCCACACAGCCTCTGTTGCATGTGTACACTCACACATGTGCCCACAAAATAAGTAAAAAGGCAAGTATGAGGTCCTGAGTATAACCATTATTGTTACTACCACAACATACCCTATATCTCAAACTGGGCCAAGCCACTTGGTGGAAAGAGAGAATTAACTCCTGCTACGTTAGCACGTGCACACACAAATACACAGGCTGAAGTGGTTAATTCAAAAACTAAAGAAAATTTCCTAGCAGAAAATGGAGAAACTAAAATTTAATGTAAATCTAACTTCTGATGGAAAAGAGAAGGAAGCTATATTTGATTAACCACTTGCTATGTCTGTCCGTGGTCCCTATCTCCCTTATTGTCCAATATCCAGAGGGCTATTTTAATTACTTATAATGTGACAGAGCAAGACAATGTAGAAGATCCTGTCTTGTCATTTTCTTCTTCTTCTTCTTCTTCTTCTTCTTCTTCTTCTTCTTCTTCTTCTTCTTCTTCTTCTTCTTCTTCTTCTTCTTCCTTTTCCTCCTCCTCCTCCTCCTCCTTCTTCTTCTTCAGAATTATTTACTTTATGTATAGGAGTACCTTGTAGCTGTCTTCAGAGACCAGTAGAGGGCATCAGATCCCACTACAGATAGTTGTGAGCCACCATGTGGTTGCTGGGAATTGAACTCAGAACCTATTGGAAAAGCATCCAGTGCTCCTAACTTTTGGGCCATCTCTCCAGCCCCTGTCTTGTATTCTTGCTGAAGTCACTTTAGGTTTGACCAGAATTTGTTCTCAATTGGAAGCATCATGGAAAATTACCCAACTCTATTCTGGGGACCAGAGGTCAAGATTCCCCAGCTTACATAGTCTCTGTTAAACTGCCCACTTGTGCAGAGCACCCCTGTTCCAGCTAACTGAATTTTTTTAAAGCTTCTGTTAAACTTCTTGCTTGTATACAACACCCCTTGCCCCCTCCAGCTAACCACTTGTTTTAGCTTCTGTTAAACTGCTTGCTTGTGTAGAACCCCACTTCCTGCCTCCTCCAGCTAACTGCTTGTCTTAGCTTCTGTTTTACTGCCTGTTTGTGCAGAGCACCCTTGTTCCAGATAACTGCTTATTTTAGTTTTTGTTAAACTTTTTCCTTGTACAGAATTCCACTTCCTGCCACCTCCAGCTAACTGCTTATTTTAGATTCTATTAAATTGCCTACTTCAGATAACTGCTTATTTTTGTTTCCGTTAAACTTTTTCCTTGTGTAGAACCCCACTTCCTGCCCCCCTCCAGCTAACTACTTATTTTAGCTTCTGTTAAACTGTTCGCTTGTGATAACCTCCCCCCCCCGAAGCTCCTGATCAAGATATAAAGATATGGTTTTTGCCTTCAAAAATTCCTTACCCTAAACACTAAACATTTCAATTCAGTCTCAAATATCTGAGTGTATCCCAGCAAGATGGAATAAAGACTTTCAATCAGCTATAAACTATGTATGAGTGGTCATCTCTGGCTCCCAGTAATAGTAAATGCATATTTTTAGTAGTGCTAGAAATAATTTTTAAAAGGAAGGAATCTCAGCTCGTCCCATTTTTTAAATGTAAATGATATGTTTCTTTTTAACGAAAAATTTGTGTGTATATGTGTGTGTCTGCATGAATAAATAACATATGTATTTGGTTGCCCATGGGAGCCAAAAGAGGGTATGGGATCCTCTGGAGCGGGAGTTATGATTAGCTGTGAGCTGCCTGACATGGGTGTTGGGAACCAAATTCAGGTCCTCTGCAAAAGCTCTTAATCACTGAGCCATTGCTTCAATACCCCCACCCCAACTCCCACATATACGTGTGTGTGTGTGTGTGTGTGTGTGTGTGTGTAAGTTAAATATCAATATGTAGCCTTGACTGGGCTTGAATTGGTTGTATAGACCAGACCAGGCCTCAAACTCATAGAAAGATAAGTCTGCCTCTGCCCCCTGAGTATTGGGATTAAGGTGTGTGCAACCATAATTAGCTCATAAACACTTTTTTAAAAAAAGATTTATTTATTTATTTTTTTGTATATGAGTACACTGTAGCTGTACAGATGGTTGTGAGTCATCATGTGGTTGCTGGGAATTGAACTCAGAACCTCTGCTCGCTCCAGCACAAAGATTTATTTATTATGTAAGTGCACTATAACTGCCTTTAGACACACCAGAAGAGGGCGTTAGATCTCATTACAGATGGTTGTGAGCCACCATGTGGTTGCTGGGATTTGAACTCAGGACCTTCGGAAGAGCAGTCGGTGCTCTTAACCACTGAGCCATCTCTCCAGCCCGCTCATAAACACTTTTAAAGATGCAAGCTCATCCAAATTTTTTTTCTTTTGAGATAGGGTCTCACTATGTAGACCTGGTTGGCCTGGCACTCACTCAGTAGAGCAAGGTGGCCGTAAACTCACATAGATCTGTATAAATGTGTTATTGACATGAGCATGGCCATATCAAAGATGTGAATACTTCAGAACCATGGGATTGCCTTCCCTAGTCTAAGAATGATATTTACGAACATTGACCTTTAGCTAAAACCCCTGAGTCCTGTATGACCGCAGCTGGAGACAACTCTCCTACAGAGATCCTCTACTGAGATTAGTTAACCTGCTTCCTCCTTGGAGCTGTGCACAATAAAGAAGCTTTAGTTCCCTCAATACTGCTAGTGCATCTCCATCAGAGCACACAGCCTACCCCATCTCAGTCTCTTTTTGTCTTCTTGTTTTCATTTCTGTTGCTCCAGTCCAGGGCAATCTGAAAGCCATTCAGATCTCCAAAACAAAGCACATCTAATGGCAATTTGGAGTCTATGTCACGTAGACAATTTGTCTTGAATATTACAAATTACTTATAGTCCAGTTTTCTAATAATTTTAATAATGTTCTATGAAAGATGAAAATGTTGAGTATATACTGTAATGTTTAAAAATTAGTTCCATTACAAACAGAGCTTCAAACTAAGTTACTGTGTTGAAAAAGGAAAACCTAGGAGTCAGCAGGACCTTATTCTTAGGATAAGGATTTTTTAACCACAAGATGTCTAGACCTTGACCCTAGGGCTAGCCCCTTCAGCAGTTTAGTCTTGACAGCAATCTAAAAAGAAGACTGATCTCAGAGCCACGTGGCTCATTTCCCCTTATTGTATAATTCTTATCCTAAAATATTAATCAGATTCTCATTCTGCTTTTGTAATCTCCCTTATCCATTTGCTTGTTCAGAAGAAATAAAAAAAAAAAACCTCTGAAATATGATAATGCTTCAAAAAACAAAACAAAACAAAACCCTAAAACCAAAATAAAAAAAAAACCCAGAGTTGAGACAGTTGTGATATATGCCTTTAAAAAACTGCAGCCCGTCTTCCCTCTTTGCAGCTGCTCTTAGACTGCCAAGGGAGGCTGTTGCTGAAATGTTGCTATAAACAAAATAAACTTGCATTTTACCATTTTTTTTGTTTTTTGTTTTGTTTTTCGAGATAGGGTTTCTCTGTGTAGCCCTGGCTGTCCTGGAACTCACTTTGTAGACCAGGCTGGCCTCGAACTCAGAAATCCTCCTGCCTCTGCCTCCCAAGTGCTGGGATTAAAGACGTGCGCCACCACTGCCCGGCTGCATTTTACCTTTTATGTTTAAACTTTGTTTTGGTGGTTTTTCCCTAGTGGCCTGGGACTCTGAGTATGATATAACATTGTGAATCAGTTGGTGTTAAATAAAGGCCTATCAGTATTAGAACATATTCCTATATGAGCTCCTGTACAGGAAAATTTGCCACCAAGCTTGAAGCTGGAATATAATTGATATAACATTTTAGAAAGAAACACAATACATGGTTCTTTGGACTTTTGGTATGTGTTTTAACTATTGTGCATGAATTGAAATATAATAATAGTAATACAACCCAAGCATCATCATCATCATCATCATCATCCAGCCAAACAGCCAAACAAAATCTCTGGAAGCTGGGTATAGTTGCACTAACTTCTAATTGTAGCACTCGGGAGACTGAGTCAGGAAGATCATAAGTTTAAGGACAATCTGGGTTACATAAGGATTTCTAGGACTCCATGGGCTGAGATCCTGTATCATAGTAAATAGTAAACAAACAGAACAAAGAAAGAAGAGCACTGAAAAATGGTTGCTGATGTCAGGGGCCCATTCCAGGTAAACTGAGGCCAGGGCAAAGGAAAGCAAGAGTGAAGGGAGCCAGGAAGAAAGGCATAAATGACATAGGTGGCATGCCTGACAATGACCTCAGAAGCACCCCCGTCTCTGATCAGACCCCACAGCAAGGATGGTATTAGGGAGCCCTGGGAAATGAGGGCACTGCAAGGTCTAGTTCAAGCCTCTGGCTTCCACTACACCATCAATACTGGATCGTCATGGGGACACCTCTTGGATATCCTGCTTTTGCCCTGTGTCATGGAGACATTGCAGCTTTGGATCTGCAGGACCAGCCTCTTCATGGATTCCAACAGTTGATAGATGGGGGAGGGGGAGAGGTAGATGTTGCCGTGGGCCAACTGAAAGCTCTGGCCCTGGGTCTGGTTGGTAGCTGAGTTGGTCAGCCTGACAGCTCTCCTGCATTCATGCAATTTGCCCTGGTGAGGGGCAGGGACAGTCTTTGAGTTCTCATTCCCTTGGGGTCGGTTCTCCCTTGCCCGTGTCACAAGCTCTAGCACACTGCCGAGGCGAGGTCAAAGGTCACTTTGTGGAGTGCTGCAGCGGGCAAGAGGCTGGGTCAGCTCACACACCCTTGCTCCCTCAGTGCTAGTTTTCCCACTTGCCTAGGCACAGAAACTGCTTTCTTAATGGTAACCATTTTAGGGAAGTTCTGAACCCCCTCTATTCAGTTACATTGTGGAACAAGCTGACAGCTTTGTCTCTCCCCTGCCATGTTTGCTTTTGCCCACCCCTTTGAGACACTTCCCTCTAGCCTATGTTGGAATGGACTTTGAAGTCTTGTTTCTCGTGCTTCCACTTCCAATGTCAGACAGTTTTGTTTTTCTCTTTAAAGATAGGGTCTCATATATCCTGGGCTGGCCCAGAACTGACTTTTGTAGCATAGGATGACATTGAACTTTTGGCTCTGTTGTTTCCACCTCCTGAGTTCTGGGTATTGCTGGTGTGTACAACCACACCGAGTTTATGCTGGGGATTGAACCTAGGGTTTTATACACACTGGGCACTCTACCAACTGAGCTACATGCCTGACTCCATCCCATTTGAGAGAGGGTCTCTCTTTCTCTCTCCCTCTCATCGTTTGGAATTGTGAGGATGTCGCATAAGGCATAATGAAAATAATGTGCCCCGTGATGTAAATGATACAAAGTGGAACAGCCTCCTGTTTGAAAATACCATCTTCAGACTACAGTAAATAGACAAGAAGATCAGGCTGGATATTAATTTTTCAAGACAGGGTCCCACTGTGTATCCCTGCCTATCCTGGAACTCACTGTATGGGGCAGGCTGGCCTCAAATTCACAGAGATCTGCCTGTTCCTGTCTCCCGGTTGCTGGGATTAAAGGTATACACCCCGTGCCTGACTTTAGTTTTTTTAAACAGTTATTTGTGTATGTTTGTGTGCATGCACACGTGCTACAGCAAATGTGTGGAGGCAAGGGAAGAGCTCGCAGGAGCAGGCTCTCTCCACTAGCTGTGTCTCAGGGATTAACTCAAGTAGTCAGGATTACTGGCAAGTCCTTTACCCAATGAACCATTTTGTCGATCCCAGGCTGGATATTAAACAAGTTTTTCTTGAGGATGCCCAAGAGTCATTCATCCCCCAAAACTTGTTGAACTAAAAAAAAAATTACAAAAAAAGTTTGACATGTGGGGCCCACAGCTTCTGCCCTGACTAGCTATAATAGGACAGTTACTGAGCTCCTTAATACGACTTTCATACTTGAGACTATAGAGTTTAGGAATATATTATATGCATGTGTGTATTATTTTTAAAAATTTGATTTGTGTCTGTGTGACAGAGAGAGAGAGAGAGAGAGAGAGAGAGAGAGAGAGAGAGAGAGGGAAAGGGAACGGGAAGGGGAGGGGGAGGGGAGAGGGAGGGGGAGGGGGAAGGAGGGAGGAGGAGGGAGGGAGGGAGGGAGGGAGAGAGAGAGAGAGAGAGAGAGAGAGAGAGAGAGAGAGAGAGAGAGAGAGAGGCTTCCTGATGCCAAAGGAGGCCAGAAGGGGGCATGGGATGCACTGGAGCTGGCATTACAGGTGTTTGTGAGCTGTCTGAAGCTGCTGGGAATTGAACTCAGATCCTCTGCAAGAGAACAAGCACTTGTAATCTCTGAGCCTTCACTCTGACCTTGGTTTAGGAATATCTAAGCTATCTAATCAAACTGGACCAAAATTCACTAAAACCCACCCCCAGATCGGCAGTTTCTTCCCATAACCGCACACAACACACACTATGGAGAAAACGTAATACACCACACAGTACAGATATGGCAATAAATCTGAGCACCTGGGAACCTCAGACAGGAGTATTGACCGCTGTGTATTCCTAGTCCAGTTTGGGATACGTGGTGAATACATGGGAAACTAGGGCTGCAACAACAAGCTTGTCTCAAACAAAACGAGGGAAAAAAGCCCAAAATATAACCAGAAAAAGTTTTTTCTTTTTGAGACAGGGTTTCTCTGTGTAGCCCTGGTTGTCCTGGAACTCACTCTGTAGACCAGGCTGGCCTCAAACTCAGAAATCCACCTGCCTCTGCCTCCCGAGTGCTGGGACTAAATGCGTGCAGCAGCACTGCCCGGCCAGAAAAAGTTTTTAACACTAGAAATGTCTGCGGAAAATATTCCGAGTTCAAATTGTGCCCTATCTTCAAGGTATGTAGTTGAGCCATTCAATTTACTGTTATCCTTTATTCTAGATGTGCACACGGGTCCTTAAAATGTGCTCATAAGTACTAAGTATTTCTCTAGTCCGACTTTTTTTTTTATGATTGTGTGTGTTCTGAATACATACTGTGAAAGCCAGAGGACAACTTTCTTGGAGTTTTCTCTTTCCTTTTACTCTGGAATTGAACTCAGGGTTTCACACTTTTGGGGCAAGCACTTAGATCCTCTGAGCCACCTGCCCCAGCTGCTAGATTGTTTCTAATTTGTAAATGTTTTACCAACAACCACACCATATACTTTGTTCAATTTGCTAAGTCTGTGTGTTTTTATTAAAAAATGCATATCTGGATGTTTTGCCTGTGTGGTACCATATGCACAGGGAAACAGGAAGAGTGTCTGATCTCCTGAAACTGGAGTGAAAAATCGTTGGAAGCCACCGTGTGGGTTCTGGAAATTGAATCTGGGTCCTCTTGACTGCTGAGTTATCTCTCCAAACCTGTTTTAAGAATGATTCTTGGAATCATAAAGTTAAGTCCCGGGGAACTAATTTGCAAGTTAGAATGGGTACTGAACTCAGTTCCACCCAGAAGTATTCCCTAAGCAACAACATTGCTACACATAGTTAAATTGTATTTAATCTTACACAGTAAACAGGAGGAGCAGGTTGGTTCCTTTTCTTTTTTTCCCCCATTAGTAGCTTACAATTCTTTTGGGGAGATTCTTATTTGATGTTTACTCAGTTTTGTTTATTAGCCCCCCCGCCCCCCCCCCTCGCCGCAATGCTGATTTTAAGATTCACTTTGCAAATATCGGACAGGGAATGAAATGCAAAGCTAACTTTTTTCATTTCTGACTCCTCCGAAATTTTATTAAATTTCACAAGGGGCAGGTAGTCAACAAGGAATGAAATGTGGAACATCTTGTTGCATGTTTGAGAATGACTACTTGGACGCCCCGTCTTCCGGTTCATTGCGCTCAACGGGCTCGGCTTCGGATTCACCCCGTGCTGGTCTTCCATGTTCCTGTCTGAGGGGAATAAAATAACAAGTGCTCAAGATTTTGTAATAGGTAAAATGAAATATAGTCAACTGGTGGTGACCCTCCTCCCTCTGAGCTGGGGACACTAAACCTAGCAAAGATGATAGGGCCCGCCAAATGCACGCCCCCACACACCCAGACTGAGATTACGGAGGGAAGGGAAGGCAGGTGGGAGAAGGCCAAGGGGTCCCCAGACTTCAAGCCCCCTAGAGCAAGTGGTTTACCGAACAAAAACTTGGGGTAACTAAGTGTGTTGGAGAATGTTATACCGATCTTTAAGTTGCAGCCTTTTGAAGGCGCTGCAGATCATGACTAGGTCATCATCATCTTGGATTTCTTGAACGATGGTCGCCGCTTCCCCGGTTGGCTGGTCCTGGTCACCGTAGCCCTTCTTTTCATCTTTGTTCTTGGCTCTGGCCGCTCCTGCACCCAGAAAACCAAAACTACTGCCTTCTCCTGCTACTCTTCCCGAATCAGATTTTGGCCAAATTTGGCCACCACCATCACCTCCTCCCCCCAACATTGGTCATAGGCAGCTTCACTTCTGAAAACGATAAGGAGAGGTGAAGATGCCAAGAGGCAGATAGAAAAACCTAAAGGCATTCAAACCCCTGACATCCAAAGGCTGCCAACCAAGGAGTAGCCATTTGTGGCGTCTCTACTCTCCTATCCACATGTGTACCTCACAAAGCTTTTTTGGGGGGTGGGGGGAGGGGGAGGTATACCCTCCGAATTCCCCCAGAGGTTTCTTTGGGAGGGGTGACCGCCAATTTCTCTATTGCAGCCCAAATACCAACCTTTAGCTTCTTCCAAAGAAGAATCAGTTCTGAGGCTCTGGTAGCTGGTGTCCTTGCGTATGTACTTGCGGGGAGGATCCATTTATGAAGGTCTTTGAAACGTCAGGAGCTTGGAGTTCTCCCAGGATGCGAGACGGCAGCTGAACCGTCCTCTCGCTGCGCCGGCCCCCAACTGTTGCTCCAAGCTTTGAGAGGCCTGCTTAAAGGGACTGCACCTGTGACGTTCACAAGGCTGATGATTGGACAGCTGTGACGTGCTTGGCAGTGGGGATTGGATAAGTTGCAGCATGTGATTGGTCAGGCTAGGACATGCATACGGTTTGTGATTGGATGGATTGAGATACATTTGACCATGCAGATTGGACTGTCCAGGGGCTCCCGTCCATGGGGATTGGATAGCTGTGACAGGCACGACATGGGGATTGGACAAGATTGAATAGATGCCTTTTTTTTTTTCCCCGTTTTTCGAGACAGGGTTCTCTGTGTAGCCCGGGCTGTTCTGGAACTTACTCTGTAGACCAGGCTGGCCTCGAACTAAGAAATCCGCCTGCCTCTGCCTCCCAAGTGCTGGGATTAAAGGCGTGTGCCACCACTGCCCGGCTTGTGATGCATTTGATGCTCTAGTTTGGACTGTCTAGGGGTCTTCTGTCCTTAGGGATTGGATGGGGGGGGGAGGCACATTCACACAATGCTAGGGATTGGAGGGCTAGAATGTTCATATGTGTGATGCTGGGGATTGGGTAGATTGTGGAGATTGAGTTACACGCTTCTGGGTGTGGCCGTTGGGAGGGAAAACCCACGGCTTGTGGCGGGGAGGGGCAGAAGAGCAAGAGCGAGGGTGAAATCTCGTGAGAGCCTCTGAGCTCGTGGAGAAAAGCCCGGCCTTCAAGGTGCACATGCGCATGGAGCTGCCTGGAGCTACACAGAACTGGAAGAACTAGTTTCTCAGAGCTCCGCTACGTTGGGAGAAAGAATTTGCCCCAGGGTTCTGGCCCATTCTCTCCCAAAGTGCCTTAAGTTGTAAATAAGAGGAAACAATCCGGCAGCAGTTCGCGAGCTGAGAGTTTGGAATGAGAAACTGAGGGTTTTAAGCTTGGCAAGGTGTCCAGGGAAAACTACACCCTGACTAGCAGCTGCAGGGAGAAGGAAAGCATGGCAGCAGCATGCACTTAGCTGGGGCGTTTTGACCCTGAGTTTTTAGAACAGGGTCGAGCACTTCTCCAGGGGACTTTTCACTGGTAGAAAAGGGGTTGGGGGAGGGGCGCAGTTCCAGGTTAAACCAACAGTGGGAGCCAGCTGAGACAAGTGGAGGAAACTTTGTCACAGTGGTCAGATACATAGTGTACAGACATATAGAACAGTGATTTGAATCTGGGAAGTTAGAAAACACATCCCCCTCGATGGTCATTTCCTAATTTTTTTTTCAAAACAGGAATGTGGGTGACAGGAAATTCTTAGGTAACAATAGAGATAACCAAAACGGAGAAAAAGTATTTGAAACTAGAATGCCCACATCTACTTCTTTGCTGAAATTTTAGTATTAACACCAAAATGAGACACTATCCTTCACCAACCACGGAGGCTGGTACACAAGACAGCTGTTGCTGGTAAGGGCAGGGTAGGATGTGCAGAAAATAGAATCTTGTATATTACCTGTGACTTTAAAACATGCTCTGACTCCTGTGAATCCCATGAACAAAAGCCCCAACAACCCATAGATTTGCAGTCCAATCTGCCCATTTCACTGATGGGTAAACACTCAGATGATCTGGGAGCAGAACCTACACAGACCCTTGTAAAGCACTCTCACAGCAGCATTGGTCATAGGAGCTGGCAATCAATGTACCCATGAGCCCTTTGATGAATGACTTGCTAAAAAGTGAAATATAATTATACAGGATGGAATATTTATTATTTATGTGTATTATTGTTATTATATACATACATTATTTATAATGCAATACATATATGGAAATGTTCATTATTGATGCTTAAAACAAGAATGAAATCCTGGGTTCTATCTTCAGCATTGCACACTACAAATCAAAACAAAAGCTTCTGAAATGAAACAAAGCATTTTTTTTTTTTTTGGTTTCTTGAAACAGGGGTCTTACTATATACACCAGACTGGCCACATCTTCTGGATTCTCAAGTGTCTACATCCCTATTTGTAGATGTCTAGGCTTGCAACATTATTCCTGTCACATTACATTATAGCTAAATCTTGTATACATTGTACTGCTAGGAAAAATAAAGTATAATCCCCGTGTGTGTGTATATAGCATTCAAATTCATATAGGTAGAATAGTGTTTCCTGGGGGCTGGAGGATTAGAATATGTGAGGTTTTTTTTTGGTTGTTTTTGGGATACAGGGTCTCACACTGTCTCCAAAATACAATTGATCATGCTATTGAATGTGTGATAAAACTGCTCAATACGTAAATATTGTCAGAGAAATTATGTGCTTAGGGATGGATGCTCTATTGAATTTGTTATAGGAAAATTTCTATGAGAACTTGCTATTGTGACTTTAGTGCCACCCACCGATATGTACACACTTCTCATGAAAGCCAAATTTTGCAACTGTGCTGTTTGTCAGCTGCCTATATGGTGAGAGCATGTTCTATCCAGATCCTGTTAACAAACCCTACCCACAGCTGCTACTCTGATTTAAGAGGGGCAGGTGTTTTCCTTGCCTTATTTGGGGGTGGCGAGTGCTACCAGGATAGGGAGTGAGGAGAGTAGAGCACAGTTGGCTTAAGGGGAGGCTGGAATTCTAGTATTTGGAGGTCATGAGCTTAGGAAGTAGGGACGCCCAGCATCTGATTAGTGGTAGAAGCAGTCTCATGGCTGATAGTAAGAGACAGGCGAGTGAACGCAATACATGTCTCGTTTTGTCAGGAACCATTTAACATGCTTCAAGAATGAAAAAAAAAAGATTCAAGTAAAGTAGTCTGTTTCCAAGATACAAGAATTATATAGTTTAGAAAGATCTCAAAGGGGGGTTGGGGATTTAGCTCAGTGGTAGAGCGCTTGCCTAGCAAGCGCAAGGCCCTGGGTTCGGTCCTCAGCTCTGGAAAAAAAAAAAAAGACAAAATAGAAAGATCTCAAGGAATGTGAGGCTCTGCTCTGGGAAGGAGGAGACAATATGGCTTCTGGATTGGAGCTGTGAACCGAGAGAAGAGCCTGCCTGTGAACTGGATGGGATGGAGTCTAGCTAGTGTCCCTTTGAAGCAGCAGGACCCCTGCCAGAGTAGCTGTCAGTGCCCTGTGTGCCACATAAAGGGAAGGCAGGGAAGAGAAGTGGAAACAGCCTAGATATATTTGGGCTGGCTGCTGCTTCTGCTCTTGCAAATAACCTCATAGGAAGTTTCTTTTAGGATTCAGGTTTGAAATGATATTCTCAGCTTCATCAAAATCAGCTTTGTCTGGAAAATTATTGTCTTCTCCTAGGGACTTGTCCTGCCCCTCTTGCCCATGGTCAGGGGTGGAGTAAGGTAAGAGGTTACCTCTCAAACTAGGGTTTGGTCCTGAGATATATAGCACTGTCACCTCATGGAAGGAGGACGTTGTCATCCTGTTTAAAGGACAGTTTCTGTTAATGGAAACCAGAATTTTATTAATCCAGAAGACACATGAATAACATGTTGAGAATTCACTTCTTTATTAAAAGCACAAGTACTGAGTGGATATGGCTGAAACAATAGGCTGTTGGTGGGGGGAAAGGGGGCAGAGCCTCTGCATCTGGCTCCCAGGCAAACTTGAGGCCCCTCCACAATCTTCAAGGAAAGCTGATCTGCTTATCAGGAGGAGGAGCACCTCTGAGCCTTCATTTATGAATTATGATATTTCCTGTATTGAGCTCTCTTCTTTTTAAACCAATTCTACAACAGGAGAAAAAGAAATCGGCTTACTCTATAGTAAATAATTAGAGGAGAAAAACTGAAAAACACCCCCCTTTCAGTCAGAGGTCCCCTTTTCCTTACTGCTCCAATTTGGTGGAGGGCTGATGGTGTGAAACATGGGACAGTATCCCCAGCAGCACAAAATAGTCCCTAGGCAAATGGCCAAACGCCACATGCCCGTTCCCCCTGTCTAGCGTAGTGCGCACTGGAAGACATTAGCAGCAGCATCTTCAGGCAGGTGCAGCAGTGCGCAGCAGGGAATTACAGTGCTGGGTGCCTTTATCTGTGTGGCTTCACTAGGTACTTCAAAACAGGAGGATCAGGTGTTTGGACTCTGTGCTCCCTACCAGTCTCTGTTTAACCAATCAGCATTATGAGTGCAGGGTTCTGCCTGGAAGCACTCAAACTGGCCTTGTAAGGCCTGGATTTGTGTTTAATTTTTATTTTTTACATATGAGTACACGGTGGCTGGTGAGTCATTATGAGGTTGCTGGGAATTGAACTTAGGATCTCTACTCACACTGGCCCAAAGATTTATTTATTATTATATGTAAGTGCACTGTAGCTGTTATGCAAGTACACTGTAGCTGTCTTCAGACAGCACCGGAAGAGAGTGGCAGATCTCATTACGAGATGGTTGTGAGCCACCATGTGGTTGCTGGGATTTGAACTCAGGACCTTCGGAAGAGCAGTCGGTGTTCTTAACCTCTGAGCCATCTCTCCAGCCCTGTATTTAATTTTTAGTATTTGAAATAATTTAGTCATGGAGCCCCTGGCTACACTAATTTCAATGGTTCATGTCAACCCCAGTGGGATGTCTCCACAGAGACAATCGCCTTAAAGGATACCCATGTCAAAAGAAGTTGTACAAATTGACAGGGCTAGAGAGATGCTTCAGTAGGAAAGAACACTTGCTGCTCATGCAAAGGTGTTTGCTTCCAAGTACCCACAGAGGCTCACAACTACTTGTAACTCTAGCTCGAGATGATGAATGTTCTCTTCTGGTCTCCAGCACCCACAGATCTGTCAGATACACGGACATACATACATACATGTAAACAAATACAAAAGCCAATCTTTAAAAGGGCAATTTGAGGGCTGGAGAGAGATGGTTCAGCAGTTAAAAGTACTGGGGACCTGGGTTCGATTCCCAGCACCCATTACGATGGCTCATAGCTATCTAGAACTCCAGTTCCAGGCGATCTGACTTCCTATGAAGCACGTGGTTCACAGACGTAAACACAGGCAAAACAGCCATGAACATAAAATATAACAACAGTAACAATAATTTTTAAAAGGTAGTTTTGAAATAGTGTGAGGTCAATACAAACAAACAAACAAACAAAAAAAGCCAAGACAAGAACAACACAAAAACCCAGCAACTTCCTGGACAGAACAAAGCCATTCTAGACCTGAAGCAAGTTCTACAACGGCAGGTCTATCAAGTTGCCTTGCATTTACTCACTTGCACTGTGGCTTCATGAACACCCAGACTTTCTGCCAGCCGTTTTCTGAGGGGAAAAAATGGCAAAGGTTCAGTCTTTGACATCACAGATGTAATACATTATGTATAGGATACTTCATGTTTTTTTTTTTTAATGTTTGTACCGTCTTTCTACTTTCTGTAACATTCACCTTGAAGATTTTGAGGTTTAAAAACATTTTACCAGTGATTGTATTTCATTAGTCCGCCATTAACAGGCATAAAAGCCAGGCATGTCCCTAATAAGCAACTTGAAAAACATTAATATAGATAGAAAAAAAAGGAGGGGGGCTTCTAAGACTGTGTGTGCAGATGAAGGAATTTGCTGAAAACAAAAACAAAAACAAAACCACCACCACCAACAACAAAAATCCCAACAAATTTTCACATGAAAAACTTGTGTGAGGCTCTTTGTCAGGACAGAAAGATAAACGCAAACAAAAGAAGAGAGATTAATGGAAAGCATCTAAGGACTTCTGATATTCATTCAGTTAACCTACAGGGGTATCAAACCTGTAAGTGAGCGATATGTTATGTTTACTTTACTTATTTGCTGTGCCTGGGCCACAGTTCACCTGTGGAGGTCAGAGGACAACTAATGGATAGTAGTTCTCTTCTGTTGTGTGTATGCTAGTGAATTTGGGCTCTCAGGCTTAATGGCAAGTGCTTTTACCCACAAAGAAAATCCAGGAGAAAAATCAACACAGGAAAGGTAGACTATGTCTGAGATTCTTGCATAAATGGACTCACATAGAATGGGCTGGCCTGGAACTCATTATGTAACCTAGGACAATCCTGTACTTCTGATATATCAGCCTTTACATTCCAATTATTGAGGTTACAGACAACTTTTTTTCTTTTGAGACAATGTACTACTCTGTAGCCCAGGCTAGCCTGGAACTCACCACTGTAGTCTCATTGGTCCATCCAGTGTCTCATTTATAGGCAGAAAGCCCATTTTGTTTTATGGAGAATATTTTTTGGAGGGGTAGAAATTTTAAAGGAATGCCAAAAGACAGTAATTGAAAGAAATGTGCCAAATTCTATAACTGTGCAATTTAAGAAATACGTGATGTACAGATGTACCAAAATTTTGGTTTTTAAAAAAAACATGTATATTTCATGCGTGTGAATATTTTGCCTGAATGTATGTATGTGTCTCATATTCCTGCCTTGTGCCCAAGTAAGTCAGAAGAGAGATTAGATGCCCTGGAACAGGAGTTACAGATGGGTATGAGCTTCCATGTGGGTGCTGGGAAGTAAACCTGGATCCTCTGCAAAAGAAACAAATGCTCTTAACTGCTGAGCCATCTTGCCAGCCCTAGATGTAAGAAAATTTTCAACAAAGGCACAATGTCACTCCATACTATCCCAAGCGCACTTCATGCTTCTCACATCTGTTTTTTAAAATAAGACCTTATATCAGCAGACACTGCCCAGTTTGATACAATTAAATATTATCTGAAAATTTCTTTACTCCCACTTTTACTAGCTCCCATCCTTCACCCCCAGAACCCTAGCGCTGGAGGATGGGGGTCTGACAGCCTGGATTTTGTAAGTGGCTTTTATTTCAACATGGCAAGAGAGAGGCCAACTCAGCAGGAGAAAAGTACTTGCTGGCAAACCTTGTGGCCCGAGTTCTACCCTGGGAGCCGCATGGTGTAGAGAGGACTTATTCCCCCTAGTTTTCCTCGTACCTCAGTACATATGATGTGTGGCAAACACACAACCAAATAAATGAATCAAAATAAAAGATAATAACTTGAAAGGGAGCACCAGAGGCACCAGGAGGAAAGACATAAACAATTCTGGCTCACAGGCGCCCAGCAAACAGGACATGGAGCCCGGCTCTCTGCTCACCTGACTCCCGCACCGATGTATTGAGTGTGCTGGAAAACAAGCTCCAGTTCCCGTAGCTGCCAGCGGGAAAACCTGTTGCGGGAGCCACATTTGCCCCTGAGCAGTGGCACAGACTGCTCACTGCAGGCGCCTCTCGCAGACCAGAAAACAGGCTGCTGAAACGGATGCGCATCCTCCCAGATATGGCGACAGGCTCCGTGGCCTTCTTGGTTGCAGTGAATCATGAAGCCACCATCTCCAGCAGCAGCCGAACCTTCTCGGCTTAATTCTTCTGCTCCTTCCCCTTCCGCTGCAGCGGCTCCCGACACAGGCGGGCCCCGGCCACTCTCTCCCTCATTTCTTCCCTCTCCGGCCAGCAAGATCATCAGTGCCTTCGCACCTAGAAGTGGGGAGACGGCAAATCCAGGCGTCAGGGCCTAGGCTGGTGCGGAGGTGCCATGGAGTCGCCGCAAGGCCTGTGGCGCACAGCACCTGTTCGTCGCGGTATGGACGCTCCTCCCGCTCCTCCCGTCGTGGACAACATCAACCCACCATTCCCAGAATGTGCTCACCGTTCAACTTTTCCATGTCCTCGTCAAGTCCCTCACGAAGCTGGTAATTCATCTTTCTACGGTCCATGTTCCGAGAGCCTTCGAAGTGGCTTGCTGCCCCTTGCGTCTCTGCGTAGTCTGGACTGGAGCCGCCTAGAGCTCTGACAAGTTGAGCCTCTCACCCAGGAAGGGCGAGCTTCCGGTGGGGACGGTACTTCTGGTCAGCCCACGTCCAATCACGGCGGGGCTCGCAGTCCTGATTTCCGGTTGCCCTCCTGTTGCTGTGGGCTGAGATCCCGAGGTGCGAAACCGAGGGCAGATTAGAGCTGCGACGAGCAGGTATTTGAAGGGAAGGCGTGGGCTTGGGCTCGTAGGGTAGGGCGTAGAAGGGCCGTCCACTCGGCTGAGTCCTCCGGCCTTGCTTAACTGCCTTCCTAGCGAAGGGATGACGGTTCACTGAGGGCAGCCATTTGCGCGGGGCGCAAGAAAAGATCCCCCAGCAGCTCAGGAGGCCTTGCGGAAATGTGTGGATAAAATACCTCGTGGTCTAGTTCTCCACATTGGGTCCCTGGTCCTTGGCACCGACTGGATATTAACGCTGATGTGTTTACCTGGGAGGCTGTTCCTTTGGGCTTTCACAGAAAGTCAAGCACGCGAGGGGTATTCGTGCTTCGAGGCCCTGCGTTCACGGGACTTTGCGCAGAATCGCAGGGCCTGCTGGCTCAGGGGACAGATCAGAGGACTCACCTTCACCAGGGCGACTACTGGGGTGGGACGGAGGTGGGGTGTAGTGGGAGGGGACCCCAGAATTTTTAGTACCACTTTCGAGCTGCAAGGTCAAAGTGTCAAGAGCAGGCTTTTATGCCTGGGTCTCCATCCCAGAACTGTAGTCAAGCAGGCCCTTCGCTGGCCTGTGACTCGTCTGATCCCATGGTAGCCACTTTCCCCCAACAGGTTCTCTAAAAATAGAAGGGGCCCTGAAGTACTATTATGGGGTCCAGGCAGTTCCTTGTTTGGGGTGGGAATATTCTGGAACCCTGATGCTGGAGTTCTCCCAGGATAAGACTTACCTCACAGTTCTGATAACTACCTTGTCACTAAAGCTGAACTTTTATGTTTCCTGGTATTTATTTATTTATTTATTTTGCTGTATAAACTGAACCTTTTGGCTAGGTGTCTGGGACCCTAAGAATATTTTTCTGTCTTTCGGGCTATAATTATGAAGACCCTCATTTCTGGGCGTAGCATGTAGCATATTTTACCAAGTCTTTGTGTAGCATCCATAAAATCCTGGATTAGAGACCCCCAAATGTAGAGCTTGTATTGTAATGCTAAATAGTGACCCCCAAGACCTGGTGCTCCCAGGAATGAGAGAATCTGCAGGTACAATATGATCTTGCTCCCTAATTTAAAACCATTGGCTAAATAAAGACACTGACAGACAATAGCTGGGCACAAGGGACATAGGCAGGGTTTGGTTTTCTCTGGCTGGGGGTCTGAGGAGACTTTGAGGAGAGAAAGGAAGATGGAGAGAGGAGAAGATTCCATGGGGGAGAGACTCTTAAAATAATGGCACAAGGGTTGGGTAATTGGAGTTAAGAGAAGCCCAGACAAAACATGGCAAATCATATAGTGGGGTCAGTGGCATGGAAATAGACATTAATAGAATAGAGGCTGGTATCTGCTAGATATCTAGATATCAGCCTAGCTCTAGTGGTGATTAAGGATTATTATAAATATAAAGGTCATGTGTGTCTTTTACTTGTTAACTGAATTACTCAGAGGCAGGGTAGAAGCCCCAGATCGACATTAAATATTTTCCAACAATGTATTGGCACCTCAGCATCTGGCAAGAAATCACTTTTGACAAAATTGACTTCAGATTCCCAAATAAAAAACACACTCCCACTGTCCCTTTAAGATTAGGAAGAAGAGATTTTAAATGCCTGTACTGCTTTCTGCCGTGTTTAGAAACAGGTTTCAGGTTATGGAAGGGATTTGGTGGGTAGGCTGCTATTTATTTCTTCATAGAAGAACTGAAATATTTGATATGACATGACTTTGTAGGTGACAGGAACCCCTTTGAAATATAACATTGTCCCTGATCCTGTGCCTTTGTCATTCAAAGCGTATATGTGTGTGTGTGTGTGTGTGTGTGTGTGTGTGTGTAAGTATTTCAGTCTGCCACTCTTACCATGGGTCCTTTAAGTTGCGAATAATTAAATAGCCAGGGTTATAGGTCCCCAATTAGCAGTTGTGTTGTGGCAGTCCCTTTTGGAAGGACTACCACTTAGTTTGCTTTCTGCCAAGAGGCCCAAATAGCTGATGTTCAGATAGGATGGTAGGCTTTAGAAGAGGGATCACAGCCAAAGCTCCATTTAGTCTGTTTTCTTATTTCCAGGATAGCTCACTGCATAATTCAACACAGGGTTTTAGGACTTCAATTATGATGTTGTGTGAGTCAAAACATATTGGCATTGATTGTTTTAAATTAGTGATCTTTATCTTTTGGCTCACTCAACTTCTGCCTGGATGGTTATTTTTTTTTTTTTAATTATGTGTATTGAGGCTGGAGAAATGGCTCTGTGGTTAAGGGCACTGGCTGCTCTTCTAGAGGATCTTGGTTTAATTCCCAACACCTACTTGGAGGCTTATAACAATAGTTACTCCAATTCTAAGGGGATCCACTGTCCTTCTCTGGTCTCTAATAGGCACTGAATGCATGTGGTGTACAAATATATTTGCAGACAAATACCAAAACACATAGATTAAATAAAAATCTTTTAAAAATGTCTATAGGTGTTGTGGTGGCTTGAATAAGAATGGCTCCTATAGGTTCATGTATTTGCCAGCCAAAGTTGGAGAGCTGCTTGGGAAGGATTTGGAAGTATGGCCTTGTTGAAGGAAGTGTGTCACTGGGGGTGAGCTTTGAGCGGCTTTGCAGTTTCAAAAGCCCATACCTGGCTCAGTGTCTTGCTCTCTGTCTGTTGCTTATGGATCAGGATGTACAAGTTCTCAGCTAGTGCTCTAGTACCATGCTTGTCTGCTTCCCATCATGTTAATGGACTAACCCCTGAAACAATAAGCAAGCTCCAAATTAAATACTTTCTTTTTATTAGCGCTGTCTTGGTCATGGTGTCTCTTCACAGCAATAGAACAGTAACTGAGGCAGGCATGTTTTTGCATGCATGTATGTTTGTGCACAACATGCATTTCCTGGTGTTGGTTGAAGCCAGAAGAGGGCACCAGATACCTTGGAATTGGACCGATGTTTGTGAGCCATAATTTGGGTGATAGAAATCAAATCTGGATCATTTGGAAGAGGAGCCAGCATTCTTAACTGCTGGGGCATCTCCCCAGCTCATGGAACATAGGTAGATTTTGATAAATGGATACAACAAACCTGATCAAGTTATATGAATACAGTGGTCACCACTAGAAGATGTCCTTGAACCACCAAAAGGGACCAGATTAGGGGCAGTGGACAGAGACTATACATCCTACATCAAAGAGACGAAGCTACACTATTAGAAATCCTTTTCACCCCAAATCCCATCATCTGGAGCTGCTTCAACTAAATGTATAGCAAAAGTTAAGTGGGGATAAGAGCAATAGATAAAGACAAAGGGTTGCAGAGCATTACAATGGGACAAAACCAGGTCACTTAATGAACTGCTGACTCATCACTGCCTTAAGGAGCCTCTACACATGGACTGGCCAGCTTCGGGTGTGACTGCCAGCACAGAGCTGTAGCTATCTGGTTTTGTCAGGTCCTCTGGTCTCATTGAGTCATTTGGTGCTACAGCTTGGCCTCTCCAGATGGTCAGCTTGCATGGTATTGATGTGTCAGGAACACATTCCCAGCCATCAGGAAATGGGTTTACTCTGCTACGATGGATTCAAGAAATCACCTCTGTATGTTTAGTGCAGCAAGGGTGACTAAAACGACAGTGAGCAAACCTTTCCAGAGGGGTTTCAGGGGCCATGCATTCTATTTTCTTACCATACGCAGCCTCTGGTTTAAAGGAGAGGGCACCTCTGGTGAAGCTCTCAGGCAACTGTTCTCAGCTACTATGATGTATATAACCAAGGCTGAGTTAAGGGCCTGTATTTGTTGTTTTAAAATGGTACCGTAAGGCTCTCTATATGCCTAAATATGGATAAAACAATGGGAGGAGGGTACCCATAAAGGATTTAATAAAGGCAGAACCTTGTCTGTTTGTCAGGGGTATATATAATTCTTAATTAGGTGAATGGTAACAGTTAATTCCAGTATAAGTGACTCTTTTGAAACAGTTTTCTTAGTCATTGCTTCAATGTCCAATTCGTACATTCCATCTTGCTGGAACAGCTGTACTATTTCAGCCATAATTGCTGGTCTGTTATCTGATCCTTTGGTGACAGAAATGCCAAAGCAAGGGAAGATCTCCATTAAGAGAAGTTGGACTTCCAAATATCTTTTTGTGTGTGTGCAGAGAGGAAAAGCTTCCACCCAGCTTTTGAAAGCTCACACAAAGGCTAGCAGATTGAAGCCTTAGACTCAAGGCATTTCAGTGAAGTCCACAATTATATTTCAAAAAGAGTTCTTAACAGTGCCAAAGGAAAACCAACTGCCCACACCTTAAAAGACATTCTAAACATCCAGAAATGAGGTCAGCCTGGACAAAAGGAGGGCTTCTGGTGGTTAGATAAAAGCATTCCTTAGGAACTTGTGAAACTGGTTCCCATATGTGAAAAGGAATCGTTTCACTCCTGTCTGGTAGAAGAGACATAGGATCATCCATGGTGCCTGTTAGCGTCAAAGGGTATATCTGTGGGTGACTTCATTTCACATCTTTTTCCCCTTAACATCTTTTTAATGTATGCATATGTATATATTTTAGGAAGCTTTTTTTTTTTTTGGAGACAGGGTTTCTCTGTGTAGCCCTGGTTGTCCTGGAACTCACTTTGTAGACCAGGCTGGCCTCGAACTCAGAAATCCTCCTGCCTCTGCCTCCCAAGTGCTGGGATTAAAGGCGTGTGCCACCACCGCCCGGCTAAAGAACAGATTTTTTTTTTTGGTTTTTTGAGGCAGGGTTTCTCTGTATAGCCCTGGCTGTCCTGGAACTCTTTGTAGACCAGGCTGGCCTCGGAAGCTTTTATGTAGTAGGTTTTCATGTGACTTTTTAGAAATTACTTTTGTGTTAATTATCCCTTCCCACTCCCCTCTAACCATTTACACTGGTGCATTTTATTTCCCACTTCATGATAGCTTCTCTTCCCCAACTACAGACGCTTACTAGTTTTCTGACATCTATGGGTTTTCCAAATGGAAATTCAAGATTCAAAGCTAACATCTGTAAATGAGAGAAAGCATGCAACATCTACCTTTCTGCATCTGAATTTTCTCACTTGGAATAATTGTTTCCAACTTTATCCATTTGCCTATGAATTTCAGAATTTTACTTTTCTTTACGGCTGAGTAATATTCCAATGTACCTACATTCATTAGCCATTTGTAAGTTCATGATAGCTAGGCTGTCTCCATCCCCTGACTATTGTGAATAGAACAACAGTGAACATGGATGAACAAGTATCTCTGCTGTCAGATATATGCCCCTTGAGTATATGGCAAAGAGTGGTATAGCTGGATCATGTGCTAGATCTATTTCCAGCATTTTTATTTTTAATGCAACACTGATTTCAATAGTGGCCACACTAGTTTGCACTCCCACCAGCAAGTGAGTAAATGCTCATCTTTCCATCTTTCCCCCCTCACCCACGCCGGCATTTGTCTTCACATTTTGTTTGCTTTTGTTTTGTCATTTTGACACCGATTAGTGTATGGCTGTCCCATAGAGCCAGAATGATGAAAACAATAATATAGTTCACTGGTTGGCTTTTTATTTTTTTTTTTAAAGTCACGTTTAGTTTATCGAGAACTGTTTTTTATGTTTTTTTGTTGTGTTTTTTTTTTTTTTAGAGTTTGGAGAAAAACTGCTGTTTACCCTGTTTCTGAAGCCATGAAAATCATACAGTTTGAAAATACCTTAAAGAGTGTCAGTCACCTTCTGCTGGGCTGGGGGGTTAGGACACAAAAGAGAAAGCAGTGAGTGCCCTTGCGGTCTGGATGGGATGTGGCATCTAGTGGTTGTGAAGCACCCACGCTGGCAGTCACTTCTAGTGCCCTGGGAGCTTCATACAGTGGGAGAGTAGCAGGGAGAATTGGGAGCAGAAAGACATGCTGTTTGCTTCCCATGAATTCTTGGACTAGCCTCTTAGGAAGTTTCTGTCAGAGCCCAAGGTTAGAACCAGATTCCCAGTATTAGCTCTGTTTGGAAAAAGTTTTTTTTTTTTCTTTCTCACTAGGGACTTGTCTTCCCTTCCTTCCACATTTGTGGTCTAACAAGTTGAGAGGGCAGGGGTGAGGGCAGCATGATAGTGGGACAGAAAGGAATGTGTGAGTCAGAGCAAACCTACTATGGTACTTGGGAAACATATGAGATACGCGGGGCTTGTGGATACTGACTTAGTGATGTCATTTTATGGAAAGAGACCTTGTCATTGTGTTTCAAGGACAGTACTTTGGTAATGTTACACATTTCTTACTAATTTGTAAAAACAAATGCAGCAAAGGTACAGATACTTCACTTCTTTATTGAAAGTACAGAGCCTGAGGACATAAACGTGTAGGGGGCAGCAAAAACTTATTGATATCTGGCTCCTGCACAAGGGTGCTTCTCTAGGTCTCCTGCATAGTCTTCCAGAAAAGAGGCACCTCTGAGCATTTAGAGCTTCTGCTGTCTCCTATATTGTTCTCGTCTTCCCTTAAACCAATTCTACAACAATCCAGAAAAAAAATGGTTCAGTATTGTAATCAGGACTATAAATTAGAAAACACATCATGTAATTTAGTTGCCCTCTATAATTTATATCAGTATAAATTATATTAATATTATCTTGCTCAGAAGAATCTGGGGTCTCACTGCTCTAATTCTGTGAGGAGCTGAAGGCCCGGTTCAGGGTGTAGGCCTTGCCTAGAATGTGAGAGACCCCGGCTTCTGGCCCCAGCATTGCAAAACAGTTCCTGGACAGATGTCTGAACATTCACACCTGGTTTCCGTCTCTACTGTAGAACCCTCTAAAGATATTTATTAGCACTTTCGGGAAGATGCAGCAGCAAAGTCCCCATTCACACCAGTCTTTGTTTAACCAAGTATACATCACCTTTCTGAGTGCTTGGCTCTGCCTGTGAACTAACCATGTACTCAAATTGCCCCTAGAAGGATAGAGTTTATGCTTAGTTTTCAGTATTTCAAATAGTTTAGGATCAGGATTAGCTACACTAATATGATTCTAATTTGAATAATTTATATTTCATAACCCCAGTGGGATGTCTCCACAGAGACATCCTTCTACCTAAAGGATATCAGTGCTTCAAAGAATTTCATATATATTTGCATATATATGAGTTCATATATCAATTTTATTAATATAACTATTATTGTATACAAAGTGTACATATTTTTATATGTTAAAACCTGTTTGTAGTTTATCTGCAGGATACACACACACACACACACACATGATCTATGTGTCTATTCTGTGTTTCTTTCAGAAGTTGTGCTCTGTTTTATTATTATTTTTTTTTATTCTTTTTTGGTTTTTCGAGACAGGGTTTCTCTGTGTAGCCCGGGCTGTCCTGGAACTCACTCTGTAGACGAGCCTAGCCTCAAACTCAGAAATCTGCCTGCCTCTGCCTCCCGAGTGCTGGGACTAAAGGCGTGCGCCACCACTGCCCAGCTTGTGCTCCGTTTTAAAATGAGCCATTTCAAGTTGATTGGGCTTTCTTATCCCATTTTATACTCACGAAGAACATAAAGCTCGCCTGGCAGTGGTGGCGCACGCCTTTAATCCCAGCGCTTAGGAGGCAGAGGCAGCTGGATTTCTGAGTTCGAGGCCAGCCTGGTCTACAGAGTGAGTTCCAGGACAGCCAGGGCTACATAGAGAAACCCTGTCTCAAAAAAACCAAAAATCAAAGACCAAAAAATAAAGCTCAAAAGTTATTTTAAGGAGACTGTAGAGAAGATTTCAAAGCACTTTATGCACTTGTAGGGGACCCAAGTTTGGTTCCTAGACCATGCAGAAGGCAGTTCATCATCACTTGCAATTCAAGCTCCAGGGGATTTGATTTCCTCTTCTGGCCTCTGAGGATACCAGCACACATGTTACATGTAGACACAGACAAATTTATACACATGAATGAAAGATTATTAAAAAAAAGACTTTTAAATGTCATTTTGAAACATAAGACTTAAAACAGCAGCAACAGCAGCAGCAACAACAACAACACCACAGCTTTACCCCTAGGATAAAAGCATCCAAAATAAGAAGCAAGTTCTAGAATGACTGTCCTGTCAAAATGTCTTCTCCTTACCTGAACTCTGGCTTCACTCACACCTATGCATCTTGCCAGATATTTTCTGAGGGCAAAAATAGAAAATATTCAGTACTTGGCATTTTGGAAGAAATAAAATGTTTTTATTTATGCTTGTTTTAAATGTTTATTCCACCCTTCACTTTCTGTGACACTCACCTTAAAGATTTTTGAGGCTTAATAAAATTCCACTGGGCTTTTAATACCAGCAGTCAGGAGGCAGGGGCAGGTGGATGTCTGTGAGTTCGAGGCCAGCCTGGCCTACAGAATGAGATCCAGGATATCCAGGACTATGCAGCATGCTTTTTAAAAATAATGTTTTGAGATAATGTTTCACTTTAAAGCTGTGAGAATGACACTCTCCCACAGGCTCACATGTTTGAATGCTTATTATATTGAATAAAATTCCCAGTTGGTAGAACTGTTTAGAAAGAATTAGGGGTTGTGATATTGTTGGAGGAGAGGGTAGGCTTTGCACTTTAAAAACTCATGAGATTCTGAGTCTCTCTTTGCTTCGTGGTTGTATCTCAAGATATTAACTGCCTCGTACCTGCCTGCTTGCTGCCATGCTCCTCACTGTGATGGTCAGGATCTCTAATCCTCTGAGACTGTAAGCCTACCCAAACTCTTTTTTTGATAAGGTGCCTTGGTGATGGTGTCTTATCATAACAAGAGAAAAGTAACTAAGACAGTAGCCCAAGCTTACAAGGGAAGTCACCCCTGTTCAGGCTTGGCATTTCTAGCATCAGGATTACTGGAAGATGTTATCATGCCCAGTATTGAAT
The DNA here is from genome assembly GCA_036184795.1 of Tokudaia tokunoshimensis. Taxonomy (NCBI): domain Eukaryota; kingdom Metazoa; phylum Chordata; class Mammalia; order Rodentia; family Muridae; genus Tokudaia; species Tokudaia tokunoshimensis. The sequence goes on from BTHU01000023.1 coordinate 106,055,021, forward strand.
CTTGTTTTACAGACAATTTTTATTTTTATTTTTTTATTTTTATTTATTTTAATTCTTTATTTTTTGGTTTTTCGAGACAGGATTTCTGTATAGCCCTGGCTGTCCTGGAACTCACTCTGTACACCAGGCTGCCCTCAAACTCAGAAATTTGCCTGCCTCTGCCTCCCAAGTGCTGGGATTAAAGGTGTGCTCCACCACTACCTGGCTACAGACCATTTTTTTTTTATGGGAAGGGAAACAAAATCGTAGCCAAAAAAGCCCAGTAACTAAGAGAATGGTGTCACCAGGTTTTGTGGTGCTTACTTGGGAGTAATACTAGCTAGTTAATACTAGCACTTGGGAGGCAAATGCAGGTAGAGCTTTATAAGTTCCATGCAAGTCAGGGATATATAGGGAGACCCTGAAGAGACAATGCACTCATATAACTACAAACAAAAAACAAAAAAACCCTTAATGTCAAACACATGATATACAGATTTATGAAGTTTCTATTACTCCAACCACCCGACTTCACACTTTCAATAGGGCCTTGCTTATAGAGAAAACATTGCCCGAAGTTTTCCACTGATTTATTTAAATATTATATGAAAATGCCTTCATCCTCATTGTAAGACAATTGTTGGTATGAAACACCATGACCAAAAACAACTTGGAGAGGAAGGAGTTTATTTTGCTCACAGTTCCATATTTTGCTAACAGTTCATCAGAAGCACTGAAAGCAGGAACGGAAGCAGGGCAGGAACCTGGAGGCAGGAGCTGATGCAGAGACCTTGGAGGGTGCTGCTTGCTCCCCTTGGTTTGCTCCGCCTGCTTTCTTATAGAACCCAGGACCACCTGCCCAGGAGTGGCCTCACTTACAATGGGCTGGGCCCTCTAACATCAGCCAATAATTATGAAAATATCCTAAAGGCTTGACCACAGCCTGATCTTTAAAAACATATTTGTTTTTTATTTTTATTTATTTATTTTTTAAACAATACAGCAGTTTATAAAAAACACATTAAGAAATTTCAACTCTTATTGAGTTACAAAAATCAAGGGTTGGCTAAGTTACAAACATGCTTATCATGTAATTATTTGCATAATTCTAGTAATGCTCAGTGGCTTAAGATCAGAACTGGTTCTTAAAAAAACACTAAGAACATAAAAAGCCCCTGTATTTACCTGTAGAATATATTCATTTATGTATACATTCCAGGATTTGCTATATCAATTATAATTTTAAAGGTCACATCCAAAGGAGAAAGCAAACCACCTATAAACTGGCATTATTTATTTATTTTTTGGCTTGTGAAACGTTCTTAATTTGTTGATTTAGCAAACAAATTTCAACTCTGCTATGCAAATGACAGAAGGAATCTGCTCAATTAATAACTTGAGAGTTCAATTTCATACAGGCAACATGCTATGTGAAAAAATTACTAACTGAACTACAGGTATTAAATACTGAAAAAAAAATTAACAGTTTATTATAATTTATTTTATTTAACAATCCAGGAAGTTCATGGCCATCAGCAGTTCCAGTGCAATTTCAGGTGCAATTGGGAATTCAGGAATTTCAGTGGAGCTGTTAGTATAATGGACCTTGTAGGTAAAATGCATGCACACTTTCCATAGCACATGTGAGGGAATCTCTCTAAAATTGACCTCGTTGGTTTCATTTTCAGCAAACTGACCTGGATCACTTAACATGGCCTTTATTGTTCTTGATGTTAACGCATGTTCTCTTTTTACAATAAATTCATGACCATCAGAAGATAGTAATTTCACATACATAGCATCAGGGCCTTCACAGCCACCATAGGCTTTCTCCTCTCCATCCATTATGTTCTTTTAAAATTCTATTTGATACCAGAGGAACTTTAGTAGTTTCCTGGTGAGGCGGAGAGACGACCTGCTAGTAGCTTGCATCTGAAGGAAGTGCGTTCTGTTAAGTAAAACAGGCCAGTTTAAGAGATACTGCTACCAAATCCCAACCAATGAGATGGTAGGACTTTTGGATTCCCAGAATGCCGTTTTTTATTTTTATTTGCATTGATTTTTTTTTTTGCATGCATGTATGTCTTTGTGAGGGTGCCAGGTCCTCTAGAACTGGAGTTACAGACCATTGTGAGCTTCCATGTGGGTGCTGGGATTTAAATCTGGCTCCTCTGGAAGAGCAGCTACTGCTCTTAACAGTTGAACCATGGCTTCCAGGTTCCAACTGTTGAACCATAAGACAGCCTGCTCTTATGGAAACTTTTTCTCAATTGAGGATCCCTCCTCTCTGATGAGTTTAGCTTGTGTTAAGTTGATATAAAACTATCCAGAACAAGCATTTGCACGAGTCTCCCACCAACCCCAGCGTACTACCTCACCACACTACTGCAGGATGCAGGATTCTGGCAGTCTTGATTTTGGAAGTGGCTTTTATTTAGGGTAAGAGGCCAGTTGAGGAAATAGCCCAGATAATATAGATAAAGGTAAAATGAAAGTTTCCAAGCCTGATGGCCTACATTTGATCCTGAGACTCAAGGTGGAAGGAGAGAACAGACTAATCCAAGCCTGTATTCTATACCCACAGTAACACATTCCCACTCTCACAAACAAATACACATATAATGTGCAATTTTAGAGGGGTAGCAGGAGGAGAACTGGGCAGCCACTGTGAACTGCCATGTGCTCCCAGGAAACAGGATCTGCTTACCTTTCTTCTGCACTGATGAAGTGATTCTGCTGGAAAATTCGCTCCAGCTCATTCAGTTGCCACCGGTGGAACTTGTAGTGGAAGCTACGCTGGCGTACCAACACAGACACAGGCTGCACATCAGATATCAGCACTGGAACAGGCTGCACATTCAATACAACTTCCACGTCCTTGAGAACTGGCTCCGCGGGCTGCTTCTCATTCTCCAGGTCACAGCCAGTGGCGCCATTGTCCTCTTGGTTCCTGTTACCCATGAGGCCTGAAGCGCCAGCAGCAGCCGAACCTTCTCGGCTTAATTCTTCTGCTCCTTCCCCTTCTGCTGCAGCGGCTCCAGACCCAGGCTGGCCCCGGCCACTCTCTTCCTCATTTCTTCCCTCTCCGGCCGGCAAGACCATCAGTGCCTTCGCATCTGAAAGTGGGGAGACGGCAAATCCAGGCTGGGTCAGGGCCTAGACTGGTGCTGAGGTGCCCCGGAGTCATGGCAAAGCCTGTGGCGCACAGCACCTGTTCAGTCGCCGAATGGATGCTCCTCCCGCTCCTCCCCTCGTGGACATCATCAACCCACCATTCCCAGAATGTACTCACCGTTCAACTTTTCTTCGTCCTCGTCAAGTCCCTCATGAAGTAGGTGGATGGTGTTTTGATGCTCCATGTCCTTAATACTCTCCTGCAGCTTGCCCCAGCAGATTCTGAGTCGGTGCTCCTGAGGTTATGAAAGCCTAAAGGCGGAAGCCGAGTTTCTCAACCAGGAAGAGATTTTCTTGTAGCCCTTGGGGGTGGTATTGCATGTTACCAAGTATCCAATCATGGGTGCGCTATCCTGACTTCCATTTGATGTCCTGCAGCTATGGGTTGAGCCTGAGGTCCAAAACAGAGCAGGTTGAGGCTGCAAGGAGCAGGGTATATTTGCAGGGGCTGTGTGGTACTCAGGCTTGTACGGATGCACATGTGGCTATCCAAGTTGCAGTTGGATAAATAATCTTCTAGGGTCAACTGTGCCAAATGACTTGTATTGAAGAAGAAAAGCTCCGGAGACCTTAGAAAAGTGTTTTTAGACCTCTTTTTTAGTTGGGGGTGCCTTTTCATGACTTTAATCCCAGTATTCAGGGGAAAGAAGGAAGTAGATTTCTGAGTTCCAGGCCAGTCTTGTTTACATAGTGATTTCCAGGACAGCCGGAACCACAGTGAGACCATCTCCTCTCAAAACAAAGGGTGTCATTGGTCTAGGCCTAGTAGTTTATACTAGGCGCCTGTTACTTGACAGAGAACAGAAATCAAACTGATAAGATTATCCATGAAGTCTCTTCCTTTGAGTGTTCACAGAAAGCGCAGTTAGAGTCTGGCATGTGTTCATGTTGTGCCTTTACAAGAGCTTGGGTGTGTATTGGGGTTTATTAGTACTGGCCAGACTCGTTAAAACTGTGAAATACTGTGAAAATTGCCATACCTTGCTGAGGTTCCCTGCATTTCTCTTGACTCCATCCAGAGACTATCAGTTAAGCAGCCCCTCTGCTGGCATGTGGTCAAACTGGTCTTTAGGCAGCAAATGTTTTCCAACACGTTCTGGCCACTCTGAGACCAGACATAGCCCCTAGGAACTAGGCTATCTCCAGGCAGTTCATTTTCTAGGGTGGGAATATTCTGGGGTCCTGGTGCCAGAGGAAGGGTTCGTCTCCCACCAAAAGACACCTCAGAATTCTGGACCTATCTTAAAGCCAAACCTACACATATATGTTTCTGGCCCTTGCTTGTTCTTTGTTGTGTAGCCCGAAACTGCTGTTGTCAAGGTACACAGAACCTGAGGATTTCTTTTCCTCTATAACTCTGGTCAAGATTATAAAGATATCAATTTTTGTGTTGGGGCATACAGCTTATTGCATAGAGTCCTTGCCTAGCATACGTAATGCTATCCATGGTTAATCCATAGCACTGTCTTTTCTCTCTTTTCTTTTCCTTTTCTTTCCTTCCTTCCTTCCTTTTTAATTTGGTTTGGTTTTTTAAGACTGGGTTTCTTTGTGTAGCCCCTGGTTGTCCTGGAACTCACTCTGTAGACCAGACTGGCCTCAAACTCAGAGATTCACCTGCTTCTGCCTCCTAAATGTTGATATTAAACGCATGTGCCACCACTGTCTGGCAGAGTTTCTGTCTTTTAATGCTTGTAATCTTAGAACTCAGGAGATAGGGGCAAAAATCAGAATTTCATCTTCAGCTACAAAGTTTGTTTGAATCTAGCTTTGAACACATACCACACTAAAAAAGGTCCATCTCCTTTCCCAAATTTTAATATCTCCATTTTCAAATAAAGTAGTGGGCAGTGGACCTTTTTTATTTTTAAACTCATGGAGATACACTTTTTGTCTTAACATGTGATCTATCCTTGAAAATGTTCCCAGTGTATTTGAAAAAAAGTGTATTTTCTTGCTTGTGATTATAGTGTACATAGGAGTCACAACTGGCTAGGACTCCTGTTTACTTTCCTCACTTGGCAGCGTGAATGGCACCTTCTGGTACTATGAAAGCCAGTCTTCAGGGACAAGGCTTCCAGGTCAGATCCAGCTGTATTCCTCCAAGTTCTGTATGTGAAGTGTGTCACATCTCCAGCAATACAGACTAACCTTCAGTTCTGGGAGGCCATTAAAGGCAATAGCAGTAGGCAGTCCATTTTCAGATTTTTCAAAATCTCTCTGACTGCTCTGGCCAACAACTTGAAGTGGGGATTCTCATGCCTGGATTTGGGGGTTTTGTTATATAGTCTATGCCTCTTGTGAGGAGCGTTGTCACCCCGTCATATAATGTAACTTAGAAAAAAATGTATACATACATACATATATATATATATATATACATATATATATATAAAGTTATTCTATATATGTACATACATGTGTGTTTATATACATAGACTTATATGTATTGCATGTGATTTAGATAAATAATCACTTATAGTTTTTTTCAGACATCCTTAGTGTTGTTTAATGCTCTCTTTCTATTTTGACTTCCTTCCCAACTTCCCAATTAAAGGCCCCATTTTTTGCATTACCCCTTTAAAATTATTTATTTACTGCTGTTTGTTTCTGCAGTGCTATCCAACTCCCCATGGTCCCATTTTACTCTCTTGGTTTCTACAGCTACTCCATGATATGTACTTACACCTAAAGATTTGGAGCTGGGAACCTTACACGAGAGAGAACATGCTATGTTTGTCTTTCTGGGTCTGAGTTATCTTACTCAATATAATATTTTCTAGTTCCCACTTACCTGAAGATTTCATTTTTCTTTGCAACTGAGTAGTTTTGTATAAACTACAGGCAGTCCACGTTTTCATTACCCATTTGTTGTTGGACATTGAGGTTGTTTCCTTTTCCCAGCTATGAATATGGCTGAGCAAGTATCTGTGGAGTAGGATGCTGAGTCCTCTGGACATAGGCCAATGAGTGGTATAGCTGGGTCATCTGGTAGATTTAATTTCAGCTTCTTGAAGATTCTCCACACTGATTTTCAGAGTGATGACATCAGCTTGCAGCCACACCTACAGTGAACAAGGGTTCTCTTTTCCCACACCATTGTCAGCATTTGTGGTCGACAGTTACTTGAGTTTAACCATTCTAACTGGGGGAAGATGAATCTTAAAGTAGTTTTTATTTGAATTTTTCTAATTGCTAACTAAGGGTGTTGAACACTTTAGAGATTTTTTTACTTTAATAATAATTTTTTATTTCTTATTCTGAGAGCTCCATGTTCAGATCTATTGCCCCTCCTTTTTGTTTGTTTGTTTGTTTGTTTGTTTTTAATTGGCTTCTTTGTTTTCTTGATTTTAGTGGTCTGAGAGATTTTAGTTTGTTTGAGTACTTGCATATCATTTATCAGATGTATTGCTGGCAAAGATTCTTATCTACTTTAAGGGTTTCCAAACTAAATCAAAACCCCCACGTTCCTTACAGAATTAAAAAAAAATAACATATTTCTTTTGCTGTAAAAAGGTTTTTAGTTTTATTAGTTTTTGCTTGTCAATTGTTTCTCTTATTTCCTGAGCAAATGGAGTCCTCTTCAGAAAGTCCTTGCCTACATATCTATGATTTCTTCTAGTAGTTTCAGCATTTTGGGTTTCACGCTGAGGTCTTTAGTCCTCTCATCCACTTGGCATTAATTTTGTTCCAATGGAGAGGTTGTCCTTGGTTAGGTTTGTTCCTAGACATTTTATTTTCTTTGAGACCAGTGTACATGGGAGTGTATCCAGGATCTCTCTTCTCACCATGTTTTATTTTTAGTGTATAGAAGGGCAACTGGATTTTGTAATTTGGTTTTGTACCCTGCCACTTAGTTGATCTTTTTAATATATGCCTGTATTTTGGCTTGCAAGCATTTTTTTCCCCTTTAATTCGCATCACCATGTAAAAAGTTCAGGCAATGCAATTGCAGTGGACATCTCCAAGCCCAGTGCTGATGGAGTGGGGTATCGGGTAGAGATACAAAGATCCCGGGGCTCATGGGATGCTCTTTGAGGTTCAGTGAAAGAATTTGTTTCAAATAATAAGGTAGGGAGCTGGGCATGTTGGCGCGTGCCTTTGATTCCAGCATGTGTGCAGCAGAAGCAGGCAGATCTCTGCGAGCTTGAAGCCAGCCTGGTCTACAAAGCAAGTTCCTGGACACTGCGAGCTGTTACACAGAGAAACTCTGAATTGAAAAGCCAAACAAGCCAGGCAGTGGTGGCGCATGCCTTTAATCCCAGCACTTGGGAGGCAGAGGCAGGAGGATTTCTGAGTTCGAGGCCAGCCTGGTCTACAGAGTGAGTTCCAGGACAGCCAGACCTATACAGAGAAACCGTGTCTCCAAAAACGAAAAACAAACAAACAAACAAAACAAACAAATAAGCAAAAACAAAAAAGGCAGAGAGCAGTTGAGAAAGACATCTGACATCTGGCTTCCATGTGCACAAGCATTCATGTGCACACTCCATCACCACATGCATACCACCCCTTGTGCAATCACCATAAAGAAAAACTGATGATGTTATTTGGAAGTGAAAGACTAACTCTCCATTTTGATCTCAGTCTACATGATTTTGCAGTGATTTTTGATTCACTGAAGTCTTTTGCCTAGAATTTAATTTTGTCTGGTATTAAGGTCATAGGACATTTCTTTGAATTTTACTTGTCTGTTTCTGCATTTTTAATCTTTCTTGACAGATTTTTCTTTTAAAATACTTTTATTATATATATTACATAACACACACACACACACACACACACACACACACACACACACACACGGCTTTCTTCTGCTTGAATGTCTGTGCAGTCTGCGTGCAGTGACTAAGCAGTCCAGAGGAGGGTGGAGGGTCCCCCGGGAGTGGAGTTACAGATGATTGTGAGCTGCTATGTGCTCGATGTGTGGTCTCTGATTCTTCTGTTTTCTCTTTGACTGTTTCTTTCCATTGGGTTGCCTTGACTATCTTTGATATGATGGTTTTTGGTCTATCTTAATATATGTTATTTTGTTATGTTTTGTTGTCATCTCTTAGAAGCCTGTTCTTTCCTCAGAGACAGAAAGGGAGTGGACCAGGATGGAAGGGGAGGAGGGGACATACTGGAAGGAATAGAGGGAAGGGAAGCTGTAATCAGGATGTACTGTATGAAAAAAAAATACCATTTTTAATCAAAAGTGGGGAAAAAAGAAAAGGAGAAAAAAGTAGTCTCCTGTCATATACACTAGTAAAAGTTTTGTGTTATAATACTTTTAATATATACTATAAAATATTAATATACCATATATTATATATTAATATAAAATATTAATTAAAAATTAATTAAAACATTAATATATAATATATTATCATGAATACAACATACCATATATTAATACAATTATCAATATATTCTATTGATATAAAATTTAATATTTAATATTAAATAAATAATAATTAATATTTATTATTTAATAATATTATTTATTTAATATTTATATTAATATACAATAGAAATATATTATTGTAACATGTATATTATATACTAAATATATATTATATAATATATAATAAATTAATATTACATATAATAAATGTAATACTAATGTAACTATATAATATGTTTTCCTCTTATTTACCTTTTAGCCATCTGCTGGCACAATTCAGCACACTGTCTAAAGAGAGAAAAAGCTGTAAAATCGCCCCAAAGATATCAGAACACCTGATATAATTCAACAACATTTTATATTAAAATTCTTTAACAATGGCAATTTTATTAGACTAAAATGTCCTTACCATCTAAAAGAGTATTTACCAAATTAAAAAGAATATAGGGGCTGGACAGATGTCTCATTAGTTAAGTACACTGACTATTCTTCCTGGTTTGATTCAGGGTTCTCACATGGTGGTTCACAGCTGTCTGCAGCTCCAGTTCTAGAGCCTCTTCTGGCTTTTGTGGGTGCTACATGCACACAGTGCATATGCATAGTACATATACATGTAGACAAAGCATCCATACACATAAAATAAAGATAACTGATAACAAAATATACTTTAGGTGTATTTATTTTACACATGAGTGTTTTGTCTGTGCATGTGTGTGTGTGAGTGTGTATGTCTACTAAAGTGTGGTATAATGTCTAGGTGTGTGAGTATGTATGATTGTGTGCATGTATATAAGTGTGTGAGAGAGTTGTGGGTGTGAGTGTGAGTGTGTGTTTTGCTACTGTGTTTTTAAGTGTTAGTGTTAGTGCCTGTGTGACTTTAACTGAGTGTGTAATCTGGAGTGTGAGAGAGTGTGTATATGAGTGTGTGCATGTGAGTGTGTACATGTGTGTGAGTATGTATGCAGGTATGTGTGAGTGTGTGTATTTGTTTAGTGTCTTTTGCTTAGGATAAAGTGTTCTTCCTTATTTTTTATGATCAATTTTAGTTTGAAGGCCATTTTTTGGTCAGATATTGTTTCCTGGTTCCATTTGCTTGGAATATTTTTTCCCCATATCCTTTCACTGTCCTTGAAGATAAGAAGACTTTCTTTTAGACAGCAAAAGATAGAGTTTGTTTCTTAATCCATTCATCTATCCTGTGTCTTTTGATTGAGTAGTTAAGGCCATGAATCTTTAAAGGTGTTATTGAAAGGTGTGTATTGATTATAGCAGTTTTCTTGTTTTTCTTTGTTGTTTCTGTTTGTAGTCTCATTCTGTGTTTCAGTAACTGTAGCTTCACTTGTTCTCTTGTGGCTTTCAGTACACTTTCTTTGTTCTGTATATTTAATGTTTTAGCTATGATGCACCCTGGAGAGTTTCTTTTTCAGCTCAATTGGTTATTTCTGGCTCTTGTTTTCTAGTAGCAATGACAGAAAGGATCTGTGAAAGTATAGCCTGTGTACATTTGTATCATAAAAGTCACTTTTGAAATTGAGGCATTCTGCTGACTGCTTATATGTTGTCTATGTACTCTAGGTCCTGAGAACAAACATCATCCCAAGCCCCTCTCTGCCTCCTTAATGAAGGATGCAACTCTTGCATCTCAGCTTGTATTGTCAGGATGAGGAGTGAGGGGTAGAGCATAGCAGAAGTTACAAGCAGCTGGGCTTGGAGTCTGACAGGGAAGCTACTGAGGAATTCCAGCCCCACAGGGGATGGGGAGAGTGTCAGCTTCTGCATTGGGAATATTGCGTCTCTGAATCCTCCATGACTCTGGAAGACCCCAGGCACACAGAGCCATGTGGTGACTACAGTAATGGACACTGTGTGTTCTTGAATTTTTTTGTATTATAAAATTGTTTTATTTTAGTCTACATAAACTTCTCAGGAATATTATTACCAAAGGGACTTACTTATAGGGACTTATAACTTAGAATAAACATAATTAACAAAACAAGAATTTCTCTATTGTACTGAGGTATGATGTAAAGCCCACTTATAGGCTATATTATTTAAAGCAGATAATTAGATTTACCTGCTAAAGTAACTTTCCTACTTACGCCTATGTGATAGAAGGAAAGCAGCAGCTAGATGTTTTCCTCAAAATTTTACAGAGCAGCAGGGACTTTTAGTTTCTACCACACAGAGCCACCAGGATTTTTTTTTCATAGTCTCCTTTGGTTTCATCCAGGATGGCTCGGCAAAGAGAGATTCCATACTTCTGGTAAAATTATTTGATTTCATTCATGTCGATTTCTGAACTGGAGACCATAGTCCTGATGGCAAGTTCCAGCGCCCTTCAGCTGGAGGCTGGTGGTACATCTATGTAGGTAGAGCATGTCAGAATTACAGTGACCATGACATGAACAAAGTTGTGTTCTTGAATTTTTAAGTGCTAACCCTTTTACCACGCACTATTTAAGAAGTTACAATATTGAAAAGACTTATTTTCAGTATTAGTCTGGTTCTGGATTCACAAGATATGTGTACTTTGCAAAGATACCTTAAGAAGTGTCAGTCAGCGTGTGTTCTAGGAAAGAGGGACAATATGCCTTCTGGGTTTGGGTTGGGTGACCTATAGAGAGACACCTCTTTGAGAAGGATACGGTGGGTTCTTCTCTTCCCTTTGAAGCAAGAGGACTTCTGGCAAAGGGCCCTGTTTATGCCATGGAGAGAAGAGTTTGGGGAGCAGCCTAAATAAAAGGCTTCCCGAGAAGCCTTTATTATTATTTTTTTTTTTTTTTAATTTAATTTAATTTTATTTTTTTAATTTACATTCCAAATCACTTCCCCTTTCCCGTTTCCTCCCTCCCCGAAGGTCCCATAAGCCCCCTTCCCTCCCTCTTTTCTCCGTTCAACCCCCTCTCATTACTCTGTCCTGGCGTTCCCCTACATCCAGTCTTTCCAGGACCAGGGGTCTCTCCTTCCATCTTTTTAGAAATCTATTGATATGCTGATTGTGTCTAGGGTATTCTGAGATTCTGGGTCAATATCCCCTTATCAGTGACTTCATACCATGTGTGATCTTTTGTGATTGGGTTACCTCACTAAGGATGATATTTTCAAGTTCTGACCATTTGCCTAGGAATTTCGTGAATTCATTGTTTTTAATTGCAGAGTAGTATTCCATTGTGTAAATATACCACATCTTCTGAATCCATTCCTCCGTTGAGGGACATCTGGGTTCTTTCCAGCTTCTGGCTATTATAAATAAGGCTGCTATGAATATAGTGGAGCATGTGTCCTTATTGCATGCAGGTAAAGTCTCTGGGTATATGCCCAGGAGTGGTATAGCCGGATCCTCCGGAAGTGTCATGCCCAGTTTTCTGAGGAGCCGCCAGACTGCTTTCCAGAGTGGTTGTACCAGCCTGCAATTCCACCAGCAGTGGAGGAGTGTTCCTCTTTCTCCACATCCTCGCCAACAACTGCTGTCTCCTGTGTTTTTGATCTTAGCCATCCTGACTGGTGTGAGATGGAATCTCAGGGTTGTTTTGATTTGCATTTCCCTAATGACTAAGGATGATGAACATCTCTTTAGGTGCTTCTCAGCCATTAGATATTCTTCAGGTGAGAACTCTTTGTGGAGCTCTGTACCCCATTTTTTAATAGGTTTATTATTGCTGCTTCCCGAGAGTCCCATGAATGGCCCATAAGGAAGTTTCTCAGAGACCACGGTTGAAATAAAATCCTCACTCTGGCCAGAATTAGCTTTGTCTGGATAAAGACCCTCTCTAGGTCTTGCCCTGCCTCTCTCCTATATTTTTGGTCCTACAAAGTAGGAGAAGAGGTGATCCCAGTTTGACAGGCGAACTAAAAAGAATATGTGGGTCAGTGAAAACCCACTAGGCAACTTGCAAAGCTCTTGTGATACAAACAGCCTGCCTATGGTAGTACAACAATATCATCTCATGCAAGGAGACCTTGTTATTCGGTTTAAAGGATCTTTTCTTGAAAGCTTACATACATATTTTACTAAATCACAAGGCACATAAAACAAATATACCAAAAATTCATATTGTTATTGAAATACAAGGGCTTTGAAGAAAAGTTTAATAACATATTGTTAATAACAGAAAAAAATTCATCTGTTTACAGTGCCTGGGTTAGAGCAGCACTCCAGGCTCCTCCACATTCTTCCGGGAAAGATGTTTTGAGAAGCAGGAGGAGAACTTCTGAGACCTTATAGCCTCTTATAGCTCCTGTATTGTTCTCTCCTCTTCCGAAACCATCTCTACAATGAGTGAGAAAAAGGAATTGGTTCAGCATAGTAAATTTTTAGGACCATAATTGAAAAAACAGACCATGTAAGTTTATATATCAATGTTACTTTAACCTGATGTCTTACTCTTCTAATTCTGTGAGGGACTGAGGGGCTGGCACAGGGTCCAGTGCTGGCCTAAAATGTGGGACGTCCTGGTTTCCACCCCAGCATTGCAAAATAGTCCCAGAAAAGTGTTCCAAGGTTGCACACCTTGTTTCCCTCTCTACTGTAATTCACATTGGAGGATGTTAGCAGCATTTTCAGGCAGATGCACCAGCGGTTACATCAGCTTTATGAGTGCTGGGTTCAGTCTGTGAGCTATCACCTAACTCATATTCCTCCTGTAAGGATTATAATTTATGCTTGCTTTTGAACATTTCAAATAGCTTAGGATCATAGAGCTCCTAACCCCAGTATGACTCTACAGAGAAACCCTACCTAAAAGATACCAGCATTACAAGGAGTTGCACATAGTTATATATGGAATATATATATGCGTGTCTATATATTTATATAATTAATATAATTATATATACCAAATACCTATATTATAAGTTAACACATGTGTGTTTATAATTTATCCACATAATACATGTACATGTAATATTTATGTGTCTAAGAAATGAAAGTAGTTCAGTGCTATTCTTTGTTTCTTTAGGAAGTTATGTTCCATTTTGAAATATGCCCTTTGTGCATGGTGAGGTTTCCTTATTTCATTTCTACTCAAAATATACGTTAAAGCTCAAAAGTAATTCTGAAGGGGTTGCAGAGACAGTTCCGTGGTTAAGAACACTTGCTACTCTGGCATACGGACCAGAGTTTGCTTTCCCAGTACCTAACTCGGGTGGATCAAGACTACCTGTAACTCCAGCTCCAGGGGATTTATGTCCTCTTCTGGATTCTTTAGGCACTTGGCCACATGTTTTATATGCAAACAGAGACATACACATAATAAAAATAAAAAAAAATCTTTAAAAACATTTTGAAACAGTTTTATGTTAACAATTTCATGGATAAGATGAATAAGTCCAAGACATAAGGCAAATTCTAAAATGGCTGTCCTGCCAAATGACTTTCTTTGGTTTACTGACCTTCACTATGGCTTCAGTCACACCCATCCATCTGGCCAGTTGTTTTCTGAGGGTAAAATGATAGATGTTCAGTGTTTACCATCATACATGAAAGAAAAATTGTGAAGAATCTTTCATATTTGCTTTAAAATGTTGGTCTCATCCCCCACCTTCTTTAACATTTATCTTGAAGGTTTTGAAGTTTTAAAGAAATTCTACAAGTAATTTTAGTTTATTATTAATGGACCATCCATCCACATGAAAAACCCATGCATGTCCCTAATAAGTATTATTAAAAGCAACAATACAGGCATCAACAACCTTAAGCAAAATGCTGGCAATACTGGGTGTGGTGGTGTAGGAGACTCTGTATCTAAAAACAAAAGAAAACCAGACAAAGCAATAGTTGCAAAGCATATACACACAGGGAAATTCTGTGTGAGGTCCTTTGTCAGGACAGAAGAATAAACTTAAAAGAAGACAGATTAATAGAGGGCACATGAAGATTTCTAATGTGCCGTTAGTATATGAAAACATCCAATGTGCTGAGTGTTGGGGGAAATTAAATGTTACATTTATTTTAATTATTTGGACGGGGGTGCGTGCACTCATGAGCACACACTGTGCCATAGTGAACATATACAGGTTAGTGGGCACCTAATGGAAGTTAGTTTCCTTTTTCCATCATGTGGATATGAATGCTAGGAACAAAACTCTGGTTCTCCAGGTTGATGACAAGCGCTTTTTTTTGTTGTTGTTTGTTTGTTTGGTTGGGTTTTTTTTTCAGTTTCTTTTTTTTTTTAATTTTCTACATTTTTTATTTACATTCCCAATGATTTCCCCTTTCCCGGTTCCCCCTTCCCTGAAAGTCCCATAAGCCCCCTTCCCTCCCCCTGTTCTCCAGTCAACCCCCTCCTGCTTCTCTGTCCTGGTTGTTTTTTTTTTTCAAGGCAGGGTTTCTCTGTGTAGCCCTGGCCGTCCTGGAACTCACTCTGTAGATCAGGCTGGCCCTGAACTCAGAAATCCACCTGCCCCAGGCTTGGTGGTGCCTTTAGTCCCAGCACTTGGGAGGCAAAAGTGGGTGGATCTCTGTGACTTTGAGGTCGGTCTGCTCTATAATGTGAGTGCCAGGCCAGGAAGGGATTCGTAGTGAGATCTTGAGGGTGGGGGTTAAGGAGAGAAGTTTGTCAGTGAGTTTATAATTATAAAAAAATTTTAAGGCAAAAGATATGATGTACAGATGTATCAAAAATGTTAACAAGAGCGGGATCCCACTCAGTACTATCCCTACCACAGCTCAGCTTTGCACATCTCTTTTAAAAGGACCTTACTAATTAATGTAAGAGACATTGACTGAAGTTTTCCACTTTGACTCATTTAAATACTGTGTGAAAATACCTCCATCCTCATTTTGTATGACTCTTACCCCTACCTCAGAATTGTAGTGCAGGACCCAGGATCCCGCAGACTGAATTTTCCAAGTGACTAGTATTTCAAGAGGCAAATATTTGTCTGGACTGACAAGATGGCTAAGGGGTACCTGTGCTTGCCGGAAAACCCTGATGATCTCAGTTTGATGTCTTGGACCCACACGATGGATCCTAAAACTTAATGCTGCATGTGTCCTCTCGCTTCCTCATATGCACACACACACACACACACACACACACACACACACACACCACCACCACCACCACCGCCATCACCATCGCCACTGCCACTACCACCAAATACATGAAGTTACATAATTTTTAAAAAACAAGGCCCTGTGGGGGACCAGGGAGAAAGTCAACGGTCACTGCGGGCCAGCACGTGCGCCCATCAAATAGGACATAAGGCCAGGCAATCTCCTCACCTTGCTTCCACACTGAGGAAACAATTGCTCTGGAAAATGCTTTCCAGTTCTTCCAGCTGCCACTGAGTGAATCTATGGCGCAGTCGACGGCGTGGCACCTGCCTTGGCACAGACTGGACACTCTCGCCCTCAGTATGCTCAGGGATCGGCTCCCTCAGTGGCTGTTCACGCTTCTGGTCTCTGTTGGCGCCACCATCTTCCTTGTTCGTGTCTTCATCTACAAGGCCTGCAGTGTCAGCAGCAGCGGAGTCCTCTCCATTTGATTCCTTTTCTCCTATCCCTTTGGCTGCTGTGGCTCCTAGTGCCGGCTCGCCCTGTCTTATATCTTCCTCATTTCTTCCCTCTTCAGCCGGTAAAACCTTAGTACCTGGAGGTGGGAAAATAGAGAAAGATCAGGCGTCGAGGCCTAAAGTAGACAAGTAGTCGCATCACCTGGTGCGCCTGTCCAGTCATCTCTCCGGAGCCACATCCATTACTCTCGTGGAGATAAACTGCCATTCCCAGCTACGTACTGACCATTCCCTACACCCTCACTCCCCCGACAACAACCAGAATGAACAAGTACTTGATGTTGTAACACTCCATACCTTGGGTACTGTCCATTTTAGTTTTACATCTGTAGACTGACTGACCGAACTGGATGGAACCTCTGGTAATTCCAATGGAATTCTGGTAATAGAGCAGAGCGATGACCCTTGACCTGGAAGAGATTTCTTCCAGCCCGTTCCACATTATAATGTGTCCAGTTATAGATGTAATGTTCTGGCTTCATGCTCATCACCTGTTGCTATGGATTGAGCCCTGAGGTGCCCTAGTGAGAGCAGTTTGGTGCTGTGATAAGCAGGATGTGTTTTCAGGGAGGGCACAGTCCTCAGGCAAGTAGAGATGCAGAAATGGCCTTTTAAGCTGCATCTCACCTGAGTCCTCTGACTTTGGTGAATTATCTTCCTAGGGAAGGGATGGTAGGAGCCGATTTGTGGGGAGTAAGAAAATGTCTCCCAGTAACTCTGGAGCCCTTGAGGCAAACGTTTGTAGAACTACCTCTTGGTCTAGTGCTCCACATTGACTTCTTGGTCATTGGCAGAGCGAAGAAATTAAATCAATGTGATTTTCTAGGAGGCCTATTCCTTTGGGCTTTCACAGAAAGTGAACCTAGATCCTGTGGTGGTTTGAGTGAGAATGGCTTCCCATAGGCAGATATATTTGAATTCTTGGTCCCCACTTGGTAGAAGTATTTGGGAAGGATTGGGAGCTATAGCTTTGTTAGAGGCGGCGTGGCCTTGTTGGCAGAGGCATGTCGTTGGGGGTGGGCTTTCAGGCTTCAAAGGCCCACACCATTCCCAGTTAATACCCTTCCCCTCTGCTGAGAGCTTGTTGATGAAAACATAAGCTCCCAGCTCCTGCTGCAGCACCATGCCTGCCTACCTGCTGCCATGCTTCCTGCCATGATGACCATGGATTCACCCTCTGAAACTGTAAGCAAGCCACCAGGTAAATACTTTCTTTTATAAGATACCTTCATGGTAGCGTCTCTTCAAGCAATAGGAGGGTAATTAAGATAGAGCCTGTTGTGCTTCCACGCTCTGCCTTTACAGAATTGCTTGGGCAGAATCGCAGGGCCTGCTGGCTCAGGGGACAGATCAGAGGACTCACCTTCACCAGGGCGACTACTGGGGTGGGGGTTGGGGGGTAGGTTAGTAGTATTGTCAAGTTTTGGTAAGTTCTGGTAAAAGCTATGAGAATTATCATACCTGTGCTGAGCTTCGTCACATTTGTCTTGAACACACACACACACACACACACACACACACACACACAAACACACACACACACACACACACACACACAAACACACACGCACACACACTTCTAATGTCTTCTCTGAACAACCAAAGTGTCAAGAGCAGGCTTTTATGCCTTGGTCTCTATCCCAGAACTGTCAGTCAAGCAGCCCCTTCGCTGGCCTGTGGTCAGACTCGTCCCAAGGCAGCCAAATTTTCCCAACATGTTCTGGTCACTCTTAAAATAGAAGGCCCTACACTTACTATCATGTTTCCAGACTGTTCCTTGTTTGGGGTGGGAATATCCTGGAGCCCGAGTGCTGGAGATCTCCTAGGATAAGACTTACCTCACAGTTCTGATAACTACTTCACAACAGAGTCTACATGTTTCTATTTCCTAGTTTTTCTTCCCTCTTTGTTCCAAATCCCAACATTGCTGTGTCAAGCACAAGAGAATTGTTTTCTCTATCCCTAGTCTGGTCAAAATAGTAAAGACATACATTTCTGGGCTGGGCTTGTAGCTCAGTTTGCATTGTCCTTACCTAGCATGCTTAAAGGCACAGGATCCCTATGAGCTGCATAGAGCCAGCATGTTGCGTGGCAGTCCTGCAATGCTAGCCTGTGAGGAGGTAGATGCCAGAGTCACCGTAGTTTACAAAGTGAGTTTGTGTTCAGAGAGAGAGAGACATATGACACCATCTAAAAATAGAAAATGACACTCTATCTAAAAAAAGACAACCATTTCTTTCCCCCAATTATGATATTGCCATCTACAGTAATGAAGTGTGCAAGGGGCCTGATTTAATTTTTAAAATTCACTGACATGTGTTTTTTTTGTCTTATTATATAATCTACCTGAAGAATATTCCCTGTATGTTTGAAAACAATATGTATATTGCTGCTTGTGGTTAGAACATCTAGTTTATCTATTATGCTTTATCATAATGAGTTTTCCTTTACATAGGATGCTCTATTTTTATTATACATTATTAAAAATATATATTGAAATCCATATTGCTTTAGAACTGCCCATTTCTCACTTCATATTGTTATTCTGTGTCCTTTTTTTAAACAAAAATATTTTTTGAGATAGTGTTGTCTAGGCAGCTCCAGAATCTTAAATCTGTTCCTCCTGCTTCCTCTTCCTAGTTTCTGGGATAATAGCACTTGCTACCCTCCCCTGTCCTTTTTGAATAATAGTTTTGGTCACATCTAGAATTATCCATCAATAGGGTTTTAAATGTTCCTTTCACTGCCTTAAATATGCTGTTCACAGTACTTCCTGGCCCCCATGTTTCACGAGGATGCTATTCCTTATATCTATATGCCATTGGACAGGATGCTTCTTCTTTTCTGCTGTTGTCAAGCAATCTTTTTGTTTATCAAGAACAGGTGAGTCTTGGTGTAAATATCAAGTTTATGGTGCTTTAATGTGGTTAGGCTTTTTTTCCCATGGCTAGTGCTGTAGGATTTGCCATATTTAGAAAGTGTTCTTTCTTCCCCTTTCTTTCGCCCTTCCAATTCTTGGGCAGTTTAATCATGTGTCCTCAATTTATTTTTCTTTTTAAATTTATATTTCATTTACTTATATTATAGGGTGTATGCCATGACATATGCACAGAAACCATAAGACAACTTGTGGGAATCAGTTCTCTCTTACTATGTGGAACCTGGGCACCAAACTCAGGATGCCAACCTTGGCAGGAAGTATCTTTATCCACGGAGCCATCTTGTGAACCCCTACAGTTTTTCTTTTTGTCAGGTATTTTTATCATTGTGGAAAATATTTTTCTGTGCAATATATCCTAATCACAGTTTTGCCTCTCCCATTTGCTCCCAGATTCCCCCCTCTCCCCACCCATCCAATCTCACCCTTTTTAATACTTTCAATATTTTCCTTCTTCATTCAATATTTTCTTCTTCATTCCTCAGACTGAATACTCTCAACTGACCTATCTTCAAGATTACCTAATTCTCCTTTTGGCTACTCCAGTGATTTTTATTCAGTGATGTTATTTTTGTTTACTTTATTAATAATGCTGCTAGGAAATATTCTTTTAATTCATTTGTTTATTGCTGAGGAGAAGGGGCCAGTTCATGCCGTGCTCCCTACGTGGATATCACAGGACAACTTTCTCTCTTCCCATTATGTGAGTCCTGGGTATGGAAATCAGGTCCTTAGGACTACTGACAAGATCTATCTTCAAAGCTGCCTCATGAGTCCTTATGCTATTTTTTATTTATAGAATTTTTATTCTTTTTATTTTTTATTTTTTTTGAAATTTTTATTTATTATTTGGAAAAGCACTTTGATATTCTTTGTGAACACTTTTCTCTTGAGTTCCTGTAATTCCTTTGCTATAAATTCCTTTAGCTTTTTTTTTAGAAGTATTAAAAGCTTAGTGTATCAATCCCAGTACCTGACTGACTTCTCTCTTTTACTTAAAAACAATTTTCACTCTATGTGTGTATAGTTTGTGCCGTGTGTTAACACATGTGCATTCAAGGTGTGATCCCATGTGTTCACAAGACTGGCAGAGGTCAACATCGAGTGTCCTCCTCTAGCACTTTCCACATTATTGTAAATTTTTTAAAATTAATTTTTGTTATATTAAGTGCACGTGTGTGTGTGTGTGTGTGTGTGTGTGTGTGTGTGTGTGTGTGTGTGCATACAGATGCCTCCAGAGGCAGAGTGTTGTGTTCCTTGGAGCTGGAATGTGTTCCCTGGAGCTGGAATTAGAGGGTGATTGTGAGCCCCCCTGGTGAGGGAGGTTGACAAGCATCTATCTGAGTCCTTTGAAAGAGCAGTACATACTCTCCAGACTTTTGATTTTTATTTTTAATTTTTTTAAAGATCTATTTAGTCATTATGTATGTGAGTTCACTGTCGCTGTCTTCAGACACACCAGAAGTGTGCATCAGATCCCATTACAGATGGCTGTGAGCCACCATGTGGTTACTGGGATTTGAACTCAGGACCTCTGGAAGAGCAGTCAGTGCTCTTAACCGCGGAGTCATCTCTCCAGCCCCTTGATTTTTATTTTAAAATTATGTACATATATGTGTGCCTGAGTGTGGTTTGTGCACCTGTGTGTGGATGGCTATAAAAACCAGAAGAGTGTCAGATCCCACGGAGCTTGAGTGACATGCCATTGTGACTGCCTGTTGTAGGTGCTGGGAATCAAGCTTAGGCCCTCTGCCAGAGCAGCATGCACTCCTAACTGCAGAGACATCTCTCTAGCCAGCCCTACATTAGCTTTTTCTGGAACAGATTCTATCTCTAAGCCTCAAACCCACAGTTACAGCTAGCCAGGATGGCCCGAAACCTCTTTGGAGCTACCTTTCTCTGTCTCAGAGCCTAGATTTAAATATTTGCTACCGCTTTTACATCTATGTTGGGGGTCACAATCACTGTTGGCTTGGCAGTCACTTTCCCTACTGAACCGTTTCCCAGCCCCACTTTTAAAAGTGAGATGGAGACCTCATGAAGTGCATGCAGGGTGTTCTTGAACTTGTTGTGTAGCCAAGGAGGACCACAGAATTCTGATTCTCATACATCTACTTCTCAAGTGCTGTGATTATAGGTCCTGGCCATTATGTTCAGCTATTATGGTTTCTGCCACCCCATTCCCTATGAATGGACCCCACTGTATACCACTGCATGCTAGCTTCCTTTCTTTTTCATTTAAAATATTTAATTTCATTTTAAAAATGGTAAGCCCATGCTTATCCAACCCGAGTCTAGAGTAGCTGCAGCTGCCATGAATCTAGAATGCAGGAGAAAGGAAAAGTTTGCAAGGAAAGTGGAGATCCTCTGAACTGTCAGAACCAAGAAAAGTCACATCTGCATTGTCTGTTTAAATGGCATTGCCTTGGTAATTAAACATATACCTTAACCATCCCAGAAGACGCTTGAAACAGATATATTAAGAATTCAGCTCTTTATTGTAAATGCAAGGGCTGAGGGGATAAGTGTGTACTAACGGGATGTTGGTGGCAGCAAAACCTAAGACCTATGACAAAATTAAGTGTTGGCTCATGCCACATATGGCCCCAAAAGTTCCACACAGAAAGGAAAGACAAGAAAATAGTTGAGAGAAGTCTAGCTACTATTCCATTGCTTGTGCCCTGTGAACCCTGTGGGTTATCTCAAATGAAGTTTCTGTCAGAGTTCAGGGCTGAAGTGAAATCCTGAGAGGGGGCAGGGTGGAGGGGATCATCTGTGTTTGGAAAAGTCTGCTGTTTCTCCTTAGGGTCCTGCAGCGGCTCTCTCGTAAATTTGCATAGGTTAAGAGTCAGGGTGAGAACAATGTGAGCGGGTGACACAAAAAAGAACACAGTGAGTCAGGGTAACCCTACTATGCAAGTTGGAAAGTCCCTGTAACACACAGGGCTTACTGACTATGATGCACAGGTGTTACCTCCTGGAAACAGATCTTGTCGTTCTGTTTAAATGACATTTCCTTGCTATCAAACATGTGTCTTAACAATCTCAAAAGACACACAAAACAAATATATTGAGAATTCAGCTTTTATTGCAAATACAAGTATTGAGGAGATAACTGTGTAATAACAGGCTTTTGGTGGCACAACATCATCTGCCTATGGTGCCTTGAGCAAGGGTGGCTTGGCTCCTTAGGGCTTCTCGGCAGCCTTCAGAGAAAGATGCTCTTGGAAGCAGGAGGAGTACCTTTGAGCGTTTACAGCCTCTTATAATTCCTGTATTTTTCTCTCCTCTTCAAAAACCATTTCTACGATGAATGGGAAAAAGGAATTGGTTCAGTGTAGTAAACCATTAGGATTATAATTGAAGTACTTAACTAAAACCAGCAAGAATCTACAGTATTATATTATCAACTAAAAGATATATTGACTTTGTCCTTTCCTATTTGTAGTAACCAAGTACTTTCCAATTGAATTTAGGTCCTACTCCACACGTTGAAACCTAGACCTGACACCATTATTAAGGCCAAGAACCTGTAGGTTCCTAGGGGGAGACTCCCTTCCTATTACTCTGCCAAATCAGCATAGCATTAAACCGACAGCTAATGATGTATTGTTTTAATTAGTGCATTTCTCAGCCTTCATTAGAGAAACTTCTATTTTCAGTACATAGCGATCAACATAGAGATCTACTACTGAGCATGGCATAGAAAACAAGAGATTGAAGAAATCTCAACCCCAAATAGAACAGATATACCACACGTCCCCCGCCCAAGACTCAGAGATCACTTTGGGAGAAAGGATGGAAAGAGGTTGTGTATGACCACAAGTAAACAGTGTTTTCTTGGTACACCAGGGTATATGTGCATATATATATATATATATATATATATATATATATATATATATACACACACACACACACACACACATATCTAATAATATTGGAACAGCACAAATTAGTTTTGATGGGTTATTAAAAAGCAGGGGACACAAAGCTGAATGGGGAAGAGTTGGGGAGGATGAATGTGAACAAAACACAGAAAAAAATTTCAAAGAAATAATAAAACTTCTTAAAAAAACCCCAGAAGAATTGGGTATTTTGACTTGATATTTTCTCCATTTCCATAAGTCTCTGTTTAGCTAAGTTTGCATTAGTTATATGGATTCGGCCTGCAAATTATTACCTCACTCCAATTCCCCTTGTAAGGATAAAATTTATGATTGGTTTTTATTAATAGGTTTTTGGACCCCATAGCTATACTAATTTGAATAATTCATATGTCATAACCAGAGTATGACTCCCCAGAGAAATGCTTTCTAAAGAATACCAGCCTTGGCCAGGTGGTGGTGGCATACACCTTTAATTCTAGCACTGGGAAGGCAGAGGCAGGCAGATCTCTGTGAGTTTGAGGCCAGCCTGGTCTACAGAGTGAGTTCAGGACAGGGAGGGCTACACAAAGAAACTCTGTCTGAAAAATAAAAACAAACACACACACGCATTCACAAAAGAATACTAGTCTTACAATCTTTATATATATATATATATACATATACATACATATATATAATTTTTAATGTGTGTATGCATATATACCCTACATATCTCTATATAATGCAACTATTTTACACATAACATGTACACACTTTCTAAGTTAAAATGCATATAATGATTTGCCCACAGGATACATGTATATGTAATATATATATATACTTAGTGAAAATAAGCTTGGTACAATTCTTTGTTCCTTGGGAAGGTATGTGCTTTCTGGAAATGAGCAATTCCTGATTAGTAGGGCTTTCTTATTCCATTTTCTACCCACAAGGACCACAAATATCAAAAGCCATTTTGGATGGTTTAGGGTGATGGCCTAGTGGTTAATGCTTGCTGCTCTTGTAGAAGACTTGAGTTTAGCTCCTAGGACCCATTTGGACTGCGCATAAATACATGTACTTCCAGTTCCATGAAATATATGCCCTATCCTGGCTTCCTCGATCAGCCACATACATATGGCATGCACGCGTGTACACGCACACACGTGTCGAAACACACATTAAAAATCTAGAGATACTACTCTGCAATTAAAAACAATGAATTCACGAAATTCTTAGGCAAATGGTCAGAACTTGAAAATATCATCCTTAGTGAGGTAACCCAATCACAAAAGAACACACATGGTATGCAGTCACTGATAAGGGGATATTAACCCAGAACCTCAGAATACCCTAGACACAATTCACATATCAATAGATTTCCAAGAAGATGGAAGGAGAGACCCCTGGTCCTGGAAAGACTGGATGTAGGGGAATGCCAGGAAAGAGAAGTGAGAGGGGGTTGAATGGGGAACCAGGGGAGGGAAGAGGGCTTATGGGACTTTCGGGTAGGGAGGAAACGGGAAAGGGGAAATCATTCGGAATATAAATAAAAAAAATATAGAAAATAAAAAAAAACTAGAGATAAATCTTTAAAAAGTCATTTTGAAACATGGTTTGGAAATGTTATCAAAGGCAACACAATTCTACTCGGAGAACCAAAAGGACCTACAGATAAAGTATGTTCTAGAATGGCAGTCCTACCAAATGACTTTTCTGTGTGGACTGACCTGCACTCTGGCTTCACTCACACCCATGGAACTTGCCAGATGTTTTCTAAAGGTAAAATTAAAAGACATTCAGCATTCAGAATTATGGATATGTGAAATAAAATACGAGAAGGATTTTTTATCATTGTTTTGAAAGGTTTGTCTCATTCCCTACCTTCATTGATATTCATCTTGAGAATTTTGAGGTGCTTAGAGCCAATGCCATAGGTAATATTATTTTATCACCAAGTTGCCATTAGTAGATATGCAACCCAAACTTGTCTGTAATAAGCAATTTTTAAAGCACTAATGAAGACAGTAAAAACCTCAAAAGAAATGTTCCTAACGTTGGCAACAATCGTACAGGAGATTCAACCTCAAACAAACCAACACAAAACAAGGCAAAAACTACAAAACAAATGCCAACGAGGAAAACGAAGTGTTTTGTCGGGATAAAAGGAAACTCCAACAAAGAAGCTTAATGGAAAGCATCCAAAGAATCTTAATATTCAATTAACACATGAGGTACTTCAATCACTGATTATCAGAAAAATGAAATATACTTCTTTTTTAAATTTATTTTTTTTTTAGTGTGTGTGCATGTGTCCCTGGTGCACATGCAAAGGTCAGAGGACAGCATGCAGGAGTCTTCTTCTTCTATGTGTGTCCTCAGAGTGGACCTCAATGCCTTTACCTGCTGAGCCATCTTCTACTCCAGGGAAAGAAATATTTGAAGTCATAGTAGACATGAAATGAGTATTAAAAAACCTCACAACACTGACCGCACAGTCCTGGATCCCAAGCACGTTTGTAATCTGAGGCATGAACTCCCTGCAAGGTCCAGGGAAGCCATGCTACGCAGTGAGATCTTGGATCTAAAAGCAGAAGACCTCTGTACACACCTTCACCCCTGCCAGAAACAAACAAACAAACAAACAAAAAACATATGGTGGAATATGCCTTCAATCACACACAACACAAATGGCCTAATGGAGAAGGGCCTGGCATGGAGTTCATTACCTGAGATAACTTTGAACTTCTGATCTACCGGCCAGGTACTAGGATTAAAAATATGTACTGCCTCGTTCTCATTCACCCTGGTTTTATTTATTTATTTTTTTGGTTGTTGATGTTGTTTTGTTTTTGTATTTATGTATTTATTTATTTATAATAGTTTTAAAATAGCCTTCCACTCTGCAGCTGAGGCTGGTCTGTAGCAAGATGGTTCAGAGGTAAAGGTGCTTGCCTGCACGCCTGTTCAAAACCCAGGGTCCATATCACTGCAAGCAAAACAACTCAACAACTCCTGTAAGTTGTCATCTAGCCTCCAGACGCGCCATCTTGTGAACATGCACACACAAACACATACACACACACACACACACACACAGACTGAGAGAGAGAGAGAATTTAAATAAATTAGGTGGACAAGGATAGGACCAGGAGGGAGGAGAAGCTCTCTATGTACTACTTTATTTCCCCAACAAACTGATCCAAGCTAGGCAATCTACTTATGCTTCTGCAGAGCTGATGTAGTGATTGCATTGGAAAATGCTCTCTAGCATTTGTAGCTGCAGCAGGGTGAACCTGTGTTGCCCACTGGGGAAGCATTTGGGCACCAACACTCTCACTGGATTAGCACAGGACCACTGCCCTGGCACAGACTTTACATTTTTCGAATCCCCCATGTAATTGGGGACTGGCTCCTCTGGCTGCTTCTCATTCTCCTGGTCACAGGCAGTGGCGCCATGGCCTTCTTGGTTGCGGTGAATCATGAAGCCGCCATCTCCAGCAGCAGCCGAACCTTCTCCCCTTAATTCTTCTGCTCCTTCCCCTTCCGCTGCAGCGGCTCCCGACACAGGCGGGGCCCCGGCCACTCTCTCCCTCATTTCTTCCCTCTCCGGCCAGCAAGATCATCAGTGCCTTCGCACCTAGAAGTGGGGAGACGGCAAATCCAGGCGTCAGGGCCTAGGCTGGTGCGGAGGTGCCATGGAGTCGCCGCAAGGCCTGTGGCGCACAGCACCTGTTCGTCGCCGTATGGACGCTCCTCCCGCTCCTCCCGTCGTGGACACCATCAACCCACCATTCCCAGAATGCGCTCACCGTTCAACTTTTCCATGTCCTCGTCAAGTCCCTCACGAAGCTGGTAATTCATCTTTCTACGGTCCATGTTCCGAGAGCCTTCGAAGTTGCTTGCCGCTTGCTCTTCGCTGTTATGGCCCCTAACAATTCCGGAAGTAGAACTTCTAAACCACCAATGGTTCTCTTCCGCACCTCCCGACTCCATAGTTTACATTAGCATGTATCTAAATATGGTAGTGTGTCCTGGCTTCCGGTTGCCCTCCTGTTGCTGTGGGCTGAGATCCAACCTGCAAAACTGAGAGCAGTTTGAAGGTTACACGAGCAGGAGTTATTTGAAGGAAATCATGGCCCTTGGGCAAGTTGGGTGTAGAAGGGGTTTCTATTGCTTCTTGGCTGAGTCCTCCGGCCTTGCTTAACTACCTTCCTAGGGAACGGATGAAGGTTCACCGAGGGAAGCCTTTTGCGCGGGGAGTAAGAAAAGATCCCCCAGCAGCTCAGGAGGCCTTGCGGAAATGTGTGGATGATACCTCGTGGTACCGTGGTACTCGTGGAACCGTGGTGTGAGACAGTCTGTAGCTTGGTTGGGCCACCTCTGCCCTCCCTCTCTTTTTTCCCACACTAATGTGTTTATCTGGGAGGCTCTTCTTATGGCTTTCACAGAAAGTAAAGCACACGTAGTTTATCGTGCTTGGCCAGAATCGCAGGGCCTGCTGGCTCAGCAGACAGATCAGAGGACTCACCTTCGCCAGGGCTACTGGGGAGGAGTTTAGCAGTACTGATAAGTTTTGATAAGTGCTGGTAAATGCTGTGAGAATTTTCGTACTTGTACTGAACTTCCTCACATTTGCCTTGAGCGTGCATGCACACACACACACACACATCTAATGTTTTCTCTGAATGACCAAAATGTCAAAGCCTTGGTCTTTTATGCCTTGGTGTCCATCCCTGAACTTTCAGGCACTCTTCATTGGCCTGTGGTCAGACTTGTCCCAAGGCAGCCAAATTTTCCCAACATGTTCTGGTCAATAACATATATATGTATGTGTATATGTATATATGTATATATACATATATATATAATATATATGTATATATACATTATATGTATTTTTCCAAAAGTTGCCTCCCTTCCAGGTCCTTCTCCCAGAGTTCTTCACCTCATCCCCCCAAAAATAGAAGGTCCTACACTACTATCATGTTTCCAGACTGTTCATTGTTGGGGTAGGAATATCTTTGAGCCCTGGTGCTAGAGTTCTCCTAGGATAAGACTTATCTCACAGTTCTGAAAACTACATCACAACAGAGTCTACATGTTTTTATTTCCTAGATTTTATTCTCTCTTTGCTCTAAATTCTGACATTGCTCTTGTCAACGTGTCAAGAAGAAGAATTTTTCTTTCTCTAGTCTGGCCAAAATAGTAAAGACATCTTTGTGGCACTGGGGATGTAGCTCAGTTTGCAGAGTATTTACCTAACATATATAAAGATATTCCGTGGTTTATCTGGAGCACTGAAGAAGGAAGCACGGTGTCCCAGTGCCTCCGTGCCTGTTATTTGAGCACTTGGCAGATAGAGGCAGGAGGATGCGCTTTTCAAAATCATCTTCGGCTAGCGAGTGAGTTTGGAATTCATTCTCAATACATAAGATTAGGTCTCAAAAACATAGGGCATTCATTTCCTCTTACCAATTCTCATTCCTCTATTTTCCTGTCAAGCAGAGAGCAGCCAACTTGATTTACTTTTTGTCTATTTTTACAGTTTGAGCATTGCATCCATGCGTATAATGCAGTGTGTTCAAATCCACCCCACAGTCTCTTTTCTCCAATTACCCCCGCCCTGTTCCTCACTACTTCTCTCTTCCAGTTTTATGTTGTTTTTTTTGTTTTTTGAGACAGAGTTTCTCTGTATAGCCCTGGCTGTCCTGGAACTTACTCTGTAGACCAGGCTGGTCTGTAACTCAGAAATCTGCCTGCCTCTGCCTCCCAAGCGCTGGGATTAAAGGAATGCGCCACCACTACTGGGTAATTTTATGTTTTTAAAAACTCACTGAGTCTCCTTTTGGCTGTCAGTGTGTACATGGATGTAAGACCATTACTGGAGCATGCATAACCTCCTCATGACCTTATCATGGAAGAAAAGTGACTCTCCTCCCCGCAGCAGCTGTCAAAGGCCAGTTTTCCCATTTGAAATTGAGTGGAAATTCACAAGGCTTTCCCCTATTTGCACTAGGATTTTGGCTGGCCTTTTCCTGTGCAGGTCTTTTTTAAGCAGTCACAGCCTGTGAGTTCATATATGCAAGGGCCCTTGTGAGTACTCCCTGTTTAATTCAAGCCCCAATGTTTAACTGGGGTGTTTTCCTGGCGTTTAGTTTCTAAGAGTTCTTTGTATATTCTAGATGTCAACCTTTTGACAGAATTATAGTTGGTTAAGATTTTTCTGCCATTGTGTATGCTGTCTCTTTATCAGAAGGATGCTTTCCTTCTCTTTGATAAAGCTTTTCATTTCTGAGGTCTCATTGGTCAATTGTTAATTTTAATGCCCACACCACCAGGGCCCAGTTGAGGAAGTCCTTTCCTCTGCTAGGATAGCGAACCATATTGGCCACTTTCTCCTTTATCAGGTCTTGTGTTGAGGTCCTTTATCTATTTGGAATTGAGTCCTGTGCAGGATGTGAGGTAAGGAAGTGAGGGGTCTGAGCAGAGTGGTGATTGTGAGCAGCAGGGGCATGACTGATGGAGCAACTCCCGAGTCCTTCTAGCTCTGCCCAGGTGGGCACTTCCACTGCAGATTCAGTCACCCAAGTGCTGGCAGATAGGGTCGAAAGACAGCCAGCTCCTATTCAGTGCGCCTTGGCACCATTGGTAAGCCTAAAAAACGACAGGTGCATGTTTGCCATCCAGAGCCTAAAGTGTGGACAAAATAATAAGAGTGCATTAGGTGGTTCTTGGAATTTTAAGTAGTGTTTAGTTTTACCGGGAACTGTTTTAAGAAATTACAAGAGTGGAAAACTATTTTAAGAATTTGTGTGTTTCTGAAACATTGCAAACTGTATAATTTAGAAAGATACCTTTTAAAGTGTCAGCTCATCTTGGGGAGAAAATTGTACTAGAAGACAAAAACAATGGATGGCTCAATGTGCACTCACTGTGACATCTGACAACCTTCTGTGATATTAAAGGGTTACTGATGGTCACTCAGTAACATCACCCCACAGAAGGAGACCTTGTTTCTCTTTTTAAATGGCATTTCCATGGTAAGGGCCACACATACCGTACTATTCCAGAAGACACATGAAGCAAATAAAGTGAGAATATATTTATTTCAAATACAACGGCTTAGGGAATAAAGATGTAACAACATATTGGTAGAAGAAAGCAGGCCTCTGCACCTGTCTCCAGGTCAAGGGTGGTACACCAGGGCTCCTGCCCCGTCTTCAGAGAGAGGGGTGGAGCGGGTCCCCAGACGAGCACCATCACTCATCCCTGACTGACTCTGTCTTCTGCTGAACTGCTCCTTCTTCTTCTTAAACCATCTCTACAATGAGAGGGAAGAGGGATTTGTTCCGTATTATCATCAGGATTATAAATCAGAAAACACATCATGGAATATTAGTTGCCCTCTAGGAGATATATCAATAGAATTTATATTAATATTATCTTGCTCAGAAGAACCTGGTGTCTCACTGCTCTAATTCTGAAAGGAGCTGAAGGCCCAGTTCAGGGTGCAGGCCTTGCCTAGAATGTGGGAGTCCCATGCTTCTGGCCCCTGCATTGCAAAATAGTTCTTGGACAATGGACCAAACGTGGTACACCTGGCTTCTGTCTTTTATCTTAGAGCCCTCTGAAGTTTCTTATCGGCACGTTCGGGCAGATGCAGCAGCATGGTCCCAGGAGTTATCCTGATGGGTGTCCTTATCTGCTTGGCTCCACTAGGCACTAGCCTGAGGACCTGACATTTGGAATGTATCCTTTCCACATTCCCACAGGTCCCTGTTGAACTTATCAGCTTTCTGAGTTCTGGGCTCTGCCTGGGAACTACCATACATTCAACTGTCCCTTCAAGGCACATTCCATTTGAAATATGCCCAGCCTGCACAGGGAGCCTTCTGATCTTATTTTCTACCCACAAAGACCAAGTGAGCCTTCTGATCTTATTTTCTACCCACAACGACCAAGTGAGCCTTCTGATCTTATTCTCTACCCACAAAGAGCACAGATGTGGAAAATTCTTTGGAGGCGACTGCCGAGATGGCCCAAAGATTAAGAGCACCAGTGGCTCCATAGATCCTGAATTCCTTTCGCAGAAACCATGCTCCCTGGCTCACAATGACTTGTAACTCCAACTATGGGCATCCATAATCTTCTTCTGACATCCACAACTACACAAACAAGTGGTTGTCACTCACACACAGACACACACACACAGACAGACAAACAGACGGACAGACAGACAGACACACACAGACTTTAAAAGAAATCTATAAAAATTGTCATTTTGACATAAGGTGACACTAAAAACCTGTGTGAAGACCAATGAAGGAAGGAGAAATGCAAATAAAAGAGGATTACTGCCTAGAGATCCTATGAGGACTCCTAACATTCAGGGAGCACATACTGATGTCCAGCATGAGGATCACCAGGAAAACGACATGCTACATAGCTTCATGTTCTGTGTGAGTGCTTGTGTGCGTGGGCTTTTGTGGTGCTGTGTGTGTGTGTGTGTGTATGAGTGTGTTTCTGTCTGAGTGTGTGTGTCTGTGTCTAAGTGTCTGTGTGTGTATGAGTGTGTATGTGTGTGTATCTGTGTCTGTGTCTTTGTGTCTCTGTGTGTGTCTGTGTGTGTGAGTGTGCATCTGTGTCTGTATGTGTCTGTCTGTGCGTCTGTGTGTCTCTGTGTGTGTCTGTGTGTATGAATGTATGTGTGTGTCTTTGTGTATGAGTGTGTGTGTGTGTGTGTGCACCTGCACACACTTGCCTGTGGCCACAGTGTTCCTGTGAAGATCAGAGCAAGCCTTGAAGGACTTGGATATCTCTGGGTCCCAGGCCAGCATGAGCTTTTAAGTGCGGATCCTCCTCACCAGTCCCGAGAAATGAAATGATAAAGCACACCAGACACAAAAGAAATGCTACAAATCCCTCAGTGCTGGCCACACAGTTCTGAATTCCCAGCAGGAGGGAGACAGAAACAAGGGGCTCCCTCCAAGTCCCAGGCTCTCCCTGCTGTAGTCGGGAGACCCTACAGAACACAATCAGAAGGCAAGAGATACAAAACCAAAACTAGGCCTAAACCAGCAGCAGCAGGAGCGTCCTCCTGGGGAGTGAGCTGGCTTTAGTCCCATGGCTGAGGATGACCCTGAATGACCTCTTCCTCCACCTTCAAGTACTGGGGTACAGACATGCCTGGTTTAACAAACAAGTTATGTCTCTGTGGTGACTTAGCCTTCTTCTCTGCAGCTTGGGCCTCCAGGAGTCACCACCATAGCCCAGGCTTGACCTTCTCAGCACTGAGACCAAAGGCAGAAGCCGCCATACCCCACACTGAGGCTTATCTGTACGGACAATGTTCTTTGGGCAGAGCACAAAATTTTCAGAAAGTACTAAAAACCTCAGTAAAGAGAAACGTGCCACCCATGTGTTTATATTAGGAAGCCCAGAGGGAAATAGGCAGGATATAAAAATGCATCAGCACACTGACAGAGTGTCACCCCAAATCATCCCAAGCACATCTCGGGCTTCTGAGGCCTGGCCTCACAGGGCCTCACGTAGCTCAGCCGACACTGACAAAGTTTTTACTTGCTCCAAGTAGACAGGACAGGGGAAAGGCTCCACTGCCTTTTGCATAGCTCCCACTCCCATCCCAGATCCCCAGGACAGCAAGGCAGGGGTCGGGCAGGCTGGATTACTTTAAAACTTCTCCTAGTTTAGCCTTAGTTCTAGAAGGCAAAATGGAGGCAGACAAGATTACTCCCCAGACAGACCTGCTTGCAGGAGGAAAGCCACCTGAACGGATGGCTTCAAGCTCAGGACACACAGCCTGGAAGGAGAGAACCAAGTCCTTTAAGTTGTCTTCTGACCTCCAAATGTTAGCCACAGCTCCCCACTCCAAGAAAAGACTCCTCTGGGTCAAACGAAGAAAGAAAGAAACAACATCCCCAAACCCAAATCCCTTAAACTGTAATTTCCACTTTCTAATAACTGAAGCTGAGAAGGACAGCTGCCAGAGAGTCAGCGGCCTGCCTCTCCAGCGTGCTCCCTCCTTAAAGGATGGAAGCCACGCAACGTGCTTACCTGTCTTCAGAAGAGAGATGGTGATTTCTCTGGAAAACCCCTTCCAGCTCCTCCTCCTCACTGTGGCGGTTGTGGGGGTGGCGCCGGCGACGATGAAGGCGGCTGCGGGGCACCAGTGCTGGCATAGGCTGTATGTTGGACACTGAAACTGGCATAGGCTGTGCATGGGGCACAGGAATGGGCATAGGCTGTGCATGGGGCACAGGAATGGGCATAGGCTGTGCATGGGGCACAGGAATGGGCATAGGCTGTGCATGGGGCACAGGAATGGGCATAGGCTGTGCATGGGGCACAAGAATGGGCATAGGCTGTGCATGGGGCACAGGAATGGGCATAGGCTGTGCATGGGGCACAGGAATGGGCATAGGCTGTGCATGGGGCACAGGAATGGGCATAGGCTGTGCATAGGGACTACTGATTGGCATATGTTGTACTGGCATAGGCTGTGCATGGGGCACAGGAATGGGCATGGGCTGTGCCCAGGGCCTATTGATTGGCATAGGCTGGGCATGAGGCACAGGAATGGGCATAGGCTGTATACCAGTCACCATTACTGGCATAAGTTGTACATGGTGCACCATATATGGCATAAGCTGGACTTCAGGCACCAGTAATGCCACAGGTTGTATATTGGGCACCATACCTGGCATAGTGTCTGGCACAGGACATATGTGGGGCACAGTGCCTGGCACAGGCTGTGCATGGAGCACCATATGTGACATAGGCTTTACACTGTGCACCATAGGTGGCATAGGCTGCACATGGGTCACCATATGTGGCACAGACTGTCCACGGGGCACCATAGGTGGTCTAGGCTGTCCACAGGGCACCATAGATGGAATAGACTGTCCCTGGGGCACCACAGGTGACATAGCCTGTACGTGGGTCACCATACGTGGCATAGCCTGTACAGAGGGCACCACAGGTGGCATTGCCTGTCCACGGGACACCATAAATGGAATAGCCTGTCCAAGGGGCACCACAGGTGGCACAGTCTGTCCACAGGGCACCATACGTGGCATAGGCTGTCTACAGGGCACCATAGGGGGCATAGGCTGCACATGGGGCACGACAGGTGGCATTAGCTGTACACTGGGCACCACAGGTGGCATAGCCTGTCTACGGGGCACCATACATGGAATACGCTGTCCACGGGTCACCCTACGTGGAATACGCCGTCCACGGGACACCATACGTGGAATACGCCGTCCACGGGGCACCATACATGGAATACGCCGTCTACGGGGCACCATACGTGGCACAGACTGTACGCGGGGCATCATATGTGGTATAGGCTGTGCCCGGGTAACACTGAGTGAAATGGGCTCTACAAGGTACACTCTAAGTGGCATTGAGAGTGCGTGGGTTACCAGTGCTGGTGCGGCCGGCACATCCTCGGTGCCCACCGCGTCCTTGAGAACTGGCTCCGCGGGCTGCTTCTCATTCTCCAGGTCACAGCCAGTGGCGCCATTGTCCTCTTGGCTCCTGTTACCCATGAGGCCTGAAGCGCCAGCAGCAGCTGAACCTTCTCGGCTTAATTCTTCTGCTCCTTCCCCTTCCGCTGCAGCGGCTCCCGACCCAGGCCGGCCCCGGCCACTCTCTCCCTCATTTCTTCCCTCTCCGGCCGGCAACACCATCAGTGCTTTAGAATCTGAAACTGA
Organism: Tokudaia tokunoshimensis; assembly: GCA_036184795.1. Taxonomy (NCBI): domain Eukaryota; kingdom Metazoa; phylum Chordata; class Mammalia; order Rodentia; family Muridae; genus Tokudaia; species Tokudaia tokunoshimensis. Next base: position 106,089,617 of record BTHU01000023.1, read on the forward strand.
GGAAACACACGTTGAGTGACAGGGCCTATGTGGTGCGAAGTCGCCATGATGTCAAGGATGACGAAGCAGGCAGGGCGGCTGCGGTGCCTGTTCTGTAAGCTCCGGGAGGACACTCCTTCCGTCATGGATGTGGAACACCCACCACTCCTACAAAGTACTGACCTTCGCATTTTTCCTCCTCAGGTCCCACACGAGACGGGCTGCTGTTTCCATGCTCCATGACCCGAACGCTTCGAAGACCGTTGAGGCTCATACCTCAGAGAGCATCTGCGGACTCTGCGCTGGAGCCCCCTAGAGCTCTGACAAGTTGAGCCTCTCACCCAGGAAGGGCGAGCTTCCGGTGGGAACGGTACTTCTGGTCAGCCCACGTCCAATCACGGCGGGGCTCCCAGTCCTGATTTCCGGTTGCCCTCCTGTTGCTGTGGGCTGAGATCCCCAGGTGCTAAACCGAGGGGGATTAGAGCTGCGACGAACAGGTGTTTGAAGGGAAGGCGTGGGCTTGGGCTCGTAGGGTAGGGCGTAGAAGGGCCGTCCACTCGGCTGAGTCCTCCGGCCTTGCTTAACTGCCTTCCTAGCGAAGGGATGACGGTTCACTGAGGGCAGCCATTTGCGCGGGGCGCAAGAAAAGATCCCCCAGCAGCTCAGGAGGCCTTGCGGAAATGTGTGGATAAAATACCTCGTGGTCTAGTTCTCCACATTGGGTCCCTGGTCCTTGGCACCGACTGGATATTAACGCTGATGTGTTTACCTGGGAGGCTGTTCCTTTGGGCTTTCACAGAAAGTCAAGCACGTGAGGGGTATTCGTGCTTCCAGGCCCTGCGTTCACGGGACTTTGCGCAGAATCGCAGGGCCTGCTGGCTCAGGGGACAGATCAGAGGACTCACCTTCACCAGGGCGACTACTGGGGTGGGACGGAGGTGGGGTGTAGTGGGAGGGGACCCCAGAATTTTTAGTACCACTTTCGAGCTGCAAGGTCAAAGTGTCAAGAGCAGGCTTTTATGCCTGGGTCTCCATCCCAGAACTGTAGTCAAGCAGGCCCTTCGCTGGCCTGTGACTCGTCTGATCCCATGGTAGCCACTTTCCCCCAACAGGTTCTCTAAAAATAGAAGGGGCCCTGAAGTACTATTATGGGGTCCAGGCAGTTCCTTGTTTGGGGTGGGAATATTCTGGAACCCTGATGCTGGAGTTCTCCCAGGATAAGACTTACCTTCTGATAACTACCTTGTCACTAAAGCTGAACTTTTATGTTTCCTGGTATTTATTTATTTAAATTTAATTTTTTTTTATTTTATTTTTTTATTTACATTCCAAATCACTTCCCCTTTCCCGTTTCCTCCCTCCCCGAAAGTCCCATAAGCCCCCTTCCCTCCCTCTTTTCTCCATTCAACCCCCTCTCGTTACTCTGTCCTGGTGTTCCCCTACATCCAGCCTTTCCAGGACCAGGGGTCTCTCCTACCATCTTTTTAGAAATCTATTGATATGCGGATTGTGTCTAGGGTATTCCGAGATTCTGGGTCAATATCCCCTTATCAGTGACTGCATACCATGTGTGTTCTTTTGTGATTGGGTTACCTCACTAAAGATGATATTTTCAAGATCTGACCATTTGCCTAGGAATTTCGTGAATTCATTGTTTTTAATTGCAGAGTAGTATTCCATTGTGTAGATATACCACATCTTCTGAATCCATTCCTCCGTTGAGGGACATCTGGGTTCTTTCCAGCTTCTGGCTATTATAAATAAGGCTGCTATGAACAGTGTGGAGCATGTGTCCTTATTGCATGCAGGTAAAGCCTCTGGGTATATGCCCAGGAGTGGTATAGCCGGATCCTCCGGGAGTGTCATGCCCAGTTTTCTGAGGAACCGCCAGACTGCTTTCCAGAGTGGTTGTACCAGCTTGCAATTCCACCAGCAGTGGAGGAGTGTTCCTCTTTCTCCACATCCTCGCCAACAACTGCTGTCTCCTGTGTTTTTGATCTTAGCCATCCTGACTGGTGTGAGATGGAATCTCAGGGTTGTTTTGATTTGCATTTCCCTAATGACTAAGGATGATGAACATCTCTTTAGGTGCTTCTCAGCCATTAGATATTCTTCAGGTGAGAACTCTTTGTGTAGCTCTGTACCCCATTTTTTAATAGGGTTACTTGCCTCTCTGGAGTTCAACTTCTTGAGTTCTTTGTATATCTTGGATATTAGCCCTCTGTCGGATGTAAGGTTGGTAAAGATCATTTCCCAGTTAGTTGGTTGCCGCTTTGTCTTTTTGACAGTGTCTTTTGCCTTGCAAAAACTTTGTAATTTAATGAGGTCCCATTTGTCTATTCTTGATCTTAGAGCATAAGCTATTGGAGTTCTGTTCAGGAAATTCTCCCCTGGGCCCATATGTTCAAGGTTCTTCCCTAGTTTCCCTTCTATTAGTTTCAGTGTGTCTGGTTTTATGTGGAGATCTTTGATCCACTTAGAATTGAGCTTAGTGCAAGGAGATAAGGATGGGTCAATTTGCATTCTTCTGCATGTTGACCTCCAGCTGAGCCAGCACCATTTGTTGAAAAGGCTATCTTTTTTCCACTGGATGGTTTTAGCTCCTTTGTCAAAGATCAAGTGACCATAGGAGTGTGGATTCATTTCTGGGTCTTCAATTCTGTTCCATTGATCTACATGTCTGTTACTGTACCAATACCATGCAGTTTTTAACACTATTGCTCTGTAGTACAGCTTGAGGTCCGGGATACTGATTCCCCCAGAGGTTCTTTTACTCTTGAGAATAGTTTTAGCTATTCTGGGTTTTCTGTTATTCCAGATGAATTTTTGAATTGCTCTTTCTAACTCTATGAAGAATTGAGTTGGGATTTTGATGGGGATTGCATTGAATCTGTGTATTACTTTTGGTAAGATGCTCATTTTGACTATATTAATCCTGCCAATCCATGAGCATGGCAGATTTTTCCATCTTCTGAGGTCTTCTTCAATTTCTTTCTTCAGAGACTTGAAGTTCTTGTCATACAGATCTTTCACTTGTTTGGTTAGAGTCACGCCAAGATACTTAATATGGTTTGTGGCTATCGTGAAGGGTATTATTTCCCTTACTTCTTTCTCAGCCTGCTTATCCTTTGAGTATAGGAAGGCTTCTGACTTGCTTGAGTTGATTTTATATCCGGCCACTTTGCTGAAGTCGTTTATCAGCTGTAGGAGTTCTCTGGTGGAGTTCTTTGGGTCGCTTAAGTATACTATCATATCGTCTGCAAATAGTGATAGTTTGACTTCTTCCTTTCCAATTTGTATCCCTTTGACCTCTTTTTGTTGTCTAGTTGCTCTAGCTAGAACTTCAAGTACTATATTGAAAAGATATGGAGAGAGAGGGCAGCCTTGTCTAGTCCCTGATTTTAGTGGGATTGCTTCAAGTTTCTCTCCATTTAGATTGATGCTGGCTACCGGTTTGCTGTAAATTGCTTTTACTATGTTTAGATATGGGCCTTGAATTCCTGATCTTTCCAAGACCTTTAGCATGAAAGGATGCTGAATTTTGTCAAATGCTTTCTCAGCATCTAATGAGATGACCATGTGGTTTTTTTCTTTGAGATTGTTTATGTAGTGGATTACATTGATGGATTTCCTTATATTGAACCATCCCTGCATCCCTGGGATGAAGCCTACTTGATCGTGGTGGATGATCGTTTTGATGTGTTCTTGGATTCGGTTGGCAAGAATTTTATTGAGTATTTTTGCATCGATATTCATAAGAGAGATTGGCCTGAGATTCTCTTTCTTTGTCGGATCTTTGTGTGCTTTTGGTATTAGTGTAATTGTGGCTTCATAGAACGAGTTGGGTAGTGTTCCTTCTGTTTCTATTTTGTGGAACAGTTTGAAGAGTATTGGTGTTAGGTCTTCTTTGAAGATCTGATAGAATTCTGCACTAAAACCATCTGGACCTGTGCTTTTTTTGGTTGGAAGACTTCCAATGACAACTTCTATTTCTTCAGGGGTTATAGGACGGTTTAGATGGTCTATTTGATCCTGATTTAATTTTGGTACTTGGTATCTGTCAAGGAAATTGTCCATTTCCTCAAGATTTTCTAGTTGTGTTGAATACAGGTTTTTGTAGTAGGATCTGATGATTTTTTGAATTTCCTCAGTTTCTGTTGTTATCTCTCCCTTTTCGTTTCTGATTTTATTAATTTGGATACTATCTCTGTGCCCTCTGGTTAGTCTGGCTAAGGGCTTATCTATCTTGTTGATTTTCTCAAAGAACCAACTCCTCGTTTTGTTGATTCTTTGTATGGTTTTATTTGATTCTACTTGATTGATTTCAGCCCTGAGTTTGATGATTTCCTGCCTTCTACTCCTCTTTGGTGTATTTGCTTCTTTTTGTTCCAGGGCTTTCAGGTGTGCCATTAAGCTGTTAGTGTATGCTGTCTCCCGTTTCTTTTTGGCGGCACTCAGGGCTATGAATTTTCCTCTTAGCACTGCTTTCATTGTGTCCCATAAATTAGGGTATGTTGTGCCTTCATTTTCATTAACTTTCAAAAAGTCTTTGATTTCTTTCTTTATTTCCACCTTGACCAAGTTATCATTGAGTAGAGCATTGTTCAGCCTCCATGTGTACGTGGGTTTTCTTTTGTTTTTGTTGCCATTGAAGACCACCCTTATTCCATAGTGATCTGATAGGAGGCATGGGATTATTTCTATCTTCTTGCATCTGTTGAGGTCTGATTTGTGACCAATTATATGGTCAATTTTGGAGAAGGTACCATGAGGAGCTGAGAAGAAGGTGTATTATTTTTTTTTTTTTTTTTTTTTTTTTTTTTTTAATTTAATTTAATTTTATTTTTTTAATTTACATTCCAAATCACTTCCCCTTTCCCGTTTCCTCCCTCCCCGAAAGTCCCATAAGCCCCCTTCCCTCCCTCTTTTCTCCGTTCAACCCCCTCTCATTACTCTGTCCTGGCGTTCCCCTACATCCAGTCTTTCCAGGACCAGGGGTCTCTCCTTCCATCTTTTTAGAAATCTATTGATATGCTGATTGTGTCTAGGGTATTCTGAGATTCTGGGTCAATATCCCCTTATCAGTGACTTCATACCATGTGTGATCTTTTGTGATTGGGTTACCTCACTAAGGATGATATTTTCAAGTTCTGACCATTTGCCTAGGAATTTCGTGAATTCATTGTTTTTAATTGCAGAGTAGTATTCCATTGTGTAAATATACCACATCTTCTGAATCCATTCCTCCGTTGAGGGACATCTGGGTTCTTTCCAGCTTCTGGCTATTATAAATAAGGCTGCTATGAATATAGTGGAGCATGTGTCCTTATTGCATGCAGGTAAAGTCTCTGGGTATATGCCCAGGAGTGGTATAGCCGGATCCTCCGGAAGTGTCATGCCCAGTTTTCTGAGGAGCCGCCAGACTGCTTTCCAGAGTGGTTGTACCAGCCTGCAATTCCACCAGCAGTGGAGGAGTGTTCCTCTTTCTCCACATCCTCGCCAACAACTGCTGTCTCCTGTGTTTTTGATCTTAGCCATCCTGACTGGTGTGAGATGGAATCTCAGGGTTGTTTTGATTTGCATTTCCCTAATGACTAAGGATGATGAACATCTCTTTAGGTGCTTCTCAGCCATTAGATATTCTTCAGGTGAGAACTCTTTGTGGAGCTCTGTACCCCATTTTTTAATAGGGTTACTTGCCTCTCTGGAGTTCAACTTCTTGAGTTCTTTGTATATCTTGGATATTAGCCCTCTGTCGGATGTAAGGTTGGTAAAGATCATTTCCCAGTTAGTTGGTTGCCGCTTTGTCTTTTTGACAGTGTCTTTTGCCTTGCAAAAACTTTGTAATTTAATGAGGTCCCATTTGTCTATTCTTGATCTTAGAGTATAAGCTATTGGAGTTCTGTTCAGGAAATTCTCCCCTGTGCCCATATGTTCAAGGTTCTTCCCTAGTTTCCCTTCTATTAGTTTCAGTGTGTCTGGTTTTATGTGGAGATCTTTGATCCACTTAGAATTGAGCTTAGTGCAAGGAGATAAGGATGGGTCAATTTGCATTCTTCTGCATGTTGACCTCCAGCTGAGCCAGCACCATTTGTTGAAAAGGCTATCTTTTTTCCACTGGATGGTTTTAGCTCCTTTGTCAAAGATCAAGTGACCATAGGAGTGTGGATTCATTTCTGGGTCTTCAATTCTGTTCCATTGATCTACATGTCTGTTACTGTACCAATACCATGCAGTTTTTAACACTATTGCTCTGTAGTACAGCTTGAGGTCCGGGATACTGATTCCCCCAGAGGTTCTTTTACTCTTGAGAATAGTTTTAGCTATTCTGGGTTTTCTGTTATTCCAGATGAATTTTTGAATTGCTCTTTCTAACTCTATGAAGAATTGAGTTGGGATTTTGATGGGGATTGCATTGAATCTGTGTATTACTTTTGGTAAGATGCTCATTTTGACTATATTAATCCTGCCAATCCATGAGCATGGCAGATTTTTCCATCTTCTGAGGTCTTCTTCAATTTCTTTCTTCAGAGACTTGAAGTTCTTGTCATACAGATCTTTCACTTGTTTGGTTAGAGTCACGCCAAGATACTTAATATGGTTTGTGGCTATCGTGAAGGGTATTATTTCCCTTACTTCTTTCTCAGCCTGCTTATCCTTTGAGTATAGGAAGGCTTCTGACTTGCTTGAGTTGATTTTATATCCGGCCACTTTGCTGAAGTCGTTTATCAGCTGTAGGAGTTCTCTGGTGGAGTTCTTTGGGTCGCTTAAGTATACTATCATATCGTCTGCAAATAGTGATAGTTTGACTTCTTCCTTTCCAATTTGTATCCCTTTGACCTCTTTTTGTTGTCTAGTTGCTCTAGCTAGAACTTCAAGTACTATATTGAAAAGATATGGAGAGAGAGGGCAGCCTTGTCTAGTCCCTGATTTTAGTGGGATTGCTTCAAGTTTCTCTCCATTTAGATTGATGCTGGCTACCGGTTTGCTGTAAATTGCTTTTACTATGTTTAGATATGGGCCTTGAATTCCTGATCTTTCCAAGACCTTTAGCATGAAAGGATGCTGAATTTTGTCAAATGCTTTCTCAGCATCTAATGAGATGACCATGTGGTTTTTTTCTTTGAGATTGTTTATGTAGTGGATTACATTGATGGATTTCCTTATATTGAACCATCCCTGCATCCCTGGGATGAAGCCTACTTGATCGTGGTGGATGATCGTTTTGATGTGTTCTTGGATTCGGTTGGCAAGAATTTTATTGAGTATTTTTGCATCGATATTCATAAGAGAGATTGGCCTGAGATTCTCTTTCTTTGTCGGATCTTTGTGTGCTTTTGGTATTAGTGTAATTGTGGCTTCATAGAACGAGTTGGGTAGTGTTCCTTCTGTTTCTATTTTGTGGAACAGTTTGAAGAGTATTGGTGTTAGGTCTTCTTTGAAGATCTGATAGAATTCTGCACTAAAACCATCTGGACCTGTGCTTTTTTTGGTTGGAAGACTTCCAATGACAACTTCTATTTCTTCAGGGGTTATAGGACGGTTTAGATGGTCTATTTGATCCTGATTTAATTTTGGTACTTGGTATCTGTCAAGGAAATTGTCCATTTCCTCAAGATTTTCTAGTTGTGTTGAATACAGGTTTTTGTAGTAGGATCTGATGATTTTTTGAATTTCCTCAGTTTCTGTTGTTATCTCTCCCTTTTCGTTTCTGATTTTATTAATTTGGATACTATCTCTGTGCCCTCTGGTTAGTCTGGCTAAGGGCTTATCTATCTTGTTGATTTTCTCAAAGAACCAACTCCTCGTTTTGTTGATTCTTTGTATGGTTTTATTTGATTCTACTTGATTGATTTCAGCCCTGAGTTTGATGATTTCCTGCCTTCTACTCCTCTTTGGTGTATTTGCTTCTTTTTGTTCCAGGGCTTTCAGGTGTGCCATTAAGCTGTTAGTGTATGCTGTCTCCCGTTTCTTTTTGGCGGCACTCAGGGCTATGAATTTTCCTCTTAGCACTGCTTTCATTGTGTCCCATAAATTAGGGTATGTTGTGCCTTCATTTTCATTAACTTTCAAAAAGTCTTTGATTTCTTTCTTTATTTCCACCTTGACCAAGTTATCATTGAGTAGAGCATTGTTCAGCCTCCATGTGTACGTGGGTTTTCTTTTGTTTTTGTTGCCATTGAAGACCACCCTTATTCCATAGTGATCTGATAGGAGGCATGGGATTATTTCTATCTTCTTGCATCTGTTGAGGTCTGATTTGTGACCAATTATATGGTCAATTTTGGAGAAGGTACCATGAGGAGCTGAGAAGAAGGTGTATTCTTTAGCTCTAGGATGAAATGTTCTATATATATCCGTTAGTTCCATTTGGTCCAAGGCTTCAATTAGATTCACTGTGTCCCTGTTTAGTTTCTGCTTTCCTGAATGATCCATTTCAGAGAGCGGGGTGTTGAAGTCACCCACTATTATTGTGTGCGGTGCGATGTGTGCTTTGAGTTTTAGTAAAGTTTCTTTTACGAATGAGGGTGCCCTTGCATTTGGAGCATAGATATTCAGAATTGAGAGTTCTTGATGGTGGATTTTTCCCTTGATCAGTATGTAGTGTCCTTCTGTGTCTTTTTTGATGACTTTAGGTTGAAAATCAATTTTATCCGATATTAGGATGGCTACTCCACCTCGTTTCTTGGGGCCATTTGCTTGTAAAATTGTTTTCCAGCCTTTTACTCTGAGGTAGTGTTTGTCTTTGACACTGAGGTGCGTTTCCTGCATGCAGCAAAATGCTGGGTCCTGTTTACGTATCCAGTCTGCTAGTCTATGTCTTTTAATTGGGGAATTGAGACCATTGATATTAAGAGAGATTAAGGCATAGTGATTATTGCCATCTGCCATTCTTGACGCTATCTTTATGTTTGAGTGGTTATCTACTTTTGGGTTTGATTCAAGAAGGTTATTATCTCATTTTTTCCAGGGTGTTGTTTCTCTCCCTGTATTGGCGGTTTCCACCTATTATCCGTTGCAGGGCTGGATTTGTGGAAAGATATTGTGAAAATTTGGTTTTATCATGGAATATCTTGGTCTCTCCATCTATGGTGATTGAGAGTTTTGCTGGGTATAGTAGTCTAGGCTGGCATTTGTGCTGTCTTAGTGTCTGCATGAGATCTGCCCAGGATCTTCTGGCTTTCATAGTCTCTGGTGAGAAGTCTGATGTGATTCGGATAGGTCTTCCTTTGTATGTTACTTGGCCCTTTTCTCTTACTGCTTTTAGTATTCTTTCTTTGTTTAGAACATTCGGTGTTTTGATTATTATGTGACGGGAGGTATTTCTGTTCTGGTCCAGTCTGTTTGGAGTTCTGTAGGCTTCTTGTACGTTCATCGGCATCTCTCTCTTTAAGTTAGGGAAGTTTTCCTCCATAATTTTGTTGAAGATGTTTACTGGCCCTTTAAGTTGCAAATCTTCACTCTCATCTATACCTATAATCCTTAGGTTTGGTCTTCTCATTGTGTCCTGGATTTCCTGGATGTTTTGGGTTACACGTTTTTTGCATTTTGCATTTTCTTTGACTGTTGAGTCGATGCTTTCTATGGAATCTTCAGCACCTGAGATTCTTTCTTCCATCTCTTGTATTCTATTGTTTATGTTTGCATCTATGACTCCTGATTTCTTCCCAAGGTTTTCTATCTCCTTTGTGATTTCTTAGTTGTTTCTACTTCCTTTTTCAGTTCCTGGATGGATTTGCTGAGATCCTTCACTTGTTTGTTTGTATTTTCCTGTATTTCTTTAAGGTATTTTTTCATTGCCTCTTTCAGGATTTCTTCCTGATGACCCACGTTCTCCTGCATTTCTCTGAGTGATTTTTGTGTTTCCTCCTCATGGGAATCCATCTGTTGATCCATTGTCTCCTGCATTTCTTTAAGCAGTTCTCGTGTTTCCTTTGTAAGGGCATCTAACCGTTGATTCATTTCTTTAAGCAATTTTTGTGTTGCCTCCTTATGGGCATCCGTCTGTTGACCCATATTCTTCTGCATTTCTTTATGCAAATTTTGTGATTCCTTTGTGAGTGCATCCACCCGTTGATTCATCTCGTTAAGCGATTTTTGTGTTGTCTCCTTGTGCGCCTCCATCTTTTGATCCATGTTCTCCCGCATTTCTCTGAGCGATTTTTGTGTTTCCTTTGTAAGGGCTTCTAACCGTTGATTCATGGTCTCCTGTAACTCTTTATGAGATTTATTTGTGTCCTTCTTGTGATCCTCTAATAGGATCATGAGAAGTGATTTTAAATCCAGATCTTGTCTTTCGGGTGTGGTGGGGTATCCAGGACTTGCTGCTGTTGGAGAGTTGGGTTCGGTGGTCCCACATTACTTTGATTTCTGTTAGTAACATTCCTACGTTTGCCTTTTGCCATCTGGATACCTCTGATGTTAGTTGGTCCTGCTGCCACTGGCTGTTGGTTGGACCTCCTGTGAGCCTGCAAAGCTATTTCTGCCCCCCCCTGGATTTCCAGGATTCCCCTGGCACCGATTTCTGGGGCCTGCCTGCTCCTGAGTGACTTTGGAGCCCTAATGTGCCTTGCCCCAAGTGATCTTATATTGGGGAGGCCTTGCACATCCAAAGGCTCAGCCTAGTGGATTCCTGGAGCAGAGGTCGCCAAAGGGAGGCTGGTAGGCTCCTGCCCTGTGCAGGGGTGAGTGATTTCTCCTGGGGGGGGGAGGGGGCGTCCCTCTGCCAGGCAGAAGTCCCACAGCAGAGCTGGCGCGCTGGTTACTGCAGATCAGCCCCGCACTTGGGAGCTGCATACACACAAGCCGCCCGAGACCCAAGCGATATTATGCCTGTCTGTCTCAGAACCTGGCTGTCCCAACTTCCCAGTCACTGGAGCCTAAATTTAATTAATTAATTAATTAATTTATTTATTTATTTTGCTGTATAAACTGAACCTTTTGGCTAGGTGTCTGGGACCCTAAGAATATTTTTCTGTCTTTCGTGCTATAATTATGAAGACCCTCATTTCTGGGCGTAGCATGTAGCATATTTTACCAAGTCTTTGTGTAGCATCCATAAAATCCTGGATTAGGGACCCCCGAATGTAGTGCTTGTATTGTAATGCTAAATAGTGACCCCCAAGACCTGGTGCTCCCAGGAATGAGAGAATCTGCAGGTACAATGTGATCTTGCTCCCTAATTTAAAACCATTGGCTAAATAAAGACACTGACAGACAATAGCTGGGCACAAGGGACATAGGCAGGGTTTGGGGTTCTCTGGCTGGGGCTCTGAGGAGACTTTGAGGAGAGAAAGGAAGATGGAGAGAGGAGAAGATCCCATGGGGGAGAGACTCTTAAAATAATGGAGGGTTGGGTAATTGGAGTTAAGAGAAGCCAGGCAAAACATGGCAAATCATATAGTGGGGTCAGTGGCATGGAAATAGACATTAATAGAATAGAGGCTGGTATCTGCTAGATATCTAGATATCAGCCTAGCTCTAGTGGTGATTAAGGCTTATTATAAATATAAAGGTCATGTGTGTCTTTTATTTGTTAACTGAATTACTCAGAGGCAGGGTAGAAGCCCCAGATCGACATTAAATATTTTCCAACAATGTATTGGTACCTCAGCGTCTGGCAAGAAATCACGTTTTTATGATTATTATTATTATTATTATTATTATTATTATTATTTTCTATATTCTTTATTTACATTCCAAATGATTTCCCCTTTCCCGGTTCCCCCCTCCTCGAAAGTCCCATAAGCCCTCTTCCATCCCCCTGTTCCCCATTTGCCTAAGAATTTCATGAATTCATTGTTTTTAATTGCTGAGTAGTATTCCATTGTGTAAATATACATGGAAAAATCTCTGATAAAATTGAAGAAATATATAGAAAAACACGTTAAGATTAACTATTTCATGGAAAAATTATACAGATAAAATGGTAGGCATAAAAATATTCCTAAGTTGATTGAAAGTGGAATTATAAACGTTTTCTGATAAAATTGAAAATCTACAAGGAAAATATTTCTGATAAAACTCAAGAAATATATAGAAAACCACCTTAAAACTGACTATTTCATGAAAAATTATACAGATAAGATGGTAGGCAGAAAAATATTACTAAATTGAAAGTAGAAGTAAAAACATTTTCTGATAAAACTGAAGATTTACATGGAAAATATCTCTGGTAAAATTGAAGAAATTTATACAGATAAATTTGTAGGAATAAAAATATTCCTAAGTTGATTGAAAGTAGAATTATAAACATTTTCTGATAAAATTGAAGATTTACATGGAAAATATCTCTGATAAAATTGAAGAAATATATGGAAAAAACATTAAAATTGAAGATTATCATGGAAAATTATACATATAAAATGGTAGGCATAAAAATATTTCTAAGTTGATTGAAAGTGAAATTATTAACAAAATCGATTTCAGATACCCAAATGGAAAACACACTCCCACTGTCCCTTTAAGATTAGAAAGACAGGGAAAATGTTTCCTTAGCAACATTGGCTTTCCCCCAAGCCACACAAAAAGCCATAAGAAGTTCCAAACAAGGACTAGAATACATGCTGATTCAGTGTCCATAATTCCAGGGTTCATGACATGAGCTAAAACACAGGTGCACCCACTGAACTGAATGGCTTGCCAGGCAACAGAGCCCTTAAGCTTCAACTGCAGGCCTAAATGCCAGTGAGCCTAGGCTCTTCCTGGGTGCTGTGTGGCACTGCTGCTAAAGTGCAGCTCTGAGCTGAGAACAAATGTCAGCTTAATTGTGCAGGCACAACACAGCTTCTGAACTAAAAACTAACAGGCACAGGAGACAGATCTCTTAATTCTGGATCATCCTGGCTTACACAATGGAGTCAAGGCGGGACCCTCTGCTGATGGATGCAGCCACGTACAAACAACCATCTGAGATTCAAAATGACATATTTTCCCTTAAAATTATTATACAGGTTTTTGCTTAATAATCACCAGGAGGGTCCTTAGCAATTTATTTTTATTTTATTTTATTTTTTTTTAATTTACATTCCAAATCACTTCCCCTTTCCCGTTTCCTCCCTCCCCAAAAGTCCCACAAGCCCCCTTCCCTCCCTCTTTTCTCCATTCAACCCCCTCTCGTTTCTCTGTCCTGGCGTTCCCCTACATCCAGTCTTTCCAAGACCAGGGGTCTCTCCTTCCATCTTCTTAGAAATCTATTGATATGCGAATTGTGTCCTTAGCAATTTAAAAAACAAATATCCATCAATCTTAAATTTATATAAAGAGAAAGGAGAATATGAGAATATTTAGAAAGTATGTTTATAATTTCTGTTATAATTTCAAATCTTGGATATTAGCCCTCTGTCAGATGTAGGGTTGGTAAAGATCTTTTCCCAATTTGTTGGTTGCCGTTTTGTACTATTGACCTTTGCCTTACAGAAACTTTGTAATTTTATGAGGTCCCATTTGTCTATTCTTGATCTTAGAGCATAAGCTATTGATGTTCTGTTCAGGAAAATTTTCCCTGTGCCCATGTGCTCAAGTCTCTTCCCCAGTTTCTTTTCCATTAGTTTCAGTGTGTCTGGTTTTATGTGGAGGTCCTTCATCCACTTGGACTTGAGCTTTGTACAAGGAGATAAGTATGGATCAATTTGCATTCTTCTGCATGCTAGCCACCAGTTGAACCATTTGTTGAAAAGGCTATCTTTTTTCCACTGGATGGTTTTAGCTCCTTTGTCAAAGATCAAGTGACCATAGGTTTATGGGTTCATTTCTGGGTCTTCAATTGTATTCCATTTATCTACCTGCCTGTCACTGTACCAAAACCATGAAGTTTTTAACACTATTGCTCTGTAGTACTGCATGAGGTCCAGGATAGTGATTCCCCCAATAGTTCTTTTACTGTTGAGAATAGTTTTAGCTATCCTGGGTTTTTTTGTTATTCCAGATGAATTTGAGAATCTTAATACTTAGGAGACAAAGCCAGGGACAAATAGGTTTCTTATAAGTTTGAGTCCAGCCTAATCTACAGAACAGATCCAAGTCAGCGTTGGCTGCACAGAAAATCCCCGTCCAAATAAATAATAAAAATTGTTTTAAATTGTTTTGTTTTAAATGGTTTTAATTTATCAAAATGAAGGTTATTATGAGTTCTAAGATTGTATTGTTATTACAAATCCTCTATGAGAGAGGTCAAAACAGAGCAGACCTAAATAAAAAAGAAGATTCTAAATTAAATCAATATATAATTTTGATGACTTCAAGTTGATGGACCAAGTACAAGCTATTCTGAAAGAGAGTCTCTATGTTTGTGTTAACAGAAAGACTTTGGACTCCTTCCAAAGTAGTCAGGATCAGATTTGATAAAGGAAGACTCCCCTGAAGATTTTGGTTGCAGACAGCAAGAAAGAAATCAAGAAGACCAAACAGGATAGGTAATGTAATTTGCTGATCCCTCTACATGGGAACATCCCAGAAACTGGCTGAGACATAAAAATGTCTCTAGCCAGAACTCCAGCTATACATACTCAACAGATCTTGTTGGCTATAGAGTCATGCCATACTTTCATATGACGTGGATAAAGATTTAAATTACATCTTGGTTATATGGTCAAACTGACTCATAAAGAAAGACAGTTGTCTTTCACCTGCTCGAACAAGGAACAAAAATTCATCTTTAACTGATCTGTGCACATTTCATATTCCATACATCATATAAATATAGAAAGAAACATTACATATAATGTAATATATAATGCATACTATGTATTATATATTTTATAATTCTATATTATATTATATATTATAATAATACAATATAATATAATAATATATAGCTTTCTCTTCAAAGAAAAAACAAAACAATAAACAAAACAAACAAGCAAATAAACACCAAGAGGACAGCCCTGATAGGATTCACCCTCAGGGATGCTGAGATGCTGAGACCTACTGTTCCAGGTCCCTGACCAATCCTGCCTCAAACTGATACTCTTTCCAGAAACTTGCTTCTAGAACAACTTCAAAAAGAATTACTGACCTCATATGACCTTGGTTCATCCAGACTTTCAGATTGTACCAGTCAGGACTGGAATTAAGCCTGGTACTTTCTCAGCATATAGAGACTGGACAACAAATAATGCCAGCTATCTTTCTTTTGACTTAACAAAATTTTCCAATTTCCTTTTGGGCCCCCAAACAGAAATTAGTCTCCCCAGTTCGGCAGGAAGCAAAGAGAAGATGATGAGCACCAATATCCTCCATCTGGAGTTGCTTCAATTATGTCAACTAGCCACCAGGCAATAAATGCCCTAACTTCATCTACAGACAGAATGCTGCACAAAACCAACAAATAGACTCAAGATAGTTGACTCTAAGCTTTGCTAATACAGAGTAAGATAGTCCTTTATAATTCCTGCTTCACATAATGTCTGGTAGATATTCTGGGACAGAAGGCTGAAGATAGACGTTCCAATGTTATAAAAAATATTAGGAACTGTGCAGGTGGTCTATAATTTTTGGAGGCTGTGTTCTTGCACTTCCTACATATTCAAATAATATTTCTCCTCTGATGAGGTTGAAGACTAGATAGTTATACTCCCAAAATTAAACTTAAGTTGTTTAAAATTTAAGAAGATATTCTAGGTTTAAAAAGATGTTTTTAGGATGATAATACAAGTTAAAATAAAAAAATATTTAGATACAAAATTCCAAACTCACAAAGATAGGATACATGAGAAAATGCTTTAAGTTGCCAAATATAAATGGGCTGGACATCATAAATGTATACCATAACTTATAATTGTATTCAGTTTATATCTGAGAGAGAAAGAGCCTTTTTAATTGGACAAAAGTAGGAAATGTAGTAGGTTGGTCTGATGTTGCTTGTATTCTAATGCTAAATAGTGCCCCCCAAGGCCTGGTGCTCCCAGGAATGAGAGAATCTGCAGGTACAATGTGACCTTGCTCCGTAATTGAAAGCTATTGGTTAAATAAAGACATGCTGTGCACAAGAGACATAGGCAGGGTTTGGGGTTACCAGGCTGAGGGTCTGAGGAGAGAAAGGAAGATAGAGAGAGCAGAAGATGCCATGGGGAAAGACTCTCAAAATAATGGCACAAGGATTGGGTAATTGGAGTTAAGAGAAGCCTAGACAAAACATGGCAAATCATATAGTGGGGTTATTGGCATGGAAATAGCCAAAGAAAGGGAAGGTAGAAAAGAGGATTGTGAGTGTCCATCAATCTTGAAAATAGGCTCTTAGGAAGTTTCGGTGTCCAAAACTGGAATGAACTGTGGGGTATGGGCAAAATAAGCTCTGTCTGGACAAATACTATCTGTTCTTATCTGCCCTTATCTGCCCTCCTCTTGAACTTTATGGTGTGGAGAGGATGAAAACCTGATAGGTTGTTGTGTACCAGTTTCCTTTGAGATCGAAATAGTCCATTCTGTACACACTCTTTATTTTTTTTATTTTGTTTTTATAAGTTTTTTTTTTATTTACATTCAAAATCATTTCCCCTTTCCCGTTTCCTCCCTCCCTGAAAGTCCCATAAGCCCCCTTCCCTCCCTCTTTTCCCCATTCAACCCCCTCTCACTTCTCTGTCCTGGCATTCCCCTACATCCAGTCTTTCCAGGACCAGGGGTCTCTCCTTCCATCTTCTTGGAAATCTATTGATATGCGAATTGTGTCTAGGGTATTCCGAGATTCTGGGTTAATATCCCCTTATCAGTGACTGCATACCATGCGTGTTCTTTTGTGATTGGGTTACCTCACTAAGGATGATATTTTCAAGTTCTGACCATTTGCCTAGGAATTTCGTGAATTCATTGTTTTTAATTGCAGAGTAGTATTCCATTGTGTAAATATACCACATCTTCTGAATCCATTCCTCCGTTGAGGGACATCTAGGTTCTTTCCAGCTTCTGGCTATTATAAATAAGGCTGCTATGAACATAGTGGAGCATGTGTCCTTATTGCATGCAGGTAAAGGCTCTGGGTATATGCCCAGGAGTGGTATAGCCGGATCCTCCGGGAGTGTCATGCCCAGTTTTCTGAGGAACTGCCAGACTGCTTTCCAGAGTGGTTGTACCAGCTTGCAATCCCACCAGCAGTGGAGGAGTGTTCCTCTTTCTCCACATCCTCGCCAACAACTGCTGTCTCCTGTGTTTTTGATCTTAGCCATTCTGACTGGTGTGAGATGGAATCTCAGGGTTGTTTTGATTTGCATTTCCCTAATGACTAAGGATGATGAACATCTCTTTAGGTGTACACACTCTTTAAACAAAAAGATAAAACACTCCAAATAGCTTCAGGAAGATCAGGTTCATTAGTTCCTCCCTAGCCCCCACCGAGGGCATGTTTTCCTCCAGCAAAAGGTTAGGTGCGGGGGTGGGGGGGAATGTTTACCCTCCAAGGCTTGGAGATCATTGCGGAAGAGGGGACAGAAAGACTGTAAGGGCTGGAGGAAGGGGTGGGATGCTGTGTAACAGTTTCCTGTGAGATTAAAACATTCCATCCTTCAAGAAAGCTCCTTAAACATGAAGGGAAACAACTCAAAATAGCTTCAAGAAGTTTCTGAAACTGACAGTATTCACTGGGTCCTCTATGCCATAGGATGCAGAGCCATGCTGCAAAGAATACTTTCAATAGAGCTTCACTTTCCAGAAGACTCTCAGATAAGCTGACCTGCAAAGATGATGAGACTTCCTGTCACATAATAATCAAAAGACCAAATGCACTAAACAAAGAAAGAATATTAAAAGCAGTAAGAGAAAAAGATCAAGTAACCTATAAAGGCCGGCCTATCAGAATTACGCCAGACTTATCACCAGAGACTGAAAACCAGAAGATCCTGGGCAGATCTCATACAGACCCTAAGAGAGCACAAATGCCAGCCCAAACTACTATACCCAGCAAAACTCTCAATCACCATAGATGGAGAAACCAAGATATTCCATGATAAAACCAAATTTACACAATATCTTTCCACAAACCCAGCCCTACAAAGGATAATAGATGGAAAACGCCAACACAAGTAGGGAAACTACACCCTAGAAAAAGCAAGAAAGCCATCTTTTAACAAACCCACACAAACATAATTCCACCCCTAACAACAAAAATAACAGGAAGCAACAATCACTTTTCCTTAATATATCTTAATATGAAAATTAATATTACCAATATAACCTAATCAATTGAAATTCAAAAATATGAGGAATTAGAAATTTGTTGGCTCTCACCCAGTGGTCTCTCTAATTTGGTAATTGGAGAAATACGTCCAATATTATACAATCCATATACACTTTCTGCTTGTTTGTACATGCTTCTCCTGTCTCAGCCTCTCTATTAGAACTGTTTATTTGATGTTTTTACACTATACTATGGTTTTCAGAACAGCTAATTTCAAATTTATTTATTTATTTATTTATATTAATTATATTATATATATTTAATTATATTATTTATTATTCATTTATAATTTCAAAATTATTTATACAGCCAAAAGAAACATAGATGATTAATTTGAGACGTGGCTTGTAAGAGAACAACAAAGAGTGAGACTGAATGTTTTGCTTGATATTTATAATTATTGTATCAATTTTGAAAAAGATAAGCTTATAAGCTGCTCTTTTTCTGAGATGGATGCTTTTCAAAATCATCACAGCCAATGAGTCAGAATCTCACCCTCACCTAAAGTCTGTGCAATCCTCCAAGCAGAACCATTGTTCATTGAAACAGTTGATGAATGAAAGATGGATAGACCATCTTTTTTTTAAAAAAAAAATCCTAGGATGTTTATTACAAAGATAAACCCGGATCCTTGAGATGGGCTTATTGGTAGGATTTCTGGTATCGGGCACAGGCACCAGGACCTCCAAACTTTTTGGATTCACAGCGACGAGGGTCAGCTACAAGCAGGGTCCAATCGTACTGGATGAGGATATCTTTGATCTCCTTCTTAGAGGCTTCATCCACATATTTTTGGTAATAAGCCACCAGCGCTTTTGAGATGGACTGTTGGATAGCATAAATTTGGGCCACAAGACCACCACCCTTCACACAGACCCGGATATCCACACCAGCAAATCGCTCCTAGCCCAGAAGCAAAACTGGCTCCAGTAACTTACACTGCAGCATGCGTGGCCCCATCATATCCAGGGGACGTCTATTCATCTTGATGAGCCCATTTCCTCGTTTGCAGTGGACCACAGCTATGGCTGTCTTCTTGCGTCCGAAGACCTGCACGGACTGCAGCAGACCCTTGGACGGCATAGCTACAAGTATGAACATGAGCTCCTCACCGCGCGCCGCCGCCACCGGGGATAGTCCATCTTAATACACACACCATTTCTTAAATGAATGTAATGTTCCCTGTGGGCTGAGAATGATGACAATCACTCAAGTCAAATAGCTTTGACCACGGCAGGAAATCTGTATCCAAATAATTGTGCCTACAATTCCTCCCTTGACGCAGCAGAACTGTCAACTCTTAACTTAGCTACTATGGAGGTAAAATCCTATGGTGATGTGAACTGTTCTTATTTTGGGTTTGTACCACAGTAAGAGCCAAGATTTTAAGCTCTGCTAAAAACAAAGCAAACAAACAAAAAGACTTTATCTTTTTATGTTCATCTAATACCATGTCCATTATTTTTATGATTGGTACAAAAATATATATTGTGTTCAATATAATAAAAAATAAAAATAAAAAATTAACAACAACAACAAAAAAGAACGAAACCGTGTCAGATGATGCCATTAGGTCTGCTTCTCAGTGCCCTCCTATGAGTGCAGCGAATGAAGGCCCTACAGATCAGACCAAGTTGTTTCTGGACCAGAAGAGCAACGTCGCCCACCGCCCCCCCCCCAAAAAAAAACCAAAAACTGCATCCCAACACCACAAGCCAGGATCACCACCACACCTAACTCAGGATGCAAGTTAAGACTTCAGCTTTCATGAGCATTGAAGCTTCTGGGGTAACCAAGAAACTAAAGGCCGCTGAGCTGCTTTGTCAGTTTACCCAGTGAAGTGTCTCTAGATGGTCTGAGCATGGCAAGCAGGACTCTGTCAGGCCTTGCTCTTCCTCATTCACTCTGACTTGATAAAAAAAAAACTGTTAGATTACATTCCTAAAGCTTGCTACCAAGGTCCATTCCCTTATTTTGCCATTTGCTCCTCCTGAGGCTGACCATCCAAGGCCCAGCTATCAAAGTATTGAAGTCCAGTAATAAAAAGCCCCTTTTGGCCGCCCTAATTAACATGCCCAATCAAAACGAACCCACTCATCCTAACACAGGGGTGGATGGGTGAGGAGGTTTCCCCTTTTACCTTTATAAACAGTCATTTGCCTATGGGCCACATCTGTCTCCTCTCTGTCCAAAGGCAGTCCTTTGTCCCTCCTGGGCAAATATCCCTTCCTACTCTCCCTTCCCCTTCTCCTTCATCCTCTATCTCCTACCTTTGACTCTTATTTCCTGCCTACTGTCTCTCTGGGGCAAATAAATCTCCTGTACGTTAATAACTTGGACTTGGGGTGTCTTGTGTCAACTTTGAGGTCCTTTCGAGTATTCCCTAGCTGGAGTTCAGAAATCAGAGTGACCCATATGCCACCAATAAGAGTAAAGACAATGTTCTCATCTCCTTGGATATGAATATCTCCAAAAGGCTCTCCAAATAACTCTCAGTGCTCTGTTTTGTGAACAGCTTAGAGCTGTGTCAGGATACTTCATATAGAAAGTGAGTCAGTGTCAAAGAGATGTACATCCTGCCTCCTCATGTGTCCTCCTGCCTGGGAGTCAGGGAGCCCGATTGCAGGCTCTGCCTGTGCACCCTTCCTGTGCTCAAGGAGTATAACTACACTTTCCCTTTTCTGCCATAGGGGCTCTGCTGATTCTCTTTAGAGCACCTGTGTTGTTGTCTGGCTCTAACTCTGGTACTAAACTCTCCTCAGAACTCTGCCGTGTTGTTCCTCTGTCCTATCTCAAAAAACAAAACAAAGCAAAACAAAAGCAAAAAAGTAAAAGAAAGGAAAGGCAAAGTTTCTTGGAAAGAAGGTACCTCAGCTGAGGGGTAGCCTCCATCAAATTGGCCTGAGAGCATGGCAGTGGGGGCATTTTCTTAAGTATCAATTCATGTGGAGGGCAGAGGGCCAAGTCCACTGTGGATGGCACCATCCCTAGGCTGGCGGTCCTGGGTTCTATAGGAAAGCAGGCTGAGCAAGCCACGAGGAACAAGCCAGTAAGTAGCACTCCTCCATGTGCATCAGCTCCTGCCCCAAAATTCCTGCCTTGGCTTTCCCTGAGGATGGATTGTAACCCACCAGCTACGTGGGTTACATTTCCTACTAGAAATGGCTTTGGTCTGTTTTATTACAGCACCAGGAAGCAGACTAGGCTCATCACTTAAGAAACTTTCCAGGTGCCTGGCAGTGGTGGCACACGCCTTTAATCCTAGCACTTGGGAGGCAGAGGCAGGTGGATTTCTGAGTTCGAGGCCAGTCTGGTCTACAGCCAGGACAGCCAGGGCTACACAGAGAAACCCTGTCTCGAAAAACCAAAAAAAAAAAAAAAAAGAAAAGAAAAGAAATTTTACAGGTTAGAATCACCACAGAATTTGAATATTTAGTAAAGAAGAATGAGTGTCAGGCCTTATGCAGTGAGAATGTGTGAGTACTCCACAAGGTGGTGCTCTCTGGATTAAGATGCATTTAGTTGAGCTCCACTGTAAGGCAGCTAGTACTACTGTGGGCTCTGGCTTTTGGGATTTGGAAGGCGCACAATAGAGTTCAGTCTCCAACTTGTTAGCAGTTTCATTCTTTTCTTCAACTTCTTTTTTAAGTCTCAACTCAGCAGTAAACCTGGGAGATCGGGAGGTGTGCCTGCTTCTCTTATATAAGGCTTCAATGTGGACTAGGAAATCTACAAGTGCCACACTTCCTTTTCTTTCTTTGGCAGGATATCCAGGGATATATTCTTATGAAGGGAGAAACTGGCCAGGAATATATCTGAAGAAATTGATTGTGCCCACTGCAAATTCTTATCTTTTAAATAATTAAGAAAAGATTGTCCTCTTTCTGAGGTGGGAGTTTAAACATTTATTTGGCAACAGCACTCAGTGCATATTTCTAAGGTGGTTTAGGGGTGGTTAAATACACCAGCAGCACCTCCTACCTCTTTCTGAGTTCAAGTACTTCAGTTTTCATCTTTAGGTTCATACTTCAGCTCTAAATATTTTATTTGACATTTTAATTGAGAGAGAGAGAGAGAGAGAGAGAGAGAGAGAGAGAGAGAGAGAGAGAGAGTTAGTTGATCTTTTGAGCAGGACCTTACTATGTAGCCTTGACCAGCCTGGAATTCACAATGTAGATCAGATAGACTCTAAATCATAGACTGTGTGTGTGTGTGTGTGTGTGTGTGTGTGTGTGTGTGTGTGTGTGTGTGTGTGTGTGTGTATGTATACATATGCTTGAGTGCAGTGCATGCATGTGGCTGTCAGAGTGCAGGAGACGGTTCTCTTCTTCCACTATGTGGATCCTGGGGTTAGAACTCAAGTCCTCAGGCTTGGCAGCAAGTACTTTCTTCTACTGAATTCCCTTGTATGCCATGGAGTGCTTTCATTTAGTTTTGTCTGAATTTAATCCACCAAGCATTAGCACAAATAAGCCTGTATAACAGGTGCTATCTTCTGGAACACAAGAGATAGAGTGGAACCTCAATCTTCATAGTACCGGCAGCTGGAAAGACAGCTCAGTGGTTAAGGTGGCTCTTCCAGACGACTGGGGTTTGATTCCCAAAACTCATATGGTGGCTAACAGCGGTTTATAACTCCCCTTCCAGAGGATTTGATCCCTTCTTATGGCTTCCAGAGGCAGTGCATGTGCATAGTACACAGACGTGTATGCAGGCAAACACACACACACACACACACACACACACACACACACACACACACACACACGTCGAATAAAAATAAGAAATCTTTAAAAAAACTTCCATACTTCTCATCAAAATTCTTAAATGTTTCCAGACCACTAATTTTGCTGGAAAGGAGTTTTATGTTATCATTCTACTGTTCCAACATGACAAACCACCATTTCTGCTGCTCAAATTCAGTTGGAGATCATTTCATCCTTAACAATGTAACTGCGTAACTAACCCTGTTCATTCACTGTTCAATGCATTTGGCTTCTTTGGTGACTGACTATTCAATTGGTATTGTGCCATTGCATCTTGTACTGCCTGCCTCTTCCAACTTCTCAAACTGCTGGAGGCCCCATATATCTTCACTTGGAATTAATCCACTGAGGCAGAACAATGACAAGGAATACAGTTAAGTGACTGGGAACAGCTTGTATTTCCAGGATGGGAAGTGAGCAAGACCAAGGAAAGGAGCAAGTGCAGTGGCTTGGGAATGCTGTCAGCTCATCTGTGACTTCAAGGCAAAGGAAGGTTCATGGCTCCCACCTAGAGCCAGGAGACGGACGAGCACATGAGCGGAATACAGTATGCAGTCACTGCATTTTGGGGGTCTTGTCCATATGAGAAATTATTTAAGAGGCTGCAAAAGTAAATGAAAACAAAATACCTTGGTCTATTTGTGAAACAACTAGAACCAAATACTTAAAAGAGAAATCTAAAGTAAGCTTCACGCTCCAGGGCTGGGAGGCAAGAGAGAAGTTCAAGCCTTCCTACCGCCTGCAAGGGATAGAGTCTCATTCCTTTTGAGGTGGCAGGACCTCTGCCCACAGTGGTTCTTAGAGTCATGTGTGCTTCACTGAAAGGGGCTGAGGAGCAGACAGAGAGCAGGCAAGGTGAACGTTCGCTTGCCTGCTCCCCTGAATCCCGAGACTGGCTTGAGGAAGTTGCAGACCGACAGTCTTACGGATCTCACGAGCGTGGCAATGGGACAGTACTGACTGAAACACAAGGACAGCCTATGGGGACAACCAACGGGGACTTCCTTGAACATGTTTCTGTTCCCGTGGTCAGAAAGGCGGTGTGCTTGGCACTAGTGACATCTGCAAAGCTCATTCCCTGCTAATAATGTGAGGCCACAAAAGGATCTATGCTGTGCATGGGTCACTGAAGGTGACACAGACGTGCTGCCTCCAGCAGGAAGACCTCTCTGTCAATCTGTGTGCATCTCTCTTGGGGAACAGTGTGCATCTGCATTCCACAATCAGAAAGAGAAAGACAGTGAAATGTTCCTCTTTATTATTACTGTGCTGGGAAGGGACAGAAACGTGGCTTTCCCTCATGAATGGCAAGACCGTGACTCCACACAGCCATCTCCATGTGGTCCTGGAGGTTTGGTTCCCTAGGGCTCCTCCGGGTCCGTCAGGCAAATGTGGTCCTGGATCCCACCTGGTGTGGTCCTGAGCAGCGCTTTCTTCTCCCTGGCCCTCTGTTTGGCTCTCCTGTTGTTAAACCACATCTGAAAGCAGAGGAGAGCAGGGAATGCCTCAGTATGCCGAGTGCTTTGCTGGCAAGGACACATCATCAGGACACTGATATTCTGAACTGCACAGCAGAAGCTATTTTCTTTTTTAAGGTAATATTACCACCACCACCACCATCATCTTTCTGTGTGTGCATGTTTGCACTAAAACAACAGTGTTAGAGGGCATGCTTTCATTCCCTTCTAGCCTGAGCTTATGGAGAAGAGAACCCTAATTTCAGACACATAGAATTCTTGGTCCTGACAGAAATCTCAAGGACCAAGATCTGCAAGTGTCTCCTGACCTCTTTGAGTTTGCACTTCCCAGTTTTTATGTGTGCCTAGTGCAGGTTGAGCTGTCCTGCATAACCGAGTGTTCTCGATGTCTCCTCTGGGTCCTCAGAGCCCTTGGCCGCAGCCAGTGGAAGTGAAGGCACGCTGCTTGACTGGGGCCAGTCCTGTTAGTTTTGTTCAGACAGAAGTCAATTCCCAGAAGTAGTTTTCTGTCCACAGTACCCCACCCTTGTTGCCTGTGAATTCTACTTTCTCAGGCTGCATTTTAGTGAGTGACCTCAATCTTGGCCTGTGCTGTCAGACCTAACTTAAAAATTATCTAGACTTATCTTACTCCCCAGGCCACAGAGCCGGCAGTCGTGTCTAGGATAAAATGGGGGATTAAACTGCAGGCTATACTTTAACCTTAGTCTAGCCCTGACCCTGAGTTCTGTTCTCCTATCTGTATTTTTCTTGATAGCTCCCTGGGAATACAGCCTCCCATACCACTGCTGATTAACATAGTAAATGCCTTCTTTCATGCTTGTTTTGCTGTGACTTTGAGAGAATTTTGATGTGCCATAGGAGGCATCCCAGGCCTATCCCTTCACTCCTAATCCACTGACTTAAGAGCCACTAAGGACTCACATTCCTGAAGGATCACTCCAGTCACATTATTTGTAAGCTGCTTAGGATAGACTCGACTCTCATAAATCTATGTGTATGATTATTTGCCTGGGTGGATGTCTGTACACTATGACACCAAAAAAGGATGTCTGACCCCTTGGAACTGGAATTGAAGGTATCTGGAAGCTGCCATGTGGGTGCTGGGAAGCAAACCTCTGCAAGAGCAGCCAGTGCTCTTCATCGCCACTACTCCAGCTCTGTGGGTGGCTGTGCGATTCCCTCCCAGCACGTTAGCCTTCTTCAGAACTGGAGCAAGACTATAATGAGTATTGGGAATGCTTATTATGTGTCATGCACGAACTGTTTGTTCTCCATATTCTAGAAAAAGTTAGAGCAGGCCCACTCGAGCGGAGGAGCAAACTCACTTCACATGCCAACTTCTTGTTAAGTAGCACTGGTAATTATATCAGATGTGCAAAGTTATAAGTGTAGCACTGTCCTCCATCTGTTTCTCAAATGTGTAAGGCTGGTGGGGGTAAGGCAGAATTGGATTGTCAAGCTTCCTAAGCCATTATGTCCATAACTGGACTTTGATGACAAGCACATCAAGTACAGATGGAGTATTCCAAGTGGCAAGAACATCAAAAACTGCCAGGCATGGTAGCATACACCTGCAATACCATCTGTTGGGAGTTGGAGGGAGGAGAATCAGGAATTCAAGATCTCAAGGGTTTGGGGTGGGGTGGGGTGGGGTTTGTGTGGTATGGTTTGTTGGTTGTGGTGTGTATTTGGTGTGGTATGTGCGTTGGGGTGAGTATGGGGTGTGGCGTGTGGGTTGTGTGGTGTATATGGTGTGCTGTTTCTCTGTGTGTGGTGTGTTGTGTGGTGTGGTTTGGGGTGTGTTGTATGATGTGTGGGTTACAGTATTTGCGTGGTGTGGTGGTGGTGTGTATGTGGTTTGCTGTGTGGATTGCAGTGTGTGGGTTGTGTTAGATGTGTGTGTTGTATGGTGTATGGGTAGCAGGGTGTGTGTGTGGCGTGGTGTGGGGGTTGTGGTGTGTGGTGTAGTGTTTCTTTGTGTGTGGTGTGGTATGGTTGTATGTGTGGTGTCATGCTTTTGTGTGTGTGTGTGGTCATGTGAAGGTTGCAATATGTTTGTGGTTTGATGTTTCTCTATGTATGGTGTTATGTAGGTTCTCTGTGTACTGTGGTGTTTCTCTGTGTGTGATGTGTTGTATGGGTTGTGGTGTGTGGGGAGGATATGATGTGTGAGTTGTATGTGGTATGGTGTGGGTTGTGCATTTGGGCATGTGTGGTATGGTGTGTAGGTTGCAGTCTGTGAGTAGTATGGTGTGTGGATTACAGTGTATGTGGTTTGGTGTGTGGGCTGTGCTGTAAGTGTGGTATGTGTGGGTTCTAGTGTGTGTGTGGTATGGTGTGGTATGTGGGTTGTGGTGTTTGGGTGATATGGTGTGCTGGTTCCACTGGGTGTGTGGTGTGGTGTGGTGTGGTGTGAGGGTTGTGTTGTGTGGGTTGGGATGTGTATTTGATATGATGTGTTGTGTGTGTGTGTTGTGGTGTCCAGTGGGTGTGTGGTGTGGTATGGTGTGAAGGATGTGGTGAGTATGGTGTGGTGTGTAGGTTGGGGTGAGTGTGTGGTGTGGCATGTGTGCTGCAGTGTCTGTGGTGTGGTGCTTCTCTGTGTGTGGTATGGTTTAGGTGTGTGGTATTACTGTGTTTGTGGTGTCATGTGGTGATTGCAGTATGTGTGTGGTTTGGTGTTTCTGTGTGTGGTGTGGGTTGTGTTGTGCCAATGACTGGTTTTGGCATCCATGTGGTGGGTAAACCGAGACAGATAGCTTTTGGGGGTCAGCGTTTAGAGCCACTGATGGGAATGGATCCAGATAGCAGATTTTTTTCTGAGTGAACAAAGCTTTTTACTGGTGCTGGCACTCTCCTGTGGCCAGTGGGGCCAGCAAGAAAGACACATACACACACACACACACACACACACACACACACACACACACACACACAGAGAGAGAGAGAGACAGAGACACAGAGAGAGACACAGAGACACACACACACAGAGACAGAGAGAGACAGAGAGAGAGAGAGACAGAGAGTCAGAGAGAGGATAGGAGAAACAATGTTCCAGCCACACCATACCACATTTTATTCTTCTTTCATAGCTTATATATCCTAGCAAAATTGTTCAAGCAGTATATAATTATAGTGTGATCACATGTTAGTTTTCTTCTAGTAAATGATTATGAAAAAAATAAGTGTGTTTTCCAATATCTTTTTTTTTTTTTTGGTTTTTAGAGACAGGGTTTCTCTGTATAGCCCTGGCTGTCCTGGAACTCACTCTGTAAACCAGGCTGGCCTCGAACTCAGAAATCCGCTTGCCTCTGCCTCCCAAGTGCTGGGATTAAAGGTGTGCGCCACCACTGCCCAGCATGTTTTCCAATATCTTTACAAGAAATAACATTCCATAGTACAGATAAAGAAAACAAATTACTGGGCTAGAGAGATGGCTGAGAGGTTAAGAGCACTGACTGCTCTTTCGAAGGGCCTGAGTTCAAATGCCGGCAACCACATGGTGCTTCACAGCCATCCATAATGAGATCTGAAACTCTCTTCTGGGGTGTCTGAAGACAGCTATAATGAGCCCAGAGCAAGTTGGCTGGAGCATGCGGGGCCAGAGCAAAAGCTGGAGAGTTGGCTCAACAGTTAAGAGCATGACTGCTCTTCCAGAGGTCCTGAGTTCAATTCCCAGCAACCACATGGTGGCTCACAACCATCCGTAATGAGATCAGATGCCCTCTTCTGGTGTGTCTGAAGACAGCTACAGTGTACTTACATAAAATGAATAAGTGATTCTTTTAAAAAAAATTAAAAAGTTACTCTAAAAAAGCCATGTACATTCATAACCAAGATAGCAAAGATATAGATTAAGCTAAGATATAGATTAGCAAAGTGTAAGCCAGCAAGGTGGTTTTCTCAGCCAGTTTCTCTTACTGGCCGGCAGCAGTTTTTGTTCACAAAGAAAGGAGTAATTATTTTATTATTTATCTTTAAAAGTAATCTCATAAGAATTTTAAAAGAATCACAAATCTAAACTCTTATATAAAAATCAGTCATATCTACCTTAAATCCTCAGAATGCATATTGACTCATCAGCAATTCTTATTA
This sequence comes from Tokudaia tokunoshimensis, assembly GCA_036184795.1. NCBI lineage: Eukaryota > Metazoa > Chordata > Mammalia > Rodentia > Muridae > Tokudaia > Tokudaia tokunoshimensis. The sequence continues at coordinate 106,118,107 of BTHU01000023.1, forward strand.
AATCATATCAGGAAGCTGAGGACAAAAATGGGTATAAGCAATCTATCATCAGCAGTCCAGCTTCAGTGAGAGTCACATCAGCCCGTGCTGGCATTGTTCTTGTTCCCTGACCATAAAAGTCCCCAGCTTAACTAATAAGAGCGTGCCTTTCTGAACTTCATATTGTTCCCTAAGATTTTCTACATCAGAGCCAGTAGCAAAAACATCTTAACCTAGTTTCACTAAGAATTTTATTTTCCAAATGTTTTCTAAGAGTGGTGGTCATTGTTGATGATCTACATCTCTTAAGTTCTTTCCTAGGATGGTGACTAAATCATTAATCTGCTCCAGTAGCAGTGCCTGAAAGAGATCAAGCACTATTGTTGTGAGTGCCAGAGATACTGCCCTGTCAGGAGCCAACATAGGAGAAGCTAATAATTAGCAGGTGATCTTCCTGAGATTAGTCTGCCTTGAATTATAAAATTATAATACATAACAGCTTTGCTCTCATATGCAAGGCACGGGAGAAATTCACTTTAGGAAAGATTCCTGCTATCAACATGCTTTTCCTGTTTTGTATATATATATATATATATATATATATATATATTTATATATCACTATTTATCAGCCCACTCCCATTGAGCAGATCTCTGCAGAACTATGAAGTTGTACTGTCTTGTAGTGATGCTATATAGACAAATAGATGACTTCTTAATTCTTAATGATGATCCTATAAGAAGTCCTAAATTTATAGTAATTATTAAGCTCTTTTAATAACACTGCTATTAAGTCCTTTTTGATAGTCAAAACTGCATGGCCCTCTCTAGTATTGTGTGGGTTGTAGTGTGTCTTGTGCTGTGCTGTTTCTCTGTGTGTAGTGTGGTATGTTGTGATGGGTGGGTTGTGGTTGTGTGTGGTATGGCGTGTGGGCTACAGTCTGTGTACTATGGTGTGTGGGTTACAGTGTATATAGTATGTCTTGTATGTGTGTGTGTGTGGTTTGGTGGACATCATCAACCCACCATTCCCAGAATGTACTCACCGTTCAACTTTTCTTCGTCCTCGTCAAGTCCCTCATGAAGTAGGTGGATGGTGTTTTGATGCTCCATGTCCTTAATACTCTCCTGCAGCTTGCCCCAGCAGATTCTGAGTCGGTGCTCCTGAGGTTATGAAAGCCTAAAGGCGGAAGCCGAGTTTCTCAACCAGGAAGAGATTTTCTTGTAGCCCTTGGGGGTGGTATTGCATGTTACCAAGTATCCAATCATGGGTGCGCTATCCTGACTTCCATTTGATGTCCTGCAGCTATGGGTTGAGCCTGAGGTCCAAAACAGAGCAGGTTGAGGCTGCAAGGAGCAGGGTATATTTGCAGGGGCTGTGTGGTACTCAGGCTTGTACGGATGCACATGTGGCTATCCAAGTTGCAGTTGGATAAATAATCTTCTAGGGTCAACTGTGCCAAATGACTTGTATTGAAGAAGAAAAGCTCCGGAGACCTTAGAAAAGTGTTTTTAGACCTCTTTTTTAGTTGGGGGTGCCTTTTCATGACTTTAATCCCAGTATTCAGGGGAAAGAAGGAAGTAGATTTCTGAGTTCCAGGCCAGTCTTGTTTACATAGTGATTTCCAGGACAGCCGGAACCACAGTGAGACCATCTCCTCTCAAAACAAAGGGTGTCATTGGTCTAGGCCTAGTAGTTTATACTAGGCGCCTGTTACTTGACAGAGAACAGAAATCAAACTGATAAGATTATCCATGAAGTCTCTTCCTTTGAGTGTTCACAGAAAGCGCAGTTAGAGTCTGGCATGTGTTCATGTTGTGCCTTTACAAGAGCTTGGGTGTGTATTGGGGTTTATTAGTACTGGCCAGACTCGTTAAAACTGTGAAATACTGTGAAAATTGCCATACCTTGCTGAGGTTCCCTGCATTTCTCTTGACTCCATCCAGAGACTATCAGTTAAGCAGCCCCTCTGCTGGCATGTGGTCAAACTGGTCTTTAGGCAGCAAATGTTTTCCAACACGTTCTGGCCACTCTGAGACCAGACATAGCCCCTAGGAACTAGGCTATCTCCAGGCAGTTCATTTTCTAGGGTGGGAATATTCTGGGGTCCTGGTGCCAGAGGAAGGGTTCGTCTCCCACCAAAAGACACCTCAGAATTCTGGACCTATCTTAAAGCCAAACCTACACATATATGTTTCTGGCCCTTGCTTGTTCTTTGTTGTGTAGCCCGAAACTGCTGTTGTCAAGGTACACAGAACCTGAGGATTTCTTTTCCTCTATAACTCTGGTCAAGATTATAAAGATATCAATTTTTGTGTTGGGGCATACAGCTTATTGCATAGAGTCCTTGCCTAGCATACGTAATGCTATCCATGGTTAATCCATAGCACTGTCTTTTCTCTCTTTTCTTTTCCTTTTCTTTCCTTCCTTCCTTCCTTTTTAATTTGGTTTGGTTTTTTAAGACTGGGTTTCTTTGTGTAGCCCCTGGTTGTCCTGGAACTCACTCTGTAGACCAGACTGGCCTCAAACTCAGAGATTCACCTGCTTCTGCCTCCTAAATGTTGATATTAAACGCATGTGCCACCACTGTCTGGCAGAGTTTCTGTCTTTTAATGCTTGTAATCTTAGAACTCAGGAGATAGGGGCAAAAATCAGAATTTCATCTTCAGCTACAAAGTTTGTTTGAATCTAGCTTTGAACACATACCACACTAAAAAAGGTCCATCTCCTTTCCCAAATTTTAATATCTCCATTTTCAAATAAAGTAGTGGGCAGTGGACCTTTTTTATTTTTAAACTCATGGAGATACACTTTTTGTCTTAACATGTGATCTATCCTTGAAAATGTTCCCAGTGTATTTGAAAAAAAGTGTATTTTCTTGCTTGTGATTATAGTGTACATAGGAGTCACAACTGGCTAGGACTCCTGTTTACTTTCCTCACTTGGCAGCGTGAATGGCACCTTCTGGTACTATGAAAGCCAGTCTTCAGGGACAAGGCTTCCAGGTCAGATCCAGCTGTATTCCTCCAAGTTCTGTATGTGAAGTGTGTCACATCTCCAGCAATACAGACTAACCTTCAGTTCTGGGAGGCCATTAAAGGCAATAGCAGTAGGCAGTCCATTTTCAGATTTTTCAAAATCTCTCTGACTGCTCTGGCCAACAACTTGAAGTGGGGATTCTCATGCCTGGATTTGGGGGTTTTGTTATATAGTCTATGCCTCTTGTGAGGAGCGTTGTCACCCCGTCATATAATGTAACTTAGAAAAAAATGTATACATACATACATATATATATATATATATACATATATATATATAAAGTTATTCTATATATGTACATACATGTGTGTTTATATACATAGACTTATATGTATTGCATGTGATTTAGATAAATAATCACTTATAGTTTTTTTCAGACATCCTTAGTGTTGTTTAATGCTCTCTTTCTATTTTGACTTCCTTCCCAACTTCCCAATTAAAGGCCCCATTTTTTGCATTACCCCTTTAAAATTATTTATTTACTGCTGTTTGTTTCTGCAGTGCTATCCAACTCCCCATGGTCCCATTTTACTCTCTTGGTTTCTACAGCTACTCCATGATATGTACTTACACCTAAAGATTTGGAGCTGGGAACCTTACACGAGAGAGAACATGCTATGTTTGTCTTTCTGGGTCTGAGTTATCTTACTCAATATAATATTTTCTAGTTCCCACTTACCTGAAGATTTCATTTTTCTTTGCAACTGAGTAGTTTTGTATAAACTACAGGCAGTCCACGTTTTCATTACCCATTTGTTGTTGGACATTGAGGTTGTTTCCTTTTCCCAGCTATGAATATGGCTGAGCAAGTATCTGTGGAGTAGGATGCTGAGTCCTCTGGACATAGGCCAATGAGTGGTATAGCTGGGTCATCTGGTAGATTTAATTTCAGCTTCTTGAAGATTCTCCACACTGATTTTCAGAGTGATGACATCAGCTTGCAGCCACACCTACAGTGAACAAGGGTTCTCTTTTCCCACACCATTGTCAGCATTTGTGGTCGACAGTTACTTGAGTTTAACCATTCTAACTGGGGGAAGATGAATCTTAAAGTAGTTTTTATTTGAATTTTTCTAATTGCTAACTAAGGGTGTTGAACACTTTAGAGATTTTTTTACTTTAATAATAATTTTTTATTTCTTATTCTGAGAGCTCCATGTTCAGATCTATTGCCCCTCCTTTTTGTTTGTTTGTTTGTTTGTTTGTTTTTAATTGGCTTCTTTGTTTTCTTGATTTTAGTGGTCTGAGAGATTTTAGTTTGTTTGAGTACTTGCATATCATTTATCAGATGTATTGCTGGCAAAGATTCTTATCTACTTTAAGGGTTTCCAAACTAAATCAAAACCCCCACGTTCCTTACAGAATTAAAAAAAAATAACATATTTCTTTTGCTGTAAAAAGGTTTTTAGTTTTATTAGTTTTTGCTTGTCAATTGTTTCTCTTATTTCCTGAGCAAATGGAGTCCTCTTCAGAAAGTCCTTGCCTACATATCTATGATTTCTTCTAGTAGTTTCAGCATTTTGGGTTTCACGCTGAGGTCTTTAGTCCTCTCATCCACTTGGCATTAATTTTGTTCCAATGGAGAGGTTGTCCTTGGTTAGGTTTGTTCCTAGACATTTTATTTTCTTTGAGACCAGTGTACATGGGAGTGTATCCAGGATCTCTCTTCTCACCATGTTTTATTTTTAGTGTATAGAAGGGCAACTGGATTTTGTAATTTGGTTTTGTACCCTGCCACTTAGTTGATCTTTTTAATATATGCCTGTATTTTGGCTTGCAAGCATTTTTTTCCCCTTTAATTCGCATCACCATGTAAAAAGTTCAGGCAATGCAATTGCAGTGGACATCTCCAAGCCCAGTGCTGATGGAGTGGGGTATCGGGTAGAGATACAAAGATCCCGGGGCTCATGGGATGCTCTTTGAGGTTCAGTGAAAGAATTTGTTTCAAATAATAAGGTAGGGAGCTGGGCATGTTGGCGCGTGCCTTTGATTCCAGCATGTGTGCAGCAGAAGCAGGCAGATCTCTGCGAGCTTGAAGCCAGCCTGGTCTACAAAGCAAGTTCCTGGACACTGCGAGCTGTTACACAGAGAAACTCTGAATTGAAAAGCCAAACAAGCCAGGCAGTGGTGGCGCATGCCTTTAATCCCAGCACTTGGGAGGCAGAGGCAGGAGGATTTCTGAGTTCGAGGCCAGCCTGGTCTACAGAGTGAGTTCCAGGACAGCCAGACCTATACAGAGAAACCGTGTCTCCAAAAACGAAAAACAAACAAACAAACAAAACAAACAAATAAGCAAAAACAAAAAAGGCAGAGAGCAGTTGAGAAAGACATCTGACATCTGGCTTCCATGTGCACAAGCATTCATGTGCACACTCCATCACCACATGCATACCACCCCTTGTGCAATCACCATAAAGAAAAACTGATGATGTTATTTGGAAGTGAAAGACTAACTCTCCATTTTGATCTCAGTCTACATGATTTTGCAGTGATTTTTGATTCACTGAAGTCTTTTGCCTAGAATTTAATTTTGTCTGGTATTAAGGTCATAGGACATTTCTTTGAATTTTACTTGTCTGTTTCTGCATTTTTAATCTTTCTTGACAGATTTTTCTTTTAAAATACTTTTATTATATATATTACATAACACACACACACACACACACACACACACACACACACACACACACACACACGGCTTTCTTCTGCTTGAATGTCTGTGCAGTCTGCGTGCAGTGACTAAGCAGTCCAGAGGAGGGTGGAGGGTCCCCCGGGAGTGGAGTTACAGATGATTGTGAGCTGCTATGTGCTCGATGTGTGGTCTCTGATTCTTCTGTTTTCTCTTTGACTGTTTCTTTCCATTGGGTTGCCTTGACTATCTTTGATATGATGGTTTTTGGTCTATCTTAATATATGTTATTTTGTTATGTTTTGTTGTCATCTCTTAGAAGCCTGTTCTTTCCTCAGAGACAGAAAGGGAGTGGACCAGGATGGAAGGGGAGGAGGGGACATACTGGAAGGAATAGAGGGAAGGGAAGCTGTAATCAGGATGTACTGTATGAAAAAAAAATACCATTTTTAATCAAAAGTGGGGAAAAAAGAAAAGGAGAAAAAAGTAGTCTCCTGTCATATACACTAGTAAAAGTTTTGTGTTATAATACTTTTAATATATACTATAAAATATTAATATACCATATATTATATATTAATATAAAATATTAATTAAAAATTAATTAAAACATTAATATATAATATATTATCATGAATACAACATACCATATATTAATACAATTATCAATATATTCTATTGATATAAAATTTAATATTTAATATTAAATAAATAATAATTAATATTTATTATTTAATAATATTATTTATTTAATATTTATATTAATATACAATAGAAATATATTATTGTAACATGTATATTATATACTAAATATATATTATATAATATATAATAAATTAATATTACATATAATAAATGTAATACTAATGTAACTATATAATATGTTTTCCTCTTATTTACCTTTTAGCCATCTGCTGGCACAATTCAGCACACTGTCTAAAGAGAGAAAAAGCTGTAAAATCGCCCCAAAGATATCAGAACACCTGATATAATTCAACAACATTTTATATTAAAATTCTTTAACAATGGCAATTTTATTAGACTAAAATGTCCTTACCATCTAAAAGAGTATTTACCAAATTAAAAAGAATATAGGGGCTGGACAGATGTCTCATTAGTTAAGTACACTGACTATTCTTCCTGGTTTGATTCAGGGTTCTCACATGGTGGTTCACAGCTGTCTGCAGCTCCAGTTCTAGAGCCTCTTCTGGCTTTTGTGGGTGCTACATGCACACAGTGCATATGCATAGTACATATACATGTAGACAAAGCATCCATACACATAAAATAAAGATAACTGATAACAAAATATACTTTAGGTGTATTTATTTTACACATGAGTGTTTTGTCTGTGCATGTGTGTGTGTGAGTGTGTATGTCTACTAAAGTGTGGTATAATGTCTAGGTGTGTGAGTATGTATGATTGTGTGCATGTATATAAGTGTGTGAGAGAGTTGTGGGTGTGAGTGTGAGTGTGTGTTTTGCTACTGTGTTTTTAAGTGTTAGTGTTAGTGCCTGTGTGACTTTAACTGAGTGTGTAATCTGGAGTGTGAGAGAGTGTGTATATGAGTGTGTGCATGTGAGTGTGTACATGTGTGTGAGTATGTATGCAGGTATGTGTGAGTGTGTGTATTTGTTTAGTGTCTTTTGCTTAGGATAAAGTGTTCTTCCTTATTTTTTATGATCAATTTTAGTTTGAAGGCCATTTTTTGGTCAGATATTGTTTCCTGGTTCCATTTGCTTGGAATATTTTTTCCCCATATCCTTTCACTGTCCTTGAAGATAAGAAGACTTTCTTTTAGACAGCAAAAGATAGAGTTTGTTTCTTAATCCATTCATCTATCCTGTGTCTTTTGATTGAGTAGTTAAGGCCATGAATCTTTAAAGGTGTTATTGAAAGGTGTGTATTGATTATAGCAGTTTTCTTGTTTTTCTTTGTTGTTTCTGTTTGTAGTCTCATTCTGTGTTTCAGTAACTGTAGCTTCACTTGTTCTCTTGTGGCTTTCAGTACACTTTCTTTGTTCTGTATATTTAATGTTTTAGCTATGATGCACCCTGGAGAGTTTCTTTTTCAGCTCAATTGGTTATTTCTGGCTCTTGTTTTCTAGTAGCAATGACAGAAAGGATCTGTGAAAGTATAGCCTGTGTACATTTGTATCATAAAAGTCACTTTTGAAATTGAGGCATTCTGCTGACTGCTTATATGTTGTCTATGTACTCTAGGTCCTGAGAACAAACATCATCCCAAGCCCCTCTCTGCCTCCTTAATGAAGGATGCAACTCTTGCATCTCAGCTTGTATTGTCAGGATGAGGAGTGAGGGGTAGAGCATAGCAGAAGTTACAAGCAGCTGGGCTTGGAGTCTGACAGGGAAGCTACTGAGGAATTCCAGCCCCACAGGGGATGGGGAGAGTGTCAGCTTCTGCATTGGGAATATTGCGTCTCTGAATCCTCCATGACTCTGGAAGACCCCAGGCACACAGAGCCATGTGGTGACTACAGTAATGGACACTGTGTGTTCTTGAATTTTTTTGTATTATAAAATTGTTTTATTTTAGTCTACATAAACTTCTCAGGAATATTATTACCAAAGGGACTTACTTATAGGGACTTATAACTTAGAATAAACATAATTAACAAAACAAGAATTTCTCTATTGTACTGAGGTATGATGTAAAGCCCACTTATAGGCTATATTATTTAAAGCAGATAATTAGATTTACCTGCTAAAGTAACTTTCCTACTTACGCCTATGTGATAGAAGGAAAGCAGCAGCTAGATGTTTTCCTCAAAATTTTACAGAGCAGCAGGGACTTTTAGTTTCTACCACACAGAGCCACCAGGATTTTTTTTTCATAGTCTCCTTTGGTTTCATCCAGGATGGCTCGGCAAAGAGAGATTCCATACTTCTGGTAAAATTATTTGATTTCATTCATGTCGATTTCTGAACTGGAGACCATAGTCCTGATGGCAAGTTCCAGCGCCCTTCAGCTGGAGGCTGGTGGTACATCTATGTAGGTAGAGCATGTCAGAATTACAGTGACCATGACATGAACAAAGTTGTGTTCTTGAATTTTTAAGTGCTAACCCTTTTACCACGCACTATTTAAGAAGTTACAATATTGAAAAGACTTATTTTCAGTATTAGTCTGGTTCTGGATTCACAAGATATGTGTACTTTGCAAAGATACCTTAAGAAGTGTCAGTCAGCGTGTGTTCTAGGAAAGAGGGACAATATGCCTTCTGGGTTTGGGTTGGGTGACCTATAGAGAGACACCTCTTTGAGAAGGATACGGTGGGTTCTTCTCTTCCCTTTGAAGCAAGAGGACTTCTGGCAAAGGGCCCTGTTTATGCCATGGAGAGAAGAGTTTGGGGAGCAGCCTAAATAAAAGGCTTCCCGAGAAGCCTTTATTATTATTTTTTTTTTTTTAATTTAATTTAATTTTATTTTTTTAATTTACATTCCAAATCACTTCCCCTTTCCCGTTTCCTCCCTCCCCGAAGGTCCCATAAGCCCCCTTCCCTCCCTCTTTTCTCCGTTCAACCCCCTCTCATTACTCTGTCCTGGCGTTCCCCTACATCCAGTCTTTCCAGGACCAGGGGTCTCTCCTTCCATCTTTTTAGAAATCTATTGATATGCTGATTGTGTCTAGGGTATTCTGAGATTCTGGGTCAATATCCCCTTATCAGTGACTTCATACCATGTGTGATCTTTTGTGATTGGGTTACCTCACTAAGGATGATATTTTCAAGTTCTGACCATTTGCCTAGGAATTTCGTGAATTCATTGTTTTTAATTGCAGAGTAGTATTCCATTGTGTAAATATACCACATCTTCTGAATCCATTCCTCCGTTGAGGGACATCTGGGTTCTTTCCAGCTTCTGGCTATTATAAATAAGGCTGCTATGAATATAGTGGAGCATGTGTCCTTATTGCATGCAGGTAAAGTCTCTGGGTATATGCCCAGGAGTGGTATAGCCGGATCCTCCGGAAGTGTCATGCCCAGTTTTCTGAGGAGCCGCCAGACTGCTTTCCAGAGTGGTTGTACCAGCCTGCAATTCCACCAGCAGTGGAGGAGTGTTCCTCTTTCTCCACATCCTCGCCAACAACTGCTGTCTCCTGTGTTTTTGATCTTAGCCATCCTGACTGGTGTGAGATGGAATCTCAGGGTTGTTTTGATTTGCATTTCCCTAATGACTAAGGATGATGAACATCTCTTTAGGTGCTTCTCAGCCATTAGATATTCTTCAGGTGAGAACTCTTTGTGGAGCTCTGTACCCCATTTTTTAATAGGTTTATTATTGCTGCTTCCCGAGAGTCCCATGAATGGCCCATAAGGAAGTTTCTCAGAGACCACGGTTGAAATAAAATCCTCACTCTGGCCAGAATTAGCTTTGTCTGGATAAAGACCCTCTCTAGGTCTTGCCCTGCCTCTCTCCTATATTTTTGGTCCTACAAAGTAGGAGAAGAGGTGATCCCAGTTTGACAGGCGAACTAAAAAGAATATGTGGGTCAGTGAAAACCCACTAGGCAACTTGCAAAGCTCTTGTGATACAAACAGCCTGCCTATGGTAGTACAACAATATCATCTCATGCAAGGAGACCTTGTTATTCGGTTTAAAGGATCTTTTCTTGAAAGCTTACATACATATTTTACTAAATCACAAGGCACATAAAACAAATATACCAAAAATTCATATTGTTATTGAAATACAAGGGCTTTGAAGAAAAGTTTAATAACATATTGTTAATAACAGAAAAAAATTCATCTGTTTACAGTGCCTGGGTTAGAGCAGCACTCCAGGCTCCTCCACATTCTTCCGGGAAAGATGTTTTGAGAAGCAGGAGGAGAACTTCTGAGACCTTATAGCCTCTTATAGCTCCTGTATTGTTCTCTCCTCTTCCGAAACCATCTCTACAATGAGTGAGAAAAAGGAATTGGTTCAGCATAGTAAATTTTTAGGACCATAATTGAAAAAACAGACCATGTAAGTTTATATATCAATGTTACTTTAACCTGATGTCTTACTCTTCTAATTCTGTGAGGGACTGAGGGGCTGGCACAGGGTCCAGTGCTGGCCTAAAATGTGGGACGTCCTGGTTTCCACCCCAGCATTGCAAAATAGTCCCAGAAAAGTGTTCCAAGGTTGCACACCTTGTTTCCCTCTCTACTGTAATTCACATTGGAGGATGTTAGCAGCATTTTCAGGCAGATGCACCAGCGGTTACATCAGCTTTATGAGTGCTGGGTTCAGTCTGTGAGCTATCACCTAACTCATATTCCTCCTGTAAGGATTATAATTTATGCTTGCTTTTGAACATTTCAAATAGCTTAGGATCATAGAGCTCCTAACCCCAGTATGACTCTACAGAGAAACCCTACCTAAAAGATACCAGCATTACAAGGAGTTGCACATAGTTATATATGGAATATATATATGCGTGTCTATATATTTATATAATTAATATAATTATATATACCAAATACCTATATTATAAGTTAACACATGTGTGTTTATAATTTATCCACATAATACATGTACATGTAATATTTATGTGTCTAAGAAATGAAAGTAGTTCAGTGCTATTCTTTGTTTCTTTAGGAAGTTATGTTCCATTTTGAAATATGCCCTTTGTGCATGGTGAGGTTTCCTTATTTCATTTCTACTCAAAATATACGTTAAAGCTCAAAAGTAATTCTGAAGGGGTTGCAGAGACAGTTCCGTGGTTAAGAACACTTGCTACTCTGGCATACGGACCAGAGTTTGCTTTCCCAGTACCTAACTCGGGTGGATCAAGACTACCTGTAACTCCAGCTCCAGGGGATTTATGTCCTCTTCTGGATTCTTTAGGCACTTGGCCACATGTTTTATATGCAAACAGAGACATACACATAATAAAAATAAAAAAAAATCTTTAAAAACATTTTGAAACAGTTTTATGTTAACAATTTCATGGATAAGATGAATAAGTCCAAGACATAAGGCAAATTCTAAAATGGCTGTCCTGCCAAATGACTTTCTTTGGTTTACTGACCTTCACTATGGCTTCAGTCACACCCATCCATCTGGCCAGTTGTTTTCTGAGGGTAAAATGATAGATGTTCAGTGTTTACCATCATACATGAAAGAAAAATTGTGAAGAATCTTTCATATTTGCTTTAAAATGTTGGTCTCATCCCCCACCTTCTTTAACATTTATCTTGAAGGTTTTGAAGTTTTAAAGAAATTCTACAAGTAATTTTAGTTTATTATTAATGGACCATCCATCCACATGAAAACCCATGCATGTCCCTAATAAGTATTATTAAAAGCAACAATACAGGCATCAACAACCTTAAGCAAAATGCTGGCAATACTGGGTGTGGTGGTGTAGGAGACTCTGTATCTAAAAACAAAAGAAAACCAGACAAAGCAATAGTTGCAAAGCATATACACACAGGGAAATTCTGTGTGAGGTCCTTTGTCAGGACAGAAGAATAAACTTAAAAGAAGACAGATTAATAGAGGGCACATGAAGATTTCTAATGTGCCGTTAGTATATGAAAACATCCAATGTGCTGAGTGTTGGGGGAAATTAAATGTTACATTTATTTTAATTATTTGGACGGGGGTGCGTGCACTCATGAGCACACACTGTGCCATAGTGAACATATACAGGTTAGTGGGCACCTAATGGAAGTTAGTTTCCTTTTTCCATCATGTGGATATGAATGCTAGGAACAAAACTCTGGTTCTCCAGGTTGATGACAAGCGCTTTTTTTTGTTGTTGTTTGTTTGTTTGGTTGGGTTTTTTTTTCAGTTTCTTTTTTTTTTTAATTTTCTACATTTTTTATTTACATTCCCAATGATTTCCCCTTTCCCGGTTCCCCCTTCCCTGAAAGTCCCATAAGCCCCCTTCCCTCCCCCTGTTCTCCAGTCAACCCCCTCCTGCTTCTCTGTCCTGGTTGTTTTTTTTTTCAAGGCAGGGTTTCTCTGTGTAGCCCTGGCCGTCCTGGAACTCACTCTGTAGATCAGGCTGGCCCTGAACTCAGAAATCCACCTGCCCCAGGCTTGGTGGTGCCTTTAGTCCCAGCACTTGGGAGGCAAAAGTGGGTGGATCTCTGTGACTTTGAGGTCGGTCTGCTCTATAATGTGAGTGCCAGGCCAGGAAGGGATTCGTAGTGAGATCTTGAGGGTGGGGGTTAAGGAGAGAAGTTTGTCAGTGAGTTTATAATTATAAAAAAATTTTAAGGCAAAAGATATGATGTACAGATGTATCAAAAATGTTAACAAGAGCGGGATCCCACTCAGTACTATCCCTACCACAGCTCAGCTTTGCACATCTCTTTTAAAAGGACCTTACTAATTAATGTAAGAGACATTGACTGAAGTTTTCCACTTTGACTCATTTAAATACTGTGTGAAAATACCTCCATCCTCATTTTGTATGACTCTTACCCCTACCTCAGAATTGTAGTGCAGGACCCAGGATCCCGCAGACTGAATTTTCCAAGTGACTAGTATTTCAAGAGGCAAATATTTGTCTGGACTGACAAGATGGCTAAGGGGTACCTGTGCTTGCCGGAAAACCCTGATGATCTCAGTTTGATGTCTTGGACCCACACGATGGATCCTAAAACTTAATGCTGCATGTGTCCTCTCGCTTCCTCATATGCACACACACACACACACACACACACACACACACACACACCACCACCACCACCACCGCCATCACCATCGCCACTGCCACTACCACCAAATACATGAAGTTACATAATTTTTAAAAAACAAGGCCCTGTGGGGGACCAGGGAGAAAGTCAACGGTCACTGCGGGCCAGCACGTGCGCCCATCAAATAGGACATAAGGCCAGGCAATCTCCTCACCTTGCTTCCACACTGAGGAAACAATTGCTCTGGAAAATGCTTTCCAGTTCTTCCAGCTGCCACTGAGTGAATCTATGGCGCAGTCGACGGCGTGGCACCTGCCTTGGCACAGACTGGACACTCTCGCCCTCAGTATGCTCAGGGATCGGCTCCCTCAGTGGCTGTTCACGCTTCTGGTCTCTGTTGGCGCCACCATCTTCCTTGTTCGTGTCTTCATCTACAAGGCCTGCAGTGTCAGCAGCAGCGGAGTCCTCTCCATTTGATTCCTTTTCTCCTATCCCTTTGGCTGCTGTGGCTCCTAGTGCCGGCTCGCCCTGTCTTATATCTTCCTCATTTCTTCCCTCTTCAGCCGGTAAAACCTTAGTACCTGGAGGTGGGAAAATAGAGAAAGATCAGGCGTCGAGGCCTAAAGTAGACAAGTAGTCGCATCACCTGGTGCGCCTGTCCAGTCATCTCTCCGGAGCCACATCCATTACTCTCGTGGAGATAAACTGCCATTCCCAGCTACGTACTGACCATTCCCTACACCCTCACTCCCCCGACAACAACCAGAATGAACAAGTACTTGATGTTGTAACACTCCATACCTTGGGTACTGTCCATTTTAGTTTTACATCTGTAGACTGACTGACCGAACTGGATGGAACCTCTGGTAATTCCAATGGAATTCTGGTAATAGAGCAGAGCGATGACCCTTGACCTGGAAGAGATTTCTTCCAGCCCGTTCCACATTATAATGTGTCCAGTTATAGATGTAATGTTCTGGCTTCATGCTCATCACCTGTTGCTATGGATTGAGCCCTGAGGTGCCCTAGTGAGAGCAGTTTGGTGCTGTGATAAGCAGGATGTGTTTTCAGGGAGGGCACAGTCCTCAGGCAAGTAGAGATGCAGAAATGGCCTTTTAAGCTGCATCTCACCTGAGTCCTCTGACTTTGGTGAATTATCTTCCTAGGGAAGGGATGGTAGGAGCCGATTTGTGGGGAGTAAGAAAATGTCTCCCAGTAACTCTGGAGCCCTTGAGGCAAACGTTTGTAGAACTACCTCTTGGTCTAGTGCTCCACATTGACTTCTTGGTCATTGGCAGAGCGAAGAAATTAAATCAATGTGATTTTCTAGGAGGCCTATTCCTTTGGGCTTTCACAGAAAGTGAACCTAGATCCTGTGGTGGTTTGAGTGAGAATGGCTTCCCATAGGCAGATATATTTGAATTCTTGGTCCCCACTTGGTAGAAGTATTTGGGAAGGATTGGGAGCTATAGCTTTGTTAGAGGCGGCGTGGCCTTGTTGGCAGAGGCATGTCGTTGGGGGTGGGCTTTCAGGCTTCAAAGGCCCACACCATTCCCAGTTAATACCCTTCCCCTCTGCTGAGAGCTTGTTGATGAAAACATAAGCTCCCAGCTCCTGCTGCAGCACCATGCCTGCCTACCTGCTGCCATGCTTCCTGCCATGATGACCATGGATTCACCCTCTGAAACTGTAAGCAAGCCACCAGGTAAATACTTTCTTTTATAAGATACCTTCATGGTAGCGTCTCTTCAAGCAATAGGAGGGTAATTAAGATAGAGCCTGTTGTGCTTCCACGCTCTGCCTTTACAGAATTGCTTGGGCAGAATCGCAGGGCCTGCTGGCTCAGGGGACAGATCAGAGGACTCACCTTCACCAGGGCGACTACTGGGGTGGGGGTTGGGGGGTAGGTTAGTAGTATTGTCAAGTTTTGGTAAGTTCTGGTAAAAGCTATGAGAATTATCATACCTGTGCTGAGCTTCGTCACATTTGTCTTGAACACACACACACACACACACACACACACACACAAACACACACACACACACACACACACACACAAACACACACGCACACACACTTCTAATGTCTTCTCTGAACAACCAAAGTGTCAAGAGCAGGCTTTTATGCCTTGGTCTCTATCCCAGAACTGTCAGTCAAGCAGCCCCTTCGCTGGCCTGTGGTCAGACTCGTCCCAAGGCAGCCAAATTTTCCCAACATGTTCTGGTCACTCTTAAAATAGAAGGCCCTACACTTACTATCATGTTTCCAGACTGTTCCTTGTTTGGGGTGGGAATATCCTGGAGCCCGAGTGCTGGAGATCTCCTAGGATAAGACTTACCTCACAGTTCTGATAACTACTTCACAACAGAGTCTACATGTTTCTATTTCCTAGTTTTTCTTCCCTCTTTGTTCCAAATCCCAACATTGCTGTGTCAAGCACAAGAGAATTGTTTTCTCTATCCCTAGTCTGGTCAAAATAGTAAAGACATACATTTCTGGGCTGGGCTTGTAGCTCAGTTTGCATTGTCCTTACCTAGCATGCTTAAAGGCACAGGATCCCTATGAGCTGCATAGAGCCAGCATGTTGCGTGGCAGTCCTGCAATGCTAGCCTGTGAGGAGGTAGATGCCAGAGTCACCGTAGTTTACAAAGTGAGTTTGTGTTCAGAGAGAGAGAGACATATGACACCATCTAAAAATAGAAAATGACACTCTATCTAAAAAAAGACAACCATTTCTTTCCCCCAATTATGATATTGCCATCTACAGTAATGAAGTGTGCAAGGGGCCTGATTTAATTTTTAAAATTCACTGACATGTGTTTTTTTGTCTTATTATATAATCTACCTGAAGAATATTCCCTGTATGTTTGAAAACAATATGTATATTGCTGCTTGTGGTTAGAACATCTAGTTTATCTATTATGCTTTATCATAATGAGTTTTCCTTTACATAGGATGCTCTATTTTTATTATACATTATTAAAAATATATATTGAAATCCATATTGCTTTAGAACTGCCCATTTCTCACTTCATATTGTTATTCTGTGTCCTTTTTTTAAACAAAAATATTTTTTGAGATAGTGTTGTCTAGGCAGCTCCAGAATCTTAAATCTGTTCCTCCTGCTTCCTCTTCCTAGTTTCTGGGATAATAGCACTTGCTACCCTCCCCTGTCCTTTTTGAATAATAGTTTTGGTCACATCTAGAATTATCCATCAATAGGGTTTTAAATGTTCCTTTCACTGCCTTAAATATGCTGTTCACAGTACTTCCTGGCCCCCATGTTTCACGAGGATGCTATTCCTTATATCTATATGCCATTGGACAGGATGCTTCTTCTTTTCTGCTGTTGTCAAGCAATCTTTTTGTTTATCAAGAACAGGTGAGTCTTGGTGTAAATATCAAGTTTATGGTGCTTTAATGTGGTTAGGCTTTTTTTCCCATGGCTAGTGCTGTAGGATTTGCCATATTTAGAAAGTGTTCTTTCTTCCCCTTTCTTTCGCCCTTCCAATTCTTGGGCAGTTTAATCATGTGTCCTCAATTTATTTTTCTTTTTAAATTTATATTTCATTTACTTATATTATAGGGTGTATGCCATGACATATGCACAGAAACCATAAGACAACTTGTGGGAATCAGTTCTCTCTTACTATGTGGAACCTGGGCACCAAACTCAGGATGCCAACCTTGGCAGGAAGTATCTTTATCCACGGAGCCATCTTGTGAACCCCTACAGTTTTTCTTTTTGTCAGGTATTTTTATCATTGTGGAAAATATTTTTCTGTGCAATATATCCTAATCACAGTTTTGCCTCTCCCATTTGCTCCCAGATTCCCCCCTCTCCCCACCCATCCAATCTCACCCTTTTTAATACTTTCAATATTTTCCTTCTTCATTCAATATTTTCTTCTTCATTCCTCAGACTGAATACTCTCAACTGACCTATCTTCAAGATTACCTAATTCTCCTTTTGGCTACTCCAGTGATTTTTATTCAGTGATGTTATTTTTGTTTACTTTATTAATAATGCTGCTAGGAAATATTCTTTTAATTCATTTGTTTATTGCTGAGGAGAAGGGGCCAGTTCATGCCGTGCTCCCTACGTGGATATCACAGGACAACTTTCTCTCTTCCCATTATGTGAGTCCTGGGTATGGAAATCAGGTCCTTAGGACTACTGACAAGATCTATCTTCAAAGCTGCCTCATGAGTCCTTATGCTATTTTTTATTTATAGAATTTTTATTCTTTTTATTTTTTATTTTTTTGAAATTTTTATTTATTATTTGGAAAAGCACTTTGATATTCTTTGTGAACACTTTTCTCTTGAGTTCCTGTAATTCCTTTGCTATAAATTCCTTTAGCTTTTTTTTTAGAAGTATTAAAAGCTTAGTGTATCAATCCCAGTACCTGACTGACTTCTCTCTTTTACTTAAAAACAATTTTCACTCTATGTGTGTATAGTTTGTGCCGTGTGTTAACACATGTGCATTCAAGGTGTGATCCCATGTGTTCACAAGACTGGCAGAGGTCAACATCGAGTGTCCTCCTCTAGCACTTTCCACATTATTGTAAATTTTTTAAAATTAATTTTTGTTATATTAAGTGCACGTGTGTGTGTGTGTGTGTGTGTGTGTGTGTGTGTGTGTGTGTGTGTGCATACAGATGCCTCCAGAGGCAGAGTGTTGTGTTCCTTGGAGCTGGAATGTGTTCCTTGGAGCTGGAATTAGAGGGTGATTGTGAGCCCCCTGGTGAGGGAGGTTGACAAGCATCTATCTGAGTCCTTTGAAAGAGCAGTACATACTCTCCAGACTTTTGATTTTTATTTTTAATTTTTTTAAAGATCTATTTAGTCATTATGTATGTGAGTTCACTGTCGCTGTCTTCAGACACACCAGAAGTGTGCATCAGATCCCATTACAGATGGCTGTGAGCCACCATGTGGTTACTGGGATTTGAACTCAGGACCTCTGGAAGAGCAGTCAGTGCTCTTAACCGCGGAGTCATCTCTCCAGCCCCTTGATTTTTATTTTAAAATTATGTACATATATGTGTGCCTGAGTGTGGTTTGTGCACCTGTGTGTGGATGGCTATAAAAACCAGAAGAGTGTCAGATCCCACGGAGCTTGAGTGACATGCCATTGTGACTGCCTGTTGTAGGTGCTGGGAATCAAGCTTAGGCCCTCTGCCAGAGCAGCATGCACTCCTAACTGCAGAGACATCTCTCTAGCCAGCCCTACATTAGCTTTTTCTGGAACAGATTCTATCTCTAAGCCTCAAACCCACAGTTACAGCTAGCCAGGATGGCCCGAAACCTCTTTGGAGCTACCTTTCTCTGTCTCAGAGCCTAGATTTAAATATTTGCTACCGCTTTTACATCTATGTTGGGGGTCACAATCACTGTTGGCTTGGCAGTCACTTTCCCTACTGAACCGTTTCCCAGCCCCACTTTTAAAAGTGAGATGGAGACCTCATGAAGTGCATGCAGGGTGTTCTTGAACTTGTTGTGTAGCCAAGGAGGACCACAGAATTCTGATTCTCATACATCTACTTCTCAAGTGCTGTGATTATAGGTCCTGGCCATTATGTTCAGCTATTATGGTTTCTGCCACCCCATTCCCTATGAATGGACCCCACTGTATACCACTGCATGCTAGCTTCCTTTCTTTTTCATTTAAAATATTTAATTTCATTTTAAAAATGGTAAGCCCATGCTTATCCAACCCGAGTCTAGAGTAGCTGCAGCTGCCATGAATCTAGAATGCAGGAGAAAGGAAAAGTTTGCAAGGAAAGTGGAGATCCTCTGAACTGTCAGAACCAAGAAAAGTCACATCTGCATTGTCTGTTTAAATGGCATTGCCTTGGTAATTAAACATATACCTTAACCATCCCAGAAGACGCTTGAAACAGATATATTAAGAATTCAGCTCTTTATTGTAAATGCAAGGGCTGAGGGGATAAGTGTGTACTAACGGGATGTTGGTGGCAGCAAAACCTAAGACCTATGACAAAATTAAGTGTTGGCTCATGCCACATATGGCCCCAAAAGTTCCACACAGAAAGGAAAGACAAGAAAATAGTTGAGAGAAGTCTAGCTACTATTCCATTGCTTGTGCCCTGTGAACCCTGTGGGTTATCTCAAATGAAGTTTCTGTCAGAGTTCAGGGCTGAAGTGAAATCCTGAGAGGGGGCAGGGTGGAGGGGATCATCTGTGTTTGGAAAAGTCTGCTGTTTCTCCTTAGGGTCCTGCAGCGGCTCTCTCGTAAATTTGCATAGGTTAAGAGTCAGGGTGAGAACAATGTGAGCGGGTGACACAAAAAAGAACACAGTGAGTCAGGGTAACCCTACTATGCAAGTTGGAAAGTCCCTGTAACACACAGGGCTTACTGACTATGATGCACAGGTGTTACCTCCTGGAAACAGATCTTGTCGTTCTGTTTAAATGACATTTCCTTGCTATCAAACATGTGTCTTAACAATCTCAAAAGACACACAAAACAAATATATTGAGAATTCAGCTTTTATTGCAAATACAAGTATTGAGGAGATAACTGTGTAATAACAGGCTTTTGGTGGCACAACATCATCTGCCTATGGTGCCTTGAGCAAGGGTGGCTTGGCTCCTTAGGGCTTCTCGGCAGCCTTCAGAGAAAGATGCTCTTGGAAGCAGGAGGAGTACCTTTGAGCGTTTACAGCCTCTTATAATTCCTGTATTTTTCTCTCCTCTTCAAAAACCATTTCTACGATGAATGGGAAAAAGGAATTGGTTCAGTGTAGTAAACCATTAGGATTATAATTGAAGTACTTAACTAAAACCAGCAAGAATCTACAGTATTATATTATCAACTAAAAGATATATTGACTTTGTCCTTTCCTATTTGTAGTAACCAAGTACTTTCCAATTGAATTTAGGTCCTACTCCACACGTTGAAACCTAGACCTGACACCATTATTAAGGCCAAGAACCTGTAGGTTCCTAGGGGGAGACTCCCTTCCTATTACTCTGCCAAATCAGCATAGCATTAAACCGACAGCTAATGATGTATTGTTTTAATTAGTGCATTTCTCAGCCTTCATTAGAGAAACTTCTATTTTCAGTACATAGCGATCAACATAGAGATCTACTACTGAGCATGGCATAGAAAACAAGAGATTGAAGAAATCTCAACCCCAAATAGAACAGATATACCACACGTCCCCCGCCCAAGACTCAGAGATCACTTTGGGAGAAAGGATGGAAAGAGGTTGTGTATGACCACAAGTAAACAGTGTTTTCTTGGTACACCAGGGTATATGTGCATATATATATATATATATACACACACACACACACACACACATATCTAATAATATTGGAACAGCACAAATTAGTTTTGATGGGTTATTAAAAAGCAGGGGACACAAAGCTGAATGGGGAAGAGTTGGGGAGGATGAATGTGAACAAAACACAGAAAAAAATTTCAAAGAAATAATAAAACTTCTTAAAAAAACCCCAGAAGAATTGGGTATTTTGACTTGATATTTTCTCCATTTCCATAAGTCTCTGTTTAGCTAAGTTTGCATTAGTTATATGGATTCGGCCTGCAAATTATTACCTCACTCCAATTCCCCTTGTAAGGATAAAATTTATGATTGGTTTTTATTAATAGGTTTTTGGACCCCATAGCTATACTAATTTGAATAATTCATATGTCATAACCAGAGTATGACTCCCCAGAGAAATGCTTTCTAAAGAATACCAGCCTTGGCCAGGTGGTGGTGGCATACACCTTTAATTCTAGCACTGGGAAGGCAGAGGCAGGCAGATCTCTGTGAGTTTGAGGCCAGCCTGGTCTACAGAGTGAGTTCAGGACAGGGAGGGCTACACAAAGAAACTCTGTCTGAAAAATAAAAACAAACACACACACGCATTCACAAAAGAATACTAGTCTTACAATCTTTATATATATATATATATATACATATACATACATATATATAATTTTTAATGTGTGTATGCATATATACCCTACATATCTCTATATAATGCAACTATTTTACACATAACATGTACACACTTTCTAAGTTAAAATGCATATAATGATTTGCCCACAGGATACATGTATATGTAATATATATATATACTTAGTGAAAATAAGCTTGGTACAATTCTTTGTTCCTTGGGAAGGTATGTGCTTTCTGGAAATGAGCAATTCCTGATTAGTAGGGCTTTCTTATTCCATTTTCTACCCACAAGGACCACAAATATCAAAAGCCATTTTGGATGGTTTAGGGTGATGGCCTAGTGGTTAATGCTTGCTGCTCTTGTAGAAGACTTGAGTTTAGCTCCTAGGACCCATTTGGACTGCGCATAAATACATGTACTTCCAGTTCCATGAAATATATGCCCTATCCTGGCTTCCTCGATCAGCCACATACATATGGCATGCACGCGTGTACACGCACACACGTGTCGAAACACACATTAAAAATCTAGAGATACTACTCTGCAATTAAAAACAATGAATTCACGAAATTCTTAGGCAAATGGTCAGAACTTGAAAATATCATCCTTAGTGAGGTAACCCAATCACAAAAGAACACACATGGTATGCAGTCACTGATAAGGGGATATTAACCCAGAACCTCAGAATACCCTAGACACAATTCACATATCAATAGATTTCCAAGAAGATGGAAGGAGAGACCCCTGGTCCTGGAAAGACTGGATGTAGGGGAATGCCAGGAAAGAGAAGTGAGAGGGGGTTGAATGGGGAACCAGGGGAGGGAAGAGGGCTTATGGGACTTTCGGGTAGGGAGGAAACGGGAAAGGGGAAATCATTCGGAATATAAATAAAAAAAATATAGAAAATAAAAAAAAAAAACTAGAGATAAATCTTTAAAAAGTCATTTTGAAACATGGTTTGGAAATGTTATCAAAGGCAACACAATTCTACTCGGAGAACCAAAAGGACCTACAGATAAAGTATGTTCTAGAATGGCAGTCCTACCAAATGACTTTTCTGTGTGGACTGACCTGCACTCTGGCTTCACTCACACCCATGGAACTTGCCAGATGTTTTCTAAAGGTAAAATTAAAAGACATTCAGCATTCAGAATTATGGATATGTGAAATAAAATACGAGAAGGATTTTTTATCATTGTTTTGAAAGGTTTGTCTCATTCCCTACCTTCATTGATATTCATCTTGAGAATTTTGAGGTGCTTAGAGCCAATGCCATAGGTAATATTATTTTATCACCAAGTTGCCATTAGTAGATATGCAACCCAAACTTGTCTGTAATAAGCAATTTTTAAAGCACTAATGAAGACAGTAAAAACCTCAAAAGAAATGTTCCTAACGTTGGCAACAATCGTACAGGAGATTCAACCTCAAACAAACCAACACAAAACAAGGCAAAAACTACAAAACAAATGCCAACGAGGAAAACGAAGTGTTTTGTCGGGATAAAAGGAAACTCCAACAAAGAAGCTTAATGGAAAGCATCCAAAGAATCTTAATATTCAATTAACACATGAGGTACTTCAATCACTGATTATCAGAAAAATGAAATATCATACTTCTTTTTTAAATTTATTTTTTTTTTAGTGTGTGTGCATGTGTCCCTGGTGCACATGCAAAGGTCGGAGGACAGCATGCAGGAGTCTTCTTCTTCTATGTGTGTCCTCAGAGTGGACCTCAATGCCTTTACCTGCTGAGCCATCTTCTACTCCAGGGAAAGAAATATTTGAAGTCATAGTAGACATGAAATGAGTATTAAAAAACCTCACAACACTGACCGCACAGTCCTGGATCCCAAGCACGTTTGTAATCTGAGGCATGAACTCCCTGCAAGGTCCAGGGAAGCCATGCTACGCAGTGAGATCTTGGATCTAAAAGCAGAAGACCTCTGTACACACCTTCACCCCTGCCAGAAACAAACAAACAAACAAACAAAAAACATATGGTGGAATATGCCTTCAATCACACACAACACAAATGGCCTAATGGAGAAGGGCCTGGCATGGAATTCATTACCTGAGATAACTTTGAACTTCTGATCTACCGGCCAGGTACTAGGATTAAAAATATGTACTGCCTCGTTCTCATTCACCCTGGTTTTATTTATTTATTTTTTTGGTTGTTGATGTTGTTTTGTTTTTGTATTTATGTATTTATTTATTTATAATAGTTTTAAAATAGCCTTCCACTCTGCAGCTGAGGCTGGTCTGTAGCAAGATGGTTCAGAGGTAAAGGTGCTTGCCTGCACGCCTGTTCAAAACCCAGGGTCCATATCACTGCAAGCAAAACAACTCAACAACTCCTGTAAGTTGTCATCTAGCCTCCAGACGCGCCATCTTGTGAACATGCACACACAAACACATACACACACACACACACACACACACAGACTGAGAGAGAGAGAGAATTTAAATAAATTAGGTGGACAAGGATAGGACCAGGAGGGAGGAGAAGCTCTCTATGTACTACTTTATTTCCCCAACAAACTGATCCAAGCTAGGCAATCTACTTATGCTTCTGCAGAGCTGATGTAGTGATTGCATTGGAAAATGCTCTCTAGCATTTGTAGCTGCAGCAGGGTGAACCTGTGTTGCCCACTGGGGAAGCATTTGGGCACCAACACTCTCACTGGATTAGCACAGGACCACTGCCCTGGCACAGACTTTACATTTTTCGAATCCCCCATGTAATTGGGGACTGGCTCCTCTGGCTGCTTCTCATTCTCCTGGTCACAGGCAGTGGCGCCATGGCCTTCTTGGTTGCGGTGAATCATGAAGCCGCCATCTCCAGCAGCAGCCGAACCTTCTCCCCTTAATTCTTCTGCTCCTTCCCCTTCCGCTGCAGCGGCTCCCGACACAGGCGGGGCCCCGGCCACTCTCTCCCTCATTTCTTCCCTCTCCGGCCAGCAAGATCATCAGTGCCTTCGCACCTAGAAGTGGGGAGACGGCAAATCCAGGCGTCAGGGCCTAGGCTGGTGCGGAGGTGCCATGGAGTCGCCGCAAGGCCTGTGGCGCACAGCACCTGTTCGTCGCCGTATGGACGCTCCTCCCGCTCCTCCCGTCGTGGACACCATCAACCCACCATTCCCAGAATGCGCACACCGTTCAACTTTTCCATGTCCTCGTCAAGTCCCTCACGAAGCTGGTAATTCATCTTTCTACGGTCCATGTTCCGAGAGCCTTCGAAGTTGCTTGCCGCTTGCTCTTCGCTGTTATGGCCCCTAACAATTCCGGAAGTAGAACTTCTAAACCACCAATGGTTCTCTTCCGCACCTCCCGACTCCATAGTTTACATTAGCATGTATCTAAATATGGTAGTGTGTCCTGGCTTCCGGTTGCCCTCCTGTTGCTGTGGGCTGAGATCCAACCTGCAAAACTGAGAGCAGTTTGAAGGTTACACGAGCAGGAGTTATTTGAAGGAAATCATGGCCCTTGGGCAAGTTGGGTGTAGAAGGGGTTTCTATTGCTTCTTGGCTGAGTCCTCCGGCCTTGCTTAACTACCTTCCTAGGGAACGGATGAAGGTTCACCGAGGGAAGCCTTTTGCGCGGGGAGTAAGAAAAGATCCCCCAGCAGCTCAGGAGGCCTTGCGGAAATGTGTGGATGATACCTCGTGGTACCGTGGTACTCGTGGAACCGTGGTGTGAGACAGTCTGTAGCTTGGTTGGGCCACCTCTGCCCTCCCTCTCTTTTTTCCCACACTAATGTGTTTATCTGGGAGGCTCTTCTTATGGCTTTCACAGAAAGTAAAGCACACGTAGTTTATCGTGCTTGGCCAGAATCGCAGGGCCTGCTGGCTCAGCAGACAGATCAGAGGACTCACCTTCGCCAGGGCTACTGGGGAGGAGTTTAGCAGTACTGATAAGTTTTGATAAGTGCTGGTAAATGCTGTGAGAATTTTCGTACTTGTACTGAACTTCCTCACATTTGCCTTGAGCGTGCATGCACACACACACACACACATCTAATGTTTTCTCTGAATGACCAAAATGTCAAAGCCTTGGTCTTTTATGCCTTGGTGTCCATCCCTGAACTTTCAGGCACTCTTCATTGGCCTGTGGTCAGACTTGTCCCAAGGCAGCCAAATTTTCCCAACATGTTCTGGTCAATAACATATATATGTATGTGTATATGTATATATGTATATATACATATATATATAATATATATGTATATATACATTATATGTATTTTTCCAAAAGTTGCCTCCCTTCCAGGTCCTTCTCCCAGAGTTCTTCACCTCATCCCCCCAAAAATAGAAGGTCCTACACTACTATCATGTTTCCAGACTGTTCATTGTTGGGGTAGGAATATCTTTGAGCCCTGGTGCTAGAGTTCTCCTAGGATAAGACTTATCTCACAGTTCTGAAAACTACATCACAACAGAGTCTACATGTTTTTATTTCCTAGATTTTATTCTCTCTTTGCTCTAAATTCTGACATTGCTCTTGTCAACGTGTCAAGAAGAAGAATTTTTCTTTCTCTAGTCTGGCCAAAATAGTAAAGACATCTTTGTGGCACTGGGGATGTAGCTCAGTTTGCAGAGTATTTACCTAACATATATAAAGATATTCCGTGGTTTATCTGGAGCACTGAAGAAGGAAGCACGGTGTCCCAGTGCCTCCGTGCCTGTTATTTGAGCACTTGGCAGATAGAGGCAGGAGGATGCGCTTTTCAAAATCATCTTCGGCTAGCGAGTGAGTTTGGAATTCATTCTCAATACATAAGATTAGGTCTCAAAAACATAGGGCATTCATTTCCTCTTACCAATTCTCATTCCTCTATTTTCCTGTCAAGCAGAGAGCAGCCAACTTGATTTACTTTTTGTCTATTTTTACAGTTTGAGCATTGCATCCATGCGTATAATGCAGTGTGTTCAAATCCACCCCACAGTCTCTTTTCTCCAATTACCCCCGCCCTGTTCCTCACTACTTCTCTCTTCCAGTTTTATGTTGTTTTTTTTTGTTTTTTGTTTTTTGAGACAGAGTTTCTCTGTATAGCCCTGGCTGTCCTGTAACTCAGAAATCTGCCTGCCTCTGCCTCCCAAGCGCTGGGATTAAAGGAATGCGCCACCACTACTGGGTAATTTTATGTTTTTAAAAACTCACTGAGTCTCCTTTTGGCTGTCAGTGTGTACATGGATGTAAGACCATTACTGGAGCATGCATAACCTCCTCATGACCTTATCATGGAAGAAAAGTTACTCTCCTCCCCGCAGCAGCTGTCAAAGGCCAGTTTTCCCGTTTGAAATTTGAGTGGAAATTCACAAGGCTTTCCCCTATTTGCACTAGGATTTTGGCTGGCCTTTTCCTGTGCAGGTCTTTTTTAAGCAGTCACAGCCTGTGAGTTCATATATGCAAGGGCCCTTGTGAGTACTCCCTGTTTAATTCAAGCCCCAATGTTTAACTGGGGTGTTTTCCTGGCGTTTAGTTTCTAAGAGTTCTTTGTATATTCTAGATGCCAACCTTTTGACAGAATTATAGTTGGTTAAGATTTTTCTGCCATTGTGTATGCTGTCTCTTTATCAGAAGGATGCTTTCCTTCTCTTTGATAAAGCTTTTCATTTCTGAGGTCTCATTGGTCAATTGTTAATTTTAATGCCCACACCACCAGGGCCCAGTTGAGGAAGTCCTTTCCTCTGCTAGGATAGCGAACCATATTGGCCACTTTCTCCTTTATCAGGTCTTGTGTTGAGGTCCTTTATCTATTTGGAATTGAGTCCTGTGCAGGATGTGAGGTAAGGAAGTGAGGGGTCTGAGCAGAGTGGTGATTGTGAGCAGCAGGGGCATGACTGATGGAGCAACTCCCGAGTCCTTCTAGCTCTGCCCAGGTGGGCACTTCCACTGCAGATTCAGTCACCCAAGTGCTGGCAGATAGGGTCGAAAGACAGCCAGCTCCTATTCAGTGCGCCTTGGCACCATTGGTAAGCCTAAAAAACGACAGGTGCATGTTTGCCATCCAGAGCCTAAAGTGTGGACAAAATAATAAGAGTGCATTAGGTGGTTCTTGGAATTTTAAGTAGTGTTTAGTTTTACCGGGAACTGTTTTAAGAAATTACAAGAGTGGAAAACTATTTTAAGAATTTGTGTGTTTCTGAAACATTGCAAACTGTATAATTTAGAAAGATACCTTTTAAAGTGTCAGCTCATCTTGGGGAGAAAATTGTACTAGAAGACAAAAACAATGGATGGCTCAATGTGCACTCACTGTGACATCTGACAACCTTCTGTGATATTAAAGGGTTACTGATGGTCACTCAGTAACATCACCCCACAGAAGGAGACCTTGTTTCTCTTTTTAAATGGCATTTCCATGGTAAGGGCCACACATACCGTACTATTCCAGAAGACACATGAAGCAAATAAAGTGAGAATATATTTATTTCAAATACAACGGCTTAGGGAATAAAGATGTAACAACATATTGGTAGAAGAAAGCAGGCCTCTGCACCTGTCTCCAGGTCAAGGGTGGTACACCAGGGCTCCTGCCCCGTCTTCAGAGAGAGGGGTGGAGCGGGTCCCCAGACGAGCACCATCACTCATCCCTGACTGACTCTGTCTTCTGCTGAACTGCTCCTTCTTCTTCTTAAACCATCTCTACAATGAGAGGGAAGAGGGATTTGTTCCGTATTATCATCAGGATTATAAATCAGAAAACACATCATGGAATATTAGTTGCCCTCTAGGAGATATATCAATAGAATTTATATTAATATTATCTTGCTCAGAAGAACCTGGTGTCTCACTGCTCTAATTCTGAAAGGAGCTGAAGGCCCAGTTCAGGGTGCAGGCCTTGCCTAGAATGTGGGAGTCCCATGCTTCTGGCCCCTGCATTGCAAAATAGTTCTTGGACAATGGACCAAACGTGGTACACCTGGCTTCTGTCTTTTATCTTAGAGCCCTCTGAAGTTTCTTATCGGCACGTTCGGGCAGATGCAGCAGCATGGTCCCAGGAGTTATCCTGATGGGTGTCCTTATCTGCTTGGCTCCACTAGGCACTAGCCTGAGGACCTGACATTTGGAATGTATCCTTTCCACATTCCCACAGGTCCCTGTTGAACTTATCAGCTTTCTGAGTTCTGGGCTCTGCCTGGGAACTACCATACATTCAACTGTCCCTTCAAGGCACATTCCATTTGAAATATGCCCAGCCTGCACAGGGAGCCTTCTGATCTTATTTTCTACCCACAAAGACCAAGTGAGCCTTCTGATCTTATTTTCTACCCACAACGACCAAGTGAGCCTTCTGATCTTATTCTCTACCCACAAAGAGCACAGATGTGGAAAATTCTTTGGAGGCGACTGCCGAGATGGCCCAAAGATTAAGAGCACCAGTGGCTCCATAGATCCTGAATTCCTTTCGCAGAAACCATGCTCCCTGGCTCACAATGACTTGTAACTCCAACTATGGGCATCCATAATCTTCTTCTGACATCCACAACTACACAAACAAGTGGTTGTCACTCACACACAGACACACACACACAGACAGACAAACAGACGGACAGACAGACAGACACACACAGACTTTAAAAGAAATCTATAAAAATTGTCATTTTGACATAAGGTGACACTAAAAACCTGTGTGAAGACCAATGAAGGAAGGAGAAATGCAAATAAAAGAGGATTACTGCCTAGAGATCCTATGAGGACTCCTAACATTCAGGGAGCACATACTGATGTCCAGCATGAGGATCACCAGGAAAACGACATGCTACATAGCTTCATGTTCTGTGTGAGTGCTTGTGTGCGTGGGCTTTTGTGGTGCTGTGTGTGTGTGTGTGTGTATGAGTGTGTTTCTGTCTGAGTGTGTGTGTCTGTGTCTAAGTGTCTGTGTGTGTATGAGTGTGTATGTGTGTGTATCTGTGTCTGTGTCTTTGTGTCTCTGTGTGTGTCTGTGTGTGTGAGTGTGCATCTGTGTCTGTATGTGTCTGTCTGTGCGTCTGTGTGTCTCTGTGTGTGTCTGTGTGTATGAATGTATGTGTGTGTCTTTGTGTATGAGTGTGTGTGTGTGTGTGTGCACCTGCACACACTTGCCTGTGGCCACAGTGTTCCTGTGAAGATCAGAGCAAGCCTTGAAGGACTTGGATATCTCTGGGTCCCAGGCCAGCATGAGCTTTTAAGTGCGGATCCTCCTCACCAGTCCCGAGAAATGAAATGATAAAGCACACCAGACACAAAAGAAATGCTACAAATCCCTCAGTGCTGGCCACACAGTTCTGAATTCCCAGCAGGAGGGAGACAGAAACAAGGGGCTCCCTCCAAGTCCCAGGCTCTCCCTGCTGTAGTCGGGAGACCCTACAGAACACAATCAGAAGGCAAGAGATACAAAACCAAAACTAGGCCTAAACCAGCAGCAGCAGGAGCGTCCTCCTGGGGAGTGAGCTGGCTTTAGTCCCATGGCTGAGGATGACCCTGAATGACCTCTTCCTCCACCTTCAAGTACTGGGGTACAGACATGCCTGGTTTAACAAACAAGTTATGTCTCTGTGGTGACTTAGCCTTCTTCTCTGCAGCTTGGGCCTCCAGGAGTCACCACCATAGCCCAGGCTTGACCTTCTCAGCACTGAGACCAAAGGCAGAAGCCGCCATACCCCACACTGAGGCTTATCTGTACGGACAATGTTCTTTGGGCAGAGCACAAAATTTTCAGAAAGTACTAAAAACCTCAGTAAAGAGAAACGTGCCACCCATGTGTTTATATTAGGAAGCCCAGAGGGAAATAGGCAGGATATAAAAATGCATCAGCACACTGACAGAGTGTCACCCCAAATCATCCCAAGCACATCTCGGGCTTCTGAGGCCTGGCCTCACAGGGCCTCACGTAGCTCAGCCGACACTGACAAAGTTTTTACTTGCTCCAAGTAGACAGGACAGGGGAAAGGCTCCACTGCCTTTTGCATAGCTCCCACTCCCATCCCAGATCCCCAGGACAGCAAGGCAGGGGTCGGGCAGGCTGGATTACTTTAAAACTTCTCCTAGTTTAGCCTTAGTTCTAGAAGGCAAAATGGAGGCAGACAAGATTACTCCCCAGACAGACCTGCTTGCAGGAGGAAAGCCACCTGAACGGATGGCTTCAAGCTCAGGACACACAGCCTGGAAGGAGAGAACCAAGTCCTTTAAGTTGTCTTCTGACCTCCAAATGTTAGCCACAGCTCCCCACTCCAAGAAAAGACTCCTCTGGGTCAAACGAAGAAAGAAAGAAACAACATCCCCAAACCCAAATCCCTTAAACTGTAATTTCCACTTTCTAATAACTGAAGCTGAGAAGGACAGCTGCCAGAGAGTCAGCGGCCTGCCTCTCCAGCGTGCTCCCTCCTTAAAGGATGGAAGCCACGCAACGTGCTTACCTGTCTTCAGAAGAGAGATGGTGATTTCTCTGGAAAACCCCTTCCAGCTCCTCCTCCTCACTGTGGCGGTTGTGGGGGTGGCGCCGGCGACGATGAAGGCGGCTGCGGGGCACCAGTGCTGGCATAGGCTGTATGTTGGACACTGAAACTGGCATAGGCTGTGCATGGGGCACAGGAATGGGCATAGGCTGTGCATGGGGCACAGGAATGGGCATAGGCTGTGCATGGGGCACAGGAATGGGCATAGGCTGTGCATGGGGCACAAGAATGGGCATAGGCTGTGCATGGGGCACAGGAATGGGCATAGGCTGTGCATGGGGCACAGGAATGGGCATAGGCTGTGCATGGGGCACAGGAATGGGCATAGGCTGTGCATGGGGCACAGGAATGGGCATAGGCTGTGCATGGGGCACAGGAATGGGCATAGGCTGTGCATAGGGACTACTGATTGGCATATGTTGTACTGGCATAGGCTGTGCATGGGGCACAGGAATGGGCATAGGCTGTGCATGGGGCACAGGAATGGGCATAGGCTGTGCATGGGGCACAGGAATGGGCATAGGCTGTGCATGGGGCACAGGAATGGGCATAGGCTGTGCATAGGGACTACTGATTGGCATATGTTGTACTGGCATAGGCTGTGCATGGGGCACAGGAATGGGCATGGGCTGTGCCCAGGGCCTATTGATTGGCATAGGCTGGGCATGAGGCACAGGAATGGGCATAGGCTGTATACCAGTCACCATTACTGGCATAAGTTGTACATGGTGCACCATATATGGCATAAGCTGGACTTCAGGCACCAGTAATGCCACAGGTTGTATATTGGGCACCATACCTGGCATAGTGTCTGGCACAGGACATATGTGGGGCACAGTGCCTGGCACAGGCTGAGCATGGAGCACCATATGTGACATAGGCTTTACACTGTGCACCATAGGTGGCATAGGCTGCACATGGGTCACCATATGTGGCACAGACTGTCCACGGGGCACCATAGGTGGTCTAGGCTGTCCACAGGGCACCATAGATGGAATAGACTGTCCCTGGGGCACCACAGGTGACATAGCCTGTACGTGGGTCACCATACGTGGCATAGCCTGTACAGAGGGCACCACAGGTGGCATTGCCTGTCCACGGGACACCATAAATGGAATAGCCTGTCCAAGGGGCACCACAGGTGGCACAGTCTGTCCACAGGGCACCATACGTGGCATAGGCTGTCTACAGGGCACCATAGGGGGCATAGGCTGCACATGGGGCACGACAGGTGGCATTAGCTGTACACTGGGCACCACAGGTGGCATAGCCTGTCTACGGGGCACCATACATGGAATACGCTGTCCACGGGTCACCCTACGTGGAATACGCCGTCCACGGGACACCATACGTGGAATACGCCGTCCACGGGGCACCATACATGGAATACGCCGTCTACGGGGCACCATACGTGGCACAGACTGTACGCGGGGCATCATATGTGGTATAGGCTGTGCCCGGGTAACACTGAGTGAAATGGGCTCTACAAGGTACACTCTAAGTGGCATTGAGAGTGCGTGGGTTACCAGTGCTGGTGCGGCCGGCACATCCTCGGTGCCCACCGCGTCCTTGAGAACTGGCTCCGCGGGCTGCTTCTCATTCTCCAGGTCACAGCCAGTGGCGCCATTGTCCTCTTGGCTCCTGTTACCCATGAGGCCTGAAGCGCCAGCAGCAGCTGAACCTTCTCGGCTTAATTCTTCTGCTCCTTCCCCTTCCGCTGCAGCGGCTCCCGACCCAGGCCGGCCCCGGCCACTCTCTCCCTCATTTCTTCCCTCTCCGGCCGGCAACACCATCAGTGCTTTAGAATCTGAAACTGAGGAAACACACGTTGAGTGACAGGGCCTATGTGGTGCGAAGTCGCCATGATGTCAAGGATGACGAAGCAGGCAGGGCGGCTGCGGTGCCTGTTCTGTAAGCTCCGGGAGGACACTCCTTCCGTCATGGATGTGGAACACCCACCACTCCTACAAAGTACTGACCTTCGCATTTTTCCTCCTCAGGTCCCACACGAGACGGGCTGCTGTTTCCATGCTCCATGACCCGAACGCTTCGAAGACCGTTGAGGCTCATACCTCAGAGAGCATCTGCGGACTCTGCGCTGGAGCCCCCTAGAGCTCTGACAAGTTGAGCCTCTCACCCAGGAAGGGCGAGCTTCCGGTGGGAACGGTACTTCTGGTCAGCCCACGTCCAATCACGGCGGGGCTCCCAGTCCTGATTTCCGGTTGCCCTCCTGTTGCTGTGGGCTGAGATCCCCAGGTGCTAAACCGAGGGGGATTAGAGCTGCGACGAACAGGTGTTTGAAGGGAAGGCGTGGGCTTGGGCTCGTAGGGTAGGGCGTAGAAGGGCCGTCCACTCGGCTGAGTCCTCCGGCCTTGCTTAACTGCCTTCCTAGCGAAGGGATGACGGTTCACTGAGGGCAGCCATTTGCGCGGGGCGCAAGAAAAGATCCCCCAGCAGCTCAGGAGGCCTTGCGGAAATGTGTGGATAAAATACCTCGTGGTCTAGTTCTCCACATTGGGTCCCTGGTCCTTGGCACCGACTGGATATTAACGCTGATGTGTTTACCTGGGAGGCTGTTCCTTTGGGCTTTCACAGAAAGTCAAGCACGTGAGGGGTATTCGTGCTTCCAGGCCCTGCGTTCACGGGACTTTGCGCAGAATCGCAGGGCCTGCTGGCTCAGGGGACAGATCAGAGGACTCACCTTCACCAGGGCGACTACTGGGGTGGGACGGAGGTGGGGTGTAGTGGGAGGGGACCCCAGAATTTTTAGTACCACTTTCGAGCTGCAAGGTCAAAGTGTCAAGAGCAGGCTTTTATGCCTGGGTCTCCATCCCAGAACTGTAGTCAAGCAGGCCCTTCGCTGGCCTGTGACTCGTCTGATCCCATGGTAGCCACTTTCCCCCAACAGGTTCTCTAAAAATAGAAGGGGCCCTGAAGTACTATTATGGGGTCCAGGCAGTTCCTTGTTTGGGGTGGGAATATTCTGGAACCCTGATGCTGGAGTTCTCCCAGGATAAGACTTACCTTCTGATAACTACCTTGTCACTAAAGCTGAACTTTTATGTTTCCTGGTATTTATTTATTTAAATTTAATTTTTTTTTATTTTATTTTTTTATTTACATTCCAAATCACTTCCCCTTTCCCGTTTCCTCCCTCCCCGAAAGTCCCATAAGCCCCCTTCCCTCCCTCTTTTCTCCATTCAACCCCCTCTCGTTACTCTGTCCTGGTGTTCCCCTACATCCAGCCTTTCCAGGACCAGGGGTCTCTCCTACCATCTTTTTAGAAATCTATTGATATGCGGATTGTGTCTAGGGTATTCCGAGATTCTGGGTCAATATCCCCTTATCAGTGACTGCATACCATGTGTGTTCTTTTGTGATTGGGTTACCTCACTAAAGATGATATTTTCAAGATCTGACCATTTGCCTAGGAATTTCGTGAATTCATTGTTTTTAATTGCAGAGTAGTATTCCATTGTGTAGATATACCACATCTTCTGAATCCATTCCTCCGTTGAGGGACATCTGGGTTCTTTCCAGCTTCTGGCTATTATAAATAAGGCTGCTATGAACAGTGTGGAGCATGTGTCCTTATTGCATGCAGGTAAAGCCTCTGGGTATATGCCCAGGAGTGGTATAGCCGGATCCTCCGGGAGTGTCATGCCCAGTTTTCTGAGGAACCGCCAGACTGCTTTCCAGAGTGGTTGTACCAGCTTGCAATTCCACCAGCAGTGGAGGAGTGTTCCTCTTTCTCCACATCCTCGCCAACAACTGCTGTCTCCTGTGTTTTTGATCTTAGCCATCCTGACTGGTGTGAGATGGAATCTCAGGGTTGTTTTGATTTGCATTTCCCTAATGACTAAGGATGATGAACATCTCTTTAGGTGCTTCTCAGCCATTAGATATTCTTCAGGTGAGAACTCTTTGTGTAGCTCTGTACCCCATTTTTTAATAGGGTTACTTGCCTCTCTGGAGTTCAACTTCTTGAGTTCTTTGTATATCTTGGATATTAGCCCTCTGTCGGATGTAAGGTTGGTAAAGATCATTTCCCAGTTAGTTGGTTGCCGCTTTGTCTTTTTGACAGTGTCTTTTGCCTTGCAAAAACTTTGTAATTTAATGAGGTCCCATTTGTCTATTCTTGATCTTAGAGCATAAGCTATTGGAGTTCTGTTCAGGAAATTCTCCCCTGGGCCCATATGTTCAAGGTTCTTCCCTAGTTTCCCTTCTATTAGTTTCAGTGTGTCTGGTTTTATGTGGAGATCTTTGATCCACTTAGAATTGAGCTTAGTGCAAGGAGATAAGGATGGGTCAATTTGCATTCTTCTGCATGTTGACCTCCAGCTGAGCCAGCACCATTTGTTGAAAAGGCTATCTTTTTTCCACTGGATGGTTTTAGCTCCTTTGTCAAAGATCAAGTGACCATAGGAGTGTGGATTCATTTCTGGGTCTTCAATTCTGTTCCATTGATCTACATGTCTGTTACTGTACCAATACCATGCAGTTTTTAACACTATTGCTCTGTAGTACAGCTTGAGGTCCGGGATACTGATTCCCCCAGAGGTTCTTTTACTCTTGAGAATAGTTTTAGCTATTCTGGGTTTTCTGTTATTCCAGATGAATTTTTGAATTGCTCTTTCTAACTCTATGAAGAATTGAGTTGGGATTTTGATGGGGATTGCATTGAATCTGTGTATTACTTTTGGTAAGATGCTCATTTTGACTATATTAATCCTGCCAATCCATGAGCATGGCAGATTTTTCCATCTTCTGAGGTCTTCTTCAATTTCTTTCTTCAGAGACTTGAAGTTCTTGTCATACAGATCTTTCACTTGTTTGGTTAGAGTCACGCCAAGATACTTAATATGGTTTGTGGCTATTGTGAAGGGTATTATTTCCCTTACTTCTTTCTCAGCCTGCTTATCCTTTGAGTATAGGAAGGCTTCTGACTTGCTTGAGTTGATTTTATATCCGGCCACTTTGCTGAAGTCGTTTATCAGCTGTAGGAGTTCTCTGGTGGAGTTCTTTGGGTCGCTTAAGTATACTATCATATCGTCTGCAAATAGTGATAGTTTGACTTCTTCCTTTCCAATTTGTATCCCTTTGACCTCTTTTTGTTGTCTAGTTGCTCTAGCTAGAACTTCAAGTACTATATTGAAAAGATATGGAGAGAGAGGGCAGCCTTGTCTAGTCCCTGATTTTAGTGGGATTGCTTCAAGTTTCTCTCCATTTAGATTGATGCTGGCTACCGGTTTGCTGTAAATTGCTTTTACTATGTTTAGATATGGGCCTTGAATTCCTGATCTTTCCAAGACCTTTAGCATG
The DNA here is from genome assembly GCA_036184795.1 of Tokudaia tokunoshimensis. NCBI lineage: Eukaryota > Metazoa > Chordata > Mammalia > Rodentia > Muridae > Tokudaia > Tokudaia tokunoshimensis. The sequence continues at coordinate 106,154,117 of BTHU01000023.1, forward strand.
AAAGGATGCTGAATTTTGTCAAATGCTTTCTCAGCATCTAATGAGATGACCATGTGGTTTTTTTCTTTGAGATTGTTTATGTAGTGGATTACATTGATGGATTTCCTTATATTGAACCATCCCTGCATCCCTGGGATGAAGCCTACTTGATCGTGGTGGATGATCGTTTTGATGTGTTCTTGGATTCGGTTGGCAAGAATTTTATTGAGTATTTTTGCATCGATATTCATAAGAGAGATTGGCCTGAGATTCTCTTTCTTTGTCGGATCTTTGTGTGCTTTTGGTATTAGTGTAATTGTGGCTTCATAGAACGAGTTGGGTAGTGTTCCTTCTGTTTCTATTTTGTGGAACAGTTTGAAGAGTATTGGTGTTAGGTCTTCTTTGAAGATCTGATAGAATTCTGCACTAAAACCATCTGGACCTGTGCTTTTTTTGGTTGGAAGACTTCCAATGACAACTTCTATTTCTTCAGGGGTTATAGGACGGTTTAGATGGTCTATTTGATCCTGATTTAATTTTGGTACTTGGTATCTGTCAAGGAAATTGTCCATTTCCTCAAGATTTTCTAGTTGTGTTGAATACAGGTTTTTGTAGTAGGATCTGATGATTTTTTGAATTTCCTCAGTTTCTGTTGTTATCTCTCCCTTTTCGTTTCTGATTTTATTAATTTGGATACTATCTCTGTGCCCTCTGGTTAGTCTGGCTAAGGGCTTATCTATCTTGTTGATTTTCTCAAAGAACCAACTCCTCGTTTTGTTGATTCTTTGTATGGTTTTATTTGATTCTACTTGATTGATTTCAGCCCTGAGTTTGATGATTTCCTGCCTTCTACTCCTCTTTGGTGTATTTGCTTCTTTTTGTTCCAGGGCTTTCAGGTGTGCCATTAAGCTGTTAGTGTATGCTGTCTCCCGTTTCTTTTTGGCGGCACTCAGGGCTATGAATTTTCCTCTTAGCACTGCTTTCATTGTGTCCCATAAATTAGGGTATGTTGTGCCTTCATTTTCATTAACTTTCAAAAAGTCTTTGATTTCTTTCTTTATTTCCACCTTGACCAAGTTATCATTGAGTAGAGCATTGTTCAGCCTCCATGTGTACGTGGGTTTTCTTTTGTTTTTGTTGCCATTGAAGACCACCCTTATTCCATAGTGATCTGATAGGAGGCATGGGATTATTTCTATCTTCTTGCATCTGTTGAGGTCTGATTTGTGACCAATTATATGGTCAATTTTGGAGAAGGTACCATGAGGAGCTGAGAAGAAGGTGTATTCTTTAGCTCTAGGATGAAATGTTCTATATATATCCGTTAGTTCCATTTGGTCCAAGGCTTCAATTAGATTCACTGTGTCCCTGTTTAGTTTCTGCTTTCCTGAATGATCCATTTCAGAGAGCGGGGTGTTGAAGTCACCCACTATTATTGTGTGCGGTGCGATGTGTGCTTTGAGTTTTAGTAAAGTTTCTTTTACGAATGAGGGTGCCCTTGCATTTGGAGCATAGATATTCAGAATTGAGAGTTCTTGATGGTGGATTTTTCCCTTGATCAGTATGTAGTGTCCTTCTGTGTCTTTTTTGATGACTTTAGGTTGAAAATCAATTTTATCCGATATTAGGATGGCTACTCCACCTCGTTTCTTGGGGCCATTTGCTTGTAAAATTGTTTTCCAGCCTTTTACTCTGAGGTAGTGTTTGTCTTTGACACTGAGGTGCGTTTCCTGCATGCAGCAAAATGCTGGGTCCTGTTTACGTATCCAGTCTGCTAGTCTATGTCTTTTAATTGGGGAATTGAGACCATTGATATTAAGAGAGATTAAGGCATAGTGATTATTGCCATCTGCCATTCTTGACGCTATCTTTATGTTTGAGTGGTTATCTACTTTTGGGTTTGATTCAAGAAGGTTATTATCTCATTTTTTCCAGGGTGTTGTTTCTCTCCCTGTATTGGCGGTTTCCACCTATTATCCGTTGCAGGGCTGGATTTGTGGAAAGATATTGTGAAAATTTGGTTTTATCATGGAATATCTTGGTCTCTCCATCTATGGTGATTGAGAGTTTTGCTGGGTATAGTAGTCTAGGCTGGCATTTGTGCTGTCTTAGTGTCTGCATGAGATCTGCCCAGGATCTTCTGGCTTTCATAGTCTCTGGTGAGAAGTCTGATGTGATTCGGATAGGTCTTCCTTTGTATGTTACTTGGCCCTTTTCTCTTACTGCTTTTAGTATTCTTTCTTTGTTTAGAACATTCGGTGTTTTGATTATTATGTGACGGGAGGTATTTCTGTTCTGGTCCAGTCTGTTTGGAGTTCTGTAGGCTTCTTGTACGTTCATCGGCATCTCTCTCTTTAAGTTAGGGAAGTTTTCCTCCATAATTTTGTTGAAGATGTTTACTGGCCCTTTAAGTTGCAAATCTTCACTCTCATCTATACCTATAAACCTTAGGTTTGGTCTTCTCATTGTGTCCTGGATTTCCTGGATGTTTTGGGTTACACGTTTTTTGCATTTTGCATTTTCTTTGACTGTTGAGTCGATGCTTTCTATGGAATCTTCAGCACCTGAGATTCTTTCTTCCATCTCTTGTATTCTATTGTTTATGTTTGCATCTATGACTCCTGATTTCTTCCCAAGGTTTTCTATCTCCTTTGTGATTTCTTAGTTGTTTCTACTTCCTTTTTCAGTTCCTGGATGGATTTGCTGAGATCCTTCACTTGTTTGTTTGTATTTTCCTGTATTTCTTTAAGGTATTTTTGCATTGCCTCTTTCAGGATTTCTTCCTGATGACCCACGTTCTCCTGCATTTCTCTGAGTGATTTTTGTGTTTCCTCCTCATGGGAATCCATCTGTTGATCCATTGTCTCCTGCATTTCTTTAAGCAGTTCTCGTGTTTCCTTTGTAAGGGCATCTAACCGTTGATTCATTTCTTTAAGCAATTTTTGTGTTGCCTCCTTATGGGCATCCGTCTGTCGACCCATATTCTTCTGCATTTCTTTATGCAAATTTTGTGATTCCTTTGTGAGTGCATCTACCCGTTGATTCATCTCGTTAAGCGATTTTTGTGTTGTCTCCTTGTGCGCCTCCATCTTTTGATCCATGTTCTCCCGCATTTCTCTGAGCGATTTTTGTGTTTCCTTTGTAAGGGCTTCTAACCGTTGATTCATGGTCTCCTGTAACTCTTTATGAGATTTATTTGTGTCCTTCTTGTGATCCTCTAATAGGATCATGAGAAGTGATTTTAAATCCAGATCTTGTCTTTCGGGTGTGGTGGGGTATCCAGGACTTGCTGCTGTTGGAGAGTTGGGTTCGGATGGTCCCACATTACTTTGATTTCTGTTAGTAACATTCCTACGTTTGCCTTTTGCCATCTGGATACCTCTGATGTTAGTTGGTCCTGCTGCCACTGGCTGTTGGTTGGACCTCCTGTGAGCCTGCAAAGCTATTTCTGCCCCCCCCTGGATTTCCAGGATTCCCCTGGCACCGATTTCTGGGGCCTGCCTGCTCCTGAGTGACTTTGGAGCCCTAATGTGCCTTGCCCCAAGTGATCTTATATTGGGGAGGCCTTGCACATCCAAAGGCTCAGCCTAGTGGATTCCTGGAGCAGAGGTCGCCAAAGGGAGGCTGGTAGGCTCCTGCCCTGTGCAGGGGTGAGTGATTTCTCCTGGGGGGGGGAGGGGGCGTCCCTCTGCCAGGCAGAAGTCCCACAGCAGAGCTGGCGCGCTGGTTACTGCAGATCAGCCCCGCACTTGGGAGCTGCATACACACAAGCCGCCCGAGACCCAAGCGATATTATGCCTGTCTGTCTCAGAACCTGGCTGTCCCAACTTCCCAGTCACTGGAGCCTAAATTTAATTAATTAATTAATTAATTTATTTATTTATTTTGCTGTATAAACTGAACCTTTTGGCTAGGTGTCTGGGACCCTAAGAATATTTTTCTGTCTTTCGTGCTATAATTATGAAGACCCTCATTTCTGGGCGTAGCATGTAGCATATTTTACCAAGTCTTTGTGTAGCATCCATAAAATCCTGGATTAGGGACCCCCGAATGTAGTGCTTGTATTGTAATGCTAAATAGTGACCCCCAAGACCTGGTGCTCCCAGGAATGAGAGAATCTGCAGGTACAATGTGATCTTGCTCCCTAATTTAAAACCATTGGCTAAATAAAGACACTGACAGACAATAGCTGGGCACAAGGGACATAGGCAGGGTTTGGGGTTCTCTGGCTGGGGCTCTGAGGAGACTTTGAGGAGAGAAAGGAAGATGGAGAGAGGAGAAGATCCCATGGGGGAGAGACTCTTAAAATAATGGCACAAGGGTTGGGTAATTGGAGTTAAGAGAAGCCAGGCAAAACATGGCAAATCATATAGTGGGGTCAGTGGCATGGAAATAGACATTAATAGAATAGAGGCTGGTATCTGCTAGATATCTAGATATCAGCCTAGCTCTAGTGGTGATTAAGGCTTATTATAAATATAAAGGTCATGTGTGTCTTTTATTTGTTAACTGAATTACTCAGAGGCAGGGTAGAAGCCCCAGATCGACATTAAATATTTTCCAACAATGTATTGGTACCTCAGCGTCTGGCAAGAAATCACGTTTTTATGATTATTATTATTATTATTATTATTATTATTATTATTATTTTCTATATTCTTTATTTACATTCCAAATGATTTCCCCTTTCCCGGTTCCCCCCTCCTCGAAAGTCCCATAAGCCCTCTTCCATCCCCCTGTTCCCCATTTGCCTAAGAATTTCATGAATTCATTGTTTTTAATTGCTGAGTAGTATCCCATTGTGTAAATATACCTGGAAAATATCTCTGATAAAATTGAAGAAATATATAGAAAAACACGTTAAGATTAACTATTTCATGGAAAAATTATACAGATAAAATGGTAGGCATAAAAATATTCCTAAGTTGATTGAAAGTGGAATTATAAACGTTTTCTGATAAAATTGAAAATCTACAAGGAAAATATTTCTGATAAAACTCAAGAAATATATAGAAAACCACCTTAAAACTGACTATTTCATGAAAAATTATACAGATAAGATGGTAGGCAGAAAAATATTACTAAATTGAAAGTAGAAGTAAAAACATTTTCTGATAAAACTGAAGATTTACATGGAAAATATCTCTGGTAAAATTGAAGAAATTTATACAGATAAATTTGTAGGAATAAAAATATTCCTAAGTTGATTGAAAGTAGAATTATAAACATTTTCTGATAAAATTGAAGATTTACATGGAAAATATTTCTGATAAAATTGAAAAAATATATGGAAAAACATTAAAATTGAAGATTATCATGGAAAATTATACATATAAAATGGTAGGCATAAAAATATTTCTAAGTTGATTGAAAGTGAAATTATTAACAAAATCGATTTCAGATACCCAAATGGAAAACACACTCCCACTGTCCCTTTAAGATTAGAAAGACAGGGAAAATGTTTCCTTAGCAACATTGGCTTTCCCCCAAGCCACACAAAAAGCCATAAGAAGTTCCAAACAAGGACTAGAATACATGCTGATTCAGTGTCCATAATTCCAGGGTTCATGACATGAGCTAAAACACAGGTGCACCCACTGAACTGAATGGCTTGCCAGGCAACAGAGCCCTTAAGCTTCAACTGCAGGCCTAAATGCCAGTGAGCCTAGGCTCTTCCTGGGTGCTGTGTGGCACTGCTGCTAAAGTGCAGCTCTGAGCTGAGAACAAATGTCAGCTTAATTGTGCAGGCACAACACAGCTTCTGAACTAAAAACTAACAGGCACAGGAGACAGATCTCTTAATTCTGGATCATCCTGGCTTACACAATGGAGTCAAGGCGGGACCCTCTGCTGATGGATGCAGCCACGTACAAACAACCATCTGAGATTCAAAATGACATATTTTCCCTTAAAATTATTATACAGGTTTTTGCTTAATAATCACCAGGAGGGTCCTTAGCAATTTATTTTTATTTTATTTTATTTTTTTTTAATTTACATTCCAAATCACTTCCCCTTTCCCGTTTCCTCCCTCCCCAAAAGTCCCACAAGCCCCCTTCCCTCCCTCTTTTCTCCATTCAACCCCCTCTCGTTTCTCTGTCCTGGCGTTCCCCTACATCCAGTCTTTCCAAGACCAGGGGTCTCTCCTTCCATCTTCTTAGAAATCTATTGATATGCGAATTGTGTCCTTAGCAATTTAAAAAACAAATATCCATCAATCTTAAATTTATATAAAGAGAAAGGAGAATATGAGAATATTTAGAAAGTATGTTTATAATTTCTGTTATAATTTCAAATCTTGGATATTAGCCCTCTGTCAGATGTAGGGTTGGTAAAGATCTTTTCCCAATTTGTTGGTTGCCGTTTTGTACTATTGACCTTTGCCTTACAGAAACTTTGTAATTTTATGAGGTCCCATTTGTCTATTCTTGATCTTAGAGCATAAGCTATTGATGTTCTGTTCAGGAAAATTTTCCCTGTGCCCATGTGCTCAAGTCTCTTCCCCAGTTTCTTTTCCATTAGTTTCAGTGTGTCTGGTTTTATGTGGAGGTCCTTCATCCACTTGGACTTGAGCTTTGTACAAGGAGATAAGTATGGATCAATTTGCATTCTTCTGCATGCTAGCCACCAGTTGAACCATTTGTTGAAAAGGCTATCTTTTTTCCACTGGATGGTTTTAGCTCCTTTGTCAAAGATCAAGTGACCATAGGTTTATGGGTTCATTTCTGGGTCTTCAATTGTATTCCATTTATCTACCTGCCTGTCACTGTACCAAAACCATGAAGTTTTTAACACTATTGCTCTGTAGTACTGCATGAGGTCCAGGATAGTGATTCCCCCAATAGTTCTTTTACTGTTGAGAATAGTTTTAGCTATCCTGGGTTTTTTTGTTATTCCAGATGAATTTGAGAATCTTAATACTTAGGAGACAAAGCCAGGGACAAATAGGTTTCTTATAAGTTTGAGTCCAGCCTAATCTACAGAACAGATCCAAGTCAGCGTTGGCTGCACAGAAAATCCCCGTCCAAATAAATAATAAAAATTGTTTTAAATTGTTTTGTTTTAAATGGTTTTAATTTATCAAAATGAAGGTTATTATGAGTTCTAAGATTGTATTGTTATTACAAATCCTCTATGAGAGAGGTCAAAACAGAGCAGACCTAAATAAAAAAGAAGATTCTAAATTAAATCAATATATAATTTTGATGACTTCAAGTTGATGGACCAAGTACAAGCTATTCTGAAAGAGAGTCTCTATGTTTGTGTTAACAGAAAGACTTTGGACTCCTTCCAAAGTAGTCAGGATCAGATTTGATAAAGGAAGACTCCCCTGAAGATTTTGGTTGCAGACAGCAAGAAAGAAATCAAGAAGACCAAACAGGATAGGTAATGTAATTTGCTGATCCCTCTACATGGGAACATCCCAGAAACTGGCTGAGACATAAAAATGTCTCTAGCCAGAACTCCAGCTATACATACTCAACAGATCTTGTTGGCTATAGAGTCATGCCATACTTTCATATGACGTGGATAAAGATTTAAATTACATCTTGGTTATATGGTCAAACTGACTCATAAAGAAAGACAGTTGTCTTTCACCTGCTCGAACAAGGAACAAAAATTCATCTTTAACTGATCTGTGCACATTTCATATTCCATACATCATATAAATATAGAAAGAAACATTACATATAATGTAATATATAATGCATACTATGTATTATATATTTTATAATTCTATATTATATTATATATTATAATAATACAATATAATATAATAATATATAGCTTTCTCTTCAAAGAAAAAACAAAACAATAAACAAAACAAACAAGCAAATAAACACCAAGAGGACAGCCCTGATAGGATTCACCCTCAGGGATGCTGAGATGCTGAGACCTACTGTTCCAGGTCCCTGACCAATCCTGCCTCAAACTGATACTCTTTCCAGAAACTTGCTTCTAGAACAACTTCAAAAAGAATTACTGACCTCATATGACCTTGGTTCATCCAGACTTTCAGATTGTACCAGTCAGGACTGGAATTAAGCCTGGTACTTTCTCAGCATATAGAGACTGGACAACAAATAATGCCAGCTATCTTTCTTTTGACTTAACAAAATTTTCCAATTTCCTTTTGGGCCCCCAAACAGAAATTAGTCTCCCCAGTTCGGCAGGAAGCAAAGAGAAGATGATGAGCACCAATATCCTCCATCTGGAGTTGCTTCAATTATGTCAACTAGCCACCAGGCAATAAATGCCCTAACTTCATCTACAGACAGAATGCTGCACAAAACCAACAAATAGACTCAAGATAGTTGACTGCTAAGCTTTGCTAATACAGAGTAAGATAGTCCTTTATAATTCCTGCTTCACATAATGTCTGGTAGATATTCTGGGACAGAAGGCTGAAGATAGACGTTCCAATGTTATAAAAAATATTAGGAACTGTGCAGGTGGTCTATAATTTTTGGAGGCTGTGTTCTTGCACTTCCTACATATTCAAATAATATTTCTCCTCTGATGAGGTTGAAGACTAGATAGTTATACTCCCAAAATTAAACTTAAGTTGTTTAAAATTTAAGAAGATATTCTAGGTTTAAAAAGATGTTTTTAGGATGATAATACAAGTTAAAATAAAAAAATATTTAGATACAAAATTCCAAACTCACAAAGATAGGATACATGAGAAAATGCTTTAAGTTGCCAAATATAAATGGGCTGGACATCATAAATGTATACCATAACTTATAATTGTATTCAGTTTATATCTGAGAGAGAAAGAGCCTTTTTAATTGGACAAAAGTAGGAAATGTAGTAGGTTGGTCTGATGTTGCTTGTATTCTAATGCTAAATAGTGCCCCCCAAGGCCTGGTGCTCCCAGGAATGAGAGAATCTGCAGGTACAATGTGACCTTGCTCCGTAATTGAAAGCTATTGGTTAAATAAAGACATGCTGTGCACAAGAGACATAGGCAGGGTTTGGGGTTACCAGGCTGAGGGTCTGAGGAGAGAAAGGAAGATAGAGAGAGCAGAAGATGCCATGGGGAAAGACTCTCAAAATAATGGCACAAGGATTGGGTAATTGGAGTTAAGAGAAGCCTAGACAAAACATGGCAAATCATATAGTGGGGTTATTGGCATGGAAATAGCCAAAGAAAGGGAAGGTAGAAAAGAGGATTGTGAGTGTCCATCAATCTTGAAAATAGGCTCTTAGGAAGTTTCGGTGTCCAAAACTGGAATGAACTGTGGGGTATGGGCAAAATAAGCTCTGTCTGGACAAATACTATCTGTTCTTATCTGCCCTTATCTGCCCTCCTCTTGAATCTTTATGGTGTGGAGAGGATGAAAACCTGATAGGTTGTTGTGTACCAGTTTCCTTTGAGATCGAAATAGTCCATTCTGTACACACTCTTTATTTTTTTTATTTTGTTTTTATAAGTTTTTTTTTATTTACATTCAAAATCATTTCCCCTTTCCCGTTTCCTCCCTCCCTGAAAGTCCCATAAGCCCCCTTCCCTCCCTCTTTTCCCCATTCAACCCCCTCTCACTTCTCTGTCCTGGCATTCCCCTACATCCAGTCTTTCCAGGACCAGGGGTCTCTCCTTCCATCTTCTTGGAAATCTATTGATATGCGAATTGTGTCTAGGGTATTCCGAGATTCTGGGTTAATATCCCCTTATCAGTGACTGCATACCATGCGTGTTCTTTTGTGATTGGGTTACCTCACTAAGGATGATATTTTCAAGTTCTGACCATTTGCCTAGGAATTTCGTGAATTCATTGTTTTTAATTGCAGAGTAGTATTCCATTGTGTAAATATACCACATCTTCTGAATCCATTCCTCCGTTGAGGGACATCTAGGTTCTTTCCAGCTTCTGGCTATTATAAATAAGGCTGCTATGAACATAGTGGAGCATGTGTCCTTATTGCATGCAGGTAAAGGCTCTGGGTATATGCCCAGGAGTGGTATAGCCGGATCCTCCGGGAGTGTCATGCCCAGTTTTCTGAGGAACTGCCAGACTGCTTTCCAGAGTGGTTGTACCAGCTTGCAATCCCACCAGCAGTGGAGGAGTGTTCCTCTTTCTCCACATCCTCGCCAACAACTGCTGTCTCCTGTGTTTTTGATCTTAGCCATTCTGACTGGTGTGAGATGGAATCTCAGGGTTGTTTTGATTTGCATTTCCCTAATGACTAAGGATGATGAACATCTCTTTAGGTGTACACACTCTTTAAACAAAAAGATAAAACACTCCAAATAGCTTCAGGAAGATCAGGTTCATTAGTTCCTCCCTAGCCCCCACCGAGGGCATGTTTTCCTCCAGCAAAAGGTTAGGTGCGGGGGTGGGGGGGAATGTTTACCCTCCAAGGCTTGGAGATCATTGCGGAAGAGGGGACAGAAAGACTGTAAGGGCTGGAGGAAGGGGTGGGATGCTGTGTAACAGTTTCCTGTGAGATTAAAACATTCCATCCTTCAAGAAAGCTCCTTAAACATGAAGGGAAACAACTCAAAATAGCTTCAAGAAGTTTCTGAAACTGACAGTATTCACTGGGTCCTCTATGCCATAGGATGCAGAGCCATGCTGCAAAGAATACTTTCAATAGAGCTTCACTTTCCAGAAGACTCTCAGATAAGCTGACCTGCAAAGATGATGAGACTTCCTGTCACATAATAATCAAAAGACCAAATGCACTAAACAAAGAAAGAATATTAAAAGCAGTAAGAGAAAAAGATCAAGTAACCTATAAAGGCCGGCCTATCAGAATTACGCCAGACTTATCACCAGAGACTGAAAACCAGAAGATCCTGGGCAGATCTCATACAGACCCTAAGAGAGCACAAATGCCAGCCCAAACTACTATACCCAGCAAAACTCTCAATCACCATAGATGGAGAAACCAAGATATTCCATGATAAAACCAAATTTACACAATATCTTTCCACAAACCCAGCCCTACAAAGGATAATAGATGGAAAACGCCAACACAAGTAGGGAAACTACACCCTAGAAAAAGCAAGAAAGCCATCTTTTAACAAACCCACACAAACATAATTCCACCCCTAACAACAAAAATAACAGGAAGCAACAATCACTTTTCCTTAATATATCTTAATATGAAAATTAATATTACCAATATAACCTAATCAATTGAAATTCAAAAATATGAGGAATTAGAAATTTGTTGGCTCTCACCCAGTGGTCTCTCTAATTTGGTAATTGGAGAAATACGTCCAATATTATACAATCCATATACACTTTCTGCTTGTTTGTACATGCTTCTCCTGTCTCAGCCTCTCTATTAGAACTGTTTATTTGATGTTTTTACACTATACTATGGTTTTCAGAACAGCTAATTTCAAATTTATTTATTTATTTATTTATTTATATTAATTATATTATATATTTAATTATATTATTTATTATTCATTTATAATTTCAAAATTATTTATACAGCCAAAAGAAACATAGATGATTAATTTGAGACGTGGCTTGTAAGAGAACAACAAAGAGTGAGACTGAATGTTTTGCTTGATATTTATAATTATTGTATCAATTTTGAAAAAGATAAGCTTATAAGCTGCTCTTTTTCTGAGATGGATGCTTTTCAAAATCATCACAGCCAATGAGTCAGAATCTCACCCTCACCTAAAGTCTGTGCAATCCTCCAAGCAGAACCATTGTTCATTGAAACAGTTGATGAATGAAAGATGGATAGACCATCTTTTTTTTAAAAAAAAAATCCTAGGATGTTTATTACAAAGATAAACCCGGATCCTTGAGATGGGCTTATTGGTAGGATTTCTGGTATCGGGCACAGGCACCAGGACCTCCAAACTTTTTGGATTCACAGCGACGAGGGTCAGCTACAAGCAGGGTCCAATCGTACTGGATGAGGATATCTTTGATCTCCTTCTTAGAGGCTTCATCCACATATTTTTGGTAATAAGCCACCAGCGCTTTTGAGATGGACTGTTGGATAGCATAAATTTGGGCCACAAGACCACCACCCTTCACACAGACCCGGATATCCACACCAGCAAATCGCTCCTAGCCCAGAAGCAAAACTGGCTCCAGTAACTTACACTGCAGCATGCGTGGCCCCATCATATCCAGGGGACGTCTATTCATCTTGATGAGCCCATTTCCTCGTTTGCAGTGGACCACAGCTATGGCTGTCTTCTTGCGTCCGAAGACCTGCACGGACTGCAGCAGACCCTTGGACGGCATAGCTACAAGTATGAACATGAGCTCCTCACCGCGCGCCGCCGCCACCGGGGATAGTCCATCTTAATACACACACCATTTCTTAAATGAATGTAACCTGTTCCCTGTGGGCTGAGAATGATGACAATCACTCAAGTCAAATAGCTTTGACCACGGCAGGAAATCTGTATCCAAATAATTGTGCCTACAATTCCTCCCTTGACGCAGCAGAACTGTCAACTCTTAACTTAGCTACTATGGAGGTAAAATCCTATGGTGATGTGAACTGTTCTTATTTTGGGTTTGTACCACAGTAAGAGCCAAGATTTTAAGCTCTGCTAAAAACAAAGCAAACAAACAAAAAGACTTTATCTTTTTATGTTCATCTAATACCATGTCCATTATTTTTATGATTGGTACAAAAATATATATTGTGTTCAATATAATAAAAAATAAAAATAAAAAATTAACAACAACAACAAAAAAGAACGAAACCGTGTCAGATGATGCCATTAGGTCTGCTTCTCAGTGCCCTCCTATGAGTGCAGCGAATGAAGGCCCTACAGATCAGACCAAGTTGTTTCTGGACCAGAAGAGCAACGTCGCCCACCGCCCCCCCCCAAAAAAAAACCAAAAACTGCATCCCAACACCACAAGCCAGGATCACCACCACACCTAACTCAGGATGCAAGTTAAGACTTCAGCTTTCATGAGCATTGAAGCTTCTGGGGTAACCAAGAAACTAAAGGCCGCTGAGCTGCTTTGTCAGTTTACCCAGTGAAGTGTCTCTAGATGGTCTGAGCATGGCAAGCAGGACTCTGTCAGGCCTTGCTCTTCCTCATTCACTCTGACTTGATAAAAAAAAACTGTTAGATTACATTCCTAAAGCTTGCTACCAAGGTCCATTCCCTTATTTTGCCATTTGCTCCTCCTGAGGCTGACCATCCAAGGCCCAGCTATCAAAGTATTGAAGTCCAGTAATAAAAAGCCCCTTTTGGCCGCCCTAATTAACATGCCCAATCAAAACGAACCCACTCATCCTAACACAGGGGTGGATGGGTGAGGAGGTTTCCCCTTTTACCTTTATAAACAGTCATTTGCCTATGGGCCACATCTGTCTCCTCTCTGTCCAAAGGCAGTCCTTTGTCCCTCCTGGGCAAATATCCCTTCCTACTCTCCCTTCCCCTTCTCCTTCATCCTCTATCTCCTACCTTTGACTCTTATTTCCTGCCTACTGTCTCTCTGGGGCAAATAAATCTCCTGTACGTTAATAACTTGGACTTGGGGTGTCTTGTGTCAACTTTGAGGTCCTTTCGAGTATTCCCTAGCTGGAGTTCAGAAATCAGAGTGACCCATATGCCACCAATAAGAGTAAAGACAATGTTCTCATCTCCTTGGATATGAATATCTCCAAAAGGCTCTCCAAATAACTCTCAGTGCTCTGTTTTGTGAACAGCTTAGAGCTGTGTCAGGATACTTCATATAGAAAGTGAGTCAGTGTCAAAGAGATGTACATCCTGCCTCCTCATGTGTCCTCCTGCCTGGGAGTCAGGGAGCCCGATTGCAGGCTCTGCCTGTGCACCCTTCCTGTGCTCAAGGAGTATAACTACACTTTCCCTTTTCTGCCATAGGGGCTCTGCTGATTCTCTTTAGAGCACCTGTGTTGTTGTCTGGCTCTAACTCTGGTACTAAACTCTCCTCAGAACTCTGCCGTGTTGTTCCTCTGTCCTATCTCAAAAAACAAAACAAAGCAAAACAAAAGCAAAAAAGTAAAAGAAAGGAAAGGCAAAGTTTCTTGGAAAGAAGGTACCTCAGCTGAGGGGTAGCCTCCATCAAATTGGCCTGAGAGCATGGCAGTGGGGGCATTTTCTTAAGTATCAATTCATGTGGAGGGCAGAGGGCCAAGTCCACTGTGGATGGCACCATCCCTAGGCTGGCGGTCCTGGGTTCTATAGGAAAGCAGGCTGAGCAAGCCACGAGGAACAAGCCAGTAAGTAGCACTCCTCCATGTGCATCAGCTCCTGCCCCAAAATTCCTGCCTTGGCTTTCCCTGAGGATGGATTGTAACCCACCAGCTACGTGGGTTACATTTCCTACTAGAAATGGCTTTGGTCTGTTTTATTACAGCACCAGGAAGCAGACTAGGCTCATCACTTAAGAAACTTTCCAGGTGCCTGGCAGTGGTGGCACACGCCTTTAATCCTAGCACTTGGGAGGCAGAGGCAGGTGGATTTCTGAGTTCGAGGCCAGTCTGGTCTACAGCCAGGACAGCCAGGGCCTACACAGAGAAACCCTGTCTCGAAAAACCAAAAAAAAAAAAAAAGAGAAAAAAAAAAAGAAAAGAAAAGAAATTTTACAGGTTAGAATCACCACAGAATTTGAATATTTAGTAAAGAAGAATGAGTGTCAGGCCTTATGCAGTGAGAATGTGTGAGTACTCCACAAGGTGGTGCTCTCTGGATTAAGATGCATTTAGTTGAGCTCCACTGTAAGGCAGCTAGTACTACTGTGGGCTCTGGCTTTTGGGATTTGGAAGGCGCACAATAGAGTTCAGTCTCCAACTTGTTAGCAGTTTCATTCTTTTCTTCAACTTCTTTTTTAAGTCTCAACTCAGCAGTAAACCTGGGAGATCGGGAGGTGTGCCTGCTTCTCTTATATAAGGCTTCAATGTGGACTAGGAAATCTACAAGTGCCACACTTCCTTTTCTTTCTTTGGCAGGATATCCAGGGATATATTCTTATGAAGGGAGAAACTGGCCAGGAATATATCTGAAGAAATTGATTGTGCCCACTGCAAATTCTTATCTTTTAAATAATTAAGAAAAGATTGTCCTCTTTCTGAGGTGGGAGTTTAAACATTTATTTGGCAACAGCACTCAGTGCATATTTCTAAGGTGGTTTAGGGGTGGTTAAATACACCAGCAGCACCTCCTACCTCTTTCTGAGTTCAAGTACTTCAGTTTTCATCTTTAGGTTCATACTTCAGCTCTAAATATTTTATTTGACATTTTAATTGAGAGAGAGAGAGAGAGAGAGAGAGAGAGAGAGAGAGAGAGAGAGAGAGAGAGAGAGAGTTAGTTGATCTTTTGAGCAGGACCTTACTATGTAGCCTTGACCAGCCTGGAATTCACAATGTAGATCAGATAGACTCTAAATCATAGACTGTGTGTGTGTGTGTGTGTGTGTGTGTGTGTGTGTGTGTGTGTGTGTGTGTGTGTGTATGTATACATATGCTTGAGTGCAGTGCATGCATGTGGCTGTCAGAGTGCAGGAGACGGTTCTCTTCTTCCACTATGTGGATCCTGGGGTTAGAACTCAAGTCCTCAGGCTTGGCAGCAAGTACTTTCTTCTACTGAATTCCCTTGTATGCCATGGAGTGCTTTCATTTAGTTTTGTCTGAATTTAATCCACCAAGCATTAGCACAAATAAGCCTGTATAACAGGTGCTATCTTCTGGAACACAAGAGATAGAGTGGAACCTCAATCTTCATAGTACCGGCAGCTGGAAAGACAGCTCAGTGGTTAAGGTGGCTCTTCCAGACGACTGGGGTTTGATTCCCAAAACTCATATGGTGGCTAACAGCGGTTTATAACTCCCCTTCCAGAGGATTTGATCCCTTCTTATGGCTTCCAGAGGCAGTGCATGTGCATAGTACACAGACGTGTATGCAGGCAAACACACACACACACACACACACACACACACACACACACACACACACACGTCGAATAAAAATAAGAAATCTTTAAAAAAACTTCCATACTTCTCATCAAAATTCTTAAATGTTTCCAGACCACTAATTTTGCTGGAAAGGAGTTTTATGTTATCATTCTACTGTTCCAACATGACAAACCACCATTTCTGCTGCTCAAATTCAGTTGGAGATCATTTCATCCTTAACAATGTAACTGCGTAACTAACCCTGTTCATTCACTGTTCAATGCATTTGGCTTCTTTGGTGACTGACTATTCAATTGGTATTGTGCCATTGCATCTTGTACTGCCTGCCTCTTCCAACTTCTCAAACTGCTGGAGGCCCCATATATCTTCACTTGGAATTAATCCACTGAGGCAGAACAATGACAAGGAATACAGTTAAGTGACTGGGAACAGCTTGTATTTCCAGGATGGGAAGTGAGCAAGACCAAGGAAAGGAGCAAGTGCAGTGGCTTGGGAATGCTGTCAGCTCATCTGTGACTTCAAGGCAAAGGAAGGTTCATGGCTCCCACCTAGAGCCAGGAGACGGACGAGCACATGAGCGGAATACAGTATGCAGTCACTGCATTTTGGGGGTCTTGTCCATATGAGAAATTATTTAAGAGGCTGCAAAAGTAAATGAAAACAAAATACCTTGGTCTATTTGTGAAACAACTAGAACCAAATACTTAAAAGAGAAATCTAAAGTAAGCTTCACGCTCCAGGGCTGGGAGGCAAGAGAGAAGTTCAAGCCTTCCTACCGCCTGCAAGGGATAGAGTCTCATTCCTTTTGAGGTGGCAGGACCTCTGCCCACAGTGGTTCTTAGAGTCATGTGTGCTTCACTGAAAGGGGCTGAGGAGCAGACAGAGAGCAGGCAAGGTGAACGTTCGCTTGCCTGCTCCCCTGAATCCCGAGACTGGCTTGAGGAAGTTGCAGACCGACAGTCTTACGGATCTCACGAGCGTGGCAATGGGACAGTACTGACTGAAACACAAGGACAGCCTATGGGGACAACCAACGGGGACTTCCTTGAACATGTTTCTGTTCCCGTGGTCAGAAAGGCGGTGTGCTTGGCACTAGTGACATCTGCAAAGCTCATTCCCTGCTAATAATGTGAGGCCACAAAAGGATCTATGCTGTGCATGGGTCACTGAAGGTGACACAGACGTGCTGCCTCCAGCAGGAAGACCTCTCTGTCAATCTGTGTGCATCTCTCTTGGGGAACAGTGTGCATCTGCATTCCACAATCAGAAAGAGAAAGACAGTGAAATGTTCCTCTTTATTATTACTGTGCTGGGAAGGGACAGAAACGTGGCTTTCCCTCATGAATGGCAAGACCGTGACTCCACACAGCCATCTCCATGTGGTCCTGGAGGTTTGGTTCCCTAGGGCTCCTCCGGGTCCGTCAGGCAAATGTGGTCCTGGATCCCACCTGGTGTGGTCCTGAGCAGCGCTTTCTTCTCCCTGGCCCTCTGTTTGGCTCTCCTGTTGTTAAACCACATCTGAAAGCAGAGGAGAGCAGGGAATGCCTCAGTATGCCGAGTGCTTTGCTGGCAAGGACACATCATCAGGACACTGATATTCTGAACTGCACAGCAGAAGCTATTTTCTTTTTTAAGGTAATATTACCACCACCACCACCATCATCTTTCTGTGTGTGCATGTTTGCACTAAAACAACAGTGTTAGAGGGCATGCTTTCATTCCCTTCTAGCCTGAGCTTATGGAGAAGAGAACCCTAATTTCAGACACATAGAATTCTTGGTCCTGACAGAAATCTCAAGGACCAAGATCTGCAAGTGTCTCCTGACCTCTTTGAGTTTGCACTTCCCAGTTTTTATGTGTGCCTAGTGCAGGTTGAGCTGTCCTGCATAACCGAGTGTTCTCGATGTCTCCTCTGGGTCCTCAGAGCCCTTGGCCGCAGCCAGTGGAAGTGAAGGCACGCTGCTTGACTGGGGCCAGTCCTGTTAGTTTTGTTCAGACAGAAGTCAATTCCCAGAAGTAGTTTTCTGTCCACAGTACCCCACCCTTGTTGCCTGTGAATTCTACTTTCTCAGGCTGCATTTTAGTGAGTGACCTCAATCTTGGCCTATGCTGTCAGACCTAACTTAAAAATTATCTAGACTTATCTTACTCCCCAGGCCACAGAGCCGGCAGTCGTGTCTAGGATAAAATGGGGGATTAAACTGCAGGCTATACTTTAACCTTAGTCTAGCCCTGACCCTGAGTTCTGTTCTCCTATCTGTATTTTTCTTGATAGCTCCCTGGGAATACAGCCTCCCATACCACTGCTGATTAACATAGTAAATGCCTTCTTTCATGCTTGTTTTGCTGTGACTTTGAGAGGATTTTGATGTGCCATAGGAGGCATCCCAGGCCTATCCCTTCACTCCTAATCCACTGACTTAAGAGCCACTAAGGACTCACATTCCTGAAGGATCACTCCAGTCACATTATTTGTAAGCTGCTTAGGATAGACTCGACTCTCATAAATCTGTGTGTATGATTATTTGCCTGGGTGGATGTCTGTACACTATGACACCAAAAAAGGATGTCTGACCCCTTGGAACTGGAATTGAAGGTATCTGGAAGCTGCCATGTGGGTGCTGGGAAGCAAACCTCTGCAAGAGCAGCCAGTGCTCTTCATCGCCACTACTCCAGCTCTGTGGGTGGCTGTGCGATTCCCTCCCAGCACGTTAGCCTTCTTCAGAACTGGAGCAAGACTATAATGAGTATTGGGAATGCTTATTATGTGTCATGCACGAACTGTTTGTTCTCCATATTCTAGAAAAAGTTAGAGCAGGCCCACTTGAGCGGAGGAGCAAACTCACTTCACATGCCAACTTCTTGTTAAGTAGCACTGGTAATTATATCAGATGTGCAAAGTTATAAGTGTAGCACTGTCCTCCATCTGTTTCTCAAATGTGTAAGGCTGGTGGGGGTAAGGCAGAATTGGATTGTCAAGCTTCCTAAGCCATTATGTCCATAACTGGACTTTGATGACAAGCACATCAAGTACAGATGGAGTATTCCAAGTGGCAAGAACATCAAAAACTGCCAGGCATGGTAGCATACACCTGCAATACCATCTGTTGGGAGTTGGAGGGAGGAGAATCAGGAATTCAAGATCTCAAGGGTTTGGGGTGGGGTGGGGTGGGGTTTGTGTGGTATGGTTTGTTGGTTGTGGTGTGTATTTGGTGTGGTATGTGCGTTGGGGTGAGTATGGGGTGTGGCGTGTGGGTTGTGTGGTGTATATGGTGTGCTGTTTCTCTGTGTGTGGTGTGTTGTGTGGTGTGGTTTGGGGTGTGTTGTATGATGTGTGGGTTACAGTATTTGCGTGGTGTGGTGGTGGTGTGTATGTGGTTTGCTGTGTGGATTGCAGTGTGTGGGTTGTGTTAGATGTGTGTGTTGTATGGTGTATGGGTAGCAGGGTGTGTGTGTGGCGTGGTGTGGGGGTTGTGGTGTGTGGTGTAGTGTTTCTTTGTGTGTGGTGTGGTATGGTTGTATGTGTGGTGTCATGCTTTTGTGTGTGTGTGTGGTCATGTGAAGGTTGCAATATGTTTGTGGTTTGATGTTTCTCTATGTATGGTGTTATGTAGGTTCTCTGTGTACTGTGGTGTTTCTCTGTGTGTGATGTGTTGTATGGGTTGTGGTGTGTGGGGAGGATATGATGTGTGAGTTGTATGTGGTATGGTGTGGGTTGTGCATTTGGGCATGTGTGGTATGGTGTGTAGGTTGCAGTCTGTGAGTAGTATGGTGTGTGGATTACAGTGTATGTGGTTTGGTGTGTGGGCTGTGCTGTAAGTGTGGTATGTGTGGGTTCTAGTGTGTGTGTGGTATGGTGTGGTATGTGGGTTGTGGTGTTTGGGTGATATGGTGTGCTGGTTCCACTGGGTGTGTGGTGTGGTGTGGTGTGGTGTGAGGGTTGTGTTGTGTGGGTTGGGATGTGTATTTGATATGATGTGTTGTGTGTGTGTGTTGTGGTGTCCAGTGGGTGTGTGGTGTGGTATGGTGTGAAGGATGTGGTGAGTATGGTGTGGTGTGTAGGTTGGGGTGAGTGTGTGGTGTGGCATGTGTGCTGCAGTGTCTGTGGTGTGGTGCTTCTCTGTGTGTGGTATGGTTTAGGTGTGTGGTATTACTGTGTTTGTGGTGTCATGTGGTGATTGCAGTATGTGTGTGGTTTGGTGTTTCTGTGTGTGGTGTGGGTTGTGTTGTGCCAATGACTGGTTTTGGCATCCATGTGGTGGGTAAACCGAGACAGATAGCTTTTGGGGGTCAGCGTTTAGAGCCACTGATGGGAATGGATCCAGATAGCAGATTTTTTTCTGAGTGAACAAAGCTTTTTACTGGTGCTGGCACTCTCCTGTGGCCAGTGGGGCCAGCAAGAAAGACACATACACACACACACACACACACACACACACACACACACACACACAGAGAGAGAGAGAGACAGAGACACAGAGAGAGACACAGAGACACACACACACAGAGACAGAGAGAGACAGAGAGAGAGAGAGACAGAGAGTCAGAGAGAGGATAGGAGAAACAATGTTCCAGCCACACCATACCACATTTTATTCTTCTTTCATAGCTTATATATCCTAGCAAAATTGTTCAAGCAGTATATAATTATAGTGTGATCACATGTTAGTTTTCTTCTAGTAAATGATTATGAAAAAAATAAGTGTGTTTTCCAATATCTTTTTTTTTTTTTTTGGTTTTTAGAGACAGGGTTTCTCTGTATAGCCCTGGCTGTCCTGGAACTCACTCTGTAAACCAGGCTGGCCTCGAACTCAGAAATCCGCTTGCCTCTGCCTCCCAAGTGCTGGGATTAAAGGTGTGCGCCACCACTGCCCAGCATGTTTTCCAATATCTTTACAAGAAATAACATTCCATAGTACAGATAAAGAAAACAAATTACTGGGCTAGAGAGATGGCTGAGAGGTTAAGAGCACTGACTGCTCTTTCGAAGGGCCTGAGTTCAAATGCCGGCAACCACATGGTGCTTCACAGCCATCCATAATGAGATCTGAAACTCTCTTCTGGGGTGTCTGAAGACAGCTATAATGAGCCCAGAGCAAGTTGGCTGGAGCATGCGGGGCCAGAGCAAAAGCTGGAGAGTTGGCTCAACAGTTAAGAGCATGACTGCTCTTCCAGAGGTCCTGAGTTCAATTCCCAGCAACCACATGGTGGCTCACAACCATCCGTAATGAGATCAGATGCCCTCTTCTGGTGTGTCTGAAGACAGCTACAGTGTACTTACATAAAATGAATAAGTGATTCTTTTAAAAAAAATTAAAAAGTTACTCTAAAAAAGCCATGTACATTCATAACCAAGATAGCAAAGATATAGATTAAGCTAAGATATAGATTAGCAAAGTGTAAGCCAGCAAGGTGGTTTTCTCAGCCAGTTTCTCTTACTGGCCGGCAGCAGTTTTTGTTCACAAAGAAAGGAGTAATTATTTTATTATTTATCTTTAAAAGTAATCTCATAAGAATTTTAAAAGAATCACAAATCTAAACTCTTATATAAAAATCAGTCATATCTACCTTAAATCCTCAGAATGCATATTGACTCATCAGCAATTCTTATTAAATCATATCAGGAAGCTGAGGACAAAAATGGGTATAAGCAATCTATCATCAGCAGTCCAGCTTCAGTGAGAGTCACATCAGCCCGTGCTGGCATTGTTCTTGTTCCCTGACCATAAAAGTCCCCAGCTTAACTAATAAGAGCGTGCCTTTCTGAACTTCATATTGTTCCCTAAGATTTTCTACATCAGAGCCAGTAGCAAAAACATCTTAACCTAGTTTCACTAAGAATTTTATTTTCCAAATGTTTTCTAAGAGTGGTGGTCATTGTTGATGATCTACATCTCTTAAGTTCTTTCCTAGGATGGTGACTAAATCATTAATCTGCTCCAGTAGCAGTGCCTGAAAGAGATCAAGCACTATTGTTGTGAGTGCCAGAGATACTGCCCTGTCAGGAGCCAACATAGGAGAAGCTAATAATTAGCAGGTGATCTTCCTGAGATTAGTCTGCCTTGAATTATAAAATTATAATACATAACAGCTTTGCTCTCATATGCAAGGCACGGGAGAAATTCACTTTAGGAAAGATTCCTGCTATCAACATGCTTTTCCTGTTTTGTGTATATATATATATATATATAATCACTATTTATCAGCCCACTCCCGTTGAGCAGATCTCTGCAGAACTATGAAGTTGTACTGTCTTGTAGTGATGCTATATAGACAAATAGATGACTTCTTAATTCTTAATGATGATCCTATAAGAAGTCCTAAATTTATAGTAATTATTAAGCTCTTTTAATAACACTGCTATTAAGTCCTTTTTGATAGTCAAAACTGCATGGCCCTCTCTAGTATTGTGTGGGTTGTAGTGTGTCTTGTGCTGTGCTGTTTCTCTGTGTGTAGTGTGGTATGTTGTGATGGGTGGGTTGTGGTTGTGTGTGGTATGGCGTGTGGGCTACAGTCTGTGTACTATGGTGTGTGGGTTACAGTGTATATAGTATGTCTTGTATGTGTGTGTGTGTGGTTTGGTGGACATCATCAACCCACCATTCCCAGAATGTACTCACCGTTCAACTTTTCTTCGTCCTCGTCAAGTCCCTCATGAAGTAGGTGGATGGTGTTTTGATGCTCCATGTCCTTAATACTCTCCTGCAGCTTGCCCCAGCAGATTCTGAGTCGGTGCTCCTGAGGTTATGAAAGCCTAAAGGCGGAAGCCGAGTTTCTCAACCAGGAAGAGATTTTCTTGTAGCCCTTGGGGGTGGTATTGCATGTTACCAAGTATCCAATCATGGGTGCGCTATCCTGACTTCCATTTGATGTCCTGCAGCTATGGGTTGAGCCTGAGGTCCAAAACAGAGCAGGTTGAGGCTGCAAGGAGCAGGGTATATTTGCAGGGGCTGTGTGGTACTCAGGCTTGTACGGATGCACATGTGGCTATCCAAGTTGCAGTTGGATAAATAATCTTCTAGGGTCAACTGTGCCAAATGACTTGTATTGAAGAAGAAAAGCTCCGGAGACCTTAGAAAAGTGTTTTTAGACCTCTTTTTTAGTTGGGGGTGCCTTTTCATGACTTTAATCCCAGTATTCAGGGGAAAGAAGGAAGTAGATTTCTGAGTTCCAGGCCAGTCTTGTTTACATAGTGATTTCCAGGACAGCCGGAACCACAGTGAGACCATCTCCTCTCAAAACAAAGGGTGTCATTGGTCTAGGCCTAGTAGTTTATACTAGGCGCCTGTTACTTGACAGAGAACAGAAATCAAACTGATAAGATTATCCATGAAGTCTCTTCCTTTGAGTGTTCACAGAAAGCGCAGTTAGAGTCTGGCATGTGTTCATGTTGTGCCTTTACAAGAGCTTGGGTGTGTATTGGGGTTTATTAGTACTGGCCAGACTCGTTAAAACTGTGAAATACTGTGAAAATTGCCATACCTTGCTGAGGTTCCCTGCATTTCTCTTGACTCCATCCAGAGACTATCAGTTAAGCAGCCCCTCTGCTGGCATGTGGTCAAACTGGTCTTTAGGCAGCAAATGTTTTCCAACACGTTCTGGCCACTCTGAGACCAGACATAGCCCCTAGGAACTAGGCTATCTCCAGGCAGTTCATTTTCTAGGGTGGGAATATTCTGGGGTCCTGGTGCCAGAGGAAGGGTTCGTCTCCCACCAAAAGACACCTCAGAATTCTGGACCTATCTTAAAGCCAAACCTACACATATATGTTTCTGGCCCTTGCTTGTTCTTTGTTGTGTAGCCCGAAACTGCTGTTGTCAAGGTACACAGAACCTGAGGATTTCTTTTCCTCTATAACTCTGGTCAAGATTATAAAGATATCAATTTTTGTGTTGGGGCATACAGCTTATTGCATAGAGTCCTTGCCTAGCATACGTAATGCTATCCATGGTTAATCCATAGCACTGTCTTTTCTCTCTTTTCTTTTCCTTTTCTTTCCTTCCTTCCTTCCTTCCTTTTTAATTTGGTTTGGTTTTTCAAGACTGGGTTTCTTTGTGTAGCCCCTGGTTGTCCTGGAACTCACTCTGTAGACCAGACTGGCCTCAAACTCAGAGATTCACCTGCTTCTGCCTCCTAAATGTTGATATTAAACGCATGTGCCACCACTGTCTGGCAGAGTTTCTGTCTTTTAATGCTTGTAATCTTAGAACTCAGGAGATAGGGGCAAAAATCAGAATTTCATCTTCAGCTACAAAGTTTGTTTGAATCTAGCTTTGAACACATACCACACTAAAAAAGGTCCATCTCCTTTCCCAAATTTTAATATCTCCATTTTCAAATAAAGTAGTGGGCAGTGGACCTTTTTTATTTTTAAACTCATGGAGATACACTTTTTGTCTTAACATGTGATCTATCCTTGAAAATGTTCCCAGTGTATTTGAAAAAAAGTGTATTTTCTTGCTTGTGATTATAGTGTACATAGGAGTCACAACTGGCTAGGACTCCTGTTTACTTTCCTCACTTGGCAGCGTGAATGGCACCTTCTGGTACTATGAAAGCCAGTCTTCAGGGACAAGGCTTCCAGGTCAGATCCAGCTGTATTCCTCCAAGTTCTGTATGTGAAGTGTGTCACATCTCCAGCAATACAGACTAACCTTCAGTTCTGGGAGGCCATTAAAGGCAATAGCAGTAGGCAGTCCATTTTCAGATTTTTCAAAATCTCTCTGACTGCTCTGGCCAACAACTTGAAGTGGGGATTCTCATGCCTGGATTTGGGGGTTTTGTTATATAGTCTATGCCTCTTGTGAGGAGCGTTGTCACCCCGTCATATAATGTAACTTAGAAAAAAATGTATACATACATATATATATATATATATATATATACATATATATATATAAAGTTATTCTATATATGTACATACATGTGTGTTTATATACATAGACTTATATGTATTGCATGTGATTTAGATAAATAATCACTTATAGTTTTTTTCAGACATCCTTAGTGTTGTTTAATGCTCTCTTTCTATTTTGACTTCCTTCCCAACTTCCCAATTAAAGGCCCCATTTTTTGCATTACCCCTTTAAAATTATTTATTTACTGCTGTTTGTTTCTGCAGTGCTATCCAACTCCCCATGGTCCCATTTTACTCTCTTGGTTTCTACAGCTACTCCATGATATGTACTTACACCTAAAGATTTGGAGCTGGGAACCTTACACGAGAGAGAACATGCTATGTTTGTCTTTCTGGGTCTGAGTTATCTTACTCAATATAATATTTTCTAGTTCCCACTTACCTGAAGATTTCATTTTTCTTTGCAACTGAGTAGTTTTGTATAAACTACAGGCAGTCCACGTTTTCATTACCCATTTGTTGTTGGACATTGAGGTTGTTTCCTTTTCCCAGCTATGAATATGGCTGAGCAAGTATCTGTGGAGTAGGATGCTGAGTCCTCTGGACATAGGCCAATGAGTGGTATAGCTGGGTCATCTGGTAGATTTAATTTCAGCTTCTTGAAGATTCTCCACACTGATTTTCAGAGTGATGACATCAGCTTGCAGCCACACCTACAGTGAACAAGGGTTCTCTTTTCCCACACCATTGTCAGCATTTGTGGTCGACAGTTACTTGAGTTTAACCATTCTAACTGGGGGAAGATGAATCTTAAAGTAGTTTTTATTTGAATTTTTCTAATTGCTAACTAAGGGTGTTGAACACTTTAGAGATTTTTTTACTTTAATAATAATTTTTTATTTCTTATTCTGAGAGCTCCATGTTCAGATCTATTGCCCCTCCTTTTTGTTTGTTTGTTTGTTTGTTTGTTTTTAATTGGCTTCTTTGTTTTCTTGATTTTAGTGGTCTGAGAGATTTTAGTTTGTTTGAGTACTTGCATATCATTTATCAGATGTATTGCTGGCAAAGATTCTTATCTACTTTAAGGGTTTCCAAACTAAATCAAAACCCCCACGTTCCTTACAGAATTAAAAAAAAATAACATATTTCTTTTGCTGTAAAAAGGTTTTTAGTTTTATTAGTTTTTGCTTGTCAATTGTTTCTCTTATTTCCTGAGCAAATGGAGTCCTCTTCAGAAAGTCCTTGCCTACATATCTATGATTTCTTCTAGTAGTTTCAGCATTTTGGGTTTCACGCTGAGGTCTTTAGTCCTCTCATCCACTTGGCATTAATTTTGTTCCAATGGAGAGGTTGTCCTTGGTTAGGTTTGTTCCTAGACATTTTATTTTCTTTGAGACCAGTGTACATGGGAGTGTATCCAGGATCTCTCTTCTCACCATGTTTTATTTTTAGTGTATAGAAGGGCAACTGGATTTTGTAATTTGGTTTTGTACCCTGCCACTTAGTTGATCTTTTTAATATATGCCTGTATTTTGGCTTGCAAGCATTTTTTTCCCCTTTAATTCGCATCACCATGTAAAAAGTTCAGGCAATGCAATTGCAGTGGACATCTCCAAGCCCAGTGCTGATGGAGTGGGGTATCGGGTAGAGATACAAAGATCCCGGGGCTCATGGGATGCTCTTTGAGGTTCAGTGAAAGAATTTGTTTCAAATAATAAGGTAGGGAGCTGGGCATGTTGGCGCGTGCCTTTGATTCCAGCATGTGTGCAGCAGAAGCAGGCAGATCTCTGCGAGCTTGAAGCCAGCCTGGTCTACAAAGCAAGTTCCTGGACACTGCGAGCTGTTACACAGAGAAACTCTGAATTGAAAAGCCAAACAAGCCAGGCAGTGGTGGCGCATGCCTTTAATCCCAGCACTTGGGAGGCAGAGGCAGGAGGATTTCTGAGTTCGAGGCCAGCCTGGTCTACAGAGTGAGTTCCAGGACAGCCAGACCTATACAGAGAAACCGTGTCTCCAAAAACGAAAAACAAACAAACAAACAAAACAAACAAATAAGCAAAAACAAAAAAGGCAGAGAGCAGTTGAGAAAGACATCTGACATCTGGCTTCCATGTGCACAAGCATTCATGTGCACACTCCATCACCACATGCATACCACCCCTTGTGCAATCACCATAAAGAAAAACTGATGATGTTATTTGGAAGTGAAAGACTAACTCTCCATTTTGATCTCAGTCTACATGATTTTGCAGTGATTTTTGATTCACTGAAGTCTTTTGCCTAGAATTTAATTTTGTCTGGTATTAAGGTCATAGGACATTTCTTTGAATTTTACTTGTCTGTTTCTGCATTTTTAATCTTTCTTGACAGATTTTTCTTTTAAAATACTTTTATTATATATATTACATAACACACACACACACACACACACACACACACACACACACACACACACACGGCTTTCTTCTGCTTGAATGTCTGTGCAGTCTGCGTGCAGTGACTAAGCAGTCCAGAGGAGGGTGGAGGGTCCCCCGGGAGTGGAGTTACAGATGATTGTGAGCTGCTATGTGCTCGATGTGTGGTCTCTGATTCTTCTGTTTTCTCTTTGACTGTTTCTTTCCATTGGGTTGCCTTGACTATCTTTGATATGATGGTTTTTGGTCTATCTTAATATATGTTATTTTGTTATGTTTTGTTGTCATCTCTTAGAAGCCTGTTCTTTCCTCAGAGACAGAAAGGGAGTGGACCAGGATGGAAGGGGAGGAGGGGACATACTGGAAGGAATAGAGGGAAGGGAAGCTGTAATCAGGATGTACTGTATGAAAAAAAAATACCATTTTTAATCAAAAGTGGGGAAAAAAGAAAAGGAGAAAAAAGTAGTCTCCTGTCATATACACTAGTAAAAGTTTTGTGTTATAATACTTTTAATATATACTATAAAATATTAATATACCATATATTATATATTAATATAAAATATTAATTAAAAATTAATTAAAACATTAATATATAATATATTATCATGAATACAACATACCATATATTAATACAATTATCAATATATTCTATTGATATAAAATTTAATATTTAATATTAAATAAATAATAATTAATATTTATTATTTAATAATATTATTTATTTAATATTTATATTAATATACAATAGAAATATATTATTGTAACATGTATATTATATACTAAATATATATTATATAATATATAATAAATTAATATTACATATAATAAATGTAATACTAATGTAACTATATAATATGTTTTCCTCTTATTTACCTTTTAGCCATCTGCTGGCACAATTCAGCACACTGTCTAAAGAGAGAAAAAGCTGTAAAATCGCCCCAAAGATATCAGAACACCTGATATAATTCAACAACATTTTATATTAAAATTCTTTAACAATGGCAATTTTATTAGACTAAAATGTCCTTACCATCTAAAAGAGTATTTACCAAATTAAAAAGAATATAGGGGCTGGACAGATGTCTCATTAGTTAAGTACACTGACTATTCTTCCTGGTTTGATTCAGGGTTCTCACATGGTGGTTCACAGCTGTCGGCAGCTCCAGTTCTAGAGCCTCTTCTGGCTTTTGTGGGTGCTACATGCACACAGTGCATATGCATAGTACATATACATGTAGACAAAGCATCCATACACATAAAATAAAGATAACTGATAACAAAATATACTTTAGGTGTATTTATTTTACACATGAGTGTTTTGTCTGTGCATGTGTGTGTGTGAGTGTGTATGTCTACTAAAGTGTGGTATAATGTCTAGGTGTGTGAGTATGTATGATTGTGTGCATGTATATAAGTGTGTGAGAGAGTTGTGGGTGTGAGTGTGAGTGTGTGTTTTGCTACTGTGTTTTTAAGTGTTAGTGTTAGTGCCTGTGTGACTTTAACTGAGTGTGTAATCTGGAGTGTGAGAGAGTGTGTATATGAGTGTGTGCATGTGAGTGTGTACATGTGTGTGAGTATGTATGCAGGTATGTGTGAGTGTGTGTATTTGTTTAGTGTCTTTTGCTTAGGATAAAGTGTTCTTCCTTATTTTTTATGATCAATTTTAGTTTGAAGGCCATTTTTTGGTCAGATATTGTTTCCTGGTTCCATTTGCTTGGAATATTTTTTCCCCATATCCTTTCACTGTCCTTGAAGATAAGAAGACTTTCTTTTAGACAGCAAAAGATAGAGTTTGTTTCTTAATCCATTCATCTATCCTGTGTCTTTTGATTGAGTAGTTAAGGCCATGAATCTTTAAAGGTGTTATTGAAAGGTGTGTATTGATTATAGCAGTTTTCTTGTTTTTCTTTGTTGTTTCTGTTTGTAGTCTCATTCTGTGTTTCAGTAACTGTAGCTTCACTTGTTCTCTTGTGGCTTTCAGTACACTTTCTTTGTTCTGTATATTTAATGTTTTAGCTATGATGCACCCTGGAGAGTTTCTTTTTCAGCTCAATTGGTTATTTCTGGCTCTTGTTTTCTAGTAGCAATGACAGAAAGGATCTGTGAAAGTATAGCCTGTGTACATTTGTATCATAAAAGTCACTTTTGAAATTGAGGCATTCTGCTGACTGCTTATATGTTGTCTATGTACTCTAGGTCCTGAGAACAAACATCATCCCAAGCCCCTCTCTGCCTCCTTAATGAAGGATGCAACTCTTGCATCTCAGCTTGTATTGTCAGGATGAGGAGTGAGGGGTAGAGCATAGCAGAAGTTACAAGCAGCTGGGCTTGGAGTCTGACAGGGAAGCTACTGAGGAATTCCAGCCCCACAGGGGATGGGGAGAGTGTCAGCTTCTGCATTGGGAATATTGCGTCTCTGAATCCTCCATGACTCTGGAAGACCCCAGGCACACAGAGCCATGTGGTGACTACAGTAATGGACACTGTGTGTTCTTGAATTTTTTTGTATTATAAAATTGTTTTATTTTAGTCTACATAAACTTCTCAGGAATATTATTACCAAAGGGACTTACTTATAGGGACTTATAACTTAGAATAAACATAATTAACAAAACAAGAATTTCTCTATTGTACTGAGGTATGATGTAAAGCCCACTTATAGGCTATATTATTTAAAGCAGATAATTAGATTTACCTGCTAAAGTAACTTTCCTACTTACGCCTATGTGATAGAAGGAAAGCAGCAGCTAGATGTTTTCCTCAAAATTTTACAGAGCAGCAGGGACTTTTAGTTTCTACCACACAGAGCCACCAGGATTTTTTTTTCATAGTCTCCTTTGGTTTCATCCAGGATGGCTCGGCAAAGAGAGATTCCATACTTCTGGTAAAATTATTTGATTTCATTCATGTCGATTTCTGAACTGGAGACCATAGTCCTGATGGCAAGTTCCAGCGCCCTTCAGCTGGAGGCTGGTGGTACATCTATGTAGGTAGAGCATGTCAGAATTACAGTGACCATGACATGAACAAAGTTGTGTTCTTGAATTTTTAAGTGCTAACCCTTTTACCACGCACTATTTAAGAAGTTACAATATTGAAAAGACTTATTTTCAGTATTAGTCTGGTTCTGGATTCACAAGATATGTGTACTTTGCAAAGATACCTTAAGAAGTGTCAGTCAGCGTGTGTTCTAGGAAAGAGGGACAATATGCCTTCTGGGTTTGGGTTGGGTGACCTATAGAGAGACACCTCTTTGAGAAGGATACGGTGGGTTCTTCTCTTCCCTTTGAAGCAAGAGGACTTCTGGCAAAGGGCCCTGTTTATGCCATGGAGAGAAGAGTTTGGGGAGCAGCCTAAATAAAAGGCTTCCCGAGAAGCCTTTATTATTTTTATTATTGCTGCTTCCCGAGAGTCCCATGAATGGCCCATAAGGAAGTTTCTCAGAGACCACGGTTGAAATAAAATCCTCACTCTGGCCAGAATTAGCTTTGTCTGGATAAAGACCCTCTCTAGGTCTTGCCCTGCCTCTCTCCTATATTTTTGGTCCTACAAAGTAGGAGAAGAGGTGATCCCAGTTTGACAGGCGAACTAAAAAGAATATGTGGGTCAGTGAAAACCCACTAGGCAACTTGCAAAGCTCTTGTGATACAAACAGCCTGCCTATGGTAGTACAACAATATCATCTCATGCAAGGAGACCTTGTTATTCGGTTTAAAGGATCTTTTCTTGAAAGCTTACATACATATTTTACTAAATCACAAGGCACATAAAACAAATATACCAAAAATTCATATTGTTATTGAAATACAAGGGCTTTGAAGAAAAGTTTAATAACATATTGTTAATAACAGAAAAAAATTCATCTGTTTACAGTGCCTGGGTTAGAGCAGCACTCCAGGCTCCTCCACATTCTTCCGGGAAAGATGTTTTGAGAAGCAGGAGGAGAACTTCTGAGACCTTATAGCCTCTTATAGCTCCTGTATTGTTCTCTCCTCTTCCGAAACCATCTCTACAATGAGTGAGAAAAAGGAATTGGTTCAGCATAGTAAATTTTTAGGACCATAATTGAAAAAACAGACCATGTAAGTTTATATATCAATGTTACTTTAACCTGATGTCTTACTCTTCTAATTCTGTGAGGGACTGAGGGGCTGGCACAGGGTCCAGTGCTGGCCTAAAATGTGGGACGTCCTGGTTTCCACCCCAGCATTGCAAAATAGTCCCAGAAAAGTGTTCCAAGGTTGCACACCTTGTTTCCCTCTCTACTGTAATTCACATTGGAGGATGTTAGCAGCATTTTCAGGCAGATGCACCAGCGGTTACATCAGCTTTATGAGTGCTGGGTTCAGTCTGTGAGCTATCACCTAACTCATATTCCTCCTGTAAGGATTATAATTTATGCTTGCTTTTGAACATTTCAAATAGCTTAGGATCATAGAGCTCCTAACCCCAGTATGACTCTACAGAGAAACCCTACCTAAAAGATACCAGCATTACAAGGAGTTGCACATAGTTATATATGGAATATATATATGCGTGTCTATATATTTATATAATTAATATAATTATATATACCAAATACCTATATTATAAGTTAACACATGTGTGTTTATAATTTATCCACATAATACATGTACATGTAATATTTATGTGTCTAAGAAATGAAAGTAGTTCAGTGCTATTCTTTGTTTCTTTAGGAAGTTATGTTCCATTTTGAAATATGCCCTTTGTGCATGGTGAGGTTTCCTTATTTCATTTCTACTCAAAATATACGTTAAAGCTCAAAAGTAATTCTGAAGGGGTTGCAGAGACAGTTCCGTGGTTAAGAACACTTGCTACTCTGGCATACGGACCAGAGTTTGCTTTCCCAGTACCTAACTCGGGTGGATCAAGACTACCTGTAACTCCAGCTCCAGGGGATTTATGTCCTCTTCTGGATTCTTTAGGCACTTGGCCACATGTTTTATATGCAAACAGAGACATACACATAATAAAAATAAAAAAAAATCTTTAAAAACATTTTGAAACAGTTTTATGTTAACAATTTCATGGATAAGATGAATAAGTCCAAGACATAAGGCAAATTCTAAAA
Organism: Tokudaia tokunoshimensis; assembly: GCA_036184795.1. NCBI lineage: Eukaryota > Metazoa > Chordata > Mammalia > Rodentia > Muridae > Tokudaia > Tokudaia tokunoshimensis. The sequence continues at coordinate 106,186,347 of BTHU01000023.1, forward strand.
TGGCTGTCCTGCCAAATGACTTTCTTTGGTTTACTGACCTTCACTATGGCTTCAGTCACACCCATCCATCTGGCCAGTTGTTTTCTGAGGGTAAAATGATAGATGTTCAGTGTTTACCATCATACATGAAAGAAAAATTGTGAAGAATCTTTCATATTTGCTTTAAAATGTTGGTCTCATCCCCCACCTTCTTTAACATTTATCTTGAAGGTTTTGAAGTTTTAAAGAAATTCTACAAGTAATTTTAGTTTATTATTAATGGACCATCCATCCACATGAAAACCCATGCATGTCCCTAATAAGTATTATTAAAAGCAACAATACAGGCATCAACAACCTTAAGCAAAATGCTGGCAATACTGGGTGTGGTGGTGTAGGAGACTCTGTATCTAAAAACAAAAGAAAACCAGACAAAGCAATAGTTGCAAAGCATATACACACAGGGAAATTCTGTGTGAGGTCCTTTGTCAGGACAGAAGAATAAACTTAAAAGAAGACAGATTAATAGAGGGCACATGAAGATTTCTAATGTGCCGTTAGTATATGAAAACATCCAATGTGCTGAGTGTTGGGGGAAATTAAATGTTACATTTATTTTAATTATTTGGACGGGGGTGCGTGCACTCATGAGCACACACTGTGCCATAGTGAACATATACAGGTTAGTGGGCACCTAATGGAAGTTAGTTTCCTTTTTCCATCATGTGGATATGAATGCTAGGAACAAAACTCTGGTTCTCCAGGTTGATGACAAGCGCTTTTTTTTGTTGTTGTTTGTTTGTTTGGTTGGGTTTTTTTTTCAGTTTCTTTTTTTTTTAATTTTCTACATTTTTTATTTACATTCCCAATGATTTCCCCTTTCCCGGTTCCCCCTTCCCTGAAAGTCCCATAAGCCCCCTTCCCTCCCCCTGTTCTCCAGTCAACCCCCTCCTGCTTCTCTGTCCTGGTTGTTTTTTTTTTCAAGGCAGGGTTTCTCTGTGTAGCCCTGGCCGTCCTGGAACTCACTCTGTAGATCAGGCTGGCCCTGAACTCAGAAATCCACCTGCCCCAGGCTTGGTGGTGCCTTTAGTCCCAGCACTTGGGAGGCAAAAGTGGGTGGATCTCTGTGACTTTGAGGTCGGTCTGCTCTATAATGTGAGTGCCAGGCCAGGAAGGGATTCGTAGTGAGATCTTGAGGGTGGGGGTTAAGGAGAGAAGTTTGTCAGTGAGTTTATAATTATAAAAAAATTTTAAGGCAAAAGATATGATGTACAGATGTATCAAAAATGTTAACAAGAGCGGGATCCCACTCAGTACTATCCCTACCACAGCTCAGCTTTGCACATCTCTTTTAAAAGGACCTTACTAATTAATGTAAGAGACATTGACTGAAGTTTTCCACTTTGACTCATTTAAATACTGTGTGAAAATACCTCCATCCTCATTTTGTATGACTCTTACCCCTACCTCAGAATTGTAGTGCAGGACCCAGGATCCCGCAGACTGAATTTTCCAAGTGACTAGTATTTCAAGAGGCAAATATTTGTCTGGACTGACAAGATGGCTAAGGGGTACCTGTGCTTGCCGGAAAACCCTGATGATCTCAGTTTGATGTCTTGGACCCACACGATGGATCCTAAAACTTAATGCTGCATGTGTCCTCTCGCTTCCTCATATGCACACACACACACACACACACACACACACACACACACACCACCACCACCACCACCGCCATCACCATCGCCACTGCCACTACCACCAAATACATGAAGTTACATAATTTTTAAAAAACAAGGCCCTGTGGGGGACCAGGGAGAAAGTCAACGGTCACTGCGGGCCAGCACGTGCGCCCATCAAATAGGACATAAGGCCAGGCAATCTCCTCACCTTGCTTCCACACTGAGGAAACAATTGCTCTGGAAAATGCTTTCCAGTTCTTCCAGCTGCCACTGAGTGAATCTATGGCGCAGTCGACGGCGTGGCACCTGCCTTGGCACAGACTGGACACTCTCGCCCTCAGTATGCTCAGGGATCGGCTCCCTCAGTGGCTGTTCACGCTTCTGGTCTCTGTTGGCGCCACCATCTTCCTTGTTCGTGTCTTCATCTACAAGGCCTGCAGTGTCAGCAGCAGCGGAGTCCTCTCCATTTGATTCCTTTTCTCCTATCCCTTTGGCTGCTGTGGCTCCTAGTGCCGGCTCGCCCTGTCTTATATCTTCCTCATTTCTTCCCTCTTCAGCCGGTAAAACCTTAGTACCTGGAGGTGGGAAAATAGAGAAAGATCAGGCGTCGAGGCCTAAAGTAGACAAGTAGTCGCATCACCTGGTGCGCCTGTCCAGTCATCTCTCCGGAGCCACATCCATTACTCTCGTGGAGATAAACTGCCATTCCCAGCTACGTACTGACCATTCCCTACACCCTCACTCCCCCGACAACAACCAGAATGAACAAGTACTTGATGTTGTAACACTCCATACCTTGGGTACTGTCCATTTTAGTTTTACATCTGTAGACTGACTGACCGAACTGGATGGAACCTCTGGTAATTCCAATGGAATTCTGGTAATAGAGCAGAGCGATGACCCTTGACCTGGAAGAGATTTCTTCCAGCCCGTTCCACATTATAATGTGTCCAGTTATAGATGTAATGTTCTGGCTTCATGCTCATCACCTGTTGCTATGGATTGAGCCCTGAGGTGCCCTAGTGAGAGCAGTTTGGTGCTGTGATAAGCAGGATGTGTTTTCAGGGAGGGCACAGTCCTCAGGCAAGTAGAGATGCAGAAATGGCCTTTTAAGCTGCATCTCACCTGAGTCCTCTGACTTTGGTGAATTATCTTCCTAGGGAAGGGATGGTAGGAGCCGATTTGTGGGGAGTAAGAAAATGTCTCCCAGTAACTCTGGAGCCCTTGAGGCAAACGTTTGTAGAACTACCTCTTGGTCTAGTGCTCCACATTGACTTCTTGGTCATTGGCAGAGCGAAGAAATTAAATCAATGTGATTTTCTAGGAGGCCTATTCCTTTGGGCTTTCACAGAAAGTGAACCTAGATCCTGTGGTGGTTTGAGTGAGAATGGCTTCCCATAGGCAGATATATTTGAATTCTTGGTCCCCACTTGGTAGAAGTATTTGGGAAGGATTGGGAGCTATAGCTTTGTTAGAGGCGGCGTGGCCTTGTTGGCAGAGGCATGTCGTTGGGGGTGGGCTTTCAGGCTTCAAAGGCCCACACCATTCCCAGTTAATACCCTTCCCCTCTGCTGAGAGCTTGTTGATGAAAACATAAGCTCCCAGCTCCTGCTGCAGCACCATGCCTGCCTACCTGCTGCCATGCTTCCTGCCATGATGACCATGGATTCACCCTCTGAAACTGTAAGCAAGCCACCAGGTAAATACTTTCTTTTATAAGATACCTTCATGGTAGCGTCTCTTCAAGCAATAGGAGGGTAATTAAGATAGAGCCTGTTGTGCTTCCACGCTCTGCCTTTACAGAATTGCTTGGGCAGAATCGCAGGGCCTGCTGGCTCAGGGGACAGATCAGAGGACTCACCTTCACCAGGGCGACTACTGGGGTGGGGGTTGGGGGGTAGGTTAGTAGTATTGTCAAGTTTTGGTAAGTTCTGGTAAAAGCTATGAGAATTATCATACCTGTGCTGAGCTTCGTCACATTTGTCTTGAACACACACACACACACACACACACACACACACACAAACACACACACACACACACACACACACACACAAACACACACGCACACACACTTCTAATGTCTTCTCTGAACAACCAAAGTGTCAAGAGCAGGCTTTTATGCCTTGGTCTCTATCCCAGAACTGTCAGTCAAGCAGCCCCTTCGCTGGCCTGTGGTCAGACTCGTCCCAAGGCAGCCAAATTTTCCCAACATGTTCTGGTCACTCTTAAAATAGAAGGCCCTACACTTACTATCATGTTTCCAGACTGTTCCTTGTTTGGGGTGGGAATATCCTGGAGCCCGAGTGCTGGAGATCTCCTAGGATAAGACTTACCTCACAGTTCTGATAACTACTTCACAACAGAGTCTACATGTTTCTATTTCCTAGTTTTTCTTCCCTCTTTGTTCCAAATCCCAACATTGCTGTGTCAAGCACAAGAGAATTGTTTTCTCTATCCCTAGTCTGGTCAAAATAGTAAAGACATACATTTCTGGGCTGGGCTTGTAGCTCAGTTTGCATTGTCCTTACCTAGCATGCTTAAAGGCACAGGATCCCTATGAGCTGCATAGAGCCAGCATGTTGCGTGGCAGTCCTGCAATGCTAGCCTGTGAGGAGGTAGATGCCAGAGTCACCGTAGTTTACAAAGTGAGTTTGTGTTCAGAGAGAGAGAGACATATGACACCATCTAAAAATAGAAAATGACACTCTATCTAAAAAAAGACAACCATTTCTTTCCCCCAATTATGATATTGCCATCTACAGTAATGAAGTGTGCAAGGGGCCTGATTTAATTTTTAAAATTCACTGACATGTGTTTTTTTGTCTTATTATATAATCTACCTGAAGAATATTCCCTGTATGTTTGAAAACAATATGTATATTGCTGCTTGTGGTTAGAACATCTAGTTTATCTATTATGCTTTATCATAATGAGTTTTCCTTTACATAGGATGCTCTATTTTTATTATACATTATTAAAAATATATATTGAAATCCATATTGCTTTAGAACTGCCCATTTCTCACTTCATATTGTTATTCTGTGTCCTTTTTTTAAACAAAAATATTTTTTGAGATAGTGTTGTCTAGGCAGCTCCAGAATCTTAAATCTGTTCCTCCTGCTTCCTCTTCCTAGTTTCTGGGATAATAGCACTTGCTACCCTCCCCTGTCCTTTTTGAATAATAGTTTTGGTCACATCTAGAATTATCCATCAATAGGGTTTTAAATGTTCCTTTCACTGCCTTAAATATGCTGTTCACAGTACTTCCTGGCCCCCATGTTTCACGAGGATGCTATTCCTTATATCTATATGCCATTGGACAGGATGCTTCTTCTTTTCTGCTGTTGTCAAGCAATCTTTTTGTTTATCAAGAACAGGTGAGTCTTGGTGTAAATATCAAGTTTATGGTGCTTTAATGTGGTTAGGCTTTTTTTCCCATGGCTAGTGCTGTAGGATTTGCCATATTTAGAAAGTGTTCTTTCTTCCCCTTTCTTTCGCCCTTCCAATTCTTGGGCAGTTTAATCATGTGTCCTCAATTTATTTTTCTTTTTAAATTTATATTTCATTTACTTATATTATAGGGTGTATGCCATGACATATGCACAGAAACCATAAGACAACTTGTGGGAATCAGTTCTCTCTTACTATGTGGAACCTGGGCACCAAACTCAGGATGCCAACCTTGGCAGGAAGTATCTTTATCCACGGAGCCATCTTGTGAACCCCTACAGTTTTTCTTTTTGTCAGGTATTTTTATCATTGTGGAAAATATTTTTCTGTGCAATATATCCTAATCACAGTTTTGCCTCTCCCATTTGCTCCCAGATTCCCCCCTCTCCCCACCCATCCAATCTCACCCTTTTTAATACTTTCAATATTTTCCTTCTTCATTCAATATTTTCTTCTTCATTCCTCAGACTGAATACTCTCAACTGACCTATCTTCAAGATTACCTAATTCTCCTTTTGGCTACTCCAGTGATTTTTATTCAGTGATGTTATTTTTGTTTACTTTATTAATAATGCTGCTAGGAAATATTCTTTTAATTCATTTGTTTATTGCTGAGGAGAAGGGGCCAGTTCATGCCGTGCTCCCTACGTGGATATCACAGGACAACTTTCTCTCTTCCCATTATGTGAGTCCTGGGTATGGAAATCAGGTCCTTAGGACTACTGACAAGATCTATCTTCAAAGCTGCCTCATGAGTCCTTATGCTATTTTTTATTTATAGAATTTTTATTCTTTTTATTTTTTATTTTTTTTGAAATTTTTATTTATTATTTGGAAAAGCACTTTGATATTCTTTGTGAACACTTTTCTCTTGAGTTCCTGTAATTCCTTTGCTATAAATTCCTTTAGCTTTTTTTTTAGAAGTATTAAAAGCTTAGTGTATCAATCCCAGTACCTGACTGACTTCTCTCTTTTACTTAAAAACAATTTTCACTCTATGTGTGTATAGTTTGTGCCGTGTGTTAACACATGTGCATTCAAGGTGTGATCCCATGTGTTCACAAGACTGGCAGAGGTCAACATCGAGTGTCCTCCTCTAGCACTTTCCACATTATTGTAAATTTTTTAAAATTAATTTTTGTTATATTAAGTGCACGTGTGTGTGTGTGTGTGTGTGTGTGTGTGTGTGTGTGTGTGTGTGTGCATACAGATGCCTCCAGAGGCAGAGTGTTGTGTTCCTTGGAGCTGGAATGTGTTCCTTGGAGCTGGAATTAGAGGGTGATTGTGAGCCCCCTGGTGAGGGAGGTTGACAAGCATCTATCTGAGTCCTTTGAAAGAGCAGTACATACTCTCCAGACTTTTGATTTTTATTTTTAATTTTTTTAAAGATCTATTTAGTCATTATGTATGTGAGTTCACTGTCGCTGTCTTCAGACACACCAGAAGTGTGCATCAGATCCCATTACAGATGGCTGTGAGCCACCATGTGGTTACTGGGATTTGAACTCAGGACCTCTGGAAGAGCAGTCAGTGCTCTTAACCGCGGAGTCATCTCTCCAGCCCCTTGATTTTTATTTTAAAATTATGTACATATATGTGTGCCTGAGTGTGGTTTGTGCACCTGTGTGTGGATGGCTATAAAAACCAGAAGAGTGTCAGATCCCACGGAGCTTGAGTGACATGCCATTGTGACTGCCTGTTGTAGGTGCTGGGAATCAAGCTTAGGCCCTCTGCCAGAGCAGCATGCACTCCTAACTGCAGAGACATCTCTCTAGCCAGCCCTACATTAGCTTTTTCTGGAACAGATTCTATCTCTAAGCCTCAAACCCACAGTTACAGCTAGCCAGGATGGCCCGAAACCTCTTTGGAGCTACCTTTCTCTGTCTCAGAGCCTAGATTTAAATATTTGCTACCGCTTTTACATCTATGTTGGGGGTCACAATCACTGTTGGCTTGGCAGTCACTTTCCCTACTGAACCGTTTCCCAGCCCCACTTTTAAAAGTGAGATGGAGACCTCATGAAGTGCATGCAGGGTGTTCTTGAACTTGTTGTGTAGCCAAGGAGGACCACAGAATTCTGATTCTCATACATCTACTTCTCAAGTGCTGTGATTATAGGTCCTGGCCATTATGTTCAGCTATTATGGTTTCTGCCACCCCATTCCCTATGAATGGACCCCACTGTATACCACTGCATGCTAGCTTCCTTTCTTTTTCATTTAAAATATTTAATTTCATTTTAAAAATGGTAAGCCCATGCTTATCCAACCCGAGTCTAGAGTAGCTGCAGCTGCCATGAATCTAGAATGCAGGAGAAAGGAAAAGTTTGCAAGGAAAGTGGAGATCCTCTGAACTGTCAGAACCAAGAAAAGTCACATCTGCATTGTCTGTTTAAATGGCATTGCCTTGGTAATTAAACATATACCTTAACCATCCCAGAAGACGCTTGAAACAGATATATTAAGAATTCAGCTCTTTATTGTAAATGCAAGGGCTGAGGGGATAAGTGTGTACTAACGGGATGTTGGTGGCAGCAAAACCTAAGACCTATGACAAAATTAAGTGTTGGCTCATGCCACATATGGCCCCAAAAGTTCCACACAGAAAGGAAAGACAAGAAAATAGTTGAGAGAAGTCTAGCTACTATTCCATTGCTTGTGCCCTGTGAACCCTGTGGGTTATCTCAAATGAAGTTTCTGTCAGAGTTCAGGGCTGAAGTGAAATCCTGAGAGGGGGCAGGGTGGAGGGGATCATCTGTGTTTGGAAAAGTCTGCTGTTTCTCCTTAGGGTCCTGCAGCGGCTCTCTCGTAAATTTGCATAGGTTAAGAGTCAGGGTGAGAACAATGTGAGCGGGTGACACAAAAAAGAACACAGTGAGTCAGGGTAACCCTACTATGCAAGTTGGAAAGTCCCTGTAACACACAGGGCTTACTGACTATGATGCACAGGTGTTACCTCCTGGAAACAGATCTTGTCGTTCTGTTTAAATGACATTTCCTTGCTATCAAACATGTGTCTTAACAATCTCAAAAGACACACAAAACAAATATATTGAGAATTCAGCTTTTATTGCAAATACAAGTATTGAGGAGATAACTGTGTAATAACAGGCTTTTGGTGGCACAACATCATCTGCCTATGGTGCCTTGAGCAAGGGTGGCTTGGCTCCTTAGGGCTTCTCGGCAGCCTTCAGAGAAAGATGCTCTTGGAAGCAGGAGGAGTACCTTTGAGCGTTTACAGCCTCTTATAATTCCTGTATTTTTCTCTCCTCTTCAAAAACCATTTCTACGATGAATGGGAAAAAGGAATTGGTTCAGTGTAGTAAACCATTAGGATTATAATTGAAGTACTTAACTAAAACCAGCAAGAATCTACAGTATTATATTATCAACTAAAAGATATATTGACTTTGTCCTTTCCTATTTGTAGTAACCAAGTACTTTCCAATTGAATTTAGGTCCTACTCCACACGTTGAAACCTAGACCTGACACCATTATTAAGGCCAAGAACCTGTAGGTTCCTAGGGGGAGACTCCCTTCCTATTACTCTGCCAAATCAGCATAGCATTAAACCGACAGCTAATGATGTATTGTTTTAATTAGTGCATTTCTCAGCCTTCATTAGAGAAACTTCTATTTTCAGTACATAGCGATCAACATAGAGATCTACTACTGAGCATGGCATAGAAAACAAGAGATTGAAGAAATCTCAACCCCAAATAGAACAGATATACCACACGTCCCCCGCCCAAGACTCAGAGATCACTTTGGGAGAAAGGATGGAAAGAGGTTGTGTATGACCACAAGTAAACAGTGTTTTCTTGGTACACCAGGGTATATGTGCATATATATATATATATATATATATATATATACACACACACACACACACACACATATCTAATAATATTGGAACAGCACAAATTAGTTTTGATGGGTTATTAAAAAGCAGGGGACACAAAGCTGAATGGGGAAGAGTTGGGGAGGATGAATGTGAACAAAACACAGAAAAAAATTTCAAAGAAATAATAAAACTTCTTAAAAAAACCCCAGAAGAATTGGGTATTTTGACTTGATATTTTCTCCATTTCCATAAGTCTCTGTTTAGCTAAGTTTGCATTAGTTATATGGATTCGGCCTGCAAATTATTACCTCACTCCAATTCCCCTTGTAAGGATAAAATTTATGATTGGTTTTTATTAATAGGTTTTTGGACCCCATAGCTATACTAATTTGAATAATTCATATGTCATAACCAGAGTATGACTCCCCAGAGAAATGCTTTCTAAAGAATACCAGCCTTGGCCAGGTGGTGGTGGCATACACCTTTAATTCTAGCACTGGGAAGGCAGAGGCAGGCAGATCTCTGTGAGTTTGAGGCCAGCCTGGTCTACAGAGTGAGTTCAGGACAGGGAGGGCTACACAAAGAAACTCTGTCTGAAAAATAAAAACAAACACACACACGCATTCACAAAAGAATACTAGTCTTACAATCTTTATATATATATATATATACATATACATACATATATATAATTTTTAATGTGTGTATGCATATATACCCTACATATCTCTATATAATGCAACTATTTTACACATAACATGTACACACTTTCTAAGTTAAAATGCATATAATGATTTGCCCACAGGATACATGTATATGTAATATATATATATACTTAGTGAAAATAAGCTTGGTACAATTCTTTGTTCCTTGGGAAGGTATGTGCTTTCTGGAAATGAGCAATTCCTGATTAGTAGGGCTTTCTTATTCCATTTTCTACCCACAAGGACCACAAATATCAAAAGCCATTTTGGATGGTTTAGGGTGATGGCCTAGTGGTTAATGCTTGCTGCTCTTGTAGAAGACTTGAGTTTAGCTCCTAGGACCCATTTGGACTGCGCATAAATACATGTACTTCCAGTTCCATGAAATATATGCCCTATCCTGGCTTCCTCGATCAGCCACATACATATGGCATGCACGCGTGTACACGCACACACGTGTCGAAACACACATTAAAAATCTAGAGATACTACTCTGCAATTAAAAACAATGAATTCACGAAATTCTTAGGCAAATGGTCAGAACTTGAAAATATCATCCTTAGTGAGGTAACCCAATCACAAAAGAACACACATGGTATGCAGTCACTGATAAGGGGATATTAACCCAGAACCTCAGAATACCCTAGACACAATTCACATATCAATAGATTTCCAAGAAGATGGAAGGAGAGACCCCTGGTCCTGGAAAGACTGGATGTAGGGGAATGCCAGGAAAGAGAAGTGAGAGGGGGTTGAATGGGGAACCAGGGGAGGGAAGAGGGCTTATGGGACTTTCGGGTAGGGAGGAAACGGGAAAGGGGAAATCATTCGGAATATAAATAAAAAAAATATAGAAAATAAAAAAAAAAAACTAGAGATAAATCTTTAAAAAGTCATTTTGAAACATGGTTTGGAAATGTTATCAAAGGCAACACAATTCTACTCGGAGAACCAAAAGGACCTACAGATAAAGTATGTTCTAGAATGGCAGTCCTACCAAATGACTTTTCTGTGTGGACTGACCTGCACTCTGGCTTCACTCACACCCATGGAACTTGCCAGATGTTTTCTAAAGGTAAAATTAAAAGACATTCAGCATTCAGAATTATGGATATGTGAAATAAAATACGAGAAGGATTTTTTATCATTGTTTTGAAAGGTTTGTCTCATTCCCTACCTTCATTGATATTCATCTTGAGAATTTTGAGGTGCTTAGAGCCAATGCCATAGGTAATATTATTTTATCACCAAGTTGCCATTAGTAGATATGCAACCCAAACTTGTCTGTAATAAGCAATTTTTAAAGCACTAATGAAGACAGTAAAAACCTCAAAAGAAATGTTCCTAACGTTGGCAACAATCGTACAGGAGATTCAACCTCAAACAAACCAACACAAAACAAGGCAAAAACTACAAAACAAATGCCAACGAGGAAAACGAAGTGTTTTGTCGGGATAAAAGGAAACTCCAACAAAGAAGCTTAATGGAAAGCATCCAAAGAATCTTAATATTCAATTAACACATGAGGTACTTCAATCACTGATTATCAGAAAAATGAAATATCATACTTCTTTTTTAAATTTATTTTTTTTTTTAGTGTGTGTGCATGTGTCCCTGGTGCACATGCAAAGGTCGGAGGACAGCATGCAGGAGTCTTCTTCTTCTATGTGTGTCCTCAGAGTGGACCTCAATGCCTTTACCTGCTGAGCCATCTTCTACTCCAGGGAAAGAAATATTTGAAGTCATAGTAGACATGAAATGAGTATTAAAAAACCTCACAACACTGACCGCACAGTCCTGGATCCCAAGCACGTTTGTAATCTGAGGCATGAACTCCCTGCAAGGTCCAGGGAAGCCATGCTACGCAGTGAGATCTTGGATCTAAAAGCAGAAGACCTCTGTACACACCTTCACCCCTGCCAGAAACAAACAAACAAACAAACAAAAAACATATGGTGGAATATGCCTTCAATCACACACAACACAAATGGCCTAATGGAGAAGGGCCTGGCATGGAGTTCATTACCTGAGATAACTTTGAACTTCTGATCTACCGGCCAGGTACTAGGATTAAAAATATGTACTGCCTCGTTCTCATTCACCCTGGTTTTATTTATTTATTTTTTTGGTTGTTGATGTTGTTTTGTTTTTGTATTTATGTATTTATTTATTTATAATAGTTTTAAAATAGCCTTCCACTCTGCAGCTGAGGCTGGTCTGTAGCAAGATGGTTCAGAGGTAAAGGTGCTTGCCTGCACGCCTGTTCAAAACCCAGGGTCCATATCACTGCAAGCAAAACAACTCAACAACTCCTGTAAGTTGTCATCTAGCCTCCAGACGCGCCATCTTGTGAACATGCACACACAAACACATACACACACACACACACACACACACAGACTGAGAGAGAGAGAGAATTTAAATAAATTAGGTGGACAAGGATAGGACCAGGAGGGAGGAGAAGCTCTCTATGTACTACTTTATTTCCCCAACAAACTGATCCAAGCTAGGCAATCTACTTATGCTTCTGCAGAGCTGATGTAGTGATTGCATTGGAAAATGCTCTCTAGCATTTGTAGCTGCAGCAGGGTGAACCTGTGTTGCCCACTGGGGAAGCATTTGGGCACCAACACTCTCACTGGATTAGCACAGGACCACTGCCCTGGCACAGACTTTACATTTTTCGAATCCCCCATGTAATTGGGGACTGGCTCCTCTGGCTGCTTCTCATTCTCCTGGTCACAGGCAGTGGCGCCATGGCCTTCTTGGTTGCGGTGAATCATGAAGCCGCCATCTCCAGCAGCAGCCGAACCTTCTCCCCTTAATTCTTCTGCTCCTTCCCCTTCCGCTGCAGCGGCTCCCGACACAGGCGGGGCCCCGGCCACTCTCTCCCTCATTTCTTCCCTCTCCGGCCAGCAAGATCATCAGTGCCTTCGCACCTAGAAGTGGGGAGACGGCAAATCCAGGCGTCAGGGCCTAGGCTGGTGCGGAGGTGCCATGGAGTCGCCGCAAGGCCTGTGGCGCACAGCACCTGTTCGTCGCCGTATGGACGCTCCTCCCGCTCCTCCCGTCGTGGACACCATCAACCCACCATTCCCAGAATGCGCACACCGTTCAACTTTTCCATGTCCTCGTCAAGTCCCTCACGAAGCTGGTAATTCATCTTTCTACGGTCCATGTTCCGAGAGCCTTCGAAGTTGCTTGCCGCTTGCTCTTCGCTGTTATGGCCCCTAACAATTCCGGAAGTAGAACTTCTAAACCACCAATGGTTCTCTTCCGCACCTCCCGACTCCATAGTTTACATTAGCATGTATCTAAATATGGTAGTGTGTCCTGGCTTCCGGTTGCCCTCCTGTTGCTGTGGGCTGAGATCCAACCTGCAAAACTGAGAGCAGTTTGAAGGTTACACGAGCAGGAGTTATTTGAAGGAAATCATGGCCCTTGGGCAAGTTGGGTGTAGAAGGGGTTTCTATTGCTTCTTGGCTGAGTCCTCCGGCCTTGCTTAACTACCTTCCTAGGGAACGGATGAAGGTTCACCGAGGGAAGCCTTTTGCGCGGGGAGTAAGAAAAGATCCCCCAGCAGCTCAGGAGGCCTTGCGGAAATGTGTGGATGATACCTCGTGGTACCGTGGTACTCGTGGAACCGTGGTGTGAGACAGTCTGTAGCTTGGTTGGGCCACCTCTGCCCTCCCTCTCTTTTTTCCCACACTAATGTGTTTATCTGGGAGGCTCTTCTTATGGCTTTCACAGAAAGTAAAGCACACGTAGTTTATCGTGCTTGGCCAGAATCGCAGGGCCTGCTGGCTCAGCAGACAGATCAGAGGACTCACCTTCGCCAGGGCTACTGGGGAGGAGTTTAGCAGTACTGATAAGTTTTGATAAGTGCTGGTAAATGCTGTGAGAATTTTCGTACTTGTACTGAACTTCCTCACATTTGCCTTGAGCGTGCATGCACACACACACACACACACATCTAATGTTTTCTCTGAATGACCAAAATGTCAAAGCCTTGGTCTTTTATGCCTTGGTGTCCATCCCTGAACTTTCAGGCACTCTTCATTGGCCTGTGGTCAGACTTGTCCCAAGGCAGCCAAATTTTCCCAACATGTTCTGGTCAATAACATATATATGTATGTGTATATGTATATATGTATATATACATATATATATAATATATATGTATATATACATTATATGTATTTTTCCAAAAGTTGCCTCCCTTCCAGGTCCTTCTCCCAGAGTTCTTCACCTCATCCCCCCAAAAATAGAAGGTCCTACACTACTATCATGTTTCCAGACTGTTCATTGTTGGGGTAGGAATATCTTTGAGCCCTGGTGCTAGAGTTCTCCTAGGATAAGACTTATCTCACAGTTCTGAAAACTACATCACAACAGAGTCTACATGTTTTTATTTCCTAGATTTTATTCTCTCTTTGCTCTAAATTCTGACATTGCTCTTGTCAACGTGTCAAGAAGAAGAATTTTTCTTTCTCTAGTCTGGCCAAAATAGTAAAGACATCTTTGTGGCACTGGGGATGTAGCTCAGTTTGCAGAGTATTTACCTAACATATATAAAGATATTCCGTGGTTTATCTGGAGCACTGAAGAAGGAAGCACGGTGTCCCAGTGCCTCCGTGCCTGTTATTTGAGCACTTGGCAGATAGAGGCAGGAGGATGCGCTTTTCAAAATCATCTTCGGCTAGCGAGTGAGTTTGGAATTCATTCTCAATACATAAGATTAGGTCTCAAAAACATAGGGCATTCATTTCCTCTTACCAATTCTCATTCCTCTATTTTCCTGTCAAGCAGAGAGCAGCCAACTTGATTTACTTTTTGTCTATTTTTACAGTTTGAGCATTGCATCCATGCGTATAATGCAGTGTGTTCAAATCCACCCCACAGTCTCTTTTCTCCAATTACCCCCGCCCTGTTCCTCACTACTTCTCTCTTCCAGTTTTATGTTGTTTTTTTTTGTTTTTTTTTTTTTGTTTTTTGAGACAGAGTTTCTCTGTATAGCCCTGGCTGTCCTGGAACTTACTCTGTAGACCAGGCTGGTCTGTAACTCAGAAATCTGCCTGCCTCTGCCTCCCAAGCGCTGGGATTAAAGGAATGCGCCACCACTACTGGGTAATTTTATGTTTTTAAAAACTCACTGAGTCTCCTTTTGGCTGTCAGTGTGTACATGGATGTAAGACCATTACTGGAGCATGCATAACCTCCTCATGACCTTATCATGGAAGAAAAGTGACTCTCCTCCCCGCAGCAGCTGTCAAAGGCCAGTTTTCCCATTTGAAATTGAGTGGAAATTCACAAGGCTTTCCCCTATTTGCACTAGGATTTTGGCTGGCCTTTTCCTGTGCAGGTCTTTTTTAAGCAGTCACAGCCTGTGAGTTCATATATGCAAGGGCCCTTGTGAGTACTCCCTGTTTAATTCAAGCCCCAATGTTTAACTGGGGTGTTTTCCTGGCGTTTAGTTTCTAAGAGTTCTTTGTATATTCTAGATGCCAACCTTTTGACAGAATTATAGTTGGTTAAGATTTTTCTGCCATTGTGTATGCTGTCTCTTTATCAGAAGGATGCTTTCCTTCTCTTTGATAAAGCTTTTCATTTCTGAGGTCTCATTGGTCAATTGTTAATTTTAATGCCCACACCACCAGGGCCCAGTTGAGGAAGTCCTTTCCTCTGCTAGGATAGCGAACCATATTGGCCACTTTCTCCTTTATCAGGTCTTGTGTTGAGGTCCTTTATCTATTTGGAATTGAGTCCTGTGCAGGATGTGAGGTAAGGAAGTGAGGGGTCTGAGCAGAGTGGTGATTGTGAGCAGCAGGGGCATGACTGATGGAGCAACTCCCGAGTCCTTCTAGCTCTGCCCAGGTGGGCACTTCCACTGCAGATTCAGTCACCCAAGTGCTGGCAGATAGGGTCGAAAGACAGCCAGCTCCTATTCAGTGCGCCTTGGCACCATTGGTAAGCCTAAAAAACGACAGGTGCATGTTTGCCATCCAGAGCCTAAAGTGTGGACAAAATAATAAGAGTGCATTAGGTGGTTCTTGGAATTTTAAGTAGTGTTTAGTTTTACCGGGAACTGTTTTAAGAAATTACAAGAGTGGAAAACTATTTTAAGAATTTGTGTGTTTCTGAAACATTGCAAACTGTATAATTTAGAAAGATACCTTTTAAAGTGTCAGCTCATCTTGGGGAGAAAATTGTACTAGAAGACAAAAACAATGGATGGCTCAATGTGCACTCACTGTGACATCTGACAACCTTCTGTGATATTAAAGGGTTACTGATGGTCACTCAGTAACATCACCCCACAGAAGGAGACCTTGTTTCTCTTTTTAAATGGCATTTCCATGGTAAGGGCCACACATACCGTACTATTCCAGAAGACACATGAAGCAAATAAAGTGAGAATATATTTATTTCAAATACAACGGCTTAGGGAATAAAGATGTAACAACATATTGGTAGAAGAAAGCAGGCCTCTGCACCTGTCTCCAGGTCAAGGGTGGTACACCAGGGCTCCTGCCCCGTCTTCAGAGAGAGGGGTGGAGCGGGTCCCCAGACGAGCACCATCACTCATCCCTGACTGACTCTGTCTTCTGCTGAACTGCTCCTTCTTCTTCTTAAACCATCTCTACAATGAGAGGGAAGAGGGATTTGTTCCGTATTATCATCAGGATTATAAATCAGAAAACACATCATGGAATATTAGTTGCCCTCTAGGAGATATATCAATAGAATTTATATTAATATTATCTTGCTCAGAAGAACCTGGTGTCTCACTGCTCTAATTCTGAAAGGAGCTGAAGGCCCAGTTCAGGGTGCAGGCCTTGCCTAGAATGTGGGAGTCCCATGCTTCTGGCCCCTGCATTGCAAAATAGTTCTTGGACAATGGACCAAACGTGGTACACCTGGCTTCTGTCTTTTATCTTAGAGCCCTCTGAAGTTTCTTATCGGCACGTTCGGGCAGATGCAGCAGCATGGTCCCAGGAGTTATCCTGATGGGTGTCCTTATCTGCTTGGCTCCACTAGGCACTAGCCTGAGGACCTGACATTTGGAATGTATCCTTTCCACATTCCCACAGGTCCCTGTTGAACTTATCAGCTTTCTGAGTTCTGGGCTCTGCCTGGGAACTACCATACATTCAACTGTCCCTTCAAGGCACATTCCATTTGAAATATGCCCAGCCTGCACAGGGAGCCTTCTGATCTTATTTTCTACCCACAAAGACCAAGTGAGCCTTCTGATCTTATTTTCTACCCACAACGACCAAGTGAGCCTTCTGATCTTATTCTCTACCCACAAAGAGCACAGATGTGGAAAATTCTTTGGAGGCGACTGCCGAGATGGCCCAAAGATTAAGAGCACCAGTGGCTCCATAGATCCTGAATTCCTTTCGCAGAAACCATGCTCCCTGGCTCACAATGACTTGTAACTCCAACTATGGGCATCCATAATCTTCTTCTGACATCCACAACTACACAAACAAGTGGTTGTCACTCACACACAGACACACACACACAGACAGACAAACAGACGGACAGACAGACAGACACACACAGACTTTAAAAGAAATCTATAAAAATTGTCATTTTGACATAAGGTGACACTAAAAACCTGTGTGAAGACCAATGAAGGAAGGAGAAATGCAAATAAAAGAGGATTACTGCCTAGAGATCCTATGAGGACTCCTAACATTCAGGGAGCACATACTGATGTCCAGCATGAGGATCACCAGGAAAACGACATGCTACATAGCTTCATGTTCTGTGTGAGTGCTTGTGTGCGTGGGCTTTTGTGGTGCCGTGTGTGTGTGTGTGTGTATGAGTGTGTTTCTGTCTGAGTGTGTGTGTCTGTGTCTAAGTGTCTGTGTGTGTATGAGTGTGTATGTGTGTGTATCTGTGTCTGTGTCTTTGTGTCTCTGTGTGTGTCTGTGTGTGTGAGTGTGCATCTGTGTCTGTATGTGTCTGTCTGTGCGTCTGTGTGTCTCTGTGTGTGTCTGTGTGTATGAATGTATGTGTGTGTCTTTGTGTATGAGTGTGTGTGTGTGTGTGTGCACCTGCACACACTTGCCTGTGGCCACAGTGTTCCTGTGAAGATCAGAGCAAGCCTTGAAGGACTTGGATATCTCTGGGTCCCAGGCCAGCATGAGCTTTTAAGTGCGGATCCTCCTCACCAGTCCCGAGAAATGAAATGATAAAGCACACCAGACACAAAAGAAATGCTACAAATCCCTCAGTGCTGGCCACACAGTTCTGAATTCCCAGCAGGAGGGAGACAGAAACAAGGGGCTCCCTCCAAGTCCCAGGCTCTCCCTGCTGTAGTCGGGAGACCCTACAGAACACAATCAGAAGGCAAGAGATACAAAACCAAAACTAGGCCTAAACCAGCAGCAGCAGGAGCGTCCTCCTGGGGAGTGAGCTGGCTTTAGTCCCATGGCTGAGGATGACCCTGAATGACCTCTTCCTCCACCTTCAAGTACTGGGGTACAGACATGCCTGGTTTAACAAACAAGTTATGTCTCTGTGGTGACTTAGCCTTCTTCTCTGCAGCTTGGGCCTCCAGGAGTCACCACCATAGCCCAGGCTTGACCTTCTCAGCACTGAGACCAAAGGCAGAAGCCGCCATACCCCACACTGAGGCTTATCTGTACGGACAATGTTCTTTGGGCAGAGCACAAAATTTTCAGAAAGTACTAAAAACCTCAGTAAAGAGAAACGTGCCACCCATGTGTTTATATTAGGAAGCCCAGAGGGAAATAGGCAGGATATAAAAATGCATCAGCACACTGACAGAGTGTCACCCCAAATCATCCCAAGCACATCTCGGGCTTCTGAGGCCTGGCCTCACAGGACCTCACGTAGCTCAGCCGACACTGACAAAGTTTTTACTTGCTCCAAGTAGACAGGACAGGGGAAAGGCTCCACTGCCTTTTGCATAGCTCCCACTCCCATCCCAGATCCCCAGGACAGCAAGGCAGGGGTCTGGCAGGCTGGATTACTTTAAAACTTCTCCTAGTTTAGCCTTAGTTCTAGAAGGCAAAATGGAGGCAGACAAGATTACTCCCCAGACAGACCTGCTTGCAGGAGGAAAGCCACCTGAACGGATGGCTTCAAGCTCAGGACACACAGCCTGGAAGGAGAGAACCAAGTCCTTTAAGTTGTCTTCTGACCTCCAAATGTTAGCCACAGCTCCCCACTCCAAGAAAAGACTCCTCTGGGTCAAACGAAGAAAGAAAGAAACAACATCCCCAAACCCAAATCCCTTAAACTGTAATTTCCACTTTCTAATAACTGAAGCTGAGAAGGACAGCTGCCAGAGAGTCAGCGGCCTGCCTCTCCAGCGTGCTCCCTCCTTAAAGGATGGAAGCCACGCAACGTGCTTACCTGTCTTCAGAAGAGAGATGGTGATTTCTCTGGAAAACCCCTTCCAGCTCCTCCTCCTCACTGTGGCGGTTGTGGGGGTGGCGCCGGCGACGATGAAGGCGGCTGCGGGGCACCAGTGCTGGCATAGGCTGTATGTTGGACACTGAAACTGGCATAGGCTGTGCATGGGGCACAGGAATGGGCATAGGCTGTGCATGGGGCACAGGAATGGGCATAGGCTGTGCATGGGGCACAGGAATGGGCATAGGCTGTGCATGGGGCACAGGAATGGGCATAGGCTGTGCATGGGGCACAAGAATGGGCATAGGCTGTGCATGGGGCACAGGAATGGGCATAGGCTGTGCATGGGGCACAGGAATGGGCATAGGCTGTGCATGGGGCACAGGAATGGGCATAGGCTGTGCATGGGGCACAGGAATGGGCATAGGCTGTGCATAGGGACTACTGATTGGCATATGTTGTACTGGCATAGGCTGTGCATGGGGCACAGGAATGGGCATGGGCTGTGCCCAGGGCCTATTGATTGGCATAGGCTGGGCATGAGGCACAGGAATGGGCATAGGCTGTATACCAGTCACCATTACTGGCATAAGTTGTACATGGTGCACCATATATGGCATAAGCTGGACTTCAGGCACCAGTAATGCCACAGGTTGTATATTGGGCACCATACCTGGCATAGTGTCTGGCACAGGACATATGTGGGGCACAGTGCCTGGCACAGGCTGTGCATGGAGCACCATATGTGACATAGGCTTTACACTGTGCACCATAGGTGGCATAGGCTGCACATGGGTCACCATATGTGGCACAGACTGTCCACGGGGCACCATAGGTGGTCTAGGCTGTCCACAGGGCACCATAGATGGAATAGACTGTCCCTGGGGCACCACAGGTGACATAGCCTGTACGTGGGTCACCATACGTGGCATAGCCTGTACAGAGGGCACCACAGGTGGCATTGCCTGTCCACGGGACACCATAAATGGAATAGCCTGTCCAAGGGGCACCACAGGTGGCACAGTCTGTCCACAGGGCACCATACGTGGCATAGGCTGTCTACAGGGCACCATAGGGGGCATAGGCTGCACATGGGGCACGACAGGTGGCATTAGCTGTACACTGGGCACCACAGGTGGCATAGCCTGTCTACGGGGCACCATACATGGAATACGCTGTCCACGGGTCACCCTACGTGGAATACGCCGTCCACGGGACACCATACGTGGAATACGCCGTCCACGGGGCACCATACGTGGAATACGCCGTCTACGGGGCACCATACGTGGCACAGACTGTACGCGGGGCATCATATGTGGTATAGGCTGTGCCCGGGTAACACTGAGTGAAATGGGCTCTACAAGGTACACTCTAAGTGGCATTGAGAGTGCGTGGGTTACCAGTGCTGGTGCGGCCGGCACATCCTCGGTGCCCACCGCGTCCTTGAGAACTGGCTCCGCGGGCTGCTTCTCATTCTCCAGGTCACAGCCAGTGGCGCCATTGTCCTCTTGGCTCCTGTTACCCATGAGGCCTGAAGCGCCAGCAGCAGCTGAACCTTCTCGGCTTAATTCTTCTGCTCCTTCCCCTTCCGCTGCAGCGGCTCCCGACCCAGGCCGGCCCCGGCCACTCTCTCCCTCATTTCTTCCCTCTCCGGCCGGCAACACCATCAGTGCTTTAGAATCTGAAACTGAGGAAACACACGTTGAGTGACAGGGCCTATGTGGTGCGAAGTCGCCATGATGTCAAGGATGACGAAGCAGGCAGGGCGGCTGCGGTGCCTGTTCTGTAAGCTCCGGGAGGACACTCCTTCCGTCATGGATGTGGAACACCCACCACTCCTACAAAGTACTGACCTTCGCATTTTTCCTCCTCAGGTCCCACACGAGACGGGCTGCTGTTTCCATGCTCCATGACCCGAACGCTTCGAAGACCGTTGAGGCTCATACCTCAGAGAGCATCTGCGGACTCTGCGCTGGAGCCCCCTAGAGCTCTGACAAGTTGAGCCTCTCACCCAGGAAGGGCGAGCTTCCGGTGGGAACGGTACTTCTGGTCAGCCCACGTCCAATCACGGCGGGGCTCCCAGTCCTGATTTCCGGTTGCCCTCCTGTTGCTGTGGGCTGAGATCCCCAGGTGCTAAACCGAGGGGGATTAGAGCTGCGACGAACAGGTGTTTGAAGGGAAGGCGTGGGCTTGGGCTCGTAGGGTAGGGCGTAGAAGGGCCGTCCACTCGGCTGAGTCCTCCGGCCTTGCTTAACTGCCTTCCTAGCGAAGGGATGACGGTTCACTGAGGGCAGCCATTTGCGCGGGGCGCAAGAAAAGATCCCCCAGCAGCTCAGGAGGCCTTGCGGAAATGTGTGGATAAAATACCTCGTGGTCTAGTTCTCCACATTGGGTCCCTGGTCCTTGGCACCGACTGGATATTAACGCTGATGTGTTTACCTGGGAGGCTGTTCCTTTGGGCTTTCACAGAAAGTCAAGCACGTGAGGGGTATTCGTGCTTCCAGGCCCTGCGTTCACGGGACTTTGCGCAGAATCGCAGGGCCTGCTGGCTCAGGGGACAGATCAGAGGACTCACCTTCACCAGGGCGACTACTGGGGTGGGACGGAGGTGGGGTGTAGTGGGAGGGGACCCCAGAATTTTTAGTACCACTTTCGAGCTGCAAGGTCAAAGTGTCAAGAGCAGGCTTTTATGCCTGGGTCTCCATCCCAGAACTGTAGTCAAGCAGGCCCTTCGCTGGCCTGTGACTCGTCTGATCCCATGGTAGCCACTTTCCCCCAACAGGTTCTCTAAAAATAGAAGGGGCCCTGAAGTACTATTATGGGGTCCAGGCAGTTCCTTGTTTGGGGTGGGAATATTCTGGAACCCTGATGCTGGAGTTCTCCCAGGATAAGACTTACCTTCTGATAACTACCTTGTCACTAAAGCTGAACTTTTATGTTTCCTGGTATTTATTTATTTAAATTTAATTTTTTTTTATTTTATTTTTTTATTTACATTCCAAATCACTTCCCCTTTCCCGTTTCCTCCCTCCCCGAAAGTCCCATAAGCCCCCTTCCCTCCCTCTTTTCTCCATTCAACCCCCTCTCGTTACTCTGTCCTGGTGTTCCCCTACATCCAGCCTTTCCAGGACCAGGGGTCTCTCCTACCATCTTTTTAGAAATCTATTGATATGCGGATTGTGTCTAGGGTATTCCGAGATTCTGGGTCAATATCCCCTTATCAGTGACTGCATACCATGTGTGTTCTTTTGTGATTGGGTTACCTCACTAAAGATGATATTTTCAAGATCTGACCATTTGCCTAGGAATTTCGTGAATTCATTGTTTTTAATTGCAGAGTAGTATTCCATTGTGTAGATATACCACATCTTCTGAATCCATTCCTCCGTTGAGGGACATCTGGGTTCTTTCCAGCTTCTGGCTATTATAAATAAGGCTGCTATGAACAGTGTGGAGCATGTGTCCTTATTGCATGCAGGTAAAGCCTCTGGGTATATGCCCAGGAGTGGTATAGCCGGATCCTCCGGGAGTGTCATGCCCAGTTTTCTGAGGAACCGCCAGACTGCTTTCCAGAGTGGTTGTACCAGCTTGCAATTCCACCAGCAGTGGAGGAGTGTTCCTCTTTCTCCACATCCTCGCCAACAACTGCTGTCTCCTGTGTTTTTGATCTTAGCCATCCTGACTGGTGTGAGATGGAATCTCAGGGTTGTTTTGATTTGCATTTCCCTAATGACTAAGGATGATGAACATCTCTTTAGGTGCTTCTCAGCCATTAGATATTCTTCAGGTGAGAACTCTTTGTGTAGCTCTGTACCCCATTTTTTAATAGGGTTACTTGCCTCTCTGGAGTTCAACTTCTTGAGTTCTTTGTATATCTTGGATATTAGCCCTCTGTCGGATGTAAGGTTGGTAAAGATCATTTCCCAGTTAGTTGGTTGCCGCTTTGTCTTTTTGACAGTGTCTTTTGCCTTGCAAAAACTTTGTAATTTAATGAGGTCCCATTTGTCTATTCTTGATCTTAGAGCATAAGCTATTGGAGTTCTGTTCAGGAAATTCTCCCCTGGGCCCATATGTTCAAGGTTCTTCCCTAGTTTCCCTTCTATTAGTTTCAGTGTGTCTGGTTTTATGTGGAGATCTTTGATCCACTTAGAATTGAGCTTAGTGCAAGGAGATAAGGATGGGTCAATTTGCATTCTTCTGCATGTTGACCTCCAGCTGAGCCAGCACCATTTGTTGAAAAGGCTATCTTTTTTCCACTGGATGGTTTTAGCTCCTTTGTCAAAGATCAAGTGACCATAGGAGTGTGGATTCATTTCTGGGTCTTCAATTCTGTTCCATTGATCTACATGTCTGTTACTGTACCAATACCATGCAGTTTTTAACACTATTGCTCTGTAGTACAGCTTGAGGTCCGGGATACTGATTCCCCCAGAGGTTCTTTTACTCTTGAGAATAGTTTTAGCTATTCTGGGTTTTCTGTTATTCCAGATGAATTTTTGAATTGCTCTTTCTAACTCTATGAAGAATTGAGTTGGGATTTTGATGGGGATTGCATTGAATCTGTGTATTACTTTTGGTAAGATGCTCATTTTGACTATATTAATCCTGCCAATCCATGAGCATGGCAGATTTTTCCATCTTCTGAGGTCTTCTTCAATTTCTTTCTTCAGAGACTTGAAGTTCTTGTCATACAGATCTTTCACTTGTTTGGTTAGAGTCACGCCAAGATACTTAATATGGTTTGTGGCTATCGTGAAGGGTATTATTTCCCTTACTTCTTTCTCAGCCTGCTTATCCTTTGAGTATAGGAAGGCTTCTGACTTGCTTGAGTTGATTTTATATCCGGCCACTTTGCTGAAGTCGTTTATCAGCTGTAGGAGTTCTCTGGTGGAGTTCTTTGGGTCGCTTAAGTATACTATCATATCGTCTGCAAATAGTGATAGTTTGACTTCTTCCTTTCCAATTTGTATCCCTTTGACCTCTTTTTGTTGTCTAGTTGCTCTAGCTAGAACTTCAAGTACTATATTGAAAAGATATGGAGAGAGAGGGCAGCCTTGTCTAGTCCCTGATTTTAGTGGGATTGCTTCAAGTTTCTCTCCATTTAGATTGATGCTGGCTACCGGTTTGCTGTAAATTGCTTTTACTATGTTTAGATATGGGCCTTGAATTCCTGATCTTTCCAAGACCTTTAGCATGAAAGGATGCTGAATTTTGTCAAATGCTTTCTCAGCATCTAATGAGATGACCATGTGGTTTTTTTCTTTGAGATTGTTTATGTAGTGGATTACATTGATGGATTTCCTTATATTGAACCATCCCTGCATCCCTGGGATGAAGCCTACTTGATCGTGGTGGATGATCGTTTTGATGTGTTCTTGGATTCGGTTGGCAAGAATTTTATTGAGTATTTTTGCATCGATATTCATAAGAGAGATTGGCCTGAGATTCTCTTTCTTTGTCGGATCTTTGTGTGCTTTTGGTATTAGTGTAATTGTGGCTTCATAGAACGAGTTGGGTAGTGTTCCTTCTGTTTCTATTTTGTGGAACAGTTTGAAGAGTATTGGTGTTAGGTCTTCTTTGAAGATCTGATAGAATTCTGCACTAAAACCATCTGGACCTGTGCTTTTTTTGGTTGGAAGACTTCCAATGACAACTTCTATTTCTTCAGGGGTTATAGGACGGTTTAGATGGTCTATTTGATCCTGATTTAATTTTGGTACTTGGTATCTGTCAAGGAAATTGTCCATTTCCTCAAGATTTTCTAGTTGTGTTGAATACAGGTTTTTGTAGTAGGATCTGATGATTTTTTGAATTTCCTCAGTTTCTGTTGTTATCTCTCCCTTTTCGTTTCTGATTTTATTAATTTGGATACTATCTCTGTGCCCTCTGGTTAGTCTGGCTAAGGGCTTATCTATCTTGTTGATTTTCTCAAAGAACCAACTCCTCGTTTTGTTGATTCTTTGTATGGTTTTATTTGATTCTACTTGATTGATTTCAGCCCTGAGTTTGATGATTTCCTGCCTTCTACTCCTCTTTGGTGTATTTGCTTCTTTTTGTTCCAGGGCTTTCAGGTGTGCCATTAAGCTGTTAGTGTATGCTGTCTCCCGTTTCTTTTTGGCGGCACTCAGGGCTATGAATTTTCCTCTTAGCACTGCTTTCATTGTGTCCCATAAATTAGGGTATGTTGTGCCTTCATTTTCATTAACTTTCAAAAAGTCTTTGATTTCTTTCTTTATTTCCACCTTGACCAAGTTATCATTGAGTAGAGCATTGTTCAGCCTCCATGTGTACGTGGGTTTTCTTTTGTTTTTGTTGCCATTGAAGACCACCCTTATTCCATAGTGATCTGATAGGAGGCATGGGATTATTTCTATCTTCTTGCATCTGTTGAGGTCTGATTTGTGACCAATTATATGGTCAATTTTGGAGAAGGTACCATGAGGAGCTGAGAAGAAGGTGTATTCTTTAGCTCTAGGATGAAATGTTCTATATATATCCGTTAGTTCCATTTGGTCCAAGGCTTCAATTAGATTCACTGTGTCCCTGTTTAGTTTCTGCTTTCCTGAATGATCCATTTCAGAGAGTGGGGTGTTGAAGTCACCCACTATTATTGTGTGCGGTGCGATGTGTGCTTTGAGTTTTAGTAAAGTTTCTTTTACGAATGAGGGTGCCCTTGCATTTGGAGCATAGATATTCAGAATTGAGAGTTCTTGATGGTGGATTTTTCCCTTGATCAGTATGTAGTGTCCTTCTGTGTCTTTTTTGATGACTTTAGGTTGAAAATCAATTTTATCCGATATTAGGATGGCTACTCCACCTCGTTTCTTGGGGCCATTTGCTTGTAAAATTGTTTTCCAGCCTTTTACTCTGAGGTAGTGTTTGTCTTTGACACTGAGGTGCGTTTCCTGCATGCAGCAAAATGCTGGGTCCTGTTTACGTATCCAGTCTGCTAGTCTATGTCTTTTAATTGGGGAATTGAGACCATTGATATTAAGAGAGATTAAGGCATAGTGATTATTGCCATCTGCCATTCTTGACGCTATCTTTATGTTTGAGTGGTTATCTACTTTTGGGTTTGATTCAAGAAGGTTATTATCTCATTTTTTCCAGGGTGTTGTTTCTCTCCCTGTATTGGCGGTTTCCACCTATTATCCGTTGCAGGGCTGGATTTGTGGAAAGATATTGTGAAAATTTGGTTTTATCATGGAATATCTTGGTCTCTCCATCTATGGTGATTGAGAGTTTTGCTGGGTATAGTAGTCTAGGCTGGCATTTGTGCTGTCTTAGTGTCTGCATGAGATCTGCCCAGGATCTTCTGGCTTTCATAGTCTCTGGTGAGAAGTCTGATGTGATTCGGATAGGTCTTCCTTTGTATGTTACTTGGCCCTTTTCTCTTACTGCTTTTAGTATTCTTTCTTTGTTTAGAACATTCGGTGTTTTGATTATTATGTGACGGGAGGTATTTCTGTTCTGGTCCAGTCTGTTTGGAGTTCTGTAGGCTTCTTGTACGTTCATCGGCATCTCTCTCTTTAAGTTAGGGAAGTTTTCCTCCATAATTTTGTTGAAGATGTTTACTGGCCCTTTAAGTTGCAAATCTTCACTCTCATCTATACCTATAATCCTTAGGTTTGGTCTTCTCATTGTGTCCTGGATTTCCTGGATGTTTTGGGTTACACGTTTTTTGCATTTTGCATTTTCTTTGACTGTTGAGTCGATGCTTTCTATGGAATCTTCAGCACCTGAGATTCTTTCTTCCATCTCTTGTATTCTATTGTTTATGTTTGCATCTATGACTCCTGATTTCTTCCCAAGGTTTTCTATCTCCTTTGTGATTTCTTAGTTGTTTCTACTTCCTTTTTCAGTTCCTGGATGGATTTGCTGAGATCCTTCACTTGTTTGTTTGTATTTTCCTGTATTTCTTTAAGGTATTTTTTCATTGCCTCTTTCAGGATTTCTTCCTGATGACCCACGTTCTCCTGCATTTCTCTGAGTGATTTTTGTGTTTCCTCCTCATGGGAATCCATCTGTTGATCCATTGTCTCCTGCATTTCTTTAAGCAGTTCTCGTGTTTCCTTTGTAAGGGCATCTAACCGTTGATTCATTTCTTTAAGCAATTTTTGTGTTGCCTCCTTATGGGCATCCGTCTGTTGACCCATATTCTTCTGCATTTCTTTATGCAAATTTTGTGATTCCTTTGTGAGTGCATCTACCCGTTGATTCATCTCGTTAAGCGATTTTTGTGTTGTCTCCTTGTGCGCCTCCATCTTTTGATCCATGTTCTCCCGCATTTCTCTGAGCGATTTTTGTGTTTCCTTTGTAAGGGCTTCTAACCGTTGATTCATGGTCTCCTGTAACTCTTTATGAGATTTATTTGTGTCCTTCTTGTGATCCTCTAATAGGATCATGAGAAGTGATTTTAAATCCAGATCTTGTCTTTCGGGTGTGGTGGGGTATCCAGGACTTGCTGCTGTTGGAGAGTTGGGTTCGGATGGTCCCACATTACTTTGATTTCTGTTAGTAACATTCCTACGTTTGCCTTTTGCCATCTGGATACCTCTGATGTTAGTTGGTCCTGCTGCCACTGGCTGTTGGTTGGACCTCCTGTGAGCCTGCAAAGCTATTTCTGCCCCCCCCTGGATTTCCAGGATTCCCCTGGCACCGATTTCTGGGGCCTGCCTGCTCCTGAGTGACTTTGGAGCCCTAATGTGCCTTGCCCCAAGTGATCTTATATTGGGGAGGCCTTGCACATCCAAAGGCTCAGCCTAGTGGATTCCTGGAACAGAGGTCGCCAAAGGGAGGCTGGTAGGCTCCTGCCCTGTGCAGGGGTGAGTGATTTCTCCTAGGGGGGGGAGGGGGCGTCCCTCTGCCAGGCAGAAGTCCCACAGCAGAGCTGGCGCGCTGGTTACTGCAGATCAGCCCCGCACTTGGGAGCTGCATACACACAAGCCGCCCGAGACCCAAGCGATATTATGCCTGTCTGTCTCAGAACCTGGCTGTCCCAACTTCCCAGTCACTGGAGCCTAAATTTAATTAATTAATTAATTTATTTATTTATTTATTTTGCTGTATAAACTGAACCTTTTGGCTAGGTGTCTGGGACCCTAAGAATATTTTTCTGTCTTTCGTGCTATAATTATGAAGACCCTCATTTCTGGGCGTAGCATGTAGCATATTTTACCAAGTCTTTGTGTAGCATCCATAAAATCCTGGATTAGGGACCCCCGAATGTAGTGCTTGTATTGTAATGCTAAATAGTGACCCCCAAGACCTGGTGCTCCCAGGAATGAGAGAATCTGCAGGTACAATGTGATCTTGCTCCCTAATTTAAAACCATTGGCTAAATAAAGACACTGACAGACAATAGCTGGGCACAAGGGACATAGGCAGGGTTTGGGGTTCTCTGGCTGGGGCTCTGAGGAGACTTTGAGGAGAGAAAGGAAGATGGAGAGAGGAGAAGATCCCATGGGGGAGAGACTCTTAAAATAATGGCACAAGGGTTGGGTAATTGGAGTTAAGAGAAGCCAGGCAAAACATGGCAAATCATATAGTGGGGTCAGTGGCATGGAAATAGACATTAATAGAATAGAGGCTGGTATCTGCTAGATATCTAGATATCAGCCTAGCTCTAGTGGTGATTAAGGCTTATTATAAATATAAAGGTCATGTGTGTCTTTTATTTGTTAACTGAATTACTCAGAGGCAGGGTAGAAGCCCCAGATCGACATTAAATATTTTCCAACAATGTATTGGTACCTCAGCGTCTGGCCAGAAATCACGTTTTTATTATTATTATTATTATTATTTTCTATATTCTTTATTTACATTCCAAATGATTTCCCCTTTCCCGGTTCCCCCCTCCTCGAAAGTCCCATAAGCCCTCTTCCATCCCCCTGTTCCCCATTTGCCTAAGAATTTCATGAATTCATTGTTTTTAATTGCTGACTAGTATCCCATTGTGTAAATATACCTGGAAAATATCTCTGATAAAATTGAAGAAATATATAGAAAACACGTTAAGATTAACTATTTCATGGAAAAATTATACAGATAAAATGGTAGGCATAAAAATATTCCTAAGTTGATTGAAAGTGGAATTATAAACGTTTTCTGATAAAATTGAAAATCTACAAGGAAAATATTTCTGATAAAACTCAAGAAATATATAGAAAACCACCTTAAAACTGACTATTTCATGAAAAATTATACAGATAAGATGGTAGGCATAAAAATATTACTAAATTGAAAGTAGAAGTAAAAACATTTTCTGATAAAACTGAAGATTTACATGGAAAATATCTCTGGTAAAATTGAAGAAATTTATACAGATAAATTTGTAGGAATAAAAATATTCCTAAGTTGATTGAAAGTAGAATTATAAATATTTTCTGATAAAACTGAAGATTTACATGGAAAATATCTCTGGTAAAATTGAAGAAATTTATACAGATAAATTTGTAGGAATAAAAATATTCCTAAGTTGATTGAAAGTAGAATTATAAACATTTTCTGATAAAATTGAAGATTTACATGGAAAATATTTCTGATAAAATTGAAAAAATATATGGAAAAACATTAAAATTGAAGATTATCATGGAAAATTATACATATAAAATGGTAGGCATAAAAATATTTCTAAGTTGATTGAAAGTGAAATTATTAACAAAATCGATTTCAGATACCCAAATGGAAAACACACTCCCACTGTCCCTTTAAGATTAGAAAGACAGGGAAAATGTTTCCTTAGCAACATTGGCTTTCCCCCAAGCCACGCAAAAAGCCATAAGAAGTTCCAAACAAGGACTAGAATACATGCTGATTCAGTGTCCATAATTCCAGGGTTCATGACATGAGCTAAAACACAGGTGCACCCACTGAACTGAATGGCTTGCCAGGCAACAGAGCCCTTAAGCTTCAACTGCAGGCCTAAATGCCAGTGAGCCTAGGCTCTTCCTGGGTGCTGTGTGGCACTGCTGCTAAAGTGCAGCTCTGAGCTGAGAACAAATGTCAGCTTAATTGTGCAGGCACAACACAGCTTCTGAACTAAAAACTAACAGGCACAGGAGACAGATCTCTTAATTCTGGATCATCCTGGCTTACACAATGGAGTCAAGGCGGGACCCTCTGCTGATGGATGCAGCCACGTACAAACAACCATCTGAGATTCAAAATGACATATTGTCCCTTAAAATTATTATACAGGTTTTTGCTTAATAATCACCAGGAGGGTCCTTAGCAATTTATTTTTATTTTATTTTATTTTTTTTTAATTTACATTCCAAATCACTTCCCCTTTCCCGTTTCCTCCCTCCCCAAAAGTCCCACAAGCCCCCTTCCCTCCCTCTTTTCTCCATTCAACCCCCTCTCGTTTCTCTGTCCTGGCGTTCCCCTACATCCAGTCTTTCCAAGACCAGGGGTCTCTCCTTCCATCTTCTTAGAAATCTATTGATATGCGAATTGTGTCCTTAGCAATTTAAAAAACAAATATCCATCAATCTTAAATTTATATAAAGAGAAAGGAGAATATGAGAATATTTAGAAAGTATGTTTATAATTTCTGTTATAATTTCAAATCTTGGATATTAGCCCTCTGTCAGATGTAGGGTTGGTAAAGATCTTTTCCCAATTTGTTGGTTGCCGTTTTGTACTATTGACCTTTGCCTTATAGAAACTTTGTAATTTTATGAGGTCCCATTTGTCTATTCTTGATCTTAGAGCATAAGCTATTGATGTTCTGTTCAGGAAAATTTTCCCTGTGCCCATGTGCTCAAGTCTCTTCCCCAGTTTCTTTTCCATTAGTTTCAGTGTGTCTGGTTTTATGTGGAGGTCCTTCATCCACTTGGACTTGAGCTTTGTACAAGGAGATAAGTATGGATCAATTTGCATTCTTCTGCATGCTAGCCACCAGTTGAACCATTTGTTGAAAAGGCTATCTTTTTTCCACTGGATGGTTTTAGCTCCTTTGTCAAAGATCAAGTGACCATAGGTTTATGGGTTCATTTCTGGGTCTTCAATTGTATTCCATTTATCTACCTGCCTGTCACTGTACCAAAACCATGAAGTTTTTAATACTATTGCTCTGTAGTACTGCATGAGGTCCAGGATAGTGATTCCCCCAATAGTTCTTTTACTGTTGAGAATAGTTTTAGCTATCCTGGGTTTTTTTGTTATTCCAGATGAATTTGAGAATCTTAATACTTAGGAGACAAAGCCAGGGACAAATAGGTTTCTTATAAGTTTGAGTCCAGCCTAATCTACAGAACAGATCCAAGTCAGCGTTGGCTGCACAGAAAATCCCCGTCCAAATAAATAATAAAAATTGTTTTAAATTGTTTTGTTTTAAATGGTTTTAATTTATCAAAATGAAGGTTATTATGAGTTCTAAGATTGTATTGTTATTACAAATCCTCTATGAGAGAGGTCAAAACAGAGCAGACCTAAATAAAAAAGAAGATTCTAAATTAAATCAATATATAATTTTGATGACTTCAAGTTGATGGACCAAGTACAAGCTATTCTGAAAGAGAGTCTCTATGTTTGTGTTAACAGAAAGACTTTGGACTCCTTCCAAAGTAGTCAGGATCAGATTTGATAAAGGAAGACTCCCCTGAAGATTTTGGTTGCAGACAGCAAGAAAGAAATCAAGAAGACCAAACAGGATAGGTAATGTAATTTACTGATCCCTCTACATGGGAACATCCCAGAAACTGGCTGAGACATAAAAATGTCTCTAGCCAGAACTCCAGCTATACATACTCAACAGATCTTGTTGGCTATAGAGTCATGCCATACTTTCATATGACGTGGATAAAGATTTAAATTACATCTTGGTTATATGGTCAAACTGACTCATAAAGAAAGACAGTTGTCTTTCACCTGCTCAAACAAGGAACAAAAATTCATCTTTAACTGATCTGTGCACATTTCATATTCCATACATCATATAAATATAGAAAGAAACATTACATATAATGTAATATATAATGCATACTATGTATTATATATTTTATAATTCTATATTATATTATATATTATAATAATACAATATAATATAATAATATATAGCTTTCTCTTCAAAGAAAAAACAAAACAATAAACAAAACAAACAAGCAAATAAACACCAAGAGGACAGCCCTGATAGGATTCACCCTCAGGGATGCTGAGATGCTGAGACCTACTGTTCCAGGTCCCTGACCAATCCTGCCTCAAACTGATACTCTTTCCAGAAACTTGCTTCTAGAACAACTTCAAAAAGAATTACTGACCTCATATGACCTTGGTTCATCCAGACTTTCAGATTGTACCAGTCAGGACTGGAATTAAGCCTGGTACTTTCTCAGCATATAGAGACTGGACAACAAATAATGCCAGCTATCTTTCTTTTGACTTAACAAAATTTTCCAATTTCCTTTTGGGCCCCCAAACAGAAATTAGTCTCCCCAGTTCGGCAGGAAGCAAAGAGAAGATGATGAGCACCAATATCCTCCATCTGGAGTTGCTTCAATTATGTCAACTAGCCACCAGGCAATAAATGCCCTAACTTCATCTACAGACAGAATGCTGCACAAAACCAACAAATAGACTCAAGATAGTTGACTGCTAAGCTTTGCTAATACAGAGTAAGATAGTCCTTTATAATTCCTGCTTCACATAATGTCTGGTAGATATTCTGGGACAGAAGGCTGAAGATAGATGTTCCAATGTTATAAAAAATATTAGGAACTGTGCAGGTGGTCTATAATTTTTGGAAGCTGTGTTCTTGCACTTCCTACATATTCAAATAATATTTCTCCTCTGATGAGGTTGAAGACTAGATAGTTATACTCCCAAAATTAAACTTAAGTTGTTTAAAATTTAAGAAGATATTCTAGGTTTAAAAAGATGTTTTTAGGATGATAATACAAGTTAAAATAAAAAAAATATTTAGATACAAAATTCCAAACTCACAAAGATAGGATACATGAGAAAATGCTTTAAGTTGCCAAATATAAATGGGCTGGACATCATAAATGTATACCATAACTTATAATTGTATTCAGTTTATATCTGAGAGAGAAAGAGCCTTTTTAATTGGACAAAAGTAGGAAATGTAGTAGGTTGGTCTGATGTTGCTTGTATTCTAATGCTAAATAGTGCCCCCCAAGGCCTGGTGCTCCCAGGAATGAGAGAATCTGCAGGTACAATGTGACCTTGCTCCGTAATTGAAAGCTATTGGTTAAATAAAGACATGCTGTGCACAAGAGACATAGGCAGGGTTTGGGGTTACCAGGCTGAGGGTCTGAGGAGAGAAAGGAAGATAGAGAGAGCAGAAGATGCCATGGGGAAAGACTCTCAAAATAATGGCACAAGGATTGGGTAATTGGAGTTAAGAGAAGCCTAGACAAAACATGGCAAATCATATAGTGGGGTTATTGGCATGGAAATAGCCAAAGAAAGGGAAGGTAGAAAAGAGGATTGTGAGTGTCCATCAATCTTGAAAATAGGCTCTTAGGAAGTTTCGGTGTCCAAAACTGGAATGAACTGTGGGGTATGGGCAAAATAAGCTCTGTCTGGACAAATACTATCTGTTCTTATCTGCCCTTATCTGCCCTCCTCTTGAATCTTTATGGTGTGGAGAGGATGAAAACCTGATAGGTTGTTGTGTACCAGTTTCCTTTGAGATCGAAATAGTCCATTCTGTACACACTCTTTATTTTTTTTATTTTGTTTTTATAAGTTTTTTTTTATTTACATTCAAAATCATTTCCCCTTTCCCGTTTCCTCCCTCCCTGAAAGTCCCATAAGCCCCCTTCCCTCCCTCTTTTCCCCATTCAACCCCCTCTCACTTCTCTGTCCTGGCATTCCCCTACATCCAGTCTTTCCAGGACCAGGGGTCTCTCCTTCCATTTCTTGGAAATCTATTGATATGCGAATTGTGTCTAGGGTATTCCGAGATTCTGGGTTAATATCCCCTTATCAGTGACTGCATACCATGCGTGTTCTTTTGTGATTGGGTTACCTCACTAAGGATGATATTTTCAAGTTCTGACCATTTGCCTAGGAATTTCGTGAATTCATTGTTTTTAATTGCAGAGTAGTATTCCATTGTGTAAATATACCACATCTTCTGAATCCATTCCTCCGTTGAGGGACATCTGGGTTCTTTCCAGCTTCTGGCTATTATAAATAAGGCTGCTATGAACATAGTGGAGCATGTGTCCTTATTGCATGCAGGTAAAGGCTCTGGGTATATGCCCAGGAGTGGTATAGCCGGATCCTCCGGGAGTGTCATGCCCAGTTTTCTGAGGAACTGCCAGACTGCTTTCCAGAGTGGTTGTACCAGCTTGCAATCCCACCAGCAGTGGAGGAGTGTTCCTCTTTCTCCACATCCTCGCCAACAACTGCTGTCTCCTGTGTTTTTGATCTTAGCCATTCTGACTGGTGTGAGATGGAATCTCAGGGTTGTTTTGATTTGCATTTCCCTAATGACTAAGGATGATGAACATCTCTTTAGGTGTACACACTCTTTAAACAAAAAGATAAAACACTCCAAATAGCTTCAGGAAGATCAGGTTCATTAGTTCCTCCCTAGCCCCCACCGAGGGCATGTTTTCCTCCAGCAAAAGGTTAGGTGTGGGGGTGGGGGGGAATGTTTACCCTCCAAGGCTTGGAGATCATTGCGGAAGAGGGGACAGAAAGACTGTAAGGGCTGGAGGAAGGGGTGGGATGCTGTGTAACAGTTTCCTGTGAGATTAAAACATTCCATCCTTCAAGAAAGCTCCTTAAACATGAAGGGAAACAACTCAAAATAGCTTCAAGAAGTCTCTGAAACTGACAGTATTCACTGGGTCCTCTATGCCATAGGATGCAGAGCCATGCTGCAAAGAATACTTTCAATAGAGCTTCACTTTCCAGAAGACTCTCAGATAAGCTGACCTGCAAAGATGATGAGACTTCCTGTCACATAATAATCAAAAGACCAAATGCACTAAACAAAGAAAGAATATTAAAAGCAGTAAGAGAAAAAGATCAAGTAACCTATAAAGGCCGGCCTATCAGAATTACGCCAGACTTATCACCAGAGACTGAAAACCAGAAGATCCTGGGCAGATCTCATACAGACCCTAAGAGAGCACAAATGCCAGCCCAAACTACTATACCCAGCAAAACTCTCAATCACCATAGATGGAGAAACCAAGATATTCCATGATAAAACCAAATTTACACAATATCTTTCCACAAACCCAGCCCTACAAAGGATAATAGATGGAAAACGCCAACACAAGTAGGGAAACTACACCCTAGAAAAAGCAAGAAAGCCATCTTTTAACAAACCCACACAAACATAATTCCACCCCTAACAACAAAAATAACAGGAAGCAACAATCACTTTTCCTTAATATATCTTAATATGAAAATTAATATTACCAATATAACCTAATCAATTGAAATTCAAAAATATGAGGAATTAGAAATTTGTTGGCTCTCACCCAGTGGTCTCTCTAATTTGGTAATTGGAGAAATACGTCCAATATTATACAATCCATATACACTTTCTGCTTGTTTGTACATGCTTCTCCTGTCTCAGCCTCTCTATTAGAACTGTTTATTTGATGTTTTTACACTATACTATGGTTTTCAGAACAGCTAATTTCAAATTTATTTATTTATTTATTTATTTATATTAATTATATTATATATATTTAATTATATTATTTATTATTCATTTATAATTTCAAAATTATTTATACAGCCAAAAGAAACATAGATGATTAATTTGAGACGTGGCTTGTAAGAGAACAACAAAGAGTGAGACTGAATGTTTTGCTTGATATTTATAATTATTGTATCAATTTTGAAAAAGATAAGCTTATAAGCTGCTCTTTTTCTGAGATGGATGCTTTTCAAAATCATCACAGCCAATGAGTCAGAATCTCACCCTCACCTAAAGTCTGTGCAATCCTCCAAGCAGAACCATTGTTCATTGAAACAGTTGATGAATGAAAGATGGATAGACCATCTTTTTTTTTAAAAAAAAAATCCTAGGATGTTTATTACAAAGATAAACCCGGATCCTTGAGATGGGCTTATTGGTAGGATTTCTGGTATCGGGCACAGGCACCAGGACCTCCAAACTTTTTGGATTCACAGCGACGAGGGTCAGCTACAAGCAGGGTCCAATCGTACTGGATGAGGATATCTTTGATCTCCTTCTTAGAGGCTTCATCCACATATTTTTGGTAATAAGCCACCAGCGCTTTTGAGATGGACTGTTGGATAGCATAAATTTGGGCCACAAGACCACCACCCTTCACACAGACCCGGATATCCACACCAGCAAATCGCTCCTAGCCCAGAAGCAAAACTGGCTCCAGTAACTTACACTGCAGCATGCGTGGCCCCATCATATCCAGGGGACGTCTATTCATCTTGATGAGCCCATTTCCTCGTTTGCAGTGGACCACAGCTATGGCTGTCTTCTTGCGTCCGAAGACCTGCACGGACTGCAGCAGACCCTTGGACGGCATAGCTACAAGTATGAACATGAGCTCCTCACCGCGCGCCGCCGCCACCGGGGATAGTCCATCTTAATACACACACCATTTCTTAAATGAATGTAACCTGTTCCCTGTGGGCTGAGAATGATGACAATCACTCAAGTCAAATAGCTTTGACCACGGCAGGAAATCTGTATCCAAATAATTGTGCCTACAATTCCTCCCTTGACGCAGCAGAACTGTCAACTCTTAACTTAGCTACTATGGAGGTAAAATCCTATGGTGATGTGAACTGTTCTTATTTTGGGTTTGTACCACAGTAAGAGCCAAGATTTTAAGCTCTGCTAAAAACAAAGCAAACAAACAAAAAGACTTTATCTTTTTATGTTCATCTAATACCATGTCCATTATTTTTATGATTGGTACAAAAATATATATTGTGTTCAATATAATAAAAAATAAAAATAAAAAATTAACAACAACAACAAAAAAGAACGAAACCGTGTCAGATGATGCCATTAGGTCTGCTTCTCAGTGCCCTCCTATGAGTGCAGCGAATGAAGGCCCTACAGATCAGACCAAGTTGTTTCTGGACCAGAAGAGCAACGTCGCCCACCGCCCCCCCCCCCAAAAAAAAACAAAAACTGCATCCCAACACCACAAGCCAGGATCACCACCACACCTAACTCAGGATGCAAGTTAAGACTTCAGCTTTCATGAGCATTGAAGCTTCTGGGGTAACCAAGAAACTAAAGGCCGCTGAGCTGCTTTGTCAGTTTACCCAGTGAAGTGTCTCTAGATGGTCTGAGCATGGCAAGCAGGACTCTGTCAGGCCTTGCTCTTCCTCATTCACTCTGACTTGATAAAAAAAAACTGTTAGATTACATTCCTAAAGCTTGCTACCAAGGTCCATTCCCTTATTTTGCCATTTGCTCCTCCTGAGGCTGACCATCCAAGGCCCAGCTATCAAAGTATTGAAGTCCAGTAATAAAAAGCCCCTTTTGGCCGCCCTAATTAACATGCCCAATCAAAACGAACCCACTCATCCTAACACAGGGGTGGATGGGTGAGGAGGTTTCCCCTTTTACCTTTATAAACAGTCATTTGCCTATGGGCCACATCTGTCTCCTCTCTGTCCAAAGGCAGTCCTTTGTCCCTCCTGGGCAAATATCCCTTCCTACTCTCCCTTCCCCTTCTCCTTCATCCTCTATCTCCTACCTTTGACTCTTATTTCCTGCCTACTGTCTCTCTGGGGCAAATAAATCTCCTGTACGTTAATAACTTGGACTTGGGGTGTCTTGTGTCAACTTTGAGGTCCTTTCGAGTATTCCCTAGCTGGAGTTCAGAAATCAGAGTGACCCATATGCCACCAATAAGAGTAAAGACAATGTTCTCATCTCCTTGGATATGAATATCTCCAAAAGGCTCTCCAAATAACTCTCAGTGCTCTGTTTTGTGAACAGCTTAGAGCTGTGTCAGGATACTTCATATAGAAAGTGAGTCAGTGTCAAAGAGATGTACATCCTGCCTCCTCATGTGTCCTCCTGCCTGGGAGTCAGGGAGCCCGATTGCAGGCTCTGCCTGTGCACCCTTCCTGTGCTCAAGGAGTATAACTACACTTTCCCTTTTCTGCCATAGGGGCTCTGCTGATTCTCTTTAGAGCACCTGTGTTGTTGTCTGGCTCTAACTCTGGTACTAAACTCTCCTCAGAACTCTGCCGTGTTGTTCCTCTGTCCTATCTCAAAAAACAAAACAAAGCAAAACAAAAGCAAAAAAGTAAAAGAAAGGAAAGGCAAAGTTTCTTGGAAAGAAGGTACCTCAGCTGAGGGGTAGCCTCCATCAAATTGGCCTGAGAGCATGGCAGTGGGGGCATTTTCTTAAGTATCAATTCATGTGGAGGGCAGAGGGCCAAGTCCACTGTGGATGGCACCATCCCTAGGCTGGCGGTCCTGGGTTCTATAGGAAAGCAGGCTGAGCAAGCCACGAGGAACAAGCCAGTAAGTAGCACTCCTCCATGTGCATCAGCTCCTGCCCCAAAATTCCTGCCTTGGCTTT
The DNA here is from genome assembly GCA_036184795.1 of Tokudaia tokunoshimensis. NCBI lineage: Eukaryota > Metazoa > Chordata > Mammalia > Rodentia > Muridae > Tokudaia > Tokudaia tokunoshimensis. Next base: position 106,224,931 of record BTHU01000023.1, read on the forward strand.
CCCTGAGGATGGATTGTAACCCACCAGCTACGTGGGTTACATTTCCTACTAGAAATGGCTTTGGTCTGTTTTATTACAGCACCAGGAAGCAGACTAGGCTCATCACTTAAGAAACTTTCCAGGTGCCTGGCAGTGGTGGCACACGCCTTTAATCCTAGCACTTGGGAGGCAGAGGCAGGTGGATTTCTGAGTTCGAGGCCAGTCTGGTCTACAGCCAGGACAGCCAGGGCTACACAGAGAAACCCTGTCTCGAAAAACCAAAAAAAAAAAAAAAAAAAAAAGAAAAGAAAAGAAATTTTACAGGTTAGAATCACCACAGAATTTGAATATTTAGTAAAGAAGAATGAGTGTCAGGCCTTATGCAGTGAGAATGTGTGAGTACTCCACAAGGTGGTGCTCTCTGGATTAAGATGCATTTAGTTGAGCTCCACTGTAAGGCAGCTAGTACTACTGTGGGCTCTGGCTTTTGGGATTTGGAAGGCGCACAATAGAGTTCAGTCTCCAACTTGTTAGCAGTTTCATTCTTTTCTTCAACTTCTTTTTTAAGTCTCAACTCAGCAGTAAACCTGGGAGATCGGGAGGTGTGCCTGCTTCTCTTATATAAGGCTTCAATGTGGACTAGGAAATCTACAAGTGCCACACTTCCTTTTCTTTCTTTGGCAGGATATCCAGGGATATATTCTTATGAAGGGAGAAACTGGCCAGGAATATATCTGAAGAAATTGATTGTGCCCACTGCAAATTCTTATCTTTTAAATAATTAAGAAAAGATTGTCCTCTTTCTGAGGTGGGAGTTTAAACATTTATTTGGCAACAGCACTCAGTGCATATTTCTAAGGTGGTTTAGGGGTGGTTAAATACACCAGCAGCACCTCCTACCTCTTTCTGAGTTCAAGTACTTCAGTTTTCATCTTTAGGTTCATACTTCAGCTCTAAATATTTTATTTGACATTTTAATTGAGAGAGAGAGAGAGAGAGAGAGAGAGAGAGAGAGAGAGAGAGAGTTAGTTGATCTTTTGAGCAGGACCTTACTATGTAGCCTTGACCAGCCTGGAATTCACAATGTAGATCAGATAGACTCTAAATCATAGACTGTGTGTGTGTGTGTGTGTGTGTGTGTGTGTGTGTGTGTGTGTGTGTGTGTATGTATACATATGCTTGAGTGCAGTGCATGCATGTGGCTGTCAGAGTGCAGGAGACGGTTCTCTTCTTCCACTATGTGGATCCTGGGGTTAGAACTCAAGTCCTCAGGCTTGGCAGCAAGTACTTTCTTCTACTGAATTCCCTTGTATGCCATGGAGTGCTTTCATTTAGTTTTGTCTGAATTTAATCCACCAAGCATTAGCACAAATAAGCCTGTATAACAGGTGCTATCTTCTGGAACACAAGAGATAGAGTGGAACCTCAATCTTCATAGTACCGGCAGCTGGAAAGACAGCTCAGTGGTTAAGGTGGCTCTTCCAGACGACTGGGGTTTGATTCCCAAAACTCATATGGTGGCTAACAGCGGTTTATAACTCCCCTTCCAGAGGATTTGATCCCTTCTTATGGCTTCCAGAGGCAGTGCATGTGCATAGTACACAGACGTGTATGCAGGCAAACACACACACACACACACACACACACACACACACACACATGTCGAATAAAAATAAGAAATCTTTAAAAAAACTTCCATACTTCTCATCAAAATTCTTAAATGTTTCCAGACCACTAATTTTGCTGGAAAGGAGTTTTATGTTATCATTCTACTGTTCCAACATGACAAACCACCATTTCTGCTGCTCAAATTCAGTTGGAGATCATTTCATCCTTAACAATGTAACTGCGTAACTAACCCTGTTCATTCACTGTTCAATGCATTTGGCTTCTTTGGTGACTGACTATTCAATTGGTATTGTGCCATTGCATCTTGTACTGCCTGCCTCTTCCAACTTCTCAAACTGCTGGAGGCCCCATATATCTTCACTTGGAATTAATCCACTGAGGCAGAACAATGACAAGGAATACAGTTAAGTGACTGGGAACAGCTTGTATTTCCAGGATGGGAAGTGAGCAAGACCAAGGAAAGGAGCAAGTGCAGTGGCTTGGGAATGCTGTCAGCTCATCTGTGACTTCAAGGCAAAGGAAGGTTCATGGCTCCCACCTAGAGCCAGGAGACGGACGAGCACATGAGCGGAATACAGTATGCAGTCACTGCATTTTGGGGGTCTTGTCCATATGAGAAATTATTTAAGAGGCTGCAAAAGTAAATGAAAACAAAATACCTTGGTCTATTTGTGAAACAACTAGAACCAAATACTTAAAAGAGAAATCTAAAGTAAGCTTCACGCTCCAGGGCTGGGAGGCAAGAGAGAAGTTCAAGCCTTCCTACCGCCTGCAAGGGATAGAGTCTCATTCCTTTTGAGGTGGCAGGACCTCTGCCCACAGTGGTTCTTAGAGTCATGTGTGCTTCACTGAAAGGGGCTGAGGAGCAGACAGAGAGCAGGCAAGGTGAACGTTCGCTTGCCTGCTCCCCTGAATCCCGAGACTGGCTTGAGGAAGTTGCAGACCGACAGTCTTACGGATCTCACGAGCGTGGCAATGGGACAGTACTGACTGAAACACAAGGACAGCCTATGGGGACAACCAACGGGGACTTCCTTGAACATGTTTCTGTTCCCGTGGTCAGAAAGGCGGTGTGCTTGGCACTAGTGACATCTGCAAAGCTCATTCCCTGCTAATAATGTGAGGCCACAAAAGGATCTATGCTGTGCATGGGTCACTGAAGGTGACACAGACGTGCTGCCTCCAGCAGGAAGACCTCTCTGTCAATCTGTGTGCATCTCTCTTGGGGAACAGTGTGCATCTGCATTCCACAATCAGAAAGAGAAAGACAGTGAAATGTTCCTCTTTATTATTACTGTGCTGGGAAGGGACAGAAACGTGGCTTTCCCTCATGAATGGCAAGACCGTGACTCCACACAGCCATCTCCATGTGGTCCTGGAGGTTTGGTTCCCTAGGGCTCCTCCGGGTCCGTCAGGCAAATGTGGTCCTGGATCCCACCTGGTGTGGTCCTGAGCAGCGCTTTCTTCTCCCTGGCCCTCTGTTTGGCTCTCCTGTTGTTAAACCACATCTGAAAGCAGAGGAGAGCAGGGAATGCCTCAGTATGCCGAGTGCTTTGCTGGCAAGGACACATCATCAGGACACTGATATTCTGAACTGCACAGCAGAAGCTATTTTCTTTTTTAAGGTAATATTACCACCACCACCACCATCATCTTTCTGTGTGTGCATGTTTGCACTAAAACAACAGTGTTAGAGGGCATGCTTTCATTCCCTTCTAGCCTGAGCTTATGGAGAAGAGAACCCTAATTTCAGACACATAGAATTCTTGGTCCTGACAGAAATCTCAAGGACCAAGATCTGCAAGTGTCTCCTGACCTCTTTGAGTTTGCACTTCCCAGTTTTTATGTGTGCCTAGTGCAGGTTGAGCTGTCCTGCATAACCGAGTGTTCTCGATGTCTCCTCTGGGTCCTCAGAGCCCTTGGCCGCAGCCAGTGGAAGTGAAGGCACGCTGCTTGACTGGGGCCAGTCCTGTTAGTTTTGTTCAGACAGAAGTCAATTCCCAGAAGTAGTTTTCTGTCCACAGTACCCCACCCTTGTTGCCTGTGAATTCTACTTTCTCAGGCTGCATTTTAGTGAGTGACCTCAATCTTGGCCTATGCTGTCAGACCTAACTTAAAAATTATCTAGACTTATCTTACTCCCCAGGCCACAGAGCCGGCAGTCGTGTCTAGGATAAAATGGGGGATTAAACTGCAGGCTATACTTTAACCTTAGTCTAGCCCTGACCCTGAGTTCTGTTCTCCTATCTGTATTTTTCTTGATAGCTCCCTGGGAATACAGCCTCCCATACCACTGCTGATTAACATAGTAAATGCCTTCTTTCATGCTTGTTTTGCTGTGACTTTGAGAGGATTTTGATGTGCCATAGGAGGCATCCCAGGCCTATCCCTTCACTCCTAATCCACTGACTTAAGAGCCACTAAGGACTCACATTCCTGAAGGATCACTCCAGTCACATTATTTGTAAGCTGCTTAGGATAGACTCGACTCTCATAAATCTGTGTGTATGATTATTTGCCTGGGTGGATGTCTGTACACTATGACACCAAAAAAGGATGTCTGACCCCTTGGAACTGGAATTGAAGGTATCTGGAAGCTGCCATGTGGGTGCTGGGAAGCAAACCTCTGCAAGAGCAGCCAGTGCTCTTCATCGCCACTACTCCAGCTCTGTGGGTGGCTGTGCGATTCCCTCCCAGCACGTTAGCCTTCTTCAGAACTGGAGCAAGACTATAATGAGTATTGGGAATGCTTATTATGTGTCATGCACGAACTGTTTGTTCTCCATATTCTAGAAAAAGTTAGAGCAGGCCCACTTGAGCGGAGGAGCAAACTCACTTCACATGCCAACTTCTTGTTAAGTAGCACTGGTAATTATATCAGATGTGCAAAGTTATAAGTGTAGCACTGTCCTCCATCTGTTTCTCAAATGTGTAAGGCTGGTGGGGGTAAGGCAGAATTGGATTGTCAAGCTTCCTAAGCCATTATGTCCATAACTGGACTTTGATGACAAGCACATCAAGTACAGATGGAGTATTCCAAGTGGCAAGAACATCAAAAACTGCCAGGCATGGTAGCATACACCTGCAATACCATCTGTTGGGAGTTGGAGGGAGGAGAATCAGGAATTCAAGATCTCAAGGGTTTGGGGTGGGGTGGGGTGGGGTTTGTGTGGTATGGTTTGTTGGTTGTGGTGTGTATTTGGTGTGGTATGTGCGTTGGGGTGAGTATGGGGTGTGGCGTGTGGGTTGTGTGGTGTATATGGTGTGCTGTTTCTCTGTGTGTGGTGTGTTGTGTGGTGTGGTTTGGGGTGTGTTGTATGATGTGTGGGTTACAGTATTTGCGTGGTGTGGTGGTGGTGTGTATGTGGTTTGCTGTGTGGATTGCAGTGTGTGGGTTGTGTTAGATGTGTGTGTTGTATGGTGTATGGGTAGCAGGGTGTGTGTGTGGCGTGGTGTGGGGGTTGTGGTGTGTGGTGTAGTGTTTCTTTGTGTGTGGTGTGGTATGGTTGTATGTGTGGTGTCATGCTTTTGTGTGTGTGTGTGGTCATGTGAAGGTTGCAATATGTTTGTGGTTTGATGTTTCTCTATGTATGGTGTTATGTAGGTTCTCTGTGTACTGTGGTGTTTCTCTGTGTGTGATGTGTTGTATGGGTTGTGGTGTGTGGGGAGGATATGATGTGTGAGTTGTATGTGGTATGGTGTGGGTTGTGCATTTGGGCATGTGTGGTATGGTGTGTAGGTTGCAGTCTGTGAGTAGTATGGTGTGTGGATTACAGTGTATGTGGTTTGGTGTGTGGGCTGTGCTGTAAGTGTGGTATGTGTGGGTTCTAGTGTGTGTGTGGTATGGTGTGGTATGTGGGTTGTGGTGTTTGGGTGATATGGTGTGCTGGTTCCACTGGGTGTGTGGTGTGGTGTGGTGTGGTGTGAGGGTTGTGTTGTGTGGGTTGGGATGTGTATTTGATATGATGTGTTGTGTGTGTGTGTTGTGGTGTCCAGTGGGTGTGTGGTGTGGTATGGTGTGAAGGATGTGGTGAGTATGGTGTGGTGTGTAGGTTGGGGTGAGTGTGTGGTGTGGCATGTGTGCTGCAGTGTCTGTGGTGTGGTGCTTCTCTGTGTGTGGTATGGTTTAGGTGTGTGGTATTACTGTGTTTGTGGTGTCATGTGGTGATTGCAGTATGTGTGTGGTTTGGTGTTTCTGTGTGTGGTGTGGGTTGTGTTGTGCCAATGACTGGTTTTGGCATCCATGTGGTGGGTAAACCGAGACAGATAGCTTTTGGGGGTCAGCGTTTAGAGCCACTGATGGGAATGGATCCAGATAGCAGATTTTTTTCTGAGTGAACAAAGCTTTTTACTGGTGCTGGCACTCTCCTGTGGCCAGTGGGGCCAGCAAGAAAGACACATACACACACACACACACACACACACACACACACACACACACACACACAGAGAGAGAGAGAGAGACAGAGACACAGAGAGAGACACAGAGACACACACACACAGAGACAGAGAGAGACAGAGAGAGAGAGAGACAGAGAGTCAGAGAGAGGATAGGAGAAACAATGTTCCAGCCACACCATACCACATTTTATTCTTCTTTCATAGCTTATATATCCTAGCAAAATTGTTCAAGCAGTATATAATTATAGTGTGATCACATGTTAGTTTTCTTCTAGTAAATGATTATGAAAAAAATAAGTGTGTTTTCCAATATCTTTTTTTTTTTTTTTTGGTTTTTAGAGACAGGGTTTCTCTGTATAGCCCTGGCTGTCCTGGAACTCACTCTGTAAACCAGGCTGGCCTCGAACTCAGAAATCCGCTTGCCTCTGCCTCCCAAGTGCTGGGATTAAAGGTGTGCGCCACCACTGCCCAGCATGTTTTCCAATATCTTTACAAGAAATAACATTCCATAGTACAGATAAAGAAAACAAATTACTGGGCTAGAGAGATGGCTGAGAGGTTAAGAGCACTGACTGCTCTTTCGAAGGGCCTGAGTTCAAATGCCGGCAACCACATGGTGCTTCACAGCCATCCATAATGAGATCTGAAACTCTCTTCTGGGGTGTCTGAAGACAGCTATAATGAGCCCAGAGCAAGTTGGCTGGAGCATGCGGGGCCAGAGCAAAAGCTGGAGAGTTGGCTCAACAGTTAAGAGCATGACTGCTCTTCCAGAGGTCCTGAGTTCAATTCCCAGCAACCACATGGTGGCTCACAACCATCCGTAATGAGATCAGATGCCCTCTTCTGGTGTGTCTGAAGACAGCTACAGTGTACTTACATAAAATGAATAAGTGATTCTTTTAAAAAAAATTAAAAAGTTACTCTAAAAAAGCCATGTACATTCATAACCAAGATAGCAAAGATATAGATTAAGCTAAGATATAGATTAGCAAAGTGTAAGCCAGCAAGGTGGTTTTCTCAGCCAGTTTCTCTTACTGGCCGGCAGCAGTTTTTGTTCACAAAGAAAGGAGTAATTATTTTATTATTTATCTTTAAAAGTAATCTCATAAGAATTTTAAAAGAATCACAAATCTAAACTCTTATATAAAAATCAGTCATATCTACCTTAAATCCTCAGAATGCATATTGACTCATCAGCAATTCTTATTAAATCATATCAGGAAGCTGAGGACAAAAATGGGTATAAGCAATCTATCATCAGCAGTCCAGCTTCAGTGAGAGTCACATCAGCCCGTGCTGGCATTGTTCTTGTTCCCTGACCATAAAAGTCCCCAGCTTAACTAATAAGAGCGTGCCTTTCTGAACTTCATATTGTTCCCTAAGATTTTCTACATCAGAGCCAGTAGCAAAAACATCTTAACCTAGTTTCACTAAGAATTTTATTTTCCAAATGTTTTCTAAGAGTGGTGGTCATTGTTGATGATCTACATCTCTTAAGTTCTTTCCTAGGATGGTGACTAAATCATTAATCTGCTCCAGTAGCAGTGCCTGAAAGAGATCAAGCACTATTGTTGTGAGTGCCAGAGATACTGCCCTGTCAGGAGCCAACATAGGAGAAGCTAATAATTAGCAGGTGATCTTCCTGAGATTAGTCTGCCTTGAATTATAAAATTATAATACATAACAGCTTTGCTCTCATATGCAAGGCACGGGAGAAATTCACTTTAGGAAAGATTCCTGCTATCAACATGCTTTTCCTGTTTTGTGTATATATATATATATATATAATCACTATTTATCAGCCCACTCCCGTTGAGCAGATCTCTGCAGAACTATGAAGTTGTACTGTCTTGTAGTGATGCTATATAGACAAATAGATGACTTCTTAATTCTTAATGATGATCCTATAAGAAGTCCTAAATTTATAGTAATTATTAAGCTCTTTTAATAACACTGCTATTAAGTCCTTTTTGATAGTCAAAACTGCATGGCCCTCTCTAGTATTGTGTGGGTTGTAGTGTGTCTTGTGCTGTGCTGTTTCTCTGTGTGTAGTGTGGTATGTTGTGATGGGTGGGTTGTGGTTGTGTGTGGTATGGCGTGTGGGCTACAGTCTGTGTACTATGGTGTGTGGGTTACAGTGTATATAGTATGTCTTGTATGTGTGTGTGTGGTTTGGTGTTCAGGTTGTGGCATGTGTGGTATGTGTTGGTTGGGTGTATATGTGGTATGGTGTGTGGGTTGCAGTGTTTGTGTGGTGTAGTGTGTGGGAGGTATCCCCTGTGTTGCAGTGTGTTTGTTGTATTCTGTTTAGGTTGGAATGTGTGTGTAGTATGGTGTGTGGGTTGTGGTGTGTATGCGCTGTGGTATGTGGGTTGCAGTGTATATGTTGTATGGTGTGTGGGTTGTGGTATGTGTGTGGTGTAGTGTGGGGGTTGCTGTGTGTGGTGTGGTGTTTTGTGGTATGTGGGTTGCAGTGTGTGTGAGGTGTGGTGTGTGCATTGGGGTGTGTGTAGTATGATGTGTGACTTGCACTGTGTGTGTGGTATGGCATATGGGTTGCAGTGTGTGTGTGTTGTGTTGTGTCAGTGTTGGTGTGTGTGTGGTGTGGTATAAGAATTGTGGAGTATGTGCAGTGTTGTGTGTGGCTTGTGGTATGTTTGTGTTTTGATGTGTGGGTTGTGGTTTTATGTGTGGTGTTGTGTATGTGTTCTGTGGATTGTGCTGTGTTTGTAGTGTGGTTTTTCTGTGTGGTTCTGGTGTATGGGTTTTGGTGTAGGTGTACTGTGCTCTTTCTCTGTGTGTGGTGTGGTGTGGCATATGGATTGTAGTATGTGTGTGTGCAGTGTGGTCTGTGATGTTTATGTGGTATGGTGTGAGGGTTGTGGTATGTGTGTGATGTGGCTTGGGGTCTGCATGTGATACGTTGTGTGGGTTTCAGTATATGTGTGGTGTGGTTTTTCTGTGTGTGTTGCAGTATATTTGTGTTATCTGTGTATGTGGTGTGGTGTGTGGGTCATGGTATGTGTGGTGTAGTGTTTGGATTGGACTGTTTATGTGGTATTGTGTGTGTTGATGTATGTTGTGTGTGTGCTGTGGTATATATGTTGTGGTGTGTGTGGGGTATGGTTTGTAGTGTGTGTGATGTGTGGTCTGTGATATGGGATGTGGGGGTATTTTGTGTGTGGGTTTCAGTGTGTGTGGTGTGGTGTGTGGGTTGTAGTTTGTGTGTGGTCTGATATTTGGGTCATGGCATATACATGGTGTTGTTTGTGAGTTGTGGACACGTGTGCGATGTGGTGTGTCAGTTGGGGTGTGTTTATGGTGTGGTGTGTAGTTTGCAGTGTGTAGGTTGTGGCCAATGTGGTGTGGTGTGTACAGTTTTTTTGATGTTTGTGGTGTGGTGTGTGGGTTGTGTGTATATTGTGGTGTTGTGTTATGTGGTATTTCTTGTGTGGTATGTGGATTGTCTGTAGTTTGTGGTGTGTGGTGTAGTGTCTCTCTGTGGTGTGGTATATGGTATGATGTTTCTCTGTGTGTTTTGTGGTGTCTGGGTTGTGGTGTGTGTGTGTTGTGGTGTTTCTGTGTATGTGTTGTCGTGTGTGGGCTGCAGTGTTGTGTGGTGTTTCTTTGTGTTTTGTGTGGTTTGCTGTGTGTGTGGTATGGCATTTCTGTGTGTGTAGTGTGGCACGTAGGTTGTGCTCTGTATGTTGTGTATCATGGTGTGTGAGTTGCAGTGTCTATGTGTTTTGAGAATTGTGATGTATTGTGTGGTGTGGTGTTTCTGTGTGTGTGCTGTGTGGGTTGTGGTTTGTGTGCTGTGGTGTTTCTGTATGTGTGGAGTGGTGTGTTTGGTGTGGTGTTTCTGTGTGTGTGTGCTGTGGTTTGTGTCGTGTGGTGTTTCTGTGTGTGTGTGTGTGCTGTTTTGTGTAGGTTGTGGTTTGTGTGGTGTGATATTTCTGTATGTGTGGAGTGGTATGTGTGCTGTGGTGTTTCTATGTGTGTAGTGTGGTGTGTGGGTTATGTAGTTTTTGTGGTGTGGTACATGACTTGTGTGTGTTATGTAGTGTTTGGGTTGGGGTGTGTATGTGGTATGGTGTGTGGGTTGCAGTGTGTGTGAGTTGTGGTTTATGTGTTGGATGGGTTGTGGTATGTGATTTGTGGTGTGGGTGTGGTATGTTGTGTTTGGTGTGTGTGTGGTATGTGGTCTGTGGGTTGGTGTGTGGGTGTGGTATGATGTGTGGGTTGTGGTGTTTGTGTATTGTGGTATATGGTTTGGTGTGTGGGTGTGGTACAGTGTATGGGTTGTAGTGTTTGTGTGTTGTGGTATGTGGGTTGGTGTGTGTATGTGGTATGGTGTGTCACTTGCAGTGTGTGTAGTGTGATGTGTGCAGGTTGTGGTGTGTGTGGTGTGGTATTTGGGTCTTGGTGTTTGTGTGGTTTGTGGGTTGTGGCATGTGTGTGTGTGGTGTGGTATAGTGTGGTGTGAGGGTTGTGGTGTGTTTGTGCTGAGGTGTGTGGGTCGGAATTGGTAATGTAGTATGTATGGTATGTGGGTTGCTATACATGTGCCTAGTGTGGTATATAGGTTGTGGTTTGTGTGTGTGATATGGGTTATGGGATGTGTGTGGTGTGGTGTGTAGGTTGTGGCATATGTGTGCTGTGGTGTGTGGGTACCGGTGTGTCTGTGGTATGGTGTGTGAGTTGCATGGGTGTGTGTTGTGTGTTGTGTTGCATGGGTTATGTGATGTTTGGGTTGTGGTGTGGATGTGATTTGGAGTTTGTGTTGTGTGTGTGGTTTGGTGTGTGTGTTGGGGTATGCTTGAGATATGATGTGTGGTTTGTGGTGTGTGTTTGGTATGATGGGCGGGTTTGGGTGTATGTGTGGTATTGTGTGTGTGTTGTGTGATGTTACAGTGTGTGTGGTATGGTGTTTCTGTGTGTGTGTGTTGCAGTGTGGTGTTTCCATGTATGTTGTTGTGTGTGGGTTGCGGTGTATGGGATATGGTGTTTCTGTGTGTGTGGTGTCGTGTGTGTGTGTGTGGGGTTGTGGTATGTGTGGTGTGTGAGTTGTGGTGTATGTGGGTTGTTTGTGGTGTGGTGTGTGGGTTTTGGTGTGTGTGTGTGTGATGTGTGGCTTGTGGTTTGTGGTTTGTTTGTGGTGTGGTGTGTGGGTTTTGGTGTGTGTGTGTGTGATGTGTGGCTTGTGGTTTGTGGTTTGTTTGTGGTGTGGTGTGTGGGTTTTGGTGTGTGTGTGTGTGATGTGTGGCTTGTGGTTTGTGGTTTGTTCGTGGTGTGGTGTGTGGGTTTTGGTGTGTGTGTATGTGTGTGTGGTATGTGGCTTATGGTTTGTGGTTTGTTTGTGGTGTGGTGTGTGGGTTTTGGTGTGTGTGTGTGTGTGTGTGTGTGTGTGTGTGTTGGTGCTTGAGATCTGGAACCCAGTGAATAGTAAGCAAATACTCTGCCCCTGAGATACATTGCCACATCCCCCATCCCCAGAATACAGCTTTTCTGACTTATCTGTAAGGATGGTTACTAAATAGTGAAGCTGGGGGTCTTCAGGAAGGCTTTGGGAACTGTCCATATTGAAAGGTTTAACAGTAGCTGAGAATGCTGCCTTTTACCTTTATATGTGGCATCTGTGTCACATTGTCCTCGGTGCTATTGAGTGCACTAGGTAAACTGAAGAAGGAGCAAGCAACCTTCAGTTTCTTGGTTCCCCAACTGGCCTTACCTGCCTGAAAACCTGCAATTCTTATTCTTTTCCCTGAGCCAGGCCTGCTTGTGATCCCAGCCTGTGGTTTCATAAAGAGCCCCAGGGGCTGGCTGGGCTGCCCTGCAATCCTAGGGCACTTAGGAGCACAGCCAATGACATCATCCCAATGTACTTTCTCTTTAGCCGCTTTTTACCCAAACAACGTGTATATAACCTGTAATTTCCTATAGCTTCCTGTAGTCACCTTTGAATGTGTGCACTTTCTCAAAGGCATGTGGTGGTGTTTTTTTTTTCTTCAGGGTTTCATGTACCCAAGGCTGACCTTTAACTCTTCCTTTGTCTATGTCCAGAGATCAGGGATTGTAAATGAGTAACATCGTACTTAGCCCAAAGCACATATTTAAAATTGAGATTTTTACCTAGGAGTTTCATCTTCCTTAAAAGTGGGAAATTGCTCAAAATTGTTCTTTCAATTTGTTTTGTCTTTTAAAATATGTCCCTCTTCCTCCTCCTCTTCTTCTTTGTGTGTGTGTGTGTGTGTGTGTGTGTGTGTGTAGGCATTATTCTAATGCTAGGTCCTTTTCCCCAATTGGTTCTTGATCTGTCAGTAAAGAAGCTATGGGCCAATTGCTCGGCGGAAGAAATAGGTGGGATTTCCGGGTCTCTGGAGGAAAAGAGACGCAAGGAGAAGAGACAGGTCGCCATACTTTGGAGAGAGAAGAGTCAAACAGCCATGTGAGATATCGGGAGGAACAGTGGCCTGTGGCCGCTCCTACAGGCGGGTGGTCAGGGATATTTAGCAGGGACTACAGGCGGGTGGTCAGAGATGTTTAGTATGGACTAGGTGTAACTAAACAACTAAAGTTTAGGGCAAATGGAATGCCGCGGAGATAAGACTATTGATAAGGACCTGGTTTTCCAGGTGGGAGATAGTAACACTCAGCAATTGTGTCAGAGGGCAAGTTGAAAATGAGCAACCTCTGTGTGTGTGTGTGTGTGTGTGTACATGTGTGTTTTATCTGTGGATTCAGGATTCAAGGGAAGCTGGGTGGGGGATGGTAGTGCAGCCCATTCCTGGAGTTAAGGTGGGGTAGCTAAAGCTACATGCAACATGTCTGGCGCATGCGTGTGTGAATGCACACGTGCACTCATGCCCACTTGCTTGAGCACACATATGTCTGTCATAGCACATACTCAGAAGTTATAGGCACCTTTCAGGAACTATTTTTTGCCTTCTACCATGAGTTCCAGGGATTAAACTCAGGACCTCAGGCTTGTATGATAAGTACTTTCCCAAGTTAAGCCTTGGCTCTGGAGTATCTCATACAGGTTTCTAGCCTCCAAGAGCACCCACATATGCTCCTTCAGCTGTGTCGAGGTGATATAGCAGTGAGAGGCTGTGTGCCCTCAGTGTGTAGACTCTATGCCCTTGGGTGTGTAGACTCTTTATGCCCTCTTGCTGCCAGTCTTGTCTCTGGGTTCCTTCTGCTAAGGTCCCAATCTCCATGGTTCCTGTTGTCAAGGGTGAGCCATTATGACCCTCTCACTTCTTTCTGTTCTCTTTCTCCCTGCTTCAGTGACCGTTCTAGCTCTCTGCACAGGCCTTCAAGATCACCTCCTGCATTCCCAGTGGGACGAGAGGAAACACACAGAACCGTCCAGTATGTATGCTCGTGGCGCTGCGGGAGCTGAGCCAGGGGCGGGCGACAGAATACTGCTTTTTTTTTTCAATGATCATTAAATAGGCCTCCATGTTTTGGGTCAGCTGACTGCTCTTGCCTTGGTGAGATAGCTTCCCAGGAAAAGAGTTGGTGCTGAACTGTACAGACTGAATTAGAGGGAGGGAAGAAAGCTCCTGTTTGCTCTCTGGAGAGCTTTATGCCTAGCTACAGATCTTATCAAAGCCAGAGAAGTCAGCTGAGCTGTAACTGGGGCACCTCAAGTTCTGCACACCCACAGGCCCATGAACTGTGTCCTTCTTGCAAGCACACCGTGCTCATTACATCCCCCAAACTGTCTCTTGTACCCCAAAGACTCAGCCCACAGGAACATCCTGTGAGCAAAACTGCAAAGACTAGTGTAGGGCTGGATACATTGTAACCTGAATTAGGCCAGAGGAGAGTCCCTTCCAGTTTGAGGATCACAGATCTCATTCTGTTCCTGGACACCAGGGGCACAAGTTCAGAATCTGCAGAAGCATAACTTCATCATTGATCATATTCAGGTTATGGAAGCTCAAGGTTCCAGCCGCGATATCACTGGGTTACTCTGCCTGGGAGTCAAGGAAGATTCGGAAGAACAGCATGGTCAGTACCTGTTGTTGAATTGGTATTTTTGTGGTGTCTGGGAAGCAAATGTGCCCTGGCAGAAGTACCCATTGTCAGCTCAGTCTGCAGCTTTCAGATCTTTCCGTGCTGACTGAGCTTGGGTGCCCTGATCTTTCCCTTTGTGTTTCCTCTTTTCCAGATGTGAAAGCAGAGGCTTTCTTTCAGGCTGGCGAGGGGAGAGAGGAGGAAGGTGCACAGGGCCAGCTGGGAATGGGAGCGCTGGGAACAGAAGGCGAAGGAGAAGAGTTAACTGGAGGAGAAGGCCACTTTGGTCCTGCTGCTCCAGGTCCTGCGGGTGATGGGGACAAGGATGGTGGCACCAGGGCTAGTGGCAGGGAACAAGAGCAAAGTGAGCCAGTTGATGAGGGCACTGAGAGCCTGAAGAGTGTGAAGCCTGAGGATAAGCAGATGTCCCTCCAGCGCCTTGTGTTCACCCAGGGGCGACTGGAGGAACTGGCGACCATTTTGCAACGCGGTGATTCCTGTGATATCCCAACAAGGTAAGCAGATTGTCCTGCTTAGTGCCCAGTTTTCAGGGATTACATGGTAGTTCTAGGTGACTTTTGGCTTTCTCCCAGGATCCTCAATGCCCCCTCTTGAAATAAAGGACACCCAAGAACTCTAGACTGCCTAGCCCCCTCCCCTTGTGGGTGGGTTCTAGGGCATGACGAAAGCAACAGCAAGCATGAATAAAGCTAGTTTCTTGCTATATTTCTTGCTAAATGAGTCTGGTTGGAAGTGGAGCGATGCAAGGTCCTGCTAGCTCAAGGTGGGAAGCCTGGGGTCTGACTGGTAAAGCGAGGGTGGGGTTCTGCCTTTGTCTGAAATTTGACTACACCTTTATATCTCTTGATTGCTTTGTGTATTTTTAATTTCATCCATACTGCTACAAATTGAACATGTGCACATTTTCCTTTTAGGGAGAATCTTGATAGATGGATGGATGCCCGTGTGTCCAGAGTGCAGGTGGGTAAATGAGAAAAACAATTTCATAGGACAACTATTCTAAACCTCGTCCAAGGTCTTGGGCACCTTCATCCTAGATTATGTTGAAGCTGGCGGTGCTGCTGCTGCTACTGCTGCCTCTTTAAAGTCTGTGGATTCAACATGGAGTCAGAAAGCCCCAGCATAGGAGAACATGACTTGCTAAAGGGACAAAGAATATTATGGAACTAAGTCAATCTTCACATACATCCATATATAATATGTATATATCTCTTAGTAAAATATAAATGCATGTCTTAGAATTATATATACATTTATACCTTATACGAATATAGGCTTGCATGCAGTATGCACATAGGCATACTTCTTAAAAATGTTCAAATCCTATAACAGCTGCCCTTCACACAATGTTAAGTATGGTGGAGCAATCATTCAAATTTATAAATCTGTGAGCTCTATGGTATCATTTTTGGTAGCAAATTTAAGCATCAATTCTAGGACAAAGGAAGGAATTTGTAAATCTTCAACCATTGTAGTGAATAACTCACAGGCTGAACCTAACACTAGTGTCACCAGCATGTGTTTAAACAGACTGCTGAGAACAGGGACAGCAGTGCCAAGGCCTGCTCCATTGTTTATAAGTGCTTGATAAAGCAATATAGTGAACGGCAGGCCGGAATTCAAGTTGCCTAATACATCTTGCTGTGTCTTCCTGACATGTAAGGAGTCTGTAATGCCAGCACCCTGGAGGTGAAGACAGGAAGATCAAGGCTAGCCTGGGATACACGAGGCCCTGTCTCAAAAGCAGACAGTCACCCACAGTTCAAACCACAAACAGCTCAAATGTACACATTCGTGGTTTTGAAACTTGTTAGGAAATAGCTTCCTGACAACAGATGCTTTTCTTCCCACTCCTGGTAGTATCATGAAGAACTGTTCTATGTGATTGGTACGTGCTGGGGGACTCAGTGGCACTGTGGGCTAGATTCTCACCTGGGGTAGTGGGAAATACTTTTTTTCATTTGCTCAGGCAGTCGGTAGGTTAATCTGTAGCTCACTGGCTTCAGAGGGGATCACGTGAGTGCATGGGAAGGTCCAAGCAGTACAGAAGTTGTTCTGGGAAGAGGAAAAACGAGAAAGACCCACAGGGAAAATCTGGATAGGGGCCTTGGCTTTATTTCTCTGTGTCATTCCCCCACCCCACCCCTGTGCCTTCACTAAAGGAAAGGCCCTGAACATTTGGGGGATTGTGTTTCTAGAACAATGACTGAGCACAGCAGGCCTCTGAGGCTACAAAGCTCTGGTGTCACAGCCCCCCCCCCCCACTGCTCAGGACCCTCAGGGCACAGGGCGTGGCTCTTCTACTTTCCCAGGTGTTTAAACAGCAGCCCTGGGCGGGAGCAGCTCCTGACTGAAGAGCTGCTTTGCCTGGCTTCAGTTTACCTAGTGTAGTGCATTCTCAATGGCCTTCTGAGGGTAGAGTTACCCACACAGGCCATGACTAAGACGAAGGGGAAAGATGACCTTTTAATGCATTCTCAGATGTTTTAACATGGGTGTCTCCAAAAAGCATGTCACAGACCCCTCCTGCTCTGGTTTCTAAGCATCACCAGAAGTGTATCCTGAAAGTGTTCCTGGCGGGAACATGGGGCCTCATTTCCCTCCCTGGAACTGTTTGTAAACTCTGACTACTACTGTCCTGGAACCACCCACCGTGAGCAGCACTGAATGTGCAGACTATCTACTTGAGAGGGAGAAGCCTACTAGTGACATGGGAAAGAGAGGGAGGGGTAGGTTCCATTCAGGGAGAAGAGCCCTTTGCCTCACACTCTATAGGTCTTGAACTTGGAAAATGACAGTAAACCGGAAGCTTCACTAAGCAGGGGTGTGAGAGGATAGAGGAGGATAACAGGTCTTGGTTTAAGTTTTGTTTTGTAGTAGAAGTTCACAGGTATTTATAGACCAGTCTTTCTTTGGAATACCACCCCAGAGCAAAGACTGGATCAACCCTTTATCTAGACTTCCATCTTGCGTAGGATAGAAGCATTAGACAAACTGAGTAGCCCGAGACCACCACAGGGCCTGAGATACTCTGGATTCTCACTGGGGGGGGGGGGGTACTGAAGGAAGGGTGTGGTGTTATTGTGCAGTTCTAGAGCTGGAAGCCAGAACTTCACACATGTTAAGCAACTATTCCACCAGTCCCTCACTGAATTAGAACAATAGAAAACGAAGGGCTTTTTTGTGTGTGAGCTAAGATCTCACTGGTTGGACTGAGCATATAACTCAGAGATTTACTCTAGCACACTTGAAACCCTAGGTTCAATCCCTAGGAGAAAAAAAATACCAACAAAGCATGTGTTTTTGTTTGTTTATTTTGGTGGAGTCCTGTTTAGTGTATTGACTAAGTCCCTTATTCTTCTGAATGTAGAATTGGTTTAAGATTAGGAGGGCCATAAACAGAAGAAATAGGAGGAGGACAACACCGATCCTGGAACATTTCAGAGCGACATTCGAGTGCCCTGCTTGTCATGGAGCAAGATGGGGAGAAAGATGTCCTTTTGTGACACCGAGATTTTGACCTGCCTGTCATGCCTGCCATGACAACTCTTACTTTTCAACAATTGTGTCAGCAATAAAGAGGTGAATTCTCAGTATGTTTCTTCCGTTTCCTCTGTGATTACTAAAATATTGATACAAACATCTTAGTGATTCTAGTATTATGGAAATGCCCTTTAAATACGGTATAAGTGAGTCACCTGCACTACTCCCTATACATCAGAGAAGATCCACAGCTACAGTAATGGGTTACAGTGACCTACACATTCTCCTTTGTCACTCTCTGTCATTGTGCTGCCTTCAACTCACCCTGCCACTGTATGTCAAGGAAGGTCAAGATAAGTTCCTGCTGAGAACCAACATGCTCCCAGACAAGGCTGAATTTTGCTACAATTTGCAAGTTCACTCTGACACTGTAACTGACTGGGAGGTGGGTGGGTTCTCCAAGGAGGAGCTCAGCACTCTAAGAAGTGGTTCAGATGAGCTGCGGGGTAGGGTGAGGGCGCTAGGAAATTAAATAGTGATCACCTAAGGCCTGCTATGCTCCAAACCGGATCTTTTATGAAGCAAGTATAACAGATTCACCTCTGCCTTTGTCCTGGGCACTCGACCAGGACTAAAGTGGCACAACTATGTCAACAGTGCAGTGCCTGTGGCCTCATGGACTAATATTCAGAGTGCCATTTCCCATTTCTTTATTTATTTATTCATTCACTTTACATCCTGATTGCTGTCCCCTTCCTCCTGGCCCCCCCTCCCACAGTCTCCCCTTTCTCTTTCTCCCCTGAGAGGGTGGAGGCCACCGCTGGGTATCCCCTACCTTGGCACATCAAGTCTCTGCAGGGCTTGCCTTTTGCCACTTGTTGGGCAAACAAGAAAAAAACAGAGTCAAGGGTACCTCTCACTCCATTGTGGATTAAAGGGGCACAACAATGTCAAGAGTGTCTGGCGCACTCTTGTGGGCTAAAGGGGAACAACTACGTCAAGAATGATGATCACCATCTCATGGACATATAAAGGGCTATGACAAAGTCAAGATGCCCATCACTCCCCTGTGGATTAAATGGAAACTACAATGTCAAGAGTGCCTGTTGCTTCTGTGGACTCTCCTAGCTAGGGCCACTATTGTTATGATGGAACACTATGACTCAAAGCAAGTTGGTGGCAAAAGGGTTTACTACATGTACACTCCCACATAATAGTCCATCAGGGAAGCAAGCCAGGACAGGAACTCATGCAGGGCAGGAACCTGGAGGCAGGAGCTGATGCAGAGGCCACAGAGGGGTGCTGCTTACTGGCTTGTTCATCATAACTTGCTTAGCCTGCTTTCTTTCTTTAAAAAAATTACTAGTTTTTAATCGTTTTTTAAAAAATCCAGTTGTTATCCCACTAACTGTTCCTCATCCCATACCTCCTCCCCAGGCTCCAAGAGGAAAAGGGGGACAAGATCAGGTGTGAGGGAGACAGGGAAGATGTACAGAGGGTCAGGAAATTGAACAAAGGTGTATAGCTAGGGGGGATGTGGAACTGGGGAACCACCAGAAAGTCCCTGATGCCAGGAAAGCAAGAGGCTCTCAGGACCCAATGGGGATGAGATTAGCTGAAATGCTCAACAAAGGGGAGAGAGAACCTGTAGAGACCATATCCAGAGGTTAGGCAAGGCCCCCAGTTGGGAGATGGGGCCACCCACTCATCTTCAAATTTTTAACCCAGAATTGCTCCTGTCTAAAGGAGATATAGAGACAAAGTGTGGAGCAGAGACTGAAGGAAAGGCCATCCAGAGACTGCTCCATCTGGGGATCCACCCCATATACAGACACCAAACCCAGACACTATTGTGGATGCGAGGAAGTGCTTGCTGACAGGAGCCTGATATAACTGTCTCCTGAGAGGTTCTGCCAGAGCCTGACCAATATAGATGTGGATGCTCACAGCCAACCATCAGACTGAGCATGGGGTCCCCAGTGGAGGAGTTAGGGGAAGGACTGAAAGAGCTGAAGGGGTTTGCAGCCCCATAGGAGTAACAACAATATCAACCACAGACCCCCCCCCCCCAGAGCTCCCAGGGACTAAACCACCAACCAAAGAGTACACATGGAGGGACCCATGGCTCCAGCTACATATGTAGCAGAGGATGGCCTTGTCATGCATCAGTGGGAGGAGAGGCCCTTAGTCCTGTGAAGGCTCGATGCCCCAGTGTAGGGGAATGCCAGGGTAGGGAAGTGGGAATGGGAGCACTCTCATAGAAGTAGGGGGAGGGGGATGGGATAGGGGATTTGTAGAGGGGGAGACCAGGAAGGGGGACAACATTTGAAATGCAAATAAATAACCAATTAAAAACAAATGGGGGCGGGGCAGGGGGAGAAACCCAGGACCACCAGCCCAGGGTGATACTACCTACAGTGGGCCAAACTAAATGGTAATGACAGCGTTGATTGTTTTTCACCCCCTCATGAACAAAAGGTGAGAGGCAAAGTCAGGAAATGCCTTTTACACCTTCATGAACCAAAATGGAACCGAAATGTTGATAGTTCCTATCGCCCTCTAGTGGACCAAAGGGGAATGACAATGTCAAGCATGCCCGTTGACTCTGAATGAAAAAGAAAGAAAGAAAGAGAAAGAAAGAAAGAAAGAAAGAAAGAAAGAAAGAAAGAAAGAAAGAAAGAAAGAAAGAAAGAAAGAAAGAAAGAAAAAAGAAATTAAAAGGGCAAGAAAAGGAAAGACTGCAACTGCTCCTTAGGTATGGTGGAGGAGAGGTTTATTGTAGGATAAAAGGGAGACATAATCAGAGTGGTCATGACCAGACTGAACTGAGCCATGTGGGGAAAGAAGGAGGGGAAGGGAGCGAGAAGACGAAGCATCCAGGAGGCCCAAAGGTAAAGGGTCATGTAACCAAAACGGTTGGATTGTATAGGGAAGAGTAGCCCAACCCCTGGGCTGGAGAGGTTAGGGTAGGGGACAGGGTATGCCAGCCAGAAGGGCCCTTGTATCAGGTAGGGACCGAGGGATACTGGGAGAGAATGAGGTAGCCAGACTCCACTTTGATATCTTAAATAGGACCCCAGCCATTTCCGAGGTTTGAAACCCCATACTTACCAACCTCCCCATCCCCTCTCCCTTTTTTTAGTGTAGTGCTAACTCCTATGTTTCAGAATCGGCATAATGGAATGGAATCATAATGGAATCATTTTTTTGATGTTTGAATTTTGGGTCACTGATCCTTTTACTCTTTCTGTTACTGAAGCGACAGATGGCAGAGTTTATCAAAGTAATGCCTAAAGGAGTCACTTGGGTGAGAGTGAGAGGCAAGCCTATGAGCGTCTTGTTGGGAAGAAGTAGTCGGGGAGATTGATGCTGTGCTTTCACAGATAGCATTTTGCCTGAGACAGATCTCAGTATGTAGCCCAGGCTGTCCTGGAACTTGCCATGTTGACCAGCCGGGCTCTGAACTCACAGACGTCCACCTGCTTCTTCCCCCCAAGTGCTGGGATTCCATTCTGGGCTCTCACAGATATTCTTATGTACTTCATTACAAAGTCAGAAGGGTGACAGTGAAGAAGAACAGAAATAGTGATAAGCTCTTAGGTCAACTAAAAATGATTAAAATGAATTTACTAATAAACATACTCATAAAAATATTAAATTAGGTGAAGATAAGAAAGGGGAGTTGCAGGATCTCTGCCACAAGCATCTCTTTGAGGCCAGTAGCTTAAACACTATAAGGAGCCAAAGGAGATAGAGTTAGATGTCTGACTTGATAACAAAGTAAGTTTGCTGGATTTTGCTTTTACGAACTTGCTACCTATT
Organism: Tokudaia tokunoshimensis; assembly: GCA_036184795.1. Lineage (NCBI taxonomy): Eukaryota > Metazoa > Chordata > Mammalia > Rodentia > Muridae > Tokudaia > Tokudaia tokunoshimensis. Next base: position 106,246,291 of record BTHU01000023.1, read on the forward strand.
CATTAAAGCCCCTTCTTATGAGAAGAACCAAGTGTTTGTCGGACTGCCTTGGAGAAATGACCTTGTTCCTGCTCAGAGAGCAGGTCTTGCTTGTTTCCAGATAACGGGAACTGTGCTTCTTTGTCTCTGTGAATTGGCCAAATTGCCCAGAGACTGTGAATTGAAGATAGTTAAAAACCGCAGTTGCTCCCTGCTTCTATAAACTAGTGTAACTGCTCCATGGAAGCACCGACTCGACTTCTCCATGTTCAGTGAGTTGTATAGGTGTCGTCTTCAGCAAATGAGGCCTTGCCATCAGTTTGGGGAGAGCAACCCATAGTCTTGGAGACAGTCTGGGTTGTTTCGATACTCCCAGAGGACCCCTTTGGGTACCAGCTGAATTAGATGTAACCCCCGGTACTGGATGCTTCATTTAGTGACAAGAGGTATCTCCTGCATTATTTGGTGATTTTGGTTGATCTCCTTCAAACCTGTACATATTTTAGGAAGCTTCTACTATGTTAGGTTTCCATACCACTGCTCAAATGGGCCTTAATTTTAGGTGTCTCTTTCCTTATTCTGTCTCTCCCTGCTAACCTGACCCTCCCATTCCAGTCCCCCCCATCCATAACTATTCTATTTCCCTTTCCTATGAAAATCTGTCCTCCCTTGTCCCTTACTCTATACCCACCCTCTGTGATTCTACAGATTGTAGCATGCTTATCTCTGACTTACCAGTTATTAGCCACATATAAGTGAACACATACAAGATTTGCCTTTCTGGGTCTGGATTACCTCATTCAAAATGATTTTTTTCTAGTTCCATCCATTTGTATGTGAATTTCATGATTTCATTCTTTTTAACTTAAGGCCCACTTCACAAGACGGAACCCATACCTGACACTGCATGGGTGACGAAGAACCTGAGACTAGATAGCACAGGGACCTAGGGGAAAGCCAAATGTTACTGTTCTATTAAAAGAATGGAGCAATAAAATTAGTGTGAATGACATTGTGCTATCCTCATAGATCGGTGTCCTTCTCAGTCACCATCAGACAAATGTCCTTGTGTAGCAGATGAGAATACAGAGACACACAGCTGAACATTAGGCCCAGAGTGATTGACCTTGGCACGCACAGCCCTAAATGTGATGTCTCCATCAAAATCCCTCCTTTCAGGGTTCAGGGAACCCCACAAAAGAGGAGGCAGAAAGAGTAGAAGAGCCAGAGAGCATGGAGGAGAGCAGGAGAACAAGGCCCTCTAAATCAACAGGATCAAAGCTCATATGAACTCACAGAGACTGAGGCAGCATGCAAATGACCTGCACCGATGTACACCAGATGGCGTCCTCCAGCTGAAAGAAGAAATGGACACATGCGCCTATTCCTAAGCCAGAAGCTATCTCCAACTGATAACCACTGGCAAATGAAAATTTCATTTTCTCCAGGGGAGTCTCATTTGGGGAACAAAGTACTTTTGAAGGCAGACTGCGTGCCCAGCAGTAAGGACCTCAAGGACATCTTTGAAGGTTCCTTGTCTCATAACGTCATGTCAGGGCTCCTCCTCCTCCTCCCCCTCCTCCTCCTTCTTCTTCTTCATCATTTAATTTTTAAAATTTTTTCTCTCCTTTTCAACCCTACAGTCCCTTTGCATACATATTATGGCTTCTAGTTTAGCATTTTTATTGGATTCCAGAGTGCGTGAATGAGTGAGTCTCTGTGCTTATATTTGCTTCTTGTCTCTTGTCTTGGGCTCTTTTCCTTCTGTTTGTCAGTTTTGTCCTATTCTGAAGTCTGTGTGTTTTCTAATGAGAGTGAGAACGGGAGTGGATCCAGAGGGGAGGCAAGGCGGAGGGAACCGGGAGGAGCAGAGGGAGAGGACATTGTAATCAGGATATATTATGTGAGAAAAAAAAATCTATTTTCAGTATGGTGGGGGAAAGATACCATGGGGAGGAGACTTGCTTAGTTGCTCAGAAAATGTAACTTGAGGTGAGATGCTAGAGCTAGCTGTAGACGAAGGTATGTACACTGTTAAAGTTCTTTTATAAACCATGGACATCTTTTAAATGGGCCTGTCCCCCTCACGCACTAGCTAGGATCTTGGTCATACAGGTATCGAATTTCTGCTATATTCTCTGAGCACCTGGGTGAATCACTTGCTAGAATGAATTATGTTCCCATAACAACAAGATGCAGGTATGCTAGGAAGCTGAACGACACAGAAGTGTTCTAACATATGATTGAAAATCATTTAAATTATTATTCATTTTTTTATGTACATTGGTGTTTTGCCTGCATAAAGGTCTGTGTGAGGATGTCAATCTCCCGGAACTGGAGTTACAGTCAGGTGTGAGCTGCCATGTGGGTGCTGGGAATTGAACCTGGGTCCTTGGGAAGAGCTGCTTGTGCTCTTAACCACTGAGCCATCACTCCAGTCCCTGAATTTTAACAGACGCATAAGAAAAATAAATAGGAGATCCAAGGAACTGTTACACTTAAAACAATAAGTCATTGTTATTATTGGGATTCTCAATTCTCCCTACCTAACTTGTTATTTTATCTTTTGAGGTGATTTTTCTTAAGACATCCTCAAGCTACCCATATGTCAAGAAACTAGGTCACAACATGTGTCAGAAAGGAGTTTTAAGTCAGTGTGACCCTTTTTTTCTTTTTTATTAGATATATTCTTTATTTACATTTCAAATGCTGTCCCCTTTCCTGGTTCCTCCCTCCCCCGAACATCCCATAAGTCATCTCCCCTTCCCCAATCAACCCTCCCCCTCTTCCCTGTCCTGGTATTCCTCTACACTACAGCATCAAGTCTTTCCAGGACCAAGGGCCTCTCCTCCCTTTGGTGTCTAACAAGGCCACCCTCTGCTGCCTATGTGTCTGGAGCCATGGGTAACTCCATGTGTACTTTTTGGTTGATGTTTTTGTCCCTGGGAGCTCTGGGAGTACTGGGTGACTCATATTGCTGTTCCTCCTATGGCGCTGCAAACCCCTTCAGCTCCTTGGGTCCTTTCTTTAGCTCCTCCATTAGGGACCCTGTGCTCAGTTCAATGGCTGGCTAATAGTGTCCCCCTCTGTATTTGTCATACACTAGCAGAACCTCCCAGGTGACAGCTATATCCGGCTCTGGTCAGCCAGCACTTGTGGGCATCCACAATAGTGTCTGGGTTTTGCGACTGTATATGGGATGGATCCCTGGGTGGGGCAGTCTCTGGATGGTCTTTCCCTCAGACTCTTCTCCACCTTTTGTCTCTGTATCTCCTTCTGTGGGTATTTTGTTCCCCTTTCTACAAAGGACCCGAGTATCCATGCTTTGTTTTTCCTCCTTCCTCGGTTGTCAGTCTGAGAGAGCCTGACAAGTTGCAAACTTGTGGTGGCACTCAGTGGCCAGGAGTGGCTCAGAGCTGGGCAAATAGGGTAAAGAATGAAATCAGGGAACTCATACACAGGAGTGGAGTCAGAGGACAGAGCAAGTACTGGATCGAGACATATAATATGGATGTAATGGGCAAGTGGTGGCTGTCTGGAAATGCCAGCTTTGGAACGGCTTCTGCGACATTCTGTACCTAAGAGGAGTTGCCGGCTTCTCAGAAACAAGTTATCCGGGTCCCCAGACATTTTTCTAATGTCCAGCATACTCTCCATCAAATGTCTTAAGTAGCTGCTAGCATTTAATAATTGGAAGGGTTTAGACAGTGCGACGTGTCCCTCCAGCCAGTCTTGAGAAATTGGAACACCATTCAAATGTGCTCTTGTGTTCCCCAAGCAACACCGAGCTTGTAGGAGGCCTTGTCTTTCCCACATCAGAGCCCCTCCCCCTTGTTTCCTCCATGTATCACTTTTCTACTTACCTTGGATGGCAAATGGTTTGAATCATGGCTCCTCCATTACAGAAAATGCTGTGCCTATAAACAAGCAGAGAGGCTCACATGAGCATGCAGTACTCAACAATTATTCATGGCCAATCGAATTTGACCAGTAGCCTACCAAAATTGCCAGCACCTTACATTTACCCGTGGAATATTTTTAGGTGAATAGACAACTCACAGAATTTAGTCATTAAGTATTTTAGCATCTTTGAAACGTAGATCCTTTCCTCCTCTTTCTCATATGTCATGCAGGATGCCTCCTGGTGCATACACATACCAAATGTGCCACAGATAGCTTTAATTTGCATATATGTCACGCTCAGGGTCTGAACGCTCCTTTCCATATTAGTATCGTCATCTGATTTCCTTATGGATAAACAATAAATGACAAGGGCTGACTTGGGAGAACATGCACATGAATCTGCCATTTGATCTCTACACAATACTGTGTACACTTTGATCTATTGTTTTGACAGGTTTTCAATATACTTGTTTATGCTGCATGCACAACACATCACTGGTGGACTGTAAAGTTGGTGACAGCAGTGATCAGTGTCTTTTGACTAGCAAAAGGGATCCTCCAAAAGCATTCCTCTCAGGAGATGTTGGTCGTGTGCTTCATTTCATTCATTCTTGCCTGGATCAAGTTGTGCTTCCTGGATTTCAACATGCTGCACCAGGAAGCAAAAGAAGACAACAGAATCTTGACAGCCCAGAGGGCATTGATCCTCGACTCCGCCCCCAACCCCTTTCCCCACGCATGTGCACAGGATTCTCTGATTGTGTTTTGATTTTCCTTCTGAGTCAGAAACAGGGTCCCAAGAAGCAGCTGGGGGGGTGGGGGGACAAGAGATGAGTGACCTGCTTTTGCAACTCTGAGTTCTGCTTTATAAATGTGAGGAATCCCCACTGCAAGGCACATGAGGAAGAAGGACGGAGATGGGGGTTTCTCCCAGGGACAACTAAAGTAATGATACCCAGTGCTGATGTTGTTGACCAGCTAATGAATTTGTTTCATGCACATTGTCCCACCTCCCACTCACATTAAGTCTCTGCTTGTGACCATCACATCATGTCACGGGTCTCTTCATATGTGCTGAGACTCAGTCTGATCTGTTAATGAATAATTGAAAGGTTGTGCTGTACCCTGAATGAAATGACTTCCTAATACATCATCAAATCAACACTATAGAAGGTGAAATAGTTTTGATTATAATTTGCAGGACGAACTTTTTCTTTCACATCCCAAATTTCTTTTGCATTACTTTCTTGTGTGTGTGTGTGTGTGTGTGTTGTGTGTGTGTGTGTGTGTGTGTGTGTGTGTTGTTGTTGTTGTTTGGTTTTTCAAGACAGGGTTTCTCTGTTTAACAGCCCTGGTTGTCCTGGACTCGTTCTGTGGAGCAGGCTGGCTTCAAACTCACAAAGATCTGCTTGCCTCTGCCTCATAAATGCTGGGATTAAAGGTGTGCACCACCATCACCCAAACTTTCTTTCTTATTTTTTTCTTTTCTTTTTTTTTTGGGGGGGGGCAGGGTTTCTCTGTGTAGCCCTGGCTGTCCTGGAACTCACTCTGTAGACCAGACTGGCCTCGAACTCAGAAATCTGCCTGCCTCTGCTTCCCAAATGTTGATATTAAACGCATGTGCCACCACTGTCCAGCTCACCCAGACTTTCTTAACCCCCTATATTTTCTACATTAAAAACTCATCTACACATGATCCTTGTACAATGTTAAAACCAATAAAATCGCAGGGCGGTGGTGGCGCATGCCTTTAATCCCAGCACTTGGGAGGCAGAGGCAGGAGGATTTCTGAGTTCGAGGCCAGCCTGGTCTATAGAGTGAGTTCCAGTACAGCCAGGGCTACACAGAGAAACCCTGTCTCGAAAAAAAAAAAACCAATAAAATCCAGTGTATCAAACAACCACATCCAAATGGAGTAGTTGCTAACCTGGCTGTGTTGGATCTGGATGCTGTTGACACAGAAGGAGAAGGTCCATGAAACCTGGGTAGACCGTCTTCTGCTGCTTATGGTAAGTTGGGAGTACCGAAGTACCAGGACTCACGAAGTACCAGGACTCACGATAATCTTGCTAGGCCTTTTACCTCTCTGCTTCACTTTCCCTGCCTGAAACACAAGGGTATTTAGTGCTGGGCCTGAGCAGGGCCTCTAGTGGACCGACCAGTGGGCAGTGTGTGTCTCCTGCTGTTCCTCAGACCCTGGAATCAGAGGTTTACACCAAGTTAGCATATGGGACATTAAAGGTGTTGTCTCTGTGGGCAAGCGACCTTACCCCCATTCCATAGAGGATGGTGGTCTACAGTACCTCCAAATCTGCTCCAGTATGCAGATCTGTGGAAGAGCTGTGACTAGGGGGAGGGCTGCCTTTCTATCTTGTAACAGCTTGCTGTAGGCTGTCTCCAACTGTGTCTGCATCTGCGTGCAAGCCCACAATCCCCTGCTCAGAGCACAGATGGATATCTACTTACTGGCACCACTAGCTCCGTAGATGGCTTCAGGGACTGTCAGTTTAAAGTGCCTGTCCCTCAGGAATGTCTGCTGATAAACTCCCAGAAGACCAGACCCCATCCCCGGTGATGTGAAGTCATGCTGCCTAAGGGGATATGTGACTGTAAGAGAGGACAAAGGCTACAGCCTGAGCCAGGCTGAGCAGCCATCTGCTTCTCAGAGTGTGGGGGACGAGCCCCAGCAGGAGGGTTCGTCTCAGGCTTCATTGTGGACTTAGCACTCCAACATTCTTAGCACCCCAACATTCTTAGCACCCCAACATTGCTCCACTGTTTTCTTGTGAAGACCCGGGTACAAGTACTGTAGCTGAGGATTGATATTTATTTATTTATTTATTTATTTATTTATCAGGACTAAACCCAGGGCCTTGCTCTTGCTAGGCAAGCGCTCTACCACTGAGTTAAATCCCCAACCTTATAGCTGAGGATTCTGTATCGGGAAACCACAGGCTATTGTGGCAATAGGCGAGAGTAGAGGCTGAATTTCAGACCTGTGACCACTAGCAAATTCAGGGTTACCCAGCTTTGCCACCACAGCGAATCTAGGGGGATTGCCAGAGTGGGGGCTATGCATGGTTCCCCAGTCTCTGCTGGTGCTGGCATAAGAGTTCTGCCAGTGGGATGGCGATTCCTGGCCCTTGGGTTATCTGCCTGGTACTGGTCAGGGCTGCAGCCAGGACTGTGATCTGAGTCCCCCACAACCTGCTTTCTGAGCCAGGTGGCCTCTGCCTATGACACACCCTCTTGGCAGGTCACTCAACTCTTCAGTCCCCATTAAGCTTCCCAACCCTGGGACGGACGAGGGCAGCTAGACAAAAGTAGGGTCACCTTCTGAGACTGGGAGGCGGGGAGGAAATCTCTCAGAAATCTAGGTATATAGGGCCAGGTAGCGTCTACACAGGAAGTCACAAAAGAGTCTCATGGGGTCTCTCCAAGGGCAGGATGCACTCATGAGTGTGGGTGTCCTCCCTAACCTCAGATAGCATCCGTGCCTCAGTTTACCCACCTCTTAGACGGAAATGGTAGTAATTGACATCACTTCCCACACAGCCATTGGTGCTTAGAGCAGAGCCGGTCTTTCTCCATCAGCCCTGCCACGTGCCCTGGTCTAACAAGTTGAGATCAACAGGGATTTTTGCGTCTGTTCAGCTGGGCTGTAGGACCAGCTGGCCGCGGCACGAGTCCTGGAAGGCTGTTATCCTATGTTACTGGCTGGTTGGCTGAATGGAGTCCGTTTGCTCCAGCCAGATAGAAATAGTGAGTCACTGGGTGAAGTGCTGCAACATCACAGGAGAGATAACTCCCTAACAGCCTAAGCAGCCTGCTTACGTCATTCTGAGAAGAAATACTTGGCCCGATCGCAGTCTCGTGTCTTAGCCGTGGAGGACTATGCTTGAACCAATCTCAGCCCTTCCCCTTTAGCAGAATCACAACTTCTTTCTGCTAGGCCTCCAGGGGAGTTCTCCACCATCTCTCCTAGGTGGGAAAACGTTCAAAGTCATCTAGAGTTTGCTGAGGTCAGTAGCGTAGCGGGCTGCACTTTCAGGAGCCAGGACAATCAGCTTCCGAGATGGTCTCAATGTCCTCTGAGCATTCAGGACTGCTGGCAATGACATGAAGAAATTGCCTGGCTTTCTGACAGTCTGTTTACTAGGCAGTATGGGAGAATCCTGCAGTTCCTGATTTGCAGCAAAAGGTCCCATTTTCTAATGTCTTTGCTTCCTTCCTGGAAAGCTAACATTAGAACGGGTACAAATAACTTAACTCTAAAGACCTTATACTCACTACTAGCAGTGATCGTCAAATAGATTTTAATACCTCTTTAGCAGCGCTTTAAGACACCTTTCCAGTGTTCAGGGTGGGGGGGGGAGTTAAATCACCTTAAGTATATCCTGTAAGACCAGACCACTGTGTGCTGTCCCTATGCTTGAGATGCCACCCTCCTCTTTGGGTCACACTTAAAACTCCCAGCCCACCTGACCATGGGGAGTGGCATTGTCTTGGGAAATCACTGTCTAAAGGCATATCTTCCTGTGGGAGGTGGAGAAAGCTAATGGAATCTGCTTGGTTCTTTGGGTTCCCCAGGGCTGGCGGGATGATGACAAGTAAGAGCGCATAACCGAGAAGGCTCCATTGAGAAGGTGGCCCAGAAGTGTGCCCCAGGAGCCTGAATGTGTTCAGCCAGGTGCCTTCTAGGGGGTAAAGATTATGTGGGTGCCTGTTGGCTAGTGCTCTTGGTAGCCTGCCTTCTCTCTGCCTCAGTGAGTCCCAGGGTAGGAAACCAACACATGGCAGATTCCAGTGCCTCCGAGGAGACACCTGAGTCTGTTCACAGTTGGTGGGAGGAGGCAGACAAACATCTCACAAGCCTCTGCTGTGGGTCTGGAGGTTCCCAGCAGCACAGCCTGCATGCTGGGAGTTAGAGGTTTCGGGGCTGGTGTGGTAGAATGCGCCTTTGTGTACGCTGTCCCCCAATTTGTTTTTGTTTTTCAAGGGACCCCTTTCATAACCCCCCAGAGTTATACAACTAGTTATTTACTCTGAATTGAAATATTCTTTCTTGAAGAGAGGGGTCAGAGGCTCTGAAAAGCCTCAGGAAGCCGAGCCAGGTGGTGGCACATGCCTTTAATCCCAGCACTTGGGAGGCAGAGGCAGGCGGATTTCTGAGTTCGAGGCCAGCCTGGTCCACAGAGTGAGTTCCAGGACAGTCAGGGTGACACTGAGAAACCCTGCCTCAAAAAAGAAAAGAGACTCGAGAAGCTAAGGAAACTCACTAAGTTCAGAAGAATCACAACATTCACAGGAGCCCTCCCAAGGGTTGTAAAATAAGTAAATGAAAGTCCAGGGAGAGGGAACCCTCCAGACCAGGTACTTAGAAATTGTACAAAGGGCTCCAGGAACAAAGTAGTCTCGAACTGTCACTCATGCTATGGTGAGACTTTCAATGATACAGCTACATTTGCGTGACCTATGCTCTTGCAACCTCACATACTCTCCACTTTGAAAACCAGAATACACTGACCAGTTCCCTGGGTGGAACACGTATTTGGTTTACCATAGGTGAATCCATGAATCTGGATATTTGGTTCATACCTCCTCAGGAAAAGCCACCCAACTGGTGAAGGCCCTGCAGATGTGGCCCTTGAGCAGTGGAGAGGCAGCAGTGTAGAGACCTTCAACACCCAATCAGGAGTCTGAAGTCCTGCTCCAAATCCTGACTTAAACAGGCATAGAACTCTTCAAAGGCTGGGGTAGAGGGCAGGCCCAGGAAGGCTGTCCTTGGCTGGGTGGGGTTGATATGAGTAAAAGGGACCCCTAATGGTGATCCTGATGGCAGTGCTTGGAAGACCCCTCAACGTAGGAGATGGGAGTTCTGCAGCAACAGCTGAGGCTGGAGAAGTAGCTGACTGAGGCTGGAGACCACTGGTTGTGGGTCCAGAGACCCTACCTTCAGGGTAGCAGCCACCAAACAGTAACAGGTTGTTTGACTGTTCACAGAGACAGTCAATTGCAAGGTCCTAGGGGAAAATTGTGACAATTAGGAACAAATCAAACCAAACCAAACCCCTCAACTGGCTGGGGAACAAAAGTGAAAAGGAACACACACACACACACACACACACACACACACACACACACACCCCTTTGATGCTACCCTTCTAACCAATATGAGCCTGTCTGGCTCCTGGCTCTGGTCTGGAAAGGCTTTGGAATCTATCTCACACATGGAATTCAGTTCTCAACCAACTCTTGGAACTGACTGGGATCTTGGTCATCAGAGAAGGAAGATTGTTCCTGAGGTCAGCTAGAGACAGGTTCACTGTGAGCACACTCCGACAAAGGGAGTTCTTCCAGTTCCCACTGCTGTTCTGAAAGATATTGCTTTGATCTGAGATCCACCATTGCAGCCTCGGCCTCTGAGACTTGTTGCTTCAGCCACAGGTAGGGAGGGCAATTCCTCCAGCCTTTGAGAAGTGCTGGAGAGAGGAGGAGATCTAGCACTTCTGCTACGCAGTGGCTCACTCTCTGCAGACGTGCTCTGAAAATGACCTGCTCCCAGATGGTAAACTGAGACTCTCTCAGAACCTGCCGTTGGGACACTTGACGGTAGCCTGGCTGGCCACACTGAAGCCTGCTGGGAACTAACTGTTGAAACACTACCAACATCTCCTGATTGGTTGGCGTCCTCTTTCTATCTACCCATTCAAATGTCCACTCTTGCTGTTTAAAGTGTTCTGCTCAGAAAATAAAAGTTCCTCTTGTTTTGTTTTGTTTGGTTGGTTTTCCCTTCACTAAGTGTCCACTTTATTCCTGGAGGGAGTGCAAGACAAGAAACCAAGATTAGAATAGACCATCTCTGGAAGAGGGTGTCAAGGAAGGAAGGGCTTGTGAACTTGCTCTCCCAAAGTGCCAAGCACCATGATCTGTACCTGTTGTTGGGGGTGGTCACAGCAGGGACTTGTGGAGGCCTCTGCAGGTCCAGGACAGTGAAATGGGTCTAGAAAAGGAGTTAAGCAGTTTGTGAGGCTAGGGACACCAGAGGTTCCCAGCGGTAGTGTGAACTGTGGGATGGGAGACCAGTCCCTCAGTGCATGGGACTCCTGGATGCTTGGTGAGAAGATGGCGCTAGGGTTCCTGTGGGTCCATCCTGTCACCAACCCTCCTTCAGCCCCTCAGCCATTCATTCACATAGCAAAGTGTTGGCACACTGCTGTTATCTGGTAGCAAGGCAAATGTGCATCCTCCCTCTCAGCCTCAGCAGGTGTTGGTACAGGTATACTGATGGACTGCCTTCCCTCTTACCTGGGGGACAAGCTATCTGCCTAAATGCTTCCTTGCTCCCAGCAAAAGTGCTCTGCCCACAGGAGCACATCCAGCACTAGACGGGCCTATAATCCTCAGAGACCCTCAGGGAACGCCAACTCAGTAATAGGGTGTACGAGTGGCAGTGCAGAGTCCCACACAGGAGGGAAAAAGCAGGCAGTGTGTACAGGATAGAGCTTCAGAGTCGAGTTTCAAAGAAGTGCATGCCAGGAAGAAAATCGGAAAGAGCAAAGATGACCCAAGGAACAAGGTCTGGTGATAAATTCAAATGGAAAAGAAGTCAGGGAAGGGCAGCACTGGGCTCTGGCAAGGCCAGAAGGGCAGTGGGCAGCTGTGGGCAGCCGTGGGCAGCTGTGGGCAGCTGTGGGCAGCCATGGGCAGCTGTGGGCAGCCGTGGGCAGCTGTGGGCAGTGTCTGAGCAGGAGGAACAAGAGAGGCGGTTTGGAGTTTGGGAAAGGCCACCCTGACTGTACTTGTAACAGCCTGATGGCTTATGGTCTGCAAAATCATCTAGCTTCAGGCGAGAATTTTGTCTGTGGAATCAATCCCCTGACGATGGATATCAAAGCCTTTTCCAGATTTCTGGTTAGACATAATTCTGCAGTGAGTATCATTGCCAAATCAATGCATGTTGAGCCTTCGCAATCAGTTTCTTCGCAATCAGTAAGTTGCCTTGATGGGCGTCATTGAAGAAGTCAAATCCTCTTACCATCCCACGGGGGGACTATCATAGAGCTGGGTATGCTCCTCTAAGCTTGCATCCAGGAAGAACAAGTCTTTATCTGCCAGCGTGGGGGTGGGGGTGTTATGTGGCCAATTATTAGCAAAGGAAATACTTTTATAGGTCTTTGAGGCCCACAGAGGCACATTTAGGGTTCTGGAGATTATATAAGGGCCCGCCTGGGGTTGCCTTCTGGATACCAAACCCTAGTTGACCAGGCTGACCTGACATGAGAAATCACCAGCTGTGGTCCTCCACCAACACCTGTAGCCTGTGTCACTCCTGTACTGGTGTACACAGTCAGTCATAGTCACACCATGTCTTCATGCCCCTGCATTGTCTGCTGATTATTAAGAAGCCTCTCTCTGGGACCCTGCTGGGTGCCCCCAGCTCCAACTTTCTCCTTGGGGCTCATAATTTGTACACCTATTTCCCCAGCCCTAATTCCTTTTAGCTAGACCCTACTCCATCCTCTCCTTCTTGATTATATTATCCTCCTAGATGTCTGTCCACCTACCTCCCAGTCCTGACCTCCCACTGTGTCCACCCGTGTCTCTTTCAACCATGTGTCTCTCACAAATATACCAGGAAGACTTCTTACTGAGCCCCTGAAGGATGAGACCTGTGACCAGGGACTTGGACCTGTGGCCTGGATACAGCATACCAAAGGGGTTAAGTAAGAACGCTCCAGGGCCTGTGGCTGGGATACAGCATACCAGAAGGGTTAAGAACACTCCAGATGTAGGTGATTGAAAGGCAGGATCCTGGAGCCGATCTGCCCACTCCTTTCCTGGTTCAGAGAGGGGCTTACTCTTTGTTATTCCTGTACACACACACACACACACACACACACACACACAGGCGCGCGCACGCGCGCGCACCCCCCACCCCACACACACCACACAGAGTCAGAGAGAGAGACAGAGACACAGAGAGACAAGTACAGAGAGCAGAGAGAGAGACAGAGACACAGAGAGACAAGTACAGAGAGCAGAGAGAGAGAGACAGAGACAGAGAGAGACAGAGAGACAGAGGAGAGACAGAGAGACGAACACAGAGACGGAGCTCCAGCACGGAGCTGTGACTTAAAGCTGCAGTTGCAGTTCAAGTCCTCTAGGTGGCAGCACATGGCATTCTCGCCCAAGGAGCGAGGAAGAATCTAGAAAGACCTGGTTTTCACTTGATGGTCATGGAGTGCCAAGTACAGAATAGAAAAATGACATAATGAGCTGCGCCTATCTGGGAAGTATAGGGGTCACTGTATACTGTACTGTGAATCACAAAGGCCTCATAGTAGAGCGAACCTGGACACAGCCAGGTAATAAAAGATCAAGAGTCCCTAATAATGCTGACCAGATTTGTGGAAGATGGCTCAAATCTGAGAAAAATTCCTCAGTCATTATTCTTTCTGTTTGAGATATTATATCATAGTACAGATAAAAGTTCATCTAGCAACTAGGATGAGCAGAGTCGGCCAGGAAAGTATTATAGAAGTTCCAAATCACATTTCTTAACCTAGAGCAGCGGTTTTCAACCTGTATAGGGCCCAACCCCTTTCACAGATGTCACCTAAGACCATTGTAAAACACAGGTACTACATTACCATTCACAACAGAAGCAAAATTACAGCTCCAAAGTAGCAATGAAAATAATTTTGTGGTTAGGGGTCACTACGGCATGAGGAAGTGTATTAAATGAAGTCGCTAATGAGGTCCCAGCAACAGTGAGGGTGACAAGCGCTGACCTAAAGCTTTGAATACATAACCAAACAAGGAGGAGACACAAGACTTCATTAATTCAGGTCAGCCCCAGAGTCAGTCACAGAAGATTACTTAAGAAAATCACATGTGGCAGAAAATTGAGCTCACTCACACACACACACACACCCCTCTGCTGTTCCACTGTAAAAGGTGTGCATGGATTCAGGTTTCCTCTTACAGCAGGGCTAAGTAGGGGTTAAACAGTGGGCTGACAGGTAGCAGCAGGCTTCCTAGGGAGACAAGAGAGTGAAGAGCATCCCCATTGTCCAACAGGAACAAGGCAAGGAGGATCAACAGGAAAGGCAGAGAGATAGGTGCTGGTTTCCAGCCTCACTTAGATAACACCTTGAAGCAGAGCAGGCCCTGGGGTTTACCTATGCTAGTTCCACAGCACATATGTGCTCCACAGAATGCCGGGTCATCAGAGCACCAAGCCTATACGCATAACTCTTTGTGCTAAGGCCTGGAAAGCAACTGTCAGTTGTAAAAAATGAGCCCAGGGTCCCGTGGCCTCTCGAGAAAGGGAAGGCAAGGAACAGACTTGGGGCCACACTGAATGCATCATGTCTTACCTGCTACCCCCAAACCCTGGGAGCAGCATCTTGGGAAATTGATCTCAGAATCCAGGGTTGATACTGACTCAGTACTGGGCCTCTGTGGGTGGTGGGAACAAAGGACCCAAGGTCAAATTTACAAGTTGCTCACATAGGATGCAGAGATGCTAGGGCTACAAGGAGGGTTACCATGGAAACAGCCAAACCAGAGCCACTAAGGAGGTTGAAGAGCTAGACTGTGCAAGCTCCTATGAGACAGACAAACCAACAAGGGAGGAGATGGACCAGGCTTGCAGCTAGTGTCAGCAGGCCAGCCAGCGCACCAAGTCCTAAAGGACAGCACACAGGGCACTCGGGTGTCCTAATAAAGACCTGCTTCTACAGCAGCTAATCGTGAGAGTAAGTAAAGGGAGCTTCTAAGTGAGCCTCCCTTCCCTGTTTCCAGAAGGCCCTCACAACCCTCAGGGAGTCACAGAGAAAGGAACCAACACTCGCAGCTGCTTCTTGGTAACTGTGAGGAGAGAGAGGAGTAATAACAGGAGACTGGGGGAGCTGACGTACCTCTCAGAGGTGGTAATGCCTCCTGGTGACCAATGGCGAGCAGACAGTCAAGGTCGACAAACACCAAAAAAAGGGCCAGGGGCACGGAGGATTGGTTCAGTCACCCTAACTACGCAGGCACTAGGAGAACAGAGCTTGATCATTTTCCTGTCTGGGCATGATCGCGGGGACCCCACCACCACCACTGTCTCAGCCCATGACACCTCAGAGAACTAACTCATATCCTAACAATTACCTCAACCTTTGTCCAGGCCGGGCCATGAGCCTATTACACAAAAAGCCCAGAGATGACAGAGCTCAATGGCATCTTTAAATTTGGGGGACATCATCAACTCTGGGGACTTTCTCTAAATTTTCCTCAGTTTCTCTCTTCCTTGGTCAAATGTTTTGCACCAGGATTGCTTATTCCACACACACCCCTTTGACCTTCATGGCTGTGAGACAACAACTTCGGAGTCAGTGGCCAAGGTCGCTCTTTGATGGCCACGAATGTCTTTGGGCCTCCGGGGGTCCTTGGTTCAAATACAGCTAGGCACAGAAAGGTCTCTTCCCACACAAACACTGCATGAGATTGAACTTGTGGATAAGGGTGGAATTCAACCCTGTTGAGAAAACAGTCTCTCAGGAGAATCTCGCCCTGGCTTTCCCGAATATTTGTCACCACACAGGGCTACTCACAGCACAATCAACGTAGGAACAGTGTGAGTATGTCCATCTCGGCAAACCACGACGTGGGTAATAAATATATGAGCGAGTCCAATTGTACCAGTTTATTAACGGATGTGCCTTTGCCATTTGGTCTGAAGGACATTTGCATAATTTAATAAAATTATTCATCAGGGCTCAAGGGCCCGCTGAGCTTGAGAAGGCCTTTGTGTTACTCCTTGTGAGTGAATTCGAACCGTTCAGGCTTAACCGGGGCTACAGCTGTGTCCTAAGCAGCAACTTGGAGCCACAAGTTCTGGGCCCGCCCCCGCCCACTGGCTGCAGTCCTTTTTTTTTTTTAAAGGACTCTGCTCTACTCTTTGCAGTCCTGGACTGCTTCGGCTTGTGCGCCTCAAGGAACGAGCCCACAGCCACTGCGACTGTGCAAGAACCCAGGAGGCGCCAGAGGAGAAAACCCTTCCGGGTTAAGGATCGGAGCAGAGATATAAATTCTGGTGGCGGAACTATGAGGACACTGCGTCGGAAGCCTCTTCGGGAGCAGCGTCGGATCCAGAGATTCTCGCCATGGAGACTCCTCAAGACAACCGCCAAAGTTTCGATAAGCCTCTGAGTCCGGGAGCTGAGGAGGACCGGGAACAACAGCATGGTGAGTAAACTGGTCCTGACTGGACTTGGGGGAAATTCGGGGGGAAACGGAGGTAGAAAGGACAGTGGACATGCACTTCGGTTGGGTTACTGAGCCCTGCCTGTGGCCCTCTCCGGGCTTTCCGGAGCTCCCTGGGCCACGATGCTCAGAGCTTTATCTCGGTATCTCCTTTCTGTCTTTCAGGTGGGAATGCAGTGGTCTCCGAGGCTGGAGAGGAAGGAGACCAGAGAGGGCTTGTATTGAGCGGGCTTGCTCAGGGTGGCCTTGATCAGGGCGAACCCGCTGAGGGCGAGGTTCCTGGAGGCGAGCATGCTCCAGAGGGGCTTGCTCAGTTCAATCCCACTCAGGAAGCCACAGGAGCAGGAGAGGCGGGAGAACAGAGGGAAGAAGAAATGGAAGGAAGACAGGATGGAGATGGTGCTTCTAGCTCTGAGGATGACATGATCCAGCAAGGAGGTGGCCAATACAGGGGTGATCACCCACAGCCTCGGCAGGAGGCCGCCATTCCTGAGGTCATCAGAAATCAACGGGCTGTGAACAGGCTGATTAACTACCGTTACCGCCGCACCAGGTTCACCCACTCTCAGCTGCATGACCTGGAGCGCCTTTTCCAGGAGTCTCACTATCCCAGCTTGAGAGCAAGGTAAGCAGATGGGCAGTGCTTGGCGCCTCATTTATAGATAGTATATGCTGGTCCAGGGTGTCCTTTGGCTCTCCCTGGCCCACTGATTCCCTGCTAAAATAATGGCAAGCATCCCAGGAACGTCGCCTGCAATTAGGATCTTCTGCCTGCAATTTGGACTGTTGGCCTGCAATTAGATCCCGGGGTAGGGGTATGGGAGCTATGCAGACTGGAAACAAAAGTGTTTTGTTGCCCTGTTCAAGATTGGGACATTTAGACAATGTTTGGTGTTCTAAATGAGTCTCCAGAATACGGGCGAGAAGTCTTAGGCGTGGCTGGGAAAAGCGGGAGGAAGTCCACCTCGGGTTAAAATTCTATAAGGCCTTTCATCCCGGATGCTCCCTTTACTGAGTTTTGCAGTTTCAGTACACTAAAGAGGCATCTGTGCTTTGGGGGACACCCTTAAATTTGATCTCAGAAAGAAACCCGTTGCTAAAGCTAGGTTGTAGGTAAATGTTAAGAATAGTGACTGTGAGTAAACATGTATGCGCACACAAGTGTGGACCCAAACATATAAAAGCAGTCAGGTATGCCCTTACACACTTCATTTCCACCACAAAGCTTAACTGTTAGAACTTTTTCCCTTTAGGAGGGATCTTGCACGCTGGATGGGTGTGGATGAAGCTGATGTGCAGGTAAGTGTTCTTCTGGGGGAGGGGCTCCATGCTAGAGCACGTGACTAGCAGACACGTGGCACTAGGATGGCTTCTGAATACCTTCCAAACTGTTAGTAAAATGAAATGGGCATAAAGCGCTACAGGATGTGTGTTTTAATGATAATACTGTTCAAAGTGCTAAAGCATCTCTGTCTCCTGCTTATAGAATTGGTTTCGGATGAGGAGATCCCTTTACCAGAGAAACAGGCGACTGCTGATGTTCTGTGAATTGCCACCACTCCCCGAGAGCGACTCTCCCTGAAGATTTTGGAGCAGCACTTGAGTGCCACCCCTGTCCTGGAGCCAAATGAGGATGGTTTCTTCTGAGCCACCCATGATGGCCATGATAACCCTTTCTGTTCTACATTTATTTCAACAATAAAGAGATGAATTCTAAATATGTTGGCTCCATTGTCTTTGATGTTACTAAAATATGGGTATAAATATTCGAAGGATACGTCAGTCCCAGACATGTAATGCAGACAGAATAACAAGGAGGCCTTCTTCTATAAAGGGACCCTGGCAAGCTGCAACACTGCCAATGTGGGAACAAGTCATTATAAGGACAGAGAAGGAAAATCCCCTAATAGAAGACAGTCTGTTTCTAGACATGGCTGCTCCCACCCACACTCCAATAAGCCCTCCCCCGAACCCCTACTCTAGAATGGTGTTGGAAATATCCCAGAGGCTACTCCCAGGTTTGAAGGGCAGAAGGAATGGGGATATTATGTGTGGACCTTCAGGCCACAAGGGGGAGCCACTCTGTCCTGAGGTCCTGCCGCTACAAAGGGAAAAGGGAATCTGTCCATCCAGGCCAGAGAGAGGTTTCTGTCTCCTTCCATTAGGTCTCCGGGAGCATGTGGTGCCACCCTTGTGTGTTCGGCAGAGAACACAATTGATAGGTCTTCTGTCTGCATTTTGTCACTGGCCATGGAGAACCCTCAGTACATGAGATTCGGTGTTTGGGGAGGCAGAGCATTGCATCCCAGCAGCTCTGGGTGTATAAAAAAGGAAGAACCCCTAACAATGTTCCGGAGCAATCAGTCAGTGCAGAGAACTTAAAACAGTCTCTCCTGCCATATGTGAAGGATCCTCCTCAATCGTCCCATCCTATGCCTTATGAACAAGGGGAATGATGCAGATGTCCCGTTTAGACCTGAGTATTAGGCAGGAGGTTTAGGGACAAAGGCAAGATGGCCTGAACCAAGAAGTCCCCGCCCTCCTCTCCTTATCAGAAGCCTGTGCTGGGAAAAGCCTGCCCTTGCAAAAGCCAGGACTTTCCAAAAGCCCGCGAAAAAGCCAGGGTTTTCAAAAAGCCCGCGCAAAAGCCTGCCTTCCAAAAGCCCGCACAAATCACTGGACAAAGCAAGCTCCTACTTCCGGATTCCAAAGTGGCCAGTGCACCTAAGATCCACCCACAGGGCCCAAATTTCCCCAAATAAGGCTATGACCCCAGTACCTCACCATCACATCTCAACTCCCTCCACTCCCCTTAAAGAAACCTTTACCCCAGCCCAGCCTTGTGACTTCACAGCCCCTGTCCTGTAAGGTCAGTGAACCCGCCCTGGAGCTGTGACAATAAACCTGCCTTTTCACTCTGCATTCACTAGCTGGTTCGCCTCATTAGGTCACAGGAGAAGTCATTCTGTGTGTACTCCATACTCTCTTAAATACTGTGTGTTGTCCATTTGGGAGTTTCTCCACTAAAAAAACACCTACTACAAATGAGATCGACTCGGAGCTGGTCAGGAGACATTATATATTTGGTGATGAGCAAAGATGGCAGGTCCTGGTGGCTTGGGTAAACTAGTTTGTCTTTGCACAGGGAAGGCTGGAAGAGGATCTGGAGGGAGGAATGAAATCTGAGCAGAGCTCAAGCCCTCAGGCTGTGTGAGCCTGCTGGAGCCTAGCCCTTATCTCCCAGTTCCATGGGGGTTTGGAAAACTCTGAGAGCTGTTCTCAGTCTTGAAAGGGTGTGTGTGTGGGAACAGTGGTTTCGAGGGGCTTCAGGTGGTGTCCGGGAGCCTGATATCCCGAAATCTTCCACCTTCCTTCCATGGGGAGACCTCCTCTTTCTTCCTGACCACCCTGCCACCACCTGGTCCTGCTGCTATTGCTGCTGCTGCTGCAGCAGCCCACACTACCAACAGGGCTCCTGCTCCTAGCTGACTTCCTGATGGCATTTCACAACCATCCTTCTCCTTAGATAATCACCAAGTTCTCATGGAGGGGATCAACCTTGGCAACTTAGAAAGAGAGATGGGTTAACTAGGGATCCCGAGATATACAGAGGAAGAAGGATCCCTGGGCTCTTGTTTTGATATTCCAGCAAAAGATTAATTTTGGGAGTTCCGTTTGGGTACCTGCCACCAAACTTCCAAGGACAAACCGGTAGCCAGCATCAATCTAAATGGAGAGAAACTTGAAGCAATCCCACTAAAATCAGGGACTAGACAAGGCTGCCCTCTCTCTCCATATCTTTTCAATATAGTACTTGAAGTTCTAGCTAGAGCAATTAGACAACAAAAAGAGGTCAAAGGGATACAAATTGGAAAGGAAGAAGTCAAACTATCACTATTTGCAGACGATATGATAGTATACATAAGCGACCCAAAGAACTCCCCCAGAGAACTCCTACAGCTGATAAATGACTTCAGCAAAGTGGCCGGATATAAAATCAACTCAAGCAAGTCAGAAGCCTTCCTATACTCAAATGATAAGCAGGCTGAGAAAGAAGTAAGAGAAATGATACCCTTCACGATAGCCACAAACCATATTAAGTATCTTGGCGTGACTCTAACCAAACAAGTGAAAAATCTGTATGGTAGGAAGTATCTTATTTAGTACTCTGTTCACGTTGGCCTCCACATGCATGTGTACCCAAATGTTCACCCAAACACACACACACACACACACACACACACACACACACAGAGTCTCTTTCTCTCTCTTTCTCTCTTTCTCTCTACCTCTGTCTCTCTGTCTCTGTCTCTGTCTCTGTCTCTCTCTCTCTCTCTGAAAAAAGAAAGAAAAATACTAAGATCAAATAAGGCACTGAAAGAGCTTATTACTTTTATCATGTGTTTCCTCAAAAGATCCCATACTGAGTGGAGTGGAGTGGAGTGGAGTGAGCAGAAGGCTCTACCTTAGCAGGTTGCCAGCACTCTCAGACAGGAGAGCTTTCATTGCACTTGATCGCCCATAGCAACGATAGAGCAACAGCAACCCTTACTCAGATTCTTTTGGTTATATTCCTATTAGAGTTACAAATGCCCCATTAATTCTTCTTGGGGAGTCGTACACAAAAATTTATTCAACAAAGATAGAGCACTAATCTCAGATCAAAGAACAAATCTACTAAAGTCTAGTACAAACTATACAATTGCTTTAATGGGAGTTACAAACGGGAGCAGAGGTGTGAGTTTGCAAACAATAGCCTGAACAACTTTTGAGTAGCTAAAGCACCCAACGAAAGTCTCTCTCCCCCATGCACAAACGTACTGCTTATATATGCTTTAGGATGAGTGAAGGGGTGATCACTCCCTACTTAGTGACCTATGCACCCTGTACACACACTCCTGTGCACCCACTATCTCCTCCAGGAGGAAATGCTAATGGATCTAATCTTGTCTCCCTTGTGTAGTCACATCTGCTGTGAGAGCAGGAGACATCAGCTAGGCTGTGCCTGGAGGACACTGGGCAACAATAGCGGACAGGTAACACGGGAACAGAAAGGAGGAAGAGAACCGTTCATATTTTATTTGGGAGAAATATTTCTAAACTAGGTATTGGTTATATCTGTAACCAGGAGAGGTGTGCAGGAAGGAGCTGCTATTGGACTTTTGTGAGCCTCAAATGGTGGTGCACCCCTATAGACCCAGCACCCGGACTGTGATGAAAGGAGGATCATTGCTTCAAACAAAGTCCTCTTTAAATATATAGGCAGTTACAGGCTAGCCAAGGCTACATGAGATGCTGAAAAAAAATCACTTAAACATAAAAAAACCCATTCATCAGCAGCAACTAAAAAGAGCAGAGACAGACAGACAGACAGACAGACAAAAAGATAGACAGACGATATAGACACAGAAAGGCAGAGGGAGAGACAGAAAGACACATAGACACAGAGCCAGAGAAGGAAAGACAGACAGACTGACAGACAAGACAGAGGAAGAATCAGGCAGATAGACAGACAGAAAGCCATTTTGATTTTACAAGCCATCACTATGGTACATTTGGATACTTGGCAGTTTATGAAAGGTTCTGTGCAGGTAAAATGACATTTCCAAAATGTGTTCTTAATCTGTGGAATAAATGTACTTGGCAATAAAAGTATGTAAATCTGTATGTATGTATGTATGTATGTATGTATAAACTTTATTCAATATTACAGAATCAGTATTTTGAATATCTCAAAAATCAGTTAAAAATAAAAGTATATTTAACAATTATGATTGATCCAAGCATAGGTTATAATACTGTGATGAAAATCATAAAAGGCTGGAAAGTATTTCTAGAGTTGAAGATTTAGCTCACTGGTAGAGCGCTTGCAAGAACAAGGACCTGGGTTTCATCCTCAGGTCTGAAAAGAAGAAAAGACAAAGTAACAAAAAGACCCCCCCTCAAAAAAAACCCCAAGGTAACTGGGAAGCATTTCTAAAATAAACATTAATGGAAACCCTGGATGAACCTATGGGAATTTAAATGTAATTTTTCCAGAGCTGAATAGAGACAAAGAAAGTATGTAATCAAAGATGAGAATTCAGTTAATTACTAATCGGGAAGTTTTGTTTTGTCAGTTGTGTTGAACGGTGTTTGGCTGGGGCAAACACATGCTGGAGTGTTTTCCTGAAGTGGGCAAAAACTAAGGCAGACTTGTGAAGAAAGGTTTAGCTGAAGCAGACACAGGAGAGAGGATGTCCTAGTAAAGCGAGCACATGAAAAGACATGTGATGAAGGATTCTTTGCTAAGGACAGGCATGTATTGGTCTGCTTTGCATTGCATAGTCGAGCTCCGTTTGTCAGGACTCCATAGAGAGAAACATGCCGAAAACGATCTGGTGGTATGCTGCAGTCTCTGGTTGCTTCTGTGAACTTGGGATGCTTGGCAGAGTGATGTCAAATGAGACAAGATGTGTGCTGAGGTGAGACACGTGCTGAGGCAAGACTGGTGGAAAACAAATAATGTTTGGAGGGAGTGTAAAAAGACTGGCGGGACAGTGGTGGAGGCTGAGCTAGGCTTGCTTATAGAGCTAACTGCACAATGCCCGTGAGTCTCTGGTCTTTCCTGATCTTTGCTTCACTGAGAGAGGCACAGCCAAAGCTTCTCCTGACTTCACTCCTGATGCCTCCCGCTGATTGGTGCCTAGGCTGAGGCCTGGCTGTTCCTGCTAGGTCATGCCACCACTGCTGCTCTCCTGACGTTACTGAACTGGACTGCTGGTAGATCCCTGAAGTGTATGGGAGTGGATCGAGCTGCCACTGCTGACCTGTGAACTGAACGAACGGCCGATTTCCAGACAACACAGATGGGAGTTGCTCCAAAGAACCTTTCTAAACAGGTCCACTTCCCCTGTATCCTTTCTTTTCCACTCCCTCTGGTGACTGGTAGGCTAGAAGGAAGGTTAAAGTATTTAAGAACCATCATTAAAAGTAAAGGTTGAAAAAAATTAAAGCTACAATTACCACTCCTCATGGAAAAACCATGTCTCTGAAATAAATGGAGACCATCATTGGAGAAGATGCAGAGAACAAAGGATCCTGGGGAACCCAGCTCCCGTGAATACAGTGACATTGCAGTTCCTGCATCTCTGGCTCAGGAAATGTTGGGGAAGAGAGGAGCTGAAAGATTTCAAGAGCCCCAGTACCAGGATGTCTGCTGTGAGTCTCAGCATTGGCTGCATGAATGAGACCTGAACGGTGCCAAACTCAACTGAAAAGCTACTGTGGAGAGGGTAAAGTCTCAGTGGAAGGACGCTCACCCACTGTGTCCTGGGAATGTTGGCCTGGGTTTTATTGCTTTCCTAGACAGGGAACCATAATCAAATAGTGACTGAAGAGATAGGGAGATTGGCCTCTCCCAGGGACGAGCCCGTTAATTACTTGTCCAGAGCAAAGGGGCAGTCATGAAACCATATATGCACACACAACCAGCAGGCTCAGCAGGCCCTATTTATACATTTACACATACAGGTATGTGTATCTCTAACAAGAATAATTGAAGAAAAAGAGGCAGTAAAAGTGAGAGGATTGAGGGAGGACATGGAAGGCAGACTAAGGAGACTCTGGAGAAGAAAATGATAACTAGAATGCGTAAAATAAAAGAAATAATAGTAATAAATAATAAATTAGAGACAACTGTGGCTTAAAAGGTCCCGTTCCGACTGTTCTTTCTGCATGTACACATTGAAACACTATGAATATAAATATATTAGGTTTCCATTTTTTAAATTTACAAATACATGTAAAATAAGCTGGCTATCCTGATACACATCTGTAAGCACAGGACTTGGAAGGTAGAGGCGGGCAGACCAGAAACCCAAGGTCGTACTCAGCCCTGTCTCCAAGAGACTCTGTGTGCTGGGAATTTAGGCCTAGGTTTTATTTTTCTTCCAGCAGTCAGTGCAGTATCTGACTCTTTAGCCGAGGCTCATGGAACTTGCAGTGAGCTGCTTGCCTCAGCCTATCTCAGGCTAGGAATTCAGGACTGTGCAGCCAGCATTATGAGTTGATCTGTATGTGTATATGAGTATATATATATGTGTGTGTGTGTGTGTGTGTGTGTGTGTGTGTGTGTGTGTGTGTGTGTACATACATACACACACACACTCATTGAATTCTGTGTGCCACGTCATCTTAATATTTTATTTTCTGGGGTGGAGAGATGCTCAGTGGATAACGGCACTTGCCCCCAAGACAGATGACCCATATTTGATTCTCAGGATTCATACAGTGGAAGCACAGAACCAAGCATACAATCTATCCTCTGATCTACCCATGTGTGCACCCTGACATGATTCACACAAATAGAAACAAAATAAATAAATAAATACACAAACGAATAAATACGTAATCGACCTCATAATGAGGAGGTAGGACGGCCTCACATGCTAATCGAATATTAGAAATGTTTGGATGGGTTCTATCAGCCCATCTTCCGTTGTGTGCATTAGTTTTACTTTGCTTTCTTTTTCTGTGACCAAACATTATGATCGAAAGCAATCTGTGGATAAAGAGTTTATTCCCTTTTGGAGTTCACAGTCTATCATTTAGCAAAGTGGAGGCAGGAACTGGAGGCAGGAGAGGAAGCAGAGGTCATGAAGAAACACTGCACACTGGCTTGCCCCTCAGGGCTCTTTCAGCCTGCATTCTTTATGCTCAGAATGACCTGCACAGGGGTGGTCCCTCCCACAGTGGAAGAGACTCTCCATATCAATCAGTAATCGAGAAAAGGCCCACAGGATTGCTTTCAGAATTAGACAGATATATTTCAATGGAGACTCCCTTATCTCTAGCTCGTGTCTAGTTAACAAAAACCCTCATCAGCATCACTGACACTTTGTCCAGTTCAAAAACACCAGGAAAACAAAGAAACACAAAACAAGCAAGCATACAAACACACACACAAAGACCTCCCAAAACGTTTGTCTCATAGTCAATGGTGCGTATGGAATGCCACTTGTGGCTGGAACCGAATCTGTCTGGATGAAGACTGTCTGGTCTTGGGGATTTCCCATGTGCTTCTTGCACATCTGGGGTCCAATATGGTCAGGATGAGGAGGGACAAGTCCTAATAGAGGACAAAACAATGTATGGGTTTGTTGTATTGCAAACTCATTGTGACATCTGACACACTTCTGTAATATTAAATGGCTACTGATGGTCACCCAGTAACATGACCCCACAGAAGGAGACCTTGTTGCTAGGGACAGGCTCTGGAGGGTGTCAGACATCAGAACAATGTGAGGCCCCCAGCACCCAACAGGAGAGATTTTAGCCATAATGCACAGAGAAGGGGAAGAGAGAACCTGTGGAGACCCCCTCCAGTAGAGAGGCACGGACCCTGGTTGAGGGATGGGGCCACCCACCCATCTCAAAGTTTTTTAACCCAGAAAAGTTCCTGTCCAAAGGAAGAACAGTCGAAAAATTGGAACAGAGCCTGAAGGAAAGGCAAACCAGGAACGGTCCCACCCGGGGATACATCATGTCTGCAGACACCAAACCCAACACTATTGCTGTGGACAAGAGGTGCTTTCTGACAGGAACCAAGTGTGGCGGGCCCTTGGCAGTTCCGGCCAGCAACTGACCAATGCAGAAGCAGAAGCTTGGAGCCAACCATCAGGCTGAACTCAGGAACCTGGTGGGAGAGCTGGCAGAAGGACTGGAGGAGCAGAGGGGATTACAACTCCATTGGAAGAACAACATAGGCTGTCCTGACCACCCTGTACTCTCAGAGTCTAAACCACCAACCAAGGAGTGTGCCTGGAGGGATCCATGGTCCAAGACACATATGTAGCAGAGGATGGCCTTGCCTGACAACAACAGGAGGGTCGGGGGGGAGGGAGGTTTGATGCCACAGAGTGGGGGATGCTGGAGTGGTGGGGTGGGGGAGTGAGGGTGGGTGGGGGCGCACTCTCATACAGGCAAAAGGGAGGGGGGAGGGCAGATGTGGGATGGGGGGTTGGTGGAGGGGGTAACTTGGAAGTGGGATATCATTTGAGATGAAAAAGAATGGAATGACTAATAAAAATAAATAAATACATAAATACATAAATAAATAAATAAATAAATAAATAAATAAATAAATAAATCGGCATTTTCTTGATAAGGGCCACACATAGCTCACTATTCCAGAAGACACAAGAAGCAAATAAAGTGAGAATATATTTATTTCAAATACAACGGCTTAGGGAATAAAGATGTAACAACATATTGGTGGAAGAAAGCAGGCCTCTGCACCTGTCTCCAGGTCAAGGGTGGTACACCAGGGCTCCTGCCCCGTCTTCAGAGAGAGGGGTGGAGCGGGTCCCCAGACGAGCACCACCACTCATCCCTGACTGACTCTGTCCTCTACTGAACTGCTCCCTCCTCTTCTTAAACCATCTCTACAATGAGAGGGAAGAGGGATTTGTTCCGTATTATCATCAGGATTATAAATCAGAAAACACATCATGGAATATTAGTTGCCCTCTAGGAGATATATCAATAGAATTTATATTAATATTATCTTGCTCAGAAGAACCTGGTGTCTCACTGCTCTAATTCTGAGAGGAGCTGAAGGCCTGGTTCAGGGTGCAGGCCTTGCCTAGAATGTGGGAGTCCCATGCTTCTGGCCCCTGCATTGCAAAATAGTTCTTGGACAATGGACCAAATGTGGTGCACCTGGCTTCTGTCTTTTATCTTAGAGCCCTCTGAAGTTTCTTATCGGCACGTTCGGGCAGATGCAGCAGCATGGTCCCAGGAGTTATCCTGATGGGTGTCCTTATCTGCATGGCTCCACTAGGCACTAGCCTGAGGACCTGACATTTGGAATGTATCCTTTCCACATTCCCACAGGTCCCTGTTGAACTTATCAGCTTTCTGAGTTCTGGGCTCTGCCTGGGAACTACCATACATTCAACTGTCCTTTCAAGGCACATTCCATTTGAAATATGCCCAGCCTGCACAGGGAGCCTTCTGATCTTATTTTCTACCCACAAAGGCCAAGTGAGCCTTCTGATCTTATTTTCTACCCACAAAGACCAAGTGAGCCTTCTGATCTTATTCTCTACCCACAAAGAGCACAGATGTGGAAAATTCTTTGGAGGCGACTGCCGAGATGGCCCGAAGATTAAGAGCACCAGTGGCTCCATAGATCCTGAATTCCTTTCCCAGAAACCATGCCCCCTGGCTCACAATGACTTGTAACTCCAACTATGGGCATCCAGAATCTTCTTCTGACAGCCACAGCTACACAAACAAGTGGTTGTCACTCACACACAGACACACACACGTAGAGAAAGAGAGACTTTAAAAGAAATCTATAAAAATTATCCTTTTGACATATGGTGACACAAAAGGAACACTATAACTTCAGTAACAGACACCCATATCTGAGACCTGAAGGAAGTCCTGGAATGGCTGTGTTGTCAAATGGCTTTTTGTTTCTCACTCACCTGCAACTTGGCTTCAGTCACACCCATCCACCTCGCCAGCTCTTTTCTGAGACAAAAAAATAGGGCAGAGGTTCAATATTTGGTACCACAGATGAAGTAAAGTGACACTTTATATTTATGAAAATACTTGTCTCAATCTCTTACCCTCTAGGGCACTCAATTTCTATAGGTTAGTTTGATTCATTAACAAGGTCCTATCAATAGACATAAAAACCTAAGCACATATCTAATAACACACTTGAAAGCCACTAATGTAGATGGAAAACTGCTCTTGATACTGGCTGTTGTGGAGGGTAAAGATGTCTGAGATGAACACAATGCTAACTGAGAGCTACAGAAGCAAGTGCACACACGAAAAACCTGTGTGAAGACCAATGAAGGAAGGAGAAATGCAAATAAAAGAGGATTACTGCCTGGAGATCCTATGAGGACTCCTAACATTCAGGGAGCACATACTGATGTCCAGCACGCGGATCACCAGGAAAACGACATGCTACATAGCTTCATGTTCTGTGTGAGTGCATGCGTGCATGTGCATTTGTGGTGCTGTGTGTGTCTGTGTGTGTGTGTTTCTGTCTGAGTGTGTGTGTGTGTCTGTGTGTATCAGTGTGTGTCTGTGTGTGTGTGTTTCTGTCTGAGTGTGTGTGTGTGTCTAAGTGTATGTGTGGCTGTGTGTGTGTATGACTGTGTGTGTCTGTGTCTCTGTGTGTTTCTCTGTGTGTGTTTCTCTCTGTGCGTCTTTGTGTCTGTGTGTGTGTGTATGTGTGTGTATGAGTGTGTGTGGGTGTATCTGTGTGTGTGTGTCTGTGTGTGTGTGTCTCTCTCTGTGTGTCTCTGTGTGTCTCTCTGTGTGTGTCTGTGTGTATGAGTGTGTATGAGTGTGTGTGTGTCTATGTCTGTGTCTGTCTCTGTGTGTGTGTCTCTCTCTGTGTCTTTGTGTCTATGTGTGTGTGTGTCTTTGTGTATGAGTGTGTGGGGGTATAGCTGTGTCTGTGTGTGTGTCTCTCTGTGTGTGTCTGTGTGTCTCTGTGTGTGTCTGTGTGTATGAGTGTGTGTCTGTGTGTGTGTGTGTCTGTGTGTGTGTGTCTAAGTGTATGTGTGGCTGTGTGTGTATGAGTGTGTGTGTGTCTATGTCTGTGTCTGTGTGTGTCTCTGTGTGTGTCTCTCTCTGTGTGTCTTTGTGTCTCTGTGTGTGTCTCTGTGTGTGTGTGTGTATCTGTGTCTGTATGTGTCTGTCTGTGCGTCTGTGTGTCTCTGTGTGTGTCTGTGTGTATGAGTGTATGTGTGTGTCTTTGTGTATGAGTGTGTGTGTGTGTGTGCACCTGCACACACTTGCCTGTGGCCACAGTGTTCCTGTGAAGATCAGAGCAAGCCTTGAAGGACTTGGATATCTCTGGGTCCCAGGCCAGCATGAGCTTTTAAGTGCGGATCCTCCTCACCAGTCCCGAGAAATGAAATGATAAAGCACACCAGACACAAAAGAAATGCTACAAATCCCTCAGTGCTGGCCACACAGTTCTGAATTCCCAGCAGGAGGGAGACAGAAACAAGGGGCTCCCTCCAGGTCCCAGGCTCTCCCTGCTGTAGTCGGGAGACCCTACAGAACACAATCAGAAGGCAAGAGATACAAAACCAAAACTAGGCCTAAACCAGCAGCAGCAGGAGCGTCCTCCTGGGGAGTGAGCTGGCTTTAGTCCCATGGCTGAGGATGACCCTGAATGACCTCTTCCTCCACCTTCAAGTACTGGGGTACAGACATGCCTGGTTTAACAAACAAGTTATGTCTCTGTGGTGACTTAGCCTTCTTCTCTGCAGCTTGGGCCTCCAGGAGTCACCACCATAGCCCAAACTTGACCTTCTCAGCACTGAGACCAAAGGCAGAAGCCGCCATACCCCACACTGAGGCTTATCTGTACGGACAATGTTCTTCGGGCAGAGCACAAAGTTTTCAGAAAGTACTAAAAACCTCAGTAAAGAGAAAGGTGCTACCCACGTGTTTATATTAGGAAGCCCAGAGGGAAATAGGCAGGATATAAAAATGCATCAGCACACTGACAGAGTGTCACCCCAAATCATCCCAAGCACATCTCGGGCTTCTGAGGCCTGGCCTCACAGGGCCTCACGTAGCTCAGCCGACACTGACAAAATTTTTACTTGCTCCAAGTAGACAGGACAGGGGAAAGGCTCCACTGCCTTTTGCATAGCTCCCACTCCCATCCCAGATCCCCAGGACAGCAAGGCAGGGGTCGGGCAGGCTGGATTACTTTAAAACTTCTCCTAGTTCAGCCTTAGTTCTAGAAGGCAAAATGGAGGCAGACAAGATTACTCCCCAGACAGACCTGCTTGCAGGAGGAAAGCCACCTGAACGGATGGCTTCACGCTCAGGACACACAGCCTGGAAGGAGAGAACCAAGTCCTTTAAGTTGTCTTCTGACCTCCAAATGTTAGCCACAGCTCCCCACTCCAAGAAAAGACTCCTCTGGGTCAAACGAAGAAAGAAACAACATCCCCAAACCCAAATCCCTTAAACTGTAATTTCCACTTTCTAATAACTGAAGCCGAGAAGGACAGCTGCCAGAGAGTCAGCGGCCTGCCTCTCCAGCGTGCTCCCTCCTTAAAGGATGGAAGCCACGCAACGTGCTTACCTGTCTTCAGAAGAGAGATGGTGATTTCTCCGGAAAATGGCTTCCAGCTCGTGCAGCCGTGGCTCTGTAAATCTGTCACAGAGGCGGCGGTGGGGCACCAGCACTGGCACAGGCTGTGTAGTAGACAGCAACGTTGGCAGGGACCGAGAACGGGGCTCTGCGATTGGTACGGGCCGTACACAGGTCATCTGGACTGGTATAGGCTGTTCACCAGGCACTGGCAATTGTGGAACTCTAGACTCCTTATCTGCTGTATGTTGTGCATTGGACACAGGGAACGGCATAGGCTGTGCTTGAGGTACAATGGTTGGCACAGGCTGTACGCGGGGCACACTGACAGGCACAGACCAGGCCTGGGGCACAGGAACACGAAAAGGCTCTACATGGTACACAGGAATCTGCATACGCTGTACCTGAGGCGCAGTGATTGGCCCAGGCTCTATGCTGGGCGAACTAACAGGCCTAGACTGGGCCTGTGGCACAGGAACAGTCATAGGCTCTACGTGGGGTGCAGTACCAGGCGTAGACTGGGCATGTGGGGCAGGAAAAGGCACAGGCTCTATGCTGGGCGCAATAACAGGTCTAGACGGGGCCTGTGGCACAGGAAGAGGCCAAGGTTGTACATGGGGCATTGTAAGTGGAATACTCTGTGCGTGAGGCACAGGCATAGGCTGGGCACGAGGCGCAGTGATTGGCATAGGCTGGACCTGGGGCACGGAAACAGGCAGAGGCAGTGTCTGGGTCACAGGAAAAGGCATCGGCTGGACCTGGGGCACAGGAAGTGGGTGCAAAGGAATGGGCATGGGCTCTACATGGGGCAGAGAAAAGGGCACCGGCTGTACATGGGGTACAGCGATTGGCATAGGCTGAGATCGGGGAACAGTAACGGGCACAGGCTGGGCCTGGGGCACAGCGATTGGCATACGTTGCACATGGGGCACAGGAAAAGACCGGGCCTGGGGCGCACTGACCGGCGTAAGCTGCACACGAGGCACAGGAATCCGCACAGGCGGTGAACGAGGCTCCTTTAGGGACCCAGGCTGTACCCGGGTTCCCACAGGTGTCATCCTCTGGACACGAGGCTTCAGCACTGGCACAGGCTGCACGTCGTCGGCGCCCCACCTACTCTCACCTACTGACTCCTGAGGCCTCCGCTCATGCTTCTGGCCACTGCTGCTGGCAGCCTCCTGGGTGCAGTCATCCCTGTCGCCCGAGGACAACTGTGACGACAACAAAGACAACGACGACGAAGATGAGGATGACGTGTCTACAACAGAAGAACTTTCTCCATTCTTCCCCTTTCTCCGTAGTTCCCCCTGTTCTTCGACTCCTCCCCATGTTGCTGCTGAGGCGCCCAGAGCAGGGGTCGAGCGGTCACTCTCTGCGCCATTGCTTCTCTCTCCGGCTGACGAGCCCGGCTGTGCTTTCTTTCCTGAAAGTGAGCAAAGAGACACCGGTCTGGTGACAGGACCTAGGGTGGTGCGAAGTGGCCATGACGTCAAGTCAGGTGAAGCCTGCCGCGCACAGAGCCTCTCCGGGCAGCGCTGAGGGACACCCCTGCCCTCAGGGATGTGGCCAACCCCCCAGTCCTAGCCGCACTGACCCTTCCGCTCTTCCCCCTCGGCTCCCACATGGGGTGGAGGGTTGGTGCTTCCGAGCTCCATGGCCGGGCTCCTGACAAAGCCCTGGCCAGCTGAGGGCCTCCATCCTCCTCAGACTCCGAGCTGGAGCCCCCTACAGTTCCGGGAGGAGGGAGCTGTAGGACAGCATGAAGGAGTCTCTTCCAGCCTAGGGGAAAGTACCCCAGGTCACCGTCACCGTCACCGTCACCGTATCAAATCAGGGTGCCCCTTCCTGGCTTCCGGCCTTGATTGACAGTTGCCACTCTTGGAGCCTCTGAGGAGGAAAACTGAGCGCACTTTGGAGCTGCACTGAACATGGTGTGCTTGTAGACAGGGGGCAACCAAGGTGGAGATGGACGGGCTTCTTCAGGTTGCAACTGGGTGGAACTGCACATGTTCCCAGTGAAGTAACTTCCTATGGAAGCCGAAGTTTAAGCGGAAGTAACAATTGATCCCTCGGTCGCTGTGGATGCGTGTGCAGGAAAAAATCTCTTGGGAAAGCCATTGGGTCCCTGGTCCTTGGCACCGACAGGATATTACGCTGATGTGTTTATCTGGGAGGCTGTTCTTTGGGCTTTCACAGAAAGTCAAGCACGCGAGGGGTATCGTGCTTCCAGGCCCTGCGTTCACGGGACTTTGCGCAGAATCGCAGGGCCTGCTGGCTCAGGGGACAGATCAGAGGACTCACCTTCACCAGGGCGACTACTGGGGTGGGACGGAGGTGGGGTGTAGTGGGAGGGGACCCCAGAATTTTTAGTACCACTTTCAAGCTGTGGTAGGTGTGTGTGTGTGTGTGTGTGTGCGCGCGTGCGCGCGCACTCACACACACACACACACACACACACACTGAAAGGTCAAAGTGTCAAGAGCAGGCTTTTATGCCTGGGTCTCCATCCCAGAACTGTCAGTCAAGCAGGCCTTTCGCTGGCCTGTGGCTCGTCTGATCCCATGGTAGCCACTTTCCCAACATGCTCCGGTCAGTATAAGACTAGAAAGGCACTAAATATCTAGCATATGCACATCCAGTTCCTTTCCTGGTGTGGGTATGTGTGGAAGCCCTGGTGCCAGAGCAGGAGTCTTTCTCTCATGGCTAGGCTGTCCTCAGAGGTCTGGCAAACTAACTCAGGAGCAAATCTGCACATGTATGTCTCATGTCCTTTCCTGTCTTTCTTTGTATAACTTGAGTGTACCCTTGACAAGGTGTGCAGGAGCTGATGATTATTTGTCTTTCTCATTCTCCCCATCGTAGGAAAGACCCCCATTCAGGGACCGAGACTGTAACCCCCATCAGCAGAGTCCTTGTTTAGAATGCAAAAAGCCCTGGCTTAGACTGTTCCAACTGCTGAAAGCCACTGGCTGTCCCTCTCTGTGATGCCTGTTCCATGACCACCCAAGAGTCAGAGGCAACTTTAGTCATCTGTGGTGAGATGACTGTCAGATGCACATCACTCAAAGCACACTGTCTAAAAGCAACAATAGAAAAACCACATTCATTTCCCTCAATCAGTTCTGATGTCTCCATTTTCTGTAAAACAGTGAGGAATGGAATCCACTGAATCCATAAGTTTCCAAATGACAGATTCAAATTATATACACCCAGATTCTCTCTTCTCAGGGTTAGGGGAAAAATGGAGGAAGCCTGTCCCCCTTCAGCCTGCACAGGAGAGAGTCACCTGTTAATTTTGTGGTGAACGTTCGCTTGCCTGCTCCCCTGAATCCCGAGACTGGCTTGAGGAAGTTGCAGACCGACAGTCTTACGGATCTCACGAGCGTGGCAATGGGACAGTACTGACTGAAACACAAGGACAGCCTATGGGGACAACCAACGGGGACTTCCTTGAACATGTTTCTGTTCCCGTGGTCAGAAAGGCGGTGTGCTTGGCACTAGTGACATCTGCAAAGCTCATTCCCTGCTAATAATGTGAGGCCACAAAAGGATCTATGCTGTGCATGGGTCACTGAAGGTGACACAGACGTGCTGCCTCCAGCAGGAAGACCTCTCTGTCAATCTGTGTGCATCTCTCTTGGGGAACAGTGTGCATCTGCATTCCACAATCAGAAAGAGAAAGACAGTGAAATGTTCCTCTTTATTATTACTGTGCTGGGAAGGGACAGAAACGTGGCTTTCCCTCATGAATGGCAAGACCGTGACTCCACACAGCCATCTCCACGTGGTCCTGGAGGTTTGGTTCCCTAGGGCTCCTCCGGGTCCGTCAGGCAAATGTGGTCCTGGATCCCACCTGGTGTGGTCCTGAGCAGCGCTTTCTTCTCCCTGGCCCTCTGTTTGGCTCTCCTGTTGTTAAACCACATCTGAAAGCAGAGGAGAGCAGGGAATGCCTCAGTATGCCGAGTGCTTTGCTGGCAAGGACTCATGCTACAGCAATCTCTGGCATTCAAAAACACATAGCAGAAGGTGTGTTGAGATGCAAAAACACCTTGCGCTGAGGCATGCAGGGTGCTTTCAGTGTTGGAGACCATGGCTGCACTCTATGTAACCCCACCTTCTACATACAAACCTGAAAATGACAGTAGCTATCGCTACTTTACACAAAGTCTCAGCGTGCCTGCTCCTGCAGATCACACATGGAGAGCAGCAGTTATGTGCTCAGTTCTAGAACAGACTGAGCAGGACATGTGGACATCAAATGGGTTTCCAAAGTCTACTTTTACTGGGACCACATTCACCCATCTTGTTGGGCCCCACATAAATTCAATACTGCTGGTTCTGATGGTTTTGTTCCTTAGACAAGTCTTTGAGTGCATTTACCCTTGTCCTCTCCCAAAGCTGTCGGGACAGTTTGGGCTGTGGGGTCAGGAGGAGGTGACATCTGAACTAAAATCAATCCTCCAAGCTAAACAGGAATGCTGCTCTCAGTCAAGCTCACAGATGAGGAGAAGCCACCACCGCCTAGCCTGCTAAGCTCCATCCCAGGTCAGCCTGGCCTCGCCACGCATTGGTCACTATTGGTGAGCGCTCTGTGGGCAAATTATTCATTAGCCCCAATGGTTAGTGACTATGCTTTACTTAGCTAAGTGTGTGTGACAGATTGATTCTTGGGGACTTAATGCAGCTGAAGGCTTTAATGGCCTTGTTTCATCCTCCATCCATGTGATTATCTACAAGAGCATCCTTGACTTCAGCATGACTCCACTGGCGCTCCCTGTGAAGGACAACATGTAGAAGGAATTGAATACAAACTACTGCCTAAACAGTTCTGAATGCACAGGCCTGGATTCTACTTGTGTACATCACAGTTTATGCTGTGGAAATACCTTGGAGGCACACAAAGAATGTAAGCAGCCTGTGATTGCTCTGCCTTTCTGTTTCCTCCAGGAAATCTGGTCCCCTCCAGAACAGGAAAAGAGCACGAACTGGAGTGTAGTACCTCTGGCTTCTGATGGTGAAGCCAGTGACTTCCGTCAAAGCAGGAAGCAAGCACACACCTACTGGAGAACACCCAGGAGGACTCGTCCCAAGACCCGAGGCTTGATCCGGATGGACTGTCCTGCACCTTGCGTTCTCAGATCTACTCACCCGCACCTTCGCTTCAGGCACATTCATGCGTCTGGCAAGCTCCTCTCTGTGTAAAGAAAGCCACAAAGATCATTAGTCCACATCCTGAGGAAAGTCAGAGGGTGGGCATGGTGTGTGCTCCTCTTCCTGCTCCGCTCCACAGGGACACTCACGTGGCCTACACAACCAGGCTCCTTTAACAAAGGGGATCACCTTGTCATGATATTTAAAGTGGTGTGTTGCATAAACCTGGTTGGTCAAGACGATGCTTACCAACTTTAATTAGCTCACACTGATAATTTCAATGGAGTCCTTTCTAAGTGAACAGAGGGGCAGAAGTCTATGATGAACGTGTTATGCAAGGTTTGAACATAGGAAAATGTTAAAGTATATGAAAGACTCTGTGATGACAGCATGGTATTCACCAAACTCCTTTTCAAGTAAATTCTTCAAGGACCTAATGAAACAACCAGGCCTGAGCAGAGGTGGGGAAAGAAAACAGGATAAATTAGACAGCATTGCAAATGAAATCCTCCATGCACCAAAGCACTCAAGAGCCTGTAGCCAGAACTGATGGTGGAGACCTGGACCTCCAACAACTGCAAACTGAGCCAGAAGGATGCCACTAGGAGGTCAGAGTGAGCTCAAGGTTAAGTTCAAGGTCAGACTTAGGAAGTTAGAGGGACCCTTTTCAAAGTAACACAGTCAACAAGGGGAGGCTTCTAGCCACAACATGCTGGCTCAGATTTTTATCCTGAATTTTGAAAACCAGAGAGACAGGGATTACAGTATTTTAAAGGCTAGCCTAGATTGCACTCTCTGTTCCAGGTCTGTCAGGAACCCAAGAGATGTCCACTTTCAAATTCCAATCATCCCCTCTGTATGAACAAACAAGAAAAGGATGGCTGTGGCCATGATTATTTGTGGACTGCCCAAGGACCATACACAAAGGCCTGGTGTCACCCCTCACCACGGGCAAACAAATGAAATGTGCCAAGGACAAGCACGGAACTGGAAAAAAATATTTGAAAAGAATATTGTCAAGACTTCTTATCCAGTATGTTAGCTCTAAGTGACAAGGAGCACCTGATCAGTGTTGTTGAGGGAGGAGACAAAGGGAAAGCTTCTACCTGTGCATGGAAAGACCAACTCAGACAACAGGGGCACAGTAGAATTGATTCTGAAAGGACTCAAGCCAGTAACTCCATTTCAGGGTTTACCTTAAGAAAGACCAGAAGCCTGGGGCTGAAGAGGTATTTGACACTCCAGGTAACAGCTCTCCCACTCCCCTTAGCCACAAGACAAAAGCAGCCATCAACTCCCAAGAGGAGGGAGTCTAAACAATAAGGAGCTATGTCCAAACAAGGGTGTGACAGTCAGACTCAAAGCGAACACACCAGCAGAGACTCAGTCGCCAAAATGCCTGAGAACTCTGCTAACTTGGACAGTCAAGGGACTTGGAGCTCTGTCTCTGGAAGTTTTTAGAGTCTTCCTGTTTAGACAGGGAAGATATCAGGTTGTGGGATGGAAGACCAAGGGAAATATTTCTTAATCTTTGTGAAGAGGAACCACCTTGCAGAACTGTGTAAGACAAATCACAAATTATTTGACACTGCATCAGAGTAGTTGAGACAGCCCCTCCTTGCACATTTCTCAGTGATGCACCAGTATTGAGAAGTGAGGGAAAGGGGCATATGAGCGTTAAACTCACCTGTTTCCTGTCCAACTGAATGACTCTTTGACCCTGATGCCACAAAGGACCTTCCGCACTCCCATCTCTGGGCAGAATTTGCCAGTAGCTGGGAAGGGATTGGGGATGACAGGGGCCAGGAGGACTAAAGGTCAGCTCCACATGAGCGCTAGCCCTTGGAGGTCGGCTGCCAACTACATACCTTGTGAGCACATCCGAGTTCTCAGTTTCTTGGAACTGGCACCTGCCAGTGTGTGAAGCCGAACTGGATCCTGTGCCTTGTGCCCTGGTGCTTTGGAACCGCAGCCAGCGGGAAGGCTGGCTCCTCCTGGTCAGTCTCCATGGGCTCCTGTTCCCTCTGGTCACCTTCAGGATGCAGGTCCTTATCTGGGACCTGGTCGTTTTTCAGTTTGCCCTGTTGGTTCTCAGAGTTGTCCTGGCTTTGATGGTCATGAGAGGCAGTGCCACCCGCTGACACTGCTGCCCCCTGCTCAGAGGGGGGGCCTGTATCTTCCTCATAATCCTCCAGATAATAGTAGTGGTCCTCATAGCAGTCAGAGAGAGGCGACTCCATGGCTTCTGCTCCTCAGAAACACAGAGGCCTGCCCTTTGCTCATTTATTTGGAAGCAGTCTTGCCTGGGGGCATCCAGGAAGTTGGGGACTTACAGGCTCAGGTCCTCCTCTTTCAAGACTGCTATTGGCCTTCTGTGTGCTTCCTTTCCCAGAGGGTGGGCCTCTGAAGGAGCCTGGGGCAGTGAGTGTCCTGAATTGTGAGGTACGTGGAGGCAGGCTCTACATGGGCACTGAATTATCCTTTTAGGACACCTGCTCAGGTCCCCCGTGCAGTCTTGGCCACTGCTCTTGGACCCCACAGAGGACCATTGGAATGAGGCTATGGGAGAGCTTGCAAGCTGACTTTAGCATGGAGTGTGGGTTAGAGGGCAAAAGCTCACATGAGCTTTAAGGCTTCGCTGTACTACCTGGGAATTTTTCTTGATCCCAGACTCCATATTGCAGTGTCCCGATGTTGCATCAGATGATTTAGAGTGGACGTGGTCAGCCCTGCATGTCTCTGCTGCAAGAGTCTTGAAGGACTATGACAGCACAGGCCAGTCACAGACCTCACCTTCAGCAGTAGCATCTTGTTCTTTTTTTTTTTTGGAAGTGTTTTGTGCAACATAATACTGTAAGTAATCCAATGCCACCCTTGAAAGAGACAACATACTCTAGATTGCTGGTAACGATTCTTTACCAGGGACTTTGTACAGTAACCACTATAGTACTTCTTATGTCTGCAAATGCTGAACTGCATGGGCCGATGCCCTCCTGGTGTAGTGATATAGATAAACTACTTAGGGGTGAAGGTTGGAACAATACCTTCCTAGAGTAGGCACTATGAACACTTTAAGGGAACAAACAGAAGGAGTTGTAATATAGTCCTCCTGGAAGTGTGACCCCTCTGAGTGAATGTGCTATAGGATCCTGGGGGTCGTGGTGGGGTGTTAATAGGACCCGAGTCCATAAATGCAATGGTTTCATTTGGTTTCTGATGTTGCTTTTCATTTGTGACAGTCTCTCATTAATCGCAAGCTATCCTAAACACTACCTGTACCGTCATTACTGTTACAACACAGCGGCATACTGTGGTACTAGCCCAGGCTTTCAGCCTCACAAACATCACAGGAGTGCACAGAGATACCTGGTCATGATCAATTAACTGAATCCAAAAGACAGCTAATACAACAGTCCACTTCACTGTGTATAGAGCTGTTCATGGTGGCACAGCTGACAGGAATTATAAAAACATTCAAGGTCAGATCCCTCCACCTATCAATATCAACTCCAATCAATGCCTAGACCTAGGAAAGTCTTTTGAAATGGTTGCAGCCATAGGCGGATGGAAAAAGGCTACTTTTGTTTTGGAGGATATAAACAGCCAACTTTTCTTGAAGGGGGACACGGAGCATTGCCTGTTTGAAAGGGCTTCAGAGAAAGATCTAGAAGGTGGGAGGTGACCATTACCTGGAGATATGCTCTGAGTACTCTCTGGGGCGTGAAAAGTTCTTTAAGTGCATGGCAAGTCCAGCAGTAAGATAAGTACATCAGAGCCCCTGCCAGTAATGGCTGTGAGCTGAGTAACGCTAAGTCGCCAAGGGAACTCACTGCAAACAGGTCATGGCCCCTTCAGGAGGAAGTGCTGTGTGGGTCATGGTCCCTTCACCTGGAAGGGCAGTGTGGATTGTGCATAGCTGGATGAAGGGCTATTTACAAAATTTCCTCAATGAACAGCAGAGAGTTTTTACTCCCTCCTAAGGTGTCAATGGAAGCTCTGTCCCTCAGACAGGTTCCCCAGGGTAGGCATACTGATCAGAACAGGAGACCCTTTTGAACACCTCTTCAGCTGGTTGCCCACCAAGTTCTGCCCATGTTTCATGAAGGTGCCTACTCAGAGAGACACTCCAATTGGTCCTTTGCACAGCGCTCTGAGCTACAGCAGCGGGACACCTTATCTAAATGGTTGGAAGTTCAGTAAGCATCTGATTGAGGCTCGACTTCACCTAGAACTTGCCTGGACAGGACTTTCTCTGCCGGTGGATGCACATGTTGGGCTGTGATTTCCTCCAAGAGAAGACATTCCATCAAGGAGGAAATCTCATGAAGACCTAAGACCTCCCGAATTTAGGTGAAATGTTTCGTGATACTGGAGAGATCGTTCAGACACGGGAATGAAACATCTCAGTCCCTTCCTTTGGGCTTAGGAGAGATCTGTTCACATTTCCACACATCTCCCCATAGAGAGTGTCATGGGCACATCTCCCCTCCACACCATGGACTACAGGAGGACAACCCAAAGCTACCTCTAGATACAATTCAAGGAGCTTTGGCCCTGTGAAATGGCTGATGGCACCGGATGTGGCAGACTGGAAGTCAAGCAGTCTGGAGATAACAGTTTGTCCTTGGAAGTTTGGTGGCAGGTACCCAAACGGAACTCCCAAAATTAATCTTTTGCTGGAATATCAAAACAAGAGCCCAGGGATCCTTCTTCCTCTGTATATCTCGGGATCCCTAGTTAACCCATCTCTCTTTCTAAGTTGCCAAGGTTGATCCCCTCCATGAGAACTTGGTGATTATCTAAGGAGAAGGATGGTTGTGAAATGCCATCAGGAAGTCAGCTAGGAGCAGGAGCCCTGTTGGTAGTGTGGGCTGCTGCAGCAGCAGCAGCAATAGCAGCAGGACCAGGTGGTGGCAGGGTGGTCAGGAAGAAAGAGGAGGTCTCCCCATGGAAGGAAGGTGGAAGATTTCGGGATATCAGGCTCCCGGACACCACCTGAAGCCCCTCGAAACCACTGTTCCCACACACACACCCTTTCAAGACTGAGAACAGCTCTCAGAGTTTTCCAAACCCCCATGGAACTGGGAGATAAGGGCTAGGCTCCAGCAGGCTCACACAGCCTGAGGGCTTGAGCTCTGCTCAGATTTCATTCCTCCCTCCAGATCCTCTTCCAGCCTTCCCTGTGCAAAGACAAACTAGTTTACCCAAGCCACCAGGACCTGCCATCTTTGCTCATCACCAAATATATAATGTCTCCTGACCAGCTCCGAGTCGATCTCATTTGTAGTAGGTGTTTTTTAGTGGAGAAACTCCCAAATGGACAACACACAGTATTTAAGAGAGTATGGAGTACACACAGAATGACTTCTCCTGTGACCTAATGAGGCGAACCAGCTAGTGAATGCAGAGTGAAAAGGCAGGTTTATTGTCACAGCTCCAGGGCGGGTTCACTGACCTTACAGGACAGGGGCTGTGAAGTCACAAGGCTGGGCTGGGGTAAAGGTTTCTTTAAGGGGAGTGGAGGGAGTTGAGATGTGATGGTGAGGTACTGGGGTCATAGCCTTATTTGGGGAAATTTGGGCCCTGTGGGTGGATCTTAGGTGCACTGGCCACTTTGGAATCCGGAAGTAGGAGCTTGCTTTGTCCAGTGATTTGTGCGGGCTTTTGGAAGGCAGGCTTTTGCGCGGGCTTTTTGAAAACCCTGGCTTTTTCGCGGGCTTTTGGAAAGTCCTGGCTTTTGCAAGGGCAGGCTTTTCCCAGCACAGGCTTCTGATAAGAAGAGGAGGGCGGGGACTTCTTGGTTCAGGCCATCTTGCCTTTGTCCCTAAACCTCCTGCCTAATACTCAGGTCTAAACGGGACATCTGCATCATTCCCCTTGTTCATAAGGCATAGGATGGGACGATTGAGGAGGATCCTTCACATATGGCAGGAGAGACTGTTTTAAGTTCTCTGCACTGACTGATTGCTCTGGAACATTGTTAGGGGTTCTTCCTTTTTTATACACCCAGAGCTGCTGGGATGCAATGCTCTGCCTCCCCAAACACCGAATCTCATGTACTGAGGGTTCTCCATGGCCAGTGACAAAATGCAGACAGAAGACCTATCAATTGTGTTCTCTGCCGAACACACAAGGGTGGCACCACATGCTCCCGGAGACCTAATGGAAGGAGACAGAAACATCTCTCTGGCCTGGATGGACAGATTCCCTTTTCCCTTTGTAGCGGCAGGACCTCAGGACAGAGTGGCTCCCCCTTGTGGCCTGAAGGTCCACACATAATATCCCCTTCCTTCTGCCCTTCAAACCTGGGAGTAGCCTCTGGGATATTTCCAACACCATTCTAGAGTAGGGGTTCGGGGGAGGGCTTATTGGAGTGTGGGTGGGAGCAGCCATGTCTAGAAACAGACTGTCTTCTATTAGGGGATTTTCCTTCTCTGTCCTTATAATGACTTGTTCCCACATTGGCAGTGTTGCAGCTTGCCAGGGTCCCTTTATAGAAGAAGGCCTCCTTGTTATTCTGTCTGCATTACATGTCTGGAACTGACTAGTATCCTTCGAATATTTATACCCATATTTTAGTAACATCAAAGACAATGGAGCCAACATATTTAGAATCCATCTCTTTATTGTTGAAATAAACGTAGAAAAGAAAGGGTTATCATGGCCATCATGGGTGGCTCAGAAGAAACCATCCTCATTTGGCTCCAGGACAGGGGTGGCACTCAAGTGCTGCTCCAAAATCTTCAGAGAGTGTCATTCTCGGGAATCGGTGGCAATTCACAGAACATCACCAGTCGGCTACGTCTCCGGAAAAGAGCTCTCCTCATCTTAAACCAATTCTATAAGCAGGAGACAGAGATGCTTTAGCACTTTGAACAGTATTATCATTAAAACACACATCCTGTAGCGCTTTATGCCCATTTCATTTTACTAACAGTTTGGAAGGTATTCAGAAGCCATCCTAGTGCCACGTGTCTGCTAGTCACGTGCTCTAGCATGGAGCCCCTCCCCCAGAAGAACACTTACCTGCACATCAGCTTCATCCACACCCATCCAGCGTGCAAGATCCCTCCTAAAGGGAAAAAGTTCTAACAGTTAGGCTTTGTGGTGGAAATGAAGTGTGTAAGGGCATACCTGACTGCTTTTATATGTTTGGGTCCACACTTGTGTGCGCATACATGTTTACTCACA
Organism: Tokudaia tokunoshimensis; assembly: GCA_036184795.1. Taxonomy (NCBI): domain Eukaryota; kingdom Metazoa; phylum Chordata; class Mammalia; order Rodentia; family Muridae; genus Tokudaia; species Tokudaia tokunoshimensis. The sequence continues at coordinate 106,288,898 of BTHU01000023.1, forward strand.
GTCACTATTCTTAACATTTACCTACAACCTAGCTTTAGCAACAGGTTTCTTTCTGAGATCAAATTTAAGGGTGTCCCCCAAAGCACAGTTGCCTCTTTAGTGTACTGAAACTGCAAAACTCAGTAAAGGGAGCATCCGGGATGAAAGGCCTTATAGAATTTTAACCCGAGGTGGACTTCCTCCCGCTTTTCCCAGCCACGCCTCAGACTTCTTGCCCGTACTCTGGAGACTCATTTAGAACACCAAACATTGTCTAAATGTCCCAATCTCGAACAGGGCAACAAAACACTTTTGTTTCCAGTCTGCATAGCTCTCATACCCTACCCCGGGATCTAATTGCAGGCCGACAGTCTCAACTGCGGGCGGAAGGTCCTAATTGCAGGCGATGGTCTGAGAAGCATGCCATTACTTCTGCAGTGAATAGAGGGCCAGGGAGAGCCAAAGGACGATCTGGACCAGCATATGCTACCTATAAATGAGGTGCCATGCAATGACCGTCTGCTTACCTCACTCGCAGGCTTGGGAAGCGAGTCTCCTGGAAAAGGCGCTCCAGGTCACGCAGCTGAGAGTGGGTGAACCTGGTGCGGTGGTGCTGCTGGTGAGCCAGAGCGTTCCCAGCCTGTTGATTGAAGTCATTCCTGATGAGGACAGGAATGCGTGCCTGTCGCCAAGGCTGTGGGTGATCACCCCTGTTTTGGCCAACTTCTTGCTGGATATTGACATGCTCGGTGCCAGAAGCACCTTCACCATCCTGTCTTCCTTCCATTTCTTCTTCCCTCTGTTCTCCCGCCTCTCCTGCTCCTGTGGCTTCTTGAGTGGGATTGAACTGAGCAGGCCCCTCTGGAGCACGCTCGCCTCCAGGAACCTCGCCCTCAGCGGGTTCGCCCTGATCAAGGCCACCCTGAGCAAGCCCGCTCAGTACAAGCCCTCTCTGGTCTCCTTCCTCTCCAGCCTCGGAGACCACTGCATTCCCACCTGAAAGACAGAAAGGAGATACCGAGATAAAGCTCTGAGCATCGTGGCCCAGGGAGCTCCGGAAAGCCCGGAGAGGGCCACAGGCAGGGCTCAGTAACCCAACCGAAGTGCATGTCCACTGTCCTTTCTACCTCCGTTTCCCCCCGAATTTCCCCCAAGTCCAGTCAGGACCAGTTTACTCACCATGCTGTTGTTCCCGGTCCTCCTCAGCTCCCGGACTCAGAGGCTTATCGAAACTTTGGCGGTTGTCTTGAGGAGTCTCCATGGCGAGAATCTCTGGATCCGACGCTGCTCCCGAAGAGGCTTCCAACGCAGTGTCCTCACAGTTCCGCCACCAGAATTTATATCTCTGCTCCGATCCTTAACCCGGAAGGGTTTTCTCCTCTGGCGCCTCCTGGGTTCTTGCACAGTCGCAGTGGCTGTGGGCTCGTTCCTTGAGGCGCACAAGCCGAAGCAGTCCAGGACTGCAAAGAGTAGAGCAGAGTCCTTTAAAAAAAAAAAGGACTGCAGCCAGTGGGCGGGGGCGGGCCCAGAACTTGTGGCTCCAAGTTGCTGCTTAGGACACAGCTGTAGCCCCGGTTAAGCCTGAACGGTTCGAATTCACTCACAAGGAGTAACACAAAGGCCTTCTCAAGCTCAGCGGGCCCTTGAGCCCTGATGAATAATTTTATTAAATTATGCAAATGTCCTTCAGACCAAATGGCAAAGGCACATCCGTTAATAAACTGGTACAATTGGACTCGCTCATATATTTATTACCCACGTCGTGGTTTGCCGAGATGGACATACTCACACTGTTCCTACGTTGTTTGTGCTGTGAGTAGCCCTGTGTGGTGACAAATATTCGGGAAAGCCAGGGCGAGATTCTCCTGAGAGACTGTTTTCTCAACAGGGTTGAATTCCACCCTTATCCACAAGTTCAATCTCATGCAGTGTTTGTGTGGGAAGAGACCTTTCTGTGCCTAGCTGTATTTGAACCAAGGACCCCCGGAGGCCCAAAGACATCCATGGCCATCAAAGAGCGACCTTGGCCACTGTCTCCGAAGTTGTTGTCTCACAGCCGTGAAGGTCAAAGGGGTGTGTGTGGAATAAGCAATCCTGGTGCAAAACGTTTGACCAAGGAAGAGAGAAACTGAGGAAAATTTAGAGAAAGTCCCCAGAGTTGATGATGTCCCCCAAATTTAAAGATGCCATTGAGCTCTGTCATCTCTGGGCTTTTTGTGTAATAGGCTCATGGTCCGGCCTGGACAAAGGTTGAGGTAATTGTTAGGATATGAGTTAGTTCTCCGAGGTGTCATGGGCTGAGACAGTGGTGGTGGTGGGGTCCCCGCGATCATGCCCAGACAGGAAAATGATCAAGCTCTGTTCTCCTAGTGCCTGCGTAGTTAGGGTGACTGAACCAATCCTCCGTGCCCCTGGCCCTTTTTTTGGTGTTTGTAGTCCTTGACTGTCTGCTCGCCATTGGTCACCAGGAGGCATTACCACCTCTGAGAGGTACGTCAGCTCCCCCAGTCTCCTGTTATTACTCCTCTCTCTCCTCACAGTTACCAAGAAGCAGCTGCGAGTATTGGTTCCTTTCTCTGTGACTCCCTGAGGGTTGTGAGGGCCTTCTGGAAACAGGGAAGGGAGGCTCACTTAGAAGCTCCCTTTACTTACTCTCACGATTAGCTGCTGTAGAAGCAGGTCTCTATTAGGACACCCAAGTGCCCTGCGTGCTGTCCTTTAGGACTTGGTGCGCTGGCTGGCCTGCTGACACTAGCTGCAAGCCTGGTCCATCTCCTCCCTTGTTGGTTTGTCTGTCTCATAGGAGCTTGCACAGTCTAGCTCTTCAACCTCCTTAGTGGCTCTGGTTTGGCTGTTTCCATGGTAACCCTCCTTGTAGCCCTAGCATCTCTGCATCCTATGTGAGCAACTTGTAAATTTGACCTTGGGTCCTTTGTTCCCACCACCCACAGAGGCCCAGTACTGAGTCAGTATCAACCCTGGATTCTGAGATCAATTTCCCAAGATGCTGCTCCCAGGGTTTTGGGGTAGCATTCAGTGTGGCCCCAAGTCTGTTCCTTGCCTTCCCTTTCTCGAGAGGCCACGGGACCCTGGGCTCATTTTTTACAACTGACAGTTGCTTTCCAGGCCTTAGCACAAGAAGTTATGCATAGAGGTTTGGTTCTCTGATGGTGGACTCAGCAAGCTCAAAAGTAGCTTCTTTAATTTTTTTTAATTTTTTTTTCCCAGACAGGGTTTCTCTTTATAGCCCTAGGTATCCTGGATCTCACTCCATAAATCAGGCTGGCCTCGAACTCAGAAATCTGCCTGCCTCTGCCTCGCAAGTGCTGGGATTATAGGAGTGCGCCACCACTGCCTGGTTTCAAAGTAGCTTCTTGCTGTGTATCCTTGATGTGCTGTCTTGTGGATGGTGGAATTATCTGATAGCACAGCTCCCTCTCCTGGCCACAGCATAACAACTTGAATGATAGTGATACTGCAAAGTAGTGAGGCTGGCCTGAGGAAGTCACTGTGAAGTCCACAGGCCATAACAGATATCCTGCTTGAGCCAGGTCCTCAAATGCTAGTTTTTACATGCGGGGGGCCTTGGCCATGATTGTTTGCAAGAAAGATGCCTTCAGGAAATTCAATTGGCCGTGAGGAGACTAAGGTACATCATTCCCAAGGAAACAGAATGTGTCTGTATGCTAGCCATGTGTCTGTCTGTCTGTCTGTCTGTCTGCCTTCCCACTCATATTCTCTGTCTCTGCCTCTGTCGCTGTCTCTGTCTCTGTCTCTCTCTCTCTCTCTGTGTGTGTGTGTGTGTGTGTTTGTGTGTGTGTGTGTGTGTGTGTGTAATGCGAGTACTTTCAGCCAGGTATTCTCTTGTTCTGGCAACACAGAGAGCATCACGGTAGAGCAAATGAATCTGTCTGTCCTTCATCTCAGGACAACCTAGCTTATGCTCGCACTCCCCAGTCAGAGTCTACCGGATGTGATGGCTAGATGTGGGGGAGCCCAGGGAAAGAATAATGATGCTTATCCCACCCCAAGGCCTCATAGCATGTTCGAGGATGTCACCTGACATGGGGAGTGAGATTGCTAAGGCCTATGTAGTGGAAGCCAGTCCATGATACCACTCTGGCTTTTTGACATGGGTCAGGGAAGGATCTCAGATAAATGAAGTCACAAGGGACAGGGATGACTCCCACTTGGTCATCGGGTGCAAGATGAAGAGTCAAGTCTTAGCTTATAATAGGCTCAGGAAGCTTCCCATTTCTCTTGTACTATGCTGTAATACAATGGGTGCCTGTGGCATACCTTTGCTCTCCTGTGTAATCCATGGGTTGCTGTGCCTCAAGGAGTCTTAGTTTTCTCATCAGTCCCACAGCAGGGTTCCTGTCCCCCCCAGTATCTTTTTTCGGGGGACTCATGTATGTGTCACGTCACCTCTGCTGAAGGCTGTAGTTGGAATATCCCTTAAGTGATGGGGAATCCTGGTCACAGGGTAGCAGGGTTTTGTTTGTTTTTGTTTGCTTGCTTGTTTGTTTGTTTGGTTTTATTTTTGTTTCTTAAGACAGGGTTTCTCTGTGTAGCCCTGGCTGTCCTGAAACTCACTCTGTACACTAGGCTGGCCCTGAACTCAGGGATCCTCCTGCCTCTGCCTCCTAAGTGCTGGGACTAAAGGTGTATGCTACCACTGTCTGGCACAGGGGAGCAGTTTTAACTACAATGCCATATTTGAATTAGACCTATCTTGTGGGAGGTCAGGAAAATGGATTGAAAATCCATATATTCTGCTTTTCTTTTATTTAAGCCCTCCACTGTGAATTCTGTGCTTCCCTCAGGCTCTCTGTCCATACTTCCCATCTCCCCTGTCGCTTCTCAGTCCTCAGGGAATCTATTTCCCCTTTACGGAAGACATAGTCCCGACTAGTCATTATGTTAACCCTTCCTCACTCACAGGGACGTTCTGCTGTAGGAGTGAATGAAAGTGACTCTTGACCAGAATTAGTTCATCTGTCATGTTTCTTCTGAGAGCTAAGAGAGGTAACTCAGGCTGTGGGCAGCTAAACTGAGCAAATACAGACTTTTAAACAAATTACCCAGCTCTATGACTTTGCCTGGAAAGATATAGTGTTACCTCTAGGACAAACGTGGACCCCATTTGAGGGAAAAGGGGGTGCAGAGGAAACATTTAAGGAGGATATTGGAGGTTTAGACTACAAGGGAGCCAAGATTGCCTCATATTCATATTATCATTAAAAACTGGCTGACTTTTCTTTTATCTGAGTTACAATATTTATTCGAGTTTCAAAAGATGAAGGCTCCTGCACAGGCAGGCTAAGGCTAACAAGGCAAAACTTGGGGGGAGGGAATTCTCCAAGGTTATTGGGGTACTCAGGTTTAGTCACATCAGTGAGAACAAATGGACTTCTCCTTTTCTCACACTTTTTAATGGAAGACAAGACACAGGAGACTTTTGTGTTGCCAATAATGGGAGGACTGACTAGTCCAACCAGTCTTTCCTTTCCCTGTGGTCACTCAAGATGCGAAGATAAGGAGAAAACTCCAGAAGATGAAGGACAAAGGCAAGGATGGCACAGAAGGCATTCTGATATATGTTCCTTTTGTCTCCCGAAGGTCACTCTAGCCTCTATTGGTTCAAAAGATTCCCTGATGCTTTTCTGCACTCAAGCCTGGTCTAAGGTTAAGACTAAAGGGTTTTTAAAATGGTGTCTAGTAGGAGATATCTATCAGTGTATTATCCTAAAACTTAGTCTTTTTGTAAGAGGGAGGGGAATTAAGTTTCAGGTTGTCTGCCTCTACTTACATGCTTGCTTAAGGTTTTCAAACAGTTGGGCACTCCAAATCCAACAAGGGAAGATCTCAGGTTAGATACTGGTAAAGGCAGATACTTCTGTTAGCTTGATTTTGCTTAATCATGAATGCAAACTGCTGTGCATCCACAAGGACCTTAGAAACTTAGACAATAGAGGGTGGGGCTGGAGAGTTGGCTCAGCAGTTAAGAGCACCGACTGCTTTTCCGGAGGTCCAGAGTTCAAGTCCCACCACCCACATGGTGGCTCACAACCATCTGTAATGGGATCGGATGCCCTCTTCTGGTGTGTTATACATAATAAATAAATAAATCTTTTTTTTTTAAAGAAAAGAAAATAGAGGATGAAGAAGAAGAAACTGCTTCTGTGTCTTGACAGGCCCCCTTTCCCAACAGGTAAGACTCATTTGGACAAGTTTATCCAGGTTATAAGGAAGCACAGATGCCTAGAGCCCAGCCTACACTCACCCAACTCAACATACAGTCTCTGTCCAGTGTACAGCCCTTTGTAACTCCTTTCTTCTCGGAGCATTCCAAACAATAACCATTTTCTATGTTCAGTTTTATAAAGAGACACACGCTTTTTCTTTTTGTAAATAGGTTATATTGGTAAATTGTGAGGCACTGTTTGAGCTTGCTGACAGGGGAGCTTTGAAGACAGGATTTGACCCTCCCACCTCAGCCCCCAGCATGAGGGTGTCCCAAAGTTTCTCCAAAGTCCCTTTCCTGAGTCAGGCATACCTAAGAAGTCTATGACAGAATAAAGAAAAACAACCAAACAGCTCAGAGCCAAAACACTGTGTCCTTTAGAACAGCTAAATGGTAAACTATTTACAAGAGGCCACTGATCGAAGGATGTCTGGAGAGAGTACAGCTAACCAAGTACTTATCGGCACACAAGACCCAGAGGCCTTCTTCCTGAGTGAAAGTATCTTAACCAGTAACTCCAGTAAGAACATTTTAACAGGACTTTCTTAGTTAATTCCTGGCGATGCTGCAAGCATCAATTTGATGATGCTCCACTATGTACCTGCTGCTCCTCTGTACGAGCTATGTATATTAACTCAAGCCCAACGGTATGGTATGGCAGATGGTAAACTACAAAATACAGGGCCAAAACACTTGCAGCCGGAGCTAGGGGATCAGACTGCAAATCACTATCGAGGCCAGAAGAGGGCACCAGATTGCCTGGAACTGGAGTTAGGGTTCACCGTGAGCCTCAGTGCAGCTAGGAATCGAACCCGGGTCCTCTAGAAGAGCAGGCAGTGCTTTTAACCCCTGAGTCACCTCCCCAGCTACCCTACTTTTGTTTTGAGGGGGAGCGAAAACAGTGTAAAAATGATATTCAGATTAAACCACAGCAAGATGGCTAATATTACACGGATGGGAAAACAGGACCAAAAAAAAATGCAAAAAAGTAATCCCCCTGTGTTTGATGAGGAGTAGAGGGGATAAAGGAGCCAAAGGTCTTAAGGTTCTTTTTATCAGGTCTCATGAGGAGTATTTGATATATTTCAGGATGGGTCTGGAGGGAGAGAAAATAAATGCCCTGCTCAACTGCAAAGTCCTTTCTCTCATCCATTACAAGGTTAACGTGCGTTTTGGGCTCTAGATGAGGTCTCTTTTCAGCCCTTTCTTGTTTGTATGGTGTACTCCCTCACTTCAAGGTCATTTTGATAGTGTGCCAAGGATCATACTAAAACATTTGACCTTTTTCTAACTCTTGGGTTCTGTGAGAAACCATTCATGCACCCAGGCACACAGGCGCAGAAGGAAGCAAAAGTATGCTTTTTTAATCGGATAGGGTTTCTGTACAAAGGTGAAGATGGTTGTGTGTTTTTCCAAAATGAAAAACAAACTCCTAAAACCATAAAATATCTGAGTAAGTTATAAATGATAAGACTTAAAGGGGATATACATTAACATTTCCAAATTAAAGCTCAATAAATCACTGGAGTTCTCTTAAATTATTATATTTGGAAAAAGTTTTTTTTGTTGTTTTTTTTTGAGACAGGGTTTCTTTGTATAGTTCTGGCTGTCCTGGAGCTCACTCTGTAGACCAGGCTGGCCTCGAACTCAGAGATCCGCCTGCCTCTGCCTCCCAAGTGTTGGGATTAAAGGCATGCGCCAAAACTGCCCTGCTGGGCAAAAGTTTTAAGTTAATGCATTTGATAAAAAGTATTGGCTTAGCTATTCTGGGTTTTCTGTTATTCCAGATGAATTTTTGAATTGCTCTTTCTAACTCTATGAAGAATTGAGTTGGGATTTTGATGGGGATTGCATTGAATCTGTGTATTACTTTTGGTAAGATGCTCATTTTTACTATATTAATCCTGCCAATCCATGAGCATGGCAGATTTTTCCATCTTCCGAGGTCTTCTTCAATTTCTTTCTTCAGAGACTTGAAGTTCTTGTCATACAGATCTTTCACTTGTTTGGTTAGCGTCACGCCAAGATACTTAATATGGTTTGTGGCTATCGTAAAGGGTATTATTTCTCTTACTTCTTTCTCAGCCTGCTTATCCTTTGAGTATAGGAAGGCTTCTGACTTGCTTGAGTTGATTTTATATCCGGCCACTTTGCTGAAGTCGTTTATCAGCTGTAGGAGTTCTCTGGTGGAGTTCTTTGGGTCGCTTATGTATACTATCATATCGTCTGCAAATAGTGATAGCTAAAACTATTCTCAAGAGTAAAAGAACCTCTGGGGGAATCAGTATCCCGGACCTCAAGCTGTACTACAGAGCAATAGTGTTAAAAACTGCATGGTATTGGTACAGTAACAGACATGTAGATCAATGGAACAGAATTGAAGACCCAGAAATGAATCCACACTCCTATGGTCACTTGATCTTTGACAAAGGAGCTAAAACCATCCAGTGGAAAAAAGATAGCCTTTACAACAAATGGTGCTGGCTCAGCTGGAGGTCAACATGCAGAAGAATGCAAATTGACCCATCCTTATCTCCTTGCACTAAGCTCAATTCTAAGTGGATCAAAGATCTCCACATAAAACCAGACACACTGAAACTAATAGAAGGGAAACTAGGGAAGAACCTTGAACATATGGGCACAGGGGAGAATTTCCTGAACAGAACTCCAATAGCTTATACTCTAAGATCAAGAATAGACAAATGGGACCTCATTAAATTACAAAGTTTTTGCAAGGCAAAAGACACCGTCAAAAAGACAAAGCGGCAACCAACTAACTGGGAAATGATCTTTACCAACCTTACATCCGACAGAGGGCTAATATCCAAGATATACAAAGAACTCAAGAAGTTAAACTCCAGAGAGGCAAGTAACCCTATTAAAAAATGGGGTACAGAGCTCCACAAAGAGTTCTCACCTGAAGAATATCTAATGGCTGAGAAGCACCTAAAGAGATGTTCATCATCCTTAGTCATTAGGGAAATGCAAATCAAAACAACCCTGAGATTCCATCTCACACCAGTCAGGATGGCTAAGATCAAAAACACAGGAGACAGCAGTTGTTGGCGAGGATGTGGAGAAAGAGGAACACTCCTCCACTGCTGGTGGAATTGCAGGCTGGTACAACGACTCTGGAAAGCAGTCTGGCGGCTCCTCAGAAAACTGGGCATGACACTTCCGGAGGATCCAGCTATACCACTCCTGGGCATATACCCAGAGACTTTACCTGCATGCAATAAGGACACATGCTCCACTATATTCATAGCAGCCTTATTTATAATAGCCAGAAGCTGGAAAGAACCCAGATGTCCCTCAACGGAGGAATGGATTCAGAAGATGTGGTATATTTACACAATGGAATACTACTCTGCAATTAAAAACAATGAATTCACGAAATTCCTAGGCAAATGGTCAGAACTTGAAAATATCATCCTTAGTGAGGTAACCCAATCACAAAAGGTCACACATGGTATGAAGTCACTGATAAGGGGATATTGACCCAGAATCTCAGAATACCCTAGACACAATCAGCATATCAATAGATTTCTAAAAAGATGGAAGGAGAGACCCCTGGTCCTGGAAAGATTGGATGTAGGGGAACGCCAGGACAGAGTAATGAGAGGGGGTTGAACGGAGAAAAGAGGGAGGGAAGGGGGCTTATGGGACTTTCGGGGAGGGAGGAAACGGGAAAGGGGAAGTGATTTGGAATGTAAATTAAAAAAATAAAATTAAATTAAATTAAAAAAAAACAAAAAAAAAAGTATTGGCTTTAAAAGCAAAGATCTGGGACTGCAGAGGTGACTCAGTTGTTAAGAGCACTGGCTGCTCTTCCAGAAGACCTGTGTTCCATTTACAGCTTCAATCAGGCAGTTACCAATCCTCTGTAACTTCCGTTCCAGAGGAACTGATGCCCTCTTCTGGTCTCCATGGGTAGCAGGCATACATATGGTGCCTTAGCACACATGCAAGCAAAACACCCATACACATAAAGATAAATGAATCTTCAAGAAATGTGTCTAATCAAAGTTTATTTAAAATTGTTTTCTGTTCAGGCTTTCTGTAAATATTACACAGTATGAGACTGACATAGTTGACATGCTTGGTATATTGGAGGCCTATACTAATGTAGTCAGAGGGATTAAAAGGGACAATATTGTACTCCTTGACCTCCAAGGCCAACTGGGTCCCAGAAGACTGTGGGGGATGTTCCCATATGTCCTGGCGAGTCACTAGTTCTCTTTCTCAGGGAAGCTATGGAAACTCTACGATGTGGACTCTAACCAAAAGTGCATGGGGGGTGCAGATTCAGGAAATCATTTCTTCCATATGTCAAACAAAGGCATGGTTGGAAAAGGCTTTTTCCCCTTATCTTCACATAGATGGACAGGCTGGTAAAAGGAAGCTGGAGGACTCCTGAGGACCAATTTCTAAACTGGCTTTGACAATTAAAAATGGTTCCCTTGTCTCCACCTGCATGCCTGAACATTCATAAACACACATTAAGAGAGCAGACCTAAAGGTTAAAATGTTTCTTTTAGAGTCCACAGGACTTCCTTCCTCAGACACCAGGCTTAACCATATGGAATGATAGTTCGAAAATTCTTTCTCACAGTGACTTTCTTCTTATTAAAGAAAATGCTTCCATGATATAGGGCTTAATTCAGCACTGCAGTGCTTATCTACGGCCATGAAAGCCAGACCCATTATTGTTTTAACCTAAAAATTAAAGGAAAAGATTAAATTTCTTCTCTTTCTTCATTTCTAGAAGCCATCTGGGAGAGGCCTCATATGGTGATTTGTATTAGTCAGGGTTCTCTAGAGTCACAGAACTTATGGGTAGTGTCTATATAGTAAGGGAATTTGTTATGATAAAGTCTGTAGTCCAAATTCCCAACAATGGTCAGTTGTGAATGGGAAGTCCAAGGATCTAGTAGTTGCTCAACCCCACAAGGCTAGTTGTTTCAGCTGGTTTTCTGTAGAAGTAGGTTCCAACAGATGTGCTGGCAAGTAAATGCAAGCAGGTGAAGAAGAGTGAGTCTTCCTTCTTCCAATTATCCTTAGGTAGGTCTCCAGCAGAAGGTGTGACCCAGATTAAAGCTGTATACCACCAGGGCTGGATCTGGGACTTGTTTTGTCCCAGGCTGACCTTGAACTCAGAGATCTTCTTGCTGCAGTCTCCTGGAATTGAAGGCCTATGCTACCTTGCTTGGGCCTAAGCTTTTCATAGTCACTATGCCTCAAGACCTTCATGCCAGTATCCAGGTCAGAAACTTGTGTATCTCAGCCTCGAGATCTGGATCACAGGTGAGCCCTCCAATTCTGGATTGTAGTTCATTCCAGATATAGTCAAGTTGACAACCAGGAATACCCACTACATGATGTGAGACACTCCAATAGCTATCAAAGTTCTTGGAAGGAGATTCTGGCTTCATCGCTCGCTGGTCTAGTATGGATGTCAAAGGAAAATAAAATGAGGAGGGGCCCAAAGGGTGGATGCTTTTATGAATCCATCAAGAGACCTTAACAGACTTTGATTTGAACATTTTGGAAACACCCCATTCTGGCTTCTTCTGGTTCTCTGCTTAAGATTTTTAATACTAGTAGCTCTTGGCTTTACTTCTCCCACACAGCTCTAGCCAGGTACTGGTCAAGTATTTCATTTCCTGGCTGTTATACAAATGGAATTGCTGATGTACTTTTGGTGTCCTGCAGATAGGCTCAGCCAGAGAGCTACTTCAACTGTCACATACAACCGCTGCACCCTGAACTAGGAAGACATTTGGTTGCTGAAGCTGCCTAAATGACAGTTGTGTCATCTCTTCAGAGGGAAGAACGATGATGAGGACAGGAAATATAAACAGGACAAGGATTAGGGCAGGAATTCTAAAAAAAAAAAAAAACAGTTTCAAAAATGCTCTTGCTTCTCAAATCAGGAATGCCAAAAAGGAGCTCTGGTTTCTTATCCCCTCCTAAATGAGCACCCCTTCCTGGAGGCTATCAACTGAGAGTGAGAATTTAAAACAGCAGTCCAGACATTAATCCCTTCTAGTGAACAAAAACTTGATCTTTAGATGTTTGTGGTAAAAATGGGGTCACAGCTGTTCTACAATTTTACATCACCTCCTAAATGATATCAGCGTATTCTCCTCAGAGTAGGGAGATGCAAAGAAAGGGACCTGCCTCTAGGTGGAACATGCCCTTGTCTCCTTCCATAGTACTAATCCTGTGGGACTAGTCAGATTCCTGGCTAGAGGACCAACCCTTGGAAGGGGGGTTCACCTTAAGACAATACACTTTTCCTTTCCAGAGTTCCTGCTCCCTTAGTGCAGTTCTCAGAAGCTACAACACCTTGAAGCAAGGCTGGGCTTGCCAGCCTTTTCCCAGGCCCACATTCAGAAAAGCGTAACAGTTTTCCTTTCTATTGTCTTTTTCCTTTTAGATTCTGGCCAGAGCCAAAAGATGCTGCTAAACTTCCTAGCTAAGGTCTTGGGCTTACTCTTTTTCTAAAGTTCCCCTCCTCACCATGTGTCTGCCTGTTTCCAGGCCGCTGACCTTCCTGTAGACTTACCTTAAGCCGCATGACCTTTGTCCCTTCTCTTCTCTACCCCAGGTCTTCCCTTGCAGGCAGCTGTGAGGTTTGTAGCTTGCCTATGCGGAGTTTTTCTTTTTGAAATAAATTGTCCTTCAGCTTCTATTTGAGTGTTCTCTTTCCCTTAATTTATATTTGTGCCCGTTTTTCAATTAGTTTTTTACTAATGAGACTAAAAAAATCCAAAGAGAGGACCCCAGTTTCCAGGTATCATATGTTGAGATGCCAAAATTTCCAGACACGTGTATTTCCTGACTTTTTTATTTTATTTTATTTTATTTTATTTTATTTGAGATGGGGTTTCTCTGTGTAGCCTTGGCTGTCCTGGAACTCACTCTGTAGACCAGACTGGCCTCAAACTCAGAGATTTGACTGCATTTGCCTCTTGAGTGCTGGGACTAAAGGTGTGCACAGAGAAAATGAGCCAATTTCTGTACTCTCAGATGGTATTGTAACTTGTTGTTGCTATTAAATGATCATTCTGTCAAACTACTTTCTAAATACTTTGCTTTTTAGCAGTAGGCCTGGGCTGCTCTCAACTCAGAGAAGCTTCTTTGTGCAGTGGGAAGCAATCAATAGGGAGATGTATAAGGAGTCAACGTGCTGAGACTAAGAGACTTAGTGCTGAGCCCTAATTGAACCACCTGTTGCAATTCCTCCTACCACCCACCAAGGCTTCAGGAGCATCTTGGACAAGGAAGTGAAAAAGAACAGAAGAGCTAGAGGATGGAGAGCAGGGCTATGGAATTAAATCTTCTGGACATAGATAGTTATCAAACTCATGACACACGGCCCCTGGAGTTACCTACAGATGATCAAGCCAGCCAAATTCTAACATAGATCAGGGCAGAGATCTCTAGGTCTTACCCTTTATCAAGAAGCTATTGGCAGTTGATGGGTGCTGGAGGAGAGAACGACATTCTTCTTTGAGAGTTAGCCACTAATAGGAGTCCCATACTTCAGTGGATGGCTCCACATTCCCTACACTAGTGCATTGAGCATTCACAGGACCAAGGGCCTCTCATCCCACTGATGACCCCAACAAAGCCATCCTCTGCTACATATGTAGCTGGAGCCATGGGTCCCACCATGTGTACTCTGTGGTTGGTGGTTTAGTCCCTGGGAGCTCTGGGGGTACTGGTTGGTTCATATTGTTGTTCCTTCTATGGGGCTGCAAATCCCTTCAGCTCCTTGAGTCCATTCTCTTCCACTTTAAGAGCTTCTACCTGTTTACCTGTGTTCTCTTGTATTTCTTTAATGGAGTTGTTTATGTCCTTAAAGTCCTCTATCATCACCATGAGATGTGATTTTAAATCAAAGTCCTGCTTTTTTCGTGTGTTGGTGTACCCAGGGCTCACTGTGGTGGGAGAACTGGGTTCTGATGATACCAAGTAGCCTTGGTTTCTGTTACTTATGGTCCTGCACTTGACTTTCACCATCTGGTTATCTCTGATGTTAGCTGATCTTACTGTCTCTGACTGTGGCTTGTCTGTCCTGCAAGCCTGTGTGTCAGTACTCCTGGAATACCAGTTCTCTTTGGAAAGTACTTAGTTATGGAGAGCTGTGGTATAGGGTCAGCTTTAGGGTGCTGACAGAAACCAGAAGGATCCTTGTCCGCAGCTGATCCTTGATGGCTCTGAGTGGGTCCCTCTTGGGCCAGGAATTTGAAGAGAATGGTGGTCTTACCTGTGCTCACAGGTATGTAGGCACTCCTGGGAGACCAGTTCTCTCCTGGTGGTATTTGTGTATGTAGCCCTGTGGCCCAGGATCAGCTCTGGGTGCAGATGGAAATCGGAAGACTCCTGTCACAGGCTCCCCCTGGGTTCCTGTGTCCTGAGGGTTGCTGGCAGGTTCCTTACCTGTGCTCACAGGCCTGTCTGAACTCCTGGGAGGCAAGCTATCTCCCTGTGCCACCTGGGTATAGATCCCTGTGGCAGAGGACTCGCTCTAGCCACGGACAGAAACCAGAAGTCTCCAGTCCCAGCTGCCCCTTGGTTCCAGTGTCCTGAGAGTTCTGGGTGGGTTCCTCTGTGCGGCAGTGGTAGTCCTACCTACACTCACAGGCCTGTCTGCACTCCTGGGAGGCTCACTCTTTCCCGGTGGTATTTGTGTATGGAGCCCTTTGGTAGAGGATCATGTCCAGCTGGGTTTGAGGTTTTATAGGATCCCTTTTCTGAACTTGCTCTTTTCCTCTCTCATTGGTCCTTCTTGGGATAATCTCTTTATGGAGAGCACTTTTCTTCCTTTACAAATTGCAGTTAACGAGTTGTTCTTTCTTTTAATTTTTAAAAAGATAATAATTTAAGAGTTCTTTGTAATAATTAAAATATCCTTGGTCCTGGGTAGGGGAATACAACTCTAGGAGCAAGAAGTATGCCCCTCTTAAAGGTCCCATCCATCTTTCCATCAGTCTAAGATCACCTGATCCTCCTTCAGACTGACCCTTACCTGAAGCAGGCTTCAAGTACTTTTGAGCCTTGTTGCATACTGGTAAGAACAGTGTCACACTGTTTGAAACGTTAGATGTGTGCTGAGCTGTCATTGAAATCCCTGTGATGATTTGTGGGACTGATTCACAGCATCAGGAGCTGCCTTCAGCAGGTAGCTCTCAGCCAAAACTAGAGAACAGACAGGACTAAAAAAGGGAGGGGCATGGGCATATGCAGATTCCCTGTGAAACTTTGTCAGAGCTGTGAGGTAAGACTTCTCCTGGAAGAAGACTTGTTCCTCTGACACCTGGGGTTCTGAGAGTCTCACCACAGGCATGGACTTGTGTGTGGAAACGCTAGTCTAATAAGACCCCAGCTACACTCAGAGTGAAGGTGAAATGTCCCAAACAGGCCTGCTTCCATTAGTGTGTTCCCACAGGTCACCATTAATGGAGCTTTGTGATTAAGGCTTCTAGCCCCTGGTCCCTGTCTCTTGGCTCCTGACCCCTGGCCCCTGACCCCTGAACTCCGACTCCCAGCTCCCGGCTCCTCTGCCCTGGCCTCTGGGTCATGGTTTCTGGCCCTAGCTCCTGGCTCCTGACTCATGGCTCCTGGGCCCTGGCCCCCGGTTTCTGGGTCCTGGCTCTTCACACTTGTCATTAGTCACAGAAAGCATTATTAGAATGGTGGGTGCAAAGATGGCTCTCTACAGATCCTTCATGACCATCAAGAAAATGTGGCCTGAGACAGCTGGTACACCCGTGAGCATTGGCTTCTTCTATTTCACCAATGACACATGGAGTGCCTGTTATTAAGCTGTGCCTGAAATCACAGAGAGAAGGGGGTCAGCTTAGCCTGTTGAATAACAAACATCATCATGGAGAAAACAAGCAAGCATTCAGATGCCACCGAGGCCTGAAGCTATGGGGTACAACCTGTATTCTCATGGTTCAAATACTTAACGGGACAGTTGGTATTGTTGAGGGGTAGATGGCCTCCCGAGTGTGACACTGGGCTCCGTCCTCAGAGCCACAGGCAAAGAAGGCATGAGGAGTGTCTACTGCCATGTGCCTGTGACTGATTCACACATAGGACCAGCTGTGTGTCAGGGTAGACAGTCAGCTGAGTCCGCTGCCTCTCCCCTACAGTTTAATGTTCTTGATAGTTTCTTCCACGATTAAAGGACATGTCTAGATTATGAGGGGCCCCAAGCCCTTGATACTGTGCCAGCACCTCATAATAGGATACTGACATCTGACCACCAGATATGAAGCTGCCCCTTGCTACTCTTGATTAGTGTACATTTCTGTTCAGAAAAACACAGAAGTGCCAAAATGCGCTCTTTTTTTCCATCCTAAGCAAGCAAAGGGCCGGTTTTGACTGGTCACCTATTGTGAAGTCAGTAATGAGTAAGAAGGAACTCTGGAGATTTTTAGATAGCAGAGTGTCTCCAATAGTGCCTTAAGCAAGGCTTCTACATTGGGTCAGGCTTCCACCCTCCCTGTTCCCACTCGAGGCTGTTTCCCCTCCCGGGAGCACTAGAAACAGGTCTCTAGCCTCTCCCTTTCCACCCCTTAAGCTTCTGATTCCCGATTTTGTCCCAGACAGAGTCACTTAAACATTTGTTTCTAAGCCGCATAAGATAGACATTTAAGTGTTGTCTCTGCCGGAGCCAAGGGTTCCTCTTCCTGCTCTTCAAGACCTACTAACCCTGCTCACATCACCCTTCGCCAGAGACACCCTTAGCAGGAACCACGTAGAGAGGTTAGATCACTGACCAGAGAAGTCCTAGGAAAGGTGGTGTCAGACAGCCTGGAGACAGGACAGAGGTTAACAATGACCATAGAGATTAAGGGATGCCATCTTCCCTTGTTCTTCCGGGATGGTGTGGCCATTATGTGTCCCAGCCCTGCTCCTGATCTGATCTTCCTTTTGCGATAATTTTAATAGAAAATTTCCAAGGTGGATCTAAGCTGTGAAACCCCCTTTGTCCCAGAGAGGATCCCAAAGAAGGGTTGATACTGGTTGTGAGCTGATTTTTAATTAGAAAGAAAGGGGGACATGATAACGTTCCCTGACCAAGACAATCCTGTACCAGACGTTGAGCATTTTTTTTAAATTGGATATTTTCTTTATTTACATTTCAAATGTTATTTATCAAATGTAAGCCCTTTCCAGGTTTCCCCTCTGGAAACCCCTTATCTCTTCCCCCTCCCCCTGCCTCTATGAGGGTGCTCCCTCACCCACTCCAGCCTTCCTGTCCTGGCATTCCCCTACAGTTAGAGCATCGAACACCCTCAGGCCCAAAGTCTCTCCTCCCTTTGATGTCCAACAAGTCCATCCTCTGCGACATATGCAGCTGGAGTCATGGGTGCCTCCATGTGTACTTTTTGGTTGGTGGTCAAGTCCCTGGAAGCCCCAGGGTGTCTGACCTGTTGACACTGTTGCTCCCTCCATGGGGCTGCAAACCCCCTCAGCTCCTTCAGTCCCTTCTCTGACTCCTCCATCAGGGATCCCTGAGCTCAGTCCAATGGTTGGCTGCAATCATCCGCCTCTGTATTTGTCAGGCTCTGTCAGAGCCTCTCAGGAGACAGCCATATCAGGTTCCTGTCAGCAAGCACTTCTTAGCATCTGCAATAGCGTCCGGGTTTGGTGATTGTATATGGGATGGATTCCCAGGTGAGGCAGTCTCTGAATGACCTTGCCTTCAGTCTCTGCTCCACATTTTGTCTCCATATTTGCTCCCGTGAGTATTTTGCTCCCCCTTCTAAGAAGCACTGGAGAATCCACACTTTGGTCTTTCTTCTTCTTGACCTTCATGTGGTCTGTGAATTATACCTTAGGTATTCCAAACTTTTGGGATAATATCCATGTATCAGTGAGTGCATACTGTGTGTATTCTTTATTATTATTATTGTTATTATTAAATATAATCTTCATTTACATTTCAAGTGGTAAAACCTTTCCCGGTTTCCCCCCTCCCCAATACCCCCCAAACCCTCCTCCTACTCCCTGCCTCCAAGTATATGCCTCTCCACCCGATCCACTCCCACTTCCCCCACCTCGATTTCCCCTTGTTGGGCATCTATTTAGCCTTCACCTGACCAAGGACCACTCCTCCCACTGACGCCTGACAAGGCATTCCTCTGCTATATTTTTGGCTGGAACCATGTGTACTCCTTGGTTGATGGTTTAGTCCTGGGGCGTTTGGGTGGCCAACATCATTGTTCTTCCCATGGGGCTGTAAACCCCTTCAGCACCTCTGTACCACCCTCCAACTCTTCCCTTGGGGACCCCACTCCCAGTCCAATGGTTGGCTGCTAGCATCTGCCTCTGTATGTGTAAGGCTCTGGCAGGGCCCCTCCGAAGACAACCATGGCATGCTCCTTTTGGTATGCACTTCTTGTTGTCCATAGTAGTATTGGGGTTTGGTGACTGTTTATAGGGTCAATCCCCATGTAGGGCAGTCTCTGGGTGGCCTTTACTTCAGTCCCTGCTCCACACTTTGCCTCCATTATTGCTCCTACAAGTGTATTGTTCCCTTTCTCAGAGGAACCCAAGCACCCCCACTTCAGTCCTCCTCCTTCTTGAGCTTCCTGTGGTCTGTGAATTGTAACTCATTTATTTTGAGCTTTTGGATTAACATCAACTTATCAGTGAGTACATACCATGTGCGTTCTTTTGGGATTTGGTTACCTAGGTCAGGATGGTATTTTTGCATGGACTCTCAATGCACAGAGGGTTGTGGTTTCATTTATGGCAGGATCTCTACCTTCAGACTGGGTTTGAAAGCATGCTCACCAGTGAGTCTCATTAGCCCATTATGATAACTGCTGGGAAAGGCCAAATAGTCCAAATTTTTTGATAGAGCCATCTTTACCAGAGTCCACATCTTATGTTCTGCCTAATGGTGATCACAGCCATCATCCTGATACTACATGGAGTCTGGCCCTTTTTATGTTGTGAATATCAAATATGTAATATTGAGAGGGACTACAACATCTCCCAGCACACAGTATATTTTATACACAGTGCACTTTGCAAACATGTGAAAGAAACACACCTATTAGAGAAAATTTTGTTCAGTTCATTTTGACGGTTTACCACACTACTCCTTGAAACACAACTCAGTGGTAGATATCACTTGCTTAATAGAGTGAGGGCCTACGTTCCATTCCTAGCACTGAATAAAAGGGCTTACTGTGAATAATTCCTTCAATATTAAACGTGATCGTTTTCTCGGTAGTAGGTCATTCCTATAGGCTGGAGATACATGTTCTAACCATAGGGCACAGTGCTGTAAAACTGCAAGCTTGTCTGCATGATGCCTAAGAATGGCCCGTATAAATCTCTCATTTTAGAGATGTAAATACTGATGTTCAAAAAATGAACTTGCCCCCTCTCAGTAATCCATTTTATTTAAAATGTGTTTGTTTATTGCTGTGTGTGGATATAACTGGGGAAGGGTGCACATGCCCCAGCGTGTGTGTGCATATTCTAAGACACCTTTGTGGAGGTGATTATTTCCTTTCCCCATAAGTTGAAACTGGGATTGAACTAGGGTCACCAGGTTAGCAACCTCGAGCCTGTCTTCTGTCTAGAGTTGCAGCTGTAAGACCTGGGAATGTAGTCTTTCTAGCAGTGCAGATATTACTCAGTGAACATTAGTTCTTTCTTGAAGTAAAGCAGTCTTAAAATGTCTTTAAACTCTATCCACAGGGACTAGAGGGATGGCTCAGTGGTTAGGAGCACTTGGTGCCCTGGTAGACGACTCCAGTTTGATTCCTAGCACCCATGTGATGTTTTGCAACCGTTCATAATGCCAATTTTATGGAATCCAATACACTCTTCTGACCTCTGAGGGTATCACATATGCATGTAGTATACATACATACAGGCAAAACACTCACATGTAAACTAATATGAATAAACCTAATAAAAATGAAAGTCTCCACTTTGAGGACTAAAACAGTCCAGTTAAACAAGAACATATACCCAGAACTACGGAAGACTAAAACCAGAAAACCTCGACAGAACTTAGTGCAATCTATTTGAGAACAAAACAAAAATTGCAAAGCCCTTGGTGGCTTTCCGCCTAGAAAGTTGATTCAGTGATTAAAATGCACTGGTGTTTTGGCCATTTGTTGAACTGGGGATATCATTGAACAGCTTGAGGGGCCTGACTCTACTTTTTATAGAATTACCTCAAACTAATCAATCAAAATGTTTTGCAATGTCCAGTCCCCCCATCTGGTCTGTGGTGTACATGCCTATTCCAGTGATGGTAACAGTGTTTGCTATTGGCCTTCAGCAGAGCTGACAGTCTGATAAAAGTCTGTCACATATATCTAGTTTAAGAGAGGCCCCACATCCTTGATGATATTTTAGTGCTCCAGAAGAAAGATGAAATAGTCTGCATCCTAACATCTGACAACTATCTGTGCATCTGCCCCTTGTCACTCCTTATTATGATACTTTCATCTTATTCAGGAGACTGGAGAGGCCTTATAATGTGGTCCTGATTGAACATCACATATGTTGGGAAAAGACCTTTCTGTGCAAAGTTCACCTTTGTGTGAAGCCAATGAAGAAGAGGAGAGCATTTAACTGTCCAGTTTTCTTCAAGAATGTCTAAGGCATCAATTATCCTATGATAAATACAGAAAATTGAAAGGTGCCTGGACAGAAGTATATGAAAAATCCTCCAGCTGAGACTCCTCCAAGCCAGGAAGGAATATGTTCTGATACTAAAGAGCCTCCAAGAAAGCATCCACATGTCCTACCAGCAGTTAGAGCATTGGAGCCAGGTTAGATGGAGCATTGGAACCAGGCTGGATAGAGTATTGGAGCAAGTGTCAAAAGCTAGCTCAGCACCCAGTAAACTGGGGAAGGCAGCAAGGTGTGGCATTGGTGATTGGGGTCAGTGCTGATAGCGGCCAACAGAAGCAGTGCTAATAGCGACATTAGCACTAATAGTGCTGCTGGGAGCCAAATGTAATTATCTGGGGCTGGCACTCTGATAACCTGTGGGAAAATCTGCACTGTTTTAACTCTTTAGGGGCCAGTGAGTAAGAACAGGAAAGAGAAATCATGTACTCATGTGTGAGCACACACACACACACACACACACACACACACACACACACACACACACGCAGGCCAAAGCACTAGTCTCATTCATTTTCACAAGTACAAATGCATATGTATATACATATACCTACATACATATGTATGTGCATACATACAGACAGACATAAATACATAGTGTATGTACATATATACAGACATATACATATATACACATACATATATTTGGTAGATGGAGCAGATCCCCAAGAGATACACTTCTTTTTTTCTCAGTCTTTTTTTGCTTCTTAGACAAAAATTCTTCATGAATTTACCACACAGATAAAGTGTAAATACAAAAGGGGAGTTATAGCAGCATGGTGATAGTAAATTCAAAGGAGTGTTTCACATAATAAGCTCATTAAATTTCAAAGTAACAGTTTCACATGGCCTTGCTTTATCATAGTGTACCTCATCCTTGGTCTCAACCTTGGACTTGACCTAGAACGAATGTTTTTCCTTGATCACAAATATGCCCCAAGCTTATTTCTATTCTTAGTTCAGTTTATGAAAGCTCATTCTATTCTTTGTTATGCAGCCTTTACTTACTGTTCTATGAGGAGTGAGAACATTCTCTTCTTTATTCTAACTTTTATCTTTTTGGTAAAACAACCAAAACCATCTCCTTAAATTTTCTTCCTAAAATTATTTGAATCAAATCACTAATTCTATAAAGTCATTAATATATCTAAACAGCATTAATTCATGAAAGTTCATCTTTATGTTGATCTGCAGAGAATTTGCCTAATAGAGTGGGCTGATGCCTAGGAATCGTTAGGCTATGTCATAGTGTCAGTAAAAATTGAGAAGCAATCTTGGAATGAAGTCTCGGAGGACCCTGCATCTCAGAGCACACCCATCACAGCCATGCAAAACAGTGGGACATCTGTAGAATACTCACTTGATTGCCATAGCCTTTCCTACATAGCTTGTGCCAAGCCAGGTTGGTCATCTGTTATGAGTTACGTTGCTCTCAGCATCCCCTACCAGATTCCCCTGGACAAAAGCCTGGTGTGCACACCCCAGCTCTCTTTTATCCAATGCTTAGAGAATGAAGACAGAGTTGTGCTGGAATTGCAACACAAGTTTTGGTCTCTAAGCAGGAAGGGTGGACCTGGTAAGTGAAAGTGGGGTAGGCCTGACAAGCCAGCTCTAGTGAATCCCAGGATGGTTCTGGTAGAATAAGCAGGAACCTGGTTAATAGTCAACATTCTAAAATAAAAAAAAAATGCATGAAAACAAGTACTCTGTCAATCACCAGAAAAACACCACGATTCAGGTGAAGAAATCAGTGGACATGGCAGATCCCATGGAAGAAGAGCTTCAGTGGGCAAGTGAGCTCCCTGAAGACAGCCCACCTTTTTTGCTCAGCTACGATGGATAGACTCTTGAAAGACCTGGTCCCAGAGTCTTTGTCCATGGATTGCTTCTTGCCACTGTGCTTTCTCCTGTTGGTCACTGCCATACTCCTCATTTATATGGCTTGGGTGTAAGTGGACACCAGGAGACCCTCACTGCCTATATAACCTGGTGTGATTACTTCCTGAGTAATAGTCCACCCTATTGGGCAAGTTTCCTGCAGATCAACATGAAGATGAAAGTTCTTGAGATAATGCTGTTTAGGTGAATTAATGATTTTATGGGGTTCCTGGTCTGTTTTAAGTAGTTTTAGAAAGTTGGCTTGATTTAAGTAGTTTTATGAAGTTGGTGTAGTTGATAGAAAGTTTAGAGTTAGAATCAAGAATAGGCTGTGCCCCTACCTCATAGACTGGCAAGAGCTGCATGAGTAGAGAAAGGAGCACAGTGAGCACTCATGCCATGCAATCACATAATGGTAGCAGCGAAAATAGGATTGAGACAAGTTAATGATCAAAGCAAGCATACATTCTAGGATGGGCCTGAGTTCCTTGATCTTGTGATCTAGGAATATTGTAACATGTTTTTGGTTTGTATCAGGAAATAATAAGGTTATGAATAAAGAATAAACAATTCTATAATGAGTATAAGAACAGAGAACAGATGATTAGCCAGTCTAGCTGATCAAGACATCAAAAAAAAGTTATAAGACAGATGACCCATTCCTTAGTAAATGCAAATTGTCTCGAGCCACATACAGGAAGAAACTTGCCACTATAGACGGCCTACTTCAACTTTGTTAATATATGATAAGAGAATTATCGCTTTGGGGTCACTATGAGCCCGTCTTAGTGCTGACCTCCCTCTGTCAGCTGCTTTCAACATTGACCCCAATCACCAATGCACATGTTGTTGCCTGCCTCAGTTTACCCTGTGGAGTCAAAGCTGGTCTTTGACAGGGGCACAGTGAGAATCCTGGATAAGGAAGAAGAGGAGGCCATTTCAAGAGTCTTCAGAGTTGGAGTTTGAGAATGTAGTGTTGCACGATCCTTCTTCAAGGAGGGGCAGCTTCCTTTGGGAGACTGGACAGCTTTGCCATGCTCCTACAATCCCAGTCCTGCCCAACTCCCTCAGTCCTACTCTTCCCAACAGCACATCACCAGCACACAAGTACACCAGCACTGTTGACTGAGTGAAGAACAATTTCTTTCTGTCCCAGTCTCAGCACCACTAATACTACCTGCCACATATCACCATTCCACATACTTGTACTCCTTCCTAGACGCTCCAGTTAGCCACAGGCCACAGCCTGGCTACTTAGCACCTCTTTTCATGGAAAATCTCTCTCTCTCTCTCTCTCTCTCTCTCTCTGTCTGTCTTTGTCTCTCTCTCTCTCTGTCTCTCTCTGTCTCTCTCACACATTCTCCCTCCCTCCCTCCCTCCCTCTGTTTTTTTGAGACAGGGTTTCTCTGTGTAACCCTGGCTGTCCTGAAACTCACTCTGTAGACCAGGCTGGCCTCAAACTCAGAAATCCTCCTGCTTCTGCCTCCCAAGTGCTATGATTAAAGGTATGTGTCACCACCACTGCCTGGCCATCAACAAATCATTTGATTTGAGGAAATCATCTTCTGCCTCTCCCCTATGATCCTTATGTCTTCACTAGAAGACCTTTGGCAATCTTTCCTAGCTCTAAGAGGGTCTCAAACACTATCTCATTCTGAAAAGATCCACTGCTATAGTGAGTGACAGCAGCAGCAGCAGTAGATGTGGTGATTGGGAGCAATGTTTAGACCCCTGGATATTGCAGACCCTAAATGTTTCTGGTATCAGGTGGGGGTTTCACACATACTTTTCTTCCTGTCTTACCCATAGCTTGCACTCGTTTGGAGTACCCCGTTGTGTTACGAGAAGGGCTTTGCAGGGCCCTCACCTACCTTGTGTGCAGTGTTTTAGCTGCAGAGTCTACTGTAACCCACTTTCGATCACCTTCCTGTGGCAGACACTTAAGGCAGATCCTGGCACTCTACCACCATCCCTACTTCTGCTCTAGGCTGTTTCCGTTCTAGAAGGTACTGTAGGCAAGTAGCTATCTCTTTCCACCTGCTTTGCTCCTCCCCAGCCGCCAAATTCTGACCTCCATTGTTTCTTCTGTCCACTATCTACTTGTGGTTAATTGTAATGTTTTGTGTTTAATGCATTGTTCTTAGAACCATATTATTGCTTCTACTTGCATTGCCATCTTCATGGCCTCATTCTCCTGACTTTTCTCTCCCCTGAGATGAAATGCACTTGGTGCACAGCAGGCTAGGTCACTGACATCCTAGTCCTAAGTCTAGTGGTGCTAGACTTCGACAACACTGCTGAATAGCGAAGAGGGCTACATACTGATTCATACAGGTTATAAAGGCACCTCCCTGGTGGTTTAAATAAGAATGAGCCCAATAGGCTCATATATTTTATGCTTAGTCATCAGGGAATTGTATTATTTGAGAAGAATTAGAAGGATTGGGAAATGTGGCCTTGTTGGAGGGAGTATGTCACTGAGGGGAGGTATGTATGGTTTTGAGGTTTCAAAAGCCCATGCCAAGACCAGTCTCCCCCTCTCTGCCTGTGGATCAGGATGCAGCTCGCAGCTACTGCTCCAGTGCCTGCCTGAATACTACTGTGCTCCCCAAATGATGGTAATGGACTAAGCCTCTGAAACTATAAGTAAGGACTCAGTTAAATGTTGTCCTTTATAAGAGTTACCTTGGTAATGGTGTCTCTCCACAGCAATAGAACAGTGACTAGGACAATCTTCTTTGTTGGAGCTCTCCTTTTATAGTCTGCTTTCTGCATTAAATTGGAATAAAATTTATTATTTTATGTGAGAAAAAAGTGGTCAATGGAAGCAAATGTTCAGAGATTTCTATTCTTTATTGCTAATTTGTATAAAAAGATAATGTTGTCACTGCCAATTTGGGTGGCCAACATGTGGCCGACAGCAGAAAAACTCGTCCACATGTGGCTCCTGAAGAACAATAACATTCTTGGTTTCTTTCAAAACCTTCAGGGGAAAGCAGTTCTGTTGATCAGGTTGGGTGTTTGTGCTCGGTAACGACTCCTGATTTTTCATAAGTTTGGTTCTTCGACTGCTGAACCAAATCTGAAATCAGAGCAACAGAAACATTGGTTTAGCATAGTAAGTAGTTAATGTTATGATGGAAAAACATACCATTCAACTTCACGTTACTAAGATTTTCTCCCTTACAGAAGAATCAGCAAGTATTATCCAGGGTGAAGAATGTGCCTATATCATGTGAGTTCTTGGTTTCCATCCCATTGCCACCATAAACCAACAACAACAGCAACAACAACAACAACGTGTATTCTGGTTTCATTTCTATGGCTGGAATAAAATACCCTAAGAACAAGCAACTTACGGAAGAAAGGGTTCATTTGACTTACAGTTCCAGGCTGCAGACCATTGCTAAGGGGAAGTCAAGGCAGACACTTAAATAATCATATCCACAATTAAGAGCACAGAAATACATGGACTCTAGCTCACTTGCTACAGTTCAGCTAGCTTTCTCTACTGTCATAAAAGCCAGTGCCACAAGTCAAGGAATGGTGCTTCCCCCAAACAAGCTGGGCCCTTTTATAGTAACTACCAACCAAGACAACTCTGATAGACATCTCACCAAACTAACTCAATCTACATATTTTCTCATTAAGACTCTTTTTCCAGATAATTTTAGATTGAGTCAAACAGGCATTTAAAAACCAAACATCATAATTCACTACTTGCCAACTTGATACATGAACACATTTCTTTAAGCCTGATAACATTTCATCCCTTGTTCCCAAAGTCTCATGCTGATATCATAATGAAAAATATAGTATAATCTTAGAAATACCACAGTTTTTAAAATTCCAAGGGTTTAAAGTCCAAGTATCTTAACTGTGAACTCCTGTAAAATTAAAAACAAAACAAAACAAAGCAAGTTATCTACTTAAATATCCTTATTCCAAAAGGAAGAACCAGGGCATTGCAAATGAACAATCACAAGTAAGCAAAACAAAAACACATCAGTGTAAATGCAAATCCTGTAGCTGAATGCTCAATACTTGAGACTCACAATCTGCTCAATTCTAAAAGGCATGGATAACCCAAGAATTCCAGCTCTGCCACATGCTTACTTTTTTGAACACTGACTAAGTCACTTGGAGTTTTAGCATGAGTACACAGAAGTACCCCTGAAGGACACTGTTATCATAAGGAGCTGAATATTAATTTTGCTACATGCCCATATGGTGTGACTGATATATGCATATTTATACCTTCATTAGCTACATATAACCATAAGCACAATTTCTTTTGCATAAAGAATCGGAGAAGCAGAACAGTTTAATTTTCTAAGAAAATTATGTTTTGTTCAGTAATGGAAAAGAAACTCTAGCTGGAACTCCCCCCACCATCTTTCCCAGTTTCCATCCCCAAATATCCTTTAGTTCAAGTCTCATTTGTCAGTTTAAAGTAGATAAGCAAAACTACAGCAACGTTTCCATGTTTAAGTTTAGACTGTTCATGTCTTGCAGCACGTTTTAGATGCAGCGTCTGGTTACAGTTCTACTATGGAGAGACTGACCTTCACAACATATTCTTCCACATTGAGGAGCTTTGCCAGTTCTTTCCTGTGGAGAGAAAATCATAAAGCTTTAATATTTGGCATTAGGGGTAAAATTAAGCATAATTTGTATGGTCTGTGAATGCTTCAAACTTCTTTATAAGTTTTTTAGTGTGCGTGTGTGTGTGTGCGTGTGTGTGTGTGTGTGTGTATGTCTATGTGCTAGCATGTATATCTCTGCACCACTTCCATGCCTGATGCCCATAGAGGTCAGAAGAGGCATCAAGATGCCCTGGAACTGGAGTTACCAATGATTGTGTGCCACCATGTGGCTGCTAGGAATTAAACTCAGATCCCTTTGGAGGAGTAGCCAGTGCTTGTAACTGGTGAGTCACTTCTCCAGTTGGTTCTTTGCATGTTTTAAAGTCTGCTATATCTATTCACATCTCCCCAAGTACAATTACTTTGTAATTCTTAGAAAGAGTGCAGTTTAGAGGTGGTCGCATTTCCTCACAAATTAAAAGATTTTTAATATCTCTGCAATCTGGAAAATGGTCAATGCTCACATTGATAAATAATAACAATGTCTAAATACATACTGCTCAGTTTACACGTTTCATGGTACTGAGGGTTGGACATGCTAGGCAGGCGCTATATTCCCAGTTCTTTGTATATTCTATTTTGAAATTGTGTCTTATCAAGTTTCATAGCCAGAACTTAGACTTTTTCTCCAGCCATGCTGACATGGAATTTGCATGCCCTGCTTTAGGAACCTATGCATCTCAGATTATAGGACTGCACCAGCAGCCTCAGTTAGTGGCATAAACTTTCTACAGGTATGCTGTATCACTGCAGATATATGAAAGCACTCCATTCTCCTGAAGATGATTTTGACACAATTTTGTGTTACAAATGCAGGGTCCTGATACAGGTGATAGATACAAAATACATGCAATTAGAAATTATCATTGCCTGGAATTTCTGAATATAAAAGAAAATGATTGAGATAAAAAGGCAACATTTCAATCAGAGAAAATATTTGCAAGTGAGTAACTAACCCGCAACAGAGACATATTTTAAAACATGCAAAAAGGTTCAGTGGGTAAAAGAATTTGCTACTAAACCTGACGACCTGAGTTCTATCCCCAGAACCAATAAGGTGGAAGGAGAAGGAGAGAGAGAAGCAACTTTCAAAAATTATCCTCTGAACTTCACATATATACCAAACCATATCAATAAATAAAGATTTAAGGAAATGTTTGAATGGTGCTCAGAATAACTCATAAGTTAAAAAAATGCAAATACAAGGCCAGTGCTGCTTCCTCATATCAGGAAGGTAGCTATTGACAACATCCACAAAATAACATGCTTTAGAGAGGTCCTGGAAACACTAGGAAATCATACTCTGAGACGTAACTTCAAATTTTGTAGCAGGTGTTTCTTTTAAACTATGGACATCTAATTATTGAACAAGTCTGATTCTAGGTAGATACTCCAAAAGACTGAAAAATTCAAGGTTGAAAGGGAATTTTTCAAGCCAGCAAGATGGCTCAGTGGGTAAAGACAGATGCTGGCCAAGCCTACTGACCTGAGTATGATCCCTACCACACATACTGTGGGAGAGAACCTGGACTACTCAATTTGTTTTCTGACCTTCATTCATGCTGCCCACATATGTACATGCGCACAAAGTAACTAAGTTATTCTGTCTAATCATGCACAACAACCCAACCAGATCTCCTCCATAGAGGGTAATAAAAGCAAAACACACAGTTTCTATGCAAAGGTGCCTTCAGAACATTATTTGGCTTTGGGAAAGTAGAAATTTTGCCCCATGCTTGAGCACGATGATAAACTTTGAGGACATTAGCCTAAGTGAAACACAATTAATAGCCAGAAAGGGGCAGATTATGAGCCAAACATCTCTTTAAGTGGTTCCTCATGTGAAGTACCCAAATAAGTCAGATTCAGAGGATGAAAATTTAGAATAGTGGTAGTTGGGGACCAGGGGAAGAAATGGCAGTTATTTAAAGGGGACACAGGATTTTGGTTTGTCAACATAAGGAGTTTTCTGATTTCCCAAAGCAACTTGAAAATGCTCCATGATGCTGAATTCAGATTTAAAAACATTGCTTAGACCAAGAGTGTTAGGTTTTTATGTTTTAGGACTATTCTAAAGTTAAAGCAAACAAAGCAAGTGACCAGTGATCATTTTATAAACTTGGTTTACACACAAAAAAGCTTTTTATCCAAAAACTTTGGTTCCCACAAGGTATCCTGCTCACTCCCACCAGTAGGGAAGAGAGTTAAGACCAGCAGGCACTACTGAAATTTCAGCTGCTGAGGAGGCTGAGGTAGAAGAAACAGCAGTTTAAAAAACTTGCTGGGCTAGAGTACAGTTAAGGCCAGCCTATGCCAGCCTACATAGCTCATGTTCTGTGTCAGGGGAACAGGATCTTTAAAAGAGAGTAGCTTAGTGGTATGGAACATGTGTCTGGCTGGAACTCTAGGTTTGGTCTTTAGGACACAGATGAAACAACTGAGGAGAGTCAGGAAGGAGGGACAGAACCTGGAATAGCTGCTAAGTGTGCCACATACATACCTTTGGAGTTCATTGGGGTATTGAGTTTCTTCAAAAACTCTGTCTAGTTCAAGTTGTTGTTCGGGAGTGAACTTGTACGGCTTTCGGAAACATTTGGTTGGCTTTAGAAAAATGGCCTCCTCTTTCTCCTTTTGTTGTGTAGGTGCATGAGGAATCCTGTGGGTGTCGCTCTTCATTGGACAGGCGTAGCTGTGGTCAATCACAGGGTTCACGTAGTTCAGCTCCTTCAGGATGTCTATGGCTTCTTTAGCGTGGCTACCATCTGCTGTTGCTGCCTTCCCTTGCTGGAATTCAGATATTACTTCTTCTTCATAAAAATCCACACCGTAATTGTCAAGATGAAAGTAGTATTTCTTATATGCCATGAATGGAGCTCTGCAGAAGACAGTAGACCTTGAAGAGTTGAGGCTTTGAGCCTCTGAGGGTGGAAGCGATCCGTTTCGAATGTTCTAAGCAATGGCGCGCTTCATTATTTAAAGTAACCAATTGGATCTTGGCTAACGGCTGTGGGTGGAGCTTGCGTTGGCGGGGGCGGGGGGGGGGGGGGAAGAGTGAGGCGTGGCAAACAGGCGGCTTGGAGCAGAATGGTGCCTTTAGGACACATTTGAGCCACGAGTTGGACCTGAGGTGAGTAGTTCCTTGGCCTCCAGATCTGATGAAGGTAGAAAGCTTGACACGAACTCCTACTTGTAAGTGAGTCCTGTTGTCCCCATGGTCCCCTTGAAAAATATAACTTTGGAAAGATTTAAATTATTGTATTTCTATTTCAGTGTGTGTGTGTGTGTGTGTGTGTGTGTGTGTGCGCGCGCGTGTGCGTGTGTGTGTGCGTGCGTGTGTGTGTGTGTGTGTGTGTGTGTGTGTGTGTGTGTGTGTATGACATGTGGAGGTTAGAGGACAATTTGAACGAATCAGTTTTCTTCTCCCACGTGGGTCCCAGGGATCTTGCTCAGGTTGTCAGGCTCAGCCACAAGCACTTTTATCCATCCAGCTTTCTCACTGACCCAGCATTTTCGTTTTTGGAATCTTCTCCAGAACTCATGCGTAATATTTTGCCTAGTGGTGCGCACAATCCAAAATGCAGACACTGCACGGAGCCCAGCCGTCCAAATTGAGAGCTCATGGGAATCCTCCTACTCCTGTTTTCCTTAGTGCTGGGTTGGAATCCAGTACATGCTCAGGAAACTCTCTACCATAAGTCTACAAATATTCGCCTTTCTCTAAATGTTAAAGAAATGCGCACAAGAAAGAAACTTGTGTCCAAGTAACTTTAATGAGATCACTCTGTTCTTGCAAATAGCTCGGTGGTAAGAAGCACTTGCCTAGCATGGCTGAGAGGACTTGCATTTGAACTCTAACACTGCAACAAAAAACGTATGACTCTGTATAAAAGATACTTTTTGTTGTTCTGGGTAGAAAAGCCTAATCTAAGGGCCGTTCTTGCCAGGAAGCGGGTAATCTGTTGATTTTCACTCCTCCTTCTACTCCTCCAGGTCCAATCCCCAGTCTCATACCCAGCTATGTGGCCGAACACCTGCTGTTGTCTCCCTTTCTCTCTGACACAATCCTGAGTAGATCACAAAGAGCTTCTCAACCCCCCCCCCCCAGCCCCAACTCATCCCACTATCCCAGCCTCCAACAGCAGCAGGCATTCCCTGGGAACACACCAGCTGATCAGGCCGGGGAAACAGGTCCACATGAAATTTACTACCAGCCAGCACATGGCCACCACACTTTCCTAAAGTTCAGGGAAGAAGCAGAAATGAAGGAACGAAACAGTCACCCAACAGACACAAAAACAGACACCCGCATCTAGACCTATAATTAGCCTAATACCAGATGCCTAGACTCCAGTGAAAGAACACAGTAACAGCCAGACAATATGTCTCCACTGAAGCCCACAGTAGGCCCTGAATATTCTAGCATACTTGAATCTCAGTGTTAATAGTTTCTTAAATATTAAATGCAAGGTTTTTCAATAGTAGCTGGTTCCTGTAACCTGGAGACACATATTCTGAGCACATAGTATAGTGCCACACTGCAAACACACAGAGGTGAAAAATCCTCCCACCCCTGACTACATCCTGCTTTCTAGTACATTTTGCAACTCTTCATGTCTTTTATTTTTTTCAGATGTTTAGGAGATATTCATTGCATGAAATGGGCTCTTTTTAGAGAAGTCAGATGTATGAGTCATATAATTTTGTATGTCTGATGTGCATGCCCTATTCCCTGTACAGGCTTTGCCTACCCATGCTTGGCCTGGGAGTATGTTGTGATGGTGTGGAATGGCCAGATTCTGAGACACTTACCAGGCTGAGTCAGTAGGCAAAAATGAATGACCCAAGACAATTCTTAGAATGTGAAGATGGTTGTGAGAGTGGGGTCTTGATCACTCACTAGACTGTGCTGTTCCAAGATGCTTGATTCCCATCTAGGCCTGGGACTGTGGGGTGGGGAGGTATAGGAGTATAGGGTCTGAGTCACTCTTAAGGCAAGGCTGGTATGCAGGCTGCTTGACCCTAAGCTTGGCCTTGGAGGGTAAAGTTGGCATGAAAGGCAGGGGCTAGGTCACTCACAAGACTGGACTGCATACACAGGCAGTGCGACACAAGCAGAGCTTGGAGTCTGGCTACGGCAGGCAAGTTATTGGGAACTCAGCAGGTTTTGTGAGAGTAACTAGGCCTGTGAGTATGTGGGAGATCATGGTCCTGACCACTCAACAAGCTGGGCTGTTGTCCAACCTGCATGAGACCAGCTGGGCATTTGGCAGTAGACATCACCAATGACCAAGGTTCTGGGAGACACACCACGTATGTGATATTGTTCATACAATTTAGGCCTCAGACTGGGAGTGTGAGGAAGGGACTGGAGCAGGACACTGAACAGGGAGGGCTGGTGATCCAATATTGCCATGGGGACTGTGGGAAGGTGAAGACAGGGGGCAAAATGGGAAATCAGTGTGTCTAGCTGACAGAAAAGCTGCTTAACCACAGGGTATGTCTAGGAATTTGAGGCTTGTCAGGGAAAGGAGGGTTTTGATTACTGTCAAGGGCAGGGTTAGTGACCTGGCCACTTAACCTCTCTCAGGCTCAGCTTATATGCAGACTTTTTGACTCCAGTTAAACCTGGAAGTGTGGTAATGATGGGAAAAGTAGGGTTTGGGGGTCACTCACCTGGCTGGGGTGGGGTATATCCAGCCTATGATGGTGACCTCATTTCCTTCATGAGCAGTTGCAGGAGACCCAGGGTCTGGGTTACAAAGGAGTCTTGACTGGTCTGGAAGCTTCTGAAGTGGGACTATTCCTGTAACTCTTGGGATAGAGCACAAAGATAGGTCTTGATCTCTCTCCAAGAGAGACCTGAGAAGTCCCTAGTAGTCAAAAGACACCAGTCCTTCACCAGGATGGGCTTGAATTCAGGTTGTATGTCTAAAGCTAGGCCTGAAAGTATTGCATAACACTTGTAGGGATTTGAGCTCTCACGAGGAGGAGGGGATGGGACACATTCTGATTGAGCTCTGATATGCTAGAGGCTTGGAAGATGACTTAGGCAAGCAAGGTTCTTTGGGAACCCACCAAGTTGGGCTGCTGTGCAAAATCTGTGAAACTAGTCTGTCAGTAAAAATGTTTTGAGAGTTGTGCTGACTAGTTTTTTTGTCACTTTGACACAAGTTAAAATCATCTAAGATGAGGGAAGCTCAATTAAGAAAATGCCTCTGTAGAATCAGGTGGTAGGCAAGCGAGCAGGACATTTTCTTCATTAATGATTTATAAGGGAGGCCCAGCCCACTGTGGGCAATGTCATCCTCAGACTGTTGGTCCTGGGTTCTATAAGAAATCAGTCTGAGCAATCCATGGAGAGCAAGCCAGTAAGCAGCATCCCTTCGTGGCCTTTGCATCAGCTTCTCTCTCCAGGTTCCTGTCCTGCTTGAGTTCCTGTCCTGACTTTCTTTGATGAGAAAGAATGATAACTAAATATAAGCCAAATAAATCCACTTTCTTCTTTTATTAGATATATTCTTTATTTACATTTCAAATGATTTCCCCTTTCCTGGTTCCCCCCTCCCTGAAAGTCCCATAAGCCATCTTCCTTCCCCCTGTTCCCCAATCAACCCCCTCCCGCTTCCCTGTCCTGGTATCTCCTACACTGCTGCATCAAGCCTTTCCAGGACCAGGGGTCTCTCCTTCCTTCTTCTTGGAAATCTATTGATATGTGAATTGTGTCTTGGGTATTCTGAGGTTCTGGGCTAACGTCCACTTATCAGTGAGTGCATACCATGTGTGTTCTTTTGTGATTGGGTTACCTCACTAAGGATGATATTTTCCAGTTCTGACCATTTGCCTAGGAATTTCGTGAATTCATTGTTTTTAATTGCAGAGTAGTATTCCATAGCGTAAATATACCACATTTTCTGTATCCATTCCTCCATTGAGGGACATCTGGGTTCTTTCCAACTTCTGGCTATTATAAATAGGACTGCAATGAACATAGTGGTGTATGTGTCCTTATTGCATGCTGGAGAATCCTCTGGGTATATGCCCAGGAGTATAAATCCCCTTTCTTTCCCAACTTGCTTATTAGTCATGGTATTTCATCACAGCAATAGAAACCCTAATAAAGACAAGAGTACACAGGGGCTTGACTGCTCAGCAGTATATACTGGTATCCATGATTCTTGAACTCAGATGGGTTTAAGAGTATGGTAATAGCATGGATGGGCAAGGTTTTGGCTTAATCACAGGTTAGAATGGCAGGAGTACTGGCTGGTTTTGTGTGTCAATTTGACACAAGCTGGAGTTATCACAGAGAGAGGAGCTCCATTGAGGAAATGCCTCCATGAGATCCTGCTGTAAGGCATTTTCTCAAATAGTGATCAAGGGAGGAGGGCCCATTGTGGGTAGTGTCATCCCTGGGCTGGTAGTCTTGGGTTCTATAAGAAAGCAGGCTGAGCAAGCCAGGGGAAGCAAGACAGTAAGAAACATCCCTCCATGGCCTCTGCATCAGCTCCTGCCTCCAGGTTCCTGCCCTATGTGAGTTCCTATTATGACTTCCTTTGGTGATGAACAGCAATTTGGAAGTATAAGGTAAATAAACCTTTTCCTCCCAACTTGCTTCTTGGTCATGGTGTTTCACCACAGCAATAGAAACCCTGACTAAGACAACAGGCAAGCTAGGCTTGGGATTGTGAGGATGCTGTATGAAGGTAGGAGCTTGAACACTAAACCAGTCTGAGCTTGTACCCAGGCTTTTTGACCTCAGATGGGCCTGGTAATGAGGGGATTGCACAAGAGGGCAAGAGTTCTGTTCACTTACAAGGATGCCTTGAGTACAAGCTTGGTGAGTAAAGCTAAGCCTCGGGAGTGTACTGAAAGCAGCAGGCTAGAATTTTGGAGCTCTCACCAAGCTGCGATGTGCAGTGTGATTGACTCCAGCTGGACATGACACTGGTCAGCCAGGCTAGACTTGCTCTCTCACATGCATGGCACACAGTCTGACTTCAGCAAGACAAGGCATTTCCTTAGGCAAGGGAAATTCTTTGGATCTCACCAGTGAGAAACAGGTCTGCAGTTCCTTGAAACCTGCTGGAACTGGGAGTGTGGTATCTGTGCAGAGGGGCAGGGTTTTACATCACTTATGAGACTAACTTAGGGAAAGTTATGCTTCCCTGGCTTGGCTCACAAGTGTGGGGATGCTGCATGAAGGCTAGGTTTGCTCCCTCACCAGGATCGTCTGATGGTCCATCTTCTTCTTTACCTGGAATTATGGGGATGTCCTGGAAGTACATGTATCCAGATCAGCAGTTACCAGGCTGCCATAGACTGCAAGGTGTTCACTCTAAGCTGGACCTTGGAGTATTAGTATCACACCAGCAGGACAGAATCTTGAGCTTTTATCATCCTTGGATGGCAATCAATATGATCGATGCCCAGCTAGGCCAGGCAATGTGAATTAGTAATGGCAGGTGATCTTCTTGGGAACACAGCAGGCTTTGTGACATCAGCTAGGCCTGGGAGTATAAAGATGCTGTGGGAGACCAAGGTCCTGAAACTCCCCATTATGGGCTAGTGTTAGTGATTCTTGACTTCGGCAGGGCATTGGGCAGTATAAATAACAACAGAGGGCAAGGGTAGAAGAGAATCAACAGGTTTTTTTTTCTGGTCAGCCATCTGCATTAGCAGAACTGGGAATGTGGCGAGGGGTGTTGAAGCATGATCTTGATCTCTTAACACAGAGGCGTGTCACTCATTCTGTGTGACCAGATAACTGGGATGGGAGCTGAGGCAAACACTATGCTTGGTTAATGGGCAAATCTCTTGACCAGAGATATGGCAAGAAGTGTGAGGATTGGCAGAGAGAGGAATTCCTGCCTAGGCAGCACTGGTGACCGGGCTTCTTGACTTCCAACTAGTTTCTGGATCATTAAGATACTGGGAGAGAGTTTCGACTATATCACTGACCACAATAAAACTGTCTAGCATGTATCTCGAGTGCAAGTACCTGGAGCCATGGGACTGGCAAAGGTGAAGCTTGTTAACAGGCCCAGCTTGTAGTCAGTCTTAAAAAAAAAACACCAAAAACCAAAAACCAACCAAACAAACAAAAATCTCTGGGAGTTTGGAAAGTGGAGAAAGGTGGCATTTGGGGTCGCTCATCTGCTGGGAGTGGTGCAGTGTGTCTGTGATTGTGACCTTGCTCCAATTCTAGCTTGGTGCAAGGGGGCAAGGTCTGTGCTACAAAGGACTCTTGGCTGCTGCAGGAGTACCTGGACTTGTGCCTGGGACTGTGAAGGACAGTTTAAGAGGACCTGTTCCTGATCCTTCAACAAGAGGGTCCTGGAACTGTGGAAATATCCCAACAGTGCACAGGTCCGGATTACTCAAGCTAGGCCTGAAAACTATTACTACTACATCCATGGGATTTTGACCTCTCACGAGGCTGGGATGGTGCTCATTCTGATTAGAATCAGGCAGACCAGGGACTTGGAGTCAGGGACTCAGGCAGGCAGAGTTCTTGCTGCTGTGAAAACTGTCAACACCAGTTAGGCCTGGGGGTGATTTGGGAGCTTGGGGCCTTGATCACTTAACAGTCTGGAATAGTGCCCAGGCTGCCTGGCCTTATCTGAGCCTGGGAACATGGGGTAACACAAGAGTGCTGGGGTTGAGAGTATATTGATAGCAGCAGGCCAGGATTTAGAGCGCTCACCAGGCTGGAATGGAGATCAATCTGACTGACTCAGTTAGACAACAGAGGTGAAGTTCTTGGGATCTTACTAATGAGGTATAGTACCCATGATACCAGGCAGCTTCAGGGCCTGAGAATGAAGTATCTGTGGGGAGGGATAGGATTTTGAATCACTGATAATGCTGGCTTGTAGCATAGCTGTAATACCTGATCCAGGTCTAGGAGTATGAGAATGGTACCTAAGGGCAGGCTCTTGGGCCCTGGGACTGTCAGAATGAGTCAGGAAAGCAGAGTCTTGAACTCTCACCAAGAAGGGCTTGGGACTGTGTGCATGTGCTAGCAGAGCAAAGGTCTAGGTCACTCAGCAAGCAGGGCTGGTGTGTAGGCTGTGCCTCTCAAGCTATGGCAGAAAATATTAGTATAACACTTGCAAGATTGTAGCTCTCACCAGGCTTTGGTGTTGCACATTCCTACTGAACTCAGGCACTTCAGGGAATGATACAATGATGCAGGCAGGCCAGCTGGCAAAGGAGTCCTTGGGAACTCTCACCAAGCTGTGCTGCTGTCTGAACTATGGACCCTGACTAGGCCTGTTGGTGAAAAGACAATTTAGTAGTGCACATTTTTGATGACTCCCCAGCCAGCTGTGTTCATCTTGACCCTTGCTAGGGTAGCAATGTGGTAATGGGATAGATGGGCAAGTTTCAGAGCCAGCCATAAGGCTAGGATGGTGGTCAAGTAGCCCAAGCCAGACTTGGGATTGTCAGGATGGTATGTAAGGGCAGAGTCTTGATTGCAGAGATGTCGGGACCAGTGCCCAGGTTGCTTGAACTCACCCGAAGAGTGTGGGAAAGGGTGGTGTTCCGAGTCACTCAGGAGGCTGGACTGTATTCAGGTTGCATGACTCAAGCCAGGCCTGAGAATGTTCCAATAGCAGCACTGCAGGATCTTCAGCAATCACCGGGATGCCCTGGGACACATTTTTACTGAATACAGCTAGACCAGGGACTAACAGCTTGGTTGGCTTATGGATTCGAGATTCTTGGAAAAGTTACCAAGCCAGGGCTGCTGTGCAAACTGGACAATGCCAGCTAGGTCTAGCAGTGTATAAATGATTTGAGAGCACAGGGTCTTGAAGACTAATCAGTCTGGTCTTGTATCCATGCACCTTGAGTCTGGCTGGGTATGGGATTGTGCTAATGGTGGAGATGGTTAAAGTTCCAGGTCAATTAAAAGGCTGAGATAGTGCCCAGGGTTTGTGATGCAAGCTAGGTAAGGCAAGCCCCCTGACAGAGGAGGTTCTTGGAATTTCACCCTCCAGGCCTAGTGTCCAAGTTGATTGACAGCAGCTGGACCTGGGAATGTGGTATTCACCTGGAGAAGCATGACTTTTTGTCACTCAAG
Source organism: Tokudaia tokunoshimensis (assembly GCA_036184795.1). Lineage (NCBI taxonomy): Eukaryota > Metazoa > Chordata > Mammalia > Rodentia > Muridae > Tokudaia > Tokudaia tokunoshimensis. The sequence continues at coordinate 106,327,419 of BTHU01000023.1, forward strand.
AGGCTGGCTTGCAACTAAGCTGAGTAGCTAAGGCTAGGCCTCAGAATGGTTTATCAAGTCAGGGTTCCTTCTTCACTAGGGTAGTCTGACAGGCAAGCTGATTCAGCCATTATATCCCTGGGAATGTGATGATGTCCTGGAAGTGCACAGGTCAGGCTCAGTCACAATGGTGGGCTAGAGTGCATCACCAGGTTAGTCCTGGGTATATTAGTTCCACACTAGTGATATAATGTTCTGAACTTTCAACAGGCTAGGACGATGCGCAACTGGATTGACCTCAGGTGAGTCTGGCTATGGCAGGCAAGGTTCTTGGGAACTCAGCAGGCTTTGTCACAACAGCTAGACCTGGAATTAGGAGTAAGGTCATCTTGGAGATCATGGTCCTGAAAAGTTACCAGTCTGGGTTGGTGGCTGGGCTGTTTGACTCTCAACTGGGTGATAGTAGAGTTGGCACCAGAGGGCAGGAGCATGGGTGACACATCAGGCTGTACTGGTTAAGTGATGTGCTTCACCAGAACTAGACTTGGGTGTGTGGTTCCAAGCTTTGTCTTGCCCCTAGGGCATGTGAACTCCACTCGTTCAGATGAAATGGGAGACATTAGGATACAAACATAGCCTAAGATGGGGGCCCCAGCCTCAGAGAGAAATGAGGCAGGCTAAGACTGAAGAGGCAGGGGGTTCCCAAACTTCTGGACACCCAGGCACCACTGGAAAGCTTGTGCTAGATACACTTAAGAAACATTGTGAGTGAATCAAAACCCTGTCCCCTCACACTATCCAGCCTTTCCAGGTCCAGTGAAGGTCAGAAGCTTTGGGACTGTATAGGACTGGTCAGCGCATAAGACACTGCCCACTCACTCCATCCTCACACTCACAAGCACAGCTTGGACCATGCAGCTTGTCCACCATCTCTTCCTTATAATTAACCCCAAATCTTTAATCCCAGCACTTGGGAGGCAGAGGCAGGCAGATTTCTGTGTTCGAGGCCAGCCTGGTCAACAGAGTGAGTTCTAGGACAACCAGGGCTATAATAGAGAAACTGTCTTGAAACAAAACAAAACAAAAGATTATTAGGAGTCTGGTCTTGATCAACCCCCAGGGCAGGACTGCGAGCATGAAGCTTGGCCCCAGCAATACCCACAACTGTGAGAAGAGCAAGAAGGGCAAAATTGGGGGTCACTCAGAGATTCACCTTATATTCTCCCCAAGCAAAGCCTTTGAGTTTAAGAACTGTGGGTTTATGGTGAGTTACATGATTGAGCTGGTGTGATGAGCCTGTGTGTGTGTGTGTGTGTGTGTGTGTCTGTCTGTCTGTCTGTCTGTGTCTGTGACTGTGTGTGTGAGAGAGATGACCAGGGAAAGATGATATAGGAAGGCAAGCTTCTGGGTCAACAAGACATCTTAGCTGGTGGCAGAGCTGCTGAGAAGAGATCTATACATGGTGTGTGTGTGTGTGTGTGTGTGTGTGTGTGTGTGTGTGTGCATGCGCATACATGTGTGTGTATGTGTGTGTAAGAGAGAGAGACAGACAAAGAAACAGAGAGAGATAGAGAGACAGATAGAGAGACAGAGACACACAGACAGAGACACAGAGAGGCAGACAGAGATAGAGAAGGACACAGAGAGAGGGAAAAGAGAGACACACACAGAAACACACAGAAAGAGGGACACACACAGAGGGATACACGCACACAGAGGGACACACACAACACACAGGGAGAGGGACACACACACACAGAGGGATAAAGAGAGAGAGGGACAGACACATAGAGAAAAGGAAAAACAGAGAGAGGGACACACATGCAGAAGGACATAGAAAGACAGGGACACACAGAGAGAGAGACACACACAGAGACACACACAGAGAGAGACATAGAGAGAAAGAGAGAGGGACACACAGAGAGGGACAAACACACAGAGAGGGGGCACACACACAGAGACAGAGAGAGACAGAGAGAAACAGAGAGAGAGAGAGTCGGAGAGAGAGAGGGACACACACAAGCACACAGAGAAGGGCACACACACACAGACACACAGAGAGAGGAACACACATAGAGAGACAGAGGGACACAGAGAGAAAGAGAGGGACACACACACGCAGACTCAGAGGGACTCAGAGAGAGAGGAACACACACACACACAGAGAGAGAGAGGTACACACACTCAGAGAGAGAGTGGGACACAGAGAGAAAGAGAGGGACACAGAGAGAGAGACACACACACAAATAGAGCGACATACACATAGAGAGGGAAACACACACACACAGAGGGACAGAGAGACAGAGGGATGCAAAGAAAGAGAGGGACACACAGAGATAGAGGGGAACACACACACACACACACACAGAGAGAGAGAGAGAGAGAGAGAGAGAGAGAGAGAGAGAGAGAGACAGACAGACAGACAGACAGACTGAGACAGAGAGTGTGAGAGAGGGACACAGAGAGAGAGAGAGTCAGAGAGAAAGAGGGACACACACACACACAAGCACACAGGAAAGGGCACACACACACAGAGAGGGACACACACAGAGAGACAGAAAAACACACAGAGAAAGAAGGGACACACATGCAGACACAGAGGGACTCAGAGAGAGAGGAACACACACACACAGAGTGATATACACACACTCACAGAGAAAGAGGTATATGGGGAGAGATACACAAACACAGAATCAGAGCTACATACACAGAGATAGGGAAATGCAGAGAGAGAGAGAGAGAGAGAGAGAGAGAGAGAGAGAGAGAGAGGCACAGAGGAAAGTCAGAAATAGAGACAGACACACACAAGCACACAGAGAAGGGCACACACAGAGACACAAAGAGAGAGGGGCACACACAAAGAAACAGAGGGACACAGAGAGAGAGAGGGATACACGCAAATGCAGACATAGAGGGACTCAGAGAGAGAGGAACGAGGAAAACACACACACACACACATATATATTGAGAGAGAGAGGTACACACACAGAGAGAGGGACACAGAGAGAGAGAGATGGGGGGGTCACATACATGCAGAGACAGAGGGACACAGAGAGAGAGTTAGAAGAATAGAGGAACACACACAGATAGATAGATAGATAGATAGATAGATAGATAGATAGATAGATAGAGAATCAGCGGAGAGATGGAAACACACAAGCACACAGAGAAGGGCATACACTGAGACACAGAGAGGAACACATAAAGAGATACAGAGGAACACAGAGAGAAAGAGAGGGCCACAGACACACACAGAGGAACTCAGAGAGTGAGGAACACACATACAAACACACATAGATACATACACTCACAGAGAAAGAAGTACATGGGGACAGAGAGACACATATGCACAAACAGAGCGACATACACAGAGATAGGGAAACTCAGAGAGAGACAGATTCACCCACACCCACAGAGGGACAGAGAGACAGAGGGACTCAAAAAAGCGAGGGACACACAGAGATAGAGGGGAATAAACACACACAGACACAGAGACAGAGAGAGACAGAGACAGAGGGACACACAAAGAGAGACAGAGGGGCACAGAGAGAAAGAGAGGGACACAGACGCAGACGCAGAGGGACTCAGAGAGAGACACACACACATACACTCAGAGTGATATACACACACAGAGAAAGAGGCATATGGGGAGAGAGACACACACACATAGAATCAGAGCGACATACACAGAGATAGGGAAACGCAGAGAGAGAGAGAGAGAGAGAGAGAGAGAGAGAGAGAGAGAGAGAGGGTTAGGGACACAGAGAGGAAAGTCAGAAATAGAGACAGACACACACAAGCACACAGAGAAGGGCACACACACAGGCACAAAGAGAGAGGGACACACACAACGAAACAGAGGGACACAGATTGAGAGAGAGGGACACACACAAATGCAGACATAGAGGGACTCAGAGAGAGAGGAACACACACACACACATATATGTATATATATATAGAGAGAGGTACACACACAGAGAGGGGGACACAGAGGGGGGGGACACAAACATGCAGAGACAGAGGGACACAGAGAGAGAGAGTTAAAGGAACACACACACAGATAGATAGATAGATAGATAGATAGATAGATAGATAGATAGATAGATAGATAGAGAATCAGACAGAGAGATGGAAACACACAAGCACACAGAGAAGGGTATACACACAGACACAGAGAGAGGAATACATAAAGAGATACAGAGGGACACAGAGAGAAAGAGAGGGACACATACGCAGACACAGAGGGACTCAGAGAGTGAGGAACACACACACAAACACACAGAGAGATACACACACTCACAGAGAAAGAAGTACATGGGGATAGAGAGACACATACACACAAACAGAGCGACATACACAGAGATAGGGAAACTCAGAGAGAGAGATACACTCACACCCACAGAGGGACAGAGAGACAGAAGGACCCCAAAAAGAGAGGGGCACACGGAGATAGAGGGGAATAACACACACACAAACACACACACACACACACAGAGACAGAGAGAGACAGAGACAGAGGGACACAAAAAGAGAGACAGAGGGACACAGAGATAAAGAGAGGGACACAGATTCAGACACAGAGGGACTCAGAGAGAGAGGAACACACACACACACACAGAGAGAGAGAGAGAGAGAGAGAGAGAGAGATACATTCACACCCACAGAGATAGAGGGGAACAAACACACACACAAACACCGAGAGGGAGAGAGAGAGAGAGAGAGAGAGAGAGAGAGAGAGATACACACACAAAGAAAGGGACACACAGAGAGGGGGGTCACATACATGCAGAGACAGAGGGACACAGAGAGAGAGTTAGAAGAATAGAGGAACACACACAGATAGATAGATAGATAGATAGATAGATAGATAGATAGATAGATAGATAGATAGATAGAGAATCAGATAGAGGGAAACACACAAGCACACAGAGAAGGGCACACACACAGACACAGAGAGAGGAACACATAAAGAGATACAGAGGAACACAGAGAGTAAGAGAGGGACACAGACGCAGACTCAGAGTGACTCAGAGAGAGAGGAACACACAAACACACACAGGGAGATACACACACTCACAGAGAAAGAAGTACATGGGGATAGAGAGACACATACACACAAACAGAGAGACATACACAGAGATAGGGACACTCAGAGAGAGACAGATACACTCACACCCACAGAGGGACAGAGACACAAATTTACCCCAAAAAGAGAGGGGCACACGGAGATAGAGGGGAATAACACACACACACACACACACACACACACACACACACACACACATAGAGAGAGAGAGAATGAGAAAGAGAGAGAGAGGTACACACACAGAGAGAGGGACATACACACACACAGAGAGGGGGGGACATATACATGCAGAGACAGAGGGACACAGAGAGAGAATTAGAAGAATAGAGGAACACACACAGGTAGATAGATAGATAGATAGATAGATAGATAGATAGATAGATAGATAGATAGAGAATCAGATAGAGAGAGTGAAACATACAAGCACACAGAGAAGGGCACACACAGAGACACAAAGAGAGAGGGACACACACAAAGAAACAGAGGGACACAGATTGAGAGAGAGGGACATACACAAATGCAGACATAGAGGAACTCAGAGAGAGAGGAACACACACACACACACATATATATGTATATATATATATAGAGAGAGAGGTACACACACAGAGAGGGGGACACAGAGAGAGAGGGGGGACACAAACATGCAGAGACAGAGGGACACAGAGAGAGAGAGAGTTAAAGGAACACACACATAGATAGATAGATAGATAGATAGATAGATAGATAGATAGATAGATAGATAGATAGAGAATCAGACAGAGAGATGGAAACACACAAGCACACAGAGAAGGACATACACACAGACACAGAGAGAGGAACACATAAAGAGATATAGAGGAACACAGAGAGAAAGAGAGGGACACAGATGCAGATACAGAGGAACTCAGAGAGTGAGGAACACACACAGAAACACACAGAGATACATACACTCACAGAGAAAGAAGTACATGGTGACAGAGAGACACATACACACAAACAGAGAGACATACGCAGAGATAGGGAAACTCAGAGAGAGACAGATTCACCCACACCCACAGAGGGACAGAGAGACAGAGGGACTCAAAAAAGCGAGGGACACACGGAGATAGAGGGGAATAAACACACACACACACACAAAGACAGAGAGACAGAGAGAGACAGAGACAGAGGGACACACAAAGAGAGACAGAGGAGCACAGAGAGAGAGGGACACAGATGCAGACACAGAGGGACTCAGAGAGTGAGGAACACACACACAGAGTGATATACACACACTCACAGAGAAAGAGGTATATGGGGAGAGACACACATACACAGAATCAGAGCGACATACACAGAGATAGGGAAACGCAGAGAGAGAGAGAGAGAGAGAGAGAGAGAGAGAGAGAGAGAGAGAGAATGAGAGAGGGAAAGAGAATGAGAGAGGGAAAGAGAGAGGCAGAGAGGAAAGTCAGAAATAGAGACAGACACACACAAGCACACAGAGAAGGGCACACACGCAGACACAAAGAGAGAGGGACACACACAAAGAAACAGAGGAACACAGATTGAGAGAGAGGGACATACACAAATGCAGACATAGAGGAACTCAGAGAGAGAGGAACACACACACACACACACACATATATATATGTATATATATAGAGAGAGAGGTACACACACAGAGAGGGGGACACAGAGAGAGGGGAGGACACAAACATGCAGAGACAGAGGGACAGAGAGAGAGAGAGAGTTAAAGGAACACACACACAGATAGATAGATAGATAGATAGATAGATAGATAGATAGATAGATAGATAGATAGATAGATAGATAGATAGATAGATGGAGAATCAGACAGAGAGATGGAAACACACAAGCACACAGAGAAGGGCATACACACAGACACAGAGAGAGGAACACATAAAGAGATAAAGAGGAACACAGAGAGAAAGAGAGGGCCACAGACACACACAGAGGAACTCAGAGAGTGAGGAACACACATACAAACACACAGAGATACATACACTCACAGAGAAAGAAGTACATGGGGACAGAGAGACACATACACACAAACAGAGAGACATATGCAGAGATAGGGAAACTCAGAGAGAGACAGATACACCCACACTCACAGAGGAACAGAGAGACAGAGGGACTCAAAAAAGCGAGGGACACACAGAGATAGAGGGGAATAAACACACACAGACACAGAGACAGAGAGAGACAGAGACAGAGGGACACACAAAGAGAGACAGAGGGGCACAGAGAGAAAGAGAGGGACACAGATGCATACGCAGAGGGACTCAGAGAGGGAGACACACAGACACACTCAGAGTGATATACACACACAGAGAAAGAGGCATATGGGGAGAGAGACACACATACACAGAATCAGAGCAACATACACAGAGATAGGGAAACGCAGAGAGAGAGAGAGAGAGAGAGAGAGAGAGGGTTAGGGACACAGAGAGGATAGTCAGAAATAGAGACAGACACACACAAGCACACAGAGAAGGGCACACACACAGGCACAAAGAGAGAGGGACACACACAACGAAACAGAGGGACAGAGATTGAGAGAGAGGGACATACACAAATGCAGACATAGAGGAACTCAGAGAGAGAGGAACACACACACACATACGCACACACACACACACACACACATATATATATATATGTATATATATATATATATATATATATATATATATATATATATATATATATGTACACACACAGAGAGGGGGACACAGAGAGAGGGGGGGACACAAACATGCAGAGACAGAGGGACACAGAGAGAGAGTTAAAGGAACACACACACAGATAGATAGATAGATAGATAGATAGATAGATAGATAGATAGATAGATAGAGAGAGAGAGAGAGAATCAGATAGAGGGAAACACACAAGCACACAGAGAAGGGCACACACACAGACACAGAGAGAGGAACACATAAAGAGATACAGAGGAACACAGAGAGTAAGAGAGGGACACAGACGCAGACTCAGAGTGACTCAGTGAGAGAGGAGCACGCAAACACACACAGAGAGATACACACACTCACAGAGAAAGAAGTACATGGGGATAGAGAGACACATAAACACAAACAGAGCGATATACACAGAGATAGGGAAACTCAGAGAGACAGATACACTCACACCCACAGAGGGACAGAGAGACAGAGGGACACCAAAAAGAGAGGGGCACACGGAGATAGAGGGGAATAACACGCACACACAAACACACTCACACACACAGACAGAGAGAGACAGAGACAGAAGGACACAAAAAGAGAGACAGAGGGACACAGAGATAAAGAGAGGGACACAGACTCTGACACAGAGGGACTCAGAGAGAGAGGAACACACACACACACACACACATATAGAGAGAGAGGTACTCACACACACAGAGAGGGACACACACTCACACAGAGAGAGAGAGAAAGAGAGAGAGAGAGAGAGAGAGAGAGAGAGAGAGAGAGAGAGAGACACTCACACCCACAGAGATAGAGGGGAACAAACACACAAACACCGAGAGGGATATATATATATATATATATATATATATAGAGAGAGAGAGAGAGAGAGAGAGAGAGAGAAGGGAGGGCGGGGAGACACACAGAGGAAAGTCAGAAATAGAGACAGACACACACAAGCACACAGAAAAGGGTACACACACAGACACAAAGAGAGACGAGGGACACACACAAAGAAACAAAAGGACACAGAGAGATAGGGACACACACAAATGCAGACATAGAGGGACTCAGAGAGAGAGGAACACACACTCACACACACACATATATGTATATATATATATAGAGAGAGAGAGTGAGAGAGAGAGGTACACACACAGAGAAAGGGACACACGGGGGGGGGGACACATACATGCAGAGACAGAGGGACACAGAGAGAGAGTTAGAAGAATAGAGGAACACACACAGATAGATAGATAGATAGATAGATAGATAGATAGATAGATAGATAGATAGATAGATAGATAGATAGATAGATAGAGAATCAGATAGATGGAAACACACAAGCACACAGAGAAGGGCACACACACAGACACAGAGGAGAGAGGAACACATAAATAGATACAGAGGAACACAGAGAGTAAGAGAGGAACACAGACACACACACAGAGACTCTCTGAGGAACTCAGAGAGTGAGGAACACACACAGAAACACACAGAGATACATACACTCACAGAGAAAGAAGTACATGGGGACAGAGAGACACATACACACAAACAGAGCGACATACACAGAGATAGGGAAACTCAGAGAGAGACAGATACACCCACACCCACAGAGGGACAGAGAGACAGAGGGACTCAAAAAAGCGAGGGACACACGGAGATAGAGGGGAATAAACACACACACACACACACACACAAAGAGACAGAGAGACAGAGAGAGACAGAGACAGAGAGACACACAAAGAGAGACAGAGGGGCACAGAGAGAAAGAGAGGGACACAGACACAGATGCAGAGGGACTCAGAGAGAGAGGAACACACATACACACACAACACACACACACACATATATATAGAGAGAGAGAGAATGAGAAAGAGAGAGAGAGGTACACACACAGAGAGAGGGACATACACACACACAGAGAGGGGGGGACATATACATGCAGAGACAGAGGGACACAGAGAGAGAATTAGAAGAATAGAGGAACACACACAGGTAGATAGATAGATAGATAGATAGATAGATAGATAGATAGATAGATAGATAGATAGATAGATAGATAGAGAATCAGATAGAGAGAGTGAAACACACAAGCACACAGAGAAGGGCATACTCACAGACACACAGAGAGGAACACATAAAGAGATACAGAGGAACACAGAGAGAAAGAGAGGGACACAGATGCAGACACAGAGGAACTCAGAGAGAGAGGAACACACACAAACACACAGAGATACATACACTCATAGAGAAAGAAGTACATCGGAAGAGAGACACATACAGGCAAACAGAGCGTCATACACAGAGATAGGGAAACTCAGAGAGAGACAGATACAACTACACCCACAGAGGGACAGAGAGACAGAGGCCTAATTAGGCCTGAGAATGTAGAAATGGTAGGGAAAGGTCTTGTTTGGGGTTCTTCATCTGCTTGAGCTGAAGTAGAAGGGTGGTGTCTTGAGTCTACACCAAAATTCACCAGGAATGTTTCTTGAAACTGGGTTTTTTTTGTGTGTAAACTGTGGGACACCAGCTATGTCTGGCAGTGTAAGGATAGCTAAGCCCAGGGCTGATGGGCTATCTGTACCAGATTGTGAGCTTTCTTGGGCAAGAGTTAATTGACCCCCCGCTATGCCACATAATGTTAGAGTGTCTGTGGTAGGAGATGCTACTGGAACTTGGCAGGCTTTGTGACATGAGGTAGGCCTGGAATACTGAGCACACTGCCAATTTTAGGTCACACTGCCCAACCAGACTTCTCTGTTCAGTGACCAGCACCTTCTCTACACCCCAAGACTGACTCAAGGGCAACGCAAGACTAAACCGCACAACCTGTGACTGAGCAGATTGGCAGCTGTCTGAGAGACTCAGCCAGGTTAATAGAGCGTAAAGGCAAGTGGGGCTCTTGGGCAACTCTGTGCTTGGCTGATGGCCTTGACCACAGACATGCCTGAGAGTGGGAGGGTTGCGGGAAAGGGAGAGTCTTGATTCCTGGCTAAGCAGCTCTGGTGACCAGGCCTTTTGCCCAAACACTCTAGGTTTTTGTATTGTTAGGATGCTGGTGGGGTCAGATGGAGTGACTGTTGGGATGGCACGTGGTCATGGTCATTCACAGGTTCAGGTTGTGTGCTGGCTTTTTTTTCCCTCAATACCAATGACGTTTCACTGACTTCATTGGGCTGCTTCACAGTCAGCCTGTGACTGTGAGGTCACACCTTCTGAGCGGGTCCAGGAGGGCAGGAAGTTGTAGCTCATCTCGGAGATGCTAAAGAGCCTATGCCTGGGACTGTGAGGGTGGTACAGGAGATAGCAGGGTCCTGATCCCTCAGTAGATATACCTGGGATTGTTTTAATATTCCAGAGGGTCCAGGTCACTTATCTGGACCCTCTGGAATATGGGCTTAAATGAAAGGCTGTGTAGCTCCAGCTAGACCCAAGAGTATCAGTAAAATTTTGGCTGGAGTCTGAGCTCTTACCCAGGTGGGAAGGGGAGGGGGTGGGACACATTTTGATTGAATACAGCTAAGCTAGGGACAGGAGGATGTCTCAGGAAGGTGAGGCTTTTAGGTACTCCAAAGCAGGACTACTGTGTAAACTGTGACACAACTTACGAATGGGTTAGGGGTGCAGGGTCTTGGTCCCTCGTCAGTCTAGTGTGAAATGGAAGGTTCGTGTTCACTGACTAGGTTGGGTTGGTGAACAAGCTGTAAGATCCAAAGCAGACTTGGCAGTGTGAGGGCAGAGTCTTGATCACTTACCAGTCTGTGCTGGTGACCAGGCTAATTGACATAAGCCTGGGTCTGGGAAGGTGGACATGGCACAAGAGGACAGGTGTCCGGGTTATTCACAAGGCTACAGTGAGTGACTGACTCCCAGCTAGGCGAGTAGCGGCTCAGGCAGTTGTGGCCTCAGCCAGGGTAGTGCCCTGCTTTCTTGACAGCCATTGGACCTGAGAATGCTGTGAGTGGAAGGGCAGGAATCTGAATCATTCATGAGACTGACTGTGGAAAGCTCTGTTACTGGAGCTAGGCTTAGGAGTGTGGGAATGGAGCACCAGGCTATACCAGAATACATTGGTGGTCAGTCTGCTTTAGCCTTTTTATTTCTGAGACTATGAGAATGTCCTTGAAGTGTCCAGGTCCTGGTCATTCACCTGGCTAGGCCAGAGTGCAGGCTGTGACTGAAGCTAAGCCAGGGGAGTCTTACTAATGCCGCACCTATACCTAGTCCAGCCAACTTCAGGAGTGACCCAGAATTGATTCACATTCAGTCATGCTGTATTTTGGACTATGGGGATGTCCTAGAACTGCATGAGTTCAGGACATTCATCAGGATGGATTGGAGAGCAGGCTTGGGAACCCCAAGGTTGGCCTGGAACTATTGGTACCACAGCATCAGGGGAGGATCTAGAGCTCTGATCAGCCTGGACTAATGTCTGGGCTGCTTGATCCCAGTAGAGAATTGGGTAGTAGGGATCTGGAAGACTTGCCAGACTGTGGTGCTCACTAGAACTGGGACTGGGTGATAAGGAAGGTGCTGGAGTCTTGATCATTAATGGGGCAGCCTAGTATTCAGGCTGTGTGTTCCAATATTGGCATGGTACTTTGGGAAAGGTAGAGGCAGGTGGGGTTCCCTGGAAATCACTATGTTGGCCTCTCAGTGAGATGTAAGATGCCTGGGAGCATCCTAACCACTGTCTGTGCAGTGCTGGTCAAAAGGCTGCTTGACTCCAGCTTGAGCAGGAACTGTGTGGATGGCAGACGAGATCTGAATCACTCACAGGCTCGGATTACATTCAGGCTTTTGGACCCTCACTAGGCCTGAGAGTGCAGTAATAGGTGGGGATAGGCTTGGGACCTTCCTCCCCTTCTGAGCAAGTGCAGGAGTGCAGAGGTCTGGGTGACAAAGGAGCCTTGACTGGCCTAGAGGCTGCTGGGGTGGGAACAGTGCCCGAGACTTGGGGGCAAGAAGGCAGGTATTGACCATCATTAACAAGAGGGGCCTGGGACAATGGGGGATTTCTAGTAGTTCCAGGCTCCAGTCACTCACCAGGCTGGGCTGGTGTACAGGTTATGCTTCCCATGCTAGGCCTGAAATTATTAATAGACCACCTATAGGATTTTAAGGTCTCACGAGGCTGGGGTGATGCACATTCTGATTGAACCCAGATAGACCAGGGATGGAGCAGATGAATCAGGCAGGTAGGGCTCATGGGCATTCGGCCAGCTGGGCTGCTGTGTAAACTGTAACACCAATTAGAACAGCCAGTGTAAAGTTGGTTTGGAAGCTAGTCTTGAGTGATGAGCAGCCCAGTCTGGCACAAATGCATCTTGACCCTACCTGGGTATGAGAGTGTGGTAATGTTATTGATGGCCAATGCTCCAGAGAAGTCACAATGCTGAACTTGGGAGCATGGCATCAGTATGGATCCATAAACACATGGTCTTTCTCCCTGGTTCAGGCTACTCCATATATTCCATGCTGGGTTCGTGGGTTCTGGAAGTGCATATATGTCCAAAACTTTCAACAGGTTGGAATAGTGGGAGTCCGACCAGCAAGATAGGATCTCTAGTTCTCATTGAAGTGGTATACAATCTCATTGATCCTAGCTAGGCCTAGAAGTATGAGGATGGCATTGGAGACTGGATATACTGGTGCTAGAGACAAGGGTCTGGGAGACTCACTAGGCTGTTCTGATTGGCAGTCTGATTCACTATGCCTTGTTTGTCTTGTGGCTCACTACTCTTCTGAGCAATTGCAGGATGATAGGGGTCTGGGTGATGAAGGAGTCTTGGATGGCTGGGAGCTTCTGGAGTGGCAACTGTAAGGATGATGTAGGAACACAGAGTCTTCATCCCTTTAACAAGAAGGACCCAGGACTGTGGAGATGTCTTACAAGACTATATCAGGCCAGGCCTAAAGACATTAGGAAGACATCTGCAGGGTTTTTAATACCTCACCAGGCTGGAATGGTGCACATTCCAGATGGATAGAGCCCAGTTAGGCTAGTGACTAACCCAGTGTAAACATAGTTTGACATCATGACCCCAGCTGGGCTTGAAAGTGTGGTAGCAGTATTGACCAGTATTACAGTGCTCAGCTGGTGGGCAAACTACGTGATCTAAGCTAGGCTTGTGACTGTGGAGATTGGCACACAACTACTATCAGGCCCAACTGATAGTATCATGAGCTCTCATAGGGCGGGACCATGAACCATCTGATCGATCCCTTGAGAGCAGGGGTCTTGGTCAATTACAGGCTTGAGTGTGGCTGTGTCACTCAAGCAAGGTCTGGTTTTATTCTGACAGCAACAGGATACAATCTTGAGGACTAACAAGGCTGGGATGGTGACCAATCTGATTGACTCTGGATATGGACACCTGGATTCTTTGAAATGCAGAAGGCGAGTCAACAGCTAGGCCTGGAAGTAGGATGCCATTGGTTACCAAGGATCTTCACCAGGATCATGAATACTTATCAGTATGAACTGGTGCCTAGGATGCTGACCCCATAGGACATTGAGCAGTAGAAATGGTACCAGAGGGGCAGGTTCTGTAGACTCACTAGGTTGGGCTGCTCTGTGGTCTGTCTCATGTGAACTAGGCCTGGAGGTATGAGGAAGGTGCTGGTTGGGAATCTTGATCACTGAACATGGATGCCTGATACTCAGGTAATGTGGCCTGATATTGCCATGGGGACCTTATCGAAGCTGAAGGCATATGAACTTCTTGGGCAATCACTGTGCTTGGTCATCCTACTTGACCACAGCTTTGGCTGAGAGTATGAGGATTGTCAGAGAAGGGAAATTTTTGACTGGCAGGCAGAGCTGGTGACCAGGCTACTTGACCCCAAATAGTTTGGGGGATGTTTAGGATGCTGGGTTTGTTCTTGATCACTCACCAGGGTAGGCTGGTGACCAGGCAGCTTGTGACTCAAGCCCAGTTCACCTGGAAACTGCAAGGGTGACACAGGAAGGCAATAATTGGGATCTTTCATAGGACCAGCATTTGTGCAGGCTATTTTGGTTCTAGGTAAGTCTGGTAGTATAAAGTTGGTTTTGTGGTGCAGTGTCTTGATCACCCACCTATATGTTCTGGTAAAAGTGCCTCGTTGGTCCATCTGGGCATGAGAGCGTGGTGATGGTGTAGATTTGCAAGGTTCAGTATCAATTACAAGGCTTAGATGATGCTCAAGCTGTGTACTGAAAACCAGACCTGGGAGTGTAGAGGACAGAGTCTTGGTCATTTACCAGTCTTGGCTGGTGTCCAGCATGCTTGAATTTATCTAGTCTTAGAAATGCAGAGATAGGAAAAGAGAGCAGTGTTCTCTATCATCAAAGAGGCTAGACTGAGCATAGGCTGCATGACTCAAGGTAGGCCTAGGTGGGTTTCTGATAGCAGCACTATTGCATTTTGAACTCTCACTAAGTTGGGATGATGGGAAGTCTGTGTTACCCAAACAAGAAAAAGCAGTGACTCAGATTGTCAGGTTTCCTGGGATCTCCCAGTCAGGGCAATGCCTTAGTCACATGACAGCAGCTGGGCCTAAGAGTGTGGTATCAGTGCAGAGGGGCAGGTTCTAGGTGACTCATGAGGCTCGCTTGGGGGAACTTTGTGTTACCAGGGCTAGAGTTTGGGGATGGTCTCTCATCAGGGTAGGCTACTTGTCAGCCTGACTCAGCCATTCTGTACTGTAAACTATTTGATGTCCTGCAAGTACATGGATTCAGATCACTCAGGTTTAGGAGTATTAGTACACACCAGCAGTATAGAACCTTGAACTCTCAATAGCCTGGGATGGTACCTGTTCTGATTGACCTCCACTAGGGCAGGGAGTGTAAGTCTGACTATAGTAGGTAAGTTACATGGGAACTCAGTAGGCTTTGTGTAAACAGCTAGGCCTAGAAGTATGAGGATGGTTTTGGGAGACCAAGTTCTTAAACACTTACTAATCTGTGTTCGTGTCTGAGCTTTTGAGCCTAGCTGCACAATGGACATTGGAGAATTGCCAGGATATGTGCTTGTCAGCAATATCCATTGCCTTCACTAGGCCTTGGAGTTGAGAAATGTGAGTCTTGATAGTCACTAAACACAGAGACCTGATACTTAGCTGAGTGGCCCTATATTGTGGAACCAGGGGAAGATGAAGGCAGTCGAGGTTCTCAGGCATGCTTGGCTGATGGATAAGTTGCACTGAGAGAGCTATGCTTGGAGGTGTGAGGATTGTCACTGAGGGGAAAGTCTTGATCATCATCTAGTCACAGCCTGTTAACAGTTGATTAGACCCCAGTTAGTCCTGGGATTGTTAGGATGTTGGGGGAGTGGACGGTCTTGATTACTCACCACAGTAGACTTCTGAGCAGGCATCTTGAACCCAAGATTAGCCTGGAACTCTGGGGAGGGCAGAGGAAGGCAAAGTTCAGAATTATTCCCAGGCTCAGCTTGTGTGCAGGCATTTGACCTTGGCTACGCATGAAAGAGTTATGGTGGGGAAAGGCAAGGTTGGAGGTCTCTCTTGGACTGGTTGGTTCATAATTGCAACCTCATTCCCATTCCCAAGAGGAGTAGGGGGCAGGGATTTGGGTCACAAAGGAGGCTTGGTGTGTCTGGGAGTCACTGTGCAACTAAACTTGGAACTGTGAGGACACTCTTGATCCTTCACCTGGGCCTGAAACTTGAGGGAGATCATAGCAGAGCACAGATCTAGGTCATTCTCTAGGATGGCTTAGAGTACAGTCTATGCCTCCCAAACTAGGCCTAAGAAGTACTAATATGACATCTTCAGGAATTTAACTTCTCACCAGACTAGGATGGTGCACATTCTGGTTGAACCCAGGTACACCAATGACTGGCAAAGTGGATTGCTATGAAAATTATGATACCAGCAAGGCCTGGCAATGTGAAGATGTTTGATAGTGCAGGCTCTTGATCACATATAGGTCTGGGTTGGTACCTAGGAAGATTGACCCTTGTTGGGCCTAGTAATGTAGGGATAGCACAAGAGGAGGGAGATCTAGATCACTCATGAGGCTGGCTTAAGTGCAGGCTGCATGCCACAATTTAGGCCTCAAAGCATCCTGACAGCAGCAGGATCTTGAGCTTTTTTTTAACCAGGTTATGATGGTGTGCAGTTTCATTGACCCTAGCTACATTGCAACTGAAGCAATTGCACCTGTCAGGGGCCATGCCTAGGTTGCCTGGCAGCAGGTTGTCCTCAGAATGTGGTATCATTCCAGAGTATGAATGTCCCCCATAAGTTCATGTATTAAAATACTTGCTCCCTAGTTGATAGAAATGTTTGGGAAAGATTAGGTGTGGTCATATTTGAACATTTGTGCAACTATGTGAGGATTTAATTTTAAAAAATCTAAAGCCATTTCCAGTTACCTCTACTCTCTGCCTCCTTCTTGTAGATAAAGATGTAAGCTCTTGGCTACCACTCCAGCACTGTGCCTGCCCACCTGCCTGCCTGCTTGCTTGATCCCAGCAAGTCATGGGATTGTTTATACAATAGTGGAGTTGATCACTCTTCAGATCAGGCTGGTGAGCAAACAGCTTGATCCCAGTAAACTCTGACTGGGGGAATGACTTGGGAGAGCAAAGGTCTAGTCTGAAAGAGTTGACCTTATGTGGAGGCGTTGTGACCTGAAGCAGACCTAGAAGGGGGATAATGGGCCAGGTTCTGGATCACTCACTGGGATGATCTGATGCACAGTATGTCTAATGTGAGCTTACTTTCTAGTCCCAGTAGAGTATGAAAACAGCAGTCTGGGCCATTAACCAGGCTTGGTGGGTTGGCAAGCTGCTTGACCAGGAATAGGCCTAAAATGTGGGTATGGTGCATGAGGGTGAGGTCTCACCAAGCTGGGATGGTGAGCACTCTGGTGGACCCCAGTTAGACCAGGGAGTATAAGGATAATGACAGCTAGGACTGGAAGTATGAGGGTGGTATGGGAGGCAAGGGCCTTGTTCACTAACCAGCCTGAGGTAGTGCCCAGGTCTCTTGACTACAGGTAGGCCTTGTATAATAGAGATTTAAATAGAAGGAAAGAGTGAGTCCAAGTGACTTAACAGGATATATTGGTCGCAAATTGTTTAATCAGAACAAGGTCTGGGAATGTGAGGGAGGCGCTGGAGCAGGAGTCTTGATCACTGATATTCAGGGATTGTAACTGAATATTAGCTTTGGACCTTAGGGAAGGCAGATTAAGGCAGGTGAGGGTCTTGGGTAATTACTATGCCTAACTTATGGGCAAGGTGCTTGACCACAGCCTATGATATCACTCACATTCTGAGGGCATGCCTGAAGGGAACAGTTTGAGTCACAAACAAGTTTTGGGGTTTGGGGGGATCTGCTGGAGCAGAACTAAGCCTGGATGTGAGGATGGTGCTGGAGAGCAAGGTCTTGATTCTCACTAAGAGGGTCCTGGGAGTATGGGTTCTCTTTGAGTGCATAGATCCAGAGCATTCACTAGTCTGGGCAAGCATACAGGCTGTGTGACCCAAGCTTGGTCGGAAAGTATTAGTATGACACCTGCAGAATTTTGACCCGTTCCTAGGCAGGGATGGTGCACAGTATGATTGTCCCCAGCTAGGCAAAGTCTTGGGGAGGATGGTTCAAGGCAGGCAAGTTTCTTGAAACTTTACCATGTTGGGCTGCTGAGCACAATGTCATACCATCTAGGCCTGGCATTGTTAAGATGGTTTGGGAGGTCACATTTGCTCACTTACCAGTCTGGGTTGGTACCCATGCTTCTTGGCACCAGCTTGGCATCTGAGTGTGGTAATGGGTGAGATCCAGGTTTACTCTCAAGACTGAGATGGTAGGGTAGGGTGCATGGTCCCAACTGGGCATTGGAATGTAAGAAGAGTTCTGGAGTGGGCATCTTGGGCACTGAACACAGAGACCTGCTTCTCAAGGATGTGTTTGCATGGGACTATAGGGAAGGTGAGAGAAGGTAGAGATCTTGGGCAGTCATAGTACTTGGCTGGTTGTCATGCTGCTCTACCACAACTATGCTTGGGGGAGGCGGGGCGTTGAGGGTTTAGGGTTTTAGAGAGGGAATTTTCTTCATCACTGGCATGACAGCACTTGATACCTGTGATGAGATGGTTTGGATGTCCAGGAAAGTGGGACCTTGAGCACTCACCAGTTTAGGCATGTGAACAGGCAGCTTGACCTAGCTAACCTTCTGTCAGTCAGGATGGCTTTGGTGGTCAAAGATCTGGTCACTCACAGATGGGGCTTATGGGCTATGCTATTTTTATGTCAGCCTGACACAAACTAGAGTTATATGGCAAAGGAGAATCTCAACTGAGAATTCTCCCATTCTCATATTGGCCTGTAGGTAAGCCTGTGATGCACTTTCTTGATTGATGTGTGTTGGTTCAGCTAACTGTGGGTGGGCTCTTGGTCCTGGGTTGTATAAGAAAGGTCAGTGAGTGATGGTCTTGTTAACTCACCAGAGCTGGCTGGTGAATAGCATCTTGACCTCAGTCCAGGGTTAGGGTTAGGGTTGTGGTTGTGGTTGTGGTTAGGGTTAGGGTTAGGGTTAGGGTTAGGGTTAGGGTTAGGGTTAGTCCAGCCTGGAAGAGTGGGGATGGTATGGTAGAGCAAAGGTCTTACAGTGGGAAGCTGGTGTGGGAAGGTAGGCCTTTGATCATTTACAATTCTGGGCTGGTGCCCATGCTGCTTGACAGGTGGTGGGTCTGGAAGACTTTGGCAGGAATTATTTGCAGGCTTTGAACCCAAGGTAGGTCTGGGACTGTGGAAATAATTGGGAACAGGGGTTCTGGTTCCCTCACCAGGTGTGTCTTGAATACAGGCTGTGGGATTCAAGTGGTTGCTACCACTGGCTAGATAGGATATTGTTTTCTGGACAGTCTGGACCTGGGCTAAGGCAGGGAACATAAATGTGGTTCTGGCAGTCAGAATTCTTGTGAACTCACTATACTGAGCTAGCTGGTTTCAGGCTATGTGGTACCAGCTTGTCATGGCAGTGTGAGGATGGTGTGCGAGCATTGGATCTTGATCGCACGCTGTTTTGAGTGGGCACAGAGACTACTCTACCTGAGCTGGCCTTGCGATTGTAAGGATGATGCAGGAAGACAGGCTCTGAATCCATTACCTGCATGGGTGTTTGGTGATCTGCTTATCCAGAAGTGGACCCAGAAGTCTGAGGATGTGCAGGAGGGAGAGTCTGTATCAGTATTTTCTTGACCATTGCTCTCATGCTAATCCTGGGATAGTTAAGACAGTGAGGGAAGCCCAGTCTTGATCCCTCAGCAGTGGAACCTAAACCCAGCTAACTTGGTGTTCTGGGTATGACAAGGCAGGACAAAGATCTGAGTTACAAATGGACTAGGCTTATGGGTAGGTTTTGTGAACTCTCCCAGTTAGTGTAGTAATGGCATGGAAGGGTGAGTTCTTGGTTATTCACTAGGCTGACAAGTATGCCTGAGATTGTGAGATCACATTCTAGTCTGAGTTTGGGAATGAGAGGCAGCCGTCTGGTTTATTGATCAGGCTTGGCATGTTTGCAAGGTGCTTGACGTGGACTAAGCCTCGGTGTGTATGGATGGTGCCTTAGGTCAGGCTCTTGATTCTTTACTGGGATGAGCTTATACCAAGTCTACTTCAATCATTCTAGGCCTGGAAAGAACAGGATGCCTAGGAAATATAGAAATCCATGTCACTCACCAGCCTGGGCTACACTGAAGGCTGTGGGACCCGAGGTAGGTCTGGGGATATTATTATGACATGGAGAGGATAGGATCTCAGCTCTAACAGGCTGGAATGGTGCATAGTTTTGTTGATCCCATCTAGGCCCTGAAGTGCCAAGTGGCTGTGGCAGGAGGGGTTCATGGAAACTCACAAAACTTTGGGACAGCCGTTAGCCCTGAAAGTATGAGGATAGCTGTTCGGGGAAATATTAAAAAAGCAGAACTGGCAGGTTCCTGCACTTGTGCCTCTGCCCCAGCGGCCTGGCTGGCCATGCACTGGCAGGCAATGGCCTACCTGTTTTTATTTTGTGGAGATTCTGACTCTGAATTCCACAATCTCTCTACCCAACTCCCTAGGTTTCCACTGGCAGGTCGCTAACACGCTAACCCTGTGCTTTAAAACCCCCATGGTCGTTGTGGAGCACCTCAGGCAAACTCACACTTGGCCACTTCACCTTTCTCTCTTGAAACTAGACGAGCCCACTGCATGAAGGAAAACACAACACAAAATTAGTTCAGAAACAATGGTAACTCGATCTCTGAGTGCAACAACTAAAACCTAATCTTGTAAGCCTTATTAAAATCTGATCTCTCTGGTGGCAGATTTGCAAGGATCTGCCATGATACTCGGAAACTCTAGCAGCTAATTCTTACCCCTCTGCTGTCTCAGCCCCAAAAGGAAGTAATTCTCTCCTGCTTCTTCTTTCCTTCCGTCCAACCCAGAAGTCCTACCTACTTGCCCAGTGATTGGCTCCTTTATTCATTAGGGAATTGGTTCACAAGAACAGCACCAAGCCCATCCATAACAGATGGTATTGGGGAGCAGGTGTCTGGGTCACTCATGGGACTGTACTGGTCAGTGATGTCCTTGACCAAAAGTCTGCTTTAGGGGGAGTCTTGATCACTCACTGGGCTGACCTATTGCTCAGGTTATAGAAAACAAGGCAGTTCTGGGATTGTGAGGGTGTTCTATGAGGGATGTTATTTCACTAGGGGACTCATTTTTCTCTTTTGCTGGCCAAGATGCTGATCCTATCATGTCCTGGGATGGTTAGGATGTATGTGAGGGCCAGATCTTGATTACTTACTGAAGTTGGCTCATGAGAAGGCAATTTGACTGCAACTTGACCTGGAACTGTGTGGCTAGCACAAGAGTACAAGGTCTGGCTCCTGTATAGGCTAAGCTTGGGTGTGGGCTGTTTCATACACACTGGGTTTGGGAATGTGGTAGTGGTAGGATAGGATAGCATTCTAGGTCACTCAGTTATGTTGCATGCTTTGTCTATGACTGTGAATTCACCCCCTTATGTTGAGCAGGTGCAGCAAGCAGGGGTCTTGGTCAAAGGAGGCTTGTCTGGAAGTGTGGGAATGGTACAGGAAAGGAAGGTCTTGATCCCTCAGCAAAAGGGGCCTGGGACTGTGGTGATGTCCTGGAAGTGAAAAAGTCCTAGACTGGGCTGGAGTGGGAGACTATATATTTTAGGCTATACCTGAATTTGTTAATATTCAACTTTGGGTAAAACTTCAGCTCTTACCAGGCTGGGATGGTACAAACCTAAATCATCCCAGGTAGGCCAGAGATTAGGAGAATAGGTATAGCAGGAAAAGTTCTTGGGAATGTGTCATACTGGGCTGCTGTGCAAGTTCTGTGATACCAGATAGGCTTGTCAGGTGTTAAGATGGCATTGCAGGACAGTGTCTTGAACACTCATCAGTCTGGACCAGTTCTCATGCTCCTTGACATGGGAGTGTGGTTACATTGTATATAAGCAGGGTTCATGCTACCTTCCTTGGATGTGATGATGGGTATGCTGTGTGAGCTAAGCTGTATATAGGAATGTGAGGCTGGTGTTTGAGGGAAGGGTCTTCATCAGTTATCAGTCTGTGATGGTGAGCAGGTAGCCTTACCCCAACTGGGCCTGGGACTATGGGGGATGGCATGGGAGGGCTGGGTTTTTGGTTCCCTCCCCAGGGTAGTTTCTGAATCTTAGAATAATTCAGGAGTGAAATCTCAATCTCTTACAAGTGACCTTACTCAAAATCCTGGGAGACTGAAGGCAAATGGAGATATTTGGTTCTCAGTAGTCTATCTTGATGGTCAAGGTGTTTGACCACAACTAGATTGTGAGGAGTGGTGGAACCCAAGCAGGCTAGTATCTTGAGTTCTCAATGGCCTAGTATGGTATATAATCTGACTGACCCAAGGTAGGCCAGGGATAGGTTCAGGATGTTGAGGTTCCTGGGAACTCACTATGCTGAGCAAGTATATATTCTCTTTGACACCAGCTAGTCCTAGCAATGAGGATGCTGGGAAGGGAATTCTTAGTTACTCATCACTTGAGACAGGCATCCAGACTGCTTGATGCAAACTGGATCTTTGATTGTGGGCATGGCACAGGAAGGCTTGTATCTAAGCATTTCACCAGGCCTGTTTATTTGGTGCTTATCTTGAACTAAGTCTCAAGAGACTGAGAATATGGCTTACAGGTGAGTCTTGATCTCCCAGCAGGCTTGGCTTTTGCTCAGTCTCTAAGATACAAACTAGGCCTGTGAGGCTGATAAAGGCAGGTGGCTGTATTGAGCATGGTGGTCAGGTTGTATGACCTGATGTATGAGATAGCCTGTGAGCATGGAGAATGTGGAGGCAGATGAGAATCTCGGTTGTGCTGATGGATAATGTGCTTGGCCACAGTTAGGTCTGTGGATGTGAGTACGGGTGTGAGGAGGAGTAGAGCATGTGACTTGGCTCTGATAGCTGCTTGACCCCAACAATTTCTGGGATAGTTAGGTAGTGGAATAGTTCCTGGTTTTGATCTCTACCAGGGTAGGCTGGTAAGCAGACAACCTGACCCCATGTCTGTAAAATACTGTAGGGGATGACAGTAGATGGCCAGGCTCCACTGGTCATTCATGAGTGTGGCTTGTGTGCATGCCCTGTGACCTGAGGGGTCTTCTGAATATAGTCATGGTTGGGAAAGGTCATTCACCAGCTGGCCTGATAAGTCTTAGCAGAATTGTAAGATCACTAGCTCGTTTTAGCTGGTGTGGGAAATCAGGGTTCTGGGTCACTAGCCAGGCTTGTAGGTGTGTACAGTGCTAAACTGGAGCTAGGTATGGGAGTGGAGTGTAGAGTCTTGATATTTCATTAATATGGGCTGGTGTGCAGACTGCTAAATTGTATGGATGCACTGTGAGTACAAGGTTCTGGGTAACTCACCAATCTGGGGTGGACTATAGGCTGTGGGAAACAGCATGGTCTTGGGAGAATTAGTAGAACCTTGATGTTCTAAGATCTTGAGCTACCCCATGGCAAGGATAGTATAAAGTCTCACTGAATTCAGCTAGGTCAGTGATTGGCTGCTGCAGTCAAGGTTCTTGGGAACATTCCATACTAAGCAGGTGTGTTTGTGTGTGTGTTGCCATTGCAGCCTGACAGTGTGTAGATTTTGGGGAAGACCGGGTCTTGATCACATGACCCAAGTCTGTTAAGAGCCCAGGCTTCCTGACTCCAACTAGATCTGGAATTGTGATGACACAGAAAGTCAGGGGTCTGAGGATGTTACTGGAGGAGTCATTTTGATTTTTCCCCAGGCTTGGCTTTTGCTCAGGCTGTATGACACAAGCTGGGCCTGTGAGATAATAATGAAGGTGGTTGGGATATTGGGCTCTGAATACACTGGTCTGATGATCAGGGTACATAATCTGATACTTGCCTGGGAGTGTGGAGGGAGAGGTGGAGGCAGTTGAGACTCTCAGGCATTCACTAGGCTGTGCCAGAGGTCAATCTGGTCGACTCCAGTTTGGTCTGTGAGTGTGACCATAGTGCAGGAGAGGAAAGTCAGGATTAATGGCTTAGTGTCCAAGACAAATTAACCCTACAAATTCCTGGAATGTATAGGGTTGAAGGAAGGGCCCAGTCCTGCTAACTCACCAGGGTAGTCTAATGAGCAGGCAGCTTGACCTCAGCTTGTTAGGAGACAAGGGATATCAGTGTACAGCCAAGGACTTGGTCATTCACAGGAGTTCAGGCATTATGACCCAAGAAGTCTAAAAAATGAAGTAATGGTGAGGAAAGGTAGAGTTTTAAGTCCCTCAACAGTCTGGGCTAAGGCCTAGAGTGATTGGGATAGTGACATCACTAGCTAGCATGAGCTGATGTGGGAGGGCAGGATTCTGAGTCAGTAACTTTGCTCAAGCTGCTTGACCAGAACTAGGACTGAGAATGTGATGGTGCAGGAGTAGGTGCCCTTTGTCTCTTTCCAAGACAAGTTGCTGTTCAGGCTGCTTCACCTGAGATAGGCCTGGGACTGAGGGTGACCTTGGTGTAAAAGGCCCAGGACACTCACGAGGCTGGCGTGCAGTGCACACTGTGTGAGCCAAGCTAAGCCTGGGAGGACTGGTATGATGAAAGCAGGGTGTGAAATTGAGCTTCCATCATGACATGATGGAACACAGTCTGATAGATCCCAGCTAGGTCAGAGAGTACAAGAACTATGTTGGAGGACAAGATCCTGAATACTTAACAGACTGGACTGTGAGCAACCTGTGTGATCCAAGGTAGGCCTGGGAGTGGGAGGATGGTGTGGGGGATGGAGGGTCTTTATCAATCATAGATCTGAACTGGTTACTAGGTATCTTGTGTTTAGCTGGACCTATGATCATGGGGATAATATTAGCAGGCATGTTATGGTTTCCTCACCAAGCTGGGTTATAGGCCAACTATGACAGGCAATAGTCCTAAAGTCTCCAGAAAGTGACAAAGCCTTGCTCACTCACCAGGATGGGTCAGTGCTCATTTTATATGACCAAAGTTAAGCCTGTGAGAGTGAGGATGGTACAAAACATAAGGATAATGGGCAATATCGAGTTTGTTCTTTTGTTAAGTCTTTTGTGTGTTCTAATCATGGCCCATGTCTGGTATGTTAGAATCATGGACACTCACTAGACTTGTGGTTCTCAACTTTCCTAATGCTGTAATTCTTTAATACAGTTCCTCATGTTGTTGGTGACCCTCCCCCAATCATATTTTCATTGCTGTTTTATAACTGTAACTGCATCATAATGCAAACGTTAAATAATAATGTAAATATTTAATATGCAGGGTAACTGATATATGATCCCTGGGAAATTATTGTTTGACCCACTAAGGGGTCATGACCTACAGGTTGAGAACCACTGCCCTATGCTGATCTGATGGGAAAGCTGCTTGAACAGAGCTAGGATTAGGAGTTTGGGGATGGTTTGAGGGGAGAATTGTGGTCACTGACCAAGCTACTCAAAGCCATCAAGTCTTCAGATTGTTGGGGTCAGAGGGCCCTGCCTTGGTCAATAAATGTACACTGATGAGCTGGCAGCTTAACAGCAGCTCTACCTGGAAGTATGGGAATGTCACAGGGGGCCAAAGCCTGATTCACTCCTAGGCCCAGCTGTATTTGGTCATTGTGATCTGGGATAGGCCATGGGCTTTGGTAAGGGGCAGGGGAATGATGAGTACTTGGGTCACTCACCAGCTTGCCTGAGATTGTAAGACTAGTTAGTTAAATTGCTACAGAATGGCAGTTGTCTGGGTCACTAAAGAGGCTTGGCTGGTTGGTTAGCTGCTTGTCCCAAATTAGACCTCAAATGTGAAGATTTATAGGAAGGCTGGTTCTTGATACCTCATCACTATGGGATAGAACTCATGTTGCTTCATGCAAACTAGACCTCACACTATGTGACTGTGCTGTGAGTACAAGGGCCCCATCTTCTCACCAGGCTTTCCTGCAGTGCAGGCTCCATGATCCAATATAGGCCTGGACAGAATAGGATCTTGGGCTATCCCCAGGTTGGGGTGGCAGTATACAAGCTTATTGAGCACAGTTAGGCCAGGGAGTAGGTTGATGACTTGGGCAGGTGAGTTACTTGGATAGTCACCACAATGGGCTAGTATATGGGCTATGTAATATGAGTATACATGAGGAAAACACATTGAATACATAGTTTGACTTGTGAATGTGGGTAAGTGGTAATCTTGGTTACTCACTATGCCTTGGCTGATGGGAAAGGTGCCTGTTTTAATTAGTGTTTTACTGCTGGGAAGAGACACCATGACCACAGCAACTCTTCTAAAAGACAATTGGGGCTTGCTTACAGTTTCAGAGGTTCAGTCCATTATCATTATGGTGAGAAGCATGGCAGTGTCCAGGCAGTCTTGGTGCTAGAGGAGCTGCGAGTTCTACCTCCTGTTCAGAAGGCAACTAGGAGAAGACTGGCTTCCAGGCAGCTAGAACAAGGGTCTTAAAGCCCACACCTACATTGACACTGTGTTAGTTAGGGTTTTACTGCTGTGAACAGACACCATGATCAAGGCAACTCTTAGAAGGACAACTTTTAATTGGGGCTGGCTTACAGGTTCAGAGGTTCAGTCCATTATCATCAAGGCAGGAACATGACAGCATCCAGGCAGGCATGGTGCAGGAGGAGCTGAGAGTTCTACATATTTATTTGAAGGCTGATACCAGAATACTGGCTTCCAGACTGCTAGGATGAGGGTCTTAAAGCCCAAACCCACAGTGACATACCTACTCCAACAGGGCCACATTCTAATAGTGTCACTGCCTGGGCTGAGCATATACAAACCATCACATTCCACTCCCTGGTCCCCATAGGCTTGTTCAAACATATGAGTATATTGGGGCCTGTCTTAGTGTTTCTATTCCTGCACAAACATCACGACCAACAAACAAGCTGGGGAGGAAAGGGTTTATTCAGCTTACAGTTCCAAATTTCTGCTTATCACCAAAGGAGGTCAGGACTGGAACTCAAGCAGGTCAGGAAGCAGGAGCTGATGCAGAGGCCATGGAGGGATGTTTCTTACTGGTTTGCTTCCCTTGGCTTGCTCAGTCTGCTCTCTCATAGAACCCAAGAATACCAGCCCAGGGATGGTATCACCCACAAGGGGCCTCTCCCTTGATCACTAGTTGAGAAAATGTCCCACAGCTGGATCTCATGGAGGCACTTCCCCAACTGAAACTCCTTTCTCTGTGACAACTCCAGCTTGTGTCAAGTTGACACACAAAAACAGCCAGTACAGGGCCACACCTAAACATAACATAATGCAAAATACATTTAGTCCAACTTCAAAAGTCTCCATAGTCTATAGCAGTCTCAACAATGTTAATAGTCCAAAGTTCAAAGTCTCTTCTGAGATTCATTCAATCACTTAGCTGTAATCCCCAAAGCAAGACAGGAAACCAGCTGGGCAAACTCCAAACTCTGCATCTCCAAAACTTATGTCAAAGCAGTCTTCAGATCTCCAAGTCCTTTTTAATCTTTGTTGACTGTAACAAACTTCTTTCTCTTTGGCTGCTTCCACTCCATATTAGCAGCTTTCCTCAGCAGATAGTCAGGGGCTCTGTGATTTTGAAAATCTTGAGGTCTCCAAGGTAAATTCAATATTACAGCTTCTTGTTTCAATGTCTGAGATCCACACATGATCTTCTGTGCTCCTCCAAAGGGCTGGCATCACTTCTCCAGCTCTGCCTTCGGTAGCACTCTCAGCTCAGGTTGATCCACTCCACTGCCGAGGCTGTTCTTGGTGATCATCCCATGGTACTGGCATCTCCAATACATTGGGGTCCCCTGTTGCAACTAGCCTCTCATAGGCTCTCTTCATTGTGACAAGCCTCAAATACTTTGCATGATCCCTTTAGTCCTGGGCCAACAACTACAACTGAGGGTGCACCTTCACCAATTGCTGTCCATGGCCTTTCTCAGTGCCGAGCCTCACCTGCTCTTTATGACTTCCTCATGCCTTCAAAACCAGTGCCACCTGGGTGACTCTTACACATTACCAAGTCCAGCTGTAGCTCAAAGTACAACCTTGGCTCTCACTGGAACACAGCTTCTTTGTGCTCTCAGGAAACACTTCCCAGAAGATTTCACCTCAGTGATGCTGGTCATTTCTTAATCACCA
Organism: Tokudaia tokunoshimensis; assembly: GCA_036184795.1. Lineage (NCBI taxonomy): Eukaryota > Metazoa > Chordata > Mammalia > Rodentia > Muridae > Tokudaia > Tokudaia tokunoshimensis. The sequence goes on from BTHU01000023.1 coordinate 106,355,832, forward strand.
CTAATTTCTTAGCTCCAGCTAACCAGCATCAATTGTCCCAGTAGTCCCTTTCATTCTGGACTCTAAAGCCAGAGCAATGTGACCAAAGCTGCCATGTTCTGCTGCTTACTGGGGCTGGACGATAGCTCCCTTGTTCTATTACATTATCACCAGCTGTCTGTTTTCCAACTCCTTCACTGCCTAAGCTTGGCTGTCTTGGAACTTGCTCTGTAGACTGACTTTGAACTCACAGATCTGCTTGACTTTCTCCTAAGCACTGGGATTAAAGGTGTGGTCTATCAAGGCTGGATTTAAATTTTTCTTCACCTAGAACTTTCATAGCTCTAGGCTGGTCTTGAACTCAGAGATCTGCTTGTCTTTGCCTCCTGGGATTAAAGGTATGTACCATCATGCCTGGATCTAAATTTAGCTGGGTGGGATCTTGCCCCAAAGTCCCACTTCCTTAATCTCTTATCTCCTTGAACACAGCATTCAGCTCCATTTCACTTCCTGGCACCCCTTTAATACTTGAATCATATATTTTATATTTTTCCTTTCTCAGATTTCTATGCTTGTTTAAAATGCTCTTCATGAGACTTAACCAGAGAATAAAGTCTATGATGGGTGTTTCTGAGACTTCCTTTGTCAAGGCAATTAATCTGAGTCTCTTCACTTCAGCCTCAGGCAGATTCTTCAGACAAGGGCAAAAAGTAGCCATATTCTTGACCAAAGTACTACAAAAACAGTCTCTAGGACACATATTGAAATTGTTCACTGAAATCTCATGGGCCAGGTTTGAAAAATTAAAATCATTCTCAGTATCAAAATTTTCCATATTCCTTCTAGGATAGTCCATTAAGCCCCATTTAAAGCATTTCACTGCTTTCCAAATACAAAGTCCCCAAATCCACATTCTTCCAAAGAAAAATATGGTCAGGCCTTTCACAGCAATACCCCAGTCCCTGCTACCAATTTCTGTCTTAGAGGTTTACTTACATTTAATTGAAGCTGGCTTACAGGTTCAGAGGTTCAGTCCATCATCATCAAGGTGGAAGCATGGCAGCATCCAGGCAGGCATGGTGTAGGAGGAGCTGAGAGTTCTACATCTTTGTCTGAAGACTGCTAGTGAAAGACTCACTTCCAGGCAGCTAGGGTGAGGGTCTTATAGCCCACACCCAAGTGACACACCTACTCCAACAAAGCCAAACCTAATAGTGCCACTCCCTGGGTCAAGCATATACAAACGAACATAGACACACTTCCTCCAAGAAGGTTACACCTACTCCAACAAGGCCACAGTTCCAAATTTTGCCACTCCCTGGACCAAACATATTCAAACCACCACATTCTACTCCCTGGCCCCCATAGGCTTGTTCAAATACATGAGCCTATGGGGGCCACACCTAGCCACAGCATAATGCAAAATTCATTGAGTTCAACTTTAAAAGTTACCCTAGTCTACCACAGTCTCAACAATGTTAAAATGTCAAAGTTCAGTCTTTTCTGAGATTCATCCAATCACTTAACACTCCCCAAGCAAGACACAAAACCATACTCTTCATCTGTATGTCTAATGTCAAAACAGTCTTCATATCTCCAATTCCTTTTTCATCTTTGTTAACTGCATCAAACTTCTTTATCCCAGTCTGGTTCTACTCCCTGTTAGCAGCTTTCCTTAGTAGGTATCACATCTTTAACATCTTGGGGATTCCAAGTCAACTTCAACTTCACAGCTTTTTGTTCCAGTGTCTGGGACCCACACCTGATCTTTTATGCTCTTCCAAAGGGCTTGCATCATTTCTCTAACTCTGCCCTCTGTAGCACTCTAGGCTCTGGTTGACTCCACTCCATTGCTGGGTGATGTTTATGGTGATGGTACTGGCAACTCCAATCTTCTGCTGGGATTTTCTGATGCAACTAGGCTTCACCAATATCCTCTCATAGTCTTTCTTCTTGGTGCCAAACCTCAACTTCTTTGCAAGACCCCTTCAGTCCTAGGCCATCAACTGCAACTGAGGCTGTATCTTCCTGTACCTTTCCAGGCCTCTCACAGTGCCAAGCCTCAGGTGCTCTCCATGAACCCTTTGTACCTAGGTAGTTCTTACAGATTACCAAGTCCAACTGAAACATGAGGTATAGCCTTGCCTGTCTCTAGAACACAGCTTCTTTGTGCCCTCAAAAAACACTTCCCAGAAGATTTCACATCAGTTATGCTGGTCTCTTCTTAATCACCACTAATTTCTTAGCTCCAACTAAGCAGCATCAACTGTTCCAGCAGTCCCTTCTGTTTTTGACTTTAAAGCCAGAGCCTCATGGCCAAAGTTACTAGCTGATTGCTAGAGCTGGAACATGGTCCCCTTGTTCTATTACATTATTTGAACGTTTCTGTTTTCCAACTCCTTCACTGCCTAAACTTGACTGTCCTGGAACTTGCTCTGTAGACTGACTTTGTACTCAGAGATATGCATGCCTGTCTCCTAAGTGCTAGGATTAAAGGTGTGGTCCACCACACCTGAAGTTAGGGTATTCTCTACTTATAACTTACTCTGTACCAGGGTGTCCTTTTAGAGATCTTCTTGCCTCTGTCTCCTGGAATTAGAAGCTTGTACCACCATGCCTGGGCCTAAGCTTTTCATGGATACTATGCCTCAAGATCCAGATCAGAAGACTGTGTCTTTCATTTCTGGATTGCATTCATTCCAGATTCAAAGTCCAAGTGAAAGTAATCAACTAATAATGATGTCTAATATGACATAACTATTCCTAGTTCAATGATAAAGGCATAAACAATAAGCTTAGTTGGATGGGATCTTGCCACAAAGTCACCACTCTTATTCTGTTTATCTCCTTGAACACAAGATTCTGCTCCATTTCACTTCCCGGTGCCAAGTTATTACCTGAACCATATATTTTACATTTTTTTTCTTTCTAAGCTTGCTATGCTTGTTCGAAATGCTCTTCATGAGACTTAACCAGAGAACAAGGTCTCTGTTGGGTTTTTTGAGACCTCCTTTGTCAATGCAATTAATATAAATCTTTTTCCTTAGCCTCAGGTAGAGTCTTCAGACAAGGGCAAAACACAGCCATCTTCGTCAAAATATGACAAGAACTGTTTCTCAGCCACATATTAAAATTCTTCTCCTCTGAAACCTCTAGAACCAGGCTTCCACAGTTTAAATAACACTCAGCAACAAAGTCTTCCACAATCCTACTAGGATGGCCCATTAAGCCCCACTTAAAGGACTTATTTGCTTTCCAAATACAAAGTCCCCAAATCTACTTTCTTCCAAACAAAAGCATGGCTTGGTCTATCACTTCAGTACCCACTCCTGGTACCAATTTACTATCTTAGTTAGGGTTTTATTACTGTGAAAAGACATCATGACCACAGCAACTCTTATAAAGGACAACCTTTAATTGGGGCTTGCTTTTAGGTTCAAAGACTCAGTCCATTATCATTATGACAGAAAGCATGGCAGTGTCTAGGCAGACATGGTGCTGGAGGAGCTGAGAGTTCTATCTCTTGTTTGAAGGCAGCTAAGAGAAAACTGTCTTCCAGACAGCTAGGACAAAGGTTTTAAGCCCACACCCACCCACCCACAGTGACACACTTTTTCTAAAGCCATGCCTACTCCAACAGTGCTATACTTCCAAATAGTGCCACTCCCTGGGCCAAGCATACTCAAACCACCACATTGCTCAACTACGGTTAGGCCTGGGAATATGAGGATACTTCGGGAGGGGAGAGTTTTGGTGCTGTCATAGCTGGAATGGTACCCAGGCTGCTAGATCTCATCATGTACTGGGATTTCTAGCTTGGTCTTGGGAAGCAGACTAGGTTTGTGGGAGATGACTTGAATTGGAAAATATCTGGATTACTAACAGGTAAGGCTTATTATTCCAGACTCTGCAACCAGAGCTAGTCCTGGGAGTGTGATAATGATGGGGAAAAGTGGGATTTTGGGCCACTTACAAGGCTGGGCTGGTCCACAATTTGCCTGAGAGATTATGAGATCACTCAGTCTATTATCTGAGTTGGTGCTGGAACAACGAGTTCTTGGTCCCTAACAAAGCTTGGCTGGTCAGCAAATTGGCCCTCACTACACATGGGAATGTAACGATGTTGAAGATAGAAGAAATTTTGATCTGTCCCTGGCATAAGCTAGTGGCCAGGTAGCTTCATCCCTAGGGTTGTGGGAGTGTCCTGGATGTATAGGGACACTACGTTTCTCACCAGGAGAGCAAGCTGTGAGACCCAAGCAAGGATGGGAGTATTAGTAGCACACCAGCACACTGAGTTCTCACAAGGTTGGTGCAGTTCACAGTCTGATTGACCATAGTTAGGGCAGGGAACATGGGGACAGCTGTAACAGTTGAAGTTGTTGGGCATTCCCAATGTTGGATGGTTGTGAAGATTTGGATCAGCTGGTCTGGGATTGTGGGGATAACAGAGAGGGGATAGGGAGATTGTTCACGTAACAGGTTGCACAGGTCGTCTTTTCTGCTTGACCTAACTAGGCCTGGGAAACTGATGAGGGTGCTGAGTGCAAAGCTTAATTGCTCACCTGGCTGGGCAGTTACTCAGACTATAGTTACACAGGCTAAGCCTGTGATTGTGGGGATGGCCAAGGCAGGTGGGTATGTTGAACACACACTAGGCTATCTTAGTATTAAGGCCACATGATCCTAGTGTTGGCCAATGAGTGTCAGGAATGTGAAGGTAGGTTGGTCACACACTATGATGGTGAGCAGGCAACTTGACCCTAGCTTGGACTGAGACTGTCCAGGTAGAATAGGGGAGTCAAGGTCTGGATCACTCATAGATAGGCCTGGAATGCTGGCTGCAAGTATTAGGATAGACTGGGGATGGGGAGCAGGTTCTTGATTTCTCATGAGGCTAGAAATTTCTGTAAACTGCATAGCAGAAGCTAGGCCATGTAGTATGAGGATAGGGTAGAAGGACAGGATCTTGGTCAGTCAGCAGTCTGGGCTTGTGCCAATGCTGCTTGATGGGAGGGTGGGGGTCTGTTATCACTCATCAGGCTGTGCTGGTCAGCAAGCTGCTTCACCTAAGGCCTTGGGGTGTCAGGCTCTGGAGGCTGGAGTCTTTATTTTTTAATTATTCCCTTTAAATCCAGCTCACTGTCCCACTCCTGGTCACCTTCTCCTACAACCCTTTCACTATTTCCCTCTCCCCATCACCTCTGAGCAGATGGGGCCCCTGGGTATTCTCCCCCCACCTAGAACTTCAAGTCTCTGCTAGACTAGGTGCTTCCTCTCCTGCTGAGGCCAGACAAGGCAGTCCAGCTAGAAGAACATATTCCACAGTCAGGCAACAGTTTTTGGGATAGACCCTGCTCCAGTTGTTCAGGACCCACATGAAGACCAAACTTTACATCTGCTACATATTTTGCAGAGGCCTCTGCTCAGCCCATGTATATTCTTTGGTTGGTGGTTCAAAATCTGAGAGCTGCAAGGGTCCAGGTTAGTTGACTCTGTTGGTCTTCCTATGGAGTTCCTATCCCCTTAGGGGACTGCAATCCTTCCTCCTATTCTTCCATAAGGGTCCCCAAGTCCATCCACTGTTTGGCTGTGGGTGTGTGTATCTGTCTGAGTTAGCTGCTGGGTGGAGCCTCTCAAAGAACAACATGCTCCTGTCTGCAAGCATAACAGAGTATCATTAATAGTATCAGGGATTGGTGCTTGCCCATGGGATGGGTCTGAAGTTAGACTGGCCATTCTTTCAGACTCTGCTCCATCCTCTGTGCCTGTATTTCTTGTAGACAAGATAAATTTTGGGTTGAAAGTGAGTAGGTTGGTGTATCTATCACTCCACTTGGGGTTCCTGCTTGGCTACAGGAGGTTGCCTCTTCAGGTTCCATATCCCCAATGAGTCACAGCCAAGGGTCAGCCCCATCGATTCTTGGACACCTCCCTTATCCTAGGTCTCTGTCTCATTCTGGAGATGTCCCTACCTTCTCATCCCCCCTGTCAGTTTCAGATTTCCATTCATTTTCATGACCATCTAGCTGTCTCTCCTGTCCTTCCTTATACCTGATGCTGAACCCGCATTCCCTTTCCCCTTCCTTCCCTCCATCTGCCTCTTATGACTATTTTATTCCACCTTCTAAGTAAGATTCAAGCTTCCTCAATTGTGCCTGTGGAGTGTAACATGGTACCTGTGTTTTATGACTAATATCCACTTATGAGTACATACCATGCATGTCCTTTTGGGTCTGTGTTACCTCACTCAGGATGATATTCTCAAGTTCTATCCATCTGCATGTAAAATCCATGATGTCTTTGTTTTTAATAGCTGAGTAGTATTCCATTGGGAAAGGACCTTCACCAACCCTACATCTGACAGAGGGCTATTATCCAAACTTTACAAAGAACTCAAGAAGTTAGACATCAACAACTGAAATAACCCAATTAAAAATGGGGCACAGAGCTAAACAGATAATTCTCATCAGAGGAATCTCAAATGGTTGAGAAGCACTTAAAGAAATGTTCAAAGTTCTCTGATGACTAAGGAGTCATCAGAGAAATGCAAATCAAAACAACTCTGAAAGTCAAAATACCCATCAGAATGTCTAAGCTCAAGAGATAGCACATGCTGATGACGATGTGGAACAAGGGTAACACTTCATTGTTGGTGGGAGTTCAATCTTGTACCACCACTTTGGGAGTCAATTTGGCAGTTTCTCAGAAAAATAGGAATAGTTCTACTTCAAGACTCAGGTATACCACTCCACAGAATATACCCAAAAGATAACCCAACATCCCACAAAGACACTTGCTCAGCTATGTTCATAGCAGCTTTATTTGTAATAGCCCAGAACTGGAAGCAACCAAGATGTCCCTCAACTGGACAAAGAAAATGTGGAGGCAGGATTTTTAATCATTTAACAGGGTGGGCTGGTGCTCAGTCTGTGTGAACACATATTGGCTTCTGACTGCGAGGAAGGTTAAGGTAGGAAGGAGGTGACCTTGGTCAATCAGTATGCTTGTGATAGGCAAGCTGTTAGACCAGTGTAAAGCTTGGGGATATGAGGATTGTCAGGGAGGGGAGAGTCTTGATCCCTGACTAGGCTGCACTGGTAACTGGACCACCTGTACCCAAGTCCTGAGATGAGAGAGAGAGGCACTGTCCCAGATCACATACCAAGTTAAGTTGGAGAGTAAAAAGTTTTTCATGGGTTTATGGGGATGGCAGGGGTGGGCCTGGGTGGAACTAGGCCTGGGAATATGCTAATGGTACAAATGAGTCAATCACTAGCCTGGTCTAATTAGACCAGCATCTTTGCCTCAAACTAGTCACAGGAGTGAAGGGCAGTGTGTGAGCACAGATCTTGATCATGTACCAGTCTGGGCTGGTGTTTGGGAAGCTTGTCCAAAGCTTGAGACTATAGGCATAACAGGGGGCACAATAGTCTGGCTCACTTACCAGGCTTCACTAGTGAGAGATCTGTTTGACCAAACTAGATTTGGGAATCTGCAGAAGGTGCTGGAGTAGGAGTCCTGATCACTTACAGGGCTGGAGTGTTGTTCATGCTGTGTAAACCAAGCCACGCCTATCAGTGTGAGGAGGATGCTAAATGGAGAGCCTGGATCACTAAGAGTACTTGGGAAACTCACTTCTGTCCTCTGGTGTTTACACAGTCCAAAAAGTCCTGGAATTATTGCTATGGTGAGTTAAGTGTGGAATCTATCATCTCTTTGGGATGATGGGAAGTCTGCCTGTGACTAGGAGACAACACCTAAATCGAGCAGATGCAGAAAGGCAGGGGTCTGATTCATTACCAAGCTTGACTAAGCAGCAATGTGTTTGCTCCAATTTTACCCTGGGAGAAGAGTGCAGAAGAGTGAAGTCTTCTCAACAAGGAGAGATACAGTCCTGCAAAGGAGAGTCTCACCAGGGCAGACTAATGCCCAGGCTGTTTCAGCAATGTATAGACCTAGAACAGTGAGGATAACCTCAGAGTAAAGGATCTGGTTCAGGCACCAGGCTGGGTAATGGTGTACAGGCTATGGCACACAATCAACACTATCTCATGTCAGGTTTTCACAGCTGTGACATGGTTTAAATTGAAAAATCCATCCCCAAGGGGAGCCCAGCCAAAGCAAAAAATCAAATTTATCCGTCCATTATAAGATGATCCATCCATAGTCTGCATCTTAACCTGATACAGCCATCATATTGTAGTTTTGAGAAGGGCTTGTACTGCCCACAAGAGGTTCCTCCTTACAGCTGATTCTGCTATCTACCGTTTGTGCATTGGTGCTGTTTTGAGAGCTATCTCCCACTGGCGAGGCTTCATACAGCACGCAGATGGAACCATCCTCTCCAATCCTGTAGGACACTTCATAGGGGTCAACCCACAGTGTGAGTTCACTTGGGAGAAGGCTGAACAATTCTCTATTGCTCAGATCAATCTGCTGGGCTGCCTGACCGACCAGGGGATCCATCTTATGGTTGATTTGAATACACCTGTAGCCCGATCCCTTGCAGGGCTTCTCTGGGAACCAGTGGTGTTTGTAGTGTTCTACCAGCAGCTCCTGCAGGCTCTGGCTGAAGGTCTGTAGCTGCTGCTCGTTCCTGAAGCCCCTGGTGCAGAGGAAGTTGGAGATGAAGGTTGCTGCAGCACAGATCTCGCCAATCATGGTGTCTGCAAAGGTTAAGAAGGGGGATGCGTGGGGGTGGCAGATAGGTCAGTACTGTGTCCCCGAAGGCACAAATCCCACCCCAGCTTTCTACCTAGACCTGGTGGTCCAGAGAAAGCAAGTGTGTGAAGCAGCTATTAGCTCTAGGGGCCCTTTGCAAACTTTTCTTTTAGAGGAAAAAGCTACCGTGGAGAGAAGAGACGGGAGGAGATAGCTAGCCTGGTCACATCACTTTGCCCTCCCCAGCCACATTCCCACCAGCTCAGTAGCCTCCGAGGACCCCAAGAGTTGTAGTTCCTGTCCTAAGAGACAAAATTACTTGCATTCTTAAAGGCATAGTAAGTGAAAACAGGCTGAGCACACCAAAAAACACACCGAGTACGTATATCTTGGCCTGTTGAGCACAGGGAAGTAGAACTCACTCACTAAGATTGGGTTGTTGGGAAAGTTGTCTGATGAGAGCCTGGACAGGCAGTAAGGGGATGGTACCTAGTAGATCACCTTGATTACTGACTATGAGGCTGGTCTTATTCCCAGGCTACTTGGTCCCAACCTGTACTGTGATTGTTAGGTTGGTTCGGTAGCATATACCAGTATGGGCCACTAAGCAGACAGCTTGACCCCAGCTTATGCTGACACTGTGTGGTTGACACAGAAGGGCATATCCCAAGTTGGGCCTTGGAGGTCTGTAAATGTTAAAGATAAGCAGGGCTATGGGAGACTCAACAGGCCAAGAATGGTGGACAAGAATTTTCACCCAAAGTATTGTGTATGGTATACAAGGGCAGGGTCTTGTTTACATACCAGTCTGGGCTGGTGAGGTGTTCCCCTGACCCAACCTGTGCCTGGTACTCTGAAGTTTTCACAATAGGGCAGTGTCTTGGTCACTCATGAGGTTGAATTAAGTGTAGGCTGATCAAAGTTAGACCTGGGAGGGTTAGTATATGACAGCAGCAGGATAGGATTTTAGCTCTCAAGAGGCTAGAATTGTACAGAGTCTGACTAACCTTATCCAGACATAAGAATGTCTTAGGCAGACATCATCTTAGGATATCAACAGGAATAGTGTCTGGGGTGTTTGACCCTGCCTGGGCATGATTGCATAATAATGGCATAGGTAGACAAGATTCTGGTTCCAGCATGAGACTGGGATAGTAGATAAACTAAGTGAGCCAAATTAGGCCTCAGATGGGAGAATTATATGGGATGCCAATGTCTTGGTAACTCACTACTATCAGTTATTTTCCAGGCTGCTTGACCCCACATGGGTTTGGGAGTGCGAAGATGTCATGGAAGTGTCAGGGTCTTTAGTTACTCAATATACAGTGCTGGCCTATGATCTGCTTGAACAACACTAGGTGTGGAAGTATGGCTAAGGCATTGGAGGGGATGTCTTGGTATGGACTCTGCTTCTCAGCAGGTCATATGACCAAGGCCGGGACTGTTAGATTGACAAGAAGAAGTAAACATGGTGGGTTTTTATTAGTCTGTGCTTATGGGCAAACTTCTACTTAGGCTCAACCTCAGCTAGGCCTGGGCACATAAGCATTGTGTGTGGAAAGAAACTTTTAATCCTGGAATATCCTGCTTGTGCCAGGCTGCTTGACCCCAAGTCCTGGATTGTTAGGATGGTGGAAGAAGACTGAGTCTTGTGAGCAGGCAGTTTGACCCCTATCTTGCTGAGTTACTGTTGGATATGACAAGGGAGGGCCACGTTCTAGGCAAAAAAAAAAAAAAAAGAAGAGGTGGCTTGTGTGCAGGTCATGTGACCAGGGCCCTGGTAGAGTGACCATGTGTCTGTGACTTACCAGTCTGGTCTGGTACACAGTATGCCTGGGATTGTGGGACCACATTGTAGTCTGTGGTATAGCATCAGGCAACATTCTTGTTCTCTAATAAGACTTGACCTCCGGAACTAGGCCAAGTAGTATGAGGATGGAGCGTGAGGACAGGGTCTTCCTTCTCACCAGGCTGGGTAGTGCCCAGGCTGCTGAAGCCATTCTAGGCCTGGGAATGTGAGGATGTTCTTGGAAGTACAGGGCTTTTTTTGGGTCATTCACCAGGCCGGGCTAGAGTACAGGCATTGCTGCTCAAGCTATTCCGGTGTATTAGTACCATAGCAGGAGGATAAGAACTTGAGTTCTATGATGTACAATGTGATTGAGTCCAGCTAAGTCAGAATGAGGATGGCTATGGCCAGTGAGATTTGTAGGAAGTCACCAGGGTTTGTGATAATTACAGGGCCTTGTAGATGGAGGATGTGATGGTAGAACTGGATCTTGGCCACAAAGCAGTCTGGGTTGAGAATATGGGGCTGTCTTGGAGGACAGTGGTCTGGTACACTCACCAGAGTGTGCTAGTCTGTGATCTACTTCACTAGAGCTCTGAGGTGGCTGGGTGATGGTGAATCTTGGTCTATCACTGAGCTGATCTCTTCTTCAGACTGCGTAGTCCAGGCGAGGCCTGTGAATGTTAGGAGGGTACATGAGAGGAAGACTCTTGATTACTAGGGTACACATTGTTTCCTCTAATCTCATTTCTTGACCCCAAGGAGTCATGGAATTGTTAGGACTGTGTGTGTGTGTGTGTGTGTCTGTGAGAGAGAGAGAGAGTGTGTGTGTGTGTGTGTGTGTGTGTGTGTGTGTGTGTGAGAGAGAGAGAGAGAGAGAGAGAGAGAGAGAGAGAGAGAGAGAGAGAGAGACTGTTTGTCTGTGTCAGGGGTGGGGGAGCATCCAGAACTTGATCACTTACCAAAGTAGTCTTAGGAATAGGCAGCCTGACCACAAGTCAACTGATTGTGGGGATGACACAGGAGAACAAAAATATGGTTCCCTCACAGGCTGAGCTTGTTTGCAGGATTTTTGACTCTAGCTAGACCTGGAAGGGTGATCATGGAAGGAGAAAATAGGATCAAGATCACTTACCTGGTTGGGCTGATCCACAGTCTGCCTGAGATTGTGAGATTACTCCTTAAGTCTGAGGAGGTAGAGGACAGGTTTCTGAGTCACAAAGAAATCTTGACTTGCCTGGGAGCTACTGGCGTGAGGCCATGCACAGGAGTATGAGAGTGATACCAGAGTATGGGGTCTCAATCCCTCACCAAGAGGGATGTGGGTTTATGAACATGTCGCAAGAGTAAAATGGTCCAGATCTTTCACCAGGCTAGAGTATAGGTTGTGCACCACAAACTAGGCCTGCAATGGTTAGTACCACTCCAGCAGCATAGGATCTTGATCTCTCATCAGGTTGGGATGGTGTATACTCTTATTTTCCCCAGCTAGCTCAGTAGTGTGAGAATGGTGTGGAGAACAAGGTCATGATCATGAACCAGTCTTAACTGCTAACCATGCTTTGTGTCCCCCAATTGGGTCTGAGAGCACAGTAATGGTGTGGATTGGCAAGGTTCTGGGGTACTGGAAGACTGGGATGCTCAGTAACACAGTGATCCAGACGAGGTGTGAGAGTGTGAGGATGGTGTGGGGGAGCAGTGACTAATCATTCACTGCTCTGGTCTAGTGTCCAGGCTGCTTGACACCAACTGGGCCAGAGAATCTGATGATGGCAGAGGAGTTCACAGTTTGGGATAATTCAGCAATTTCATTGAACAGCTGTTTAACCTGAACTAAGCCAGGGAGTTTAAGGAAGATTATAGTTGGGGAGTCTAAACCACGCACCAATTGGGCTATTGCTTGGCTCTACGGCCCAAGCGAGGTCTGTAAGTTATAGACAGGTGAGAATATTGGGTACTCACAATGCTGGCCTGTTAGACTGACTTCCTAGGATCGTGGCATCACTTGATAATCGGACCTATTGTGATAGACAGGAATCTAGGAAACTAACCAGACTCTCCTGGTCAGTGAACTGCTTGACCCAAACGCAAATCTAAGTATCAGAATGATTCAGTAAGATGGGGTCTTGATCCTATACTAGGTTTTCTTGGCGGAGATGGTTGTTCCACCCAAGCTAGGTCAGGGAGTATTAGGATGACACCCCAGGATAAGATCTTGCTCTCTTACTAAACTGAGGTGGTGTCCATTCTGATTGACCCCAGTAGGCCAGGGAGTATGAGAATAGCCAACAAACTTTCCAGGAATTCACCATTGTGGGCTAGTGTACCGACTGCATAACCCCAGCTAGACCTGGCAATATGAGAAAAGATTGTTGGTTATTTACCAGTCTGGGCTGGTGCCAGCCTGCTTGATGTGAGTGTGATAATGGTTGAGGATGGGTGGGGTTCTGCATAACTCTCCAGACTGAGCTGGTAGACAGACCACCTCCCATTGTGAGATAATTGCTTTTCAGACCTAGTGGAGGAGGGTAGGGGTTTGTGTAACCAATCAGGCTGGGGAAGGTGATGATGCTAGGGAGTGCCATGTGACTGGAGAATATTCTTAGAATTGCCACCTGTTAATGTTTCCGTCAATTTTTGCATTGAAGAATTCATGGCAAGAAATGAGAAATAAGCATCTTCTGGGTATATGCCCAGGAGTGGTATAGCTGGGTCCTCAGGTAGTACTATGTCCAGTTTTCTGAGTAATCACCAAACTGAATTCCAGAGTGGTTGTACCAGCTTGCAATCCCACCAGCAATGGAGGAGTACTCCTCTTTCTCCATATCCTCGCTGTCATCTGCTGTCCCCTGAGTTTTTGATCTTAGCCATTTTGACTGGTGTGAGGTGGAATCAACAGGTAATAAGGACACATGCTCCACTATGTTCATAGCACCCTTATTTATACTAGCCAGAAGCTGGAAAGAACCCAGATGTCCCTCCACAGAGGAACGAATACAGAAAATGTGATACATTTACACAATGGAATACTACTCAGCTATTAAAAACCACGAATTCATGAAATTCTTAGGCAAATGGATGGAACTAGAAAATATCATCCTGAGTGAGGTAACCCAATCACAAAGTACACACATTGTATGCACTCACTGATAAGTGAATATTACCCCAAAGCTCAGAATACCCAAGATACAATTCACAGACTATATAAAGCTCAAGAAGGAAGACTGAAGTGTGGATGCTTCAGTCCTTCTTTGAAGGGGGAATAAAATACGGGAGCAAATATGGAGACAAAGTGTAGAGTAGAGACTGAAGGAAAGGCCATCCAGAGACCACCCTACCTGGGGATCCATCCCATACATAGTTACCAAACCCAGAAACTATTGTGGATGCCAACAAGTGCTTGCTGACAGGAACCTGATATAGCTGTCTCCTGAGAGGCTCTGCCAGATCCTGACAGATACAGAGGCAGATGCTTGCAGTTAACCTTTGGACTGAGCACAGGGTCCCCAATGGAGGAGTTAGAGAAAGGACTGAAGGAGCTGAAGGGGTTTGCAGCCCCATAGGAAGAACAACAATATCAACCAACCAGGCCCCCCAGAACTCCCAGGGACTAAACCACCAACAAAAGAGTACACATGGAGGGACCCATGGCTCCAGCTGCATATGTAGCAGAGGATGGCCTTGTTGGGCATCAGTGGGAGGAGAGGCCTTGGTCCTGTGAAGGCTCGATGCCCCAGTGTAGGGGAATGCCAGAGAGGGGAGGTGGGAGTGGGTGGGTGGGTGGGTGGGTGAGCATCCTCATAGAAGCAGACGGAGTGTGGATGGGATAGGGAGTTTTTGGAGGGGAAACTAGGAAAGGGGATAATATGAAGTGTAAATAAAGAAAATATCCAATAAAAAGTTAAAACAGGGCGGGAGCCTGCCAGCTTTCCTTCCAGGGCCTCTGTTCCCGCGGACTGCGCTGAGGGGACGGATACCCCAAGCTCCCTATCCCCAATATAACATCACTTGGGACACGGCCTGTTGGGGCTTCCGTCTGTGCCCGAGAACGGGTCGGCGCTGTGGTCGTCTGGGTGCCAGATCTGCGGGCCATCGCGTCTTCAGGTGAGCGGCGCCACAGAGAGTGTGCAGATTGCACTCCGCCATCTTTGCTGCAGTGACCGGGAGGTTGGGACGGCCGGGTTCTGAGACAGACAGGCATGGTGTCGCTTGGGTCTCGGGCGGCTTGTGTGTATGCGGCTCCCAAGTGCGGGGCTGACCTGCAGTGACCAGCGCGCCAGCTCTGCTGTGGGACTTCTGCCTGGCAGAGGGACGGCCCCTCCCCCCCAGGAGAGATCACTCACCCCTGCACAGGGCGGGAGCCTGCCAGCCTCCCTTTGGCGACCTCTGCTCCAGGCATCCACCAGGCTGAGCCTTTGGATGTGCAAGGCCTCCCCAATATAAGATCACTTGGGGCAAGGCACATTAGGGCTCCAAAGTCACTCAGGAGCAGGCAGGCCCCAGAAATCGGTGCCAGGGGAATCCTGGCAATCCAGGGGGGGCAGAAATAGCTTTGCAGGCTCACAGGAGGTCCAACCAACAGCCAGTGGCAGCAGGACCAACTAACATCAGAGGTATCCAGATGGCAAAAGGCAAACGTAGGAATGTTACTAACAGAAATCAAAGTAATGTGGGACCATCCGAACCCAACTCGCCAACAGCAGCAAGTCCTGGATACCCCACCACACCCGAAAGACAAGATCTGGATTTAAAATCACTTCTCATGATGCTATTAGAGGATCACAAGAAGGACACAAATAAATCTCATAAAGAGTTACAGGAGACCATGAATCAACGGTTAGAAACCCTTACAAAGGAAACACAAAAATCGCTTAGAGAAATGCGGGAGAACATGGATCAAAAGATGGAGGCGCACAAGGAGACAACACAAAAATCGCTTAACGAGATGAATCAACGGGTAGATGCACTCACAAAGGAATCACAAAATTGGCATAAAGAAATGCAGAAGAATATGGGTCAACAGACGGATGCCCATAAGGAGGCAACACAAAAATTGCTTAAAGAAATGAATCAACGGTTAGATGCCCTTACAAAGGAAACACGAGAACTGCTTAAAGAAATGCAGGAGACAATGGATCAACAGATGGATTCCCATGAGGAGGAAACACAAAAATCACTCAGAGAAATGCAGGAGAACGTGGGTCATCAGGAAGAAATCCTGAAAGAGGCAATGCAAAAATACCTTAAAGAAATACAGGAAAATACAAACAAACAAGTGAAGGATCTCAGCAAATCCATCCAGGAACTGAAAAAGGAAGTAGAAACAACTAAGAAATCACAAAGGGAGACAACTTTGGAGATAGAAAACCTTGGGAAGAAATCAGGAGTCATAGATGCAAACATAAACAATAGAATACAAGAGATGGAAGAAAGAATCTCAGGTGCTGAAGACTCCATAGAAAGCATCGACTCAACAGTCAAAGAAAATGCAAAATGCAAAAAACGTGTAACCCAAAACATCCAGGAAATCCAGGACACAATGAGAAGACCAAACCTAAGGATTATAGGTATAGATGAGAGTGAAGATTTGCAACTTAAAGGGCCAGTAAACATCTTCAACAAAATTATGGAGGAAAACTTCCCTAACTTAAAGAGAGAGATGCCGATGAACGTACAAGAAGCCTACAGAACTCCAAACAGACTGGACCAGAACAGAAATACCTCCCGTCACATAATAATCAAAACACCGAATGTTCTAAACAAAGAAAGAATACTAAAAGCAGTAAGAGAAAAGGGCCAAGTAACATACAAAGGAAGACCTATCCGAATCACATCAGACTTCTCACCAGAGACTATGAAAGCCAGAAGATCCTGGGCAGATCTCATGCAGACACTAAGACAGCACAAATGCCAGCCTAGACTACTATACCCAGCAAAACTCTCAATCACCATAGATGGAGAGACCAAGATATTCCATGATAAAACCAAATTTTCACAATATCTTTCCACAAATCCAGCCCTGCAACGGATAATAGGTGGAAACCTCCAATACAGGGAGAGAAACAACACCCTGGAAAAAATGAGATAATAACCTTCTTGAATCAAACCCAAAAGTAGATAACCACTCAAACATAAAGATAGCGTCAAGAATGGCAGATGGCAATAATCACTATGCCTTAATCTCTCTTAATATCAATGGTCTCAATTCCCCAATTAAAAGACATAGACTAGCAGACTGGATACGTAAACAGGACCCAGCATTTTGCTGCATGCAGGAAACGCACCTCAGTGTCAAAGACAAACACTACCTCAGAGTAAAAGGCTGGAAAACAATTTTACAAGCAAATGGCCCCAAGAAACGAGGTGGAGTAGCCATCCTAATATCGGATAAAATTGATTTTCAACCTAAAGTCATCAAAAAAGACACAGAAGGACACTACATACTGATCAAGGGAAAATTCCACCATCAAGAACTCTCAATTCTGAATATCTATGCTCCAAATGCAAGGGCACCCTCATTCGTAAAAGAAACTTTACTAAAACTCAAAGCACACATCGCACCGCACACAATAATAGTGGGTGACTTCAACACCCTGCTCTCTGAAATGGATCGTTCAGGAAAGCAGAAACTAAACAGGGACACAGTGAATCTAATTGAAGCCTTGGACCAAATGGAACTAACGGATATATATAGAACATTTCATCCTAGAGCTAAAGAATACACCTTCTTCTCAGCTCCTCATGGTACCTTCTCCAAAATTGACCATATAATTGGTCACAAATCAGACCTCAACAGATACAAGAACATAGAAATAATCCCATGCTTCCTATCAGATCACTATGGAATAAGGGTGGTCTTCAATGGCAACAAAAACAAAAGAAAACCCATGTACACATGGAGGCTGAACAATGCTCTACTCAATGATAACTTGGTCAAGGTGGAAATAAAGAAAGAAATCAAAGACTTTTTGAAAGTTAATGAAAATGAAGGCACAACATACCCTAATTTATGGGACACAATGAAAGCAGTGCTAAGAGGAAAATTCATAGCCCTGAGTGCCGCCAAAAAGAAACGGGAGACAGCATACACTAACAGCTTAATGGCACACCTGAAAGCCCTGGAACAAAAAGAAGCAAATACACCAAAGAGGAGTAGAAGGCAGGAAATCATCAAACTCAGGGCTGAAATCAATCAAGTAGAAACAAATAAAACCATACAAAGAATCAACAAAACGAGGAGTTGGTTCTTTGAGAAAATCAACAAGATAGATAAGCCCTTAGCCAGACTAACCAGAGAGCACAGAGATAGTATCCAAATTAATAAAATCAGAAACGAAAAGGGAGAGATAACAACAGAAACTGAGGAAATTCAAAAAATCATCAGATCCTACTACAAAAACCTGTATTCAACACAACTAGAAAATCTTGAGGAAATGGACAATTTCCTTGACAGATACCAAGTACCAAAATTAAATCAGGATCAAATAGACCATCTAAACCGTCCTATAACCCCTGAAGAAATAGAAGTTGTCATTGGAAGTCTTCCAACCAAAAAAAGCACAGGTCCAGATGGTTTTAGTGCAGAATTCTATCAGACCTTCAAAGAAGACCTAACACCAATACTCTTCAAACTGATCCATAAAATAGAAACAGAAGGAACACTACCCAACTCGTTCTATGAAGCCACAATTACACTAATACCAAAAGCACACAAAGATCCGACAAAGAAAGAGAATCTCAGGCCAATCTCTCTTATGAATATCGATGCAAAAATACTCAATAAAATTCTTGCCAACCGAATCCAAGAACACATCAAAACGATCATCCACCACGATCAAGTAGGCTTCATCCCAGGGATGCAGGGATGGTTCAATATAAGGAAATCCATCAATGTAATCCACTATATAAACAATCTCAAAGAAAAAAACCACATGGTCATCTCATTAGATGCTGAGAAAGCATTTGACAAAATTCAGCATCCTTTCATTTTAACGGACTTGGAAAGATCAGGAATTAGAGGCCCATATCTAAACATAGTAAAAGCAATTTACAGCAAACCGGTAGCCAGCATCAATCTTAATGGAGAGAAACTTGAAGCAATCCCACTAAAATCAGGGACTAGACAAGGCTGCCCTCTCTCTCCATATCTTTTCAATATAGTACTTGAAGTTCTAGCTAGAGCAATTAGACAACAAAAGGAGGTCAAAGGGATACAAATTGGAAAGGAAGAAGTCAAACTATCACTATTTGCAGACGATATGATAGTATACTTAAGCGACCCAAAGAACTCCACCAGAGAATTCCTACAGCTGATAAACGACTTCAGCAAAGTGGCCAGATATAAAATCAACTCAAGCAAGTCAGAAGCCTTCCTATACTCAAAGGAAAAGCAGGCTGAGAAAGAAGTAAGAGAAATAATACCCTTCACGATAGCCACAAACCATATTAAGTATCTTGGCGTGACTCTAACCAAACAAGTGAAAGATCTGTATGACAAGAACTTCAAGTCTCTGAAGAAAGAAATTGAAGAAGACCTCAGAAGATGGAAAAATCTGCCATGCTCATGGATTGGCAGGATTAATATAGTCAAAATGAGCATCTTACCAAAAGTAATACACAGATTCAATGCAATCCCCATCAAAATCCCAACTCAATTCTTCATAGAGTTAGAAAGAGCAATTCAAAAATTCATCTGGAATAACAGAAAACCCAGAATAGCTAAAACTATTCTCAAGAGTAAAAGAACCTCTGGGGGAATCAGTATCCCGGACCTCAAGCTGTATTACAGAGCAATAGTGTTAAAAACTGCATGGTATTGGTACAGTAACAGACATGTAGATCAATGGAACAGAATTGAAGACCCAGAAATGAATCCACACTCCTATGGTCACTTGATCTTTGACAAAGGAGCTAAAACCATCCAGTGGAAAAAAGATAGCCTTTTCAACAAATGGTGCTGGCTCAGCTGGAGGTCAACATGCAGAAGAATGCAAATTGACCCATCCTTATCTCCTTGCACTAAGCTCAATTCTAAGTGGATCAAAGATCTCCACATAAAACCAGACACACTGAAACTAATAGAAGGGAAACTAGGGAAGAACCTTGAACATATGGGCACAGGGGAGAATTTCCTGAACAGAACTCCAATAGCTTATGCTCTAAGATCAAGAATAGACAAATGGGACCTCATTAAATTACAAAGTTTTTGCAAGGCAAAAGACTCTGTCAAAAAGACAAAGCGGCAACCAACTAACTGGGAAATGATCTTTACCAACCTTACATCCGACAGAGGGCTAATATCCAATATATACAAAGAACTCAAGAAGTTAAACTCCAGAGAGGCAAGTAACCCTATTAAAAAATGGGGTACAGAGCTACACAAAGAGTTCTCACCTGAAGAATATCTAATGGCTGAGAAGCACCTAAAGAGATGTTCATCATCCTTAGTCATTAGGGAAATGCAAATCAAAACAACCCTGAGATTCCATCTCACACCAGTCAGGATGGCTAAGATCAAAAACACAGGAGACAGCAGTTGTTGGCGAGGATATGGAGAAAGAGGAACACTCCTCCACTGCTGGTGGAATTGCAGGCTGGTACAACCACTCTGGAAAGCAGTCTGGCGGTTCCTCAGAAAACTGGGCATGACACTCCCGGAGGATCCGGCTATACCACTCCTGGGCATATACCCAGAGACTTTACCTGCATGCAATAAGGACACATGCTCCACTATGTTCATAGCAGCCTTATTTATAATAGCCAGAAGCTGGAAAGAACCCAGATGTCCCTCAACGGAGGAATGGATTCAGAAGATGTGGTATATCTACACAATGGAATACTACTCTGCAATTAAAAACAATGAATTCACGAAATTCCTAGGCAAATGGTCAGATCTTGAAAATATCATCCTTAGTGAGGTAACCCAATCACAAAAGAACACACATGGTATGCCGTCACTGATAAGGGGATATTGACCCAGAATCTCGGAATACCCTAGACACAATCCGCATATCAATAGATTTCTAAAAAGATGGTAGGAGAGACCCCTGGTCCTGGAAAGGCTGGATGTAGGGGAACGCCAGGACAGAGTAACGAGAGGGGGTTGAATGGAGAAAAGAAGGAGGGAAGGGGGCTTATGGGACTTTCGGGGAGGGAGGAAACGGGAAAGGGGAAGTGATTTGGAATGTAAATTAAAAAAATAAATTAAATAAATAATAATAATAAAAAAAAAGTTAAAACCGACAATGGTCCTGCATATTTATTTAAGCCTTAGTTTGGGAATCCTCTTTACATATCTGTGAACAGTGTAAATAAACCTGAAGAGGTGTCAATACAAACCTGAACATATTAACATTTTTGACCCAGTAGCCGTAATAATTTAATTTCTTTAAGCCTTAGGATTTATGCTAATAACTTATTTTTTTTTAATTTAATTTTATTTTATTTTTTTAATTTACATTCCAAATCACTTCCCCTTTCCCGTTTCCTCCCTCCCCGAAAGTCCCCTAAGCCCCCTTCCCTCCCTCTTTTCTCCGTTCAACCCCCTCTCATTACTCTGTCCTGGCGTTCCCCTACATCCAGTCTTTCCAGGACCAGGGCTAATAACTTATAAGAACTCTAGATATACATAGAGGTCACTCTTCAACATTTAAGTCATATAAATCCTAGTTAAGTATCATGTATATACCTTCAATAACTTAATCAGACCCACAAAAACATTTTCTCATTTCCTTTCCATTCCTAGCATCTTCATCTTCATATATAAGTATTTTCATCTTTACATCCGTTTCTCCTTGTCTTCTACTTAAAGTAGGCATCCAGAAAGCAAATTTTTATCATTAGTGTATTAAGCCAACAATACATTTATTTTTTGAGGTTGTTTTTCTCAAGAAGCCTGATAGCTCTTTGGAACAGGGTGGATTTTTTTTTTTTTTTTTGGTTTTTTAAAAAACATTTAAAAGAGACTATTGTTATGAATGCTCTTGTTCTGTCATGCTATGATAAGAAATTGAACCAGGAAATAACGGAATTTTTAAATTCAACATGGAAATAAGTTGGTAGTAACTTCTTTATCATCTGTAGAAATATTTTGTTCTAACGCGTTCTGTATGTTTTTGCCCTCTAGATATGTTTAGCCCTTACATTGGAGAATTAAGTGTTTTTATAAATCATATGTACCTGAAGAAAGAAAATTACGAAAGACTACTTATGAAAAATGTGGGAAAGAGAAGGAGGTAAAGTAGGAACAGAAAGAGGAACAGGGTGAGATGGGGGCTCTGAGAATGAATGAGGTTGTTTTCGCCCGGGGGAGTTAGGAATTAGACATCACACTATCGTATGTGATAAATTTCCCATTCCCCTTTGTCCTTCCTGAGACTGACCACACTATGGGTCACTAGCAGTTAGGGTCTAATTGTTTGTATAAGACATCACAAGTCCTTCAGTCAGGCTGGAAAACAGGGTATCATTGTGCCAATTTTCACTTTTAATTTTTGACCTTTTTATACAGAAATACATTTTCACTAGGGGTAGTATTTAGATACGATCCAGGCCTAGGAATTTGAGGATGATATGTGAGGATATGCTGTTGCTCCTTTTCCAGTCTGAGCTAGTGTGTTTGTGGGATGGCAATGGAGGACCGGAGTCTGAGTTACCCAGCAGATTGCCTTTGTCAGAGGTTTGATTCAAGCTGCAGGAAGCTGCTTGATCTCTCTTAGGGACAGGCTGATGATGTTCTGGCTGTATGACCCAAGCTAGGTGTATTAGTCAGGGTTCTCTAGAGTCACAGAACTTATGGGTAGTCTCTATATAGTAAGGGAATTTGTTGATGACTTAGAGTCTGTAGTCCAACTCCACAACAATGGTCAGCAGCAGTTGTGGATGGAAGTCCAAGGATCTAGCAGTTGCTCAGTCCCACGAGGCAAGCAGGCAAAGAAGAGAAAGAATCAATCTTCCTTCTTCCAATGTCCTTATGTAGGTCTCCAGCAGAAGGTGTGACCCAGATTAAAGGTGTGTGCCACCATCCCTGGATCTGGGACTTGCTTCATCCCATATGGCATTGAACTCAGAGATCTCTCTGTCTTAATCTTCTGGGATTCATAGCCACTATGCCTCAAGATCTCCATGCCAAGATCCAGGTCAAAAACTTGTATCCCCCAACCTCCAGATTAGGATCACAGGTGAACCTTCCAATTCTGTATTGTAGTTTACTCCAGATATAGTCAAGTTGACAACCAGAAATAGCCACTACACTAGGCCTCTTAGTGTGAGGAAGGTACCCACTAGACACCAAGACACTCACTTTTTTCCCTGCTGGTGGCTACAGGGCTTGACTGGAACAAGTCCTGGAATTGTTAGGATGCTGAGAGAGGTCCAGGTCTTGCTCATTCTTTCAGGTAGGTTGGTGTGATGGTTTGTATATGCTTTAGGGAATTGCACTATTAGAAGGTGTGGTCTTGTTGGAGGAAGTGTGTCACTGTGGGGATGGGCTTGGATATCTTCCTCCTAGATGCCTGAGGACGCCCATTCTGTTCCTTGCTTCCTTTGTTTAAAGATGTAGAACCTCATCTACTCCTGCACCATGCCTGCCTGGATACTGCCATGCTTCTGCTTTGATGACAATGGACTGAACCTCTGAACCTGTAAGCCAGCCCCAATTAAATGTCATTTATGAGACTTGCCTTGGTCATGGTATCTGTTCACAGAAGGAAAACCCTAACTAAGACAGTTGGTAAGCAGGCAACTTGACCTCATGTCTACTGGAGTCTCTAGGAATATAACATTTTGAAAAAGGTCTATATCACTCACAGCCTGGGCTTGTGTGCAGGCTTAACTACTGGAGTCAGGCCTGGGAGCATAATAATTGTATGGAATTAAGGCAGTTCTGTGTCACTTGCAATTATGCATGGATGTCCAGTAAGGGTAGGTTATGAGACCACTAGCTATTTTGAGCACATCTGAGAAGGCAAGATCCTGCCAACCAGGCATGGCAATGGTACAAGATGCCTGGCAGGAGTGAGGCCTGAAGTGTGAAAATAGTATTGTAGGGCAGTGTCTTGATCACTCACTAGGATGGGCTGGTTTCCAGGCTGCTTCAGCCAAGCTAGAGCTGTGACTGTGGGAATGTAGTGGGTTGTTCACTAGGCTAGGGTGGAGTAAGGGTAAGTCACCCAAGCTGTGGTTGGACAAATTAGTATTTCTCTGGAAGAATAAAGATAGAATCTTGAATTCTCATCAACCTGGGATAATGTGCATCTAACTAGGCCTGGGGGTGTACGGATGGCTATAGCAGGCAGGGTTCATGGGAATGTATCATGCTTCATGGTAACAGCCAAGCTAGGATGTTTGAAAATGGTTTCTGCGGGCAGGGTCTTAATCAATCAATAGTGGAGGCAGATACCCAGGGTGTTGGACTTTGGAACATGGGCTTTCAAATGCAGTCAAGGTTTGGGTCACTCACCAAGCTAGACTGGTGAGCAAGCTGATGGACCCCAACAAGCCCTCAGATTAAGCTGGTGGCATGAGGGCACAAAGGTTTATGTATTTCACCAGGCTTTGTACCAGTGTATCCAGTTTGTAAGTCTTAATTTTGAAATGGAGGAAGACCATAAAGTACTTATGGAAAGAAAAAGACATACAGTCTCTGACCCACCATAAAATGAAATAGTTACATGATGTTAAACCTTAAACATTTTCTTCTATCAGGTACTTTTTTAAAAATTTTCTATATTCTTTATTTACATTCCTAATGATTTCCCCTTTCCCAGTTCCCCCCTCCCCGAAAATCCCATAAGCCCTCTTCCCTCCCCCTGTTCCACAATCAACCCCCTCCTGCTTCTCTGTCCTGGTATTCCCCTACACTGCTGCATCCAGTTTTTCCAGGACCAGGGGTCTCTCCTTCCATCTTCTTGGAAATCTATTGATATGTGAATTGTGTCTTGGGTATTCTGAGTTTCTGGGTTAATATCCCCTTATCAGTGACTGCATATCATGTGTGTTCTTTTGTGATTGGGTTACCTCACTAAGGATGATAGTTTCCAGTTCTGACCATTTGCATAAGAATTTCATGAATTCATTGTTTTTAATTGCAGAGTAGTATTCCATTCCATAGTATACCACATCTTCTGAATCCATTCCTCCGTTGAGGGACATCTCTATATTCTCTATATTTTAAGTTATTAAAGGGAAATCCTCTTCACTCTCAGATCTTTATCACAGCCAGATATGAAGTCTGAGTATTTGTACTAGGCCTTTACTCTGTTAAGTCAGTACTTGATTGTCTGTGGTTCAGAAGCAGAGCCTCACACTCCTTATGCAAGCATTCTACCACCAAGCCCAGCACTTTGAGTTTTAGTTTTAAGTATAACATACTTACATCTTTTCCCACTTTCGTTTCCTCACTACACACCTACCCTGCTCTCTATCAAATTCATGACCTCTTTTTCTTTAATTACTATTACATATATGTGTATTCCTAACTATACAGATATAGCCTGCTTAGTCTATACAATGTTATTATGTGTTCAGTGCTGACCATATGGTATTACATACTCAATCAGTGTGTTCTCCCTAGGGCACCAGTTCTCAACATGTGACTTATGACCTCCTTGGGGGTCAAAAGATGCTTCTGGAGGGGTCATATATCAGACATTCTGAATATCAGATATTCACATTATGATTAATAACAGTCACAAAATTAACAGTTATAAAGTAGCAATGGAAATAATTTTGTTGTTGGAGGGTCAGCACAAACATGAGGAACTATATTAAAGAGCCAAAGCATTAGGAAGTTTGATAACCACTGCCCTAGGGTATACTATTTCTCCAGATCTCAGTACTACTCTTTAGTTGCTTGTAGTTCTTTGTCTGGGGTTTGAGGCCTTGTGAGCTTTCCCTCTTCCAAAATAGTGTGTCTATTGGTGGCATCCTTGTTCAGTAAATGTTTAGGTAGCTATGTTAGTGAAACTTCATAGGCATAGTTGGACATTCCTAGGAGACATAACCTGAAAAAAAAACTCCTAGTTTCTCTGGCACTCACAATATTCCTGCCCCATCTTCCATAGTGATCCCTGAGTCTTGGGTGCTGGAATTGTGATATATATATACATATATATATATGTATATATATATATATATATATGAATGATATGTAACATATAACAGATATTTGTGATATATATGATATATATGTTAAATATTATATATGATATATATATAATATACACATGTGTGCACATGTGTGTGTGTGTGTGTGTGCATGGTGGATCAAGAATTAAAGAAAAACCATGAATTTAAGAGAAAGAGCATGAAGGTTGCATGGGTGGGGTTGGAGAAATGAAAGGAAAGAGGGAAATGATGTAATTATAATTTCAAAATAATTATGAGCGATTTTCTTGATTAGATTATTTCAAGCAGGGAGATGTACCCTAAATGTGGGTGGCACTGTCTGGTGACAGTCTAGATAAAAGTACATGAAAAACAGAAACTTTGCAGTTCACCTACTTGTCCTCACTCTCCCTGGGAGTTCATCAGTCCCATTGCTGTGGCATTCCTTCACCAACAGTAGAAACAACTTCCTTGGGATTTCAGCACAGATTGAAGACCAACATTCCTTTAGGAATCCTCCAGGCCTCAGTATTAAATTGGAACTGTTGAGACTTCCCATCTCAGTTGTGGACTGCACATCTACTAGATGGTCAATCTCTCCAATGTGAGACAGCCATTGTTTGGCTACCCATATGTCATTGCCAATCTAATAATTACATATATATAATTATATATGTAATTATATATGCTGTATAATATATTATATATCAGAATATATACATCTATATGCACACATATGCTTGTTTTAATAGTTCTATTCCTTTAGAGAACCCTGACTAATACTGTAACTGATAAAGGTTTAATGTCTCTTTAATTTTATTTTTGCCTGTCCAATAGCATTCCTTTTGTAAGGTTTATAGCTGCTTGCTGTTCCTAAATTCTTATATGTTTGTTTATATAAGCTATAAAATTTACCATAAATGCCAAGAAATGATGGTAACTGATGAATTCCCAGCCCCAAATTGCTGATTCCTCCTTAAACATATGTCAGGATGAAAGGTCCTAAAGCCCCTTTTGAGGGGCTTTGATATATTTAATATATTATGTTTTATATATATATATATACATATATATTACATCATATGTTATAGTAAATATAATTATGGCATTGTTACATTTATTGATTTTTTTAAAAAAGTGTTGTGTGTATTTTTAAAAATAGGTTCCTGTGTTGTTTGTAGCTTTCACTGGTATAGATAGAATAGCAGAGCCTCTGACCCTTTCTTCTATCAGTGGAGGAGTGTGGGTCTTTGTGACTCCTCCTGCAGTCCCTCTCTGCCTTTAACCTAGTTATCACCTCCTCAGGTAAGTTCTTATGGGATTCTGCACTCTTCCCATCCTCTTGTTTCCTTATCTCATTATCCACTTATTAACATGGACCAGTTAATCCATGAAAGCCTTGCTGGGTTTATGGTGTGCAGCTGACTACCTGGGACAAAGGTGATGACACAGTGTTCTCTCCCATGAAATGGCTCTTCTTTGGACTTCAAAATTAACAGTCTCATGGGCTTTAGGCACCTCAATCCCAATGTATGTACTCAATGTCTTTCTATGGTCTTTAAATAGTATTTTAAAATTTTAAAGTCACAATGGTCTTTAAGTAGTATTTCTCAACTTTAAAATCACTCTTTATAAACCTTAAATGTACAATGCGGCTGCCATCCTGAAACAAAATATCCATGCATCACTGTCAGACGTAACATACTTATATAATCCAGGCTCCTAATGATGAAGCCATGACTTCAGCCACTACTTGCGAGAGTAGTGGTTATCAACCTTCCTTTTTTTATAATTTTTATTAGATATATTCTTTATTTAAATTTCAAATGTTGTCCCCTTTCTTGGTTCCCCCCTCCCCAGAAAATCCCATAAGCCATCTCCCCTTCCCCAATCAACCCTCTCCTGCTTCCCTGTCCTGGTATTCCTCTACACTGCTGCATCGAGCCTTTCCAGGACCAGGGGCCTCTCCTCCCTTTGGTGTCCTACAAGACCATCCTTTGCTGCCTATGCATCTGGAGCCATGGGTCCTTCCATGTGTACTCTTTGGTTGATGATTTTGTCCCTGGGAGCTCTGGAGGTACTGGGTGACTCATATTGTTGTTCCTCCTATGGGACTGCAAACCCCTTCAGCTCCTTGGGTCCTTTCTCTAGCTCCTCCATTGGGGACCTTGTGCTCAGTTCAATGGCTTGCTGAGAGTGTCCCCCTCCATATTTGTCATGCACTGGCAGAGCCTCCCAGGTGACAACTATATCTGGCTCCTGTCAGCAAGTACTTGTGGGCATCAATAATAATGCTGCAACACTTTAATACAGTTCCCCATGTTGTGCTAACCCCCACCATAAAATTATTTCACTGCTACTTCACAACTGTGAGTTTTCTACTATTATGAATCATAGTGTAAATATCTCATATACAGGATATCTGTTATGTGACCCCTGTTGTCACCCACATATTGAGAACTGTTGGTCTAGATAGATGTTTGATCTCATAAAGAGCTTTTCTCAATTGATGTGATCATTTTAAAATTCAGATTATACTGATCCCTCATATACAGAATTATGGCAATATAACTAACTATGGTAATGATTATATAGCTTCACAAATAACAATTTGATGAAGTCTCCTCTTAATTACAGCTGCTACTACTAACACACACACACACACACACACACACACCTCATTTGTAATGGTTCAAGGGAGAAGAAATATCACCTGGCAGTGTATAATGAACAAAAAATATTTTCTTGTGACAACAGCATAGAAATTAAGTGGTTTAATTATATTTATTTGAGATAAAGTCTCACTGTGTAGCCCTGACTGCCCTAGAACTCACTTTGTAGGTCATGTTGGGTTAGCCTGAAACTCAGAGTTCTACCTGCCTCTGCCTTTTGAGTTGGAATTACAGGTTTATGCTACCTTACCTGACATTAAATGGTTTTATTAACTACATATAATTCAATCAATAAGTCTTTTGAAATGATCCCACAAGACAGTTACTGACAACCACACTAATCAAGCCAAGTAAGAAGTCCTGTAATAATGGCCAGACCAAGAACAAGTTAATACCTCCAAAATTTTCCTTTGTGCCAAGGCTCAGGGGTACAGTATTTTTTAAGTAACTTATTTTTAATGTATGTGCATTAGTGTTTCACCTATATGTATGTATATGTGAGAGTATCAGATCTCCTAGAACTGGAGTTGCAGACAGTTGTGATGCCATGTAGGTTCTAGGAGTTGAATCCTTGTCCTTCAGAAGAGGAGCCCATGCTCTTAAGCACTGAACCATCTCTCCAGACCATAGGGCACAGTATTTTTAAAGACAAAAGCCACAATTACATCAGTGTTAGAGGGTGTTGCAGTAACCTTGTAACAGCTGTCTTTTTGCAGAGATTAGCATTTTCCAGACACCACATAATTATTTTTGATTTCTACTTCCTCTGGTTATTTTAGTTTTATGTTTCATGCTTGCACACTTAATTATTTTGGTTTGGATATCTGGGCAGAGCATGGCCAGTGTCACAGTCAACCCCAAAGGTGTTGTCAAGGTGGATGTGGCTATTGAGAGTTAGAAGCAGAGTACTGTCCAGGCAGACACGAAATGGAGTCAGGACAAGATGGTGTTACTTTGGTCACTTCAATCTTTCATTTTGTTTACTGTAAAAGCCTTGATCATGGCTAACAGATAAATAATGGGTCCTTAGAATCATTAGATTAGTTGAGGCATCTTTGATGATTTTTTAAGAAGCAATTTACTATGCAGGAAATTCCTGTAAAAAGGAGGAGTTCTGGGAATCAGCTAGGCCCTTGAGGAGGACCCCGAGTGTCAATCAAGCAGTTTGTTAATGAGGAATTATCTGACTCATTCTCCTGTTGTCTTATCTAAATCATCTCTAACTTTGACAATTCCTGATTTACTGATATAAAAGCAACAAGCTTCACTTAGTGTTTTAGTGTCGTATAAAGTCCTCCCTGGGGTGATTCTGGTTCATGGATTTACCACCAGTTAACTCACAGTGTCTTTAGCTCCTGTGTGAGCCTGGAGGACCTGCCACAGCTAAGTTTGCCACTTTTGCAAGCTGCACCTATCTAGACTCCTGATTGTTCCCACGCCCTACTTTTTCCATGTTGCTGCTATTGTAATCTTGCGTGCCTATAAGGCTCAAGTGATGCAGCTCATTCAGGAAGCTCATTTGGAACTCCTTTTCCAAAGCAACCACTGTAGGCTTCTGTTGTTGCCCTCAGTTCAGCGGTTACTCCTTCCTCACAGAAGTTCATCCTGTAATAGTCTAGGTTGACCTAAAAGTATGTGTGCAACATGTCTGGAGCTACACAGAAGGCAAATGTGGCTTCTTCGAATAGTAGGTACCTTGGTGCTAGGCTCTCTTGCAGTAGAGGTTGAAAGGAGTCTGAATTCTCCAGGTTGCTAATGGAGATACTCATTCACACTTTAGACTCACACATGCTTTTCTCCTAGGCACCTATTGACTCTTTGCTTACAACTGTGCTGGGGATTTAAGTGGAGAGCTAAGGATGCATGTGTCACATCCAGAGCTGCACAGAAGGTCAGTGTGGCTTCCAGGACCACTAGGGTGTCTTAAAGCTCGGCCCTCTTGGAGCAGAGGAGATAAGAAAAAAAGAAAGTTGCAACGAAGAAGACACGGAGGACTGTACCTTTAGGATACATTGCTACTGGAGTCACCACATGCACTTTGGAGTCTTCCTGGATACTGGGTAGGACTCCTTGGATACTGGGTAGGTCCCCATGGAAGGGATGCCACTTGGATACAAACTGATTTGGGCTTAGACAATGAGGGAGGGGCAGGAGCTTGTACTGCACCAAAAAGAATTTTGTGTGGAAATTAGAAAGCCTTCTCATGAAGCACCTTCTCCGAATTCACAGTCTAAGATTTTTACAGGCTGGAAATCACATTGACATTGCAAGGTAAGGGCATATTTATTTAATATTACTGCATGAACAATAAATGTGTGGTAGGCATAGGATCTAAGTGGGGGTTAGGAGCTAGGTCTTAGAGTAGGGATTAAAAGCACTCTTCCTGTGCTAGGACTGGGAATATGCAGGGGGCCCCTACCCACTTAGAGGAAAAGGGGAGGGGAGTGTGGGTAAGGATTTTGAGAGTGGGTGACTAGGAGGGGGCAGTGAGCAGATGTAAAGTGAATAAGATTAAATAAAAAAGCATTCTTCCTAGCCAGGTGGTGGTGGCAGATCCCTTTATTCCTACATTCAGGAAGAAGAAGCAGGCAGATCTCTGTGAGTTTAAGGCCAGCCTGGTCTACAGAGTGATTTTCAGGACAACTACACAGAGAAACCCTATGTCAAAAACATACAAGAACAAGAACACAAAACTAAAGAAAAAAGAAAAACATTATTCCTATGGTCACATGGACAAAGTCCAAACATGTCAACTTAAAAAATACATATATTATCTTGAAGATGTTTTTATTTATTAAGTAGCAACTTGGAATTGAAAAACTTTAAATTAGACAAATTAATCTGAAAAGAATCACAAAAATAATTTAATTTTACTGTAGTCTTAGAAACACAAAATTAATAAGGTGGTTAGATGAGACAACTACAAATAAATGACCAAGTTTAGTAATAAAATGTTTGACAAGCATCTTTTTAAGAGTCCACTTGTAACGTCCTACCTGGTGGTAATCACAACCAAAAATGCTCACACCACATGAAGTCCAGCCCTCCTTTCATATTGGGTATGTCAAATTGAGAGAACATTAGAATAATGCACTTGTTGAATACAATCTTTTATTAAATATAATCACTCTATACAGAAGTTAAAGAATCGGGGGGCTAGAGAGGTGACTCAGTGGTTAAGAGCACTGATTGCTCTTCCAGAGGTCCTGAGTTCAATTCCCAGTAACCACATGGTGGCTCACAGCCATCTGTAGTGGGATCTGATGCCATCTTCTGGTGTGTCTGAAGACAGCAGCAGAATACTTACATAAAGTAAATAAATCTTTAAAATAAGGAAGTTAAAGAATCTCTGCAGTAGACAACTTTGTGCTGCATAATCTTCAGAGTAGCCTCTTGGAGACATTGCTAAGTGGTAAAAAGCACTATCCTTAGTGCAAGTAAGGGCCTAATTTAACATTAGTATCCCAAAAGAAAAGAAAGTGAGCAGGAGAGCACACTGATAGTGCCCTTAGGGTTCTGGGAAGGAAGACAATATTAATCCTTCCTAGGATACTAGCTGCAGTCCTTTTGTCTTATAGTAGGAACTTCCTGTAGCCAGGAGGCACATATTTTAAATAGAGGTTACAGAAAGTCAGAATTTCAGTCAGGTCAGGATTATGTGTCAATATATTCCCATGCAACTCTTCTCTTTCAGAGGGATGAACAGCAATATTCAGAGAAATAAAGGACTTGTCTACTACCCAATTGATGACTCACTCAGAATCGTAAATATGCAAAACCTTTACATTGAGTTAGTGCAACAAAAGAGAACTTCAAATAAATTTGAAGACTAGTGGGAGAATATAAACACAGGAGCCTGTCTCACTGTGAAAACTTTTAGCCAGATTAGAGAGACTTGTATGCCTAGAAAAGTGGACACTGTTTAGGAAACAGAAGCAGTGCTGAACACAGGACTATGTAGAGGGTATGTGCAGAGCTCAGAAGGGCATTTCTGTTCAAATCCTCTAATCAACACTAAGAAATCATCTGTGAATATTCAGTTTACTGGTCAGAGGCCTCATGAACACCACAGATATTGATAATTTTTAACATCCTCCCCCAACCCTGACTCCTACCCCAGATCCCAAGAACTTTCATTATCTAAGGAATCTTGTCAGGAGAAAGGATAGAGAGAGATTCCTTTCCCAAAGGTGGAGAATCCCGAATGGTCAATCTTAAGCACACATACATGAAAGCATTGCTAACTGAACTCAGTAGGTCATATTTATGTGATCTTCAGGGCAACCCTTAGGACTATGGGAAAGAACTCTGGAAACACAAGTTCATGAATGTATAATTTGTGTCCTGGGTATTACAAGCTTGAAACAAAAAAGGGGAGGAGCTCACAGAGGGGAGGAGCCCGACATCCAGTCTCTCCTGAGCTCTTTGAGACTGGGCCTGAGCTCTGAACTTCTGACTTTGTGTTTGCCTGGTGCAGGCTTAGCCAAACTCATGCTCAGTCAGTTGAGGTGTCCTGCATGGCTGAGCACCCTAAATGTCTACTTTGCATTCTTATTCATGCACACACCCAGCAGAAGTCTGCAGACTCTGGCCTGACTTAGGCAAAGTCTTCTTATCTTTATTCAGCCAGGATTCTTCCTTCCTATGGTAGGGATCCTGTGAGTAGTTTGCCATCCACAGTCCCCTACCCTACTCCTTGGTTATGAATTCTTACTTTTCCAGTTTACACTACAGTGAATATTAATCCTAGAATTCACTGCAAGGCCATACTGCAGCTGTCTCTACATTTACCTCTCTTCTCTCCCTTAATTTTCATATCTGGTAGCTCCAACAGGCTTCAGACAATGGAAAGGCTAGGCATCTTCTGATTGAACTTTGACCTTGTGCTCAGCACCTCTCCTATTTTGAAGCTCCACTAGAATCCAGTCTTCCTGTCCATATTTCAGAAACAGGCAGTAAATTTTCCTTTTATACTTATGTTGCTATAACTAAGACAGAATCAGTTGCATACCTGTATGCATTTCACGACTATTTTTACTTCTGACCTGTTGGCCTCATATCCATTGATGAATAATCCTAAATTGTGGGTCCTGGCTGCTTCTCTGAAAGTCTGTAAGGACAGACTTGACTCCTGATGATTAATTCTACTCTCCACATGTCTTTTGAAAGTCTCAATTACATTTATTTCTGATTCTGCTTTGTGTGGGCATTATTCCCAGATGTGTTGAACTGGTGATGTTTTCTGTGGCTTGATGAATAGGGACTTTTGGTCCGTGGGATACAGTTTCTCCTATGATCCAGCTGTTAGTGAATCCAGAAAATCCTGACTTGAAGTGACTTCAGGTCAAAATAGCAGTGTAGAACTGTTCCTGATTCTTGAAGGAGAGTTCTTCTGGGTAACATGTGGTGTACCTCTGAGCACAGTAGCTTTTTATTTTTCCCTATGTTTGATGCATCTAGTCTTCAACCAATCCTGCAAACACACAAAAAGGGTTTAGTTAATATATTAAATAGTATTCCAATGACAGAACAGATTATTTATCACAATCTGAGGAAACATTTATAGAGGTGATTTTTATTGGCAGTGGGGATTGAATAAAGGGCCTTGCAAAGGTTTCAGAAATGCACTGCCACTGAGCTTAACTAGGAAGATTTACAAACCCATTTTCTGGGCTTAGAGAGATGGCTCTTCCAGAGGACCATGGTTCAAATCCCAGGACCCGTATGGCAGCTCACAACCATTTCTAACTACTTTCAGGTGATCCAAAGCCCTATTGTGGCCTCCTCAGGTACCAGACACATATGTGCTATACAAACATGTATACAAGCCCGACACCTATATTTGTAAAATAAAAAATTTCAATAACCTATTTTTCTTTTTTTCTTCTTTTTAAACTTTTTAAAAATAAATTTATTTACTTATTCACAGACCACAGGAAGCTCAAGAAGAAGGAGGACTGAAGTGGGGGTGCTCTGGTTCCTCTGAGAAAGGGAACAAAATACTCACAGGAGCAATTATGGAGACAAAGTGTGGAGCAGAGACTGAAGGATAGGCCACCCAGAGACTGCCCTACCTGGGGATTCATCCTATAAACAGTCACCAAACCCTGACACTATTATGGACGACAAAAAGTACAAGGAAGCTTCTAGGGGTATGTTCAAGAATCAGTGAGGAATCACAATCTGCTACTAGGCATTTGGTTTTGTCAGTTAACATATTGAGGTCCATAAAGGTTTCCCTAGCCGGAAATTCCCATACCAGCATGGGAGTTGACAGAAATGAGAACCCGCAGCAGGGGCATAGCAAGGGGTAATAAGTGAGTAGTACCACAGGAGCAGCGTGGGCCTGTGAATTAGAGGTAATAACAGCACACTTCAGGAGAAAGAGCATATAAGGCACGGTGTCTCTTCCTTCAGGAGACATCTACTGAGCCAGGGTCACTAGACTCTTCAAGCTTCCCAGTGTAATGGGAAGGCTCCTCTGAGCGTGGGGCCTGCATCAGCTCCTCCTCTGCTGAGCTCCTCCTCCACTGGGCCTCAGGTCCATCTTTTTGGGAGATCAAGGGTGCAGTCAGGAGCTTGTGTGACTCTATTACAAAAAAGCTTTTTTATTAAACATTTTAAGTGCCATATTTTGTAGATCTCTGAAGGGTTTTTTAAAGTATATTTAAATAGACAAATATTTTTTGTTTCTAGGTATCTGTCCTAGGATTAGCCTTGATAATGCATACAGGTATGCAGGAAGCTAAATAGGGCTTGTTTTTGTAATGTATGACATTAGTATCTAGCATGACCATGAATATAGTTTTGAAGACATTAAAGTTTATACAAGGTTAACTTTATTTTTGTTTAGTTTGAGTCTTAAAAATAATCTTTGGATGTGGAGAAAGAGGAACACTCCTCCACTGCTGGTGGAATTGCAGGCTGGTACAACCACTCTGGAAAGCAGTCTGGCGGCTCCTCAGAAAACTGGGCATGACACTTCCGGAGGATCCGGCTATACCACTCCTGGGCATATACCCAGAGACTTTACCTGCATGCAATAAGGACACATGCTCCACTATATTCATAGCAGCCTTATTTATAATAGCCAGAAGCTGGAAAGAACCTAGATGTCCCTCAACGGAGGAATGGATTCAGAAGATGTGGTATATTTACACAATGGAATACTACTCTGCAATTAAAAACAATGAATTCACGAAATTCCTAGGCAAATGGTCAGAACTTGAAAATATCATCCTTAGTGAGGTAACCCAATCACAAAAGATCACACATGGTATGAAGTCACTGATAAGGGGATATTGACCCAGAATCTCAGAATACCCTAGACACAATCAGCATATCAATAGATTTCTAAAAAGATGGAAGGAGAGACCCCTGGTCCTGGAAAGACTGGATGTAGGGGAACGCCAGGACAGAGTAATGAGAGGGGGTTGAACGGAGAAAAGAGGGAGGGAAGGGGGCTTATGGGACTTTCGGGGAGGGAGGAAACGGGAAAGGGGAAGTGATTTGGAATGTAAATTAAAAAAATAAAATTAAATTAAATTAAAAAAAAAAGAAAGAAGAAGATGGGGACTAGTAGGAGAAAGAAGAGAACCAGCTGTGAGGAGAGTGGGTAAGGACAGTGGAGGATGCAGAACCAAGTATGACCTCTATAAGGACGCTATGATGAAACCTATCACTGTGTGTGCTAACCTAAAGTATTCATATAAAATCATCTCAGGTGACTTTAACACTTGTTATAATGCAAAAAAAAAAAATAATCTTTGAACTGAAGTTCTTTTAGTATCAAGATAAAGCTTTTAATCATAGATAAGGTCCTTAGCCAAACTGGCAATTTTACTGATCCTGAAAATGGACACAGTAAAATAATCAAAATAGCCATCCCCTGAGTGAAAGGGAAAACATCCAAATAGCTAAGGCTTAGAAGGAGAAGAAGCTAGACAGATATTACTGGGAACATGAGTAAACCTTAGGAGCTTATACATTTTGATTATTAAATATACCTTATTGATCAAACATATGTTGTTATTTATCTGTATGTTCTAGCAACTTGGTTTTGAGAAATTAGCAAAGACCAAAGTAGTTAGACATATTTCTTAAATTATCCTTTGTTAATTTAAATGAATCTGTATAATTTAAAACTTTTATTATCATATACATTAATATTTTTAATCAGTATATTGTACCAAATATAATTTTGAATTTTTATCACCATATAAAATCCATATCAATCTAAAACATTTGAGATTTGTTTTCTTAGTCTAAAAGTAGATACAATAATAAACATAGTCCATTATGACTAAGAAAGTTTTGTGATTGTTGCTGTATATCATGTGGTCATATAAAGATGGTGAAGTCACATGAAAGATTGCCAGTCATTTGGCCATTTACATAGTAGTGAGGTCACCACCCAAGATGAAGGAGAGTCATATGGCTGTTGTTTAAAAGCATTTGTGTTTTTAGTAGATATATATTTCTTTAAATGTGAGTTGGAGCCAAGTTATATGTATGTATATATAAATCTAAGTTACAAATAGAGAATTGAATCTTATATATATAAAACATAGACATAGGGGGCCAAATAAAGCTTATTTTGGTAGTTAATCATAACTATAAGTGGAAGAATATATGAACATATAAAAGAATATTATTATGAAGTAACTGAT
The DNA here is from genome assembly GCA_036184795.1 of Tokudaia tokunoshimensis. Lineage (NCBI taxonomy): Eukaryota > Metazoa > Chordata > Mammalia > Rodentia > Muridae > Tokudaia > Tokudaia tokunoshimensis. The sequence continues at coordinate 106,392,710 of BTHU01000023.1, forward strand.
AACTTATATGTTTTAATTATTTTTAAGTTTATAATAAGTGTTTGTATTGCTAGGTTTAAGCTGAAGGCAGTATCAAGACACAAAAAAATTAATAAGTTGCTGAAAAATAGCAAGACCTTGGCTGAGGGAGCTGTTATCACAAGGTCACCAATTGTATTGTAGCTTATTTAGTCATCAACAGTGTAGAATTTAGCTTTAGAAAGGAAGGGGAGTCACACATTGGGTTGAAAAGAACACATTGTCTGTGTGGGCAACAGTGGGAAAGTCTGCATGGGGGCGGAGTGGGGCATGGTGGGATGGGGTGGGGTGGGATGTGTGTGAGATCCCCATCATCCTTGGCAGCCCCAGGATTCAGCATTTTCTCATACAAGGGAATCATAGATAAGCCCCCAGGGACAGTGACCAAGCTGCCACTACCAGAAGGAGGATAGGCCAGTGGGCACTGGTGCCTTTGGCTGTCAGGGCCTCTGGGGTCTTTTGCCAGTGATAGTCCAGGGTAGGTGGGGAATTGGGGGGTGGGGATGGCAGCGATAGGAAGGGGTATGGGGTGAAGGAGGTGGTGATGGTAGGGACAGAGTAATTACATAATAATAAATTTCATTATTACAGTTTCATACATAAACGTGCATTTTGATCACACTCATTGCCCAATTACCTCCTCTTGTTCTTTTCTCACTAATCTATTCCTCTTCCCAACTAGTCTCCCTCCACATTAATGTATCTTACAGTCTGCCTCAGTGAATTTAATTAGGGGTACTTACATTTGCATGATAGAGAGATTATTTATGGGACCTTAGACAATTTGCCAGTGGCTATAAAGAAAATTGTTTCTTGTTCCTCCATAACTTTATTTTTTTAATTTATTTTCTAAGTTTTTTTTTTACTTACATTCCAAATCATTTCCCCTTTCCCGTTTCCTCCCTCCCCGAAAGTCCCATAAGCCCCCTTCCCTCCCTCTTTTCTCCATTCAACCCCCTCTCGCTTCTCTGTCCTGGCGTTCCCCTACATCCAGTCTTTCCAGGACCACTGGTCTCTCCTTCCATCTTCTTAGAAATCTATTGATATGCGGATTGTGTCTAGGGTATTCCGAGATTCTGGGTTAATATCCCCTTATCAGTGACTGCATACCATGTGTGTTCTTTTGAAAGGATGAGGTGTGTGAGCCTCTCGCCCCTCGATTCAGAAATATGTTCCAATTTTGTCCTAATTCCAGGTCAAAATTTATGTAATGATATTTTTAAATGAGAATCAATTCAGCTCTGGTAGCAGAGCTGGCTCTGACAGGCATGCGCATCAGGTCAGGTGGTGTTCTTGAAATCAGGAATTCTGCTTATAACCCTGGTTCTTCTGGGGTTCCCTATGCAAATTAAAAGTTAAAAAACTTAGAATGTAATGGTGTATGAAAATGTAAGAAATGTAAGAAGTCTTTTTTTAATAAAATCATTTGTTGACACATCTATAGCTTTTATCTATAATTTAGTTATTGATGATAGTGCTGTAATAATCACTGATATGTAAATCACAGATTTACCATTTTGCTGAGAAACACATTCTTGCCTCCCGGACTCATGCTTTGTCAAATTATCATGGAGTCATTAACCTTACCTTAACAGGGAAAGCATTACCCAAAGGAGGAAAAATTGAAGCCTACAGAATCATATCTAGTCGAATGCATGTTCATAAAAGCAAACACTAAAACAAACCTTTCTCAGTCTACCTATGGTAACTGATGCAAAACCCCAAGAACTGAATGGTACTCTACAACTTGTGTAATCCGGGCACTACTGGAGTGTGTGATGAATCTCAAAGTTACACATGGGCAAGTGAATGTCCTCATGCTCATGAAGCATCTGGTGTGCTGGAGAAATTTTTCATGGTGGTGCAGGTTGCCATTTAGACAGGTGGACTAAAACTTTTTCAGAAGCCTGGTTCTTTGGCACTAACTGAACCTGGTGGGATCCCTAGGGACTGGGACTGGGAGAGTGTATGAGACTCAAGGTGGCTCCAGAGCAGAGACAGGGATTGTGAAGTCTCTCTCCTCCATTTTAGCTTGAATATGGTCTTGGGGGCAGACTGTATTTAGGACTTAATGGGAAAGATGGGAGCTGGGTGCCCAGTACAGCTGGGAGGAAGGGTGGTCTGTGTGTCAGTACAGCAGCATCTCTGCCATCTGAGTTTTCACTACATGTCTTACAGGATGGTTTGCGTATCTGTTCTGATGGTTGGGGAAGTCCAGTGTTAAACTGAACTGTCTTCATAGGAGGGAGAATGTCAGAGGGAAGCAGCCACACTGAGGTGGTATCATCTTCTGCTTTATTTTACTTAGAAAACTGGCATGCGCGTGCATAAGCATGTGCCTGGGTGCATGTGTCATCCACCTCTGTAACTAGCTAGAGTGAGGCTGAGAAGGCCTGAATATATGATCTCTGAGCCTCTTCTGCCATCTTTTCTTATACCAGAAGGTACTCAGCACCAAGTGAATATGGAGAATGTAAAGGACCAGGCAGTACTGGAATGCACTTGCCAGTCAGGATCTATTGTGGAAAGTATTTTGAATGTATAATCTGAGTATGTACAAAATGAGTCAGGAAGCTCTTTTTGCTTAGATAGGCTCAATTTTAATCTCTGCAAGCATTTCTGTTCAGTGTGGGTCAGACAACAAGGTGTGAGGATCCTCTAGGGTCTGTCAAATATGGGTGTGTCTCTTTTGGTCAACCCCATTAAAATTCTGAGAACTTTGGTTGGAAAGGGATTCCTGGCTCGTCTCTGGTAGCTGAGGTCAGGACTTCCACATTGGTGTGATAGTCACAGCACCTGAACATTGAGACTTTGGAAACCCTATTTTTGTAGTAATGCTTTCTGTAGTTCTTTTTAGCAGTTTATTATTTTTGTAAGAAAATGTAGGAAGATTTTGCATGGGTCAATATAGCAGAAGATACCTCATTCCTAAAGAACATAGAATCTTTACAGATGAGTGTGTTATAATAGCCTCAGGAGCACTTAACAAGATGGGATGGGGGAAGAGGAAAGAGAGCAAAAAGAGACGAGAAGAGGGAGAGAGACAAAATGGGACAGGGAAAGGGAGAGAACACACATATACACAGATACAGAAGCCTTTGTAGAGTCACAAACCAGCATCTCATTCTGTGCTTCATGCTGGGATTCTCATCCTCTGGACTGTTAATGGCTCAAGGCTTCTCCAGGGCCCAGCAGGATAGAAGGTGGCTTTCCCAGGTGAATAATCACAGGGCAGGGGGGCAGAGGGAACCAATATACCCAAAGTTTATACTTGTAATTTTTATGCAATATGATCTCAGATTTAAGATCAATAAAAGCACATTTATTGCAAAAGGAATTATGTGTTAATACTACAGTTTTCAATTAAGATTGACCTGTGTTACAAATAAAGAAAATCAAGTCAGCATCTCAGAGACTTTTACAAGTGTGTGTGTGTGTGTGTGTGTGTGTGTGTGTGTGTGTGTGTGTGTGTGTGTGTGTTCACATATGTACAGGTACTCTCAAATGCCAGAGGAGGGCATTAGAGTCTATAGAACTAGACTGACAAGTCGATGTTAGCCTGGCCTGAATGCTGGGAACCAAACTCAGGTCCTCTGCAAGAGATAGAAGATTTTAAAAATCAAATTTTCTAACAGAACACAATCCCACAAGTATGCTAATTTGAGAATTAACATGCTAAGGAATAACACGCATTTTAGGATCCTTGGCCTTTGAAGTGACATAAAATTAGCATCTAAGGTAACTTTTGAATGTTGGAAACTTTGGCCTGAATTGTTTTTCACAACCTGATTTGGGTGTCAATGCAATTCTGTAAAACACAAAGTTTAGCTGGTTGTCAATGTAGAAAGACCAAGAAGTTTCATACATGTTTTTTTTTTATTTCCATCTATCTATCTATCTATCTATCTATCTATCTATCTATCTATCTATCTATCTATCTATCTATCTATCTATCGTGTGTGTGTGTGTGTGTGTGTAAACTGCAATATTCCCTCCAAATTGAGACTTTTGTTCCAGGAAGTAAGCGGAGGCTCATGAACTCCAGGGAGTAAACAAAGGGCCACACGTGAGAGACAACAGGAAAGCTTAGAGGTTTCTTGAGGGCCACTACTTAGCAGTAGAAACAATTTAGCAGGGTTAAACAATTGCAAGGGGTTGAGACTCTGAGCAGCCAAACCAAGGGGAAGAAAGAGGCATTTAGGGAGTCAAGCAGCTACAACCTTCATGGAGAGCTCCAGAGTACAGGGTTAAGAGAGTTCACTTGTGTTAGGGTGAGCTTTTTGGTGGTATAGCCACTTTTGTGTTATCTCTGTTCCTCATAAGTAACTGGTCACTTATATTCCTGTTAATAACCCCAATTAAAAAAAACTCATTGGTTCACCAAATTGGACTTTGATACTACTGTCACTTTGATGTGTCACGGGCTTTCCTTATGGAATAAATAGAGGTGTGTGTGTGTGTGTCTGTGTGTGTGTCTCTGTGTGTTGCATCTCTCCAGAAAAAAACCATTACACAATAGCATGCATGCACATGTACCCATGGCGTGTATGTGGCAGTCAGAAGACAACTTGCTGAGAATCGCTTCTCTTCTTCCAGCACTGGGTCCACAAGACTGGACTCAAGTCATTGGGCTTGGTGCAGGCCTCTTTATTCACCAAACAGTATTTCAAACACACTCTGTTTAACTTTGACATTGTTTGTGAGATCTGTCAGATCATCAGCCACTGGTAACATGCACTTCACCCAGAGAGCTACCTACCTAGCTCTAAAACCAGACTTTTTTTTTGCAGAAATAGTCTTTGCTACCATCCTGCTCACCCTCAATTTCTACAGCTTTGTAATCTTTGACTACAGTATGTCTCTCCAGGTTGCAAGAACCTCCTATGATGAAACCAAAATGATTGCATTTGATATTTTAGATTCTCTTAATAATGAAACCCTTCCTAATGTGAAAACCAGTTCTTTTCTATCAAAGTTAGGTAACCTGATATGGGCCCCTATTTCCTGAATCCCCCACCCCTTTCCCCTTTGTAGTGATTAACCGATCTGCTCAAATTCTAAACTTAAATTTCCACCAATGGGATGATAGGCTGCCACCACCTAGTCAGAGATGAAAGACAGGGTCCATCTTGGCCAAGCATTCTCACTGGCCTGATTTGGATTCCAGGACACACAATTAGAAAAAGAAATTCTCCTGTCAATATACTTTTACTTTGTTCCTGTGCTTCTTTTTGGACACAAAGATGGTCTATTTCTCACCAAAAGAATTCAAAGCACACCAAAACATCTTTTCTGTAGAGTTACATCTTTTGTTTGTTTGTTTTCAGTGCTAGGCCTGGAAGAAAGCCCCTCACTCACCCTGGGCAAAAAGTTCTCCACCACTGAACAATATCCTAGAGATTCAGATGATAATTCTGAAATTATCTGATTAGAAATCTGCCTAGTAAGCCGGGCGGTGGTGGCGCACGCCTTTAATCCCAGCACTTGGGAGGCAGAGGCAGGAGGATTTCTGAGTTCGAGGCCAGCCTGGTCTACAAAGTGAGTTCCAGGACAGCCAGGGCTACACAGAGAAACCCTGTCTCGAAAAACCAAAAAAAAAAAAAAAAGAAATCTGCCTAGTGACAGGAACCCAGGGGCAGCCTGGGACAGGAGCCTTCCAGTTTCTGTCTGCAACTGGAGACGAGCCTCTGCCACAGGGTTCCATACCCAGGTGGCACATGGAGATAGCTAGCCTCCCAGGAGTGTGACCAGGCCTGGGAGCACAGGTAGGACCACCCCTGCTGCTCAGGTAGATCTATTTCTAATTTTCTGAGGAACCTCCAGACTGATTTCCAGATTAGTTGTACCAGTTTGTAATCCCACCAGCATGGAGGAGTGTTCCTCTTTCCCCACATCCTCAGCAACATCTGCTGTCACCTGAGGTTTTGATCTTAGCCATTTTGATTGGTGTAAGGTGGAGTCTCAGGGTCGTTTTGATTTGCATTTCTCTGATCTCTAAGGACTTTGAAAATTTCTTTAGGTGCTACTCAGCCATTCAAGATTCTTCAGTTGTGAACTCTCAGTTTAGTTCTATCACCCCATTTTTTGATGGGTTGTTTGGTTTCTTGGTGATTAGCTTCTTGAGTTCTTTATATATTCAGATGTAGAGTTAGTGAAGATTTTTTCCCTATCTGTAGGTTGCCTATTTGTCTTATTGACCTTTTCCTTTGCCTTACAGAAGCTTTCCAGTTTCATGAGGTCCTATTTATCAATTCTTGGCCTTAGAGCATGAGTCATTGGAGTTCTGTTTAGGAAATTTCCCCCTGGGCCAATGAGTTCAAGCCTCTTTCCCACTTTCTCTTCTATTAGATTCAGTGTTTCTAGAATTTTGTTGAGGTCCTTGATCCACTTATACTTGAGCTTTGTGTAAGGTGACAGATATGTGTCTATTTTCATTTTTCTACATACAGACAGCCAGTTACGAGCACCATTTATCAAAGATGCTTCTTTTTTCCATTGTACATTTTTTGGCTTCTTTGTCAAAGATCAAGTGTCCATAAGTGTGTGGTTTTATTTCTGGGTCGTCAGTTCTATTCCGTTGATCAATGTGTCTGTACCAATACCATGCAGTTTTTGTCACTATTGCTCTGTAGTAAAGCTTGAGGTCAGGGATGGTGATTCCCCCAGCTATTCTTTTATTGTTAAGATTTTTTCACTATTCTGGGTTTTTTGTCTTTCCAGATGAATTTGAGAATTGCTCTTTCCATGCCTTTGAAGAATTGTGTTGGAATTTTGATGGGGATTGCATTGAATCTATAGACTGCCTTTGGTAGGATGGCCATTTTTACTATGTTAATTCTGCCAATCCATGAGCATGGGAGATTTCACCATTTTCTGAAATCATCTTCAATTTCTTTCTTGAGAGACTTGAAGTTATTTTCATACAGGTCTTTCACTTGTTTGATTAGTTACCCTAGGATATTTTATGTTATTTGTGGCTATTGTGAAGGGAGCTGTTACCCTAATTTCTTTCTCAGCCTGTTTATCATTTGTATAAAGGAAGGCTACTGATTTATTTGAGTTAACTTTATATCCAATTATATTGCTGAAGCTGTTTATCAGCAGGAGAAGTTCTCTGGTATAATTTTGGGGTCCCTTAAATATACTATCATATCAAATGCAAAAAGTGATACCTTTATTTCTTCTTTATCAATTTGTATCCCCTTGATCTCTTTTGTTGAATTATTGTTCTAGCTAGCACTTCAAGTAGATGTTCGGAGAGTGGGCATCCTTGTCTTTCAGTGGGATTGCTTCAAATATGTCTTCATTTAAATTTGATATTGGCTGTTGGTTTATGATAAATTGCTTTTATTTTGTTTAGGTATGGGCCTTGAATTCCTGAACTCTCCAATACTTTTAAAATGAAGGGGTGTTGTATTTTGTCAAATGCTTGTTCTGTATTTAAGGAGATGATCATGTGATTTTTTCTTTGAGTTTGTTTATATAGTGGATTATGTTAATGGATTTTCATATATTGAACCAACCTTGCATCCCTAGGATGAAGCCTACTTGATTGTTGTGAATGATGGTTTTGATGTGTTCTTGGATTCAGTTTGCAAGAATTTTATTGAGTATTTTTGCATTGATATTCATAAGCGAGATTGGTCTAAAGTTCTCTTTTTTGGTTGGGTCCTTGTGTGGTTAAGTTATCAGAATAATTGTGGCTTCATAGAAAAAGTTAGGTATTGTTCCTTCTCTTTCAATTTTATGGAATAGTTTGAGAAAAATTGGTATCAGACCTTCAGGTCTGGTAGAATTTTGCACTAAATCCATCTGGCCCTGGGCTTTTTTTGGTTAGGGGATTTTTTTTTAAAGATTTATTTATTTTATGGTTATGTGTGCTCGACCTGAATGTGCACTTGCAGGCCAGCAGAGGGCGTCAGATCCCAATATAGCTGGTTCTGAGCCACCATATGGTTGCTGGGAATTGAACTCAGGACCTCTGGAAGAGCAGCCAGTGCTCTTAACTGCTGAGCCATCTCTCCAGCCCTGGTTAGGGGATTTTTAATGACTTCTATTTTCTTTTGTGATATGGTCCTGTTTAGATAGTTTACCTGCTCTTGATTTAACTTTGGTATGTGGTATCTGTCTAGAAAACCATCCATTTCATCTAGATTTTCCAATTTTGTTGAGTATAGGCTTTATAATAGGATCTGATGATTTTTTTGAATTTCCTCCATTTCTGTTGTTATGTCTCCCTTTTTATTTCTAATTTTGTTAATTTGGATACTGCTTCTCAGCCCTTTAGTTAATTTGGCTAGGGGTTTATCTATCTTGTTGATTCTCTCAAAGAACCAGCTTCTGGTTTTGTTGATTCTTTATATTGTTTTCTTTGTTTCTATTTGGTTGATTTTGGCCCTGAGTTTGACTATTTCCTGCCTTCTACTCCTCTTGGGTGAGTTTGCTTCTTTTTTTTCTAGAGCTCTCAGGTGTGCTGTTGTTTATGTAATATCTCCCCAGTTTCTTTACCTGGACACTAAGTGCTATGAACTTTCCTTCATTGTGTCCCTTAAGTTTGGGTATGATGTGTCAACATTTTCATTAAATTCTAGAAAGTCTTTAATTTCTTTCTTTGTTTCATCCCTGACCAAGTTATCGTTGAGTAAAGAGTTGTTCAGTTTCCATGTGTATGTGGCATTTCTGTAGTTTTTGCTGTTCGTGAAGACCAGTCTTAGGCCATGGTGACCTGCTAGGACGCATGGGATTATTTCAATCTTCTTGTATCTTGTATCTGTCAAGGGTTCTTTTGTGACCAATTATATGTTTGGTTTTGTAGAAGGTATCATGAGGTGCTGAGAAAAAGGTCTATTCTTTTGTTTTAGGGTACAGTGGGTTCTCTAGGCTGTATCAGGATATGTTGTCTGACAAGCCAAGAGTCTGCACTGGAAAGGGAGGAAGGAACAGAAGGGGAGTGGTGTCCAGTAGGGCAGAGCTTTTGGTGGGTCCAGAGTCCACCAGTCCCCCAGCAGCAGCTCTGGGACTCCAGAGGGGATAGGGGGTTCTTACCAACTTTTCCGAATATAGTGGGTTCTCTAGGATGGATCAGGAGATGGTGACCAGCTAAGATTCTGCCCCAGCAGAAAGGACCAGGGAATGATCTTACAAGAACTTCAAGTCATTGAAGAAAGAATTTGAAGAAGATCTCAGAAGATGGAAAGATCTCGCATGCTCATAGATTGGCAGGATTAATATAGTAAAAATGGCCATCTTGCTGGAAGTAATCTACAGATTCAATGCAATCCCCATCAAAATTCAGCTCAATTCGTCATAGAGTTAGAAAGAACAATTATCAAATTCATCTGGAAAAACAAAAAAACTGGGAAAGGAGAAAGCATTTAGAATGTAAATAAAGAATATAGAAAATTAAAACAAAAAGGTAGACTGTTTCATCCAGTTATACTAAAAAAACAAAACAAAACAAAAGAAAAACAAAAAAAACCCAATAAAAGAACTTCTGGGGGAATCAGCATCCCAGACCTCAAGCTGTACTATAGAACAATAGTGATAAAAACTGCATGGTATCAGTACAGTGACAGGCAGGTAGATCAATGGAATAGAACTGAAGACCCAGAAATGAGCCCACATACTTATGGTCACATGATCCTTGACAAAGGAGCTAAAACCATCCAGTGGAAAAAAGATAGCATTTTCCACAAATGGTGCTCATTCAACTGGCAGTCAACATATAGACAAATGTGAATTGATCCATTATTTCCTTGTTCAAAGCTGAAGTCTAAGTGGATCAAGGACCTCCACATAAAACCAGACACACTGAAACTTATAGAGGAGAAAGTGGGGAAGAGCCTCGAGCACATGGGCACAGGGGAAAAGTTCCTAAACAGAACACCAAAAGCTTATGCTCTAAGATCAAGAATTGACAAATGGGACCTCATAAAATTACAAAGCTTCTGTAAGGCAAAGGACACTGTCAATTGGACAAAATGGCAGCCAACAGATTGGGAAAAGATCTTTACCAACCCTACATCCAACAGAGGGCTAATATGCAAGATATACAAAGAACTCAAGAAGTTAGACTCCAGAGAGCCAAATAACCCTATTAAAAATGGGTTAAGGAGCTAAACAAAGAATTCTCAACTGAGTAATACCGGATGGCTGAGAAAAACCTAAAGAAATGTTCAACATCCTTAGTCATCAGGGAAATGCAAATCAAAACAACCCTGAGATTCCACCTGACACCAGTCAGACTGGCTAAGATCAAAAACTCAGGTAACAGCAGATGCTGGTGAGGATGTGGAGAAGGAGGAACATTCCTCCATTGTTGGGGGGATTGCAAGCTGGTAGAACCACTCTGGAAATCAGTTTGGTGGTTCCTCAAAAAATTGGACTACTGGAGGACCCTGCCATATCACTCCTGGGCATATACCCAAAGGATTCTCTAGCATGTAATAAGGACACATGCTCCACTATGTTCATAGCAGTCTTGTTTATAATAGCCAGAAGCTTGAAAGAACCCAGATGTCCCTCCACAGAGGAATGGCTACAGAAAATGTGGTACATTTACACAATGGAATACTACTCAGCTATTGAAAACAATGACTTCATGAAATTCCTAGGCAAATGGATGGAATTAGAAAATATCATCCTGAGTGAGGTAACCTAATCACAAAAGAACACACAGGGTATTCACTCACTGATAGGTGAATATTAGCCCAAAAGCTCGAAATACCCAAGATACAATTCACAGATCACTTGAAGCTCAAGAAGAAGGAAGCCCAAAGTATGGATAGTTTGGTCCTTCTTAGAAGGGGGATCATAATACTCAATGGAGGAAATACAGAGACAAAGTGTGGAGCAGATATTGAAGGAAAGGCCATTTAGAGACTGCCCCACCTGGGGATCCATCCAATATATAGTTACCAAACTCAGACACTATTGTGGATGCCAACAAGTGCTTGCTGACAGGATCCTGATATACTTGTCTCCTGAGAGGCTCTGGCAGTACCTGATAAATACAGAGGTGGATGCTCTCAGCCAAGCATTGGACTGAGCACTGGGTCCCCAATGGAGCAGCTAGAGGAAGGACCGAAGGAGCTGAAGGGGTTTGCAACCCCATAGGAGTGACAACAATATGAACCAACCAGTATCCCCAGAGCTCCCAGGGATCAAATCACCAACCAAAGAGTACACATGGAGGGACTCATGCTCCAGCTACATATGTAGCAGAGAATGACCTATTCAGACATCAATGAGAGGAGAAAACCTTGGTCCTGTGAAGGCTCAATGCCCCAGTGTAAGGGAATGCCAGGACAGGGAAGTAGGAGTGGGTGGGTTGGTGAGCAGGGGAGGGGGAGGGGAGAGGGGGTTTCAGAGAGGAAACCAGGAAAGGGGATAACATTTGAAATGTAAATAAAGAAAATATCTAATAAAAAATTAAAAAAAAGAAAACTGCCTAATGTATGTATTTCTTTAACCGTTGTGGAAAGTATTCTATTCTAGAGAGTTGTTCTAATGCTCTCTCAATTTGAAGTTTTAATCTTCCCTTCACCACAAAGAGGGCAGGACCCCCATGCTTCCTTGGCACTTTTGTCTGTGATCACCCGTAATCAGGGGTGACATTGTCACAGTGATCACTGGGGTTTCTTTTTTACTGGATCTTACTAAGGAAAATGCTTTAAATTCTGCTCCTGTGCCTCGATGAATCAAGCCAACTATGCATTCAATGTCTTCAAAAGAAATATGTAACAGAAGTTCCTAACCCATAATGTCTATGTAATTCCAGCATGGAGTACACTGGGTTGTGAAACTGGAAGGTGGAACCATGAGATGTTCCCCAAGTTTGACACAGTGTTCTTTTGAATTATTATCCCTACCCTATTCTCTGCCTTCAAATAACCTTGAATATCCATTCTTAGTCCTCCTCAGTGGCCTCTCTTGGGACCCTGGGAGACACCTGAATCCAGGTCATACTCAGGTCTCCTTTCTTGAATATATCCTATAGTCAGAATCTCCTTTGAAACAGCCCTTTTGTCAGGCCTCCTAATGGCAACTGCATGCCCCCAGTGGGGTGGATTTTCCTCTTTACGCCCACACATACCCAACCCCCACTTCCGTGTCTAAGTTTAGCTACACCCAGGAGCAAGTTAGGTGTATAGTGTAGGTCATGCGCAGGATTTTTGCCTGTGAGCTGGGAGGTGCTCCAGAGTAGGCTCCCTCTGCAAAGCTCTAGCCATGGAGAGCAAATACTTCTACTTCGACCTCGACTATTACGGGGTGAGCTTCTATGAAGAAGAAATAATGACTGAATCTCAGCAGAGGGCTGCAGCAACAGCAGCCCGTTGCCGCTTTGGAAGAAGTATAAGAGTGCTGCATGAGCTAGGCCAGGACGCCCACCTGAGCTTTAAATACAAGCAAAGCTACAGCTATGAAACGAAGAAGGAAACGCAAGCCCGTCCAAGTGAGCCTGTGAAATCAGCTGCAGCAGTCCCTCGTCGCTCCAACAACAAGCAAACAAAACACCACAAGTTCACCCATGCCCAACTGTGTGAACTGGAGAAGGCTTTCCAAGAGACCCAGTATCCTAATGTACTCCGAAGGTAAGTACAAGCTTTTTTTCAGAATCTACTGTTTATCGCGACTTTGGGCTCCTTTACTTTCTCCCAGTGCCCACTTCTTCATTTAAAAAACAAAAAGCAAAGCAAAACAAAACAAACAAACAGAAACGCATCCTGAATATTGAACTCAGAAGCCCTAGAAATGGTAGGCTAGTTCTGTTTCCTCAAGTTAAATCCCGAGTCCATTTTACATTCTAACTTAAGACAGACAGTGCATTAACAAAGATGGATTTGCTCTCCATCTAGCCCCAACCAGCGCTTGAACTTAGGAACCTGAAATCCTGTCCTAGCCTCCCTAGTAGGTCAGATTAGTTTGTTACTTGACTTACCCTGCTTTCCTTCTTGGCCTTGAAACCATGAAATCTTCAGCTGAATTTATGGTGGGGGTGAGGGAGTTCGCCTCTGAGGCTAAAGGTCATGTACTTTGGACAAAGAAACAAGCTTCCATAGTACCCTTGGTGATACATTTCTTTCACTTTATCCTGTGGTGATGCTTTTCTTTCACTTTATCCCAGCGGTGATGCGTTTCTTTCACTTTATGTTGATCTTAGAGAAAACCACAAAAGCCCCGGTCTAAGCCAAGTCTAAAGTGCAGAGCATCCAACCTTTTGGAGAAAGGTTTTTCGGAGTATTTTATGCTAAAACAAAACCTTGTGCTTATTAAACATTTGTCCGTGGTCCGCCTCTAGCCTACTGCACAAAAGTCTTTTCGTCCTGAGGTTCCGCCTCAGGCAAGAAATCCTGCAGAGCTTCCTCCTTTCTGACTACCCTGTGGCTCTTAACCTAGTGTCTTCTGATCTCATGTGTGTTTTCCTACATATGGTAGAATCTTTGCCTTCTCGAACCTGAGTGTCTCAGAGGCATTGCATATCTATCTAATCCACTTACTTTTGTCACCGCATATAAAGGGATAACTGAATGAGTTTCATTTTTGGCCCACATGCTCTGCTCCTATGGACAAACAGCTCTTTAAGTACAAGTTTTGAAGTCTTTTGTGATATATACCGAGAAGCTGAATTGCTGGCTATATTAATTCTGTTTCCTATTTTGAGCGATCAGTAACACTGTTCCCTCATGGTTAAAGAAAAAAACAAAGTACTATCTCTAAGAAGTGAGGGAGGCCGTAACCCTGGAGCTCATCACAGTGACTATGGGACCAGTGTCAGATACAGTGTATCAAAAAAGAAGTGGAAGCTTGAAGAGATGGCTCATGGGGGAAAAGTACTTAAAACGAGCCTGAAGATCTGTTTGTTCTTGGAACCCAATTAGAAAGCCAGAAGCAATGATGAGTGTCTAAATCTCATCAGCCCTTCAGGCAGATGGCAGGCACACATGGGAGAAACCACAATATGATGAGGCAGATAGATCTAGTAGGCAGCACAGCCCCAGAAACAATAGGAAAAACCTTGTCTCGACAAGGTCAAGGGGAAGAAGAAACTCCCAAATTTAATACCTCTACTAGACCTGCTGTCTTGTGTGTTTATAATATTAATATATATGATATAAAGTAATATAGTATCTAATGTATAAAATTGAGTAATATTATATATACAGTATTACATATAATGAATGAAGTAATTTTTAGAACAAGGTGACTGCCATTCAAGCTTGTCTTCCTGCATTTATACCCATCCCCAACAAAACAAGCATAGCGGCACAGAGAAAAATGAATATAGCTGTAAGCAAACACACATGATAGACTCAATCCTGTTTCTCAACTACAGTTCTTTATTAGACTTTTACATTATTTGCATGTGTGAGCATGGCACAACAACTGAGCGTGTGGAGGTCACAGGAGAACTTGGGAGACTTTGTTCCATCCTGTGGGGTCCAGGGACTAAAACTAGGTCTTCAGGAACATCATCATGTCCCTTTACCCACTGAACAATCTCCCTGGATACACTATGGCGTTCATAAGGCAACCTTTGATGCTTTGACAAGATGAAGTCAAATGTAAATGGTCCTCTGTGTGGGAAAAAATGATGAAACAAGTGTTTGCTGAGTCAGGGCAGGGATAGCAAAATAAAAATATGGAGAAACTATACAGGTGCACTTTCTTTCCATCCCCCAGTGGCAATGGCTAACCTGTGTTCTTTTTCTCTCCACAGAAAAGCACTTGCAGGCCTCATTCATGTGGACGAATGCAAGGTGAAGGTTGGTACAAGTTCAGCAGGGTATTCCATCTCAGACTTTCGTCAGGACAGGCATGGCCTTACAGTCAGAGCTCCTGTGTCTAGCAAGACTCACACTAATTTGTTCTTGGACGTAGAAAGGGTTTTTGAAAAAGTAAACTCCAGCTAGTGTTTCTTCCCTATTTCTAGCAGTAAGGAACATGTTTTCCTAAAGGAAAACAAAATGAAGAAACTAGGTCTTCTCTGTGGGTTTTACAAAAATCCGGCTATAGCATACATAAGTATAGCTATGAATGTACGCATGTCATACATACCTGCATGTCCCCTAATTGATACTGATATATGTGTGACAAAAAGATCCTCTGCAGAGTGTTTCTTTTTTTACTTATTTAATTATTTATGTACTTTATATCCAGTACTTTCTCAGGTAGACCCTCTGCTATTTCCCCCTCCCACTTCTCCTCTGGGAAGGGAGAACCACCCCTGCGTATCTCCCCCACCCCAGCATATCAAGGTGCTACAAGAACAGGTGTATCCTCTTCCACTGAAGCCAGACAAGGCACACCAGCTAGTTGAACAGATTCTACGGATAGGCAGCAGCTTTAGGAATAGGTCCCCATTCTAATTGTTGGGGGACCCTCATGAAGACCAAGCCGAAAATGCTGAATGTGTGCAGGGGACCTAGGTCCAGTCCATGCTCATATTTTGGTTGGTGGTTCAGTTTCTGTGACCCCCAAGGGTCCAGGTTAGTCGACTTTGTTATCTCCCTGTGGAGTCCTTGTCCTCTTCAGATCCTGCAATCCTTCTCCCAACTCTTTCATATGACTCTCTTAGCTCCATCTAATGTTGGAATGTGGGTCTCTGCATCTCCTTCCATTGGCTACTGGGTGGACCCTCTCAGAGGGCAGTTATGCTAGGCTCCTGTCTTCAAGCATAACAGAGTATCATTAATAGTATCAGAGATTGGTTCTTGACATGGGATGGGTCTCAACTTGGACCAATCAACGGTTGGCCATTCCCTCTGTCTCTGCTCCATCTTTGTCCCTGCATATCTTATAGGCAGGACACATTTTGGGTTGAAGGTATTGTGAGTGGATTGCTGTCCTTAGCCCCTTACTGGGAGTCCTCTGCAGAGTATTTCTGTCTGGAGTTATGTTGCAATTCAGGGTGAACATGAAAGCTATTTATGAAATAGCAGGAAGAAGCGTTAGCATTACTAAATGCTAAACACATGCACATAGCTAACAGAATGAGTGAATAAATATGGAGAAGGAGATGACTTGCCTTTATATACAATGAAGAAAACTGTTTAAGGTGAAAATGATGTGGCATAAGAGCTGGTTCTCTTTTGTAAGGTTTTAGAAAGATGGTAGACAAATGCAGCTCTGAATTTAAATTTCCCAGCTTAGTACCATGTGCCAATTCTGAGATATTGCCCCAAATCCCCTCTCATTATGAAGGAGGCAAGGCTTGACTGTTTTGAAAGTCTGTCTAGCATGTGCTAAAGGTCTTGGAAAGATCAGGAATTCAAGGCCCATATCTAAACATAGTAAAAGCAATTTACAGCAAACTGGTAGCCAGCATCAATCTAAATGGAGAGAAACTTGAAGCAATCCCACTAAAATCAGGGACTAGACAAGGCTGCCCTCTCTCTCCATATCTTTTCAATATAGTACTTGAAGTTCTAGCTAGAGCAATTAGACAACAAAAGGAGGTCAAAGGGATACAAATTGGAAAGGAAGAAGTCAAACTATCACTATTTGCAGACGATATGATAGTATACATAAGCGACCCAAAGAACTCCACCAGAGAACTCCTACAGCTGATAAACGACTTCAGCAAAGTGGCCGGATATAAAATCAACTCAAGCAAGTCAGAAGCCTTCCTATACTCAAAGGATAAGCAGGCTGAGAAAGAAGTAAGAGAAATAATACCCTTCACGATAGCCACAAACCATATTAAGTATCTTGGCGTGACTCTAACAAAACAAGTGAAAGATCTGTATGACAAGAACTTCAAGTCTCTGAAGAGAGAAATTGAAGAAGACCTCAGAAGATGGAAAAATCTGCCATGCTCATGGATTGGCAGGATTAATATAGTAAAAATGAGCATCTTACCAAAAGTAATACACAGATTCAATGCAGTCCCCATCAAAATCCCAACTCAATTCTTCATAGAGTTAGAAAGAGCAATTCAAAAATTCATCTGGAATAACAGAAAACCCAGAATAGCTAAAACTATTCTCAAGAGTAAAAGAACCTCTGGGGGAATCAGTATCCCAGACCTCAAGCTGTACTACAGAGCAATAGTGTTAAAAACCGCATGGTATTGGTACAGTAACAGACATGTAGATCAATGGAACAGAATTGAAGACCCAGAAATGAATCCACACTCCTATGGTCACTTGATCTTTGACAAAGGAGCTAAAACCATCCAGTGGAAAAAAGATAGCCTTTTCAACAAATGGTGCTGGCTCAGCTGGAGGTCAACATGCAGAAGAATGCAAATTGACCCATTCTTATCTCCTTGCACTAAGCTCAATTCTAAGTGGATCAAAGATCTCCACATAAAACCAGACACACTGAAACTAATAGAAGGGAAACTAGGGAAGAACCTTGAACATATGGGCACAGGGGAGAATTTCCTGAACAGAACTCCAATAGCTTATGTTCTAAGATCAAGAATAGACAAATGGGACCTCATTAAATTACAAAGTTTTTGCAAGGCAAAAGACACTGTCAAAAAGACAAAGCGGCAACCAACTAACTGGGAAATGATCTTTACCAACCTTACATCCGACAGAGGGCTAATATCCAAGATATACAAAGAACTCAAGAAGTTAAACTCCAGAGAGGCAAGTAACCCTATTAAAAAATGGGGTACAGAGCTACACAAAGAGTTCTCACCTGAAGAATATCTAATGGCTGAGAAGCACCTAAAGAGAGGTTCATCATCCTTAGTCATTAGGGAAATGCAAATCAAAACAACCCTGAGATTCCATCTCACACCAGTCAGGATGGCTAAGATCAAAAACACAGGAGACAGCAGTTGTTGGCGAGGATGTGGAGAAAGAGGAACACTCCTCCACTGCTGGTGGAATTGCAGGCTGGTACAACCACTCTGGAAAGCAGTCTGGCGGTTCCTCAGAAAACTGGGCATGACACTCCCGGAGGATCCGGCTATACCACTCCTGGGCATATACCCAGAGCCTTTACCTGCATGCAATAAGGACACATGCTCCACTATGTTCATAGCAGCCTTATTTATAATAGCCAGAAGCTGGAAAGAACCCAGATGTCCCTCAACGGAGGAATGGATTCAGAAGATGTGGTATATCTACACAATGGAATACTACTCTGCAATTAAAAACAATGAATTCACGAAATTCCTAGGCAAATGGTCAGAACTTGAAAATATCATCCTTAGTGAGGTAACCCAATCACAAAAGAACACACATGGTATGCAGTCACTGATAAGGGGATATTGACCCAGAATCTCGGAATACCCTAGACACAATCCGCATATCAATAGATTTCTAAGAAGATGGAAGGAGAGACCCCTGGTCCTGGAAAGACTGGATGTAGGGGAACGCCAGGACAGAGTAACGAGAGGGGGTTGAATGGAGAAAAGAGGGAGGGAAGGGGGCTTATGGGACTTTCGGGGAGGGAGGAAACGGGAAAGGGGAAGTGATTTGGAATGTAAATTAAAAAAATAAAATAAAATAAATAAATAAAAAAAAGAAAGTCTGTCTATAGAATGACCCCAATCATGTCCAGGTTTGGCAAACAGCTTGTTTTCTGAAGGCTTCTGCAGAAGTGGTGCTGTGTGTGCTAAGTAAATTTATCTCATGGGTTTTGGTGGTGACAGGATGGAAACTGGAATCTCCCCTGCTGTGAGCACATCCTTCACCCTGGGTAAAACTTGAAGCCCTCAAAAGTATGTGAGCAAATATAACCTCTGTTCTGCTGTGAAGGGAAAAGTGTTCCATATGAAGTTGCATATGTCTTCCTATCATAATTTTAACTGTTTAGTATAAGTAACCAGCCTCTGTCTTGGTCTGATTTCAGGCTTGGTTTAAAAATAAGAGAGCTAAATACAGGAAAAAAATTAAGGAGTTACTACCCAACAATGCTACATCTGGAACCTTGAACAGCGTTTCCAGTCAGATGAATGAAGACCCCAAGAATAGTACCTCTGTTCCTGAGGAGCCAATAGGGTTCGTTATGTGCCGGCAACATCTTGGCAAATCCTGCTGGTCATAAAGATATTGTTTTGTCATATACAATAGCAATAAAGAAGATGTTTCTCAAAATACTGGTCACATTTGTCATCTCTGTCCCACAGAATGGGATAACTTTGTTCAGCTTTGTGCTAAATTGAGGCCAGAAGAGAAGCCCAATACTTGAACAAAAAATGTCATCTCTTGTCCATCAGAATGAGAGAATGTGGTGACTACACGCCTTTTATATGCAGAAGGGGCCTCCTCCTGCAACATTCTAAGTAAATGTCACCATCCACCTGCATGTCAGGGATCAGTGATGTAGTCCTTCTTGGACATAGCATCTCTTCCTCTTGAAGAACTTCTTGGAGAACAGGAATATACATAGAACTAGGAAACCATGAGGCTGAACTTGGCACTGATAACAAGGGTAATGATGTGTTGTAAGAATGACGCTTTGAGTACAAAACTATACAACTGTTCAGAGTTAGCTAGTGAAGAGATGGCCCTGGAAGGAAATGGGAGAAACCAAAGGAGTGCAGGGAAACCTGGTTGCTAGTTCCCAAGGAGGAGAAGGATCCTAGAGTAGAAGTGGAAAGGTGGCCATCTGCTTTATTTCCTGTAGCTTGTGAACAACTACATGATCTATAATGGCAATAAGATCTTGGTTTTTAAGTTTTAAAGAAGAGTAACAATTTATTATAAAATTCATTCAAACATACATAAAACATGCAAGTAGTGTTACAGCATTCAAGACTACTAGGAATGACCATCAGACAAGAAGAGTTCTTTCAATTAAAAATTTTTTAAAAGAAAGTTAATTTACAGCAACATTGTGACAACAGCCTACTCAGGCTGTCTGAGAACTGCTGCAAAGGGGGAAGAGTGGGGTTTGAGTCTTTAAAGGATATTCTACTCTGTTCTGTATTATCATGATTATTTTGTTGTTGTTTTTTGTTTCTTTTTATGAGCAAGCAGCTGTTAAGTGAGATCACAGAAGTAGAATGAAGTGTGGTTAATATTTAAGGAAAACAATTATACAATGAGAGGAAGGAGAACATTTTCAGAAAAGGAGCCATGTGGCTCTGAGATCAGTCTCCTCTTTAGATTGCTGTCAAAACTTAACTCCTTGCAGGGCTACTTTTAGACTCATGGTCCAGATACCATGTACTTGATCTTTATAAGATCTGGGGGGGAGGTAGTGGTGGTGGAGGTGCATTCCTTTAATTCCAGCACTTGTGAGGCAGAAGCAGGTAGATCTCTGTGCATTTGAGGCTAATCTGGTCTACAGAGTAAGTTTCAGGACAGCCAGTACTATATAGAAGAAACCCTGTCTCTAAAAACCAAAAAGAAAGAAAAGAATGAAAAAGAAAGAAAAAGGAAAAATATTCTTAGGCTAAGAATAAGGTCCTGATGACTCCCAGGTTTTTCTTTTTCTTTTTAAACAGTAACTTAGTTTGAAACTCATTTTGAAATAATTTGCAGAGCCTTGTGATCTGTGCGAATGATCAAAGGGTCAACATCTGCCTTCATCAAGGAGCTCTAGGCCAGGAATAGATGCTGCTAGAAGAAAACAAAACGAAAGGCAGAAAAAAAAACACATAGATTAGTTATGAAATAATTGTCAATGCTGTGAAATTATCTGCTCTGATGCCAGGGTTGCAGTGTATCCTCCACACAAAGGATGGGCTGGAGGACCTCTGGTCCATTAGGGCTCCTGCTACACTCAGAGCGAAGGTAAAGTAGGCACAACAGGCAGTTATCAGGGCAGTCCTTCAGGCTGCTATTAAAGGGCTCCATGACCAAGTATGTCAGGTTCAAGGCTTCAAGACATGTTCTTAACACTCGTTATCAATCACAGAGTGAGTTACAATAGTAGCTGCAAGGATGATCCTCTAGGGCTTCTCCAGGCGCACCATAAAAATCTGGGCTCTCGTAGTGCTTGCATGAACATTGCTTTATTGTTGTGGATTCCTGTTATGAAGTCGTGCCTGGCACCACAGATGGAAAGGTACTGATTTAACTAAGGGGCTAATTAATGTGATAATGCTGAAAACTAAGGAACAATTCAGGTTCCACTGAGGCTAGAAATTGATTCTACGGAGACTAGACATTGTAAGAGTAAGAGTGGGTGATGTTTTCTCAATCTTCAATCATGTTATAGGGCTACCAGTATTATTCAGGATTAGATGTTTTCCTGTGGTGTATGGGGACGGGGTCCATCCAGAAAGCCATGGGAAACCAGAACATTTGACACTTGTGACACCACACAACCTTATCCACTTCACATAAAATCAGCACAAGCTGGGTTTCACTGTGGGCAATCAGCTGAGTCCACTGTCTGTCTTCCTCCAGATTTAGTATTTTTGATGGCTTCTTCCAGGATAGAATGGTATGCCAACTTACTAGCAGTTCCAAGTCCTTAATAACATCTCGGTGTCTTATCAAAGAATGAAATAAAGTCTAAATTCCGTCATCTGACACTGAGCTGTCCCCTTCCTACTTGTAACTGTTCTCTAATCATACATAATTCTTGCTCAGGAAATTACAGAGGACTCCAAATGAGGGTCTAACATGATGGGGCATATGTGGAGAAAAGGCTACCTTTGCAAATCCTGCCTTGGAAATGAACTTAATAATGAATAGGAAGGAGCCCATGATCTATTTAGAGAGTAGGGTGGCTTCAAGTTGCCTACAAGATAGCCTAAGAGCTCCTTAACCAGTCATCTAGAGTAGGTCAGTCTCCCACACTTTGCTTCCAACCTAGGTTGTATTGCTTGAGTTTGTTCTCAGAACCTATTAAGGCCAGATAGAGTTGTGGGCATCTGGAATCCCAGCACACATACAGGTTGAGGGAATCTGGAATCCCAGCACACATACAGGGGGATAACCTGCAGAGACAGGAACATTGACAGCAAGTTGTCGAGCCAAATCCCCTAAAAAAGGAAGCACAGTCCAGAAACAGCAGGGACACAGCCTCGAATACCCCAGAGGCCAAAAGGGGATTCCTGAAAGAACAGCCATCTACCATTCCCAGATGTGCCTGTGTTCCTGCTCTTCCTTTCTCTCTTATGTCCCTCCCTCTCCCTCCCCTATCCTCTGTCACATGCCCAACACACACACACACACACACACACACACACACACACACACTCACACACACATACCCACACAGTCTCTCAAATGAAATAAACTATGAAAAATCAGGTTAGGTCTCCTAGGAATGAGAGCTGTTGTGTCCTCCTACATGTTTTACCCACAACCACAAACATGCACACAACACACAAAATTTCCCAGCTAAGAATGAGTATGTTTGTAAGCTTTATAAGCCTGGAGAATCTACATTCTGATGTCAGACAATGATCACACCTGAGATGGCAGAATTATTCACCCAGGAAAAGAGAATTCATATGCACACAGGATTTTACTTTGACCTCATTGTATCTGGTCTTCCAGTTGGAATAAGTCAGCCACATTGAGGGATAATTCTCTTGAGAATTTTACTCACCATCTCCCACGGGTGTGCCTCCTAGGTAATTCTAAATCCACCCGAGCTAACAATCAATACCACAGAGAAGGGACATGCCTCCCAAGACTTCAGAAACCTTCTAGTTCAAGGTTTCAGGAGGAAGTCTTTCTTCCTTCAAATTACATTTCAAAGGAAGCTTCTGTCTATTACCGGGCATCCTGAGTGGACTGAAGAAAAGCACAGAAAGGGGTACACAGCACAAAGGTTGGACAATGGTATGAATAAGTTTTGTGATGTCAGAGCCAAGATGTTGAGCTTGCTAGCCAATGCTACAGTCTGTCCTGTCCCTGTAGGGGAATTTAGACACTTCTCTCAGATAGAGACACAAGAAAAAGGCTAATGAAGAGTCACCAAGAAACACTTTCCAGATCATGGGTAGACAGGCAGGAACAACCAGGTTGCTTTAGCAATCTTTGACTGAAGTCACCCTTGTAGCTTGGGGTAAGGTTGCCAGGAGTAGGAGTGATGGCCTCTCATGGACCCTGTAAATCTAACCTTGGGCTTGTGTACTTGGATTCAGAAAATTCTGCATACCTGGTGACTCTTGAAAGTAGTAAGCCTGGACCCAACAAAACCCCACAAAAACATATAAAAAAGACAAACAAGCAAAACAACATAACCTGGAACCTTCACTTCTGGAACGTTCCCTGGTACGCTAAAGAAGATCCCCCCCCCCATACATTTTAAACTCTGACCTGTTTGGATCTGAAATTTTATATGATCAAAGGTAGACAGGCACAAAACACTTGTACACAAATCAAACACTTAAAATCCTGAACCATGACAAATTTTACTTTATATACTGTAAAAAGGTCTCACACCTTAACAGAACTGACTCCATCCATGATAGAAGGAACATTCACGTCATATAACTCAGCACATAAACAGTTATCAAAATAAAAACAAAGATCTAATCTTTCAAAGTCCATATTTCTAGGTAAGTCTCCAAATGTACTAACCTACTAACCTTGCTTTTTTGGCTTCTGTAGGTCTGCTTCTGGCTAACTGTTCTTGTTAATTGAAATATGTCAGCCCAGGACATGGTGTTTACATTTAAAAGCTCATCCTTTGAAAGGATGGGAGCTACACTGGGATCACAAACACTTAACCTGCTGTCCAAGTATTCTTCTCTTGTTAATACTACATATACACATTTATGTATATGTATACATATACATATATTTATACTTATAAATATACTTATATTCTTTGTTAAATTGAAAACATTTCTCTTTTATCCTTTTAATACAAAATTAAATCATGGTCTAATTTGGCTTTCCAGGATGAAAAGGATCAGCCAATATTTTTCATGGTTGATTCATTATTTTGACTTCATAATTTACATAATGCAAATGCTTCTAATAATAGGTAGTACAAAGAGATTAAGCTTTATTTAGGGTCACAAAAAATGGAAATTATATCCTAAAATGATACTTTCTATAGTTATCTTATTTTTACTGAAATCCTGCCTTCACCTCTAAACCAGCCTAAAATGCATTCTCAGCCATAATCAAGATCCTCTCTTAGACCCAGGGAGTGTCCTCAAGTGAGGGCCAACTAGGGCTTCATTTCTCATATGACTCAGAAAACTAACATTCTGCTTCAAGTTGCCCTTTTTGCCTTGCGGTTTGTGGCAAGAGTCTTATTCTGTGAGGCAAATTCACAACAAGTTCATGTGCACACTCTACCTCTTGTATGCCTGACGTAGAGCCTCACTCAAGTTTGTGAGTTAAAAGCCGGTAGCACTGGTGGAGGGGAACACGTGGCTGTGTCAGAGAGGACCGCACGCAGCCTGGGGTAACTATTTTAGTCTGGAGAGTCCTGCAGCTCCTCAGCGAGCTTCAAGGAGCAGAGCCTCTTAGCAAACCACAAGTGCTTCTGAGGAGCACAGGTGCCAGTCTGTAAGTAGTTGTACTTCGATTACGACTACTATGGCGTGAGCTTCTGTGAGGCGGAAATCACGAGTGAATCCGAGGAAAGGGTGGTCTACACAGCAAACAATGGTGGCTTTACCGATGAAGTAGCAGGCATCCCGAAGCAGCTGTTCTGTGAGAGACACCAGAGGTCTATAGGCGACCATAGCTACCAAGGCTGTGATGTGACTCACACCCAGGACACTAATCAAGAAGCACCAGAGGAGACCCGGAAGGAGACTGAGACGAGTGACCAGTCAATATTCGGGATTCCTCGGAAACCATACAAATATACGCCAGGACAGCTGTGGGAACTGCAGGCAGTGTTCGAAGAAACCCACTACCCAGATACCCTCAGAAGGTGTGTACCGGGTCTGTCCCTAAGAAACCCACTACCCAGATACCCTCAGAAGGTGTGTACCGGGTCTGTCCCTAAGAAACCCACTACCCAGATACCCTCAGAAGGTGTGTACCGGGTCTGTCCCTAAGAAACCCACTACCCAGATACCCTCAGAAGGTGTGTACCGGGTCTGTCCCTCAGGACTTTGGGCTTCTTTTCCTCTCCCCTGACCCCTCCTCACTCTTGTTAAAATGTTTTAATATCTTTGAGATTTAGCACAAAGATTCACCCATAGTCACATAACTTTGTCCCTGAGATACAAGCTCCTCAGAGAGCTTCAGGACACATAGCCTTAGCAGACGCCACAGGAGTGCGCCCTCTAGCGAGCTCAAGCCGTAACAAGGACTGAATCTGAGCAAAGTGTAATCTACACAGCAGTGGAGGTTTTTGCAAAGTAGTGGCAGACACCCTGCATGCATTTTGTTGTGAGGGCCACCAGAGCCATCCCTCTAGGTGACCACGGCCTCTCTGTAGTTTTGTTAAATCTCAGTCGGGGTCAGCGTTGTGCAGGCTGGCCTTGAAGCAACAATGTACCCCAGTTCGTCGTCGTAGAATTTGTCTCTTGATGCTTTTGTCTCAGCCTGTTCAGTAGCTGACATTACTGGCTTGTGGAAGCAGGGTTGACTTCCTTCCCATCTTGGCCTATAAACCCACTACGTTTTTAGCTGACTTTATGGTGATGGTTGGGAGAGTTATTATCTAGAAGTTCTGGATGGAATTCTTTTCACTATTAAAGAATTTAAATGCAGGAAGGGTTCCAGACACAGCAGGCAGTAATAGGTAACAACCTATTAAAACTGAAATAAGAAAGGTGCAAGGAAAGGGAGGCAGAGAGAGGCCCCTCCACTGAGTAGAGAGGGGAATCTGAAAATGAAATGTTGTTCATCTGTGTGTGTGTGTGGGGGGGGGGGTGTCAGCCGACCAAGCTGCTCATTTTGGATTAGTCATTTTGGACAAAGAAAGGGAAGGTGACAAGTTCATAGGTTCATGTAAACGGAAACATGCTTAGGACAGGCTTTGAACATACCTTCCCAGGCTGGAGCAGTCAGCCAAAGGCAGGAGAAAAGGCCCACTAGGCCTTTGTCTCAGGGAAGGAATGTGAGGAAGGAGCAGAAAGTTTCCTGTCTTATTAGTCTGAGGCCCCTTTCCCTAGCTGTCTGCAGGTCTGGGATCTGTTTAGCTCTTAGTCCCTCAAGAGGATGCCTCTCTTGGGTGATTGAGGTTGCACGTTTAGTGCACACAAGGTTCCTAAAATTCTCACTGAGCACACCTTTGGTTCCTTTCATTTGCAAGATTATCCTTAAATACAGAAACATAAAAGCCTAAACCAAATCTGAAGGTCAAAATTCAGCAGCCTGAAGCCTTGCTAACTCGTTTTGGGACAGGTCCCTGGGATCCTCTATGTGACACCAAAGGGAAACCTGAACCCATTAAACAACTGCCCTTTCCATGCCCACAGGCCCCAACTACTACTGGCTTGCCTTATTACTCTTCTCTAGATGCCTTGTCTAATCACTTCAGGGAAATCAGGCAGAATTTGTCCTTTCTGAATTAACCTGCTTCAACCGGCATGTCTTCTAGCCTCATCAGTGTGCTAACATCTAGCTGAATTTCTGTTTTCAAGGGAATAAATTATATCCCAAAGACCCCTTTGCATGGCTATCATATGTTTTCTGTTATCACACCATCTGTAAAAAGAAATCTGATGGATTTTCTCTGTGGCACTTATGGCTTGTCCTTTGCTGCTGTGAGGAGAGTACACTAATGTCTTTCTTAAAATTCCAGATTTCAGTCATTTGGGGGGGGGGGGCGTACACCCAGAAGCAGATTTGTTGTATCATGTGTTCATTCCATGCTCACTATTTGAAAGAGAGCTGATCCTTCCTTTGTGGATATATTGCTTGAAATTTCCCAGAATCAAGTATGATGTTCCCAATGTCTTTAGGGACTTACCAGGCTTTTTATTTTGTGGGTGTTCTTAGTAGCCAGCTTTCTGGGTGTGGGATAATATCTGTGTGATTTGAAATTCTTTTCCTTACTGTTGTGTGACTTTACCTGTGCTTTCAGCACCCATGACCTGTCTTTGTGCTCACGTGTCTCTATAAAAAGTCTTCTATTTAATCTGGGTATGTTTTTGAAGTGGGTTATTGATGTTCAAATATGTTGTCTGATTCCATGTGATGCTTTTTTCCTCAATACACAGAACATTTAAAATTTGTTAGCATTCCAGTTTATCTATTTCATGTGTATTGCCTGTGCTGGAGTCTGCTTTTTGTATGTACATTTTTTAGAGATCACATTCAATAGAATGAAGATCTTCGTGCCGCTCAAACTATATACCATTCCAAAAGTCAGTTCAAACAAGGTAAAACCACTTCTAAGCACGGTTCCTTCCAAGAATTACTGAAAAAATATGCATCTAGATGTGTGAGAGGAGATAGCATTTTTAAATTTTTTATTAAAATATTTTATACAATATACATTGAATTACATTTTCCCTTTCCTAACTCTTCCCAGATTCTCCCTACCCATTCAACTTTGTGAACAAAACAAAACAGGAAAACTATCAAGTCCAAAACCCAAATCAAAGTCGACAAAATTAAAAGAAAAAGAAAACAAGACAAAAATAGTAAAATATAAGGTGTTGTATGTGCACATATATATTCACGCACACTCATGCACACACTCATGTGCATCCAGTCACCCACAAAAACAAACAAACAATATATGGAGTCACTTTTGTATCGGTCGACTACTCCGGGACATGTGGTCCACCCTGGAGTATTATGGGGATTTTTTTGTTTTTTTGTCTACAGAAGCTTTTCAGTTTCATAAGACCCATTTATTAATTGTTGATCATAGTGCCTGAGATATTGGTGTTCTGTTCAGGAAGCTGTCTCCTGCACCAGTGTGTTCAAGGCTATTCCCCATTTTCTCTTGTATCAGGTTCAGTGTATCTGATTTTATGGATCTCATTTTCTTATCAAACCTATTAGTCTGTATCTTTAAGGGGGAGCAGTATAGACCATTAATGTGGAGAGTTATTAATGATCAATATTTATTGATTCCTGTTATTTTGCTGTAGTAGCATGGATTTTTCCTCTTCTGATTAACTTTTCTGTGATTTTTTTATTCCTTGTGTCCTCTTGGGTGTAGTTAGCCTTCTTTTCAGATTATAGTTTCTCTCCAGTGCCTTCTGTGGAAGTGGATTGATGTACAGAAATTGCCTACATTTGTTTTTATTGTGAAATGGTTTTCTTTCTCTGTCAACTACCTTTAATAGTTTTGCTGGGTCTAGTAGTCTGATTTAGCAATTATGGCCTCTTAGAGTTTCTAGAATATATCCATTCCCTTTTGGCTTTCAGAGTCTCCATAGGATAGCCAGCTGTTATTCTAATGGACCTTCCTTTGTATATGACTTGGTCCCTTCCCCTTGCAGCTTTTAATACCCTATCTTTTTTATGTACATTTATTGTTTCAATTATTATGTGTCATAGGGGGTTTATTTTCTGGTCTCCGTCCAGTTTATTTGGTGTTTCATAGACTTTTTATACCTTGATAGGTGTGGTTTTTTAATATTTTTCCGGATTTCCTGGGCTATTTATACCTGGATTTTTAGCTTTTTAATATTTAACATTTTCTTTGACTGAGATGTCATTCTTTATCTTCTATCTTGTCTTCAGGGTCTGAAATTCTGTATTCCATGTCTTTTAATATATTGTTGAGGCTTGCATGTGACGTTTCTGTTTGGCAATCTAAGATTTTCATTTCCATTTTTATTTCATTTTGGGTTTTCTTTATTCTCTTCCTTTGTTAAGTTCTACTTGTCTGTCTTGAATAGGTCTCACTATTTCATTCAGCTGCTTGTGTTTTCATGGTCTTTCAAGGTATTTCTTCACATCTGTCTTTGAACATACTAATAATTAATGTTTTCAAGTTCCTGTCTTGTGCTTAAGATCAACTGTTTTACTTACAGTTTAATACAATAGAGTTGCTGACTTCCAGAGAAAGCATATTGTCTTGATTGATGTTTGTGTTTTGGTGCTGTGATCCAGGTGTCTGAGGTTCTGTTTTAGGTGTTTCTTGGTGTAGACATTTGGTGCCATCTTTGGTGGGAGGGTCCTTTGGGTCCATCCAAGTGTGACTGCAGAGAGGTAATGATGTTCAAGGCAAGTGTGGTGGCTATTCACACCTTGGAAGGACTGTTGTGCAGGTCAGTACGGGGGTCACAGAGGAAAGGATGAGAGGGGAACTGGAGAAGAACTAGAGGGACTCAGTCTGCACCAGGAGGTTGAGTCCCTGAGGGGACTGAGGTGAACTGGGAGGAGGGCCTCCTGCAGGCAGGCTGCAACAGAACTAAGTATGGAGAGCAAGAAACTAAATCTTAAAATATGCACAAAGTACAAATTGTACTTCAGTTTTCACCTAGGAGAAATAAAGTTGTGTGTGAGCATATTCGTGAGCCTGGACGGCATTCTACTATAATGAACCTCGGTAGCCGGAAAAGTGCAGGTTCTGCAAGACATAGCTAAAGGTGCCGAATTCAGGAGATGAAATCGCATCATTGTAGCCAAGGACTGTCCAGCAAAAGGAAATACCATATATTTAATGCATACACTCTTTTGCTTGCCAACATAAAGAGACTTCCAGAAACCTGTCCAAAAACAGCCTGGAAATTCTATACACTGTTGAACTATGTACTTCAAACATGATTCAGACCCATAATTTTGTGCTTTCATATTAAGAAAATTCTAAAATTAAAATAAACAAAGCATATGGCTAGTCAAGGAAATTCTGGCATACATTTGTCCTGTAATACAACCTTCTCCATACTGGGAAGACCCTGTGGCTTGTTGTTTATGATTGAATACTTCAAGATACAGACTGGTGAACAAGGCTCTGAAATTGCTATTTTCTATATGTCACATTTCACACTGGGAGTCAGAAGTCACAACTGGATAAAATCAAATGCAATGACTCTACTTGGATCCCAGAGTGACAAGGGCCAAGTGGTGGCACTGAATCCTCATAGACATGGAGGTGCTCAACAGAGGCAAAGTAATGATCATAACAGTCCAATGCATGTAGACCTACAGTGCGGGCACATCTGTCCAGTGTCTCCATAAATGAAGAACACAGAAAGCTCACAATTTATCATCAGTTGCATGAGTAGCAGGGTTCTAGAACCATTAGGTCATAGCAAGTGAATG
The DNA here is from genome assembly GCA_036184795.1 of Tokudaia tokunoshimensis. Classification (NCBI taxonomy): domain Eukaryota; kingdom Metazoa; phylum Chordata; class Mammalia; order Rodentia; family Muridae; genus Tokudaia; species Tokudaia tokunoshimensis. The sequence continues at coordinate 106,422,742 of BTHU01000023.1, forward strand.
GGCAAATGCTACTCTTGTCAGACTGCCAAGGCTCAGTATGGGGATGGCACACCATGCCTGGCCAAAGCCCTGACTGCTACCAGGTAGCCAGGAATGAGAATGATGCTTTCATGCCTTCATCCTATACATGGGGAAAATAAAACAGAGTGGTCAAGTGACTTCCACAAAACCACCCAGCAAGCTGCAAAGGAAATACAGCAGACCAGTAAGAAACTCTGGCTCTAAAGAAATTGTGGGCCATCAGAGGGCATGGAGGATACCAGGAGGTGCTAGCCCACTGAATCAACAAAGCAAGGCCCATATAGGCTCACGTAGACTGACAGCGCAAACATGGCACTGGCATGTGTCTACAGTAGATCCTCTGTGTAGACGTTATGTTATTAGCTTGGTTTTTTTTTTCTGGGACTCCTGGGAGTGGAAGCAGGTATATCCCTGACTCTTTTGTCTGCTCTTGGGATTTCTTTCCTCCTATTTTGTTGCTGTGTCCTGCCTCAGTATGAGGGCTTTAGCCCAGTTTTATTGTGTCATGTTTAATCCTGTTTGTCTCTTGGAGGCCTGTTCCATTCTGAAGAGGAAACGGAGGCTGAATGGATCTGGGAAAGGAAGGAGGAGCCAAGTCGAGTGGGGGGGGGGAACTGTGGTCAGGATGCATTTTTGAGAGAAGAATCTATTTTCAATAAAAATAAAAAAGAAATGAACCTCACCTAAAGAATGACACCAAAGGTTGTCCTCAATCTCCACACCCATTATGCACACACATGAATGAACTCACACCAACAATATGCATCCATGCACAAGAGCACGCCCATACACTTAAAAATGGCATTTCATGTTAAATAGTGTATTCAGTTTTTCAAGCTCACTTTGGCTTACAAATGCCTTCCAACTTACCATCATTTTCTTTAGAGTATTTATAGTGATATCAGCTTCACTAATATACAATTTACCTAAGCCATTTTCTGGCTTCATTTGCATAAATAAAAACGTATGGACAATTCAGAGATTGAAACAGGTGACAGAAGACTCCTCAGCCAAAGCCTCCTATACATTCTCTGAACATCCTTTCTTCCACATGTCCCCAGCCTCCATTGTGGACATTCTTCCTGAAAGAGGTTTACTTCTGGCACCCACTTCATGCCCTGAGGCTTCAGCGGAGACTTGGAAGATCGCTTATTTTTCTCTTAATTAACAGAAACAAAGCTGGGATGGGCAGGTGACCAGGAAACTAGGGGAACAAGAGGATGTGAGAGGAAAGAAGAAGAGGATTCCCTAATGTTATATCCCAGGCCACCTCAAGACCTGCAAAAGTCACAGCCAGGAACAGAGGACATTGGATATCCAGGGGGACTCAGGCAGGATGATTTGCTGCCCAACAAACCCAGTGCCACTAGACACAGGCACAAGGCAGAAGGAAACTTACCTAAGGAACATGAGCAAGGACCTGTATATGAGTATTCTCAGCATCCCCAGAATCTCTCAGCTGTTTCTTCTTATAAAGTAGGGTTCCCCATTCTGGGGAACACCACTATTCCACTAAGCTCCTACCCCACCAATGATGATGGGCTCCAGTATATTTGCTGCAATTCTGACCAAATACACCCTCAAACTTTGACTCAGCAAAGTCAACCCCACCATCTTGGCTTCCATTCCTAACTGTACTCCTGGAACTCAGGAAGGCATGCTTTTCCAAAAAGCAACATGAGAAAGGATGTAAAAACTTAAGACCATTTCCACCTTCTTTTGGATCTCTACAGTGTTCCTCTTACTTCTCCTCAGAGAAGATTAAGAGAATAGACACAACTGGCGGACCAAATGATGCTTAAGACGAAGAAAGACCAAAGAGTGGATGGTTCAGTCCTACTTAGAAGGGGGAACAAAATAATCAGGACAAATAGGGGGTGGGGGGACTTGGAAGGAAGAAATGTGAGGAAGGAGAAAAGAAGGGCAGAATCAAGTATGGGAGGAGATGAAGGACATGTACAGAGGGTCAGGAAATTGAACAGAGCTGTGTAGTAATGGGGGATGGGTAACTGGGTGTAGCAAGCAAAAAGTCCCAGATGCCAGGAAAGCAAGAAGTTCCCAGGACCCCACTGGGATGACATTAGCTGAAATACCCCAACAAGGGGAGGAAGAACATGTAGAGGCCATATCCAGAGGTTAGGCATGGCTCCCCAGTTGAGAGATGTGGCTACCCACCCATCTCTGAAATTTAAACCCAGAATTGCTCCTGTCTATATGAAATACAGGGACAAAGAGTGGAGCAGAGACTGAAGAAAAGGCCCCACTTGGGGATCCATCCCACATGCAGACAACAAACCCCCACACTTTTGCTGATGCCAAAAAGTGCTTGCTGACGGCAGCCTGATAGCTGTCTCCCAGAAGAATCTCTGGAAGATCCTGACCAATATAGATGCAAATACTTACAATCAACTATTGGACTGAGCACAGGGACCGCAATAGAGGAGTTAGAAGAAGGACTGAAGGGGGTCTTATTTGGCACCAGTGGGAGAGGAGGCTCTTGTTCCTGTGAAGGCTTGATGCCCCACTGTAGAGGAATGCAAGGATGCTGAGTCACGAATGGGTAGGTGGGTGGGGTAGCACCCTCATAGAAGCAGGGGTAGGGGTCCTGGTTAGGGGGTTGTCAGAGGGGAAACCAGGAAAGGGGGTAACAATTGAAATGCACAAAAAAGGAAATGTCCGATTAAAAATGAGAGAGTTGCAAAGCCAAAAAGGAAAAAGAATAGCCACAGTTGGGAAGGTTTGGGGGCCAAACCGTGCCACTGTCATACCCCCAGAACTGCAGCAGGAGGATAGGAACACTAGGCTATGAAGTTCTGCAACTCCAGCAGCTTCTCTTTCTGCTCAGGCTCCCATGCACAGGGTCAAAGACACCAGGGGCTCAGGGCCACAAGAAGTGGGGAAAAGCACTGGACATTGAGAACCCACCCCAGCCCAAGTACAGCGTCTCCATTTCTCATCTCTAAGTACTTCCTCACACTGGCAGGGTTCATTGCAGGCTCGGGAAGGAGCTATAGAGAGAGGCACCTGTTCTCGGAGTCTAGGGAGATATGGCTGTTTTCAGGGTGGCTCAGGTAATGTGTATGTGTCCTATGAATGTGGAAGAAGAAAGGTGGCTAACAGAGCTAACCGCCTAAGGCTTGCTGTGCTTCAAAGCAGAGCCTTTTGCCTTTAGTCCTCTTGGCCTTGTCTTGTTCCATGTTGTATACCAGAGAGACACGTTTGCTGATCACTTAGTCTTGAAGGCCTGCTTCTGTGGCTCCCATGCAGTTATTTGTCTACCCCCAGGACTTCCGGAAGAATTCCTACAGGCTTTGGGTAATACAACGAAGGTCCCCTCTTGTAACTTCTGCAGAGGTGCAGAAGGATGCATGGGCCTTAAATCAGCAATCAGTGGAAACCAGGTGCCAGTTTTAGGTTCTCTGTTGTTCAGCACCCATACTTGAAGATGGCTGTTGCAGAAGAAAGATGTTCCGGGGTAACCTTAGGAAAGAGGAAACCAAGCAGGTCTTAGAAGTGGCCATAGGAAAGTAGAATGGAGGAACTACCATAGAAGAGAGGATCTGCTAGATACCTGTTCCCCCCAACAAGGGCCCCTCCAAGATCAATTGGAAGCTGCACCTCATGCCTCTAGTATATTATTTAAATTATTTTTTCCACAACCACGTTTCGTGGATCCAACCATACAAATGTAAGAGATTTAAGTTTTTATTTGTTTGCGTTGTAAGCTGCCCTGATTGGTAGCCCCAGTCTGGATTAAGCTATGATTTTGGAGTTCCAGAAAACATTATTACTTGGCTCCTCCCATAGCCTGTGAGAAAGGGGAGCACTAGTGACTCCTCCCTGTCCCAGAACTCTCTGCTCTATTATTGGATATTATTATTTTATGTTGTTGTTGTTGTTGTTGTCCTTTCCACTTTCACATGTCTCATTTCCTTGCAGGATCACACACACTATCTGTTACCCTGTGAACAAAAGAGAATGAGATTCGTCAAGAGAGATGCTAGAGAGATAAACAAAATCAGACCCAAATTGCATTGTAAATACTTGTAAAGCTGTATGGACGAAAAAGCATTCAAAAGGAAAATTAATTTTTAATTACATAATCTGGGCCATTTCCTTTTTCCAATTATTCATTCACTCACTCATTCATTTTACATATCTATTGCTGCCCCTTCTCAGTCCCCCCTCACACTGTCCCTCATCCCCCTTTTGTTCTCCTCTGAGAAGGTGGGAGGCCCTGAGCGTCCCCTCACACTGGCATATGAAGTCTCACCAGGGTTAGGCACTTCCTCTCCCAAGGAAACCAGCTAGAAGAACAGATGCTTCAAAGCTCATTCATGCTCCTGAGGCCTACTTCCTAAATATCTTCAATGCAGTGAGCCACAAGAGACTAACCCAATACACAGAGAGAACCACAATACCTCTCTATCGATTGGGCAATTGTGTGCAGGATCAAATTGCAGTATAGGAGATTAATTCGCACAGGCTTGTAGATTTACAAGTTCACTAAACACTTTTATGTTTGTGAATGTGTAAGGAAGTTACTGAGGTGTGTGTTGAGCTAACTGATGTGGCTAATGGTACAAAAGGGTCCTTTCTGTGCGCTACTGAGCCCCAGACACCACTCCATAGCCTCCTCAGCCTCTCCAAACTCAGAAGGATTCTCTATGCAGCCCCTTGCTCAGAAAGAGACACCTTTCCTATGTCTTTAATTTGATGTGATGGGATGCTCTTGTTTCTGATACTAGAAAAAGGCTTCTTTTCAAGTTTGCTAAGTGTATTAGTCAGGGTTCTCTGGAGACACAGAACGTATGGGTAGTCTCTATATAGTTAGGGAATTTGTTGATGACTTACAGCTTGCAGGCCAACTCCCCAACAATAGTCAGCAGTACTTGTGGATGGAAGTCCAAGGATCTAGCAGTTGCTCAGTCCCACGAGGCAGGCCAGGACAAAGCCAGAGTAAATCTTCCTTCTTTCAATGTCCTTACATAAGTCTCCGGCAGAAGGTGTGGCCCAGATAAAAGGCATGTGGTACCCCAGCTCCTATCCCAAATGACCTTGAACTCAGAGATCTCCTAATCTTAATCTTCTGGAATTCATAATCACTATGATTCAAGATCTCCATGCCAAGATCCAGGTCAGAAACTTGTATCTCTGAGACTCCAGATTAGGATTATAGGTGAGTCTTCCAATTCTTGATTAGTTCATTCCAGATTTAGTCAAGTTGACAACCAGGAATAGCCACTAGACTAAATAATTAGCAAGAATCTTCTCTGAGGTGACAAAAATGGAAGGTCTGTCCAGAATGTGAAAGTAACTCTTCTGTTTGCTCTGGAACTTACCACATGCAGCTGTCCAAAGAGAAGAAAGCATGGAATCAAAAGCAGGTGAACACAGCAGGTTTTTCCCAAGGCTTGGAGCCTGGGGTCGGATTCTAAATATGGGTGTAATAAAGCTGTGGAAAGCCTTTCTCCTAGATCTGTCCATTGCCTACGTGTCTCCTGACATCTCTGCTGAGCAATAGACCCTGACATCCTCAGTGCAGAACCTGACATATTTAAAAGTGGAAAGGACGTAGGGCAGAAAAGGTGTGTGACATTACCAGTGCTTCTGCCTGTGTTTCCTGTATTATATGAGCATGTGCATATATGTATAAGTGCTCAATATACATGTTTTTCTTCTGGAACCCTCTTGAATCACAGGTAAACATCCGTGGGTTAATTTGAAAAGGGACAATTGTTTAACCTCATCAAGTAATGATGCATCCATTTTGCAGCTGGAGACTCACTACAGAGCCGTTTAGGTATATTTAAAATAGAGGTGAACAGTAGGTGCATGGCGTGGAGACTGAGCATTAGAACGTAGCCCAGGCTGACCTTGTCCTCTAGACTCTCTTGTATCCGACTCCCAAATGCTGGTGCCATAGGAATATGCCCCTACGCACACCATGATTTCCTGCTTCTTGTGTATTCTTTACACATTATTAGAGATATATTTATGCTAAACAGAACTACTGGCAGACTGGAGACTTGTCTCAGTGGTGAAGAGAACAACAGTTCCTCAAGAAGAGCTGGGTTCAGCATTCATACAGGTAACTCCTATGCATCTCTAACCCCACCTCGGGAGGGATCCAGCTCCGCCCATATGACTTCTAGAGTTACCAGGCATACATACATGCAGCAGACAAGCAAAACGTTCACACGCATAAAGTAAAATGAAGGCGAAAGTAAAATTTAAGAGAATTTTTTCTTTGTATCTAAATTGCACCTTACTATCGAGCATATTGCTACAGTGACTTGTTCTGGCCTCCCCTCCGCCGAAATTTCAGGAATGGAAAAATGTGTGTTTTCAATGTTTGAACTCCTATCCACTATGTTTTTTTTTCAGTCGCTCTGCAGCTGTAGGCCCAAATGTATCACCTGTCGGTGTTCACGCCAAAGAAAGGTGTTCACTAAACCCAAAGCAGAAAGAGCAAATGGATCACTGTCAGGCTGGGAAGAAATAGGCTTGGTGGAGGTGATATCCATTCCCACAGTCAGCTTTGTAAAATCTGCAGGCAGAAGGGAGACAGGATGGATGCAAGCAGAGAGGGCACTGGATAGCACACAACCATGCTACACACCACTGAAACATCTGGTTAAATTTCAACTGAAGATCTGAAAATAGGATACAGACAGGAGCATGGAATTAGAGAAGCAAGTTCTCCCTCTCAGGAAAGACTGCCGCTGACAGATGCCAGTCGTTTCTCTGGGCTGCCATGACTTCTCCGCTGCCTAGCATGGCTTCCTTGAGATTCCCTCAAATGACCTGCAAGTGTTGTGTGACACAACTGTTCCTGCTGAGACAAAATACACTCATACACTCACGGCAAATAGAGAGCCCATGATGGACCAAAGGATGGACACCCCCAAGTCCAACTTGGTGAACTGATGGGTTTTATTGGGTTCAATTACAGGAATGTAGGTGATGGGTTACCTACAGGAGGAGGAATGTCTCAAAGACAGCTGTATCACCAAAGCCCACCCCATCCTGGGTGACAGAGAAGTAACAAAGCTGGAAACTTGGAGCAACTGCACAGCCTGCATTCAACTCAACAGGTTGGAGCATATCCTTTCCAGGTGCCTCCGTTGGCCTAAACCCCTTCCAAGAAGAACAACTGCTTTCTGCTCTTCCAGGGCAACTGATCTGATACGGAGTCTTTTTTGCAGCCTTTGCCTTCTGAGCATCTTCTTTGCAGCTGAGCCTCTCTTTCTCTCTGAGGGCCTCCTGCTTTCATTGTTTACTCTGGCAAGGAGGTGCCTCGTGACTCTGGTCAGTTTGGAGGAGTTCTTGAGGTTTTTCTATTGTTTAGCTCCCTACTTGGAAGCCTGCAAGGGGGAATGTTTCAATCTCAGAGCAAACTGTTACAGAACAGCATCTAATTAGGTTGGTGAGAAACAAGGTTCTGGCTAGCATTGCACTGAAGCCACAGTTTGACCTCTTCAGACCTCCTGTCTTGACCCCTGCGGTAGTTGGGTTCAGTGGTTAGGGAATATGAGCTCAAAGCTTGGTGAAGGCCTTTTGGGAATGGAATCTACAGATTTTAGCACCCCAGAGGAAAAGAGACAGCATGTTTGTTGTGGGAATGGCAGTCGCTGGATGAAGAACACATGCCACAGTGAGGTCGTCTTCCCATGTGTATGTTGTCTACATATACATTCACACTCTGCTGGTATGGGGAGCTGTGGGTGATCACTCTCCACCCACAGACCTGGGTCCTAGGATTGGCAATGGGCACCTTCCTCACTATGCTTTGGTGTTTATGGAGAGATGCTTCCTCTGTGTTTGTTCGGCCCTGATCTGCCAGTCCAGTGTTGTGTGACCAGCCACACTCCAATTCTCAGGACTATTCTAGGAACCTGTCTGCATTCTGTGGTAATAGCACCCAGGGAATTTTGTCCCTACTTCCACCTCATACTCTGTTCCTGCCTGTGTAGGCATCTGTCTACTGTGCACCTTCCTTTTAGATCCTTCTCATTTCCTAAATCCAGCATACCTACTGGTGCTTCCAACTCCAGTACCCATGACCCTAGTCCTGCTTCAGGTAGAAGGATCTTGTCTGGCCTCTAGACACTTGGTGTGTGGATCCATTTCCTCCATCTCTCACAATGTCTCTACCAATCACAAACTTTCTTAAATACCAGGCTTTGCCAAATACACTCTATTCTCCCTTCCTCTTCCATACAGGATTGCTAGACACACGTCCAGCAAATAACTATTTACCTGTCTTCTCCATTACACATTCCAGATTTCCAATTACCTGTACTCAGCTTCTGAGGAGGCCTTCAACACATGCTGCTGCACCCCTCTTTCTTAGAGACTGCCACACTTCACAAGTGTTCACAGAATCAAAATCAGCTCCTGCCTTGGCCAGAATCTCACAGTACCACCAATGCTACCCCCATGCCATATGCAACCATGCTATGTCCCCTGTCACAAGTCTGCCCTGCTGGAACTCAGGCATATGCCTCTCTGTATACTTTCCAAACCTCTACTGCTCCAATAAACCTTGGGTTAACACAGCTCATTGCTCCCCACATGCCCTGAAACCTGGAGACTTGTCTGCCCCTAACCTGGCCAGATGTATATCTATTGAGAATCCTTTGCCTCTCTGGCCTTGTTTCTTGTGCATCTTGTGCATGGGAATGGGAAAAGAGAATTAGCATCTTTCTAATCAGCATGGGATGGGCTCTTGGGTTTCCATTTAAGGAGTAGGACCTGTGGCAGAAGGACTCCTAGTTCTGTGACCATGCCATTGAAAGGAAGGACAGTGAACAGACCTGGGGCAGCCTAGGTGACTGCTCATGCTCCTCCTCACATGAATGCTCAGGGTATCCTCTTTGTATATTTGTTGCACAGTTGGGGATAGGAGTAGAGTCCCAAGTATGGGTGGAACTCAACCCTCTCTGTGAACCATCTTCTCACTGGGGACTTACCCTGTGTATTTGCTCTCACAGGTCAAGGGTTGGCCGAGGATCGCACAGTGTGGCAACAGGGAAGAATGTGTGTCTGAGTGAGGACTTCTGTAGCTCCTGAGAAACTTTTGTGATTTGTGCAGTGATGTAGATGTCTCTGGGTTGTCCTCTCTCCTTGTCATACTGTTTAAATGATATTTTCTCAATAATTTACATCAGGAGCTTACTGACCCCCTAGAAAGGACATGAAACATTTTGAGTGCACATGTCTTTATTGCTGAAGACCTAATGTTCCGTGGATAGTGTTAGTGCCCAACCTGCCTTCATCTGATGCCTGGAGAGGACGATGCTTCACGACTCCTCTGAAAGCTTTACTGCACAGCGTTCTGTCCATCATCAGATGCACACTCGGGCATTTGAGACTGCTCTTCTCTCCTGTATTTGGCTCTTCTTCTCTTAAACCATCTCTGCAATGACATGATGAAAGTTATGGCTATAGTATAATTCTACAGTCAGTATCCCAGCTGGAAAACTACTCCCCTACTGTCTAACTGTGTATGCGAATGAGCCTTTACAATGAACAGAACAATTGGCTTTGGTTTTTCTATAGTTTTTTAAAATTATTTTATACAATATAATTATGGTTGTTCCTCTCTAAACACTTCCCACATCCTCTACTCCATCCTTCCCACCAAACTTCTCTCTCTCTCTCTCTCTGTCTCTCTCTATCTCTCTGTCTCTCTCTGTCTCTCTCTCTCTCTCTCCTCTCTGCCTCTGTCTCTTTCTCTCTCAAAACTAAGACAATAAAAAAGGAAAATGAAAATCAAAGCAAATGAAAAATAAGACAAACACATATCAAACCAAAGCAACTGAGACAAACAAGCAAAAGCCACAGAAAGTGCAGAGTCAGCCAGGACTGTTATCTGAGGGCCTGCCTCAGGGTGTTCTTCATACACACAGTGTCTCTCCATTGGAGAAAACTGATTTCTTCTCCCAGCAGGCATCCATTACAAATAACTCCTTGATTAGGGGTGGGAATTTGTGAGCAATTCCCCTTGTCAGTCCTGGGATTTTTAATTCGAACATGTGCAGGACTTGTGTTTGAGAGTGAGAGACTTTGTGTCAAGACAATACAACAATAACGTTCCACCATTTCATGTTCTTGCTGAGGCCAATTAGATTTAACTAGAATTTGATATCCTTGATGGGGAATCCCATGGAAAATTATCCAACTCTACTCTAGGAAGCAAATATCAGGACTGTCCTCTCTAAGTTATCATATTATAAGTTAAAATGCCAGTTTGTACTGAGCCCCCATTCCCAGGTAAGTGGCTATTCTTAGCTTAGGTTTCATAGTTTGCTTCGAAGTGTTTACTTCTGCAAAGCCCCCTTGCAGCTACTGAGGGAGATGCCAGGGCATAGTTTCTGCTTTAAAAAACCCTGTGTCCTGGACCCTCCAGGCTACACCTTGGTGCCAGAATACCTGTCTGTGGTCCTGGAGGGCTGGAATACATACTTTCAGTCAGCTATAAACTATGTCAGAGTGAGCATCCCCAGTAACAGCATTGGAGTTCTGAGTCCTAAGTGGATGTCAGCATCAAAGCCCTTACCTCAAGGCTCAGGGAGCCATGCAGAAGAGGATGCAGAAAGATTATCAGAGCCAGAGGTGATGGATGACTTAAGGAAACAAAATCTATGTTCTGTATGGAAAGTTCAAAATTAAGAATAAAGTTGACACACTTCAACAATCACATCCTGATTGTTTGCAGCCTGTCCAAAGGACTCCTGATGTCTTATGTAAGCAGTTAGATCCTAATTCTCAATGGCGCCATCCCACATGTACATATAATATAGTACTATACTATATGTACAGGGGTTTTGCGGAAGCGTGCCCTCAAGCGTGCCTAAGGCACCACTAGTCCTTAGACACCAGAATTCAAGGGTGGTCATCCAAGGGAGGCCAGCCCAGAGCTGTGACATGGTCACCAATAGGGTTAAGAAATGAAACCAATTCAAATAATCACTCACATGTCTTGACACTCCCCTGGATCCAGGGAGTTTAAGGGAAGGGGAAAGCCACTTTTGCCCTCCCTCTTTTCCACGCCCTCTTAAGTTTTCTGGGCTCAGGAAGAAGGCAATGCTCTCAGGAGAACGGCAACTTGAAGATATTGATGCCCTATGTCCTGCCCAGCATGACAGGGCACCCTGGGCCCTGTTTTATACCAGGTCATTCAAAGCCTTAAGGTTGAACCTCCATTCAGGAAAGTGATCTGCTACAATGTGGACATCAGTTAACAAAACTGCTTCCTCCTTAATACATTGGCTACCTATGGACATACAGTCTCAGTCACCTGTTAGACATCACCATCTTCTCAGACTCCTAGTGAATGGGGTTCCATGTAGTTGTTACATTAGGAAGTTCTCACACTGCACATTTGTGGCTACACATAATTTTTCTCCCTGTCTTTTACTCTTTATCATGGGGATGTATAGTCTAAAGAAGATCAGGGGACCGAAGCCCTGCTGAGGAGGACTAGAACCTACCATTAGGATGCCTCCATGAACTCAAACAAAACCCAGTGCGTGGCTCCCTTGAGCTCACATTAGGCCAGAGTTCCCCATATTTGATTGTGAAAGTCCATCGAGTATGTTTGCAGGAAGAAATGGGAGATCAATCTGGAAGGCTTCCACAAGTTCACACTGCAGTGTGCGAACAGGAGCATGTGGGTGCTTGCTCCTGTCTCTTGTCCTGTGGCCACGCTCTCTCCAGAGCTGAAGTGCATGGGTCTCTACAGCTGCTGTGCACTGGCCTGTGAGCTCAGAGAGGGAGAAATTCCCTACACCTTCTGCTTTTCTTTTCCTCTCCCTCAGTCTCTGTGTTCTGGGTAAATCCTCTCTTCTTCCTCCCAGCTTCTCTGACCTGAGCCTAGTCCAAATGTAGATCCTACTCATGGTGTCAGGAAGCCAGCACACAGGGGCCTGCTATGTGGGGATGCTGTTCTGCTGTATCTACTGCACGTAGTGCCACCTGCTTATGTCGTTCCTATATGCTCATGTCCTTCTATATACACAGAATTAAAATATTCGGACCCCGCGCAGGGAGGGAGCCCGCCAGCTTCCCTTCCGCGACCTCTGTTCCCGCGGACTGCGCTGGAGAGACCGGTACCCAGGCTCTCCCCCCGATATAACATCACTTGGGACACGGCCTGTTGGGGCTTCCGTCTGTGCCCGAGGGCGGGTTGGCGCTGTAGTCGTCTGGGCGCCAGATCGGCGGGCCATCGTGACCACAGGGTGAGCGGCGCCACGGAGACTGCCCTCCGCCATCTTTGCTCCAGTGACCAGGTAGTTGGGACCGCCAGGCTCAGAGACAGACAGGCATAATATCGCTTCGGTTTCAGGCAGCTTGGGTGTAACCTGCTCCCAGGTGCTGGGCTGATCTGCAGTAACCAGCGCGCCAGTTCCTCGGTGGGACCTTCTGCCTGCTGGAGGGACCCCGCGCAGGGAGGGAGCCCGCCAGCTTCCCTTCCGCGACCTCTGTTCCCGCGGACTGCGCTGGAGAGACCGGTACCCAGGCTCTCCCCCCGATATAACATCACTTGGGACACGGCCTGTTGGGGCTTCCGTCTGTGCCCGAGGGCGGGTTGGCGCTGTAGTCGTCTGGGCGCCAGATCGGCGGGCCATCGTGACCACAGGGTGAGCGGCGCCACGGAGACTGCCCTCCGCCATCTTTGCTCCAGTGACCAGGTAGTTGGGACCGCCAGGCTCAGAGACAGACAGGCATAATATCGCTTCGGTTTCAGGCAGCTTGGGTGTAACCTGCTCCCAGGTGCTGGGCTGATCTGCAGTAACCAGCGCGCCAGTTCCGCGGTGGGACCTTCTGCCTGGTGGAGGGACCCCGCGCAGGGAGGGAGCCCGCCAGCTTCCCTTCCGCGACCTCTGTTCCCGCGGACTGCGCTGGAGAGACCGGTACCCAGGCTCTCCCCCCAATATAACATCACTTGGGACACGGCCTGTTGGGGCTTCCTTCTGTGCCCGAGGGCGGGTTGGCGCTGTGGTCGTCTGGGTGCCAGATCGGCGGGCCATCGTGACCACAGGGTGAGCAGCGCCACGGAGAGTGCCCTCCGCCATCTTTGCTCCAGTGACCAGGTAGTTGGGACCACCAGGCTCAGAGACAGACAGGCATAATATCGCTTCGGGTTCAGGCAGCTTGTGTGTAACCTGCTCCCAGGTGCTGGGCTGATCTGCAGTGACCAGCGCGCCAGATCTGCTGTGGGACTTCTGCCTGGCAGAGGGACGCCCCCTCCCCCCCCAGGAGAGATCACACACCCCTGCACAGGGCAGGAGCCTGCCAGCCTCCCTTTGGCGACCTCTGCTCCAGGAATCCACTAGGCTGAGCCTTTAGATGTGCAAGGCCTCCCCAATATAAGATCACTTGGGGCAAAGCACATTAGGGCTCCAAAGTCACTCAGGAGCAGGCAGGCCCCAGAAATCGGTGCCAGGGGAATCCTGGTAATCCAGGGGGGGGCAGAAATAGCTTTGCAGGCTCACAGGAGGTCCAACCAACAGCCAGTGGCAGCAGGACCAACTAACACCAGAGGTATCCAGATGGCAAAAGGCAAACGTAGGAATGTTACTAACAGTAATCAAAGTAATGTAGGACCATCCGAACCCAACTCTCCAACAGCAGCAAGTCCTGGATACCCCACCACACCCGAAAGACAAGATCTGGATTTAAAATCACTTCTCATGATGCTATTAGAGGATCACAAGAAGGACACAAATAAATCTCATAAAGAGTTACAGGAGACCATGAATCAACGGTTAGAAGCCCTTACAAAGGAAACACAAAAATCGCTTAGAGAAATGCGGGAGAACATGGATCAAAAGATGGAGGCGCACAAGGAGACAACACAAAAATCGCTTAACGAGATGAATCAACGGGTAGATGCACTCACAAAGGAATCACAAAATTTGCATAAAGAAATGCAGAAGAATATGGGTCAACAGACGGATGCCCATAAGGAGGCAACACAAAAATTGCTTAAAGAAATGAATCAACGGTTAGATGCCCTTACAAAGGAAACACGAGAACTGCTTAAAGAAATGCAGGAGACGATGGATCAACAGATGGAATCCCATGAGGAGGAAACACAAAAATCGCTCAGAGAAATGCAGGAGAACGTGGGTCATCAGGAAGAAATCCTGAAAGAGGTAATGCAAAATTACCTTAAAGAAATACAGGAAAATACAAACAAACAAGTGAAGGATCTCAGCAAATCCATCCAGGAACTAAAAAAGGAAGTAGAAACAACTAAGAAATCACAAAGGGAGACAACTTTGGAGATAGAAAACCTTGGGAAGAAATCAGGAGTCATAGATGCAAACATCAACAATAGAATACAAGAGATGGAAGAAAGAATCTCAGGTGCTGAAGATTCCATAGAAAGCATCGACTCAACAGTCAAAGAAAATGCAAAATGCAAAAAACGCGTAACCCAAAACATCCAGGAAATCCAGGACACAATGAGAAGACCAAACCTAAGGATTATAGGTATAGATGAGAGTGAAGATTTGCAACTTAAAGGGCCAGTAAACATCTTCAACAAAATTATGGAGGAAAACTTCCCTAACTTAAAGAGAGAGATGCCGATGAACATACAAGAAGCCTACAGAACTCCAAACAGACTGGACCAGAACAGAAATACCTCCCGTCACATAATAATCAAAACACCGAATGTTCTAAACAAAGAAAGAATACTAAATGCAGTAAGAGAAAAGGGCCAAGTAACATACAAAGGAAGACCTATCCGAATCACATCAGACTTCTCACCAGAGACTATGAAAGCCAGAAGATCCTGGGCAGATCTCATGCAGACACTAAGACAGCACAAATGCCAGCCTAGACTACTATACCCAGCAAAACTCTCAATCACCATAGATGGAGAGACCAAGATATTCCATAATAAAACCAAATTCTCACAATATCTTTCCACAAATCCAGCCCTGCAACGGATAATAGGTGGAAACCTCCAATACAGGGAGAGAAACAACACCCTGGAAAAAATGAGATAATAACCTTCTTGAATCAAACCCAAAAGTAGATAACCACTCAAACATAAAGATAGCGTCAAGAATGGCAGATGGCAATAATCACTATGCCTTAATCTCTCTTAATATCAATGGTCTCAATTCCCCAATTAAAAGACATAGACTAGCAGACTGGATACGTAAACAGGACCCAGCTTTTTGCTGCATGCAGGAAACGCACCTCAGTGTCAAAGACAAACACTACCTCAGAGTAAAAGGCTGGAAAACAATTTTACAAGCAAATGGCCCCAAGAAACGAGGTGGAGTAGCCATCCTAATATCGGATAAAATTGATTTTCAACCCAAAGTCATCAAAAAAGACACAGAAGGACACTACATACTGATCAAGGGAAAAATCCACCATCAAGAACTCTCAATCCTGAATATCTATGCTCCAAATGCAAGGGCACCCTCATTCGTAAAAGAAACTTTACTAAAACTCAAAGCACACATCGCACCGCACACAATAATAGTGGGTGACTTCAACACCCCGCTCTCTGAAATGGATCGTTCAGGAAAGCAGAAACTAAACAGGGACACAGTGAATCTAATTGAAGCCTTGGACCAAATGGAACTAACTGATATATATAGAACATTTCATCCTAGAGCTAAAGAATACACCTTCTTCTCAGCTCCTCATGGTACCTTCTCCAAAATTGACCATATAATTGGTCACAAATCAGACCTCAACAGATACAAGAAGATAGAAATAATCCCATGCCTCCTATCAGATCACTATGGAATAAGGGTGGTCTTCAATGGCAACAAAAACAAAAGAAAACCCACGTACACATGGAGGCTGAACAATGCTCTACTCAATGATAACTTGGTCAAGGTGGAAATAAAGAAAGAAATCAAAGACTTTTTGAAAGTTAATGAAAATGAAGGCACAACATACCCTAACTTATGGGACACAATGAAAGCAGTGCTAAGAGGAAAATTCATAGCCCTGAGTGCCGCCAAAAAGAAACGGGAGACAGCATACACTAACAGCTTAATGGCACACCTGAAAGCCCTGGAACAAAAAGAAGCAAATACACCAAAGAGGAGTAGAAGGCAGGAAATCATCAAACTCAGGGCTGAAATCAATCAAGTAGAAACAAATAAAACCATACAAAGAATCAACAAAACGAGGAGTTGGTTCTTTGAGAAAATCAACAAGATAGATAAGCCCTTAGCCAGACTAACCAGAGGGCACAGAGATAGTATCCAAATTAATAAAATCAGAAACGAAAAGGGAGAGATAACAACAGAAACTGAGGAAATTCAAAAAATCATCAGATCCTACTACAAAAACCTGTATTCAACACAACTAGAAAATCTTGAGGAAATGGACAATTTCCTTGACAGATACCAAGTACCAAAATTAAATCAGGATCAAATAGACCATCTAAACCGTCCTATAACCCCTGAAGAAATAGAAGTTGTCATTGGAAGTCTTCCAACCAAAAAAAGCACAGGTCCAGATGGTTTTAGTGCAGAATTCTATCAGACCTTCAAAGAAGACCTAACACCAATACTCTTCAAACTGTTCCACAAAATAGAAACAGAAGGAACACTACCCAACTCGTTCTATGAAGCCACAATTACACTAATACCAAAAGCACACAAAGATCCGACAAAGAAAGAGAATCTCAGGCCAATCTCTCTTATGAATATCGATGCAAAAATACTCAATAAAATTCTTGCCAACCGAATCCAAGAACACATCAAAACGATCATTCACCACGATCAAGTAGGCTTCATCCCAGGGATGCAGGGATGGTTCAATATAAGGAAATCCATCAATGTAATCCACTACATAAACAATCTCAAAGAAAAAAACCACATGGTCATCTCATTAGATGCTGAGAAAGCATTTGACAAAATTCAGCATCCTTTCATGCTAAAGGTCTTGGAAAGATCAGGAATTCAAGGCCCATATCTAAACATAGTAAAAGCAATTTACAGCAAACCAGTAGCCAGCATCAATCTAAACGGAGAGAAACTTGAAGCAATCCCACTAAAATCAGGGACTAGACAAGGCTGCCCTCTCTCTCCATATCTTTTCAATATAGTACTTGAAGTTCTAGCTAGAGCAATTAGACAAGAAAAAGAGGTCAAAGGGATACAAATTGGAAAGGAAGAAGTCAAACTATCACTATTTGCAGACGATATGATAGTATACATAAGCGACCCAAAGAACTCCACCAGAGAACTCCTACAGCTGATAAACGACTTCAGCAAAGTGGCCGGATATAAAATCAACTCAAGCAAGTCAGAAGCCTTCCTATACTCAAAGGATAAGCAGGCTGAGAAAGAAGTAAGAGAAATAATACCCTTTACGATAGCCACAAACCATATTAAGTATCTTGGCGTGACGCTAACCAAACAAGTGAAAGATCTGTATGACAAGAACTTCAAGTCTCTGAAGAAAGAAATTGAAGAAGACCTCGGAAGATGGAAAAATCTGCCATGCTCATGGATTGGCAGGATTAATATAGTAAAAATGAGCATCTTACCAAAAGTAATACACAGATTCAATGCAATCCCCATCAAAATCCCAACTCAATTCTTCATAGAGTTAGAAAGAGCAATTCAAAAATTCATCTGGAATAACAGAAAACCCAGAATAGCTAAAACTATTCTCAAGAGTAAAAGAACCTCTGGGGGAATCAGTATCCCGGACCTCAAGCTGTACTACAGAGCAATAGTGTTAAAAACTGCATGGTATTGGTACAGTAACAGACATGTAGATCAATGGAACAGAATTGAAGACCCAGAAATGAATCCACACTCCTATGGTCACTTGATCTTTGACAAAGGAGCTAAAACCATCCAGTGGAAAAAAGATAGCCTTTTCAGCAAATGGTGCTGGCTCAGCTGGAGGTCAACATGCAGAAGAATGCAAATTGACCCATCCTTATCTCCTTGCACTAAGCTCAATTCTAAGTGGATCAAAGATCTCCACATAAAACCAGACACACTGAAACTAATAGAAGGGAAACTAGGGAAGAACCTTGAACATATGGGCACAGGGGAGAATTTCCTGAACAGAACTCCAATAGCTTATACTCTAAGATCAAGAATAGACAAATGGGACCTCATTAAATTACAAAGTTTTTGCAAGGCAAAAGACACCGTCAAAAAGACAAAGCGGCAACCAACTAACTGGGAAATGATCTTTACCAACCTTACATCCGACAGAGGGCTAATATCCAAGATATACAAAGAACTCAAGAAGTTAAACTCCAGAGAGGCAAGTAACCCTATTAAAAAATGGGGTACAGAGCTCCACAAAGAGTTCTCACCTGAAGAATATCTAATGGCTGAGAAGCACCTAAAGAGATGTTCATCATCCTTAGTCATTAGGGAAATGCAAATCAAAACAACCCTGAGATTCCATCTCACACCAGTCAGGATGGCTAAGATCAAAAACACAGGAGACAGCAGTTGTTGGCGAGGATGTGGAGAAAGAGGAACACTCCTCCACTGCTGGTGGAATTGCAGGCTGGTACAACCACTCTGGAAAGCAGTCTGGCGGCTCCTCAGAAAACTGGGCATGACACTTCCGGAGGATCCGGCTATACCACTCCTGGGCATATACCCAGAGACTTTACCTGCATGCAATAAGGACACATGCTCCACTATATTCATAGCAGCCTTATTTATAATAGCCAGAAGCTGGAAAGAACCCAGATGTCCCTCAACGGAGGAATGGATTCAGAAGATGTGGTATATTTACACAATGGAATACTACTCTGCAATTAAAAACAATGAATTCACGAAATTCCTAGGCAAATGGTCAGAACTTGAAAATATCATCCTTAGTGAGGTAACCCAATCACAAAAGATCACACATGGTATGAAGTCACTGATAAGGGGATATTGACCCAGAATCTCAGAATACCCTAGACACAATCAGCATATCAATAGATTTCTAAAAAGATGGAAGGAGAGACCCCTGGTCCTGGAAAGACTGGATGTAGGGGAACGCCAGGACAGAGTAATGAGAGGGGGTTGAACGGAGAAAAGAGGGAGGGAAGGGGGCTTATGGGACTTTCGGGGAGGGAGGAAACGGGAAAGGGGAAGTGATTTGGAATGTAAATTAAAAAAATAAAATAAAATTAAATTAAAAAAAAAAAAAAAAAAAAAAAAAAAAAAAAAAAAAGAATTAAAATATTCAATTTAATCTCTGTATTCTTCTGAAGCATATATACAGATTACAAGTAGTCTGATTTCTTTGTTTTGTTTTGTTCTGCTTTGTTTTCAATTAAATGATTATACTGCTTTTAGCAGTAGAAAAGTGTTATAACCTGCGGTGATTTTTCCATTTTCTTTTCTGGAAAACTCTGACTCTCAATGGTTGATAGCTATACAACAGGCAAGGACACACCCCACCACACTTCCATTTTGAATAATGGCTATAAGAAATGGTCCATGGCCTGTAGGTGAGTGCTTTACCCAAAGCCTGTTCAGATTTACTGACCTTTACTCTGGATTCTGCTAGGTACAAGTGCTTGGCGAGGTTCCTCCTGTAGAAAGAAGGTGGGAAAGTGAAGCTGTTAGAGGGAGGCAGCCTCTTAGCTTGTCAAGATGAAGAGAATTCTGGAGACAGGCCGCATACCAATGTATAAATATGGAAAGATGTTGAGCTCTTAGGTGTAAAAGTGGCTTTTCCTTTACCTCTATTTCACCACAATAAATAAATACATTAATTAATTAAAACAAGGGAGATGTGGCATAGTAGTAGGGCTGCCTAAGAACCCCCAGGTCTTGAGTTCAGTCCCATTACAAAGTACAGGGCCAGAGAATGGTATGAAGAGGAAGCGGGGAGGGAAGGAAGGGAAAGAAAAAACAAACAATCAAAAAGAAAACTGAAGGAAGGAATTAAGAGGCACCAACCAATTTCTAGACAACACTGAATGAATATATTGCCTATGACCTCACCAAAAACCTCCTTCCCATACTCAGCAACACAAAGGTCCCCATGCCTTGGGCCTCAACCATATGAGGGGCCACAGCAGGGAGAAGGCACCTCCAAAGGAGATCCTAAAGGATGGAATTTGGGATTGCTCCTAAAACAAGCTGCATACCTTGTGATTGAATCAGGGTACTTCATTTTTTCAAAAGTGGCTTCCAGTTCACTCAGCTGCCTGGGCGTGAGACCCAGCTGGATACGAGGCCTTGTGCGCTGCTGAAGTGGCGGAACTCTGGCAATGGCCAAGTTCTGTTCTGCCAGCTGTGAGTCTTCAGACACTTGGTGGCTTCCATGGCATTCATCTTTGATGTTATTACCAATGTACTTCACTTCTCCACTGTAGACCACATCATCCTTGTCATCTGGGATGCCCTGGTACTTTAGTTTGTCTGGGCAATTTAGAGATCCTTCTCCAAAGCTGCCTCCCTCTGCTGCTACATCAGACTCTTGTTCAACATCAAGGGTCACCTCGATCTCATTCTCCCCCAGTTTGTAGAAATTGGGGTCCACTTGATGGGATTGGAGAGCCATGGCACAATCTGCAAGGGAGTGGAGTTACCTCAACAAATGCTTTGTGAATTGAAATGGAATTGCAGCCTATGGGCTTTTTTGCAAGTTTCATATCTGTCTTCTTTCTATCCCACGACATCTATAAAAGACATGTGCTCAGTGGAAGTGGTTCTTGGGAGCATGTGCAGAACACCTAACCCTGCAGAGACTTGATGAGACAGGTTAGGGGATACACAGGGGGACCCACCCTCTCAGAGGAAAAGGGGAGGGGTTGTTAGGGAGGGACTCCGTGAGGAGAGGACTGGGATGGGGGACAACTTTGGTCCTCTGAAAGAACAGCAAATGCTCTTAACCATTTAGTCATCTCTCCACTCCCCACCTCCAAGTGCAAACTTTTTCTTTCTTCCATTTAATTATAGAATCCTAGAGCATTGTGATATTAGGGCAGCTAGCAAAACTCCTAAGGAAGTTGTAGTTCGAATATCTTGACTTATGAATGTGAAAACCAGTGTCCCTGAATACAAAAGCCTTGTTACATAACCATAGAGTTAGTAGCCAAGCAGATTATTATTCCTTTTCATTACTGAATTGATTTAATAAGTGTGTATGGGCCTGTACCCTGTATGTGTGTGCTTAACAAAGCACAGGTTTGGATGTCAGAACACAACTTAAGAGAATCAGTTCTATCCTGTGTGCCCCAGGGCACAAGCTTGGACGTTACTCTTAGCAGCAAGTACCTTCACCTACTGAAACATTACAGAAGACCTCCCCCAGGCTGTTTTTTTTTTTTTTGTACAAAGGTTTTAGTACAGGCAGAGTCTCCTAAAGGAACGCCTGCTCAAAATCTTCAAAAAACATACAGAATACCTTTGAATATTCAACTTACTGTACATTGAGCCCTGTGCACATTATAGAGAATCATAAGACATAGTCACATTGCCCTCCACCCCGGACTCTTGACCCATTAATACCCCATCAAACTCCTTCTAAGCAGTCACTTACTGCCAAGAGAAGGATGAGGAGGAAAAGAAACAAGACCGAACATGAAAGGAATAGAAAAACCAGACAGCTGTGAAGCAAGGAGAAGATGATCAGTAGTGTGAGGTAGCAAGTGGGTGCCTGGGGCCACAGCCTGTATCTTAGGACCATCAATGACTGTGTCCGATTTCAGTTATATTAGCCTCCTGTTTTACTGTTTTCCCTATTTCTTTTGCCTCCTAAGCTCATTTTGCACTCAGGTGCGACTGTGAAAGAGACCTCTTCTAGGAAACAACACATATTTACTCCCCACAGAAAGGGAGCCCACCACAGAGAAAAAGTAACAATTATAGCAGTCTCCAACTTGGTGAACAAATGGGTTTAGCCAGAGTTACTTACAGGAATATGGGCGAAGGGTTGCTTTCCGGAGCAGAGATGACTCAAAGACAGCTTCCTCACCAAAGCCTATCTCAGCTTGAGAGATGGCTCATTAAACCCAAAGCACTCTCTACAGCCTGCAGGAAGCTCAACAGGTTGCAGAGTCTTTCCAGGTGGCTCGGTTAGTCTGAACCTCTTCCAGGCAGCACAACCGCTCTTTACTCCTTCCTAGTAGTTGTGCTGGTCTCTTCCAGGTTGCTCCACGGGTCTGAGAGTGACTTGCTGCCGCCTTTACTATTTACAGTGTCTTGGGGAGGGCGGGGCCTAGTGGATCTGGTCAGGTCAACATGCTTTGTCTGCAGAATACAAGGTTTCAATCCAGGATGAAGCTGCTCTGCAGCATCAGGATAAATAGAAACTCGCACTTCAGCCTATCATGCTCCTAATTACAGCCCCCCTAGAAAACACGTAATACTTGGAAATTGATCCAGCATTATAACTTTCAGATACCTAATGATATTGCATATTAGGCCACAAAAGAAGCCCTATCACTGTTGTTAAACACACGTTTCTTACACATTTTGGATATAACACAGCTTGTTATTCTGTGCAATAGATCAGGTCATATAAAAAATACAGGACAGTTTCAGAAGTGGAAGAATGGTACATGGGCCAGGGTGTACTCATCCCGGCTCCCAGCAACAGCCTGGACCCCAGAACACCTGAGTTTGTGAAAAGGACATGCAACAGAATGCACCAGGTTACAGCACAGCTCAGAACATATGTGCCACTTGATACTCAGGGGTGCATGTACAGGGTACTTTGTTGGACACAGTTAACATTGGCCAAGATTGAGGAACTTGCATAGGATGACTGCAATGCCACTTGAGTTCATCTGACTGTGCTCACAGTGCATAGGGTTCTAGAAGATACTAAACTAGCAGATATCACCATTCCTAAGGCTATGACCCTTTAATACAGTTCCTCATGGTATGGTGACCCCTAACCATAAAATTATCTTCATTGCTACTTCATAACTGTAATTTTGCTACTATCATAAATCATCATGTAAATACCGGATCTGCAGGATATTTGACATATGAACTCCAAAGGATTATGAGCTACAAGTTGAGAACCAAAGGGGCTTGCATTCAACCTGAATGTACTTGGTTTACTTCAAGCCAGCAGCAGGAAGTTGGATGCAGTCCTGGCAGTAACAATGCAGAGGTCCACTAGAAAGTCCTACATCCCTAATCAAATACATATTTGCTGCTGCCTGCTTGTACTCATGGCACCTTCGAAACAAGTTTTAGGAACAAGAAGTACAGTTTTTGTTTCAGAAGGAGCTGATAGCTTTCCAGGTATTCCAATGGACTCCAATTCATAAGTTTACCGGTTCCCATCTATCTATGTACCATTTCATTTCCTCATTTCAAGAGGCAATGAAAAAGTGCACTTGAGAAAAATATCTTTTTCTTTCCTTCTTTCTGTGAGATGTGAATACATAGTTTATGTAAGCGTTTACTTATTTCTAAGCCAATTTAAAGAGAAGTCCTTTAAGAGAGTTGGTGCGTTCATTATATACAGGTAACCAGATTTAGAAATATCTAGCATGTATTATGTATTTATTCATATACAAATACACAATTGGAGGGACAGATATTATAGCTGTCATTATAAATCTTAAATCATACATAAATAACACAAAAGCCAATGGTAAATTGGCGCTTTTACAGACACACACACACTGAATGTTTGTGGAGAACTCTGCTCAATTTCTGTGGATGTTAATACGGAATTTTCTATAATCTGTAGACTGTATATTAGCTGAGTTATCAAGGAGCTCTATGTCTGCATTGCCCATCTGATGGTATGCAGTACTCAGTATCTGGGTGCTGGGCTTTCTTCTACTAGAGGTTCATGCCAGTGCTGTTGACAACTCTGAATCCCTTCGTGGAGGACAGGACCTATAGAGTCAGTGACTGTACAGCACATGCTCTGGGGTGGGAAGGAAACAGTGTAGCAGGGTAGGACAGAAGAAGGGAAGGATGTACAAGGCACGTATTAAGGGATTCATGGCCAGAGGAAAAAGGGATTGAAGATGACTAGAGGAGGGAGGAGGACAGAAAAAGAGAACAGAATTGCTATATCTGATAAGGTGAATTCCATCTCCCAAATACTGCAGTAAGTGTTCTAGTTACCTTCATCAAAATTCTGCCCCCAAAGCTAGGTCAGAGTCAGTAGGGATTCAGGAATAGGATTCCATTCAGATGGGATCTCCCATAGGATCACATAGAAAGGAGAGGTCTCTTAGTCACGGGGAAAACCGTTCAAGCACAAGGAGTCTGGGAATAGTGCCCATCTAAGGCAAAGCTTAAAAATAAAGGTCTTTGAGTATAGTTGGGAGTCTTTCTTTTGAAAGGAGTTTGAGGTTCTAACCCAGCCTCAGAGTGAACTCAAACCTCAGGAGTTATGTCCGCCTTAGCCAGCTTCCATAAAGCTGACTGAAGCAATGCTTCTGGAATATGATTCATAGGTAGATGTCAAGCATATAGGTCAGGAGTGAAGGCCTAGTGTGGAAGGATGAATACCTGAGGTCTGAGGTGATAGCTCCAGGAGCTCAGGAACGACAAAGTCTCAGCATTAGAACTATGAAAGGAAAATGTTTACTGAACTCTTCAACAGGATAAAGGGGGGCTGTTTTCCAGGGGAGCGTCAAGACAGGAAAATGGAAAGGAGCTGAGATCAGGTTCAGGTGTGGTCCAAAGTCAAGGCATAGCTTGCAGCCAAGTCTCCCCTTTGACCTAAATGCTAGGCTACCAGGTCTGTGGCTCTGACTGCAGAGGAGAAAGATAGGTTTAGCTTCTTGTTCACTGAGCTCATGCATTGAGGGCCATAACTGAGGTCACTGTCTCTAAAATGATGCCTGGTTAGGACTGGAGAGTTAGCTCAGTGATTAAGAGCACCTTTTGCTCTTTCAGAGGATCTAGGTTCAGTTATCATTACCCTACACGATTGCCTACAATATCCATAGCTTCATTTCTAGGGAACCAATTCTGTCTTCTGACCTCCACAGACTCCATGAAAGTACATGGTGCCTGTACATATGTGCAGACAAAAGAGTCATGCACGTAAACTAAACTAAATCAATCTTTGAAAAAATAAAAGGCAGTGTGTGCAGGTGGGATTCATAACTTGAGAGCTGGGGGGTAGAGTGTGGCAGAAGGTAAGACAGTCACAAGAATTCCTTGTGGTCAGGGAGAATCCTGACTGAATAAAGATAAGAAGACTTTTCCTAAGTCAGGCCAGATTCTCCAGACTTCGGTTGGGTGTGTGCATGAATAAGAATGCAAAGTAGACATTGAGAGTGGTCAGTCATGCAGAACAGCTCAACTGACTGAGCATGAGCTTGGCTAAGCCTGCACCAGGCAAACACAAAGTCAGAAGTTCAGAGCTCAGGCCCAGTCTCAAGGAGGTCAGGAGAGACTGGATGTCGGGCTCCTCCCCTCCGTGAGCTCAGGACAGCAGGGAAATGAAAGCCCACCATGCAGTGAAGATGGAGGAAGAGGCCAGTGACTCAGAGGGGCTAGCCTCACCTACTTCAGGCAGGGGGCATAAGGAAGATCAGGAGGACCAGGGCATTGGGAAGGATAGGGGAAGCTGAGACTGTGGATAAGGGGGTTTTCATAGGGTTTGAAACCAGCAAAGGGGATATCATTTGAAATGTAAATAAAAAAATCAAATAAAAAATAAAATAAAATAAAGGGGCACCTACCAATTCAAGGTAGGTGAATGAAAAAAAAATGAAAATAATTTTCACTTTTTTGTACAGTAGACACTGGAAGGACTATCTCATGTAAATTACTTTGTCTATCTGTATATTCATAGTCTGATGTTAGCTGTGTTTGTACCTTAAGCACTTATAATATTTAATGTCTTAAAAAAGGAGCAGGGTGAAGAAAGGGCTGTGGTCTGGATGGAGTGAAGGAACGCGTGGAAAGGGACACAAGGCAGGCAGGGAGGGAAATGACTGCTCTCATCACTGTAAGGGATATTTAGCTCTTCTTCATGAACTCGCATTTACTAATGGATGAGGAGATACTTAAGACCACAGCCACAGTTGTGAACAGAAGTTGGACTGCTTTAGGGATCTTTGGTGGAAGTCACACAGCAGAAGACTCGTTCCAGTCCCCTGAATACAAGTGTCAGCTAGAGAAGTGCCCCACCACAACCCTGCATATTTTCTGGGCTTGAAGCTCTTAGACATGTACCCCAGGAACCTCTGGTCTCTCCAGACATAACTGGGCTAGATAAAAGGGTCCCTAACCACCTGAAACCTTGGTTTCTAGTGCGGTAAACTAATTTACAACAATGACGACTGTATGATCCAGGTACAGGTTCTGCTATGTATCTGAATGAATCAAAGACATCATACTAGAGAGATGCATATGCCTCCATGTTTACGATGGCTGTACTCACAAGACAAGATAACAAATGTCTATCAACACAATGGACAAGGGAAATGTGCTGTGTTTACTACACATTCTTGCTGTCTTTCTCTTTGCACTTTAAAAATGACATTAAAATCACAAGTGAATGATTTGAGCCGGAGATCATGTTAAGCAAAATAAACAAGACTCAGAGAGATGACACACGGTTTTACCTATATATGTAATATAGGTAATAAATATAGATAGAAAATGGAAGTAGTAGCAGTTGCAAAAAGCAGGTGATCGAGGACTAGGAGTAAAGAGAGGATAATCTGAGAGGGGAACATGCTCAAACTGCCACATTCAGAAGTGACAACATCCTTTTGTGTGATCATCATGAGTGGTCTGCCATCTGTCCACTTCCCTCTGGGGCCTCAGGGAACTCTGTATGACAGACAGAGGAGGGTGAGGCAGACTGGGGACAAAAGTTCCACTGGCCTCCCATCCAGCTGGGAATGCTGGGTGTGTTACATCTTGTGGAACAAAAACCAAGAGGTTGGGCTGGAGAGATGGCTCAGCAGTTGAGAGCGCTGACTGCTCTTCCAAAGGTCATGAGTTCAAATCCCAGCAACCACATGGTGGCTCACAACCATCCGTAATGACATCAGACACCCTCTTCTGGGGGGTCTGAAGACAGTTACAGTGTACTTACATATAATAATCTTTGAAAAAACAAAAGAAGAAGAAGAAGTGGTATGTTAGACTGTGCAGAGCAGGTACCTGGAGACAAAGGTCTCTCAGCTGCAGTGGCAGAGACAGAGAGTTAGAGAGGCAGAGAGGCAGAGAAGTAGAGGGGGAGTAAGAGTCAGAGCGGCAGAGGCAGAGGTTTAGAGGCAGAGGTAGAGAGGCAGAGAAGGAGAAAAGCGGAAAGGCAGAGAGGCAAAGAGGCTAAGAGGCTAAGGAAGAGGCAGAGAAGTAGAGGCAGAGGCAGAGGCAGAGGCGGAGGTGTAGGCGGAGGCGGAGGCAGAGGGCAGAGGCAGTGATGTAGAGAGGAAGAGGAAGAGGCAGAAGAAGAGAGGCAGAGAGGCAGAGGCAGAAGCAGAGGCAGAGAGTGAGAGGCAGAGAGGCAGAGGCAGAAGAGCAGATGCATTGAGACAGAGGCCGAGGCAGAGGCAGACAGTTAGAGGCAGAGAGATAGAAGCAGGGGAAGAGGCAGAAGCAGACAGAGGGAGAGGGTTAGAGGTAGAGAGGCAGAGAGGCAGAGCGGCAGAGGCAGAGGAAGAGACGCAGAAGCAGAGAAGAAGACGCAGAGAGTTAGAAGCAGAGCCAGATAGGCAGAGGCAGAGAGTCTGAGGCAGAGGCAGAAACAGAGAAGAGAGGTAGAGGCAGAGGCAGAGAGGTAGAGGCAGAGAGATGGAGGCAGAGGAAGAAGCAGAGAGGCTGAGACAAAGGTAGACACAGAGGCAGAGGCAGAGAGACAGAGGAATTGGCATAGAGCAGAGAGGTAGAGGCAGAGGAAGAGAGTGAGTGGCAGAGGCAGAGATAGAGGAAGAGGCAGAGAGGCAGAAAGAGGGGCAAACAGAGTTTGAGGCAGAAGCAGAAAAGCTGTGACATAGGGAGAGGCAGAGACAGAGAGGCAGAGGGGAAGAGTGACAGGTAGAAGGAGAGGAAGAGAGGCAGAGACAGGCAGATAGGAAGAGGAAGAGAGTTAGAGGCAGAGGCAGAGAGACAGAGTCAAAGACAGAGAGGTGGAGCGGCAGTGAGGCACAGGCACAGAGGGAGTGACAGAAGAGCAGAAACAGAGGCAGAGAGGAAGATAGGCAGAGGCAGAGAGGAAGATAGGCAGAGGCAAAGACAGACAGGCAGAGAGTCGGAGATATGGAGAGCAGAGGGAGAGGCAGAGAGGTAGAGGCAGAGGCTGAGATGCCGAGAGGTAGCAGCAGAGGCAGAGAGGCAGAGGCAAAGCCAGACAGGCAGAGAGGCGGAGATATGGAGAGCAGAGGGAGAGGCAGAGATGCAGAGAGGTAGAGGAGGAGAGTTGGAGGCAGAGTTAGAGGCAGAGGCAGAGGGAGAGGAAGATAGGCATAAAGGCAGAGATATAGAGAGGTAGAGTGTCTTAGTCAGGGTTTCTATTCCTGCACAAACATCAAGACCAAGAAGCAAGTTGGGGAGGAAAGGGTTTATTCAGCTTACACTTCTGCATTGCTGTTCGTCACAAAAGGAAGTCAGGACTGGAACTCAAGCAGGTCAGGAAGCAGGAGCTGATGCAGAGGCTATGGAGGGATGTTCCTTACTGGCTTGCTTCCCCTGGCTTGCTCAGCCTGCTCTCTTATAGAACCCAAGACTACCAGCCCACAAGGGGCCCTCCCCCCTTGATCACCAATTGAGAAAATGCCCCACAGCTGGATCTCATGGAGGCACTTCCCCAACTGAAGCTCCTTTCTCTGTGATAACTCCAGCCTGTGTCAAGTTGACACACAAAACCAGCCAGTACATAGAGATGAAGGCAGAGCTGCAGAGAGGAAAAGAGCCAGAGGCAGAGGCAGACGCAGGGGCAGAGGCCAAGTGAGTAGCATAGAAGTAGAGAGGTAGAGAGGCAGAGAGGCAGAGAAGTAGAGGGGGAGTAAGAGTCAGAGCGGCAGAGGCAGAGGTTTAGAGGCAGAGGCAGAGGTAGAGAGGCAGAGGCAGAGAGGCACAGAGACAGAGACATAAGCAGAGGTAGAGGCTGACGCAGAGTGGGAGAGTCAGAGAGGCTGAGACAGGCAGATATAGAGGCTGAGAGGCAGAGGCAGAGTGTCAGAGAGAGGTAGAGGCAGAGAGTTAGAGGCAAAGGCAGAGACGCAGAGAGTCTGAGAGTGAGAGGCAGAGGCAGAAATGCAGAGAATCAGAGAGGCAGAGGCACAGAGAGATGCATAGAGGCAGAGAAGAAGATCCAGAGGCTCAGGCAGAGGCAGATACAGAGCCAGAAGTAGTGAGGCAGAGAGGCAGAGGCAGAGAGGCAGAGGCAGCGAGGCAGGGAGTCAGAGGATGCAGAGAGGCAGAGGCAGAGAGAGATGCATAGTAATGTAAATAGATACAATACAAATAAACTATAGTCTCAAATGTTGTGCTGGCTAATTTTATGTCAACTCGACACCAACTATTTTGGAAGACGGAAGCTCAACTGAGAAAGTGCCCCCCCCCCAGTCAGATTGGCCTATAGTGCATTTTCTTTCTTTTATCAACAAAACAAAATATAATTAGATAAAACCAAACCTCGCACTGAACTTGGACAAGACAAACCAACAGAAAGAAAAGAGCCCAAAAGAAGGAACAAGAATTGGAGACCCACTCGTTCACTCTCATGGTTCCAATAAATGTAGTAAACTGAAAGCTCTAACATACGCAGGAGACCTGGTGCAGGCCCCGTGCATGCTGCCCCAGTCTCTGCGAGTTTATATGAGCTTTGCTCAGTTGATTAGGAGGGCCTTGTTCTTCTGGAGTCCTCCATAACCTCTGGCTGTTACACAGGCACAGAGGGAGTGACAGAAGAGCAGAAACAGAGGCAGAGAGGAAGATAGGCAGAGGCAGAGAGGAAGATAGGCAGAGGCAAAGACAGACAGGCAGAGAGTCGGAGATATGGAGAGCAGAGGGAGAGGCAGAGAGGTAGAGGCAGAGGCTGAGATGCCGAGAGGTAGCAGCAGAGGCAGAGAGGCAGAGGCAAAGCCAGACAGGCAGAGAGGCGGAGATATGGAGAGCAGAGGGAGAGGCAGAGATGCAGAGAGGTAGAGGAGGAGAGTTGGAGGCAGAGTTAGAGGCAGAGGCAGAGGGAGAGGAAGATAGGCATAAAGGCAGAGATATAGAGAGGTAGAGTGTCTTAGTCAGGGTTTCTATTCCTGCACAAACATCAAGACCAAGAAGCAAGTTGGGGAGGAAAGGGTTTATTCAGCTTACACTTCTGCATTGCTGTTCGTCACAAAAGGAAGTCAGGACTGGAACTCAAGCAGGTCAGGAAGCAGGAGCTGATGCAGAGGCTATGGAGGGATGTTCCTTACTGGCTTGCTTCCCCTGGCTTGCTCAGCCTGCTCTCTTATAGAACCCAAGACTACCAGCCCACAAGGGGCCCTCCCCCCTTGATCACCAATTGAGAAAATGCCCCACAGCTGGATCTCATGGAGGCACTTCCCCAACTGAAGCTCCTTTCTCTGTGATAACTCCAGCCTGTGTCAAGTTGACACACAAAACCAGCCAGTACATAGAGATGAAGGCAGAGCTGCAGAGAGGAAAAGAGCCAGAGGCAGAGGCAGACGCAGGGGCAGAGGCCAAGTGAGTAGCATAGAAGTAGAGAGGTAGAGAGGCAGAGAGGCAGAGAAGTAGAGGGGGAGTAAGAGTCAGAGCGGCAGAGGCAGAGGTAGAGAGGCAGAGGCAGAGAGGCACAGAGACAGAGACATAAGCAGAGGTAGAGGCTGACGCAGAGTGGGAGAGTCAGAGAGGCTGAGACAGGCAGATATAGAGGCTGAGAGGCAGAGGCAGAGTGTCAGAGAGAGGTAGAGGCAGAGAGTTAGAGGCAAAGGCAGAGACGCAGAGAGTCTGAGAGTGAGAGGCAGAGGCAGAAATGCAGAGAATCAGAGAGGCAGAGGCACAGAGAGATGCATAGAGGCAGAGAAGAAGATCCAGAGGCTCAGGCAGAGGCAGATACAGAGCCAGAAGTAGTGAGGCTGAGAGGCAGAGAGGCAGAGGCAGAGGCAGAGGCAGAGACAGAGGCAGCGAGGCAGGGAGTCAGAGGATGCAGAGAGGCAGAGGCAGAGAGAGATGCATAGTAATGTAAATAGATACAATACAAATAAACTATAGTCTCAAATGTTGTGCTGGCTAATTTTATGTCAACTCGACACCAACTATTTTGGAAGACGGAAGCTCAACTGAGAAAGTGCCCCCCCCCCAGTCAGATTGGCCTATAGTGCATTTTCTTTCTTTTATCAACAAAACAAAATATAATTAGATAAAACCAAACCTCGCACTGAACTTGGACAAGACAAACCAACAGAAAGAAAAGAGCCCAAAAGAAGGAACAAGAATTGGAGACCCACTCGTTCACTCTCATGGTTCCAATAAATGTAGTAAACTGAAAGCTCTAACATACGCAGGAGACCTGGTGCAGGCCCCGTGCATGCTGCCCCAGTCTCTGCGAGTTTATATGAGCTTTGCTCAGTTGATTAGGAGGGCCTTGTTCTTCTGGAGTCCTCCATAACCTCTGGCTGTTACACAGGCACAGAGGGAGTGACAGAAGAGCAGAAACAGAGGCAGAGAGGAAGATAGGCAGAGGCAGAGAGGCAGAGGCAAAGCCAGACAGGCAGAGAGTCGGAGATATGGAGAGCAGAGGGAGAGGCAGAGAGGTAGAGGCAGAGGCTGAGATGCCGAGAGGTAGCAGCAGAGGCAGAGAGGCAGAGGCAAAGCCAGACAGGCAGAGAGGCGGAGATATGGAGAGCAGAGGGAGAGGCAGAGATGCAGAGAGGTAGAGGAGGAGAGTTGGAGGCAGAGTTAGAGGCAGAGGCAGAGGGAGAGGAAGATAGGCATAAAGGCAGAGATATAGAGAGGTAGAGTGTCTTAGTCAGGGTTTCTATTCCTGCACAAACATCAAGACCAAGAAGCAAGTTGGGGAGGAAAGGGCTTATTCAGCTTACACTTCTGCATTGCTGTTCGTCACAAAAGGAAGTCAGGACTGGAACTCAAGCAGGTCAGGAAGCAGGAGCTGATGCAGAGGCTATGGAGGGATGTTCCTTACTGGCTTGCTTCCCCTGGCTTGCTCAGCCTGCTCTCTTATAGAACCCAAGACTACCAGCCCACAAGGGGCCCTCCCCCCTTGATCACCAATTGAGAAAATGCCCCACAGCTGGATCTCATGGAGGCACTTCCCCAACTGAAGCTCCTTTCTCTGTGATAACTCCAGCCTGTGTCAAGTTGACACACAAAACCAGCCAGTACATAGAGATGAAGGCAGAGCTGCAGAGAGGAAAAGAGCCAGAGGCAGAGGCAGACGCAGGGGCAGAGGCCAAGTGAGTAGCATAGAAGTAGAGAGGTAGAGAGGCAGAGAGGCAGAGAAGTAGAGGGGGAGTAAGAGTCAGAGCGGAAGAGGCAGAGGTTTAGAGGCAGAGGTAGAGAGGCAGAGGCAGAGGCAGAGAGGCAGAGAGGCACAGAGACAGAGACAGAGACATAAGCAGAGGTAGAGGCTGACGCAGAGTGGGAGAGTCAGAGAGGCTGAGAGGCAGAGGCAGTGTCAGAGAGAGGTAGAGGCAGAGAGTTAGAGGCAAAGGCAGAGACGCAGAGAGTCTGAGAGTGAGAGGCAGAGGCAGAAATGCAGAGAATCAGAGAGGCAGAGGCACAGAGAGATGCATAGAGGCAGAGAAGAAGATCCAGAGGCTCAGGCAGAGGCAGATACAGAGCCAGAAGTAGTGAGACTGAGAGGCAGAGAGGCAGAGGCAGAGAGCCAGAGGCAGAGGCAGAGGCAGAGGCAGAGACAGAGGCAGCGAGGCAGGGAGTCAGAGGATGCAGAGAGGCAGAGACAGAGGCAGAGGCAGAGAGAGATGCATAGTAATGTAAATAGATACAATACAAATAAACTATAGTCTCAAATGTTGTGCTGGCTAATTTTATGTCAACTCGACACCAACTATTTTGGAAGACGGAAGCTCAACTG
This sequence comes from Tokudaia tokunoshimensis, assembly GCA_036184795.1. Classification (NCBI taxonomy): domain Eukaryota; kingdom Metazoa; phylum Chordata; class Mammalia; order Rodentia; family Muridae; genus Tokudaia; species Tokudaia tokunoshimensis. The sequence goes on from BTHU01000023.1 coordinate 106,455,736, forward strand.
AGAAAGTGCCCCCCCCCCAGTCAGATTGGCCTATAGTGCATTTTCTTTCTTTTATCAACAAAACAAAATATAATTAGATAAAACCAAACCTCGCATTGAACTTGGACAAGACAAACCAACAGAAAGAAAAGAGCCCAAAAGAAGGAACAAGAATTGGAGACCCACTCGTTCACTCTCATGGTTCCAATAAATGTAGTAAACTGAAAGCTCTAACATACGCAGGAGACCTGGTGCAGGCCCCGTGCATGCTGCCCCAGTCTCTGCGAGTTTATATGAGCTTTGCTCAGTTGATTAGGAGGGCCTTGTTCTTCTGGAGTCCTCCATAACCTCTGGCTGTTACACTCCCTCCCTTCTCTTCCCTGGGATACCCTGGACTCTGAGGGGAGGAATTTAAAATGATGGAGAAATCCCACTTAGAGCTGAGTTCAGGGAGCAAGGAATTGTTAAATGCAGCTTGATTGGACTATTTTCAGTAATACAGAAGTCAGAAGCTTCCATGCTGTCAAAGGCTCTGGGAGTACTAGCCTAGTGCTGGGATTGCCATTCAGTTAAGGTACCCTAATTTGGAGCAAAAAGCATGTGTGCCCCCTCCCAGCATGCGCTTAATATATCCAACACCACCCACACTACATGAGCTCTGGGATGTCTAATAGCATATGACCTGAGCTATGTCCCATCAGCGGCACTTCTGGTTTCAGGTTGACTCCAAAAGCTCAGGTGTTACCTGAGCTGGACTCCTGCTATGGACCTGGATGAGTTTCAACTTTTCCTCTGCCTCCTTCCTCTACCTGGCTGCTGTATATGTGAGCACTGTCAAAACCTGTGCCAGGGAATCACCTCTTTCTTTAATGTACTTGGTACTGCTGCCTTTGTGGTAAACTGTATTTTTTATAGATTAATGTAACAATAGATATTTATTTTTAAATAATCCTGATCCAGTGACATGAGAAAAATTCTGTGTTTTTTGTCTCCATCCAAAGAAGTACGTTATTCCTATGCACACATGACTAACATGGCATGCTGTTTATTGATTTTGATTTGTTGAATAAGATTCTTTTTCCTGTCTCAATTGGAAGTCACCTTGTACATCAAGTCAGGTCTCAAGAAGCTTCAGTCTGATTCACCTGTCATGTTTGTATTTTTTTTTGTCTTCTATGTAAATAAATGTCTTCCTTTTCTTCAAAAAAAAATTTTTATAATATACACGAAAACAACGATGTCATACTCATTTCAAAAATATTAAGTGTTCATCTCCTGAGCATCACAGAATGCAATCAGGTGCATGTCAGGGTTGAATTCACATGCCTATTCTCCCCTGCTGTTGATTGGAAGATGGTCCTAGGAAGATGAGAGCACTGCAAGCCAGAAGACAGAAAGCTAACACAAAAAATCTGTCTTTTGTGGTGAGTTCTTAGACATTGTGGAAGAAATTGAAAGGCTTGGGTTTATGCTTTTCAGGGGGAGTAAATAGTAGTTACTGACACACCAGATATCTGAAGCAAGAATAAAAGGATATCAAACCCTGTAGTTAACCCAATGTACTCCTGACGATCTTCCTGTCCTGTACCTTTGGTGTTATCACCTATTTTCACAGTTAAGGAAGCTGGGAATGAGGCATTTCATTCAGGGTCCCAAGATATCCAGATATACAGGGATTTAGCCTCCCCTTCTCACTTCAGAACATACTGTCCATTCCATTTTCTTTCTATTTTTTTCCTTTCCTTTTTTTAAAAAAAATTTTTGGAGAGGAGTGCTGTTTGTAGAGTGCTCCCCCTCCCCCCATGAAGGATGCAGTAAAAACTGAGAAATTGCAGTCTTCACAGTCCTGTCAGAAGACTAGGCTTTATGATTTAAAGCCCCAGTGGCCTGCAGGTTCCTCGGGGGGGGGGGGATGGGGAGGGGCGAAGTTTCATGTCAGGATAGCTTGCTCCTCTGCTGGCATAGGACACCACAGATAAATGTTATCTTCTCAGATCTCCTGCCCCCAGGGAGTTTCTAAGGGTTTTTTGTTTTTTTTTTAAATGGGGCCACACAAGGTTTGGGTAGCCATCTAACACCATCCACTTCAAGCAATGGCTCATGTGTTAGGACACATTGACACCTTCGAAGGAAGCCCATAATGTCCCTGTGACCTTGGTAATGACCGCACTAATGCTACTTATACCCCAACCCTAAGCATTTCACCCTGACCAGCAGCCCCCTTCCTCCATAGCTGCCTGTCCCCAGATGCTTTGCAACACTGAGGACAGAATCCAGGGCCTCGTTCCACATTGTGCTACTGGGCTTATGTTGCCTCTTTCTTTGCCTACTGCTCACTTGCTCCTCTGCAGTTAGAATCCAGAGGTCTCCTGGAAGGTGCGTGGCAGTCAGTGAAAGGGAAAAACTGTCCTCTGAGGTCCACGTACAAGTGTCAGGAGCCTTTCCATGATTTAGCATCACTGGAAAGACACCAGCTTCCTGCACTGTAAGGCCACAGACTCAGGGTCTCTGTATCTTTACCTACACTATGAAACCCATGGACGGCCAAGCAATCAAGTTCTATAAATACACAAAGGACATTATAAGACACTTTTTCAGAAAAAAATAATAGGTATGTGTATCAGTCACTGGCAGGAGTGGGGGAAAGCCAGTAACTCTCTTCCTGACAGATTTCCTAGCTAGGGTTTTTTTCTTGCTTTTGGAAGTTTTGGAAGGTTGGGATTGAAGATTCAGACCACTGTGGTTTGTTTTAGATTTATTCTTAGTTTTATTTGTGTGTATTGTGTGTGTGTTCATAAGTAAATACTACATGTATGGGGGTATCTTCAGAGTCCAAAATAAATGTTGGATGCCCTGGAAATGGAGTTACAAGGGGTTGTGAGCTGACTGATGTGGGCTCTGGACCGAACTCTAATCCTCTGCTAGAGTAGCAAATGCTCTTAATCAGTGAACCATCTACCTACCCAGTCCCCCAATGTTTATTTATTTTATTTATTTTTATTTTTATTAATTGTTTTATTTATTTTTATCAGAACTTTTGTGTAAACTAAAGATTTCTATCCTTGTTTACTCAAAAGAAAGCTCTTTGAAAAATCAAATGATTCCCTATTCAACTATGAACAGATTTATCAATTCCTTTCACATCTATATCATGTATATACTGTGAACTATGGCCCAAATATTGTTTTTTTAAAGTTTGAATATTTACATATTTACCTTCACTCCAACAGGAGGAAGGGGGACAGTATCAACATTCTCGATAATAAGAATGGAACCAAATATTTTATGTGGAATGTAATAGATATTAAGTATGAAAATCTGGAGTAATTATATTTTCTTAATTTATTAATTTTTTGGAGAGGGTAATGATGTGTGTCTTTTGTTGTTGTTATTGTTGCTTGCTCTTTTTTTTTTTTTTTTTTGTTTGGTTGGTTGGTTGGTTTTTAGTTTTCCGAGGCAGAATTTCAGTGTGTGGCCCTGGCTGTCCTGAAACTAGATCTGTAAACCAGGCTGGCCTCGAACTCACAGAGATCTGCCTGCCTCTGCCTCCAGAGTGCTGTGATTAAAAGCATACACCACCACTTCCTGGCTGTTTGTTTTTTGACAGCGCCATTAACTAGATCAGATGCAGTCTCAAGATCTTGGTTGTACTTGAAGAACAATGGCTAGCTAGCACTCAGTGTACTAATAGGGACTCTTGAACTAACAGCCACTAAACTGATCATGTCCACTTAGTTTTCAGCTCATGCTCTAAGCAGCCAGTGGTAGGTGGACGATGAAGCCAAAAGAAATTTCTAGATATTCACACAAGAATCCTGTGGTCAGTGTGTGTTCGTACCTTTTTCCCATACTATATTTCCAAATTATTTTACAGTTCCACACAATCTACCTGTGGTGGTAATCTCTATAATCTATGAAGAATACGTGGCCCACGTGTGTGTGTGTGTGTGTGTGCGCGCACAAATTAACACCCCCACACACTCCTCCCCCTCACGACCCCCCCATAGTTCCCTCACATTCTGGGTCACACGCAGTCACACAATGACTAAACAAACTCCATCTATTGCAACAAGTGGGCAGAAAGCCACTGTCAGCCAATCACTGAGGAAAGAGCTAGTAATGCCCAGGTAGAGGGGAGTGTGAGGACATCGAACGTGAGACACATGGAGAACTTCTGGAGCATGTGCACAAGTTCTCCATTGTCGTCATCTCTCACCCAGGCCCTTGATTTCCGCTTCCGTCTGGACCAGTAACAGATGCCAGGCTTCGAGGTCGTTCGTTCCTAGGGCGCCAAAGCTGTTGGTGGCTTCGGCCGGGCTCTAGTCATGTCCCACAGGGCCTCTTTCGACCACAACTGTCTCGTTGTGGACTGCAAGGAGGAAACAAACGCTGGAGCCCAGGCAGGAGCCATGGCCTCCACCTCGACCGAAGAGGCCCCGGGCGCGATGGCGGTGGAGCAGGCAGAGGTGGCGGGCAGCAGCCACGGCTGTGCTACTGTGTGTAAAGCCAATGTCCAGGGTTATCCGAGACAGGAGAGTGAAAGCGACCCCGAGGAAAGTGATTACTATGAAGATGACTTGAGCATCAGCGACCTGGATACTTCAGATCCCGAGCAGGAGGAGGCAGCTCCCTTGGTGGCTGCTGTTGCTCCACCAACTGCTCCTGCTGCCTCAGCTATTCAGATTCCGGGGCCCCACCGTTCTCGCCCCCGTGGCCGCCGCTGTCGTCAACCTCCTTTCCAGTTCACTGAGTGGCAGGTTAGGGAAATGGAAAACCTGTTTGAAGTGACCCAGTACCCAGATGTGCTTACAAGGTATGTGGCTTGCACCAGGAGCTCCCCCAACCTTCGTGGGCTTTTGGCTCATGTTGAGGTACCCTTCGGTTCTTCCAGGCCCTGTTTTCCCTATGGCTGTCCAAGCCACGGAACCGTCTCCCCTAGGACCGTGTATGGAAGGGTGCCTTGGTAATATCAGGAGTAGTATCAGCTAGTGTACAGTGCTGGTGTGAATCAAGTGTACCTTCTGGTCAGCACCACTCCTTTCCAATTATATTTCAATTTCTGTAAGAACAGAGAGAGAGATGAGATTAGCATGCCAAATTACTTTAATAGCTCAAAGTTCACCAGTGTTAACTATTTTGCTTTCTGTTGGTTGATCCCTTACCAATAGTCTTGTCACCTTTTCCAGGACTGTGTACTCATCCCTCAACTCCTTTCCATTTTCCTTTCCCCTACCCCAGTGCTTTGCACCTTGCTTTGTTTTCTTTCTTTGAATTTAAGCCCCCAAAGTAGTTGAAATTATGCTGCCTTTAGCCTAAGACTGGTATGGGTTTTTTGTAGATTTCCCTTCCTTTTAAAAGTTGGACATTATTTCATGATATTGATAGTTGATGTTTTGATTTAAGGCTGGGTGTGTGCATTTCTAAATACATAAATACAAGCTTCTCAGTTTGTATTAATGATGTGTGTGTGTGTGTGTGTGTGTGTGTGTGTGTGTGTGTGTGTGTGTTTTCAAGGCTGTGCTCCTCCCTGGGGAAGATTATTTTTCCCTTCCTTAGCATTCCTTGTTGTCTGTAATTTTTCTAGGGTTAAGACCTCAGGAGCATGCCTCATTCACATTGGCATGTCTGTTGTTGTTGTTGTTGTTGTTGCTGTCCTTGTTCAGCTCCTGTTTAGGCAGTCGTTCAATTCTGCTGGCATTGGTGTCCGAAGTATGAAGTGCTGTTGTGCACCTGTAGTGGTAGAAAATTTTTGGTTTGAAATTACTATAATTTGCTCAGCAGAGAGTTCTGCGTTTATTTTTATTGTTTTCATAGTATGTTAAAAATGATTCATTCTAGCTAGGGGTTACAAACTTTTATAATAAGGTGAGACCATTTCAAAGTAAGTCTGGTTCTGAGAATGAAAAACTAAATGTTTGAGGAGTTTTAAGGGAAGATGCTGAATATTTAAAAAACGCAGAAATAATGTATGAGGTTGCATTTCATATAAAACACTGAATACAATATAATTGTGGTTTTCTTTCCACAGGGGACAGCTTGCGAGAACTTTGATTGTACCTGAAGTCAAAGTGAAGGTCAGTAAATTAAAAAGAATGCAATTGGGAAGTCAATCTATAGCCTTCCTTGGGATTTGGATAGCCTTGTCCTAGGCACTGTTAATGACTTTTTTTTTTCTTTTTTATGTTGGCAAACAAAGTGTTTTATTTAATTTTTTTTAGTGTGTGTATGTGCACATAAGTGTACCTGTACATATGTGCATTCATGCATATGAGTGCATAAACACACCATCATGTGTGGTATACTTGTGGAGGTCGGTGAACAACCTCAGCTATCGGTCATCATTTTCTACCTTATTTAAATGCAGGTCTCTTTGTTGTTGGTCACTGCACAAGTCAGATTAGCTGGTCTATACATTTCCAGGGATTTTTGTTTCCATCTCTCACTCTTCATAGGAATGCTACCACTTCCAGCTTTACATGTGTTCAGCCCATGAGTTTGCATTGAAAGTACCTTACCCCTTAGTTCATTTCTCTAAACCACAAACAAGTTTTGAATTTTGCATTTTCAGGTTGTAAAACAAAATGTAGGTGTTCTAGCTTGTAGTTCTTTCCCATTACTGCAGAAAATCTGTTAAACAACCAGATAAAAGAAAAAAACCCTTTCATACTTTGTGTGCCTGCATATATATTATAACATATAACATATATTATGTCTAGGTATGAACATGTACATAATTAAAGTTTATATCCTTTTTTTGCTGCGATTACGGGAAACTACATGGAGTCCTTTTGGGTGTGATATGACCTTGGGAATATTTAAATTAATTCAAGGGATGCCAGTGACAATGAATTTTAGAGCAGAGACCTGGCAGACTTAAGCATAATCCATTGCTATTTTAACACTGTTTCTTTCTTTCAAGGTTATAGGTATTTGTGTATTTTTAGGGGACTCAGGTAACTCAGGTTGACCTTAAATTCACTGTGTATCTAATGATGACCTTGAACTAACAGTTCTTTTGCCTCTATCTCCTGAGTGCTGAGTTTATTGAGGTGTAATATACACCTTGCAACATCTCTAGATAAAAGGGCTATCATCTCTTAAGTAGGCAGCCTTCCTAGCATATGTTGTTCATTGTGATGCAATTCTTGTATCTCAGCTAGCCAGAGACAGACCCCTTGCCCTTCATTCCTAAGTTGTCCCTATTTATCTGTTTTGTGTCCAGAACTTCAGGATTAAAAGTGCTATATTTCATAGGAAAACAACAAACAACAACAAAGCAGACATCTGCATCTAAGTGACTGGTGAAGCTGGAAGGAGACCGGGGAGTCTTCATGGCTAACCCTCTTTTCATATCTGAGTAAGGGCATCCCTTAATTTTGATTTTCTGGCATCCTGTGTTATAACCAACCTGCCAAAATAGTTATATTAGTGTTGAGAGGCCTGATGGAACTGTCTGAAACTTAAAAAGACTAATATTAAATTAATTTCAGCTAACTTAGTAAGGAGGAAGACTTTGTGGAGAATTACATAAAGTCAAAACACAGGCTGCAAATTCCAAAGTGAGCCTTTGCATAACGGGAAACCCAGGAAGTTTCTTTATCATTTAAAGGGTGTTACTTTGAAGATGTGGGTTTTGTTCAATTTGCGGAGGATGAGCTTCACTTCGAGGCAGGCATAGGTCTTATTCACTGTAGTGGGTAATAATTAGACTACTCTTACCTAGCCAAGGAGGAAAGTACCACCTGCCAGGCCTCTTCACCAAGTCCTGGCCTGTCTGCTCAGGGTGACTCTCTCTTTCAGCTAGCTCTCACAGCATCCCAGCTGTGTTTCCTCTCTGCCCCAGACTCTGTAAATGGCAGCGGGAGTCCTGAGCTCTTGCCCTGCATCCAAGTACCTGGTAAAGCATGACTCTTAAACTTGAATAGTTGGGGAGGGGGGAACCAGGAAAGGGGAAATTATTGGGAATGTAAATAAAAAAATATAGAAAATAAAAAAAAAACCAAAAAACTTGAATAGTTAACCAAGTATATTTATGTATAAGAAACTCCCAATTTCATAATGCCAATTTACAATGATAAAGTATTATCATAATATTTCTAACCTCTCCAAAACATCAAAAGTACATCTGAAGCCATCTGGATATCCCCATCTCCTCCCTCCTCCGCTCCAGTAGTCCCTCGACCCTCTCTCTCTCTCCCCCTCCCCCGCCCCTCACTTCTCTTCAATCCTCCTCCTCTTTCCCCTCCAATCACTGGCCTCTCACTGCCTCGATGTGAATGGATAGGAAATATCCTGTAACAATTCACAGCAATTTTCTGTCCTTGAGACAGCAAAGACCAACATCTAGGCCTTGAACCCCAAGAAGCTAAATGCTTCACGGCAAAACAAAAAAAGCAAAGGAAACATGGAGTGTCTTAGTTTTGGATCTTGCTTGTAGCTGTGCAGAACAGCATCCCCACATAGCAGGCCCCTGTGTGCTGGCATCCTAACACCTTGAGTAGGATCTACATTAGGACCAGGCTCAGGTGGGAGAAGCTGGGAGGAGGAAGAGAGGCTTTCCCCAGTATGCAGAGGCAGAGTGAGAGGAAAAGAAAAGTGGAAGGTGTAGGGAATTTCTCCCTCTCTGAGCTCACAGGCCAGTGCACAGCAGCTGTAGAGACCCATGCACTGCAGCTCTGGAGAGGGCATGGCCACAGGACAAGAGACAGGAGCAAACACCCTCGTGCTCCTGTTCGTACACTGCAGTGTGAACTTCCAGAAGCCTTCCAGCTTGATCTCCCTTTTCTTCCTGCAAACATACTCGATGGGCTTTCAGAATCAAATGTGGGGAACTCTGGCCTAATGTGAGTTCAGGGAACCAGCCACTGGGGCTTGGGTTGAGTCATGGAGGCATCCTGTTGTAGGTTCTAGTCCCCCTCAGCAGGGCTTCGGTCCCCTGATCTTCTTTAGACTATACATCCCCATGATAGAGGGTTCCAGACAGGGAGAAAAAGTATGTGTAGTCACAAATGTGCAGTTTGAGAACTTTGTAATGTAGCAAATACACTAGGAGTCTGACTCTAATACGTGACTGACTGTATCTCGGTAGCTAGCCAATATTTAGAAAGAGCTGATTTATGACCCCTTTCTCTTACACCGTTGTCTTTTACTCTTTGTAAATCTTTATTCTTTGCCCTTTGAAGAAGGATGGGCTTTGTTTGCCCTGGTGACCTGGCAGGACCTAGTGTGCCCTCTGCTCAGCAGGATTCTGGAAGTACAGCTGAAGCAGAAGGGAGTTTCTTTATCCTAATCCTAGATGAATTTGTATAACTTAAAAGTACATAGTGTGTTGATTTGCCAAGGATGGAAGCTCACCCCTTTCTGCTGAACTACTCGGCAGGGGGGGGCAAAGGTTTCACCGTCCTGTGTGAAATTTTGGCTAAACTAGTTAACTTCCTCAAACACTGGAGGCTGCAGTGTCAAAACATTGTCCAGGCCACCTCTGCCTGTCCCCTTTGCAGAAATTTCAAGCACCAACAATCCCATTGTCATCCTCGGAGGCTATTTTCTGTCTAACTATCTCTCCTGCTTGATTCTGTTGATTAATTACTTCATATCAAAGATTAGTTTTACAAACAGAAATCTGTACCCCTCTATATGACTTTTAAATGAGATTTTGTGATCTACAATATCTGCCCAAACAAGAGAAAACTATCACTAGTTAGCAGGGTGTTATGCAGCTGATGGTCAAATATGAGAAAGAAGAATTTCCTTTATCCAGTTACCGTATATTGAATTAGCATCAAGGACCTGGAGCACGTAATGAGCTCAGCTTCCCATCCAATAGAAGAGAAATTATTGAAGTGTTTAAATAAAACCATGGCCTACTGCAAAGGTTGACACACAGCTGATCCTAGCTCTTGTGAACTGAATAGAAAAGTCAGTGTTACGAGCCTTCTAGTGATTTTTTTTTTTATCTCTTGGCTCTGGGGGTGATAGTAATAACCTCAATCCTGTCATCATCTAATTTTAGGTGTGGTTCATGAATCGGAGAGCAAAGCAGAGGAAGAATGAGAAACGTGCAATGCTGAGAAATATGCCACCTGGTGCTGAAGACTTCATTTTCATGACCGACGTCGAAGAGCCTTCCTAATGTGCCATCCTTGGTCAGTAGACAAAGGGCAACTTGGCAACCTATGTGCCCAATGTCAAGCTTAACTACTCAGCATGCATGTTAACAATAAAAGCATGAATTTCCAAGTTGTTTAATTTTATGTGCTTTCTGGGGTTTTGTAGGACATGATGTATGCTATTCAGGATGCATGCTATTTAAGCAGAATGACAAGTTCTCATTTTATGGGGTGATGTTTCTAAGTCACTAGTATTACTTGCACAGAGGAGTAGTCTCTGTGCATTGTAGTTGTGAGAGACAGTGGGCCACTTAAGCCTTCTTGATTTAGGCTCAACTGATCCTTTGAGCAAGGGATTCAATAGTAACCCTGTAAGCAGGGAACGAAAGAGAAGGTAGGCACAGAAAGTATTTATTGGTAGTATATACTAATTATTTTTTCCATGTTAATGAAAATAGTTTTTCTCACATAATATATCCTGATAATGGTTTCCCTTCCCTCTGCTCCTTCCAATCCTCCCCACTCATCTGGATCCACCCCCTTTTTGTCTCTCATTAGAAAACATACAGGTTGCCAGGTAGCAGCAGTGCATGCCGTTAATCACACCACTTGGGAGATTGAGTCAGGCAGATCTCTGTGAGTTTCAGGGCAGCCTGGTCTACAGAGTGAGTTCTAGGACAACTGGGACTACACAGAGTAACTCTCTCAAAAAAACAAAAAGGAAGGAAGGAAGAAAGGAAGGGAAGGAGGGAGGGAAGGAAGGTGGGAGGGAGGAAGAAAGGAAAGGAAAGCAGGCAGACAAGCTTCTAAGGATGATAATAAAATAAGACACAATAAATATAACAAAAATAACACATTGGAATTGAACACAGTGCTATGGGTCTGGGTTGCTTATTCACCATGTTCATGAATAAATTTTAATAAGAAGCTTTACTAAATACTGTCACGAGATACATGGTACCAAGATTGCAACTGAGAATGCTCCCAAGATGCAGCATCTAGTCGCATCAGTCCAAGGTTTATAAAGTGAAAAATCACAAGATTACATGCACTCTGTCTACATTTAGGCAGGATCTAAATTTAACATATATATCTTGCAATTATCCTAATCATTGAGCAGAGTTAGAAAGTTTGATTACAAAAACAGAAATAGAAGTTAGTCTTAAGACCTATTATCTTGTCAGAAAAGCAAATTTTATAAGATCAGTCAATAGTAGTCAACATCTAGGGGTGGGGGATGGGGAAATTGGGTTGCTAGGATAGAGCCTACACAAGATAGGGGCTTGTATGTCAGAAGTGGTTTTTCTTTTGTTTGTTTGTTTTTGTTTTTTGGTCTCTTAAGCATAGTAAATCTAAACTTTAAATGCAGTGTTAACTGTCACATTCTCCCCTTGAGTTGTATCCTGAGTTAAAGCTTTGATATTGTGGTGGCTACCTATTATTTCTAAAGCCTCAATCTTTGGGTAGAGGGGAGCTAGTTTACTTTGAACCTAATATTCCAGCCTTTGTTGAGGATAAAGGGCTAAGTACTCTTTTCTGTAACTGCTCCTCAGCTGAAATTAGGACTTTGTTGTCAGTGCTCATGAAGTCTGAAATGCTAGACAAAGGCCAAGGATTGGGGGTTCAGGCAGTGGAGGGAAATTCATCAGAAGCATCTGGTTCACTGACCCATCTGAAGAGACACCAGTCACATCAGGTAGACTGGTTCACATCAGCTTTAGCAAGTCTAGAACTCCAGCCATTTGAAGCAGTTTGTGGTCTGCAGCTGACTCCTGGATGGTATCTGTCAGCCAAGTGGAAATCTGGTGAGACAGATATAGATTGCCAACAGAAGCTAAACCTTCAGAACTTAAAGGAAAAACTTGACATTTAGAACTTCCCCCTCAGGAATAAGCAATAGGTTTAGAAGCTGTTGATTGATAGGACTACTTATGTGGAGTCCATTTGACCTCTGACATGTGGATCCAAGTTGTGTATTTTTGTATCTTATGTGATGCTTTTTATTTTACAAAAAATATAAAAGTTTCAGATATATTAGCTTATTGTTTTTAATCTGTACAGAAATCTATATTGTAAAAAAGGCAGTAGACTCATGCCTTTGAGTCATAGTAAAGCTTGAGAACCCAGAAGATAATACAAAGTCAAAAACATGAGCATCTCTTTCACACACACACACACACACACACACACACATTGGACAGAAACATTCATAGCATAATAAAGGGCAATTTTAAGTCTCCATTTAAAAGACATCTAAAGGTAACTTTTTCATTTTAAGCTTGTGACTGTGATAACAGTAGTCAGTGTTTTACCAGAGTAAAAACTTCTCAGAATTTCACTAATATGTTAAAATTATGAATTTAAATTAAATTAAAATCAGAAATTTTAATATCATATTCAATCTTCTTAGAACCTTATAAATTACATAAACCTTGAACCAGTTTTTAATCATTGCAAAGGACTTTTTTTAAAAAAAAACAAAGGAACAGTAAAAAGTTACATTGAAACCTCTATTTTTTTTTAGCATGTCAGCAAAGTCTGTGAGTTTCTTTTTTACCAGAAGACCTAATAGCTCATGTATGAAATGCATTGACTAGGCAGCTACTATTAAACTGATAAAGCTACAGTTAGCCATCAACACCATCAGACAGCTGAGAAGGCTAAATATGGGTGGTTACCCCAGTCCTCCTTAACAATCTCAGTAATCTCCAAGGATGGAGTGGCTTCAGTCTTCATCAGTCACATAGGGTGTTGTTAACACTTTCATTACCACATAGGACAGCAATGGCCTTTGGCTGCCAGGCCCAGAAGATTCCTGAGGGTGATAACTTGAGAAACTGTCCTACCTTGGCAAGGCAAAGAGGGACAGTCAGTTCTCTAGTATCCAATTTATCCACAGTTTAAGTGGGGTCCTGGTGGTGGGCAAGGTATGAGGCATTCTTTCCCTGTGGTTAGCATTATCCAGGAGGAGTCACCTTCTTTAGAGGAGCCCCCATTAGGACCTAGTATTTTTCTCTATCCTGGAAAGATTCATTAAATATTTTAAATGCCATATTCAATAGATCTCTGAAAAATTTTCAAGACAATCTAATAAGTATACTTGATTTTAAATAAGTTTTTTTTGTTTTTAGTTACTTGTCTTAAGTTTAACCTTGAAAACATATAGAAAGCCAAAAAACTATTTCTATAAATGATTTATATTTGTACTTAGCATGACTACAAGTATAGCTCTGAACATATTAAAAATAATTTTTAAGCCCTAAGCTAGGAAGTAACCTAGGCTAATTTTTTAACTATTTAAATGAAATTTTCAGGCAGAGTTCTTCATTTGAAGTGAAAACTAGAATTGGCAAAATTACCAGGAGACTTTCTGCATATGTAAAATGACAGCATCTCTAGTTTACTACATGAAGACTTAATGAATTTGAGGACATTTAAGGTTAAACATTTTGGTTTAATCTATGACATTTGAAATACAGTTGATACCCAGAAGACCTGTTATGCAGTTTCTTTTTTCAAAAGAACAATCATTTATTAATCATAGTAAACAAAACCCCATTTTATTATCTTAATTGAGGCATAAACATTATTAAAAGCTTTTATTTCTATCATTAATTACTATATTATAGTGGTCCCGTTACTGATGATTGCAAATTTTTGACTGCTCAGTTATTTTATCAAAGAACATCCTAAAGGTAAAAGAGAGAACTGTCTATATTTTTTATATAGACTTTGAGTTTTTCATAAAGGTATGTAGGTATAGCTTTAATATCTTATTCATTAAACATATTTGTTTTAAATCTTATCTTTTATAAATCTTGCTTTTATGATAACGTTCTTATTTTTAATTTTTATTTATAGGACTAAAATTATAAGAATTTATTTTAACCCAAAATATTTTGAACACCTGTTGTCTTTCTTTAGTCGGTTTATATCAATCATGTGGTTATCTTAACTAAAACGGTGGTGAAGTTACATGGCTATCATTTAAAAAGCATCCATTTTTTTTGACAAGAGTTGAATCCAAACTATATAGTTTATTGTAGTAAATTAAGGTTGCCCATGCATAGATTTTTAAATTATTAACCCTTTTTGATACAAGTTCTTAAGTTAACCCTTTGTTATAGACTTTATATAACTTTAACCATACCAAATCCACATATATATCTTGAAATTCAGAAAATTTACATAATAGTCTTACTAACATTGAGATTGTTTTTATTTTAGCACAAGTCTTGGAGTGGCAAATGAAACCAGTAGTCTATTTTTTTAGCTGTTTGTTTTGCCTTCCTTTCCCTCTCATAAAATCAGGTGGTTCACCTGACATAGGACAGACAGAAAATTTTTGGTGCAGGCCTTTAATCCCAGCACTGGTAAGGTAAAGGCAGACTGCCAGCATGGTCTACAGAGTGAGTTCTAGGACACCCAAAACTACACAGAAAAATTCTATCAACAAAACCTCTATGCCCATGAGAATTGGATGCAACAGGTAGAAAGGTGCTCCTCCCTTGAAATTAAAATTTTGTCTGTTTTAGATGTACAAATGTATGTGGTCACTACATCTTTATTTCTGACTGGTCTTAAGTGTATATATTTACTACGTTCTGCATGTCTTGGCTATAAAATTCTACATTAGTGACAGAAAGTTGGCTTAAAAACAAATGACTCAGGATAAAAGCCATTCTGGGCAACAACACACAACACGAGTCGACCAAGGAAACAAGTCTCTAAAGATACTTTTAAAGTGGGATAATATGTTTATTTAATTCCTGACCTAAAAAGTAGATTTCTAAAAGATAGGATTTAAAAATGTTTATTTAATGAGGTATTAAAGCTGCATCTCCATGCATTCATATACAAGAACTTTTCTTGCTGGCTGCCAACATTTATAACGGGAAAAGGACTCTTAAAAAGATACTTTATTCTGATATTGCAAAAGCAACTTTTAAAATTGTAGTTAAATATATAAAGTTATAGGACATGTTTAAATTTATTAGATATTTTATTAAAATGCCTTTATTAATATATGGTGGTTACAATGGAGGAGAAAATTTTAATGAAAATAATGATGATGGAAATTATAATGACTTTAGAAATTATAGTGGACAACAGCAATCAAATTATGGACCCATGAAGGAGAGAAAATTATAATGAGAGAAGCTCAGGCAGTCCCTATGATGACAGTTATGGATCTGATAATAGAAATAATAGATATGATAACAAAAGGTTTTTATTTTTAAAAACATGGCTATTGATAAATACAATATGCTGTCAATCAGATATACATTCCTGAGGGTTTTTGAAAATCCGTTTGTACCTTTGTATTTTTATTTTTATTGCATCAGACGATATATTGTCCCATAAATTATGGTAATGATACCAGGAATAAAAATTAAGTAATTTTTAATTTAAAAACTATATTAAAGGGTTAAAATATTTAAAAGGTTTAAGAACAACTGGCTCCTGAAATCTACCCCCCCCCCCACACACACACACACACTTTCAGTTTGGCTGAGCTCTGGTGAGGCTCCAGCAGCCCCCTTCTTGCAATCCAAGGAGCAGATCACAGTTCTCTCAGCCAAGACCTTTGCCATTTCTCCCAATTTGTTAACCCTTTTCTGTCCAGACACTGCCTTCAGCTTAAATTAAATCATACAGAAAATTTATATTCTATAATAATATACCAGATAAAGGTCAGAAAGCATCTGGGAGGCTTAGAGAGCCTATGGTGTCTGGCGGTCATGTGCAGCAGGCAGACGTTCCTTAATGTTGTGACTGCAGCAGGGGTACTGAAGGATGCTTCAGGCCCCCAGGAGAGAGCCAGGAAGGCTCTGCTCCTTCTGGAAAGAGCAAGACAGTATGGTGGGAGCCAGACATGTGTCACCATACATGGTGGGAGTCTTTCTTTAACCTGGTTTATCTGGTGTGTTTCAACACGGCTAAAGCCAGCCTGCTAAGCAACTCTGTTCTGCGTCTGTGGAAGGGACGAACTGGGCCCATGGAAGGGGCGAACTGTGTATTGATTGTCTTTCTCTATGTTCTTGGACCTCTGTGCCCAGCCGTGGCAGTGTCAAGCTGTCTGTGTGGTCATTGTTTTTCTGTTTGTTGGTATCTTGTTCTGTGTTCTTAGACTTAGACTGACTTAGACTGATGACATTTTTTGGGCTTTGGACAGACCAAAAGGCAAGTTAGTTACTCTCTGCTTCTCCAAATGACCCAGCCATAGGTCATTTGACTTGCAGGTGATCAAAGCAGTAGAGAATCATTAGGCCAGAATCCTATGTAGTTACCTGGAAGAATCTAGTGGAGGACTTCCCCCCTCCCCCTAATAGATAAAAGCCTTTCTATTCCCAAGACCCACCTCACAGGTTCTGGCTTTCAGGAAAAAGGAAGCATGACAAGAGAGATCCAGACCTGAGAAGAAGTCGATGCTCCAAGGCCCTTCAACAGCGGACCTGTTGCCCCAAGACCCTCCCCCATCTATATCTCCCTACTGTTGCCCCCATGACCCCACCAGCACTGGTACTGTTTCTGGGATCTTCAGCCCATACGGGACCAGGGAGAAGCAGGAAGAGACCTGAGAGCCACCTCCCCTGATACCACAGTGGCTCTCTCACTAAGGGTGTATTTTCCAAGGGGCCAATTAATCTCTTTGAGACTGTTTTATCTATAATGCAGGAAGCCAGAAAGAATGCCCTGTCAGACACAGGAGCACCATCTATTGACCAGGTTGTCGTGGACAGCAGGCTTTCCCTGACTAGACCTGACTAGGACTTTAATATGGCAAAAGGTAAGGGGCACCTGAAGGTTCACCACCAGACACCATTGGCAGGTCTCAAGGGGGCCACATGACAACCCACAAATTTGACCAAGGTATGTGAGGTTAAGCAGGGACTGGATGAGTAGCCCACAGCCTTTCTAGAGCAGCTCATGGAGGCATTCCACCAGTACACACCTTATGACCCCAGCATAAAGCTACTATAACTATGGCTTTTATAGACCAGGCTAGTAGAGATATAAGGAAAACGTTTCAGAGACTAGAAAGACAGAATAAGCAGTTGAGGGATTTAGTGCAGGTTGCTGAGAAAGTCTACCATTACAGGGAGACAGAGAAGGAGATGGAACAGAGAAAAAGAAAGAAAGAAAAGCAACAAGGAAGGAATATACAGAGGGTCCTAGCTACAGTAGTTAGGAAAAGCCGAGAAGAGAGACTAACCAAAGAGAGACAGAAAACCCTTTGAAAAGGACCAGTATGCATATTGCAAGGAGAGAGGTCACTGGACCTGAGAGTGCCCTAACATATAGAAGCTGGGAGCAGGAAGTCCCAGACCTCGGGAAAAGTGCCCCCAAGTGGCAAAGGAGTTAGCCCTGGGTGAAAACAGTGATTAGGGGAGACAGGGTTCAGACCCCCTCCCCGAACCCAGGGTAACTCTGAGAGTGGAGGGGAAATCCACTCAGTTCTTGGTGGACATGGGCTCAACACTTGGTCCTCCAAGCCAATGGCCCTGTTTCCAAGAAAAGATCTTGGGTCCAAGAAACCACTGGCACCAAAATGTATTCATGGACTACCCAAAGAACAGTGGACTTAGGGATGGGATGGGTAGCCCATTCATTTAGGGACACCCCAGACTGTCCCTACCCCCTGTTGGGGCGAGACATACTCTCCAAAATGGGGGCCCAGATACACTTCCTGCCTGATGGGCCACAGCTAACTGGCCCAAAAGGAGAGACCTCTCCAACTGATCCCTGCTAAAAGCGGAGGCTACCGGGTTTACAGACGTGAGCAGTTTTCTCCATGAAGGTCAGGGACGAGCAGGTGCTGTTGTGGTGGACAGCACAAATATCATCTGGGCAGAACCTCCACCCCCTGGCACATCAACGCAGAGAGTGGAGCTAATTGCCCTCACCAAGGCCTTGGAACTTGGAGCCAGCAAGAAAATAAACATCCACACAGACAGCAGGTATGCTTCTGCCATAGCCCACATGCACAGGGATATATGCCAAGAGGACTGCTCATACCAGAGGAAACAAACAGGAAATCTTTGACCTCTTGGATGCCCTAATGAAGCTGGCAACTGTGAGTATCATTCACTGCCCAGGACTCAGTGGCCCAGGGCAATAGCAATAACCAGACAGATCACGTGGCTCTGCAGGAGCCTATCCCTGTTATGGCCCTGCAAGACACACCTGCTGGAAATGGGACTGGACTACTCCCCAGAAAGTAAGCAAAAGACCTACTAGACCAAACACACAGATGAACTCATTTGGGGAAAAAAGCTTGTTCAAGCAGTCAAGGGACATAAACTATATATAATAAACCCCAGGTTCTGGGCCAGAGAGATAGTAGAACAGTGTAAGGTATGCCAGCGAATGAATGCTTATACAGCCAAGAGTAAACAGGGCAAAAGACCTAGGGGAGAACAGCCTGGAGTATATTGAGAGGTCAATTTTATATAAGTTAAGCCAGGAAAATATGGTCACGAATACTTTCTAGTGTTTATAAATGTTTTCTCTTGATGGGTTGAGACATTCCCCACCAAGCAGGAAATAGCTACCGTGATAGCTAAAAAGATATTAGAGGAAATTTTCTCGAGGTTTGAAGTGTCCAAGGTAATTGGATCAGATAATAGTCCTGCTTTGTCTCTAAGGTAAGTCAGAGATTGACAGAGATAGTGGGGACTAATTGAAATCTCTATTGTGCATACTGTCCCCAGAGCTCAGGACAGGCAGAGAAAATAAGCAGAACCCTATGAGAGACCTTAACTAAATTGACCTTGGAGACTGGCTCAGGCTTGGTGGTGCCCCTCCCCTTGGCCCTGTTCTGAGCCCAGGACAACCTCTGCCATCTTAACCTGACCCCTTTTGAGATCCTGTTTGGTGCCTCAACTCCTTTGGTGTCCACTGGGTCCTCCCCAAAGGTATGTCACAACATGAGATTTGACCCAAACTGACTGCCTTAAATGCTCCAGGAATGCCAGAGACACCTCACTGCTTCCAGACTGGTGACTGGATCAGTGTAAGGAGCCATCAGGGACAGTCGCTGGAACTCCTATGGAATGGACCCTTCCTGGCTCTGCTAGCCACTCCACAGCCCTCAAGGTGGACGGTATTGCAGCCTGGGTGCACGCTTCCCATGTGAAACTGCAGATGCCCCACTCCCCAGAGACCCCTGATGGATGGTACCGAAAATGGATAATCTCTTGACCTTGATCACGACCACCTGGTGGTACCTTTGACTTCTGTTTCCTTCCCCCATCCTATGTGCCCATTCAACAAACCTGTTACAGCACTCACTGGCTCCCTTCTGTTGGGGTTGGGGGTGGCTGGGGTAGCCACCAGGACCTTTGCAACCTTTGCTCTGGTCTTACAAAGGGAAAATTATGACAGTCTAAGGACAGTCATTGATTTAGAGGTAGCCCATCAGTCATCTTCAAGAATCACTGACTTCATTATCAGAAGTAGTGCTGCAGAATAGGCGGGCTATGTGCTGCCTTAGCTGAGGAGTGTTGCTCTTGTATAGACCATTCCAGGGTTGTTAAAGAGTCAGTGGCCAAGGTGAGGAAAGGGCAGGCCAAGCAGAAAAGAGAGAGAACAGAGTCAGGGCTGGTTCGAGTCTTGGTTTAACTCCTCCCCTTGGTAAACCACCCTCATGTCCACCCTGTTAGGACCTTTAATTGTTCTCCTGCTATTGTTGACCTTTGGCCCCTACATTTTGAACTGCTTGGTCGCTATTGTTAAGAAACTCAGAGGTACAGTACATCTAATGATCTTAAAGCAGAGATACAAAGAACTAGAAATAGAAAACCAGGAGTATGAGCTATCAGAATACCAGCAATTGCTTCAGGATTGAAGCATGCACAAAGAAAAGGGAGGAATGAAAGGGTCAGTTCAGGAACTTTGGAAAGGTCATGGAACACTTGCCCCTCCTGGAAGGGAGAGGCTAAATTACATTCCTCAAATCACAGGGAGGTCCCTGCGGCTAAGGGAGGCCCAGAGTTATTCTGAGACCGTTGGCCACCTACCTCATTCCCTAAAAAACAATTAGTTTAAAGGTAACACTGTTCTGCCAATCACATTGTGCCTTAAGGCTGCTGCCCTGAGGACTGTATAAAGGCCCGCTGTGGTGGCTGAGCATGATTATTCCCTCCCCATGTGCTGGGTGATCCCAGCATCCTGGATTAAATGAAATTCCTCTTGCTTTTTGCATTGAAAAAAATGTTTTATTTTGATACTAGAAGAGCTTCAATTAAAAATTAGGATTTTTTGAAGGCTTAAACATAACAAGAGTTGATAGTCAGTAACCTTTTAAATGGTCAAATCCTTTAATATGTTCAGAAATATATATGTGAAGTCATACTAAGGAGTGATGCAGTTAATTTCAAGATTAAGCTTTAATCTCCTATTTTTATGTTTGAAAGGTAGAGTTTAGGGCTGGAGAGATGGCTCAGTGGTTAAGAGCACAGACTGCTCTTCCAGAGGTCCTGAGTTCAATTCCCAGCAACCACATGGTGGCTCACAACCATCTGTAGGGGGATCTGATGGCTTCTTCTGGTGTCTCTGAAGAGAGCAATGGTAGACTCATCTACATAAAGTAAATAAATAAATATAAAAAAGAAAGGTACAGTTTGGAGCAGATAACTAAAAACAGACAAAGTATGTTTAACTCACATATGCTAGGTAGGTACTAGCCCTCAAACCTGTGAGAGATCTGCTGAATATGGCATTTAATATGTTTAAACTTACTATGACAAAGCCTCCCAACTTTTTCTTAAATTTTTTTCACTTTATATCCTGCTTACTACCCCCCTAGCAGTCACCCAGCACAATCCTTCTACCATCCTCCATCCCCTCTTCAACCTAAATGGCCTATGTGTCAATTAAAATGACACAGACTAGGCTATATTTCCTTACCTGGACAATTGTCCCAGGTTTATGTGGTCTACCTGCCATCAAGGGCAGAGTCAATCTTTGACTATCAGGCCCAGAAGATGAAGAGGCTTTTTCTGTGAAGGAGGATCATGAGAGAAACTGATCTCACCTTGTCTTAAGCCACATGAGGCAATCAATTCTCTAGTTGTTCTGGATGGCCTTTCCTTCAGTCTCTGCTCCACACTTTGTCTCCAAATTTGCTCCCATGAGTATTTTGTTCCACTTTCTAAGAAGGACCGAAGCACCCACACTTGGGTCTTCCTTCTTCTTGAGCTTCATGTGGTCTGTGAATTAAATTGAGTGCATAGCATGTGTGTTCTTTTGTGATTGGGTTACCTCACTCAGGATGATATGTTTTAGTGCCATTTGCCTAAGAATTTCATGAAGTGATTGTTTTTAATAGCTGAATAGTACTCCATTGTGTATATATACCACAGTTTCTGCATCCATTCCTCTGTTGAAGGACATCTGGGTTCTTTCCAGCTTCTGGCTATTATAAATAAGGCTGATATGAACATAGTGGAGCATGTGTCTTTATTGCATGCAGGTATAGCCTCTGGGTATATGCCCAGGAGTGGTATAGCTAGGTCCTCAGGTCCTATGTCTAATTTTCTGAGGAACCAACCACCAGACTGATTTCCAGAGTGGCTGCACCAACTTGTGATCCCAGCAATGGAGGAGTGTTCCTCTTTCTCCACATCCTTGCCAATACCTCTGTCACCTCAGTTTTACATCTTAACCATTCTAACTAGTGTGAGGTGGAATCTCAGATTTGCTTTGATTTGCATTTCCCTGATGACTAAGAATGTTGAACATTTCTATAGGTGCTTCTCAGCCATTCGATATTCCTCAGTTGAGAATTCTTCTGTTTAGATCTGTTCCCCATTTTTAATAGGGTTATTTGGTTCTCTGGAGTCTAACCTCTTGAGTTCTTTGTATACACTGGATATTAGCACTCTAACAGATGTAGGATTGGTAAAGATCTTTTCCCCATCTGATGGCTGCTCTTTTGTCCTATTGAGAGTGTCCTTTGCCTTACAGAAACTTTGCAATTTTATGAGGTCCCATTTGTCAATTTGTGATCTTAGAGCATAAGCCATTGGTGTTCTGTTCAGGAAACTTTCCCCTGTACCCATATGTTTAAGGCTCTTTCCCCACTTTCTCCTCTATAAGTTTCAGTGTATCTCGTTTGATGTGGAGGTCCTTGATTCACTTGGACTTGAGCTTTGTACAAGGAGAAAAGAATGGGTCAATTTGCATTTTTCTGCATGCTGACCTCCAGTTGATCCAGCATCATTTGTTAAAAATGCTGTTTTTTATCCACTAGATGTTTTTAGCTCCTTTGTCAAAGATCAAGTGGTCATATGTGTATGGATTCATTTCTGGGTCTTCAATTCTATTCCATTGATCTTCTGGTCTGTCTCTGTACCAATACCATGCAGTTTTTGTCACCATTGCTCTGAAGTAAAGCTTGAGGTCAAGGATGGTGATTCCCCCCAGAAGTTCTTTTATTGTTCAGAGTAGTTTTTGCTATCCTGGGATTTTTGTTATTCCAAATGAATTTGAGAATTGCCCTTTAAAACTCTATGAAGAATTGATTTGGAATTTTGATGGGGATTGCACTGAATCTGTAGATTGCTTTCTGCAAGATGGCCATTTTTACTATATTGATCCTGCCAATCCATGAGTATGGGAGATCTTTCCATCTTCTGAGATCTTCTTCGATTTCTTTTTTCAGAGACTTGAAGTTCTTGTCATACAGATCTTTCATTTGCTTTATTATAGTCACACAAAGATACATAATATTATTTGTGACTAATGTAAAGGGTGTTTTTTCCCTAATTTCTTTCTCAGTCTGTTTATCCTTTGAGTAACAGAAGGTTACTGATTTGTTTGAGTTAATTTTATATCCAGCCACTTAGCTGAAGTTGTTTATCAGCTGTAGAAGTTCTCTGGTAGAATTTTTGGGATCCCTTAAGTATACTATCATATCATCTGCAAATAGTGATAATTTGACTTCTTCCTTTCCATTTTCTATTCCTTTGACCTCCTTTTTCTGTCTGATTGCTCTAGCTAGAACTTCAAGTACTATATTGAATAGATATGGAGAGACAGGGTAGCCTCATCTGGTCCCCGATTTTAGTGGGATTGCTTCACATTTTTCTCCATTTAGTTTGATGTTGACTACTGGTTTGCTGTATATTGCTTTTACTATGTTTATGTATGGGCCTTGAATTTCTGATATTTTCAAAACTTTTAACTTGAAGGGATGCTGAATTTTGTCAAATGCTTTTTCAGCATCTAATGAAGTGATCACATGGTTTTTTATTTTGAGTTTGTATATGTAGTGGATTACTTGATGGATTTCCATATATTGAACCATCCCTGCATCCCTAGGATGAGGCCTACTACTTGATCATATTGAATGATTGTTTTGATGTGTTCTTGGACTCAGCTTGCAAGAATTTTATTGAGTATTTTTGCATTAATATTCATAAGTGAAAGTGGTCCGAAGTTCTCTTTGTTGGGTCTTTGTGAGGTTTTGGTATCAGTGTAACTGTGGCTTCATAGAATGAATTGGCTAGTGTTCCTTCTGTTTCTATTTTGCAGAATAGTATGAAGAGTTATTGGTGTTAGGTCTTCTTTGAAGGTCTAATAGAATTCTGCACTAATGGACTGGAGAGATGGCTCAGTGGGTAAGAGCATTGACTGCTCTTCTGAAGGTCATGAGTTCAAATCCCAGCACCCACATGGTGGCTCACAACCATCTGAAAAGGGATCTGGCGCCCTCTTCTGGTATCTGAAGACAGCTACAGTGTACTTACATATAATAAATAAATCTTTAAAAAAAAAAAAGAATTCTGCACTAAACCCATCTGGTCCTGTGCTTATTTTGGTTGGGAGACTATTAATGACCACTTCTATTTCTATAGGGGTTATGGGACTGTTTAGATGGTTTATCTGATCCTAGTTTAACTTTGGCATCTGGTATCTGTCTAGAAAATTGTCCTTTTCATCCAAATTTGCCAAGTTTGTGGAGTATAGGCTTTTGTAGTAGGATCTGATGATTTTTTTAATTTCCACATTTTCCTTTGTTATGTCTCCTTTTTTATTTCTGATTTATTAATTTGGATACTGTCTCTGTGCCCTCTAGTTAGTCTAGCTATGCGTTTACCTATCTTGTTGATTTTCTCAAAGAACCAGCTCCTGGTTTTATTGATTCTTTGTATAGTTCTTTTTGTTTTGTTTTTTCCTTCAGAATATCTTTATTTATGTCAGAGAAGTCACAGACACTGTGGGATTATTTCAATCACAAACACCACAAATGCTACAGATCATGTTTTTTCTCCCACAAAGAAATATATCTCCCCTTTCTATTTTTGATTATTTTTTGTCTTTATTGTGCAACACTGTATTTCATTACTATATTGTATTTTCACATGCATTTCTCAGAGAAAACATTATAGGTGGTGGAAGAAAACTGTTTAACCTAGATGCGACACAAAACACACTACAATGTGAATGTGTTCATGTTCCTTTCTGTGCTAATATCCAGAAGAGCGTTCCTTTTACAGTTGACGTGTACTGTGAGTTTTAAAACACTAGGCATTTAAACGTGTTGTTTAGCAGAAAACAAGAAAGGTTCGCACAATACATGATATGTTCTAAATGCATTTAGGAAGTTCTTATTCGTGCGTGATTGTCTTTACTGTGCAACACTGTATTTCATTACTCTATTGTATTTTCTTTTTTTATTTGTTGTTAGATATATTCTTTATTTACATTTCAAATGTTGTCCCCTTTCCTGGTTCTCCCCCTCAAAAAAAATCGCATAAGCCATCTCCCCTTCCCCTACTCCCCAGTCAACCTTCTCCCGCTTCCCTGTCCTGGTATTCCTCTACACTGCTGCATCGAGCCTTTCTAGGACCAGGGGCCTCTCCTCCCTTTGGTGTCTAACAAGACCATCCTCTGCTGCCTATGTGTCTGGAGCCATGAGTAACTCCATGTGTACTCTTTGGTTGATGGTTCTGTCCCTGGGAGCTCTGGGGGTACTGGGTGACTCATATTGTTTTTCCTCGTTCTTTTTGTTTCTATTAGATTGATTTCAGCCCTGAGTTTGATGATTTCCTGCTGTCTACTCCTCTTGAGTGTATTTGCTTCTTTTTGTTCTAGAGAGTTCAGGTGTGCTGTCAAGCGGCAAGTGTAAGCTCTTTCCAGTTTCTTTTTGGTGGCACTTAGAACTATGTGTTTTCCACTTACCACTGCTTTCATCGTGTCCCATAAGTTTTGGTATGATGTGTCTTTATTTTCGTTAAATTCTAAAAGGTCTTTAATTTCTTTTTTTATTTCTTCCTTTACCAAGTTGTCATTGAGTAGAGCATTGTTCAACTTCCATGTGTATGTGGGCTTTCCATTGTTTTGTTGCTGTTGAAGACCAGATTTAGTCTGTGGTGATCTGATAGGGTGCATAGGATTATTTTGATCATCTTGTATCTGCTGAAGCCTGTTTTGTGACCAGATATAAATGGTCAGTTTTGGAGAAGGTACCATGAGAAGAAGGTATGTTCTTTTGCTTTAGAATGAAACATTCTATAAATATCTCTTAGATCCATTTGGTCCATAACTTCTCTTAGTTGCACTGTGTCTCTGTTTAGCTTCTGTTTCCATGATTTGTCCATTGCTGAGAGTGGATTGTTGAAGTCTCCCACTACTCTTGTGTGGGGTGAGATGTGTGCTTTGAGCTTTAGTAAAGTTCCTTTTATGAATGTGAGTGCCCTTGCATTTGGAGCATAAATATTCAGAATTGAGAGATCATCTTCGTAGATTTTTCCTTTGACCAGTATGACGTGTCCTTCCTTATCTTTTTTTGAAAACTTTTGGTTTTATTCGATATTATTTTTGTTTGATATTAGAATGGCTACTCCAGCTTGTTTCTTGGGACCATTTGTTTGGAAAATTGTTTTCCAACCTTTTACGCTGAGGTACTCTGTCTCTGTCACTGAGGTGCATTTCCTATATTGCAGCAAAATGCTAGGTCCTGTTTATCGAGTCTGTTAGTCTATGTCTTTTTATTGGGGAATTGAGTCCATTGATATTAAGAAATATTAAGGAAAAGTGATTGTTACTTCCTTTTTTGTTGTTAGAGGTGAAATTATGTTTGTGTGGCTATCTTCTTTTGGGTTTATTGAAAGATTTTTTTTTCTTGCTTTTTCTAGAGTGTAGTTTCCCTCCTTGTGTTGGTGTTTTCCATCTATTATCCTTTGTAGAGCTGGTTTTGTGGAAAGATATTGTATAAATTTGGTTTTGCCATGGAATATTTTGTTTTCTCTGTCTATGGTAATTGAGAGTTTTGCTGGGTATAGTAGTCTCGGCTGACATTTGTGTTCTCTTAGGGTCTGTATGACATCTACCCAGGATCTTCTAGCTTTCATAGTCTCTGGTGAGAAGTCTCATGTAATTCTGATAGGTCTGCCTTTATATGTTACTTGGCCTTTTTCTCTTATTGCTTTTAATATTCTTTCTTTGTTTAGTGCATTTGGTATTTTGATAATATGTGACAGGAGGACTTTCTGGTCTGGTCCAGTCTGTTTAGAGTTCTGTAGGCTTCTTGTATGTTCATGGGCATCTCTTTCTTTAGGGAAGTTTTCTTCTATAATTTCGTTGAAGATATTTACTAGCCCTTTAAGTTGGGAATTTTCGCTCTCTTCTATACCTATACTCCCTAGGTTTGGTCTTCTCATTGTGTCCTGAATTTCCTGGATGTTTTGGGTTAGGACCTTTTTGCTTTTTGCATTTTCTTTGACTGTAGTGTCAACGTTTTCTATGGTATCTTCTGCCCCTGAGATTCTTTCTTCTATGTCTTGTATTCTGTTGTTGATGCTTGCATTTATGACTCCTGATCTCTTTCCTAGGTTTTCTATCTCCCGAGTTGTCTCCCTTTGTGATTTCTTTATTGTTTCTATTTCCACTTTTAGATCCTAGTTGGTTTTGTTCAATTCCTTCTCCTGTATGATTGTGTTTTCCTGTAATTCTTTAAGGGATTTTTGTGTTTCCTCTTTAAGGGCTTCTAACTGTTTACCTGTGTTCTCCTGTATTTCTTTAAGGGAGTTATTTATGTCCTTCTTAAAGTCCTCTCTCATCATCATGAGAAGTGATTTTAGATCTGTTTCTTGCTTTTCCAGTGTGATAGTTTATCCAGGACTTGCTATGGTGGAAGAATTGGGTTCTGATGATGCCAAGTTACCTTGGTTTCTGTTGCCTATGTTCTTATGTTTGCCTCCTACCATCTGGTTATCTCTAGTGCTACCTGCCCTTGCTATATCTGACTGGAGCTTATCCTTCCTGTGATCCTGGTTATACCAGAACTCCTCAGAGTTCAGCTGTCTCTGTAATTCTGTGCTTCTGGGATCCTGAAATCCTGAGATCCTGAGATCCTGGGTGTGTCAGAGTTCCTGGGAGTCAAGCTGCCTCTGCAACCCTGAGATTCTGGTGTGTCCAAGCTCCTGTGATTCTGTGATCCTGATATCCTGTGATCCTATGATCTTGGGCATGTAAAAACACCTGGGAGTAGAGCTTCCTCTGGTGGTTGTGGGACTGACTGTGGAATTTGTGCCCAATGTCTGCTCAAGGGAATCTGCTTAGACTGGAAGGAACCCGTGCTACTGCTCTGGTGGGGTTCCTAGATTTCTGGATCCTGCTGGACCCAGTTACTCCCAGTGTTGGGACAGATCTTGTATCCTCCTCACCTCTGATCCTGTGATCCTGGGAGTGTTAGAGTACCTGGGAATGAACTTTCTTCTGTGTGTTGTGGAAGTGGTTGCGGAGTTCTCCCCCAAAGTCTGCTTAGGGCACCAGCCCAGACTGGAAGTGGACAAAAGATTTTAATTTACCTTTTCACTATTCCTTAGTTTAAATAACTGCACTTAATAATCAACTCTATGTATCTCATAATAAATAATTGAATAGAAAAATGTAAAGTTTAAAATTTATATAAAGTCTGAGAATCTAGAAATGTTTAAGGAAAAATGACATTGATAAATGCAAATTATAATGTTAAAAGGTCTAAGAAGATATTTTAATATATATAATTTGTAGAGATATAAAAATAATTTAAGGTAAAAAATAGGAAATGTTCATATTTCTCCCCCCCATGCTATTGTTATTTCAAAGTTCAGAATTTTAATATTGATCAATTGAATTCTGATAAGCTGATGAAACACTGGCAGCTTACAATTCCATCACAAGATCAAGATTTTAAATTCACTTTGGCTGTCTTCTGCCCTCTGGACTGAAGTTAAGAAAGTTCTGTGCCTTTTGACCCAAGCCTATATCTTTTACTAGGTCTCAAAGGCATGAACCTATTCCTAGATACCTGTTAAGTTACTTTTTCCAAAATATAGATTTCAATGCAATGGTAAGACTAATGTCTATCCTTTTGTAAAATAAAATTCACATAAGCTTTAGGGAATCAAAAACCAGCCATGAGTGTGGAATCCATGTGCCATATATCAAATTTACTTCAGGTAATTATACCCACCTGTTCTTGAAAATGGGCTTTTCCCCTTTTGGTCTTGGGATTCCTCAACTTCCCCAATTACTAGACAAATCTAACTTCTGTCCCTGGTCTATATTTGTCTCAACAGATTTTTCACCTGACAGGTCCATCCAGGATTCACCTGTGGAGCTCCTGAACCCTGGACTTGCTCAAAACTGATATTAACCAGTCCAGCCAATATCATTACTCCCTGTTTTTCATCTGGATCAGCTAATCAGATGCTTCTGATGAATGCCTCATTGCCCAGCCTTTGACTAGCATTTCAGCCTTCCTGGATTAACATGGCAATGTCCTAATATCAGCTGGAAGTAGTTATAGAAAAGAATATGTCACCCATTGTCTACCTAATAGGCTGAAATGCTAAGTCAAAATGAAAATCCCTGGCATAAGGGACAAATGGCTACCTACAATGCCAACTGACATACCACTAAGCATCACATTTCCACTGACCATCTTATGGTCCTCCAGACCCAATATAACTCTCTGGCCTCAGAGGAAAATTTTGAGTCAATGATTTGACTCACTGAACAACTAAAAAGAGGGAATGTTGAGGCCTGCTCCTTTTATCATAATTCCAGCCATTTTGTCTTTAGTCTCCATTTTTCTCATAAGGTGAAATTAAGTTCAGGTTCTCAGACTTCACAGAAATAATTGTCCATTGCTGATACTGACAAAATTCTCCCAAAGGGTCAGAATACTGTTGTATTATTTATGTTCTGTTATCTCAGTGCTCTGAAACTCCCCTGTTTATCACCTGTCTACTATCCCTCTTACCTCACTTAGGACCAATCAGCTTAAAAGTCAGCTGATAATACTTTGTCTAGTTAGCCAAAATGTAGTACTGTCTTCGCCCTGTCTTCTGAACTTGGATTTTCCTATAAAAAGCCTTCCCTAAGAACAGACTGGTACCACAATTAGGCTCCCGAGTCCTTCCTTGTGGTTCTGATTGATCAGTCTTGGGGTATGTGTTCAATAAAATATTCTTGCTTAACTATGATCAATGTTTGTATGTTTTGTGTGGTGATTCCTATACTCCAGCAGAATCCATTTAAAGTTAGCATGGCAGGAGGTGGTCAGGTGAGTCTTAATAGCTTGAATTTGGGAGCTCACATAAAAAATAGCTTTCTCTAGAGAACTGACTATATTAGTCAGTCCTCTATATCATTGCAGAAGCTGTAGTGTGTCAATGTGTCCCACAGTATATCCCTGTCCACACATCTTCACTAGCAAATATTCACTGCAATGAGTCATTGGTCTGGTTTGAGATCTTTGGCTTCTGTGACATCAATACTGGATCCTCATCAGGACTCCCGGTTATCCTGCTGTTGCCCTGTGTCAGGGAGATCCTGCAGCTTTGGATCAGCAGGACTGGCCCTTTCACAAATCCCAACCTTTCACAGATGATACAGATTTGAGGGTGGGCCAATTCAGAACCCTGAATCTGGGCCTGGGTAGGAGATAAGCTGGGCAGCCTGTCAACTTTCCCTTATCCACACCACCAGGGCTTAGCTCTCCAGCACTGCCTCACCTAGGCCACACAAAGCTGCTGTTGGCAGGAAGCAGGGTCAGCTCTCCTGATCGCATGCCCTCAGGGCTAGCTCACCCACACCCATGTCTCCAAAACCAGCTCCATTGTGCTGCCCAGTTAAGGTGTAGGGCCCACTCTCCCAAGTGCTACAGCCAGTGAGTGGGCAGGGACAGGTCTCCTCCTCTCATGACCTCAGGGCCAGTTCTCCCTAGTTGTGCAGGTGGCAAGTGGGAGAAGAGGTGGGCATCTCTCCAACACCCACACTACCTCACACCAAATGAGTGGTGAGCCCAGCTCTTCTGTGCTCTCACCCTTTGTCCTGGTTCACTTGTGCCCTTTCCACCAGGGCCAGCTCTACTGTGCTGCCCAGGTGAGGTTCTGGGCCCATTCTCCCAGCCAGCAAGGGACAGGAGCAGTTCACCTGTTCCCATGACCTCAAAGCCAGTTCTCCCGACTACCACAGGTGGTAAAGGGAAGTGGGGAAGGGCGTCAAAACAACACACCCACACCACTTCATGGAAGACTAGTAGTGGGGCCAGTTCTCCTGCATGCTCACCCTCAGGGCTGGCTCACCTGCTCCCCCTCAACCAGGGCCAGCATCACTGTGCTGTGTAGGTGAGGTAAAGGCCCTGTGCTTTCAAGTGCTTCAGCCAGGGAGAGGCAGGACCAGCTCTTCTGTTCTCAGCACCCCAGGATCCGATCTCCCTACTGGTACAGGTGGTGAGGGGCAAAGGGGACTGCATCACCCAGTCCCAGCGCCCAAGACATAGAGAATTCTCAAGAGGGGAATCTCAGATGGTTGAGAAACAGTTAAAGAAATGGTCAACATCCTTAGTTATCAGGGAAATGCAAATCAAAACTACTTTGAAATTTCATCTTACATCCATCAGAATGACTAAGATCAACAAAACTAGTGATAAGCAAAGATAGCTCATGCTGACTAGGATGTGGAGTAAGGGGAACACGCATCCATTGCTGGTGGGGGTGCACTGTACAGCTGCTCTACACAGTAATCACTTCACACAAAAATCAGTGTGGTGGTTCCTCAGGAAGATGAGAATCAATGTACCTCAAAATCCGGCTACACTACTTTTGGGCATATATCCAAAGTAAGCTTTGTCCTACAACAAGGACACTTGCTCAAATATGTTCATTGCTGCTGCAGTCATAATAGTTAGAAACTGGAAGCACCTTCTGAATAGCAGTCCCGTCCAATCCTTCTCCCCCTCCCACCACCGAAAGCCCTTTCCTCTGCAGCAGAAATTTGCCAGGTCTGGTGCAATGAAGATTCCATCTCCAGATTCTTCACAGAGAACCAACCACTCAGGGCACTTGGTAAGAACCCCCCTTCCCACCTCTGGAGGCCCAGAGCTGCTACCAGGGGTTTAGTAGGACTCACTACCCAGCAACCACCAAAAGCCCCACCCTTCCCAATAGTAGTCTCCTTCCAATCCTTCTCCCCCTCCCACTGCCAACAACACTTTCTGCTGTGGCAGAACCTTGCCAGGTCTGCTGCAATGAATATTCAATCTCCTGACACTTCCTAGAGAACCAGCCACTCAGGG
Organism: Tokudaia tokunoshimensis; assembly: GCA_036184795.1. Taxonomy (NCBI): domain Eukaryota; kingdom Metazoa; phylum Chordata; class Mammalia; order Rodentia; family Muridae; genus Tokudaia; species Tokudaia tokunoshimensis. The sequence continues at coordinate 106,487,401 of BTHU01000023.1, forward strand.
CAGTTGGTAAGAACTCCCCCTCCCACCTCTGGAGGTCCAGAGCTGTCACGAGGGGTCCAGCAGGACTCACTACCCAGCAACCACCAAAAGCCCCGCCCTTCCCAATAGCAGTCCCCTTCGGATCCTTCTCCCCCTCCCAACACCAAATGCCCTTTCTGCTGCAGCAGAACCTTGCCAAGTCTGCTGCAGTGAAGATTCCATCTCCTGATACCTTCTAGAGAACCAACCCCTCAGGGCAGTTGAGAACCAGCCACTCAGGGCTGTTGAGAACCAGTCACTCAGGGCACCTGAGAACCAGCCACTCTGGGCATTTGCCCTTTCTGCTGTGGCAGAATCTTGCCAGGTCTGCCGCAGTGAAGATACCATCTCCTAATACTTCCTAGAGAACTAGCCAAACTCAGGTCATTTGGAGTGCGGAGAGGTCTGGGAGCACAGGAGAGCTGGTCTCCCAGGAGAGCCTACATACCTGTGTGCACAGAGAGACTGGGAATCCCAGGAGTACACATACACAGGCTTGCAGGACAGATAAGCCAAAATCAGAGACAGCAAGACCAGCTAACACCAGAAAAAACTAGATGGCAAAAAGGCAAATGCAAGATCATTACCAACAGAAACCAAGGCAATATGGCATCATCAGAACCAGTTCTCCCACAAAACCAAATACAGGATACCCCAACACACTGGAAAAGCAAGAGCTGGATTTAAAATCACATCTCATGATGCTGATGGAGAACATCAAGAAGGACATAAATAACTCCCTTAAAGAAATACAAGAGAACATGGGTCAACAGGTAGAAGCTCTTAAAGAGGAAACACAAAAATCCCTTAAAGAAATACAGACAACATAGGTCAGCAGGTAGAAGCCCTTAAAGAGGAAACACAAAAATCCCTTAGGGAATTACAGGAGAATATGGGTCAACAGGTAGAAGTCCTTAAAGAGCAAGCACAAAAATCCCTTAAAGAAACACACGAGTACATGGGTCAACAGGTAGAAACCCTTAAAGAGGAAACACAAAAATCACTTAAAGAAACACAGGAGTACATGGGTCAACAAGTAGAAGCCCTTAAAGAGGAAACACAAAACCCCCCTAAAGAATTTCAGGAAAACACAAACAAGTGAAGGAACTGAACAAAACTATCCAGGATCTGAAAATGGAAGTAGAAACAATAAAGAAATCACAAAGTGAGACATCTCTGGAGATAGAAAATCTTGAAAAGAATTCAGGAGTCATAGATGCAAGCATCAACAACAGAATACAATAGAGAGAAGAAAGAATCTCAGGTGCTGAAGATACCATAGAAAACACTGACTCAACAGTCAAAGAAAATTCAAAATGCAAAAAGCTTGTAACCCAAAACATCCAGGAAATCCAGGACACAATGAGAAGACCAAACCTAAGAATTATAGGTATAGAAGAGAGCTAGGATTTACAACTTATAGGGCTAGCAAATATCTTAAACAAAATTATAGAAGAAAACTTCCCTAACCTAAAGAAAGAGATGTCCATGAACATACAAGAAGCCTACAGAACTCCAAACAGACTGAACCGGAAGAGAAACTCCTCCCAACACATAATAATCAAAACACCAAATGCACTAAACAAAGAAAGACTATTAAAAGAGGTAAGGGATAAAGGTAAAGGAACATATAAAGGCAGACCTGTCAGAATTACACCAGACTTCTCACCAGAAACTATGAAGGCTAGAAGAACCTGGGCAGATGTCATACAGACCCTTAGAGAACATAAATGTCAGCCGAGGCTACTATACCCAGCAAAACTCTCAATTACCGTAGATGGAGATAACAAGATATTCATAGATTCAAGATGTCATAAAAACACCCTAGAAAAAGCAATAAAGTATTCTTTCAACAAACCCAAAAGAAGATAGTCACACAAACAGAATTCCACCTCTAACAATGAAAATAACAGGAAGCAACAATCACCTTTCCTTAATATCTCTTAACATCAATGGTCTCAATTCCCCAATAAATAGACATAGATTAACAGACTGGATATGTAAACAGGACCCAACATTTTGCTGCATACCAGAAACCCACCTCAGTGACAAAGGCAGTCACTACTTCAGAGTCAAAGATTGGAAAATAATTTTTCAAGCAAATGGTCCCAAGAAACAAGTAGGAGTGGCCATTCTTATGCTGGATAAAATTGACTTTCAACCAAAAGTTGTCAAAAAAATATAAGGAGAGACACTTCATACCTATCAAACGAAAAATATACCAAGGTGAACTCTCAATTCTGAACATCTATGCTCCAAATGCAAGGGCACCCACATTCATAAAAGAAATGTTACTAAAGTTCAACGCACACATTGTACCCCACACAATTATAGTGGGAGACTATACACTCCCAACAATGGACATATGGAAACAGAAACTAAACAGAGACACAGTGAAACTAACTAAAGTTATGGACCAAATGGATCTGATATTTATAGAACATTTCACCCTAAAGCAAAAGAATATACCTTCTTCTCAGCACCTCATGGTACCTTCTCCAAAATTGACCATATAATAGGTCACAAAACAGGCCTCAACAGATACAGAAATATTGAAATTATTCCATATACCTTATCAGATCATCACGGCCTAAGGCTGGTCTTAAGTCCAAACAAAAACAATGGAAAACACACATATATGTGGACTTTGAATAATGCTCTTCTCAACAATAGCTTGGTCAAGGAAGAAATAATGAAAGAAATTAAAGACCTTTTAGAATGTAATGAAAATGAGGACACAACATATCAAAACTTATGGGACACAATGAAAGCAGTGCTAAGAGGAAAACTCATAGCAATGAGTGCCTCCAAAAAGAAAATGCAGAGAACTTACACTAACAGCTTGACAGTGCACCTGAAAGCTCTAGAACAAGAAGAAGCAAATATACCCATGAGGAGTATACGGCAGGAAATATTCAAACTCAGGGCAGAAATCAACCAAATAGAAACAAAAGGAACCATACAAAAAAATCAACAAAACCAGGAGCTGGTTCTTTGAGAAAATCAATAAGATAGATAAACCCTCAGCCAGACTAACCAGAGGGCTCAGAGGTACTACCCAAATTAATAAAATCAGAAATGAAAAGGGAGACATAACAACAGAAACTGTGATCCTACTCCAAGAGGTTATACTCAAAGAAGTTTGAAAATCTGGATGAAATGGACAGCTTTCTAGATATATACCAGGTGCCAACGTTAAAATGGGATCAGATAAACCATCTAAATAGTCCCATAAGTCCTGAGGAAATAGAAGCAGTCGTTAATAGTTTCCCATCAAAAAAGAGCCCAGGGCCAGATGGGTTTAGCAGGGAATTCTATCAGATCTTCAAAGAAGAGCTAATACCAATACTCTTCAAACTATTCCACAAAATAGAAACTCAAGGAACACTACTCAGTTCATTCTATGAAGTCGCAATAATGCTTATACCTAAACCAAACAAAGAACAAACAAGGAAAGAGAACTTCAGATCAATTTCCCTTAAGAACATTGATGCAAAAATACTCAACAAAATTCTGGCCAACTGAGTCCAAGAATGCATCAAAACAATAATTCACCATGATCAAGTAGGCTTCACCCAAGAATGCAGGGATGGTTCAATATATGGAAATCCATCAATGTAGTACACTACATAAACAAACTCAAAGAAAAAAATCACATGGTCATTTCATTAGATGCTGAAAAGGCTTTTGACAAAATTCAGCATCCCTTCATGATAAAAGTCTTGGAGAGATCAGGAATTCAGAGCCCATACCTAAACATAGGGAAAGCAATATACTGTAAACTGGTAGTTAACATCAAATTAAATGGAGAGAAACTTGAAGCATTCCCATTAAAATCAGGGACCAGACAAGGCTGCCCACTCTCTCCCTATCTATTCAATACAGTACTTGAAGTCCTAGCCAGAGCAATTAGACAACAAAAGGATGTCAAAGGAATACAAATTGAAAGGGAAGTAGTCAAATTATCACTATTTGCAGATGATATGATAGTATACTTAAGGGATCCCAAAAATTCTACCAGAGAACTTCTACAGCTGATAAACAACTTCAGCTAAGTGGCTGGATATAAAATTAACTCAAACAAATCAGTAACCTTCCATTACTCAAAGGATAAACAGGCTGAGAAAGAAATTAGGGAAAAAACACCCTTCACATTAGTCACAAATAATATTATATATCTTTGTGTGACTATAATCAAGCAAATGAAAGATCTGTATGACAAGAACTTCAAGTCTCTGAAAAAAGAAATCGAAGAAGATCTCAGAAGATGGAAAGATCTCCCATGCTCATGGACTGGCAGGATCAATATAGTAAAAATGGCCATCTTGCAGAAAGCAATCTACAGATTCAGTGCAATCCCCATCAAAATTCCAAATCAATTCTTCATAGAGTTTTAAAGGGCAATTCTCAAATTCATTTGGAATAACAAAAATCCCAGGATAGCAAAAACTACTCTGAACAATAAAAGAACTTCTGGGGGGAATCACCATCCTTGACCTCAAGCTTTACTTCAGAGCAATGGTGACAAAAACTGCATGGTATTGGTACAGAGACAGACCAGAAGATCAATGGAATAGAATTGAAGACCCAGAAATGAATCCATACACATATGACCACTTGATCTTTGACAAAGGAGCTAAAAACATCTAGTGGATAAAAAACAGCATTTTTAACAAATGATGCTGGATCAACTGGAGGTCAGCATGCAGAAAAATGCAAATTGACCCATTCTTTTCTCCTTGTACAAAGCTCAAGTCCAAGTGAATCAAGGACCTCCACATCAAACCAGATACACTGAAACTTATAGAGGAGAAAGTGGGGAAGAACCTTGAACACATGGGTACAGGGGAAATTTTCCTGAATAGAACACCAATGACTTATACTCTAAGAACAAGAATAGACAAATGGGACCTCATAAAACTGCAAAGTTTCTGTAAGGCAAAGGACACTTTCAATAGGACAAAACGGCAACCAACAAATTGGGAAAAGATCTTTACCAAAACTACATCTGATAGAGGGCTAATATCCAGTATATACAAAGAACTCAAGAAGTTAGACTCCAGAGTGTCAAATAATCCTATTAAAAATGGGGTACAGAGCTAAACAGGGAATTTTCAACTGAGGAAACTCGAATGACTCTGAAGCACCTAAAGAAATGTTCAACATCCTTAGTTATCAGGGAAATGCAAATCAAAATATCCCTGAGATTCCACCTCACACAAGTCAGAAAGGCTAAGATGAAAAACTCAGGGGGCAGCAGATGCTGGAGAGGATGTGGAGAAAGAGAAACACTTCTCCATTAGTGGTGGGATTGCAAGCTGGTAAAACTGCTCTGGAAATCAGTTTGGCAGTTTCTCAGAAAATTGGCCATAGTACTACCTGACTCCTGACCCAGCTATACCACCCCTGGGCATATACCCAGAAGATGCTCCAACATGTAATAAGGACACATGCTCCTCTATGTTCATAGCAGCCTTATTTATAGTAGCCAGAAGCTGGAAAGAACCAACAAAGGAATGGATACAGAAATTGTGGTATATATACACAATGGAGTACTATTCAGCTATTAAAAACAATGAATTCATGAAATTCTTAGGCAAATGGATGAACCTAGAAAGTGTCATCCTGAGTGAGGTAACCCAATCACAAAAGAACACACATGGTATGCTCTCACTGATAAGTGGATATTATCCCAAAAGCTCAAAATAAACATGTTACAATTCACGGACCTCAGGAAGCTCAGAAGAAGGAATACCAAAGTGGGGTTGCCACAAGAAGCTTAAGAAGAAGGAGAACTGAAGTGGGGGTTCTTTGATTCCTCTGAGAAAGGGAACAAAATACTCAAAGGAACAACTATGGAAACAAAGTTTGGAGCAGAGACTGAAGGAAAGGCCACCCAGAAACTGTCCTACCTGGGAATTCATCCTATAAACAGTCACCAAACCCTGACACTTCTGTGGATGGCAAGAAGTGTGTATCAAAAGGAGCCTGTTATGGTTGTCTTTTGTAGGGGACCTGCCAGAACCTTACAGATACAGAGGTGAATACTAGCAGCCAACCATTGGTCTGAGCGTGGGGTTCACTATAGAAGAGTTAGGGCAAGCTGGAGGAGCTGGAGGTGGGGTTGCAGCCCCATGGGAAGAACGTCAATGTCTGCCAACCAGATGTCCCAGGGCTCCCAGGGACTAAGCCATCAACCAAGGGGTACACATGGTTTCAGCCAAAAGAGTGGCAGAGGAATGCCTTGTCAGGCATCAGGGGGAGGAGTGGTCCTTGTTCCTGTGAAGGTTCAATAGATGCCCCAGAGTGGGGAAATCGAGTGGGAGTCGTGGGAGTGGGTTGGGTAGAGGAGCATATTCTTGGAGGCAGGGGGTGGGAGGATGGGTTGGGGGTTTTGGGGGAGGGGGAAACCAGGAAGGGGTATAACATTTGAAATATAAATGAAGAATATATTCAATAAAAAATATAAAACATAAAAAAAGAAAAGAAAAAAAAGGAAAGTAAAGATAAGGAAAAAAAAGAAACTGGAAGCAACCTAGATGTCACACAACAAAAGAATAGATAAAGAAAATGTGGTATGTTTACATAATGGACTACTACTGAGTCATTAAAAGATGAAATCTTTCCTGTCAATGAGCAAAAAGACACCCTGTTGTTGGTGTTTTTATATTAGTTGGGGGCAGAGCAGATAGCAGTACTTTGTTCATCCTATCTTGATGCTTGGCTTGGTATCCAAATCTGTCTTATGCTTAGGATTCATAAAAATGAAGAAGCAGGAGGAGGAGGGGGAGGGAAGGGAGAGGGGGAGAGGGAGGAGGAGGAAGAGGAGGAGGAGGAGGAGGAGGAGGAGGAGACGACTACAGAGACCTGTGAACTGCTATACAACTTACAGACCTGCCCTCCAGTGCCTGGCAGAGGCAGGCTATAGATACCCACTTGCCACCAAGCCATGCAGCACAGATAGAGGATGTCACCTAGGGGCCTACCAGCTTCGTGGTCAACCTTCTTTCTGCTGGAGCCACTAGAATGTGCAAGTATGTGATATCAGAAGGGAAAGAAAGAGAAGTGGAGCAGCTTGAGCATTAAGAAGAGAGATGGACCTGGAGACTCCAGGGTAGAGAGGAAGAAAGGTTAAGATCTGTAATTATCATACCTAATTCCTGACTGGAGTAGCCTGTGGGTTCCCAGGATGCCAATGTTCTGTAGGTTATCAAGGATTACAAATCAGTATGAAGGAAATAGTGACTGGGAGGGAAATTAACTTTTAGATTATATGATTTGGGTCCTTTCATAAACAGAGTAGTTCTTAAAGTTTCCTTTTCCCTTGTGGTCCATCTCTCATACAATTATCTTTGTAATTGATAAGAGAGAACAAAAAACACACGGAGTAGAGAATACCTCCTTAACAACTACTATTGCCTGCAGAATAAAGTTTCTGTGAAGCTAATGCACCTTGATTTTGGGAACCTAGCACTTTACCAAAGACTTTTGATGTATTTTTTTAAATCAATTGGCTACTGCAGTATTCTGTAGACAAACTAGCATGGGCTAAAGGAGTGTGAGAGGTCTGTGCTGCTTGGTTCTGTGCTATAGATGCAGACATTGCTACCCTTTTAGATTTTCCTCCCTCTAATTGAAGACAGATATCCTCGGGGGACTCTTTCTCCAGGAAGATGATGCTGTACTCCACATGCTAGCAAAAACAAAAACAAAAAGCTTGGTTTTGATGTCAAGGTGATATTCTGGAATACTCTGATCCCTGGGTTTATAACAAGGCCTTTTACAAGTGCAGCTAATTCACGTGCATGTGCCTATGCTTGGGCTCGATAAAAGAGTACTTTGTCTAGTCTGTGACAGTCTCCTTTGATGTCAGGGCCTGCTGCGTACAATCAGCCAAAGCTCAGGAAACCTCAAAACTAGTCCAGAAACACATTTGGAAAATTCTTTTCAGATTTTGGGGTGTTTTGTGGATTGGTGCATAGCTACAGGTGCTGATGTGCTTGGAGAGAACCAATCTCATTTTTCAGTTCCCCATGAGCAAACTTGAGTCTTACCTGAATAACAGAGCACTTCCTATCAAGTTAGGAGTCTAATATACACAAAAGGGAAGGGACATGGGGGAGGGGATGGTTGTATAACACAGAAAGATTTCTCCCTGTGTTTTAGGTACTGTGGGAAGGTGGGGAGAAGTGGCAGTGTAGACTTTTTAATGTACTCAATATGATTTTACTGGGAAAATATAGATGGAATAGGAAGAAAAGGGACTACTGCTGAACCTAAGTCCAAAATGATGATGTATTTATTCCACACATGTAAATCTTAACAAAAAAAAAATTCCAATGCTAGGGGCCAACAAAATGGCTCAATAGATAAAGGTTCTTGCTGCTAATACAGATGATCACAGTTAAAGCCATGGGCTATGCAGGGTGCCCATTCCCTGGGCAGGTAGTCTTGGGCTGCATGTGGAAGCTAGATAACTAAGCTCGAGTATGGACAAGTGAACCAGCAAGCAGCGTTCTTCCATGGTTTTGTCTTTAAATTTCTGCTTGAGTTTCTGCTCCGTCTTCATTCCATGATGGACTATAACCTGTAAGTTGAAATACAGGCATTGCCTCCTCCCCCCACCCAAGAAAAAGAAAAAAGAGGCCTGAGACCTGAACAGGGAGTTCTCCAAAGAAGGAGAAGTGGCTAAGGAATATCTCAAAAAAATGTTTATCAAGACTGGATGTAGGGGAACGCCAGGACAGAGAAACGAGAGGGGGTTGAGTGGAGAAAAGAGGGAGGGAAGGGGGCTTATGGGACTTTCGGGGAGGGAGGAAACGGGAAAGGGGAAATGATTTGGAATGTAAATTAAAAAAAATAAAATAAATAATAAAAAAAAGAAAAAATGTTTATCATCTCCAGCAATTAGGCAAATGCAAATCAAAACAACTTCGAGATTTCATCTTACCTCAGAAGGGCAGAGATCAACAAAACAACCAGTCTGACTCACAGTTTTCAGACACTTACCTAATTCGAAATCCCAAAGTCTTCCATATTTTTCTAAAAAACAACATGGTCAGGCTTATCAGAGCAATAACCCACTTCCTAACACCAAATCCTACCTTAATTACTTTTTGATTGCTGTGAAAAGATACCACAACCCAATCACAAAAGATCACACATGGTATGAAGTCACTGATAAGGGGATATTGACCCAGAATCTCAGAATACCCTAGACACAATCAGCATATCAATAGATTTCTAAAAAGATGGAAGGAGAGACCCCTGGTCCTGGAAAGACTGGATGTAGGGGAACGCCAGGACAGAGTAATGAGAGGGGGTTGAACGGAGAAAAGAGGGAGGGAAGGGGGCTTATGGGACTTTCGGGGAGGGAGGAAACGGGAAAGGGGAAGTGATTTGGAATGTAAATTAAAAAAATAAAATTAAATTAAATTAAAAAAAAAAAGAAATGGAAAAAAAAATCTACTAATAAACTTACTTAGGAAATATTAAGTTACATACAGTAAACTTTAGCTAGAGAAAGCTGCTTATAATATAACTCAAGGCTGAGTAGCATACTGACTAGACTTGTTAGGAACTGTAGGGCAGAAAATTTTGTACAGCTAACATAAGTGAAGTTGCAGCTTTAAGGGGGTGGCTGAGTAACAGCTGTCAAGTCCTGGGCTGCCATCAGAATCTGCTTCTCTCAGAAAGGTGTAGTTCTTCCAAAAATGCATATAATATACACAAGATAGGAAACAATTAAAAACAGAACTCCAAGTCCTGGAGGTTCAGACATAAGTGTTCATTGATAGTGGAAGGGATTGCAATTTTTTGGGCCTTTTATATACCACTACACAGGATCAAGAACCTCAACATAAAGCCAGGTACACTTAATCTAATAGAACAGAAGGTGGGGAATAGCTTTGAACTCACTGGTACAGGAGACAGTTTCCTGAACAGAACATCAACGGCCCAGGCTCTAAGATCAACACTCGGGACCTCATGAAACTGAAAAGCTTCCGTAAGGCAAAGGACACTGTCAATAGGACAAAACAGCAACCAACAGATTGGGAACAGATCTTCGCCAACCCTACATCTGACAGAGGACTAATATCCAAAATGTATAAAGAACTCAAGAAATTAAACAACCACAATCCAAATAACCCAATTTTAAAATAGAGTACGGAGATAAACAGAGAATTCTCAACAAAGAGACAAATGGCCAAGAAACACTTAAAGAAATGTTCAAAGTCCTTAGTCATCAGAGAAATTCAAATCAAAACAACTATGAGATTCCATCTTACACTGATCAGAATGGCTAAGATCAAAAACTCAAATCAGCACATGCTGGTGAGGATGCAGAACAAGGGAATATTCCTCCACTGTTGGTGGGATTGCAAACGTGTACAATCACTCTGGAAATCAATCTGGAGGTTCATCAGAAAACTGGACATAGTACTACCTGAAGACCCAGCTATACCTACCACTCCTAGGCATATACACAAAAGATGCTGGAAAATCTCATGAGGACACTTGCTCAAATATGTTCTAACAGTTTTATTCATAATAGTCAGAAACTGGAAACAACCTAGATTTCTCCCAACTGAAGGAAAATTTATACAGCTATTAAAAACAAAGGCATCATGAATTTTGTAGGTAAAAGGATGGAATGTGAGAATATCATCCTGAATAAGATAATACAGAGCCAGAAAGAGACATATAACATATACTCACCTATAAGTGGACATTAACCATAAAGCGCTGGATATCCACGCTACAATCTACAGACCCAAAGAAACTGGATAGTAAGAAGGTCCCAGTGGAAAAAAGATAGCATTTTTAACAAATGGTGCTGGATCAACTGGAGGTCAGCTTGCATAAAAATGCAAATTGACCCATTCTTTTCTCCTTGTACAAAGCTCAAGTCCAAGTGGATCAAGGACCTACACATAAAACCAGATACACTGAATCTTGTAGAGGAGAAAGTGAGGAAGAATCTTGAACACATGGGCACAGAGTAAAACTGCAAAGTTTCTGTAAGGCAAAGGACACTGTCTATAGGACAAAACAGCAACCAACAAATTGGGGAAAGATCTTTACTAATCCTATATCTCTGATAGAGGGCTAATATCCAATATATACAAAGAACTCAAGAAGTTAAACACCAGAGAGTCAAATAACCCTATTAAAAAATGGGGTACAGAGATAAACAGGAAATTCTCAACTGAGGAAACTCAAATGACTATGAAGCACCTAAAGAAATGTTCAACATCCTTAGTTATCAGGGAAATGGAAATCAAAACAACCCTGAGATTCCACCTCACACCAATCAGAAAGGCTAAGATGAAAAACTCAGGGGGCAGCAGATGCTGGAGAGGATGTGGGGAAAGGGGACATTTCTCCATTGTTAGTGGGATTGCAAGTTGGTAAAACCACTCTGGAAATCAGTTTGGCAGTTCCTCAGAAAATTAGACATAGAAAATTAGACCTGTGGACCCAGCTATACCTCTCCTGGGCATATACCCAGAAGATGTTCCAACATGCAATAAGGACACATGCTCCACTATGTTCATAGCAACCTTATTTATAGTAGCCGGAAGCTGGAAAGAACCAACAAAGGAATGGATACAGAAATTGTGGTATATATACACAATGGAGTACTATTCAGCTATTAAAAACAATGAATTCATGAAATTCTTAGGCAAATGGATGGAACTAGAAAGTTTCATCCTGAGTGAAGTAACCCAATCACAAAAGAACACACATGGTATGCACTCACTGATAAGTGGATATTAGCCCAAAAGCTCAAAATAAACAAGTTACAATTCATAGACCACAGGAAGCTCAAGAACGAGGACTGAAGTGGGGGTGCTTTGGTTCCTTTGAGAAAGGGAACAAAATACTCACAGGAGCAATAAAGGAGACAAAGTTTGGAGCAGAGACTGAAGGAAAGGCCATTCAGAGACTGCCCTACCTGGAGATTCATCCTATAAACAGTCACCAAACCCTGACACTTTCATGGAAGACAAGTGCATACCAAAAGGAGCATGACATGCTTGTCTCTGGAGGGGCCCTGTCAGAGCCTTACACATACAGAGGCAGATGCTAGCAGCCAACCATTGGACTGGGCGTGGGGTCCCCAATGGAGGAGTTGGAGGGCAGTCTGGAGGAGCTGAAGGGGTTTAAGGCCCTATGGGACAAAAACTGATGTCGGCCATCCAGATGACCCAGGACTCCCAGGGTCTAAACCATCAACCAAGGGGTACACATGGTTCCAGCCAAAAATGTGGCAGAGGAATGCCTTGTAGGGCATCAGTGGGAGGAGTAATTATTGGTCCAGTGAAGGCTCAATAGAGGCCCCAGCAAATGGAAATTGAGGGGCGGGGGAGGGGGTTGGGTGGAGGGGCATATACTTGGAGGCAGGGGGTGGGAGGAGGAGTGGGAGGTGTCAGGGAGGGGTTGTAGCATTTGAAATGCAAATGAAGATTATATTCAATTGGAATACTACTCTGCAATTAAAAACAATGAATTCACGAAATTCCTAGGCAAATGGTCAGATCTTGAAAATATCATGCTTAGTGAGGTAACCCAATCACAAAAGAACACACATGGTATGAAGTCACTGATAAGGGGATATTGACCCAGAATCTCGGAATACCCTAGACACAATCCGCATATCAATAGATTTCTAAGAAGATGGAAGGAGAGACCCCTGGTCCTGGAAAGACTGGATGTAGGGGAACGCCAGGTCAGAGTAACGAGAGGGGGTTGAATGGAGAAAAGAGGGAGGGAAGGGGGCTTATGGGACTTTCGGGGAGGGAGGAAACGGGAAAGGGGAAATGATTTGGAATGTAAATTAAAAAAAATAAAATAAAATAAATAATTAAAAAAAAAAAAAAAGAAGGTCCCAAGAGAGGATGTGTGAAAACTCATTCAGCCATTCAGCGGGGCAAACTAAATGGTCATCTGAGATGGATGGAGAGAGGAAACTGGATAGGACAGGCAGTGAGGAAGGGAACAGGAATGGGTATCAAGTGTGTGGAGGTGAGACAGAGTTGGGAGTGAGAATGGAGATTGGTGGGGCAGAGCATCACTGGGACTAGCTGGAAGCCTGGGACTGGAGAGGACATGGGGAGTCTATGGGGATGACCCTAGCTGAGATTCCCACCAGAGGGCGATATAGAGATCGAAGTAGCCACCTCCTGCAATAAGAGATGACTTCCAGAGGAGGGAAGGAGGCATCAATCCACCCACAAAACCTTCAACCCAAAATTTGTCTTGCCTACAAGATGTGCAGAAATAAAGATGGAGCAGAGACTAAGGGAACAGCCAACTAATGACTGCCCCAACTTGAGACCCATCCCATGGGAGAGAGCCAACCCTTGATGCTATTAGTGATACTCTGCCATGCTTGCAGAAAAAAATCCCTAGGATAACTGTCTCCTGAGAGGTTTTACCTAGTAGCAGATGGAGGAAGATGCAGAGAACCACAGCCAAGCATCAAGCAGAGCCTGGGGAGTCTTGTGACATAGTGGGAGATAGAAGTGAGCAAACTGGAGGAGTCAAAGACACCATAAGAAGATCCATGGAGTCAACTAACCTGGGACCATGGGGGCTCACAGAGACTGGGCCACCAACTAGCAAGCATGCAGGAACTGAAACTCCCATGCATTTGTAGCAAATATAGAGCTTGGTCTTTGTGTCGTTCCCCTAACTGTGTGACCCTAGCAGCTTCTGAGCTTACCTTATCAGATTCTAATCCCACCCTGTAGCTCTCTTGTCAAATAAGGAAGGAATGAATATGAAAGGTTTCTTAGCAACATCCTGCAATATAACACAGGAGCCATCCAAAGGATGGATATGACTAACGCTGGGACAACTAATTGCTTTTTCTTGGAGAAGCTTGCAGACAGTCCAGAACATCTTATTTCCTCCTCTTGGGTAACATGTACCCCCCACTTGGTACACCCTCTAAGTACTTTTCTTTTTAACCCTCCTGTTCAAGCTTATAACCAACTCTGCTTTATTGTACAGGCTAGACCCAGAATTCTTTTCAGCATGTAAGCCATGAGTCCCCATTTGGCCTGAGCCAGGCTTCTAAAAGCTAAGATGAATGTCTCAGGCTGCCCAGGGTAGTAGTGCAGAGGTATGTCCTGTCTGCATTTTCTCATCCTTGACACAATGAGATTATGAAGGATACTGCAAGGGAGAGAAAGGCATACGTGACAAGAGGCTGATCAGGCAGCTGGTTTGACAGTTGTCATAAAGGTTAAAGGAACTCAGGAATGATTTTAAACAGGACACAGCTAAGATTGAGATCAATCCTCCAGCAATGTGGAAGCAACAACAGGGGCCAGAACACCTGGATGACATCAGAGGAAGAGACAATTATCAGCCAGGATAGTGAATAGAAAGGTCACTTTTCCACACACATAGAGATATAAAATTAGGAAATACATGAACGTTAGAAAAACAATTCCATACTTGGTTATATTTTAACACCTTTAAAGTTAGGTGGGATAAATAATATTAGAGCGGGTAGGCAAGTAGCTCAGTATTAGGACATCCATCTAAAGTGCATAAGGACCTGGGATAGAGCTCAGCCTCTCAAACATTTTAAATTAAAATATGACTCAATATCATGGTTTTACTGCTGAGAAGAGACACCAAGGCCAAGGCAACTCTTATAAGGACAACTAGGGGAGAGTCTCAAAGCCCACCCCCACAAGGAGACCCTTTCTCCAACGGGGCCACACCTACTCCAACAAGGCTACACCTACTAATAGTGCCACTCCCTGGGCCAAGAATAGCCACTCCCTGGGCCAAGCATATACAAACCACCATAGGGGGAAATAAAACTTTTTTAAAAGGATGGTTCTGATATGGTCGATGTTTTCTAAGTTTCAGATTTTAAGATTTCATCACCCTGTCATAAATTACAAGTTCACCTAATGAGCACATTGTATCATTTAATCTAATATAGACACCACAGAAATAGAGAAGAAAATTATGACTAGCACTGAAAATTAGCAGAAGAAAGTGCACTAATCTTTTGGTAGTATAGCCATAGGAGACTAAACAAAAGCTTATTGCTACACTGCTCTCCAAGCATAGTGGAGTTTGGATCCCCTAGTGGTCATAGCCACTATCTCCAATTCCAGCTTTGGAAAGCAGACAGCATTCCTAGGTAGTGAGATCATCTTACTGGAAGCTCTGAGTTTCATAGAGAAACCCTGCTTCCATGAAGCAGCTATGAAAGATGATTATCAGCGTCAATTTCAGGACTCCATATACACATGCATACAAAAGGGCGGGCAGACCCTGGCACGTGTACATGCACACACACACACACACACACACACACACACACACACACACACATGAGCACACTAAAAGGAAAAATATTAGAAAAGCATAAATCACATAAAAAGAAAAATGAAAGATGTATGTAAAGGTCACTTACCAAACATTTTGTAAGAAGCCAAAGCATCCTTATTTGCAAATGAACATGGTTGCTTACATAAGAGTTCCTAAAGACTCTACCAGAAAACTCATAAAACAGCAAAGTGTTAGAATATAAAATTAACATACAAAAATATATATAAAAACATAGAAAAATCAGTAGCCTCAAATGGTCTGTGAGTTGTATCTTTGGTATTCTGAGATTTTTACCTAAATCCACTTATCAGTGAGTACATACCATGTATGTTCTTTTGTGACTGTGTTACCTCACTCAGGAAGATGTTTTCTAGTTCCATCTACTTGCCTGTGAATTTCATGAAATAATTGTTGTTAATAGCTGAGTAGTACTCTATTATGTATTTTCTGTATCCATTCCTTTGTTGAGGGACATCTAGGTTGTTTCCAGCTTCTGGATTTTATAAATAAGGCTGCTATGAACATAGCAGAGCATGTGTCCTTGTTATATGTTGGGGTATCTTTTGGGTATATGCCCAGGAGTGGTATAGCTGGGTCCTCAGGTAATACTGTGTCCAATTTACTGAGGAACTGCCAAACTGATTTCCAGAATGGTTGTACCAGCTTGCAATCCCACCAACAATGGAGAAGTGTTCCTCTTTCTCCACATCCTCACCAGCATCTTCTGTCACCTGAGTTTTTGATCTTGGCCATTCTGATGGGTGCAAAATGGAATCTCAGGGTTGTTTTGATTTGCATTTCCCTGATGACTAAGGATGTTGAACATCTCTTTAGGTACTTCTTGGTCATTCAAGATTCCTCAGTTGAGAATTTTTGTTTAGCTCTGTACCCCATCTTTAATATGGTTATTTGGTTTTCTGGAGTCTAACTTCTTGAGTTCTTTATATAGATTGAATATTAGCCCCTATGGTGAAGCTCAAGAAGGAAGACCAAAGTGTAGATGCTTCAGTCCTACTGAGAAGGGGGAACAAAATAATGACAAGAGATAGAGAAAGGGAGGGGCCCAGGATGGAGAAAGGAGGGAAAGGGGGCAGGATCAGATGTGGGAGGAGATGGGGGAGAAGTACGGAGGGGGTCAGGAAATTGAATGGAGGTGTGTAGCAGTGGGGGATAGAGAACTGGAAAGGCCACTAGAAAGTCCCAAATGCTATGGAAGCAATAGGTTCCCAGGATCCAATGGGAATGACATTAGCTGAAATATAACAAAGGAGAGATAGTTGAGGGGTGGGGCCACCCATGCATCTCAAAAATTATAATGCAGATTTGCTCCTGACTAAAGGAAATGCAGGGTCAAAGAGTGGAGCATAGACTTAAGGAAAGGCCATCCAGAGACTGCTCCACCTGGGGATCCATCTCATATGTAGACATCAAACCCAGACACTATTGCTGATGCCAAAAAGTGCTTGCTGACAGGAGCCTAGTATAGCTGTTACCTGGGAGGCTCTGCCAGAGCCTGGTCATTACAGATGCAGATGCTCTCAGACAACCATCAGACTGAGCAAGGGGAAGGACTGAAGGAGCTGAAGGGGTTTGCAACCCCATAGGAAGAACAACATCAACCAACCAGACCCCCCCCCCAGAGCTCACGGGGACTAAACCTCCAACCAAAGAGTACACATGGAGGGCCCAATGGCTCCAGCTGCATATGTAGCAGAGGATGGACTTATCTGGCATCAATGGGAGTGGTGGCCCTTGGTCCTGTAGAGACTTGATGATCCAGCATAGGAATGCTAGGGTGGTGAAGCAGGAGTGGGTGGGTGGGTGAAGGAGCACCCTCATAGAAGCAGGGGAGAAAGGGGATGGGATAGGGGGGTTGCAGAGGGGAAACCAGGAAAGGGGATAACATTTGAAATGTAAATAAATAAAATATCCAATAAAAAATCAGTAGCCTTCCTATCTAGCAATATCAAACATGCTGAGGAAGAAATCATGGAAATAGTCTTTTTCACTATTGCCTTAAAAATACCTTGGTTAAGAACATAGTGGAGCATGTCTCCTTATTACATGTAGGAGCATCTTCTGGGTATTTGCCCAGGAGTGGTATAGCTGGGTCCTCATGTAGTACTATGTCTAATTTTCTGAGGAATTGCCAAACTGATTTCCAGAGTGGTCTTACCAGCTTGCAATCCCACCAACAATGGAGAAGTGTTCCTCTTTCCCCACATCCTCTCCAGCATCTGCTGTCCCCTGAGTTTTTCATCTTAACCATTCTGACTGGTGTGAGGTGGAATCTCAGTGTTGTTTTGATTTGCATTTCCCTGATAACTAAGGATGTTGAACATTTCCTTAGGTGCTTTAGAGCCATTCGAGTTTCCTCAGTTGAGAATTCCCTGTTTAGCTCTGTACCCCATTTTTAATAGGGTTATTTGACTCTCTTGAGCCTAACTTCTTGAGTTCTTTTTATACCTTGGATATTAGCACTCTATCAGATGTAGGATTGGTAAAAATCTTTTCCCAATTTGTTGGTTGCCTTTTTGTCCTATTGACAGTGTCCTTTGCCTTACAGAAGCTTTGCAGCTTCATGAGGTCTCATTTGTCGATTCTTGTTCTTAGGGCACAAGCCATTGGTGTTCTGTTCAGGAACTTCCCCCCTGTGCCCATGTGTTCAAGATTCTTCCCCACTTTCTCCTCTATAAGCTTCAGTGGGTCTGGTTTTATGTGTAGGTCCTTAGAATGCAGATGTCCTTCAACTGAGGAATGGATACAGAAACTGTGGTATATATACACAATGGAGTACTATTCAGCTATTAAAAACAACATAACTTTGCAAAATCAAAGCTTACATGGTCAGTAAATATTAAATTAAATGATTTAAAATCAAGTCATCCTGGAAAACATCTTTTTTTCTATAATTTTTTTATTTACATTCCCAATGATTTCCCCTTTCCTGGTTCCTCCCTCCCCGAAAGTCCCATAAGCCCTCTTCCCTTCCCCTGTTTCCCATTCAACCCCCTCTCGCTTCTCTATCCTGGTATTCCCCTACATCCAGTCTTTTCAGGACTAGGTGTCTCTCCTTCCATCTTCTTGGAAATCAATTGATATGTGAATTGTGTCTTAGGTATTCCGAGTTTCTGGGTTAATATCCCCTTATCAGTGACTGCATACTATACAAATATAGATGGTTTTACTTTAGTATCTTATATTAATGCCTTTATCAGGATACTTTTTCATCTACCATGAATTTCTAACTATATTATTCATAAATAATTACATGTACATATATTGTATATACCTATAAATTTAGTGTATTATGCACAGGCATACAGTACTCTTATTGTAGCTCTTCAGTGCTACAGTAAAAATATCAGATAAAAAATTGATAAAAAAGAAAAAGATACCTTCGAATAATCAAGGAAATTAAATACCCCTACAATGAAAACTTTAAACATTCAAGATAGAAATTGTAGGGTCAAGCCTCTGGGTATATGCCCAGGAGTGGTATAGCCGGATCCTCCGGGAGTGTCATGCCCAGTTTTCTGAGGAACCGCCAGACTGCTTTCCAGAGTGGTTGTACCAGCTTGCAATTCCACCAGCAGTGGAGGAGTGTTCCTCTTTCTCCACATCCTCGCCAACAACTGCTTTCGCTTGTGTTTTTGATCTTAGCCGTTCTGACTAGTGTGAGATGGAATCTCAGGGTTGTTTTGATTTGCATCCACTATGTTCATAGCAGCCTTATTTATAATAGCCAGAAGCTGGAAAGAACCCAAATGTCCCTCAACAGAGGAATAGATTAAGAAGATGTAGTATATTTACACAATGGAATACTACTCTGCAATTAAAAACAATGAATTCACGAAATTCCTAGGCAAATGGTCAGAACTTGAAAATATCATCCTTAGTGAGGTAACCCAATCACAAAAGAACACACATGGTATACAGTCACTGATAAGGGGATATTAACCCATAATCTCGGAATACCCTAGACACAATTCGCATATCAATAGATTTCTAAGAAGATGGAAGGAGAGACCCCTGGTCCTGGAAAGACTGGATGTAGGGGAATGCCAGGACAGAGAAGCGAGAGGGGGTTGAATGGGGAAAAGAAGGAGGGAAGGGGGCTTATGGGACTTTCAGGGAGGGAGGAAACGGGAAAGGGGAAATGATTTTGAATGTAAATAAAAAAAACTTAGAAAATAAAAAAAAAGAAATTGTAGGGTCTAAAAATGAAAAATGATCCCATACTCACAGATTGAAAGAATTAATATTGTAAAAATAGCTACCTGTTTTAGTTTGGGTTTCTATTGCTGCAATGAGAACATCATGACCAAACATCAAGTTAGGGAAGAAAGGGTATATTTGGCTTACACTTCTGTACTCCATTATTGAAGGAAGTTAGGGCAGAAACATAAGCTGGGCAGGAACCTGGAGGCAGGAGCTGATGCAGAGGCATGGAGAGGTGCTGCTTACTGGCTTGCTTCTCATGGCTTGCTTAGTTTGCTTTCTTATAGAACCAAGGACCACCAACCTAGAGCACAGGATGGCACTACTCACCATGGGCTTGGCCCTCCCTCATTGATCACCAATTGAGAAATTGCTTTACAGCTGGATCTCATGGAGGCATTTTCTCAATTGAGGCTCTTTCCCCACAGATGAATCTAGCTTGTGTCAAGTTGACACACAAAACCAGTCACTACATTGCTTTAACAAAAGCAATTTGTGGATTCAATGAAATCTTAATGAAAATCCCAATGTCACTACTACTAACAGAAACAGAAGCAGAAACTTAAAATGTGTTTGCAAGCACAAAAGTCTTTGGACAGCTAAAGCAAGCCTGAACAAGTAGACTAATGCTGGAGGTATTACTCTACCTGATTTCAAACAGAGCTATAACAATAAAATAGTGTGGTACTGGCACAAAAACAGACCTGCAAATCAATGGAACAGAATAGTAGATCCAGGTATAAACCCATACAGCAACAACCAGCTGATGGTTGACAAAGATGTTGAAAACACACACTGGGGAAAGGTAGCTTTTTAAACAACTACTGCTAGAAAAATCAGGTCTCCAGGTATAGAAGAATGAAACTAGATTCTTTTCTGACCCTACAAAAAAAATCAACCCCTAATGGATCAAAGACCTTAACCCAAGAGAGGAAACTCTGAAACTTTTAGTGGAAAAAATAAGGAAAGACTTCAAGATAGAAACATAGGTAAGGACTTTCTTGACAAGACACTTAGTACCTAAGACAACTGACCCATTGGGATCTGAAGAAATTCTAAAGCTTTTGGGCAGCTAAGGAAAGAGTCCAGTGAGTAAATAACCTGCAGGATGGAGAAGAGGTTTGCCAGTTATCCATTTGAAAGAGGATTAGTATATAGAAATATAATATACATATATATGTATATATATACTATATACTGTATACTATATACTATATATAGTATATAATATACACATATATGGGTATAAATATACGTATAAAATACTATATATGTATATATACTAAAGTGTAAAACAAGAAAAGGAATGACTCAATTCATAAAGGAAAGTTCACAAAAGACAACCAATAACCATGAAAAATGTTTAATCTCACTAGATATCAGAGAAATGCAAATGAATGCTACATTTGAGATTCCTTCTAAATTCAACTAGAATGCCAGTCAGTAAGAAAACCAGCAACCCACGTCTGGTGTGATATGTATGAAAGAGAACATCATACATTGCTAGTGGGTATGCAAACTACTGTGGCCTCTAAGTCTCTATCAGTATGGAGCTTCAAAAAAAGTATATCTATTATATGACTCAGCTGCACCACTCCTGAGTATTCACCCAAAAGACTCTTAAGTCAACAGACCACAGACACACACTAATGTTTATTGCATCTCTATGCATGACAGCTAAATTATGGAACTAACCTATGAGTCCAATAACAGAAGAATAGATAAGGAAAATATGACATATGTTCCAGCCACAAAGTATAACAAAACTCATGTCATTTAAGAGAAATGTGTTCAATTACAGAAAACTGTATTAAGTGAAGGAGGCCAGTTTTAGAAAGACAAATACATGTTTTCTGTCATTTGTGATTCTTAAATTCTATATAGTCGTATGTATGTATGTATGTGTGTGTGTGTGTGTATGTATGTATAAAATGAAGGCAGAAGTGAAGTTCTCTATGGCAATAAGGGGTACAAATTTGGGAAAAGGGGGGATAAAGGGCAGTGCTAGGGAATACATTTGGCTTAAAATATATGCATTATATTTACATGAAAATGTGTGTGGGAGTATGGGGCATGTACATGATCTTACATGTGTAAGCAAAGAAAAATTGGCAAGATTCAGTCCTCTCCTTCCACCACATGAGTCTAGAAATCAAACTTAGGTCATCAGTCTTGGTAGCAAGTGCCTTTACCTGCTAAGCTATCTCACCAGCACCTACACAAAATTTGTTGTAATATTTTTAATAAATTTTTGGCAATACATTCCACATTTAATAAAATTTCTAACATACTTTAGAAATACACTTTTAAACAGCTTACACTCATCCAGATACATATTAGTCAAGCAGAGCTGCTGTATCAAAATACTACAGGTAAGATAGCCTAACTAGAAATAACTAGACATTTATTTTTCACCATTCTGGAGATTATAAGTACAAGATCAAGATACCATTTTGGATTGGCTCTCAATATACGTCCTTTTCCTGGCTTGTAAACAGCTGTCTTCACCCTGTATCTGTGCATAGCCTTTCTTCTGTGCACAGAAAGAAAGAAATCTCTGCTGTGGCTTCCTCTCCTTAAGACAACAACAGCTCTATTAGACTAGGGCTCACACCTTCATGATTCATTTAGCCTTCATTTCCTTGTATCACCACATAGTCATGTGATGAACTAGATATTCAACATACAGATTTGTTAAGGTGGGACTAATTTAATCCGTAAGTAATATTCTTTGAAGAATTCCCCATTTTTCAAGAACTCCAAATTCTCTAAATCTCTTTTTTTGCTTAATCTCCTCAAGGATATAAGCATATGACTTATAACTCAGTCAGAATTCTGTTTATAAATATATAAAATCATAAATATATATTTAAGCATATATATATGCTTAAAACAAGATTGTATAAAATTTTATAGCATTGTTATATATAGTTATATAACCATGACTTATGTAAAATAAAATTTATATAAAATAAATTCCAACAGATCCAGATAATAATAACGTTTAAAAATATTTACTTTTATTTGTAAGTATCTGTGTCTGTGTACTGGCTGGTTTTGTGTGTCAGCTTGACACAGGCTGGAGTTATCACAGAGAAAGGAGCTTCAGTTGGGGAAGTGCCTCCATGAGATCCAGCTGTGGGGCATTTTCTCAATTAGTGATCAAGGCAGGAGGGCCCATTGTGGGTGGTACCATCTCTGGGCTGGTAGTCTTGGGTTCTATAAGGAAGCAAGCTGAACAAGCCAGGGGAAGCAAGCCAGTAAGAAACATCCCTCCATGGCCTCTGCATCAGCTCCTGCTTCCTGACCTGCTTGAGTTCCAGTCCTGACTTCCTTTGGTGATGAACAGCAGTGTGGAAGTGTAAGCTGAAGAAACCCTTTCCTCCCCAACTTGCTTCTTGGTCATGATGTGTGTGCAGGAATATAGACCCTGACTAAGACAGTCTGTGTGAGTGAATGTAAGGATTTTTAGGGTACCTTGGGAGATCTGAAAAGGGGCAGGGGGACATCTTTTTGACTTGTAGTTGTAGATGGTTGTGAGCCACCTGACATGGGTTCTGGGAACTCAACTCAGGTCCTCTGGAAAAGCAGCAAGCACTGTCAACCTCTGACCCATTTCTCCAGCCCCTACACTTAAAATTTTTAATAAAAATTTAGTGTAAATGCAAACTACAGTCTTAATGTTCTAGTGATAGTATCAAGAAGGGAACATATCAAGGAAAGTGATTAGCCAGGTGAGAACGGCAGTCTGGAAAAACATAAGTTATGTCATCAAGACAGCAAAATAGAATTTTATTGTTCGTACAGCTGAAGAAGCCTGAGTTTGAACAAATATCCACTCACCTTCACAGGACATAAAAACAACAACAACAGCAACAACAACAATAACAAAACTAGGTGGGAGATTATAGCATCTGTATGAAGCACAGAAATAAGAACACTTGCATATGAATCTCAACCTGTCACTCAATGCCTGTTTTGTTTTTAATATTTTATCGCATAGTACACTTAAGATTTTATCTGATTAGGCATAAATACTTATAAATAAATAGTTAAAAACAATAATTACAACTATATTCCTTCTCCTGCCCCATCTATTTTTCTACTCCATGGTCCATTCTCACCAAAGGAAAATGTTCATCTCTTGGTCTTCAAGGTTAAGACTGCAAATACAAACAAAACGTGTCTCAAGATAGTCTGATCTGACATTTAGCACACAATTATCTTGTCTCAGAGCAGTGTTGTTTTCCTTTCCAACTTAAACCCTTGATCTCTCAAATCCACAAGGAGTTTTTATTTGTACAACTTGGTACCATCTCAAACAAGCCAGATGTGACACACAGTGGTTGAAAATGTACTGCTACTGAAAAGTCTGCTTTCAGGAGCTCTGTCTAGTGACAAATGTATGCTCACTGCTAGGAATAATGAGACCTGCCTATAATTCCAGCAAAGGCAGAATGATCAAGAGTTGGAGACTACCCTGGACAACATATTCAATGTGCCTGAGTTACATGAAGATGCCCTATCTCAAAACAACATGAGAGGGCAATGAGAGGGCTAAGCCAGGGGCAAAGCCAAGCAGACTCCCATGACAGGCTCCAAACTGGTAATTTAAGGAGTAGGCCTAAGTTTCTGTTTTGATACATCAGGTTAGAGGTCACCCACTCCTCCCTGGAATTCCCCTAACAGGCTTTAAATGTTGGCCTGTAAACTCACACAGCATCTCCATTTTGATGGATGGAGATCCCTGCATGCTGGTAATTTCTGCAGAATAAACGCTCTTTGCCTTTGCATACTATTTGAGTCTGGGGTATCATTATTTCATGAATCACAGACCCTTACATTTGGGGTCTTGTCAAGAATTCACTGGAGACCCCTGGCCCAAATAGTGGAGTAGTTTGGTTTTTTGTTTGTTTGCTTGCTTGCTTGGTTGTTTTTGTTGGTGGTGGTGGGTGGTTTTCTTGTTATTGTTGTCATCGTTTTTCATTTCCAATTGGTAAGTCCTGGCCTCCCATGTCTGTTTCTTGTTTTGTCAGTTTTTGCTTCTGTGTTTTCTTGTTCCTGTTCAATCTGGAGGCTGTGAAAGACAGAGAAGAAATGTTCAATCACCCAGCCTGGGACTACAGAGCATACTCCTGAACCCCATCTTGGAGAACTTGCTAATTCTCATCTGATTTCTAAATTGTCTGTGTATCTCTGGGCCTTTTGTGTGCACCTCTGAGACATCCTTTTCCTTTTGGTTTTGCTTTCCCAGGAATGTCGTTCTGTGTCTGTCTGTGTGTACTGTATTTATGGTTTGTCTGTCCACGTATATTTTGTCTGTTTTTTGTCCCTGTGCATGAGCTTTTTAGATCCCTAAGATGGCACAGGCATCTTAATTGACTCAGGGTTTGGTCCTGAGTCATTTCATGGGCTTCTGCCGAGTCTCAGAAGTCTCAGGTCTGATTCTTCATCCCAGCAAACTAACCATTTCTTGCAGAAATGAATGGCCCACTTATAAAGTAGGATAGACTGAGGAGGGAACTTTTCATCTTCTCACAATCTACAAGGTGAAGGCTTTGATGAGGCCAAGGGCCACCTGGACCAAGTGCCATATATCACCTCTTGGCAATGCCTGTTTAAGAAGCCCCCTGCTTGATTGAAACCCTTTTTGTCATCGGCCGTGCCACTCCCAACCCTCCTTCCTCTAAAGGAGGGTCAGCCTTGCCCCTGTCCACCTTGCTCCCTCCTTCTGCCTCTGAGGAGGATTTCTATCCTCCTCCTCCTCAAGTCTCTGCCTCTCTTACCCTTACCCCTGCCCAGCCGGCACAGGCAAAGGGAGGAACAGCCCCCGATTCCCTTGATTCCACTTTGAGTCCACACCATACTCTGGCCTGTAACTGCCCAAAAGGCTGACTCTACTACAGCAATACCCCTCTGGGCTGCAGGATCCCCGGATTCTCAGGGAAGATCATTTATGACCTATGTACCATATGTACCATTTGCCAGCAATGACCTTTATAATTGAAAGTTGCAAAAAAAAAATTTTTTCAGAAAGACCCTCAGCTGTTATAGGTCTTTTAGTTTCAACCATGCTGACTCACCAACCCACCTGGAGTGATTGTCAACAACTACTCAACTACTCCAGGTCCTCTTCTCAACAGGAGAGAGAGAAGAGAGAGAGAGAGAGAGACAGAAACAGAGACAGAGACAGAGACAGAGAGACAGAGACAGAGAGACAGAGACAGAGAGAGACAGAATATGAATCATGGGAGCCAATGTGTCTACTGCAAAGAAAAATGCCATGGAAGTGTGAATGCCCTAAGAAAAGTCAGAGAAAGGGCACTAAGGTTTTGGAATTAGAAGAACTAGATGACTAACGGTGTTGGGGATCAACCTCCCTCCATGAGCCCTGGGTAACCCTAAAAGTGGAGGGGAAGATTTTCTAGTAGACATGGGAGCACAACATTCAGTTTTGAAATAACCGCTGGAGCCATTGTCAAATTGAAAAACATGGGACAATGGGCACCAAGCCCTATCCACAAACTACCTGAAGAAAAGTGGACTTGGGAATGAGACAAATAACCTACTCATTCATAGTCATCCCTGGGTGCCCATACACTCTGCTGGGAAAAGACCTCCTCACCAAAACGGGAGCTCAAATCCATTTTGACCCAGAAAGTGAAAGTGCTGGATAAAAATAGCTCCATTCATGTTCTGATTTTGGCCCTAGAAGAAAAACACAAACTCTTCCCTCAGCCAGCTCCATTCGCTGAGCCTGTTACTCCAGAGGTTCCTGGCAGAAGCTCCTGATGTTTGGGCAGAAAAGAATCCAATAGGACTCGCCCATCATCAAGTCCCAGTTCTAGTCAAATTGAAAGGTGGAGCACCCCAGCCTGAATCAAGAAATACCCAATGCCCAGAGAGGCCAGAATGGGGATTACCTCACACATCAACCAGCTCTGGGAGGCCATAATTCTGATGCCTTGCCAATCAACATGGAACACTCCTCTCTTCCCAGCCAAGAAGTCCTATTCCTGTGACTATCGACCTGTGCAGGACTTGACGGCAGTAAACAAGTGGATGGAAGACATCCATCCCATGGTTCAAAAACTGTACACTCTGTTATGCAGCCTCCCTCCCAAGCATATTATGTACACCATGCTCAACCTAAAGAATACTTTCTTCAGCTTGCCTGTGGTACCCAAAAGTCAATCTCTGTTTGCTTTTTAATGGCAAGATTTGGAGAAAGGCTTCAGTGGACAACTTTCTTGGACACATCTGCCTCAAGGATTCAAGAATTCACCCACCATCTTTGATGAAGCACTGAATGAGGATTTGGGTGAGTACCAGCATGCCCACCTTCAAATAACTTTACTCCAACATGTAGATGACCTTCTGATCTTGGCCCCTGATCTAGAGACATGCTAAGAAGCAATGGAAGACATGATGCAGGAGCTAAGTCAACTGGGCTACCAAGTGTCTGCCAAAAGGGCCCAGCTCTGCCAACTGGAAGTCACCTATATAAGGTACATACTCAAGGGGGGATCAGTACATGTTGTCAGATGCCCCCAAAACAGACCATCCTCAGCATCCCAGTCACATCTACCTAAAGGCAAGTATGAGAATTTTGGGGATCTGCCAGGTTTTGTAGACTCTGGATACCAGGATTTACTGAAACAGCCCGGCCATTATATGTCCCCACAAGGGGACAGAAAGACAAACTAAAAGGAACCCCTGAAATGGACCTGGCTTTAATTTTTTAAAAGCCTTGCTGGAGGCATCAGATTTGTCCCTCCTGGACATTCACAAACCATTCCACCTGTATGTAGATGAGGAAAAGGTGATTTAAAAAAAAGGAGTACTCACCCAAAACTTTGGGCCCATGAAAGAGAGTAGTGGTCTATTCATCTAAGAAGCTGGACCTGGTGGCCCAAGAATGGCCATCTTGTCTCTGGATCAGTCCACTGCTTTGCTGATAAAGAACACTGACAAGATAACAATGAGCCAGGAAATTGTTATCACTACTCCCTATGCTATTGTGTGAACCCTCAAGAACCCACCCAGCCAATAGTTATCTAATGCTCAGCTGGCGCATTACCAAACCTTGCTCCTGAATCCTCCTTGTATAAAGTATAACCCATCATCTGCCCTAACCCTTGCTACTCTACTACCTGACCTGCCCTCAGACATATAGCATGGCTACTCCTTAGTCTTGGGACAAGTTCAAAATATTAGGTTGGATCTGACCAACAGACCCTGGCCAGATGCAGAGCATATCTACTTCACAGATGAGAGCAGATTCGTTTAGAACGGAACCAGGTATGTGAGGTGGCGGTGGTGGACTTGGACTCTGTTGTTTGATCAACTGCTTTGCCACCAGGAACATCAGCTCAAAAGGCTGAGTTGACAGCTCTAATTCAGGCTTTAAAGTTGGCAGAGGGGACTGTAGCCAACATTTATACTGAAAACAGATATGTTTTTGCCCTGGCTCATGTACATGGGTCCATATATAAAGAAAAGGGATTATTGACTGCTAAAAGAAAGACCTTCAAAAATAAGAAAAAAAATATTTGCTTTGCCGGAGGTATTATGTGGCCATAATTTATTGCCCTGGGCATCAAAAAGAAATATCAAGAATAGCTCGAAGAAACAGACTAGGTGATAAAGCCACATGGAAGGCTGCTCAAGCATTCATCACCAACATCCTGGTAGCCTTACCACCCCAGCCCTCCCAGTCATCCCCAAATATACTACAGAGGACAAACAGGATCAGGCCAAATGTCAAGGGATTTATAAGAGGAATGGATGGCTACACACCACAGAGGGCTGCACCATCTTACATAAGTGGTTCGCTAAAAAAAAAAAAACCATTCACCAGATTCATCAGGTAACACTTTTGGCCCACTGAAAATTAACAGAACAGATCCGAGAGGCAAGATACAAAATATTTAACATGGAACAATTAGCAGACCATGTAATTTAATTGTCTTACCTATTGGGTGATGTGTTAGGATTCTGTCTAAACTCCACTCCCACAGTCACCTGGCAACAGCCAGGTAGGCCTGGCCTACTATAAAAGGGGCTTCTTGTCCCTCCTCTCTCTCTCTTGCCTCTCTTACTCTCTTAGCTTCTCTCTTGCCCTCTTGGGCTCTTCCCTTCCCTTCTTGGGACCCTCTAGAATGTACCAGAGACCTGGGAGGTGAAAGACTCTCAGGATTCAAAGGGAGGGACTTTCGATGAAATGACCAACAGTGGGGAGAGGGAATTTGTAGAGCCCACCTCCAGTAGAAAGATAGGACATCAAGTGGAGGGATGGGATTGCCATCTCACAGTCAAAAAGTCTGACCCAGAATTGTTCCTGGCTAAAAGAACGGCAGGGACAAAAATGGAGAAGAGACTGAGGGAAAGGTGACCAGCCCAACTTGGGATCCATCTCAAGGGGAGACTCCAAGGCCTGACACTAAACAGACAGGAGCCTACTAGCATGGCTGTCCTCCGACAGGCCCAATAAACAGCTGAAAAAGCCAGATGCAGATACTTACACCCAACCAATGGACAGAAGCTGGTGACCCCTGTTTTTTTTTTTGTTTTGTTTTTTTTTTTTTGTCATTGAAAAGCAGAGTTTATTAGCAAATTAAGCCAATTATAAATGAAGTTATATACGGTAGCTGTAAATCTCTTAGGTATTACCCTCATGTTCCGGGAACAGTTAAATCAGCCTTAACATCCTCCCATGTAACCAGAGAAATACATTAGTAGAAGATTTTCCACATAATACCTTCATCCAGTGCAAGAATGGTTTTGTTCAACGAGCCCATGCACAAATGCAGGAAGCTGTCTCCAGCATACCACAGAGAGGTGTTGGCATGCAGAGTGCATGCCAGCCAGTCTGTTCAGTGCCTAATTACATCTTTAATTCAAATGTATGGGGGGAGGTAACAGAAAAGCATCAAGATTCTTGTAACAAAGTCTACATAATCTATTTGATGTTGTTGGAAAAACAGCACATGCTGCGGCTAATTGCCAAAACCTCAAAGGATAGTTTCCCAATTACTGGCAGTGTAACTAAATGCTCCCAAACCTATAGGTACTGATAGAACCACAGGTACATTATAGTCATAAGGATGGAGTTGCTAGTTCTCTAACAGATATTGTCCTTTAGAAGCATTATTTCAAACTGGACAAAAATATTTGGAATAATTGAATGCAGCAAAGACTTATGATGGCATCTGCCTTAGTCCGTATTCTATTGTTGTGGAAAGACACCATGACCACAGAAGGTCTTATAAAAGAAAGCATTTATCTGGGGCTTGCTTACAGTTTCAGAGGTTTAATCTGTTGTTATCATGGTGAGATCCTGGTGGGCACACAGACAGACATAGTGCTAGAGAAGTAGCTGAGAATTCTATACCTGGATCCATAGGCAGCGAGACGAGAAAGACTCTGGGCTTGGAATGGGTTTTTAAAAACTGCAAAGCCCACAGCCAGTGACACACTTCCTCCTTATACCTCCTAATCCTGTGGTTTAATTAGGGAAAAGCTAGAAGAAGCTGAGGAGGGTGACCCTGTAGGAGGACCAGCAGTCTGAACTAACCTGGAGCCCTGAGATCTCTCAGACACTGAGCCACCAACCAGGCAGCATACACCAGCTGATATGAGGTCCCCAACACATATACGGCAGAGGACTGCCTTTTCTGGCCTCAGTGAGAGAAGATTTGCCTCAAGAGACTTGATTGAGGCCCAGGGAATGGGAAGGCCTGGGAGTGGGGGTTGGAGGACATCTTCTTGGAGACAGGGGGAGGAGTAATGGGATGAGGAACTGTGGGAGGGCGAACTGGGAGGGGGGATAACAACTGAACTGTAAAAAAGATTAAAGTCAGTTTTGAATTGAAGACCTTCTAGTATTAAAATAAAATTTTTAACTCAAAAATACTCCATAAAGGGACTGGGAACTTTTTGACCTTGGCTGAGAGAGCTGTTATCTGTCTTTGGTCTGCTTTAGCCTTGCTAGAGCAAACTGAAAGGAGGGGGTGGATTTTAAGAGTCAGTGATTTTTAACCTTTTTAATGTAAACCTTTAAAATTTTTAAATTAAAAATTCTTTAATATTTATTCCTGGTATCATTACAGTAATATATCTGATATAATGAAATAAAAAAGACAAAGACAAAAAAAAAAGCTTCCCTTTTGAGGACTAGGCCATCTTGAATCCTTGAGCTATTTCTAGGGACTGGTATTACTCTTTGAGAGCTATCAATTGAATAGTAGAAATCTGTTCTTTAATAAACTTGACTAAAGCATTAATTATACAGGGTCCAAAATCAGGGCCAATATCAGAAGAATGAGTGGACCAGTCAAAGCCAAGAGAGACAAGAGTGTTCAACCAAGGGGACCAGTTAAAAAAAAAAGACTCCCACCAGCCCTGGGAGGAGTCAAAGAAACTATGGCTCAGCTTATAAAAATTAAATGTCAGGAAATTAGAAAGAGAACAGTCCTCAGTTTCTGTTATGTCTCCCTTTTTATTTCTGATTTCTCTGTGCCCTTTAGTTTGGCTAGGGGTTTATCTATATTGTTGATTTTCTCAAAGAACCAGTTTTGTTGATTCTTTGTATCTTTCTCTTTGTTTCTATTTGGTTGATTTTGGCCCAGAGTTTGACTATTTCCTGCCTCCTACTCTTCTGGGGGTGTGTTTGCTTCTTTTTGTTCTAGGGCTTTCAGGTGTGCTATTAAAATGCTAGTGTAGGATCCCAGGGCACTTAGTGCTATGAATTTTCCTCTTAGCACTGCTTTCATTGTGCCCCATAAGTTTGGGTATGCTGTGTCATCACTTTCATTGAATTCCAGGAAGTCCTTAATTTCTTTCTTTATTTCTTCCATGATCAAGTTACCATTGAGTAGAGAGTTGTTCAGTTTCCATGGGTGTGTGGGTTTTCTGTCGTTTTTTGTTGTTATTGAAATCTAGTGCTAGTCTATGGTGATCTGATAGGATGCATGGAATTATTTCAATCTTCTTGTATCTGTTGAGGCTTGTTTTGTGACAGATTATATGGTCGATTTTGGAGAAGGTACCATGAGGTGCTGAGAAGAAGGTATATAATTTTTTGGGGGTGAAATGTTCTGTATATCTGTATATCTGTTATATCTGTATATCTGTTAAATCCATTCCATTCATAACCTCTATTGGATTCACTGTGTCTCTGTTTAGTTTCAGTTTCAATGACCTGTCCATTGGTAAGAGTGGGGTGTTGAAGTCTCCCACTATTATTTTGTGGGGTTCTGTACTGGCTGGTTTTGTCAACTTGACACAAGCGGGAGTTATCACAGAGAAAGGAGCCTCCCTTGAGGAAATGCCTCCATGAGATCCAGCTGTAAGACATTCTCTCAATTAGTGATCAAAGGTGGGAGGGCCCGTTGTGGGTGGTGCCATCCCAGGACTGGTAGTCCTGGCTTCTGTAATAAAGCAAACTGAGCAAGCCAGGGGAAGCAAGCAACATCCCTCCATGGCCTCTGCATCAGCTCCTGCTTCCTGACCTGCTTGAGTTCCAGTCCTGACTTCCTTTGGTGATGAACAGCAATGCAATGTAAAGGAAATGTAAGCTGAATAAATCCTTTCCTCCCCAACTTGTTTCTTGGTCATGATGTTTGTGAAGGAATAGAAACCCTGACTAAGACAGCTTCAATGTGTGTTTTGAGCTTTAGTAAAGTTTCTTTTATGAATGTGGGTGCTCTTGCATTTGGGGCAGAGTTGTTCACAATTGAGACTTTCTCTTGGATTTTTCCTTGATGAATATGAAGTGTCCTTTCCCATCTTGCTTGGTAACTTTTGGTTGAAAGTCTATTTTATTGGCTATTACAATGGCAACTCCTGCTAGTTTCTTGGGACCATTTGCTTGGAAGACTTTTTTCCAGCCTTTTACTCTGAAGTAGTGTCTGAGATGTGTTTCTTATATATAGAAAAATATTGGATCCTGTTTGCATATCCAGTCTGTTAGCTTTTGTCTTTTTATTGGGAAAATGAGTCTGTTGATATTGAGAAATATTAAAGACAGATGACTGTTAGTTACTGTTACGTTGGTTGTTGTAGATGACATTATGTGCATGTGATTCTCTCCTTTTGGTTTTGTTGTGAGATGGTTAACTTCTTGGGTTTTTTGTTTTGGTGTAGATATCTTCCTTGTGTTAGAGTTCTCTGTCTAGAATACTCTGTAAGGCTGGATTGGTAGATAGATGTTTAAATTTGGTTTCGTCATTGAATATTTTGGTTTCTCCATCTATGATGATTGAGAGTTTTGCAGAGTACAGAGTACCCTGGGCTGGTATTTGTGTTCTCTTGTATTCTGTTGGTGATGCTTGCATCTGTAGCTCCTAACCTCTTTCCTAGGCTTTCCATTTCCAGGGTTGCCTCCATTTGCATTTTCTTTATTGTTTTTACTTCCATTTTAAGGTCTTGGACCACTTTGTTTAATTCCTTCACCTGTTTGGTTGTGTTTTCCTATATTTCTTTAATGGATTTGTTTCCTCTTTTGGGCTTCTACTTGTTTACCTGTGTTTTCCTGTATTTCTTTCAATGAGTTATTTATATCCTCCTTAAAGGACTCTATTGTCTTTATGAGATAGGATTTTAGGTCAGCATTCTGGTTTTCAGGTGTGTTGGGGTATACAGTACTTGCTGTGGTGGGAGAACTGGAATCTGATGTTGCCAAACAGTATTGGTTTCTATTGCTTATGTTCATGTGCTTGCTTCTTGCCATCTGGTTATCTCTGGTGTTAACTGGCTTGGGTGTTTCTGTCTGGAGCCTCCTGTGTCCCTGGGTTGCTGCAAGTTTCCTAGGAAACCTGTGGCTCTTCATGTAGCAGAGCTCCAGGGAAGCCTTCAGACTGTGGGGTCTTCAGTGGAGCATTCACACTGATGATCTGTCACCATGGCTGCAGCAGAGATCTCCCAGGAGGCCTTCAGACTGTGGGATGTTCAGAGGGGCAGACAAGCTGATGATCTGTTGCCCTGGTGCAGCAGATCTCCTGGTATGCCTTTAAACTGTGGGGTCTTCAGAGGGACAGAGAAGCTGATGATCTGACCCATCTGAAAGTGCAGGCCAGAAAAGCCAAAAATGACTTATAAGACTTGAAGTTAACAAAGATTGATAGTCCATAATTTTGTAAATAATCACATTCCATAATCTTAAATATATGTAAAGTCAGGATAAAAACTGATGCAGTTAATGATAAGTTAAAGCTTTATTTAGTCTCTTGTTTTATGTTTGCAATGTACAGTTTAGAGCAGATAACCAAGAACAGACAAAGATTATCTAACTCAGATATGCTAGGCAGGTACTAGGCCTCTGGACCAAGGAAAAAAATGTTCCATGTCTATTAACCCAAACCTATAGCTTTTACTGAGTCTTAAAGACATGAGTCTACTCCTGTCATCTTAAAGACACCTGTTAACTGCTTTTTCTAAAATATGGATTTCAATACAATGATAAATACTCTTGTAAAGTTCACATAAGCTTCAGGGAATCAAAAAAAAATCATAAGATTTGGATCTACTTACCACAGACCAAATAGACTTCAGATAAGTATGCCTGCCTGTTCTTAAAAATACGATTTTTCCCTTGGTCTTAGGGTTTACCTTCCCTAATATCTAGGCAAATTTTAACTTCTGTCCCTAGTTTATATTGTCTCAGTAGATTTTTCATCTGAGGACTGTAAATTGCTGAATTCTGAAAGCTGATGATTAACCAGTCCAATCAATATAATGGTTCCCTGTCTTTCAGCTGGATCACCTGATCAGATGCTTCTGATAAATGCCTCTGTTGCCCTTGACTAGCATTTCCACCTTCCTGGGCCCCTTTGACAACATCCTAATGCCAACAGGAAGCAGTTACAGAAGAAAAATATGGTGTTCATCACCCCATTTTATAGACTGAGATGCTAAGTCAAAAAATCCCCTATTTCTGACAGTAACTTCTGATTCTTAGGTCCCAATTGACCCCTTGGCCAATGATTCAGACCTTGGGAAAAAGAACTGATGAATAATTTTTTATTTGATTCAGTTACAAATCAGACCAGGGAATGAGAGGGCAATGAAAGGGCCAAGCCAGGGGCGAAGCCAAGCAGACTCCATGACAGGCTCCAAACTGGTAATTTAATGACTAGGCATAAGTTTCTGTTTTGATACATCAGGATAGAGGTCACCCACTCCTCCCTGGAATTCCCCTAACAGGCTTTAAATGGTGGCCTGTAAACTCACTCAGCATCTCCATTTTGATGGATGGAGATCACTGCATGCTGGTAATTTCTGCAGAATAAATGCTCTTTGCCTTTGCATACTATTTGAGTCTGGGGCATCATTCTTTAGTGAATCTGGACCCTTACAAACAAAAATGGAAACAAAAAAATCTAAATTTTAAAAGAATATAGTGGTAATGCAAAACAATGCTATATTTATATTTTCTCTCCTAAGTCCCATTTAATATCTGGGGCAAGAGGAGGAGTAGGTACCTTTGCACCTAAGAAAAGGACCCAAGAATGAGTGGGAATCTAAGGCAGAAAAAGAGGTTAATAAGGAAAGGAAGGGATTTTTGTGGATACATTGAAAATAGAAATGAAATGTGTGCAAGGGAAGTAGAATAGAAATGTGAAAAGACCAAAGAGTTCTCAGGAATACAAATAACTTACTCAAGTATGCCATACTGAACTCAGTCTCTTTGTCCAAATGGTTTTGTTTGGGCTTGTAGAAGCTATGAGTAACAGGTTGAAATTAATGTAATTTTTATTATTTTAAAAGACAGGGTCTTACTATAGCTTTGGCTGGCACAATGCTCAATGTGTAGCCCAGGCTGGCCTCAAACTCATAGATATCTGCCTGCTTCTGCCTTCCAAGTGCTGAGATTCAACATGTGAACCACCACACCCAGCCATAGATATTTAGATGGTTACAAAAGAGAGAAAATATTCAAAGTATTTCCCACACAGAATCAGAGGGTCCTATTAACTCATAATGTGTTTATTTTTGTTCTGCTTGATTTGATATAAAGAAAAAAATATGCTTATATTTGAATTTCAAATAAATCACAAATACTGTTTTAATATAAGTATGTCTCATAATAACTCTGAGTGTGGCAAGATGGCTCAGTAGATAAAGGTTGAAAAGTCTCTCATAACCTGAGTTCGACATTTAGAACCCAGACTGGCCTCTAACTCATAATCTTCCTGACTCAGCCTACCAAGGACTGGTATTATAGGCATGCACCACCATGGTCATCAAATTAGAGATACTCATGAATTGTGTAAATTTTGTTTGTTTGGTTGGTTGGTTGGTTGCTTGCTTGCTTGCTTGCTTGGGGTCTCTCTCTCTCTCTCTCTCTCTCTCTCTCTCTCTCTCTCTCTCTCTCTCTGTGTGTGTGTGTGTGTGTGTATGTGTGTGTGTGTTCCTGTCCACTAAATGTGACCTTTATATGCTAAGCAAGTGCTTTCACCAATGAGTTACATAACTAGCCACAATGACTACTTTCTAATGAAGAGGTGACAGCCACTCTTGTTTCTTTTCTGTTTCCTACAATATTTCTAAGAGTTGTTGCTCCTTGGATCCCTGGGCTTTTCAGTGGCTGTCTTGAGAGAGTAGCATTTGACCAACCTCTGATATCATTTACAACTTGGCAAGTTTTTCTCTTGTTAGACATAAAACCATAAGATACCAAGCTAGGCCACAGGAAAATGATCAAGTGAGACTAAATGAAATGATTTTGTCTAAGCACGGGCAAAACAAGGTCAGCGCACCACCCAGGAAACAATGAACGTCCCCTATTATGTAACATAGGTGACTGCTATTTTCCCGATTACAGTGTTACTCTAACTTAAATGTGTACCCACTATAAATAAGAGGCACACCTTCAAATTTCCCAGCTCTTAAAATTGCCCAACTCCTCTAATCTTTTGTTCTTGGTACTGAAGATTATACTCAAGGCAAGTGCTCTGTTGCTGAGTTACCTCCCAAGTTATTTTCTAATTTTCTTTTTGAGAGGAGGCCTCACTTGCCAAGGCTGACCTTGAACTGGCATTTTAGTTTCTGGATGCCTCAAAGCTTTGACCTTGTTCCCTCAGCCTCCTAAGGATTTAGGCTCACAGGCATATGTCAGAAGACCAGCTCAAACAGGTTCTTTCTAACATCCTGTTACTGTGACACCCCACAGTTTCCTGGAGTATATATTTCTTTCCCTGAAAGAAAAACAAAAAACACAATCTATTGATTATATATATGGTCTTTGTTTGAAGGTTATGGTAGTAGAACAGCCGAGAGCTCACATCTTGATCTAAAAGCAGGAGGCAGAGAAAGAAGACTGGGAATAGCATTGGTTCTTTGGAAATCTCAAAGTTAGCCCCCAGTGATATACCTCCTCCAATAAGGCCATACCTCTTATTACTCCCCCAATACACCAATGGGGAACCCAAGTACTCCAACATATAAACCTATGGGGGAAATAAAGAAACAATAGTTTCTTCTAGACCTATAACCAGACTCAAGGCAAAACAGGCCCCTAAAGGGGAGGTAGAAAGTGTAGTCCATGAGGAAATACACTATACTACTAAGGAGCTTAATGAATTTGCTAATTCATTCAAGCAGTTGTCAGTGGAATATGCATGGGAATAGATTTTAAGGGTGTGGGATAATGGTGGAAGGAGCATAAAACTAGAGTAAGCTGACTTTATTGGCATGGGCCCTCTGAGTGGAGATTCTAGGTTTAATATGGAAGCTTGCACAGTTACAAAAGGTGTCAGAAGTTTGTTTGAATGGTTGGCTGAAGTATTTATCAAAAGATGACCTACTGAAAAGGAGTTAGAGATGCCTGATATCCCTTGGCTTGGTGTTGATGAAGGGATTTTAATGCTTAGGGAAATTGCAATGCTAGAGTAGTTACTTTGTGTAAAAACCTAATCCTCCACAATGGGAAGGTCCAGAAGATATGCCAGTCCTATAAGACACAAACTGGTAAGAGGGGCACCAGCGTATTTAAAGAGTTTTGTTCTTGCCCTTTTCCTTGTGCCAGACCTTAGGGTTGGAGATGCTGATGCTCAATTAAATGAATTAAATTCAATGGGTTTAATTGGGCCGAGAGGTAACAAGGGCCAAGTGGTCCTTGTTATATCATAGTTATTATAATGGACAGGGTAGACCAAACAATGTTTGTGGGACCATGGTATAAGACAATGCCAACTCCATAATCCTGTGGCCATCAGTCATGTGTAGTCATGTCCCTAGCGTTCTGGTTGGACTCCACCAATGCAGTCACCTGGCTACAGCCAGACTTTCCCCACCCCTTGGTTACCTGGCAACACCCAGGCCATTATTTAAGGAGGCCTCCTGCCTCTCCATGCTCTTTTTATCCCTCTTCATCCCTCTTATCTTTCCCCCAGTCCTTTCTCTCGTCTCTCTTTTTCCTTTGCACGTGGTCTTTCTCTTTATTTCTCTATCTCCTTTTTCCTTCTATTTTCTTAATAATAAAGCATTAAAGCTATTAACAGTCTCTTATTAAATTTGCCACGTGGAGCTAGCCTCAGCGTTTCCAGCCACAAGGGAAGGATCCAAACTATCCTAGCCAAGCCATCCCAGCCAGCCAACTAAGCTTTAACAGGTATTTGGAAGGCCCATGCCAGAACAGCACCTCTTCTGAGCGAGCCCCCCCCCGCCCCCGCCACCTGCTAGCCAGGAAGCCTCCTACTCTATAGATACTCCGGCTATTGTGTTGAGGTGTGAGTCCTGCCGGCTTCCCCTATCCCCACTCAGGCTCTGCCTGCCTGCATCTCTCCTATGCAGGATTTGCTGTCTCCTCTGCCCAAGGGGGACCCATGTGCCACCTCTGTCCCCACATTCTGTCCCCACTTTTTTTTTCTTTTTTTTTCCCCACAAATGTTTATAATGACATACCCTGTAATGGTCAGCACAAGAGAGGTGGAATTTATAATGGCATGATTCATTTGGATCTTTGGTACTGGCTAATCAATCATGGTATTTCCAGGCATGAAATAGATAGGAAACATACTGCATATCTGTTTGATCTGTATAAGCAGAAAAATTCTCAAACGAATGAAAGAAAGTCTACGTTGGATCATGGCAAAAGGCAATCTCGGATAGTGAATCAATTTCCAGACTTGAGTCAGTTTGCAGAGCCAGAACCCCTTGAATGACGGGGTGGCCAGGAAATAATCAGACTTTCTGGGGTCTATTGGATACTGGTTCTGAACTGATACTGATCCCAGGAGATCCCAAGAAACATTGTGGCCCTGCATTTAGAGTAGGGGCTTATGGAGGACAGGTGATTAATGGAGTTTTGACTGATGTCCAACTCACAGTAGGTCCAGTAGGTCCCCGAACACATCCTATGGTCATTGCCCCAGTTCCAGAATGTATAATTGGGATAGATATACTCAGAAATTGGCAGAATTCTCACATTGGTTCCCTGACCTGTGGAGTGAAGGCTATTATGGTTGGAAAGGCAAAATGGAAGCCTTTAGAGTTGTCTCTGTCAAAGAAAATAGTGAATCAAAAACAGTATCGTATTCCTGGAGGAATTGCAGAAATTACTGCCACCATCAAGGACTTGAAAGATGCAGGGGTGTTGGTTCCTACCACATCTCCCTTTAACTCTCCTATCTGGCCAGTGCAGAAGACAGATGGATCATGGAGAATGACAGTTGACTATCGGAAACTAAATCAGGTGGTAACTCCAATTGCAGCTGCTGTACCAGATGTAGTTTCGTTACTTGAGCAAATTAACACATCTCCTGGAACCTGGTATGCAGCTATTGATCGGCAAATGCCTTCTTCTCAGTACCTGTCCATAAGGACCACCAGAAGCAATTTGTTTTCAGTTGGCAAGGCCAGCAGTATACTTATACAGTTTTGCCTCAAGGATATATTAAGTCTCCTGCCCTGTGTCATAACTTAGTTAGAAGGGATCTTGATCGTTTGTCTCTTCCACAAAATATCACATTGGTGCACTATATTGATGACATTATGTTGATTGGACCAAGTGAGCATGAAGTAGCAACCACTTTGGATTCATTGGTAACACAGATGTGCATCAGAGGATGGGAAATAAATCCAACCAAAATTCAAGGACCATCTATCTCATTGAAATTCTTAGGAGTACAGTGGTATGGGGCATGCAGAGATATTCCTTCTAAGGTGAAAGATAAGTTATTGTACCTGGCCCCTCCCACCACCAAGAAAGAAGCACAACGTTTTGTGGGTCTATTTGGACTCTGGAGACAGCACATTCCTCAATTAGGTGTGTTACTCAGGTCTATTTACCAAGTGACGTGGAAAGCTGCTAGCTTTGTATGGGGCCTGGAACAAGAGAAGGCTCTTCAACAGGTCCAGGCTGCTGTGCAGGCTGCACTACCACTTGGACCATATGATCCAGCAGACCCAATGGTACTTGAGGTGTCGGTGGCAGATAGAGATGATGTTTGGAGCCCCTGGCAGGCCCCTGTAGGAGAATCACAGAAGAGAACTTTGGGATTTTGGAGCAAAACTCTACCATCATCCGCAGACAACTACTCTCCCTTTGAAAAACAGTTCTTGGCCTGCTATTGGGCCTTAGTGGAAACTGAACGTTTGACAATAGGACACCAACTTACTATGCGACCTGAACTGCCCATCATGAGCTGGGTGTTATCAGACCCTCCAAGTCATAAAGTAGGACATGCACAGCAGCAGTCTATTATCAAATGGAAGTGGTATATACGTGGTCAGGCCCGAGCAGGTCCTGAAGGAACAAGCAAGTTACATGAAGTTGCTCAGATGCCTATGGTTTCTATTCCTGTTACAATGCCATCTGCTGTCAAGCATGCACCTATAGCCTCATGGGGTGTTCCCTATAACTGGCTGACTGAAGAACAGAAGACTAGGACCTGGTTTACTGATGGCTCTGCACGTTATGTAGGCACCACCCAGAAGTGGACACCTGCAGCATTACAACCCCTTTCTTGGACAACCCTGAAAGATACAGGTGAAGGAAAATCTTCACAGTGGGCAGAACTTTGGCCAGTACACATGGTATTACAGTTTGTTTAGAATGGCCAGATGTATGATTGTTCACTGACTCATGGGCTGTAGCCAATGGATTGGCTGGATGGTCAGGAATGTGGAAAGATCACAATTGGAAAATTGGTGAGAAAGACATCTGGGGAAGACGTATGTGGATAGATCTCCAAATGGGCAAAGGATGCGAAGATATTTGTGTCCCATGTAAATGCTCACCAAAAGGTGACTTCAACTGAGGAGGAGATCAGTAATCAAGTGGATAAGATGACCCATTCTGTGGACAGTCAGCCTCTTTCCCCAGCCATCCCTGTCATTGCCCAATGGGCACAAGAACAAAGTGGCCATGGTGGTGGAGATGGAGGTTATACTTGGGCTCAGCAACACGGACTTCCACTCACCAAGGCTGACCTGTCTACAGCTGCTGCTGAATGCCAGATCTGCCAACAGCAGAAACCAACACTGAGCCCCAGATATGGCACCATTCCTCGAGGTGACCAGCCAGCAACCTAGTGGCAGGTTGACTACATTGGACCACTTCCCCTGTGGAAAGGACAACGTTTTGTTCTTACTGGAGTAGATACTTATTCTGGTTATGGATTTGCTTTTCCTGCACGTAATGCTTCTGCCAAAACCACCATCTGTGGACTCACAGAATGCCTTATCTATCGTCATGGTATTCCACACAGTATTGCTTCTGACCAAGGAACTCATTTCACAGCCAGAGAAGTGCGACAGTGGGCCCACAATCATGGAATTCACTGGTCTTACCATGTTCCCAATCATCCTGAAGCAGCTGGTCTGATAGAAAGATGGAATGGCCTTTTGAAGACACAGTTACAGCGTCAATTAGGTGGCAACAGTATGGATGGCTGGGGCAGAGTTCTTCAGAAGGCAGTATATGCTTTGAATCAGCATTCGATATATGGTACAGCTTCTCCCATAGCCGGGATCCATGGGTCCAGGAATCAAGGGGTGGAAAAGGGAATAGTTCCACTCACTATCACTCCTAGTGACCCTCTAGGAAAATTTTTGCTTCCTGTCCCCACAACGTTAGGTTCTGCTGGCCTAGAAGTTTTGGTTCCAGAGGGGGGCGTGCTCCTACCAGGAGCCACAACAAACATTCCATTGAACTGGAATCTCAGACTTCCCCCTGGTCATTTTGGGCTTCTAATGCCCTTAAACCAACAGGCTAAGAAAGGAATGATAGTGTTAGGAAGGGTGATAGATCCAGATTACCATGGGTAAATTGGATTGCCTCTCTACAATGGAGGTAAGCAGGATTATGTCTGGAGTTCAGGAGATCCCTTAGGGCGTCTCTTGGTACTACCATGTCCTGTGATTAAAGTTAGTGGGAAACTACAACAGCCTAATCCAAGCAGGATGACAAAGGACCCAGACCCATCAGGAATGATAGTATGGGTCAATCCTCAAGGAAAAGAGCTATGTCCTGCTGAGGTGCTTGCCGAAGGTGAAGGAAATACAGAATGGGTAGCAGAGGAAGGTAGTTATAAATACCAGCTAAGACCACGTAACCAGTTGCAGAAACAAGGATTATAAGTAATATGAATGCTTCTGTTTTATTTTGTTAAGGATACATTTGTCTTTCTTCCAATTTCTTTAACATCAATTGGTATTGAGACACTAAAAGAATGTTCCCAAGGGACATTGTCCCATTGTAAATTTACAAATGCATTTGTGATTGTACGAGGGATAATTATATCATGTTATGTGTATTCATGACCTTGTTATTGTTTCATGTGGACATGAGATATTATTTGTGTCAAGTTGACAAGGGGTGGATTGTAGTGGCTATTCCTGGTTGTCAACTTGACTATATCTGCAATGAACTAATCAAGAATTGGAAGGCTCACCTGTGATCCTAATCTGGAGGCTCAGAGATACAAGTTTCTGACCTGGATCTTGGCATGGAGATCTTGAAGCATAGTGGCTATGAATTCCAGAAGATTAAGACAAGGAGATCTCCGAATTCAAGGTCATCTGGGATTAAAGGTGCAGTGGCACAGACCTTTAATCTGGGCCATACCCTCTGCTGGAGTCCTACAGCCTTTAATCTGGGCCACACCCTCTGCTGGAGACCTATATAAGGACAATGGAAGAAGACTCTCTTACTCTTCTCTTCCTGGCCTGCCTGCCTCGTGAGACTGAGCAACTGCTAGATCCTTGGGCTTCCATCCACAGCTGCCTCGTGGGACTGAGCAACTGCTAGATCCTTGGACTTCCATCCACAGCTACTGTTGACCATTGTTGGGGAGTTGGGCTACAAGCTGTATGTCATTGACAAATTCCCTAACTATATAGAGACTACCCATACGTTCTGTGACTCTAGAGAAACCTAACACAATAACCTATTCTTTAAACAATCACCAACAGTTATATGTATGACTCTAAGTGCTTCTGAGGAGGAAATGTTATGGAAATAATAATGATAACCAATACAAATATTATTGTCTTTCAAGATAGGGCTCATTTGACACTATTTGGTTTGTTATTCCTTCTCTGTGGTTCTATACCTTTAAAATACTTTTATTACTGTGTATGTAACTGCTGAGCCCTCTGAAAAGAGAGAAATTTGTCTTATCTGCTTTTCTACCCCACAGGGGCTGGTGTATACTTGCTGCAGATCAAATGTGATC
This sequence comes from Tokudaia tokunoshimensis, assembly GCA_036184795.1. Lineage (NCBI taxonomy): Eukaryota > Metazoa > Chordata > Mammalia > Rodentia > Muridae > Tokudaia > Tokudaia tokunoshimensis. The sequence goes on from BTHU01000023.1 coordinate 106,530,684, forward strand.
TCTATGTTAATAGGTATGGATTTCACAAGGTACTGCATGTGCCGTTTAACATTTGATTAACGATTAACAAGGGTTATCAGAACAGAGGTTTCTTCTTAAAAATAGACAGTGTAATTTGGTTATCTTGTTGTCCTACAATTTGAATTATTATGAGTTAAATTTTAGTATGCAGATTGTATTCAAGGCGGTTTATCATCCAAGCAACAGGTTAACAAGGCAGATTTCAAACATGAAAAAGAAATTTATACAACCTCTGAACATTTTTTAAGCCCTGGGGGCTTACACAGAGACTAGCTTCCCTTCCACTCCAAACAGAGTCATCAGATCTTTGTCTTTCCCACAGAGTTCTATCAAAATCGCAGAATGCTTAAAAAGAGTTTCGCAGTCACGGAAAGAGCCGAAGGCAGGCCTCGGGCTCTTCCGGACAACCCGGGGCAGCTCTCGGAAGAGGAAGGCGAGGAAGCCACGCCCCCTACGCTGCGCCCTCTGTCGACTGAGCCGGGCGTCCGCAGCGGTGTCCGTGGAAGCTGCTTTGACGTCGGCGGAAACTGGAGCGACATTTAAAGAGGCAGCAGAAGCGCTGCGGAGTCCGGCTGCTTGGGGGAGGACTCTAACCCTTCCTTGGGCCGAGGAGGAGAAAGCGGCCGCTGCGGAGCAGGTGAGGAGTGGACTGGGCGCCAGGCCGGGAGACGGAGCCCGCCTGCGCCTTCCATGCCCTGGCGGCGCCTACGCTGCGGCCGCCTCACTTGAACCAGGAAGCAGCGGAGCCCGAGGCCCGGCTCCTCTGCTCTTTCTTTGTGTGGGTCCGGGAGCGTTACCAGAAGAACCGGTAAGGCGCAGCGTGGTCCCCTTCACTGCCCAGTGCCAGAGGCACCCGGTACCCTTGGATAGGCCTTAGGGCGTGGGGGACAACGCCCAGTTACTCACTTGGCTTTCTCCCTCTCCATTCTGCCGCTTTGGGGGGCGGGGAGGGGGCCTCCTTTTCCACCTCTCTACTAGTTTAATTGAGCTTTACTATGGGACCCATCCTCCTCTTTAGACCCTCCTTTGGACACAACAATGGTTACTGCTTCACATGGCCGGCTACCCCCAACTGAGTACCCTAAGAGCTAGGCCTACTTTTCTCCAACACCCCTCAGTCCTCCTGCTTTCGCTCTGCTGTTTGCCCCTCCACCTCTATTTGCAAGAGGCTGGCTTTTTTGCATCTAAGTTCAAACGTAGAAGAGGGATGGAAGAAAAGGGTGGAAGAGAGATGTTCAGCAGCTGCAGGGAGCCCTGTGCTGTTGGTTTGTTTCGCCCTCTGGCCCGTGACTTTTATCTCTTCCCTCCTGTCACCAGCTCTCTAAACCAGCCAACAACCAACCAAAGATTTGTTACACAAGGCCTGTGAGATGTCTTTTCCATAATCAAGTCGCAAATCTCTGGGGAGGAACGGTTTGAGACCCACTTGGGTTGATCCTGGGCTAGACCCTGACCAGCTGGATACCTAAACAAGATGAAACCAGATCCCAGTATCACCTAGACACCTACCTTTGAATCGTTCCCATGTTAGAAAAAAAAAACATTTTCCAATTATAAAAATCATGTGGCCATATATACAGAAACCTCTCCACTTCAAAGTGGTTTCTCTTGAAACCTTCATATTTTGGATTGTTGGTAGATTGTCTAAAGGTCACACTTTGTGATGAATGCCTTTATGTTTGCCTGTAACTCCTTGGTGATGTTTAAATGGAATAGCTAACATATTTTTAACTTGTGACTTTTAGAGTTTTGCCCATAGTTTGTTCTTGTGATGTTTTAAAATACAGAGATAAGCTTGCCTCCCTTGTGTGTGTGTGTTGTAAGTACCAGGTGATAGTAATATTGTTTAGTAACTTGCTACTAAAGTAATTCTTTACCATATGTACTTAGCAAGGAATGGTTAATGCATAATATTTGTATACAACATGTGTTTTGTGCTTATAAGTATTTTAATATGCGTATGGGTCCTTGGCACTCTGGGTGCACTGGTAACTGAATAGCTTCTGTGAAATGCAAAAAGAAAGTGTTTGGAATGTCACACAGCAGAAACCCTTGCTATCTTCTCTAGTAATACTGCCTCTGTTCCAATACGTTACTGCTCTTATTTTTACTAACTCATTTAAAGAGAAAGAGGTTCTTACACTAGTGAACATCATTTTTTGCCAACAAAATATGTTTGCAGTTTTTATGTAAATAAGCACTGAGAGGGACTGCTTTCCTTTTCTATTTCTTGTTTCTTCAATAGAGTATGTGCTGACTTCACTTGGTGCTCTGTTTAACACTACACCTCTAGAAAGTGTACGAGGGTAAGGGGTAGGTAAAAATAATGGGAAATTATGACGTGGTAATTGTCAATATCTGTAATTGTCCTTGGCTGTGAGAGTGAACTTTTGAATAGGATCTAACTAATAAGATTATAGCTGAAATTAAAGAGAGTATCAATTTCAGACTTAAACACACTAAACTGTTATGGCATTTAAACCGTTCATTTTTGCAGAAGTAATTTGTATGCTTAATGATGAAGATTTTTCTTAAAATTAAAAATTCTTATCTCTTGAGGAAAAATGAAATAAAATTGGGACTAAGAAAGTGAATTCTAATTTTAAAAAGGTGATTAATGGAAATGCATTTTCCTGAATTTCAAAGGAAGGTGACCAAGGAGATTATTGTTCAGATCTGCATGGCAATTTAAAACTTTCTTGACTTTTCTCAGACTAAGTTCTAAGATTTGACACACAGTCACAAGCTAGTGTACATAAGCAGCATATTTAAAATTCAAGATTTAGACCAAATTTTGGTTAAAATTTAAACTGTTTACCACGTCTATGCCTCACATTCTGAATAGTCAGGTACTTTGGGGGTTTTTTTCCTCCCTAATCCTCCCCTCTTTCCCTCTTCTCTTTCCCTTATAGGCATGGAGAGTAGAAAACTGATTTCTGCTACAGACATTCAATACTCTGCCAGTCTGCTGAACTCCTTGAATGAACAGCGTGGCCATGGACTCTTTTGTGATGTTACTGTTATTGTGGAAGACCGAAAATTCCGGGCCCATAGGAACATCCTTTCAGCTTCGAGTACATACTTCCATCAGCTCTTTTCAGTTGCTGGGCAAGTTGTTGAACTGAGCTTTATAAGGGCTGAGATTTTTGCAGAAATTCTGAACTATATCTACAGTTCCAAAATTGTCCGTGTTAGAGCAGATTTACTTGATGAGTTAATTAAATCAGGGCAGTTACTAGGAGTGAAATTTATAGCAGAGCTTGGTGTCCCGCTATCACAGGTTAAAAGCATATCAGGTACAGCACAGGATGGTACTGCTAAGACCTTACCTTCTAGTTCTAGTGACAAAAGCCTTGACATAGAAAAATCAAAAGATGAAGCCCAAGATAATGGGGCTACAGTAATGCCCATCATAACTGAGTCTTTTTCACTATCTGCTGAAGATTATGAAATGAAAAAGATCATTGTTACTGATTCAGATGATGATGATGATGTCATTTTCTGCTCTGAAATTTTGCCCGCCAAGAAGGATTTGCCAAGTAACAACACAGCAACACAGGTCCAGCCTAACCCAGTCTCTGTTGCTATTTCGGAAGTGACACCTTGCGCTAGCAGTAACTCTCCCCCTGTAACAAACATCACACCTACTCAACTTCCCACTCCTGTGAATCAGGCAACTCTAAGCCAAACACAAGGAAGTGAAGAATTGCTAGTGTCTTCAGCTTCAACACATCTGACTCCTAACATTATTTTGTTAAATCAGGCTCCACTTACTGCACCACCAAGTGTCAGTTCTTCACTCCCAAATCATATGTCCTCTTCAGTCAATTTACTTGTACAGAATCAGCAGACGCCTAACAGTGCTGTTCTAACAGGAAACAAGGCTGAGGAAGAGGAAGAAATTATAGATGATGATGATGACATCATTAGCTCCAGTCCAGACTCAGCAGTCAGTAATACATCTTTGGTCCCACAGGCTGATACCTCCAAAAGTACCACTCTTGATGGATCATTGACGCAGAAAATGCAGATTCCTACACTTCCTCAAGAGCCACCTTCCAATTCTTTAAAAATTTCAGATGTAATTACTAGAAACACTAATGATCCAGGTTTAAGGTCAAAACATGTAATGGAGGGTCAGAAGATCATTACGTTAGATACAGCTACTGAAATTGAAGGCTTATCAACTGGTTGCAAGGTTTATGCAAATATTGGTGAAGATACTTATGATATAGTGATCCCTATCAAAGATGACCCTGATGGAGGGGAGGTCAAAATTGAGAATGAGCTACCAAAAACATCTGGCAGTGAGCCATCAAACAAGCGTATGAAAGTAAAACATGATGATCACTATGAGTTAATAGTAGATGGAAGGGTCTATTATATTTGCATTGTATGCAAAAGGTCATATGTCTGTCTTACAAGCTTGCGAAGACATTTTAACATTCATTCTTGGGAGAAGAAGTATCAGTGCCGTTACTGTGATAAGGTATTTCCTCTTGCAGAATATCGCACAAAGCATGAAATTCATCACACAGGGGAGCGAAGGTATCAGTGTTTAACGTGTGGCAAATCTTTCATCAACTATCAGTTTATGTCTTCACACATGAAGTCAGTTCATAGTCAAGATCCTTCTGGGGACTCAAAGCTTTATCGCTTACATCCATGCAAGTCTTTACAGATCAGACAGTATGCATACCTTTCTAATAAGTCAAGTGCTATGCCTGAAGCGAAGGATGATGCTATTGGATATAAGGTTGATGATGGAAAAGAGCCTCCAGTAGGGACCACATCTACTCCTCCTCAGAACAAGCCAACATTCTGGGAAGATATTTTTATTCAGCAAGAAAATGATTCTATTTTTAAACAGAATGTAACTGATGGCAGTACTGAGTTTGAATTTATAATACCAGAATCTTACTGAACTCTTGGAATATCAGGAAGTTTGGGTTGAATTAAGGGGCAGGAATTTCAGAAGACCTGTAAAACAAGTCAAGGTGAAAACATGTTAATTTGATCTACCATGTCCTCTGAAAGTAGACTAGTTGCACTGTTAATTTTTAGAAACAGTTCTCCTTAAAAGTTTGAGTAGAGATTGAACATCCCTGAAGTATCTGTATAGTTTAGCTTTCAGCTCATTTAAAAAGGTAAATTTTTAAAGGTGCAGGGACATAGTTTTCGGAATAGATTTTGAAGAAATCTGAAGTTCTTTGAGAATTACTGGAGTTACTAATATACCCTAGTACAGCTTATAATGTTCCCCTTCCAGGTTAACACTCTACTGCTGGTTTTTCAATTTTCTTAAGGTTAAGACTAAGTGTCTTGTATTTTATATGGCATAAGAAGTAATAAATGTCCAAAAGTTGTGCTAGTAAATGTCAGAGTAAGTCCTCACTTGGTTTATTCTGTCAGTCCAAGTGGAGATCAGCCTTCTGCCTCTCTCCCACTGTGAAATAGCCATGCAAGCAAGTCTCTCCTATGAAGACTGAGTTAGTTTTAGCTAACTAAAATTAACCATTGCTTATGCTGCCATACTCCGATTTTGATGGCAAGGTCACTGTATACCTTTAAAATATTGTCCCGGGGCTAGGGGGAGCTAGCAGACATGCGTGTAGTGCACACAGGAGGTTCTTTTTGCTTATTTGCTCTTCTGCCTTTATATGATAGCAGCAGTCAAGCTTAATGGAGAGCTCCTTTTGTTAATTGTGATTTTAAAATGTTCCCACAAAATGCTGTGAATTTATTATCTGAAAGCCACCAAATGCATCTTTATATGTAATGCTAGTAAATGCTGAGATTCCATAGATGAGACTTGTGATTTGGTGGTAGGAGGCTGCTGGCACAGCTTTTTAAATGCTCATGTTAGAATCTCCAGTGGGAAAGTTTCATTTTATGTAGTTCAAATAGCAATCTAGAATTGTTATTTCAACAAAGTCTTTTGAGTTTTTTAACCCCTTAAAATAAGTTCCAGTCCATGTGCAAACTGCTACTATTATTATAGCAGAAACCATAACTGGAATACTGCAGGCACATTGCTTCTTGTTTATTTTGACAATAATACCAGCTTTCCTCCTTTTAAGATGGCACATGTTTAAACACTTAGAAGAATTTAAAATTTACCCAAAAGCTAGTAATAAAAGAAAGCGGGTTGGAACAGATATATAGTTTAGCATTTATAACAGATTTAATACAATTCTGTAAAAATCAACAATGTTTTGCAATGGAAAAAAATAATAGATACTGAAAATGGTTGTTGTTGGATAGTTGTTAGTCATTTGTGATCTTGCTTATGTATTTCTTAGTTCAGCTTCGATATTTTCATTCTCTGTGTATTTTTGTCTATTTCTTGACATTGACTTAAAGCTTTAATCATGCTTTTTATATATAGGTCATTGTTCTGGGTAAACTAGGTGTGAAGATAAAGGTTTAAGTATATCTTAAGTTGGTAGCTGAGGGTATCAAGAATCAGTATTTGCAGTAATACAAAGGAAAAGGATAGTCCCGGCTTACCGAGAAGTAGAGTGTTGTACCTTTATGTTTTCTTTTTGGTAAGCTTAGGCCGACCATCATAAGCTAACTCTTAGAAAATTTAAGATCACTTTATAACTCAAGACGCTGATGTCTGATCACAATATTCATTTCCCTTCTCTGTAGCTATTGATGGCACTACCTTTTGAGTATAGACAGGGTCTGCTCAAAAAAGTTTCTCAGTTGAAATATGTGTTTCATGAATGCAGTCTCAGCAGTTAGACATAATCACTTTTACTAGTGTCAGTGACAATGATGTTTTGGTGTCAACTGCTAGGTAAAATCAGTTTGTCATAATAAAACTTGCTAATTCCTACAAGCCTGTTAAAACAAACAGGGAATTTGATAATGAAAAACTGTCTGTTCTGAATAACCCTGGTAAAATGATTCACCACTGCTACTGTACTCTGTCAGTCTCTAATAAGAACTTTTCACTTTGTGCCTACTGAGAAGCAGCTTCTAGAGTTTGCAGGGAGGAGAAGAACTAGAAGGTGAAATTGTAATTGTGCCAGGAAGACTCTTATATGTGTTTGGGAATTTTTTAAAAGTAACTTTATATATCCAAAGTTCAGAGTTTTTTGTGGAATACTCCTCTGGACAATAACACTTTACTCCTAGCCATTATTAGATTGGAATTTTGTAGCAAAATGCTCTTTAAAATCTACTGTGAATATTTTTTTTACTTAGCTTTCTAACTACTGATTTTTCTACTTTTCTTTCAAGTTGGCTTCAATTTTGCTCAACTGCTAAATTATATGTAGTTATTTTTGGTAAAATCTATTTGAAATAGTAAATTTGTTTAAAAAACAAGCCAACATTTTAAAAGGTTATAGCATTCTTTCAAGATCAGATGAAGACATTTTCTTATCATTTTGGTGGTTACTATCCTCCACACAGAGTCACTGAAGAATTTGTTCAATTGGTGAAAAAGATAAAAACAAATGAACCCTGCTGTAGGCATTTAAAATGTTATAGTGTGTGTATTTTGAGGAATTAAATGTAAATTCAATAGCACTGGTTTCTTTACCTCTGTTAGTCATATGAAACCTTGTTCATTTCCCCAATTACTGTAGTTTTCATATTTGTACAATCTTCCTTAGCATGGCATAAGTTCTGCTTTTCATTAACCATTACCTGATATTCATAGAGTTTATAATAAAACGTATTCATTCTAGTTTCTGAGTGAATTTTTACAAGATTGTGGTGAATGAATTGTATAGACTTTCAATCCTATTGTTTTATGTTTTTTCCATAACAGGAGAGAAGCCTTATTTTTTATGACAGCATGGCAGAAATTGTCGTTAGGTTTTGTGTTTTGGTTAAGCAGGTCCCATTGTTTCTTGAACCATCACAATTAAAAGTAAGTTGGCATTGCCAGTTGTTTTAGAGTACCTGCTGTACTTATTTACACACCACGAGAATACCTGAAAGTGGATAGGGAGGATAATTTTATTAATTTGAAACATCACAAAAGCTGTCTGGGTTTCCAACATGTCAGTGATACAGATTTTAAGCAACATATAGTTTATACAGGTTTTGAATTAATATTTTAATATTTCATGCCCAGTTCAATACTTTAGAGCAGAATTAGGAAGAAAGCAGTAAATGTTACAAAATGCCGTCAAGATACATTGGAAATACAAAGTCCTTCATTACAGCAAATGTTTTGCAGAAGAGTGAAGCAGCAAATATTAATTTTTCCTAAGGTAGCATGCACTTGATATAATTCAATGTAAAAAAAAAGCTGCTCAAATTAAGTGTTACAAAATCTATACTGTTCCAAGTTATTTTGTAAAGTAAAAAAAAAATACATAGAAATGAGTCATAGAATCTTAACACTTTAAGAAATGTGATCATTAAAGATATACTTTGTAATGGTGCCTTTAAAATATACACATTCACTAAAGCAAGGGGTAAAGTGTAAATGACAAAAAAAAAAAACCCTTAGGTATTTATATAAGTCAATTGATTATTAGTCCTTTTTGAAATCCAATAGAATTTTAATATGCTCAGAACTGTAAAAATAATAGTAATTTTGTGTAACATAAAAGGATTGTAGTCTTTTGGATTTGAAATCTGGATAAGAGAATATGACATTAAAAGTTAAATTGAATGTTTTGCAAACATTTACTGTAACAGTGAGTGCACTTGTTGTGCCTTGGTAATTCTTGATGACCAAGTGTCTACAAGGTAGATGGGAGCACCAGCATTAGTCTGCTGCCTCCAACCATCAAAGAAGGGAGGCAGCGAAATGGGCTGGAAATGTTTCCAGTGTGTGTTCTTGTGTTTTGCAGAACTGTCTAATTAGGCATCCTCTGTAGCTCCTGTACTTTTACATAATACAAGTGTAGGATTATCAATCTTCTTTTAAACCATTTCTCAGGTTAAAATAAAATCCCAGTGAACGTGTTCATGCTGGAGTGAAGGCATGGATGCTAGAGTGTTTTTAACTCAGCAGCTTGATGGTTTAAAGCTCTGTATAATTAAAACAACTATATCACTACCATAATATGCCAGCTGGATTTTAAATGCATAACACTTAAGAATTTGTCGAGTTGGTTATATTTGAGGTCTTGAAGACTTGAAATGGCATTGGAACATTTTCATAATCTTGAATTGAATTCTGTCACAATTGATCTCAACAGAAAAAAAGGACCAATAAGAGCAATGCCATTAAAATACAGATGAGTTTTCATTGGTGGGCTGCAGGATCGTGCGGTTTGCTAGGGTTAAAGCACAATAGCTGAAGATTAAATAGTCACAAAGATAAGTAACATTCATACCATGTCCCAATCTAATCTAGCATTTTTAAACTCTGAATTTCAACTGTGATAGTATATCTCCAGTAGCAAATGTGTTTTGTAATAATGCAACATATAATAGGAACACTGTCTCCTAAGTTGTCAGATGTGTACTGAGATCTACTGAAAACAGCACACATGTTGCTCTGTATTTCAGTGCTTCTCCATCAGCCAGTCCTGATCTTTCACCACTCAGGATAAGAGACTATTGCACTTTTCCCCTTAGGAGGGACCAGTCACAAAAGCTGAACTGAATGATCACAATAGCCATTTTTACAGGACTTGGAGAACAGAGTAAAGATATTGGCAGCTTTGTTCAATATCCAGACACGAGCAAACAAAAAGCCAGAACTTTCTGTATTGGAACTACTGTGTAGCCCAATCAGCTAGGAAATTTTCCTAAGAGTGACATTAATCGTAGGGAAAGATAGAGCCTATAGACCACATGATTCAACCAAGGTGCTATCATAGCCATCTGCCAAGGCCTGAGCACAACAGTCCTTTACATAAGTGAAGCAGATGGCAACCACACTTGTACTGTATAGAGGTGGAGCATCAGGAAATGCTGATATCTGAAGAAGCCACGCTACTTGCTGGACTGGCTCCCCAGCCGGGCTTAGTGAACTTACTTTCTTGGAAGTACTGGATTTAGCCTAGCCAATCCTGCCCTTCCTTGATAATGAATGTTTCATCCCTATCTTTCCCTAGCTTGGCAAGCTGTTGTAAAACTTTATGTAGAAGAGTCACACTTTAGATGTACCCTACACACTTCCACTAGAGCAGAAATACAAAAGCCACAATAATCTCAATAGCCGACAGGTATTACTCTTTAAGGACTGTAAGGTGGTGGCTTTTCAAAAGGCGGGTAGTAGGGTGGAGAATAACGGGGTGGCGCGCTGGAGGACCACATGTAGCTGGGTGAAGGAGAGGGCGATTGGGGCTCCTGCTCATCGGAGAGTCCAGAGGGAGGGGAGGATGGAAAGACACCGGAGTGCTGTGTAATGAAGAGAAAACAGCTCAGGCAGTGAGTTTGCAATTCCTTCCATAGCCATTACTATTTAGAATAAATATACACCAAATTTGTTCCTGTTGAGGAAAATAGCTCTTAAATCTTACGGTATCAGTAAAGGACATAAAACAGCCCTGCATTGGGTGCTTTGGTTCCTCAGAGAAAGGGAACAAAATACTCACAGGAGCAATTATGGAGACAAAGTGTGGAGCAGAGACTAAAGGAAAGACCACCCAGAGACTGTCCTACCTGGGGATTCATCCTATAAACAGTCACCAAACCCCAACACTACTATGGACGACAAGAAGTGCATACCAAAAGGAGCATGCCATGGTTGTCTCTGGAGGGGCCCTGCCAGAGCCTTATACCTACAGAGGCAGATGCTAGCAGCCAACCATTGGGCTGAGCACAGGGTTCACAATGGAGGAGTTGGAGGGCAGACTGGAGGAGTGGGGGGGGGGTGTTGGGAAGAACGATGATGTCAGCCAACCAGACATCCCAGGGCTCCCAGGGACTAAGCCATCAACCAAGGGGAGAGGAATGCCTTGTCGGGCATCAGTGGGAGGAGAGGTCCTGGGTCCTGTGAAGGCTCAATAGAGGCCCCAGTGTGGGGAAATCGAGTGGGGGGTCATGGGAGTGGGATGGGTGGAGGAGCATATTCTTGGAGGCAGGGGGTGGGAAGATGGGTTCGGGATTTTCGGGGAGGGGGGAAACCGGGAAGGGGTATAACATTTGAAATATAAATGAATAATATATAATATATTCAATAAAAAAAAAGAACAGCCCCACATCAAGTCACTCAGGCTGAAAACACTGGGGATCCTCCTCTCTTGCCCCTTTAACTCTACATCTAGACAGTTATTCGATCCTGTTGCATCTCCTGTGTGGCCTCTTGAAGAAATCACTCCATTTCCTGTGTGTGTCATTCAGCCCACCAGTCCCTCCTAAGCTATGCTTTAAGCATCACGACTAGTCTTTCAAAATGTCTGGGATTTAAGAATGGTTAATGAGGTTAAGCAACTGATCCCTGGAAACAAATTTTCTGTAAGAATATGTCATTGGAATGTCTAGGGGTTCAGGGGCCCATGTCACAGACTAAAACTGAGGTTAGACAAATCAATTGGCTTGCTTGGGTCCCAGGGTGTGAAATCCTGTCCCATATAAACTACCATAGCTTTCATTACCCATGCACACCATAGATCAGAAAACAAGGCTTAACAAAGGCACAGGGTGAGAAAATCAATGATAAGAATGAGGAATGATTTGTCAGTTTGCCAGAAAGACAGAATTCAATTTTACTTTTTGTTTGTCTAACTTTGGGGAAAGAGTTGCTATATAGATTTTTAAAATCAATCTATTGAAACTAAAAGTATAATACTAAGCATGGTGTCCCAAACTCAGAAAGACAAAACCCCCCATATTCTCTCTCATATGAGGATACTAACCTGCAAAGAATGAAGGGGGGGCAGTTAGATTGTGAGTAAAACCTCACTATACCTCGCTCTAGTATGATTGGAGGAAATTCTGAGGGCAGTAAGAGTTAGGAAACCAGTTCAGGGTCTCCTAGTCAGCACACAGAATAGGAGACCTGCAGGTGTTCTAGTACATCTGGGCTCGGTGAGGATCTGGTATTTTTTTAGAGCCACTTACACTAAATTTTCTCAAGAGTTCCAGTACTGTTTTAACATGGAGGTGAGGTAGAAGGGGATCACACTTTGGATCACATCATCTTTCCATGCTTGTAGCAATCTTAGGCCAACCCTGACATGAGGCTTCCAGAGCATGAGATTAGTTGACAGTCTCATCCCCAGGCCAGACATCTATACTCTTGGGAAGACAATGAAGAGAGATTCCTAGGTCCTGTATGAGACACTGAAGTATCTGCATCACATAATGTTAGGAGTGAAGATAGTCGCCACCCTCCTTTCTCCTTCACCCTACCAATTTTCTGAATAATGACTAAATAGCTGGGCTAGAGAACCTAGAGAAACTTTAAAAGCAACACAACTTCAGAGACTAGACCAAGAGAAGCAAAATGTCTTCCTAAGCTTAAACTGTTCCCTCCCTCCAAGAAGATATCCTTTACTAAAATAGTTTATATTATTTAATAACAGATATGTTCTTTAAACACACACACACACACATTGCTAGATCATCGGGCAAACTTGTTCACTTAAAGTAATGTAACGGTGGTGTCAGTCCTATCACTATCCTGCCCTCAGCTGTGTGTAGTGAAAAAGGCCTTTAATCCCAGGTAGCAGAGGCAGGTGGATCTCTGTGAGTTAAAGGTCAGCCTCTTCTATATAGAGAGTTCCAGGCCAGTGAAGACTGCATAGTGAGACCAGGTCTCGGAAAAAACTAACTAAATAAATCAATAACCCCTTTCTTCCTTAAATTGCATTTGGCAGGTACTTTATCACAGCAACAAGAAAAGTAACACATCCTCCTTTTATTTTCTCTTGTTGCTTTCTTCTAGTAAGAATGTTCCTCTTAATCAGAGAGGAAAGTAAAACCTACCAAAGGCAAGAATGTTGCATGTATGTGCCACTCTGTCCTAAATCCTACTCTAGAAATGGCAAGAGGCAGCAGGACACTTTTAGGGGTTCATGGCCACAGAAGGGAAGGACATGTCCCTGCAGGAGAGCTGAAGTCAGTTGCTTCCTAAGAACCATTCAAAGGCTCCTATGGGTGGCAGCTGCCGTGGGTGGCAGTTGTACACTGATAATAAAGAAGCTAATCCAAAGGCCTCTGGGTCCTCATGTCTGTTTCAGGGGTGGGCAGCGGTGCCCTCATTTCCCTCCAAGATCAAAATTGGAAATCTGGAGAATAAATTTAAAGGTTCCTGGCAGAGCTAGGGAGCTAACTGGCTGCAGACCACATACCCGTGGGGGTTGTAGAAGGAAAAGGTCCACAGTTACCAGTGCGTAGTTTCCTAGCAACAGTCAAGCACCTTGGGAAATACTTGGCTTTGCTGTAGCTAGAGAACTGGCTTGGTGTGTTTTGGTTCTTGGGTGAGAGTTGAATTTTACTGATGCTTTGAATCTCTGCACACCACAAAGCACAAGGAACGTCTAGGTAGCCAGCCCACTACTGGCCTAGTCAGCTCTGGCTTTCTGAGATGCCTCTAAGGCCTGAGTGACCGACAGACCACCCTCTAATATACCTAAGAGGGTACATAATGTACTCTGATGGTGCTAAGTGAGAAGCCACTATTCATGAACGCAGGTATCTCTCCACATCCCTCACCTGCCCCGTGCCTGTCCATATCCTTCAATGTCTATACACATCTCTCAGAAGATAAACACACCTCTTGTTAGGAGGTCCATGAACATTTTACTACCAAAGGTTCCCTGGCACTGCGTAGTGACAATGACTAGTTGGAGAAACTGTGCTCAAAGGGGGGAACACTCCAGGATTTGTTGGTTTTTGAAAACATTTCCCCTGCATTCTGTCCTTGAAATAAAAGGCTAAGGATATAAAAAGAAGAGCAGATAAAAGTAGAAGAAAAAAATGTGGACTAGAAAAAAAGGATAATAAAGGGAAATGTTGAAAGGGGAGGAGGAAATAAAGAAAAGGCAGAAATGGCTTTCTGAGCTCCAAGGCACCCTGTACCATCAACTCCTCCCACCCCAACAGGGTTGAAGCAATCCTTTTATTAAATGAGCTCAATTTATATGAGTCATTTTTAATGGCTTTGGTGAAACATCATGTACTTTCAGGTGCAGAGTAAAGAATATAAGCAGCACCATTTGCATTTTTCATAGGCTGAGACTTTTGAACTTAAACTTGGCAATTCACCAAATGGACAAGAAAAAGGTCAAGTTCATGAGGAAAGGAGAGGAACTAACCTAACATTCCAGACTGGGACTTATGACTGGGAACCTTCAAGGTTTTAGACAAAACTACACTGAGTTCAATTTCTGTAGGGAAAAAAATAGGAACTGATAATGCCCTATAGAATCTGGGCTTAGCTGAAACCAAAGGGGGTCCTGGGGAAATGATTTCAAAAGGCAAGAGAAATGGTGCTGGGAAGGTGAGTAAGGAGGCCAAAGCCATCTCAGCATATAGCCTCCCTATTTTGAAGTTTTGGCAGTTCATTAAATGTAGGGACACATCGGAATGTAAAACTGAAATAGCCTGTCGCCTCACACTCAGGTCTCACAATCCTCAGGGCCAACTGACCCCAAACAAATCCTTGCCCATTTCTGAACACAAGAAAGCTTTCCCAGCTGTCCTAACTGGATCGTTACACAACGAAGGTCTGATTTTAAAGGACTAAACGACACCCTGTGAGTGGGGCAGTGAGATGGCTCATTCTGTAGAAGCACTTGCCAGCAAGCTCAATTTACACACACACACACACACACACACACACACACACACACACACACACACACACTCACACAGAGAGAGAGAGAGAGAGAATCAGTTCACTAATTAAAACCTTGAATCTTTGCCCTCGTTCTTCTGTTAACCTCAGAGTAAAAAGGGAATAGAAATGATCAAATCAGAGTCACAGAGATAACCCTATTTAGAAATGAACAAAATGAAGTAGTCTTTCAAAAGAAAATCTTTCAATGTCTGTCTATAATGAAGCTCATTTTAAACCTGAGAAGAGCAAGAGGAATCTCTGGCCTCTTTTTTTTTTTTTAATTTGCATAGACTCACTCTTCTAGCAGTTTCACTCACACAGAGCTGGTGTGCATTTTTTGACTGCTTTGTATTTATCTAGGATCATATGCAAATATAGCCCAATAACCCAGCCTATTGGAAGACTGGTATTTCCTTCTTTGACATTGTAAGTGATTGTACATTTGGGAATAAAAGAATCCTCAACTTATATACTAAGTTCCAGAAAAAAACAAAAATATTACCTCCAAGACCTATACCATAAAACTTTAAAGGCTCCAAATAGGAAATAGAAAAGACAACATGAGCCTAAGGAAAGAACTGGAAATGTACAAGAAGCAAGCATCTGAGTGGCCCCTAAATTGGGAAATGGAGTAAACGAGACTTTCCTGAAGTCATATTTAGAAAACCCATGAGGAAAAAAAAAAACAGAAAAAAGTGTAGATATTTTTAATTTAACCAGGGAAAAGAATCTATAGGCACGCAGATTCATAGCTTATCCAAAGAATTCTCCAAACTCCTGTCTAGAATCAGCAGCTATGGGTATAAATGCTTGCCCTCCTCTTCTGACTTATCTGAACTTGAAGTCACTTAACCTCGCCATTATTTTGTTATCACAACTTGACAAATTGCAGTGGCAAGAGTATTTTATAGATGTATAATTGCTCAGAAAACAATACTTGTTATTGAAAAGTAGACAAGACAGGTTTATACTCTCAGCACTTGGGAGGCTAAGGCAAGAGGGTCATGAGTTCAAGGCCAGCCTGACTATAAGGTGAGACCATGCCTCAAACAAACAAATGAAAAAAATAGAGGATTCTGTAATCCTTGATATTCTTGTTACAAACCCAGGATGGAGTGGGGTTTATTTTGAAGGTAAAAGCATAGATGCTCTTTAATTTTTTAAAAAATACATATATGTCCATATTTACACACATGTATGCATACACATTTTATTTGTGTGTGTGTGTGCACACAGTTATGCCATGGGTATGCAGATTGCCAATTGTGGAAACTAGTTCTCTTCTTCCACTATGTGAGTACCAGGGATTGAACTCAGGTCACCAGGCTTGGCAGCAAGTAGCTTTACAAACTTAAATATTTATCTCAACTTCTCCAGAGTAAATTTTGACTGGGTGACTGAATTGTGATTCCTTCTCTGAGTTCTTTGGGTTAAGTACCCTTTTCTCACACCACTTATCTACGTTTTTGTCATGACTGCTATCCTCTGACTCATCCCTTTAGTCTCTAGATGTCATTTAATACAAGGACTGTCTTACTCAACTTCTATAGCCATATCCCCAGCCCCAGTTTCTGATCAGGCAGTGTTTGAGCTGAAACCAACAATCCAAATCATCACTGAATTATTTACCAATCTTATTTTGACTCCTGGTGTAGGATGTGAACAGGAAATAATGGACAAATACATGTCTGAATATCTTAGAGGGAGATTTCCTGTTAAGAGTTTGTGTTAACTGTCACACTAGATATTATTATCCCTAGTTAGAAGGCACACCACAAAATCTAACTTCCTAAAATCAATACAATTTACTTGGATATGAAAATGAAAACAGCTCATGATGGAGGCTCACACCTATATTGCCAGCAGTTAGGATGAATCAGAAGGACTGCTACAAATTCAAGGCTAGCCTTTCTATATGGTTCAATCCCTGGGACAGTCATGGTGGAAGGAAAGAACAAGTTGTCCTCTAACCTCCACACATGCTGTGGCATATGCATGTACCCTTACAGGCGACACACACAGACACACACACAGACACACACACACACACACACACACACACACACTTATTTTTTTAAAAAAAGAAAAAAAGAAAAGGAAAGGAAGAGTTATAAAAGGATAATCTTCTTGTTTTCAGCCTACAATCTCTCTACCCAAGGAGTGTTTGCTTTACTATGTAGGCCCCAAGAGAATGATACCATCCCTGTATAAATATCAGCATAGTTGAATTCTCTTAAAAGATAAACATGTTGTCTCTGTCAGTACTGACATTGTACTCTTCCTGAACATAGTTACCACCTAACTGGGTTAAAAAAAATACTAGAGCTATCTTTCTGTGGCTATAGTGCAAATTCCAACATAATTTTTCTAAGCCTTAATGCTCTCTCCTGGTATTTGATGGAAGTGAACACATCTATGTTTATATTACCCTGCTATAAAGCTATAGCTCTCTCCAAACCACATGCAACTAACAGTTTTAAAGTTTCAGCTCTTTGGTAAACTAAAGCTGAAGTCAGGTTCCCCAAAGATTTCTGCTTACCAAACATCAGTTACAAATATCCCCAGAAACTTTATGCCCCCTTTCATTGTTTATGGGCTCTAATCAATTGAAGCAAAGATCATTTTGAGTTTTGTTCCTTTAAAAGAATTTTCCTATGGTCTCTGAGTTTTGGATTGACCAGATTTTAGTGTAATTTGTTTCTTATTTGGTGAATGGTTTTCAGAGGTTCCCCTAAAACAAAGACCTGGTCTTTGTTCTGATGGAGCTGATTTGGTCCCCAGCACGTTGAGGAGGTGATGCAATGTTTACAAGTGCAGTGTGACCAATTGGTCACAGACTGAAGTGACCAACTGAGAGCGAGAGTAGCTCTCTTCCGTTTAGAAGCTTATTTTGACCTCGTGGGTTTTGTCATAGTCAAACAAAAATGTTACAGTAAAATAAAATAAAAGTCAAAGCTTCGGGCTGGAGAGATGGCTCAGCAGTTAAGAGCAATGACTGCTCTTCCAGAGGTCCTGAGTTCAAATCCCAGCAACCACATGGTGGCTCACAACTATCTGTAATGAGATCGGATGCCCTCTTCTGGGGTGTCTGAAGACAGCTACGGGGTACTTACATATAATAAATAAATAAATTCATATTTTTTTTAAAAAAAGTCAAAGCTTCATAGTTTTTGTCAGGAAAGCTATGAGCACAAATGAACGGTGTTTTTCTAAAGTGCCTCCTCAGTCTGTGCTCTGAACACAATGAACTCCTTTAATGCTTCCACTTCCCTGCACTTGGGCACAGCTTACAAGAATAAGGTCGAAGGGGCAAATGTGGTAACACTATTTCTGACCTTTATGATAAGGCAAACCAACAAACAAATGAACCAAAACAGAAAATAGGAAGTGTTGTAAAAGTATTTTCTCTATGTTGTTCTAGTTAGGATGCTTGAAAAAAAAAAAAAACCCAGAGAGACTTCCTCTTTGGAGGTTTGGCTCAGACCTCTTTGTGGCTCAGAGCTCCCTATGTCAAGCTTCAGGGCTATGCCTCTCCCTATAACAAAAGCCAGTGTTGAACAGGGGTCCATAGTAACCTATTCAAGCTGCCATCTCCCAGCCAAATTATCTTCCCTCAGTGTATTTAAATACAATTTGGGATACTTTACTCTTACCCTCCTCTGTTTTCCTCCCATTTCTAGTCTCTCGTGCTCTCCCCACTTTCCTGTGTCTTCCATCCCTTCTGCTCCTTAATCTAGTCACTGGTTCCTACACTCTGATAAAGGCTGTCAGAGGTAGAGAGCCTGGGCTAATTCCTATCAATTCGAAAAGCAAAGGGAAGATTCTATAAATAAGTCAAGGACAATAAAAAGGACAGGGTTACAGCTCAGGCAATAAAGAGGGGTTTTTTGTTTTGTTTTGTTTTGTTTTCTCTCCAAACATACCTGAAAGTCATAAGCAGAATACGGTGGCAGATGAGGAGGGCTATGGTAATAGGTATTGTACGATGCCACTTGGGGACGCGCATAGTAAGAAACAGTTGGATGGGCATTTTCAACAGAGCAGTTCAGTGCTGGAAGAGTAGGGTTCTGGAGAAAAACAAGTTATAAACAATATATTACACACCATCATCATTACGCAAATGGTTAAATAAGCCATAGCACAGATATATAACAGCTATCAATAAACAAATATTCAGACCTATATTTAGCGACAAAGCTTCCCACTGTTATTTTTTATGTGTATGAGTCTTTTACCTGTATGTATGTCTATGCATCCATGTGTGTGCCTGGTACCTGAGATGGCTGGAAGAGGATATGAGATTCCCTGGAACTGGAATTATAGATGATTGTGAGCTGCTGTGTGGGTGTTGGAAATTACAGGTCCTCTGGAAGAGAAGCTAGTCCTTTTAAACACTAAGCCATCTCTCCAGCCCATATTGTTATTATTTTAACTACCGTGGAGCTAGAGATATAGTTCAGCATAGAACATTTGCCTGGCATGTGCAAGGCCTTGGATTC
Source organism: Tokudaia tokunoshimensis (assembly GCA_036184795.1). Lineage (NCBI taxonomy): Eukaryota > Metazoa > Chordata > Mammalia > Rodentia > Muridae > Tokudaia > Tokudaia tokunoshimensis. Next base: position 106,549,914 of record BTHU01000023.1, read on the forward strand.
AATCCCCAGTACTGCAAAAAGAAAGGCTACTGTGATAAATTAATATAGTGTGTTCTAGTTCATGTTCTAAAAAAAAAATCTCAGTTATGTATTTATTTGTGTAAACACAAAGAAATTACTCTGGAAAGATTCACTGCAAACTGTTATTTGTAGTTACCTCTGCAGAGGGAAGTAATATTAGGAAGAAAATGGAAACTCTTATTTTTTAATATATATTAATAATATATATAATAAAATATTATAATATAAATAATATAAATAATAAAATATTGCCAATATTTTTGCAATTAATACATATTGTGTCATTTTCTTCAAGCCTTAAATTTGTTTTAGATTTATGTATTTTATGCTATGTGTATGAGTGTTTTGCCTGCATGTATGCATGTGCACCACATCCATGTGCATGCCCAGTGTATGTCAGATGGTCCGGAACTAGAGTTACAGATGGCTGTAACTCACCATGTGGGTGCTGGGAACCCAACCTTGGTCCTCTGGAAGAGCGACAAGCACTCTTAACCACTGAGAAATATCTCCAACCCAACCCCCTCCTCCTTAAAAAAAGATTTATGTTTATTTATTTGTGCATGTGTGCACGTGTCTGCATATGAACATGTGAGGACATGTCTGTGGAGGTCAGACGATGGCACTGGTTCTCCTGGAGCTGGAATTACAGATGGTTGTGAGCTATCATATAGGTGCTAAGAACTAAGCTTGCATCTTCTGCAAGAGCAAGTGCCATTAAACTCTGAGCCATTTGTCCACTCTCCCACCCCCACAATTTTCTATTTTGAAAAATCCAAATCTACAGAAATATTGAAATCGTTTTGGTAATGCTTTCATTCTTCTTGCAAATAAAACAGTGTATGAATAATTGTCTATCACCATTATAGCCTGGTGGCAGATGTGTAGCCCTTTTAGAGTCAATGCCACTGTTGTCCCGGTTAGAGGCCCGCTCATTAGTTCCCAAGTCGAACCGTGCTTTGTATCACGTGGATCTAAGTACAGGGTAAATGCTTTCCTTTTTTATGGGACAAGTGGACCATGCCACCAGACAGAAGAACTGGTGAGGTTGAGTGAACGCAAACCCCGTGAAACTCAAAGTTGAGAACAGTAGAGGTGGGGCCAGCTCCCTGGCAAACTCTACCTGATCTAGAACACCACTGACACCCCACTGAGAGGACCATGGCAATTAGTCACAGTAGCATAAAAACCTGGAGTTCTCCATTCTAATGGGGTATCTAGATAGGTCCAGAGTGTTCAGTCAATGAGCCTCCCTTCCTGGGCATTCCTTCCCCCAAAAAGGTATTTAATCCCTGGTTCACCCTGATATATGGCATACGCATTCAACTCACCATCAAATAAAGCAGTTTGAACAAGCAAGGACCATGTCTTCATCAAGGGGGGAGGGGAATTCAATGTAAAGAGCCAAGCCTAAATCTCTGGAGAAGGCCTTCTCTCTTCCAGTCCTTCTCTCTGTACTCTTGGCACTCACTCGAAACCAAACTGGGTTCTGCCCTCGTTGTCGAGGTTCTGCCTTCCCCATCCTGCCAGGTATATGGATACCCTAAGAGAAAGCTCGAACCAGGAACCCGTTGCGGTGGCACTTGGATACACAGACTGCTAACCACAGTAATCAGCCCAGAGTCCCCTGTTTCCCACTAGGGAAAGCACAGACTGAGGACCCCCATTATGGACTGTGGGACTGTGTTCTGCCTCCCCTGAGTGCTCTGTTGTCACTCTGGGCACTCCATCGGCGAGGCAAACATGCAGCCCCACACTTTTCCATCGTCCATGTCATAGAGTCCTCTTCCATTTGTGTGGATAGCCACGAACTGTCTGAAAGATGGATGTCTTCATTCCTGTATGTATCGACACCACGTTAACATGGAGCAGCAGTGAAAATGTGGGTAGGTTTTGGCAGCAGCACAGGTGAGCATGCATCAGGGGGTTGGCAGGGAAACTCCATTAGAGAAAGTTTCCGCACAGTTCTGTTGTTCTGTTGCTTGGAGTGGATTGCAGTCTAGATCCATAAGGGTGTGAGATCTACAGGCCCTAGTCATTACAATGCACTTCACAGACACCTCATGTATGGGAGAGGCCTGAGATCTTGCCTTACTTTATAGAGAAGAGCTCTGAGAAGTGCCGTTATCTCTCCACCAAAATCCCAAGAAGACATTTTGCCCCTGAGGAAGTAAGTACCAGAAAGTATGATTCTTTGGTCTCCTATCCACCTGAAATATATCCCGCTAGCTGTTACAAAACAAAACTATTTATCTAAATAAATCAAGCTTAACCACAGGAAAGCAACCCAACAATGTAAACTGTATCTGTAAAAAGAAATTTCCTGTGTTTTTAGTACGTCACAGCTCCAGGATCACATCTGAAAGAAAGTTAACTATTACAGAGAAAGAAGCACAAAAGAAACATTAAAGGAAGGCCAAGTGAGTGAGTGAGTGAGTGTTGGGAAGCTGCTAAAGAGACAGAGAAAATGGGCAGGGCAGGGCGGTAGTGGGGGAGGGGGTCAAAGAGATGGGCAGGCATGATGCAACTTAGATGGTCAAAGGATGATCTGCCTCGGTTTCAAATAGATAACTAGGATTTTAAATCATGTTTGTCAGTACTTATGTGTGTGCCTGCTTGCGTGTGTGTGTGTGTGTGTGTGTGTGTGTGTATGTGCGCGCGCGCGCGTGCGCGCGCGTGCATCCGTTGAAATTCTGGAGCTCTAATTGTAAGATTCCCCTCCCCATTATTGATCATGAACTTTCTGAGCTGTAGTAAAACAAAAGGTTCCTAGGAGACACAGGACATGGTGAAAAGCAATCTTGCCTGGACCAAACTAGGTCTACTGAGACAATGGTCATGGACTTTGCAAAGAATGCTGCTTTTATTCTTCTCTAACTTATCCTAAACCAGAGATGCCAGAGAGCACTGTAATAAAGGAGTAGACATGCCAGGCACCAACTCCTTTTGGACCTAGGCCAAGGGTTTTATTTTGGCTAACACATTTATATTCTAGAACTTTCTACATCATGTTCTCATTTCGATGACATCATCTCCTTGGTGACCTCATGTTCTACCCCCAGTAGAATTCTCTTATTCCATGAAGTGACTATCTTTTTGCCATGACCTTTGCTTTCATTTTTTTTTCTTTTCTCCTATGGGTGTTTGACAGAGCTCCCAGGCTTATGGTTTAATAGTATTCAGTATTTCCTTGGCTCTCCACCCTTGCTGTTAAGGAAGCTCCACAGCAAATAGCAGGTAGTGTTGTTACAAAACTTGAAGAAGCAGAACAGACTGAGCAAATGTCAGTGTGAGGCAGGAGGGATGGGATAGAAGGAGCAAGAGTTGATCTGGGCGACAGTCCAAGTTCTGCTATTTAGTTCTGGTCAAATCTCTTGCGCCTGCTTGATCTATTTTCTCATATATTAAAAGGTTTGAGTACTTAATATTTACCTGAGGTGAATATCTAAGCTAGCTAACAAAGATTGAACAAAAATATATAAAGCCCTTTATCATGGCCACTATCAGAACTATCAATAGAATCCCATATCCTCTGTACATAAAAAAGTAACTGAAGTGAAGAATTCAAAGATAAATCTATACATGTGAGTTTCGTTGAATTTTTTTGGACAGGAGAACTCAGAGCCAAATGGGGAAATAGTTTCTTAAACATATGTGTTGTAGTAAATCATACATTTACTATCTAGTAAGGTCTAGTATTTGTAATAGAAGAAGAATGCTTAAGACACAATAGCAAAAAGATGAAACACTCAAAAGAAGAAAAAGGGACACAGGCAAAGTCAGTCATGGTAGCACAAGTCTATAATCCTATTTATCAGAAGGCTGAGGCAAGAGGATTGTGCATTTGGGGCTAGCCTGGGCTAAAGAGTAAGACACACACACACCCGCCTAAAAAAACAGATAAATGATAGATAGATAGATAGATAGATAGATAGATAGATAGATAGATAGATGTCAAAAGCTAAGATGTACAATTTTTCAAAGCAGGTATACAAATTGTTCACATGCACATGAAATAGGCCTGATATCATTGGCTATTATAGAAAAGCAAGTCAAAATTATAATGTTGTACCTACTAGAATCTTTTGCTAATGAGTTTAAAGAGTAGTTGGAATTCTTGTATACTACTGACAAGAACAGAAAAGGATATCTGATGAGGAAAAGAGATTGGCTCCCTCTCTGGAAGCTAAACATAATAGCATCATACAATCAAAAAATTCCACTTCGAGTTTATATGAAAAAATTGGGAATTTATATGAATGTTTGTAATAGCATTTCTCCATAGCAGAAAAAGGTGGGAACAAATGTCTGTCAATAGATTTTAAAAGATTTAAATAAAGTTAATATATATTAAATATACATTATTTAATAGATTAAAATAAAATGTGGCATGTCCATAGGATGAAATATTATTCAGTCATTAAAGGAAATGAAGTACTGATATATGCTGAAAGGTAGACTTAAGGCAGACTAAAGGTAGTCTTAACATTATGGTAAGTGAAAAGAGTCACCCAGAACTTCATGTTTCATATTAGTCCATTTGTAGGAAATAGCCAGAGGAGATATATCCATAACAATAGCAGATTAATGGTTTCTGATGGTTTGGGACAAGAGGAATAAGGAGTAGCTGTCTCATGGTCACAGGTTTCATTTGATGAAAAGGCCATAGAACTAAGTAGAGATGATAGTCATGTGGCATTTTGAATGTCCTGAATGTCACTGAATTGTACATTTCAAATAGGTTTGTGTTATCATTGAGATGTCCTCCTGGTTTTTTTTAAGGTGTGGGAAATCTTTGGTTTGAAGAGAAGGCCAAAACCTTGGAAGGCCTGTATTTCTTAGAACATCAACATCTCATTTTTTCCTTCTTCCCAACTTGCAGAACTTTTTTGAAGAAAGTCATCTTTCTCAGGCACACTTTGACTTCACATCCCAATTTCTTCTCTCACCATGGAAACTTATCAAATCATTAACTCAGAGAGGTTACATAATACAAGGTTTTAACACCTATGTGGCATATTTAAAATGTTGCTGTCTGGAGCTCGAGAGGTTGCTCAGTGGTTAAGAATGTGTATTGTTCTTGCAGAGAACCCTAGTTCAATTCCCAGCACCCATAACAGGAAGCTTACAGTTAACTGCTTCTAACTCCAGCTCCAGGAGGAGGTACCCCTAACCTCAGGCACATACACACACATACATACATACATACATACATACATACATACATGCATGCATGTACACATAAATAATAATATAAAATAAATAAAATCCTAGTTTTGAAAGTACCTTATTTTTTAATTATCTTAATTTTGAAAATAGTCAAAAAGGGGCAAAGTCTAAAATATGGAAGAAAAAGAAGAGTAGGTGGAGTAAGAGGAAGAAGTAGAAGAAACACAGTAGAATTTTTAGCACTGTGACTTTATGGGGTAAAATTGGAGGGTCAGCTTTCGGTAAATCCTGTAAAGCAGCATTCATTCATCAAGGCAGCCCCTCCACTGGGTCTGGAAAGCTCTTCCTATTAAGGAAATCCCCACCTGCTACCACTCTTCTGGGAAAAGGCTCCAAGAACAATGGCAATTTTTTTTTCTCCAAAAAAAGCCTAAACCCAGAAACACCTATGTCTCCTAAAACCTTCTTCAACCCCCACCCTCCACCGTGACAGGAAATCCTTCTTGTCAGACTCCTTAGTGCTTGGGTTTTCTGAGGTAAGAACAGAGGAAATGAGAAGGGAAATGACAAGGGAAAGGGAGAGAAGAGAAACTGATAGACTAGGGGCGAACACGGAAGGGTTTTCTTGACAGAGTCACCAGCAGGAACACTCAATATTCCTAAGCAACCCAATTCTTCAGGGGACTTTGTAACCAAAACTACATTGTTTCCTTCACCTTCGGGGCTCTTCATTTTTACCATCACCACCCTTCGAATCACCACCCTTCGACTATCTGTCTAGGGTTAGAGACTGCTATTCAGGATCCTGTTATTGGGGATCCTAAAGGAGACATAAACAACTAAGGGTCTAGGGGTTGCTTATCTCACTTCTTGGATCAAAAGAAAATCTCTTCCAGGCACAAAATCATTTTCTAAGGCTGTGTGGTCCTCAAGCCCACCTACAGACCGGAAGCAGCTGGTGTGATCTCAAGAATCCATTGTTAGATGGGTTTCCATTAAGACCAGCTGAGTCAGAACGCCTGGGGAAAAGACGCAAGCGTGTGGATTTATTTTGGTTTTGCTTCGTTTTTAATACTCCAGGTAATTCTAATATAAAGCTGGGTTAATAACCATGGCTCAAAGCTAACAGCTCCATAATTGGAGATTAAAGTTTACCAACATAGCAAATAAATTACGAGAAATATTTTGAAAGCAAAGAAAGAGGTTACCTACTGTTATCAAGGGAACATGCATTACCGAGGGTTCTGGGTACTGCTGTGCACTTGCAGTCAGGCGCACAAATATGGAAAGGATTCCAAAGAGAGGAACAGGAATGTGGGTAGGCTGAGGTTGAAAGCAAGACCCCAGCAAGCAGCTTAGCCTGGGGCTGAGTCTTCAGGTACAAGAGGGAAAAAAAGGCCTAGATGCATTTAGTGTAGAAACTCCATGATGGAATTCCTGTGGGAGACCAGCATTAATCTTACCTACAGCTAACCATAAATCTCTTTCCTTCATTGTCTCCCAAAGATCGTTAAGGAGAAAACTAAGTAGGAAAGTTTCTACCAAAAGTGCTGGGGGTGGGGAGGAAGGTATGATGGACTGTTTACACAGGCAGAGTGAACAGAAAGACTGAAAAACCCCTCCCACTATTTCACCCCTAAACTCTGCCTCAAGATACCGGGAAGTTCACATTCACAAGAAATATATACGAATTGATGGTGTTTCTCTCTTCAACTTAAGATATTTGAAGGTGACTGCATATGCTACATTCTGATTCCTCCCTTCAAATTATGTATCTCCACCATCCCAAACAGCCTAGCCTTGTTCACCATTGCCAAACAGAAATCGCTGTGAAATGGGAAGTCACTTTCTTTCTTACCATATCCTTAAATCCCCCTAGGACCGCAGCAGTAATGATACCCAGGAACAGGCCAACAATGTTGAGGATGGTGGCAGACCAGAGTAGGTGGTACAGGTGGATGATGTCCTGGCAGCTGCTGACATCAATGTATTCATAGTACCCGCCGGTGATTTCCACCCTGCTGCATGGGGAGAAGCATAGTGCAGTCAGTCTCCTAGAAGTACAGAATCTTCTTGCCTTGCCCCCACCACTAGGATTTGACTACCGTGTAGCTCAGGGAAAAAAAAGGTGTCTAGGCAGATGGGGAGCTGTTGTAAAGAGCATCATTGTAGTTTGCTTGAAGTATAATACAACAATAAATGATTGGTGATTGGTGTTTATCTAAAACACAAAACAAAACAAAATGTTGCCTGTCAGAGAGACTCTTGTTTTTTTAATTGAATATATTCTTCATTTACATTTCAAAGATTATACCCCTTCCCGGTTTCCCCCCTCCCCGAAAACCCCCAACCCATCCTCCCACCCCCTGCCTCCAATAATACGCTCCTCCACCCAACCCACTCCCATGACCCCCACTAGATTTCCCCACGCTGGGGCCTCTATTGAGCCTTCACAGGACCAAGGACCTCTCCTCCCACTGATGCCCAACAAGGCATTCCTCTGCCACTCTTTTGGCTGGAACCATGTGTACCCATTGGTTGATGGCTTAGTCCCTGGGAGCCCTGGGTTGTCTGGTTGGCCAACATTGTCGTTCTTCCCATGGGGCTGTAAACCCCCACCCCCAGCTCCACCTTGTAATCACCACTAACAGTAATCCTAGATAGCATTTATTGACATGTATCACATATTAGGCGCAGCACTTAGCATTACACATATGTCAGTTCAGTATATCTCACCTGTCCAACATGGTAGCTACTAGTTACATGTGGCTTTTTTATTAAGTACATTTTAAAGTTCAAGCATTTAGTCTTCTCATAGTTTCAAGGGCTTCATAGCCATATGTAGATAGTAGCTATTGGACAAGACAGAACATATTATAAAACATTTCTATTATCACAGCAATGCCTGTCAAGACTGCAAACCCTCACAAGTAGTCTCCAATGTAGATTAGCAGTTCTCAACCTGGGGGTCACTTCCCTCTTGGGTGTTCGAATGACCCTTTCACAGGGTCACCTAAGACCATTGGAAAACACAAATATTTACATTATGATTTGTCACGGTAGCAAAATTAGTTATGAAGTAGCAATGAAAATAATGATGTGGTTGGGGGTCACCATAACATGAGAAAGCATCAGGAAGGTTGAGAACACTGAGGTAGATGGTGTTAGACTCCTACATTTCAAATGAAGCACGGGGAGGGTAATTACTACTCTGAGTCACATCACTTGATTCTGACTGATTTGTACCCTCCCTCCACAAATACCTAAGACGTAATCCCTGCAGGTTCTACATGGGCCAATTCAATCTGCTGTGGGTCTGTACTGAACATACACAGCACATTTTCTGTTATTCCATAAATAATACAGCATAATGCCTCATGTCATGACATCTACAACTAAAAATTATAAGTAATTTAAAAGCAATTCATAATATACAGAAGGTTTGTGTAAGTTATGCGCCAACAGTTATCCATTTCCTACAAAGGACTTCAGCATCTACAGGTCCTTGTATCAGTGAAGGAGAGGGACCTAGAACCAATCCTTTCCCTCAGGCAAAGAGATGGGTGACAAGATAATAAACTCACTAGTTTGGTAAGTTGAACCTTGGGTGCAATAATTTCTTTGGTCTACCTCTGCTCTTTCTGGGCTGAACAGACATTTGTTCATATCTCATTAAAAAAAAAGAGCTCATGCAACGTCCATGCATGACACATATTTGGTGCTGCATAAATACTCGACAAATGAATTCAGTGGAAATCCCTATCCTCTGAGATACTGCAAAGCAGGTAACCTGAAACATTGTGCTTAAAATTAAGCACACCACGCAATGCCCTAGCATCCAAAGGCTGTTACATGAGCGTTCCCTATTACAGGAATACTAAGAATTAAAAACAAACAAACAAACAAACAAAAACAAAGGTTAATCTCCAAAATGAACCAAAGATGAATTATTCACGCAAGAAAGGCTTTTCAAGTTTACAAATAAATTTAACTCAGGATTCTTTAAAACTAATTTCTCTGAGGTATTAAAATCAGTGAACAGGGCCGACTACATCAGAATCGCCAATGTCTATGTTTGTGTGTGTCTGCCTGTATGTGTCCATTGTATTCTTTGTTATGATTGTGAACACACACACACACACACACACACACACACACACACACACACACACACGCTTACAGAAGCACCAGAGAACATTGGATCCCCAGAAACTGGAGTTACAGGAAAAAAAAAAAAACCTGACCTTGGTTCCCCCAGCGACCATATCAAGCAGCTCACAACTGCCTGTAACTCCAGTTAACCATTAAACTGTGTCTCCAGGCCCTCGTGGTAGAATTTTAAGGTTATTTCAATTCATCTGAAATTGAATTGAATTTTAGTACTTTTATGAATCTATCAGAAGATCCCATTCACAAGCATACCTTGAGTTCCTCCTATGAGTTGGCACTGATGCTGGGGAAGAGTGTACACATTATTTACTACCCCCAAAAGATGCAACTGTACAGGTTCAATCCCTTTGAAAAGGGCAGGTATGTGTCTAAGGGTGAGTGTGCGATTGTAGGACATATTAGTGGCTTGCAGTCACCTTCTGACACATCCTTCCAATTATCTTTGCCTACCTCCTAGTCTACTGCAAGTAAGTGGAGAGTGCACATAGAAAGGCATTATGCCCTAGCAAACTATAGAGTCGGGCTGCCTAACTATAACTTATTTGCTGCCTAACAGAAACATTCTTAACTTCTCTGAGCCTGGGAGATTTAATAAGAGTGTGCGTGACAGGACTGGGAAATGGTTTAGTGTACAAAAGGCTTCCCTTATCAGTTTGATGACCTGAATTATATCCTCAGAATGCACATTTAAAAAACCAGATATGGTGGCAGCTACAATCCCAGCTCTCCTACGGCAAGATGGAAGGTGAAGACAGAAACAGGAGAGGCCCTGTCTTGTTAAGATAGACGGTGAGAAATGACTCCTGAAAGTTGTTTCCTCTCTCTCTCTCTCTCTCTCTCTCTCTCTCTCTCTCTCTCTCGCACGCACACACACACACACACACACACACACACACACACACACATTAAAATTTAAAAGACTGTGTATAAAGCAGTACTTTAGCCCATAACAAATATAAACAATTATTTTTCCTTATGAGAGCCACTGTCTGGAAACATAATTCAGACCTTTGAACTACATGCTAAAGACACTACTGCTGTAAGGACACATGCCTTAGCAAGGAAACATGAGAAGTTCATTTAAGAGTATATAATAATTAGTGACTTGATATATAGTTCAGTGGTAGAGCATTTGCTTAGCATGCACAAGTCAGCATTCACAAATTAGGCACCTCAAAATAGAAAAAGTAGTCAAATTTCCAGAGGGTAGAGTTGGTTTTAATTTGAATGGGTTCAGCCACTATTTCATTTTTAAAAACTGGCCCATGAAACAAAAGAAAGTTAATGATTAATTATAGTATGGCTTTTAGCAAATTAATGTGGTTTGCTTCTGTTTAAGAGTCATGATTTCATTTGGTCCATTTTCTGAGAAAAAAAAAATCCCTAAAAAAATTTCCCTTGTGCCCCCCAGACTGCAAAGCACTCCTGGCAGACTCCATTGGTGCTCAATTAATCTCCCTAAAATATTTCCGAAACTTAAAGCCATTCATTTTTCTCAAAAATTTTTTCACGATTAGCAAGGTGAGACACAAAATGACCCAGCACTGCTGAAAACGCTCAGTGGGGAAAGGCGCTTACTGCCCAACCTGATGGCCCAAGCTTGATCCTCAGAACAACTTCCATGAGTTGTCATCTGATGTGTATGTACATGTGCACTGTGACATGTACATAAACATGCACACACACGCACAAATACATAAATATATAATAAAAAATTGTAAATGAAAAATTGCCCAAATTTCCATCTGCCATAATCTAGGTTAAAAATGGAGTCTATACTCTAGCTAGGCTGCAGTTCTTAGCAAGCCCAGACTAGAAATGCTGGGAGCTTACTCAAAGACTGTCCTCAGATTTTTTGATTCCGAGAAGGTACTGTCTTCAGGTCCCTGCCTGTCTAAATGCCACCTTTGGCTCAAAGCTTTGATGGCACCTTCTCGAGGACTCCAGTGCCTACTCACTGTATTGTTCCCTAAACACTCACAGCCTCAGACAGTCTTCCCTTTTCAGTTTGTTCTTATTAGTTTTTTTTTTTTTCATTTAAGTTAGTATATATTGAGAGGCTGCTCGGTGATGAGTGCTGTGCTATAGCCAAGTCCAAGGCCACCACAACGTCTCTGTCAAACTTATGTCTCTCTTACTGCCTAGAACAGCACTGAAGATTGAAGAGTGCAGATTAATACACAGTGAATGAGTAATGAGCAAAGCCTCATCGTTGCATTGATCATGAGATGGGTCATCAAATATGGGCTTGTTTCTTCTTGCACTCCACTTCCTGGGTAGGCCAAAAGAAGCAGAAAAATCTGGGTTCGAATTACTACTTAACCCAGGAAATAGTAGTTGATTGTGGGGAAAGCAGGAAGGCATCTTTCTGCTCTTCAATAAGACAACCTCTTAGCTTGGAGTGGTAATTCTTCTCCTCTTATCTTCTCTCTTCCTCCTCCCCCTCTGTCTCTAACTGTCTGTCTCTGTATCTCCCTCCCTCCGTCCGACCGTCCCTCCCTCCTTCCTTCCCCCTACCCCCGTTCTCCACATTTTTAAATTCCCTTTCTGATACACTGAGTTTCCAAAAAACACAACAGCCCCTGGCACAGAGTAGGAATGTCATAAAGGTTTGTTAGAAAAGGTGAGGAATGGAAGTAAGTTGTCTTGTATCATTGTGTTCCCGGCTGAGGCCATACACAAACCACGCCATTTCCTTTAGGTTACACACTAAAAACCAATGATATTGACTTGACCTCTCCAAAGATGAGTGAGTTAAATGGAAGGCAGAGATGCTTTGAAAGGCTGCCGCAGAGAAGCTGTGTCCTAGAGAAAGCCACCTTCCTGCACAAGGCTAAATGGAATAATCTATGTTTGGTATTAAACCTCAGCACCCATGACGTCAGTGAAGGTCTGCGGGTTCGAGGGGACAGTAGACACTCTGTTTCTGTAGTGCTGTACAAATGACTGCCTGATGGTTTTTGTTCCTACTTTTTTTTCTTGGCCTCCTTTCCAGGAAATGGACTGGAGGAGCTGGCAATTGATTAAAAATAGGCTTCGTGTGAGGAAAACAAATACGCATTCGGCAAAATTAAAGTCTCCAAGCCTCAGAATGCTGGTTGCTAGCTATATTTAGGTCTTCAATTTAAGTCCCATTGGCTCTGGCTGCAAAAACCTCTGGGTCAAGGAAAAAAGCTTTCCCTTTGTTGCAAGTCTGTCCCCTACTTAGTCTTACCGCTGTTTTCTGACCTGATGGAAATGTAAACAAGTCTTTTTCTATTGGTTTTGCCCTTAGGATCTTGGCCACCCAGACTTGGGAAAGAATGTTGACAGATGCTTGGGCTTCTAGGTCCAGGGCAGGTTAAAGTTACTCTGGAGCTTATAGATCTTTAGAAACAGCATGGCCCATATCTGTTGCCTTGTCTAATATTTTCTTTTCCTGGTGAAAAGGAAGATTTTTGTTTTTGATTTTCAACAAATGTCCCTCCATTATCATCAGTTCTTTAGTCATGCCTAGCCCTGTGCTGACAAAATGGAATCATGTCCCCTGCCCTGTGGAAGCCCACAGTTTAGTACAACTTCTTAACAGATTCTTTTCTTATGGGATTCATTTACATAGTGGAATATTACACAGATATTTTAAAAAAGGACATTCTGAATTTTGCAGGCAAATGGGTGGAACTGGAAAATATCATCTTTAGTGAGATAACCCAAACACAAAAGAACATGCATAGTATGCATTCGCTAATAAGTAGATATTAGCCAAAAAAGTACAGAATACCCAGGGTATAATCCAAAGACCCAAAGAAGCCAAATAATAAGGAAGGCCCAAGGGAGGAAGGCCCAATGGAGGATGGTTGAATGTCACTCAGAAGGGGGAATAAAATAGATATTAGAGGTGGATGGAGGGAGACAACTTGGTGGGAAAGGGGGAGGGAAGGGGAATGGGGTGGGAGGTCAGGTGTGGGAAAAGGGGGAGGGCTGAGTGAGAGAACAGAAATCAGTAGGGAGGGGGCGGCTCTGAGACAGGGAAGACTCATGGGAGTCTATGGGGATGACCTTAACTGAGACTCTTAGCAGTTGTGGATATGGAAACTGAAGTGTCCAGCTCCTAAAGCCAGGTGGGACTTCCAGTGGAGGGAAAGGGACACCAACCTACTCACTAAACCTTCCACCCAAAATTTGTCCTACCTACAAGTTGTTCAGGGATACAGATGGAGCTGAGAATGACCGATGTCCAAACAATGACTAGACCAATCTCATAGGAGAGAGCCAACCCCTAACACTATTAGTGATACTTTGTTATGCTTGCAGACAGAAGCCTAGCATAACTGTCTCCTAAGAGGCTTCATCCAGGAGGTGTTAGAAACAGATGCAGAAACCCACAGCCAAACAATAGGTGGAACTTGGGGAGTCTTATGCAAGAGTAGGAGATAGCATTGGGCAAATTGGCATGGATAAGGACATCTCAAGAAAACCCAGTCAACTAACTTGGGCCCATGGGAGCTCACAGAGACTAAACCACCAATCAATGAACATTCAGGGGCTGGACCTAAGCCTCTTACACATTTGTAGTAGGTGTGCAGCTTGGTTTTTTTGTGAGTCCCCCAACAATTGGAGCAAGTGCTTTCTCTGAGTGTTGCCTGCCTTTAGATCCACTTCTCTTGTTAGCATTTCTTCTAGGCTCCACCCACAGTTGCCTGGCAACAGCCAGGTTTGCCTGACTCAGTATAAAAGGGGCTGTTTGCCCCTCCTCACTCTCTCTTGCTCCACCTCACTCTCTCTTGCTCTTTTACCCACTTCCCCTCTTCCTCCTCAGTCCCTTCTCTCCCCATTGCCCTCCCCCCTCTCTCTTCATACATTCATGTGGTCTCCCTCCCCACTCTGCCTTTCTGTCTCTACTCCTTCAACTCCCCTTCCTATACTATATACATCATATGGCTGGTACCTCAGGGGGAAGGAGTGCTTCAGCATAGGCCTGCAGAAGCACCCCCTTCCATACCACTACCAAACATATTTCTCATTCTTTCTTTCTTTTTATAAAACACAACCCACGTACCTGGGCTACATTGCCTGGCCTCAGTGAAAGAGAATATAGCTTAGTCCTGTTGTGACCTGACATACCAGGGTGGGTGAGTACTCATTGGGAGCCTCCCAGGGGAAGAGGGAATGAGGGGAGGGCTTGGAAGAGTGAGAAAAAAAATTCTAAAAAAAAATATTTAATAAAATAGAAAAAAAATCCCTTCCTTAAAAATAATACTGGTAAAAGTTGCTTTATGAAAGTCACTTATTGTGAAATTTAGATTAACAAAAAAGATAAGCTGGGTTTGAGTCTCCACGGAGGGTAAAAATAGAAAATATTCACCTGTGGCTCAGATAAATGGGATTTAAGTAACCTTTGTTTTTCTAATTCTTTTTCTGAAACATGGCTATTGTAGAAGCAAACGTATGTCTGTGTGTGTCTGTTTGTGTCTCTCTCTCTCTCTCTCTCTCTCTCTCTCTCTCTCTCTCTCTCTCTCTGTGTGTGTGTGTGTGTGTGTGTGCGCACGCGCGTAATAGATCACTTCTTAGATCTCTCCCTGGGCTTCCAGATCTCAGATCCTATTCAATTCAAGGCAGCTCCCAGCCCCTACTCCTTGAGGTCATGAGGCAGGCAGGAAGGGAGAGAGAGGAGCAGCAAAGAACGGGGGTAAGATAACAAGGGAGTAAACAGAAAAAGGGAGAGAGAAAGAGAGGATGAAGAATGGAGGAAGTCAGCTAGAGGAGGCCGACATGAGTAACTATGCATCAGCCTTCCACCTAGATAACCTTACAGCTCCTTTGAGTCTTTGAATTTCTCTTCCTCTCCTGTCAGTCCAAGGAAATGCGATTAGAATAAGCAAAGAAAGTGAAGGGCCCAGGTGACCTCTCCCCCGCTTGCTGCTGCTCTGCTGCTTGTCAAGTTTTTAATCCTCAAACCAGAAAAACTGGTCCGGAACCAACAGGAAGAGAGTGTGGCTTCCCTTCCAGCCTCTCTGTCTACATCTGGGCTAGTTCTTGCCTCCCTCCCTTGGCCTTCAGCTCTCCTACCCTAAGTCTGAAAACAGTCATGCATAGGAAAGCAGTAACTAACAATATGCTATAGGAAGGGCTGTTCTCTCATAATCTGCATCACATTGTCACACCTCTCTTATAATTCACCTAAGTTATCCTTTAAAAAAATACCTCCTACTTTTATTACATTCCAGCCATCTGCAGTGTCTACCTATTCATTCTCCATGCTATATATCTCCATAGCTCCCAATTGCCTACATGGTCAATGCCAAAGTCTTTCCTGTAGACAGTAGGTTCTCTGACATCTGAGCCTGGTTGCTGCTTTGTGTTCACCACCTACCATATCGTCTATAGTTCCCTCCACTTCTTAAGTCCTGACAACTTGCGAGCGTATGTTCCCCACCTCCACATGCTTTTAGTTCATATCCTAAACAATTCCTTATCCTTTGTTCTTCATGATGCCACCAGAGTCCTTGCTGTATCCACTGATGCTCACGGGGCTATTATGTTCACATATCAATTCATTGTTCATCTATTTGCCTTTCCTACTAGTCTGACATCCGTAGTCTTAGCACCTAATGTTCTGAAAGAATAACTGCTGTAATCCTAATTGGAAGGCAAAGAGTTTGGATGGTTTTAGTATAACTGGCACCAACCCTGCTTCAGAGCCTTTATATGTTGCTGTCCCCTTGGCTTACAAAGTCTTTTCTTGGTTATCTTCTTGATTTGCTTTCCAGCTTTCTTCAGGCCCCTTCACACACGAAACCTTTATAAAGAGACATCCCATGCCTACTTTGTGTACACAGTTTCTCCCTCATTGATGTCTTCCTGCTTCATTTTTCTTTGAAAATCTATTCACGCCTAACATTATATTATGTATTATATGTGTTTGTATCCTCTCCTCTGCTAGAATATAAGTTCCATGGGACAAAGACCTTTGCTTTCATCACTGATGAATCCTTAGTGTGTAGAACAGGACCAGACACTGAGAAGGTATCTGTGAATATTTGTTGGACGATGTTGAATGTACAAATGGATCTGGATTCAATTTCTATTTGTATATTCAAGTTCTATATGACCTTTAGACAATTGTGTCTTCCCTCTGAGCTTCACTTTTCTTTCACATGATGACAACTCTCCAGACTTTATAAATAAGAATGAACTACAAGGAAAATTAAATGAGATAACATTTGTGAAAGTAGCCAGTGTGGTGCCTTGCACAGAGAAAGCAGGTAGTGCCTATGAGGTGGAATCTATGACAGACCAATAGCCAGTACTTCTCTAATCCCTACCATACCCCGCCCCCCTCACCAGTCTTGACTCTCTTAGCACCCAGTATGTCAAACAATTACTTCTGTGCCCATGGCACCAGACTCACTTGCCACAGTTGTAGAGGTCACAGCAGAAGCAGGTGTTGCCCCGAATTCGAGGTGTACAGAGTCCACGGCTAAGTTGAGGGCAGTTCACCTGAGGACACAAAACAACAGTGGCAGAAGCTAGCACTGGACAGGATTGGTCCTCTGGAATTGCAATGTGAGTTAGTGACTGATGGAGACAGAAATGATGGCTACGATATGCATCTACCCATGCAAACAAAAGATGGGGCTAAGCAGAAAGGCAGCTGTGCTTGTGTAGAAAGCAAGCACCCGTGTATCTGGGATTCTGTTTAGCCCCAGCCATAGTCCTTAGTACCTCACTCATAGATGGTAGAGATAGAGGAGAGGAAAAACAGATGGAACAATATATGTTATATTAAATGGATATTAGGGAATGAGGATATGAGAGATGAGAAAATCAGGACACAGGAAGAAAGAGGATCTGGTACAAAGAAATATAGAGGGGCCATCACATGCACACTGAAGTACAATAGTACCTCTTTAACTGCCTGGGTAAGGTTCCTCAAAGCCCTCGTAGAAGGAGTAATTTTGGATGAAGAAGTTATGACCTTATACAGGAAAAATCGAGTTAAGAGAAACAGGATCATAAGCAAACTTATGGAAACTGTTATTAATATCTGTGCAGTTGATAAATTAATATAAAAAAGCCATCACAATGAAATCAAGAGAATTGCTGTAATAGGATTCCATGGTTTGAGTTTGCAAAAACATTTTTCAAACCTAAAAATATAAGGCAGTCTGCATTTACCAACTCTTGCTTGCAAGAATGTTCTTCAAGTTCCC
Organism: Tokudaia tokunoshimensis; assembly: GCA_036184795.1. Taxonomy (NCBI): domain Eukaryota; kingdom Metazoa; phylum Chordata; class Mammalia; order Rodentia; family Muridae; genus Tokudaia; species Tokudaia tokunoshimensis. The sequence continues at coordinate 106,567,466 of BTHU01000023.1, forward strand.
TTCCCAATAAGGGTGCAGTAAAGTTCTTTCACATTTGTTTGGCTTTGTTGCAGTAAATAGGCACTTTTCTTCATATCAGGTCCTTCATCCAAGTGCCTATTACCTTTGGATATGCTGTTAGCACACACACACACATTTTATTCCTCCTTCTAACCCAGGAACAATTAGAAAAATGGTAACTTTGTGGTTGCTAACCTAAAATGGTGGGAACCGGATGGTACTATCATAATAAAAGCATTTAACATCATGCCTTGGGAGCAAGACTATGACTTTGTCTAACTCCAAGGACACCATTCCTATTGTATTTTATGTGAAGTGGCTCCCCAGGAAGTTGTGTGATGTAGTGGCCATTTTGCCTCCACCTTTCCTTTGTTTCTATCCAGTCACAGGTGTGCTATCTTTTAATGTTATTTTTTGTAATTTTTCTTTGTTCTTTGAGAAGTTTGTACAATGCATTTGCATCCTATTTGTCCCCTTTCCTAACTCATCCTATGCCCATTCCTCACTTCACTACCCACCCAAGTTTGTCTCCTCCCCTCTCTGTAGAGTCTGAGATTTGTGCTGTGAATGTACTCTTGGATGTGTTCTCACAGTGAATGACTTTCATTTTGAGGTTAACAGAGTACCAAATTGTCAACGTTCCCAGAAACACAGGGAGAATTCCGTATGTTGGAATCCACTGGTTGGGAGGGGTTTTGTGATTTGCAGAAATGAAAGTGCACGCCCCCCACCCCACCCCCAATGTTGCCACTGCTATTGCCTCTAGCTGAAGCAGCAGGGAACACAGGGCATGTGTGGGGCAAGAAAGAAATATTCTCCTGAGCCTACTCAGGATTACTAGACTGGCCTATTAGGTTGACAAGCTGGGCCTCCTTAGAACCTTGAGATAGACCAGATTGCTCGGTTATCCTGATTTGAACTCCAGAGCATTCCATGTGTGGCATTCAGGCTCTGCCTTCTTAGCACAGTTGTCCTGTTGGGATTCATATCTTCTTCCAGTGGAACACCAAGTCCAGGCAACTGAATCATTATTGGTAGAGATGGGGGGAGGGACACACAATGAGAGACTACCAGCTAGGGTCAGAGGGCCAGCCTATGGCCATAGAACAAAATTAATCTGATTAGGGCCTCGTGAGGCTCCAATCTATGACATGTCCTCATTAATACTGTGCTTCGACCCACTGAACAAATAGCTCAAAACATCTAGTAGTAAACCTTGTGTCTGGGGGAAAGAAAGAATGTAGAAAGAGAGTTTCGTGGCTTAAGAGTTGTCTTAGCAGTTAAGAGCACTTGTCGCTTTCGCAGAGGGCAGGGTTCGATTCCCAGCATCCACATGGTGTCTCATAACTATGTGTAACTCCAGTACACATGTGGTGCACATACGTACATGCAGGTAAGACACTCATATGCTTAAAACAATAAAGAACTCTACTTTCTGGTAAAGAAAGGTTGTTTCAGATGAAACAAGGGACTTTCCCACGAGGTAAAGTCATGCAGCATGGTTGTGGCTCACCTCCTCAGCTTCCCTCTGGGATGTCTTGGGAACATAGTGGCACCGGTTAGCATAGAGTGGTTTCAAATCCTATAAAGGGAAACACCAAACCAAAAGGGTTTTGGCTTCGTAAAGTAAGACATCAAGAGCCCTGCTTGCTAATATGATTTGAAAACACACATACACTCACATACACACACACACACACACACACACACACACACACACACAGAGGCAGTAGGTTAGGTTAAATTCTAAAAAGCTATCTATTGGGGATCTGAGAATGTATGGATCAGGTAAGATCGTTCTAATAACTGCTTTCCGTCGAACTACTTCAGTTAATGAGAAACCAGTGAGACTGAAAAATGAGTCTCTTGAAATTTCCTCCTTGGTTTCTTTTTTTCCTTATAGGCTTTGTCGCCTTGCAAAAGGTTCCCTAGGGAGCAAGATTCAAAACTCCAGGTTATTGCAATATTGCACTTCTAACTATAGAGAGCGTGGCTTAACTATGAAGTCTCATTATCACCTGGAGACTAGATAAGGGCTGGCTGATTTGGACTCCCTGCTGTTATTTCCACACCTTTTTCAAAAGGAAGAGGCAAAGAAATCAGTGGTTGGAGGACAGGCAGCTACTTAGTTGGCTGTAGATTTTAACTCGACTCTACTACAAGCCATTTTCACTCTCCTACACAGATAGGTAAAGCTGACAAACTCAAAAAGGTACTTCTAAGGCAAGAGAGAGGGAAAAAATTAATGTGGAGATCAAGGACAGTTGATTTACTCTGCTCACTTTCTGATGAAACTCTCTCTCCTCTCGGGCATGAGTGTTGGAAAGAAGAGACAAGTCAGATAGGCCTGGAAACTTGTAACTTGTAACTGGAAAATGCTGTCATTTGCACAACTGACACAAAGTCACATTAGCCTAAGACACTGGTTTATACAAAATGGCCTTAGGGGCTTAGTTCAAAGTGCCCAGGCAGAAAGGATTTATCTTTTGCCTTTCTCTTTTTGCCTCATTTCTAATCCTGATGGTTATTTTCCCTGTACCTGTGATTTAGGAGCCCCTATACTTAGCATTGAGTGCCTCTTGCCTTCTATTCTGTGACCCCCATCAATGACCTTGGACTTCCCATTAGTTCATGCTCCATAATTCTCTTCGCTGTTCAGTGTTACAAAAGTGCATTGATGTTAATTCAGTCTGGAGTCGGACTAGAAAGGAAGGAGGACTCTCATGCTCACAACTGGCAAGACTTATTTTCTACGTTGGAGTAGCAGTATATTAGTTATCATTGTGCTCAAGAAAAGGTTTGACCATAGTGCTGGCTGTAGCCCTATATGACCTGGTATTACCATTCAGCTACTGCCCTTAAAGGAAGACAGGAATGCAGGATGATTGCCCACTTGCTGTATCTGGCTGCTATTCTACACTTAATCCCCAGAAGAAGGGCAAGAACAGGCTACTCAGGGGTGAGAAGAGGTCAGTGAACCTGAGTTTGCAATTCGTTTAGCCTGAAGAACTGCCAACCTTGGCAAGAAGGGATGGAAAAGGGTACTGCTATATATTAGATGCCTACTGTGTGCCAGCCCTTTTAGGACATACTCTTGCCTATTAATGTCATTCTCTTTCTAACCCTGAAAGGTAAATTTCTATTGTTGACACTTGGGAGAGAGAGAGAGAAATTACAACACAACAGAGTAAAGTGACCTTTTCAGCTAGTGAATGTCCTTGGGTGGGGAGAAGGAGAAAGAAGAGGAATAGAAAAAAAAATTAGTTCTTGGCAAAGTTCAGATTCACTCAAGCCAAAGAAACATGGCAAGGTGATTTTAAAGGGTCTCACCAACAGGGCAAGCTGGCTTTAACCCACCCAAGTTGGGCTAGGATCTAAATATGACTTTCTTTTTTTTAAAGATTTATTTATTATTATATGTAAGTACACTATAGCTGTCTTCAGACACACCAGAAGAGGGCATCTGATCTCATCACATGACTGTGAGCCACCGTGTGGTTGCTGGGATTCGAACTCAGGACCTCAGGAAGAGCAGTCAGAAGATGGCTCTTACCCATTGAGCCATCTCTCCAGCCGTAAATATGACTTTCATTTAGGTAATCCAGATATCTTTGGGCAAGTTTCATGTTAGAAGAAACATTTTCTTGAAGATGCATCCAGCCTTATCTCATAGCATACATTATGTCTAAAAGAAGGGAGGTTTGTAGAAAGGGAGCTGAGACTATCCTTCTAAAGAAATGCTGATTAGTAGTATCATGGCCTTAAGCAGCCATGATGGGGTCCTGTGGGGACACAGATAGTTTGATTCTGTAGCAGGAAGCCACATGATCCAAACTAACCTTCCCTTCAACAGCTACAAGAACAGACCATAAGTACAAAGATACCTTTCTCAGGTACCCAAATACTGCTGTTCTTAGGACAGTGGTTGGAATGACTCTAACAGGTTTGCTGGTGGTTGGAGCATAAGCTCCACATTACATGAAATAGGCTAGAATTTATAAGGCACCGATAAAGTAAAGTTACAATCCAAGTTGTCTTAGATCTGGAAATTAGGGTGAGCAGGACTTGTCAGCAGTTGAAAGGAAGCAAGGTGTCAATTCAGGAAAGTCACAGCAGGCCTTCTTATCAACTCTCTGTCCAGGGGTGGGGATAGGGTGGGGGTGGGGTGGCGGACAGAGACACAGAGACAGAGAGAAACTGAGGCACAGGGGAGTGTGGTCTGACTTCTGAGACAGAAAGGCAGCTCATGGATCTGTGATTTAACAGCATCGTGATACCATCAAAATCTAAAAAAATATAATACAGTACAACTCACCAACTATAAAATTTACAAAGAGGCTTAAAGGTGACTAGGTTGTTGAGGTAGTTAATAATTAACTTGACAAGACCTGGGGTCACCCCTGAGACAAGCCTCCAGGCATATTTGTGAGAAATCATTTAGGGTAGCATACGATCATGCCTGTGAGTGATGATCTTGGTTAGGTTAAATGAAGCAAGAAGACCCACCCTAAAGGACAGTAGCAACATCTCCTGTGCTGGGGGTCCTGCACTGAAAAAGTAGAAAGGGAGCAGAGAACAGCAACAGGAAAAGTAGCTAAGACTGTGATCATCACAGAGAGCTTCCCAATAAACAGAGGCTGGAAGTTTATTTATCATTGCCAATGATCTAAAATACGGGGTTCATAAGGGAAATATAAATCAAAACCATAATAAGGTACTGCCTCACACTCACGAGCACAATCAGATAATAATGGAAATTGGTGAGGCTGTGAAGAAATCAGAATCCTAATACATCGATGGTGAGTATAACACAGCGCAGCCATTTTGGAAAGCTGTCAGGCAGTTCCTCAAACAAACGGTTATCATATGTCCTAGCAGTTCTGTCCCCAAGTTGAAAAGAAATGAGAATGCAAATATGCCCACTCAGAAACGTTGTCAAATGTGAACTGCATCATCGTATATAATCGTAAAATGGAAGAAACAACCCAAATGTCCATTAACTGGTGAATAGACAAACAAAATGTGGTGTTTCCATATAGTGTACACCATAAAAAGGAATGAGGCACTGATCCACGATACAGTGTGGATGAACTTTGAAAACATTATACTAAATAAAAGGAGACAATCATAAAGTCCACATATAGAGGTCCTTTATTATGAAATGTCTAATATAGGAATATCTATTGGGGTGACAGTATATTAGTTGTTACTCAGAGTTGGGGAGGATGGAGAGACAGGTTATAACAAACAAAGGATATAAGTATTATTTTTGATATAAAAAAACTAAAGCTGTTGTCTCCATGCAACTGTGAATATACTAAAAAAAATTTAAACATTATGAGTGAAAGAAAAAAGAAGAAAAGGAAGCCATTTTAGTTCATGATGCCATCAAAATCTACGGCAGGTTTCTGAGCCACTAGGCCTATGTTGCCATGGAAACTGTCTCAGAGTGAGTACCGCTTGTCAAATGGGAATAATAATGCCTGCCCTACTTATCTCACAGGATTGTTGTAGGTCTCAGATGAGGTAATAGATGTGAGGACACATTGAAAAGCTAAATGTAATACGTAAAAACAAAGAATTCATGTTACTACGATGTTTCCTATTGAATACGAAATAGCATGCACACTATGATTAGCTGCAAACAACAATACAAAAAACAGGTATATATTCAAAGAGTAATATGCAAGAGAACATCAGGGTTACTTAATGATTTCCTATGTCCAAGGCTCTTTTTGTTGTTGTTTTTCTTGTCCCCTTCTCCCACTGAAAAGTATTTTTTTAAAAATAGGCTATATGATCACATTGGTATAAAAACAAATATATCTATGTTATGTGCCAAATTTTTGTCTCAACCTAAAAGTTCACCATTTTTCTTCTTATTTGAGAAGAAATAATACCATTTTTGTGGCACTCTAAAATTAGTATGAGTTCTAGGCACTATGCTTACTGTGATTAATGGAAAAGTTGTTCCTGGGCCAGAAATCTGGAACAGTGTGAAACAGAACATGGCAAAAGAAGGGCAGGAGCAGGAGGTGCTACCTAGGCTGCTAGTGGGGAGAAGGCATCAATAGTCTTACCACCAGCTTTGAACACTATGTGTTATAATACCAACCTTCCAGGCAAAACGCACCCACTTGTGACAACTATTATGTGTGGTAATCAAGCACTCTGTAATTGATTTTGAATCCCACCCCATAGGAGGGAATCTGTACTGGAAATGTGCTGCAAAGAGCATGGTGAGGGAAGTCACAGGCCCTAAGGGAGACCTTAATTCCATTGTTTAGCTGAATTGACACAGTATTGAACCACCTTCTAAATATATATGTTTATACAAATAGACAATTATCACTCTCAGCCTTAATCACAGGAGCCTTTCTTTCTAGTGAACTGTGATAAATGCAGAGACTTACAGTTGAAAAAAGTGTGGAGGATCACTGACAGTTGAGTGCTCAGCCCTAAATGTAACATTTATACTATACCCTCAAGGCTCTGGAAATACTGTAGAAGATGGGGCAGAAAGAATGTAAGGGCAAGACACTATGGAGAGGAGCTGAAAACATACCACCTTCAGAGGGAAATACACATTTTTTTCAACAATTATGAGTGCACTTTCTGGGTATGTACAAGAACAGGCCCATTAGCAGCCAGGCATGAATGCAAGAAGAGCCCAGGAAACCCTAGCCCATATTGCTGAATGATTTCCTACTGGTAAATTCAGTAAGAAGAGTGTGTCATTGCCTTCAGTTATGTGCCTGGTGATGCCACCAGGTTACAATGGATATTCTCAATCAAATGGTCCCACAGCTATCTTTGAACAAATTAGAGGAGTCATACACAAAAGCAAAAATTATATATCTGGGAAAAGGACAGGGAGGGAGGAGGGGCTGTTGATAGGTGTGGGATGGAGATAAAAAAGAATAGGTATGGAGGCAGCAATCAAGATGCATTTACATACATGCATGGGATTGTCAAAGAACTAAACTTAAAAGTGGGGAGCAAGGTCCTCTATAGAGAGCTCAATGGATATGCTCTTAGTCACAGAGATCTAGAGTTCAGGAGTAAAAGTAGCTCTTATCCAATGCACAGCTTCTGCAGAGTGGGAAACATTTGAAGGACTGAACTCAGGGTGGGAGGTTTAGCTCTAAACTTTCTCCAGACATCCAACATCATCATTACATCCCAACTATTGTCATAAGAACAGCAGTATTTGGGTGCCTGAGAAAGGTACCTTTATCCTCATGATCTGTTCTTGTAGCTGTTGAAGGAGAGGTTGGCTTGGACCATGTAGCTTCCTGCTACAGAATCAAATGGTCTGTGTCTCCACAGGACCCCATCATGGCTGTCTATGACCATGATACTACCCTGCTGCTCTTTCCCTACCTTCAAGACATCTCCTTACCCCAATGCCTTTGTCTTTGTGTTTCCAATTTTACCAGGCAAAGTGCTATACCATCCCTGTTCCCACTGGGAAGGGAAGCCTTCCCTGCTCTCTGGAGCCCGAGATGAACCACTACGGCACTTGGAGTCTGTCCTGCCAGTTTAGGTCCATTTTTCTAGATGCTTACATTCTTCACTGATGGTCTCACCTTGACTACCAGCTATTGAAGACACAGGAGGAGCTTCCTTCTCCTGTGTATACGTGCGCCCCTCAAAGCACTCAGTGCACATTCAAGGCAGGATTATAGCATTGCACAATTCAATTCAAGGTTAATAATACTCACAATGTGTCTGGCAGCAAAGACCCCATCAACTATAGCACAACAAAAAGCTGCAATCACACCGAAGCTGATAAACACGATAGAAGCCACCAGCTGCAGGAAGGAACAAAAGGAACATGTCTGTTAGTCTTCCACTGTTGCTGCTTTTGGAGACTAGGTAATCCCCAAGAGACTGCCAGCCAGAGTAGAACTCTACTCTGTCACTGACGAGGATGCTTTTTTTTTTTTCAGTCATGCAGGGTGAGTGGGTATAGGGGTAGGCAGGGTGGAAGAGAAGGGGAAACTGAAGCATTTTTAAAAAAAAAAAATATGTCAGGGTAAGCTCAGATATTCATTCTGTGAGCACCGAATGAAGAAGCTTGCTGGTATCCAGTATGCTGTCCATGGAGAAATTCGACTGCATATTCCTTCCATTCTCAGATTCAGAAAAATGTTGGACCTCGGACATCATGTAATCCAACCCTGTATTTTATTTATGTGGAAATGGAGGCATGGTGAGGGGAACAGCGTTTCCAGTGTCTCTACTGTGAGTCTATGAAAGAACTGATGCCCACCAGTTCCTGGCCTTTGATTTCTATACCCCTAACTCTGCTGCTTGATGACATAGTGCACACTGATGATAACAAGAGTGCTTCTTAGGTCCTACATAACTCTACATCGTGTTATGCATCATTGAAGAAAGGGGATATTCAATTTACTACCAGTTAAGTGCCAGAGAGATTTTGCAAGAATTGATGTCTCTGAAATGGGTGAATTTTGTGTGGTCTATATAATTTTTTTTCTTTCTCACTACTTTTTTAGGGGCATGGCCTCATGTAGTCCAGGCTGGTCTCAAATTTATTTTGTGGCTAAGCCTCATCTTAAACTTCTAGTCCAGCCGCCCAAGGGTTAGGAATATAGGCATGTACCACCATGTCTAGCTAGAAATTTTAAAATAATAAAACCAGACGGCCAAATGTATTGATCATGTTAGATAACATAAATTTTCCTAAAGTTCATCTTCTAGTACCAAGATGGTGCAAGTATCAAGGTATGGGAGCATCACAATTTCAGAATGTCTTAGAGGACAAGGAGATATGATACAGGAGCCCACAATCTGCTATGGTTGACCTTCTGAACTACATGGAATCAGCATTTTTCTTTCTTGAGGCTTTTGGGGAGAAAGAGGAGGAAATAACAGGGCATCAAGCTATTCCCCAGGGAGGAGGAAAAAAAAAAACAAAGCCAAGGCTACCCTTCAGCAGGCTGAGAGGAAATACTTATCTCCTTTGGGAGTTGTTCAGAAACCTCTCTCCATAAATCTCACTTCACAGCACTGCAGATAATTGGTAAATAATGGATGAACAATGTCATGAAATTGGCATTATTAGCTATGCTATGATCAGCTCTACAATTAAAACTCCCCATTATTTTGAATAATTTAAACCCAAAGTGAAAACGAAACTGGCAAGGGATGGAGTCCAGGTGAAATGGAAGTAGAAACTATTAGGAGTCCCCTGACAGTGATTCCCATATTGCTAGGGAAAGCATATGGTTAGAGTTCTGTGTCCCTAGAGCTATTACATTATTTGATTAAGCTTGATGTTAAACAGACCTCATTGCCAAGGTTTGGATGCCACTAAGAGTTGTCCAAGGGAAATCTAACTTTAGTCCAGTGTCTGACCACTCAGCAGACTTCCTGAACTGTAATTCTATAAAACTGTGTTACAATTGCAATTCACCCTATCCATTCAACGCTCTTCCCTCAAAGAAGCCTTCTCAAAACTAAACAAGGAAAACACAGCAGCTCGTCTTTAGGAGATCATATTAGGACTGTGAACTTTCTAAGCTTCACCTTCTCTCAAATTCTGATCCTTCTTTACTATGTGCTTGGCTTTGAACTATGGACAGCAAAGACACAAAGATATTGTTGTGAAGTTGACTTCATAATTTTAATTTGATTTATGTTTCAAGTACATTTACTTTCTTCCTCTTTTTAGTTTTAGTTTGTGTTTTGGTTTTAAGACAAGGTCTCAAGTAGTTCAGGAAGGCCTTCAACTCAAGATCACTCAAAGGTGACCATGAGCTGAGCTCCAGATCTTCCCTTTTCAACCTCCTGAGTATCAGGACTAGAGACATGAATCACCAGGTCCAGTTTACACTTATTTTCCTAATCGAAGTTCTCTAGATTATAGTCTCCTAAAAGATTAAAAAAAATAAAAACTTTGTGAAAACTTTTCCAAAAGATTATGTAACCAAAAGGAAGCTACAAACGTCAGTAATATTCAGAGCTACAGTAATATATATAACAGAAACCCCGCATTCTAGGCCAGACCAGCAGCCTGATTGAATAGCCCAGAAGTACTCTTTTGAGAATGAAGGAGAAAGCTTTAAGAGATGCAAACCAGCCTGAAAGCAGTGTGAGGAGATGAGTTCCCTGGAGGCTTAGGGGAAAAGGTGAAATAACAGTTTCCTTTGGGGCCAAATTTGCACAAGCTTAAGAGATGTGTTCCACTGGGCAGAGGTGGCGCACGCCTTTAATCCCAGCACTTGGGAGGCAGAGGCTGGTGGATCTCTGAGTTCTAGGCCAACCTGGTCTACAGAGTGAGTTCCAGGACAGCTTGGGCTACACAGACAAACCCTGTCTTGAAGAAAAAAAAAAAAAAGAAAAAGAAAATGAAAGAAAAAAAGAGCGAGAGATGTGTCTCTTATCCACATAAACACTGAGGATGAAAACTTACCATCTGCCGCTTGTTCTCAATCAGGTTTGAGCCAATGATTCCAAGGAATGATCCAAAGCCAAGCTGTAAGACAACAGAGCATTTAGGAAGACAATCAACCTTCCCACACAGTCATTGCAGTCCTTGGCCATGATTCAGGACAGTGGAAAAGAACTGGAGTGGAAATGTCAAAGGCACATGTAGCTTCTTACACAAACACACTATGTACAATGAAAGTATTCTCCAATTATTTGCAGTTTTCTCCTGTAGCAATGACTCACACTGAAAAAGAAGTGCATGTGCCCCCAAACTAAATGTAAAGGTCAACTACACCTTCTTAGTGCCTGCCTGTTTCAATTTTAATATCCATTACCTAGCATATGCCTGGTGATTCAGTAGGAGACATATAATGGTGAAAAGCACACATTATCATCAGATCTCTATCTAGTTTTGAAAGGGACCTTCTATTCTGAAGCATGGATCACAGAATAAAGGTTTGCAAAGGCAATTTCTGATGCATCGGGCATACTAATCAAACTCAGGAAGTACTTTAGAAATCAGCAAGCACCTTAACCCACACTAAAAAAAAATTAGAAATAGAAAAGAACATTTTTTTTGAAAGCCTATATTTGTGGTTGACCTGCTGCAATTTATGTTAGCACTTACTCGCTTCTTTCTCCATCTCTGCTTCATTTATGGACAGAAAGCATTCATTAAAGGGTGAACAGAAATGGCAGTGTAAAACCCTGAAAACCAATTTCTCTTGTCTAAGTGGCCAGGATTATGGCTCAGTGTAGAAGATCCCACTGCCCTCTCCATTCTGCCATTAGTGGACTGAAGGCTGCCGGTCTCAGCTGAGAACGATCACCAACCAATAGCTATTGATGGAGACAGAAAGGGAAGGAGTAAAAAGCGGTGAGAATGGACCAATAAATCTTAACACATGTTCAGTGATGTAGGTACACCTCTCTTCAGCCTCACTAATGGTCTTGCTTTGCACCTGCAGCCTTACCTTGACTCTCAGAGGCATCTGTTTTAACCCAAGACTCCAAAGTTTTACATCTAGGCTGGGAAACCTAATGAACCCAGGGATTGGATCTGATGGGCCCCTGTTCAGGAACTAACCGCTTGCCTCAAGACCCCAAGAAGGGAAGAGACTGAAAGGAAACAAAGATTCCTTCTACAGGACCAGCAACCATTCTTGGGAAAGCAAAGCTTATGTGTCTGAATGGATAGACTACTCCATCCCAGGATACTGAGATTATCATCATGCAAGAGATGACATAAACTTTTCTCCCACCCAATCTTCTTTAAAGTATAACTAAGATGTGTTGCTGCAAAATATACCAATGTAAACAATAGTCATCACACTAGCCTGGCTTGCAAACACAGATCTTCTACTAATGTCTGTGTAATCTAGAACTGGCTAATCACTTAGCCTCTTTCCTTGTGTATAAAAGAGAAGGGACCACAGAAATGTTGTCTTACAGAGCTTTGTAAAGATTAACAGAAGCAATACATTCAAATGGCTTTTAATGGAAATAATACATTCAAATAGCTTGACATATCACCTGCTATTTGGGGCATACTGAGAAAATACTCTTTTGTTCTAGAGATTTCAATCATAATTTTAAAATTTAAAAATATGTATTATTTTATGTATATAAATTTTTGCCTGCATGTATATCTATGCATCATGCATGTATGTGCAAAGTCCTCAGAGTCCAGAAGAGGGCACGAGATCCCCTGAAACTGGATTAACATATGGTTGTGAGCTGCCAAATAGGTACTGGAAATAATCAAACCCTATAAGAGCAGCCACTGCTCTTAAGCACTGAGCCATTCTGCCCCTGGTATTACATTTTTAAAAGACATTTATGTTTTTAAGACTATTTATTACGTTTATTTATTTATTCATCCACACTCTCACACAGGAGAGTGCTATGGTGTATGAGTGGAAGTCTGAAGACAGCTTGAAAGAATCAGTTCTTTCCTTTCACCACCTGGCTCCTAGGAGTGGAACTCAGGTTGCTGAGCTTTATGGTAGGTGCCTTTACCTGTTAAGCCATCTCACTGACCCAAAGGACGTTTAACTTTTGAACCACTCTAATGTGATTTAAAGTGGAAAATTATGTCACTGTGCATCATGTATGTGCAATACCCTTAGCGGCCAGAAGAGGGTGCAAGATCCCCTGAAACTGGAGTTAAAGATGGTTGTGAGCTGATGGATAGATAGATAGATAGATAAATAGATAGATAGATAGATAGATAGATAGATAGATAGATAGATAGATAGATAGATAGATAGATAGATAGAGCGAGCAAGCAAGCAACTACAACCAAACAATACACCTTTGGACATGTCTGGGAGGGTGTTTACAGAGACGTTTAACTAAGAAGAGGATGACCACGTTGAATGTGGGCAGGACTCCACATTCATGGGCTGGGTAACAGACTGTGTATAAAGGAGGCAGCTAGCTGAGCATGAGCATCCACCACTCTCTGCTTCCTGCCTCCAAATACAATATGAGCAGCTGTCTCTTGCACCTGCTGCCATACCTTTCCCTGTATGATGTGTGTCCCCTGCAACTGTAAGCTGTAATAAATCCTACCTCTCTTAAATTACTGTTGTCAAGGATTTTTGTCGTAGCAATAGGACGAGTAATTAGTAGATGCCAGAAACAAAGACACTGGCTATTCCTGACATTCTCAAACAACTCTTTGATGGTGGTTACTGGAGGAGATAGACTGAACACTTGTCGAACGGGCTGGAAAGACACGACAATACAGAACTGGACATCTCAGGCCTATCCATTACATTATCTATGCCTCCCATCCTATGTTTCCCGTCCTATTGCTTCTCATCCCATCTCATCTCAGTGTCATTTAGTCCAATCTATAAGGAGACATCACATCTAACTGCCCCCCCCCCACCAAGAACTCACAGTCTAGTGAAAGACACAGTGTAGTGAAAGATACAGTTAAGGAGCACAGGCTATACAAACAAAGCACTACGCGAACTAAGAGGAATTCATTCTGGACCATATCCCTGTCACTGCTACTCATTAATCATGCGACCTTGGGCCAGTCTGTTAAAGACTCTGTGCTTCAGCTTTCTCATCTATAAAATGGGATAAAATGGGGTCATTGAGATAACTTAGCAGGGAAGGGCCCTTGATGCCAAATCTGATAACCTGCGTTCCGTCTCTGGGATCCATATTCTGTAAAAAGAGAGCCAGTTTCTACAAGTTGTCCTCAGACTTCCCACGCACACACCCCATGACATGATCTACTCATTTTCCCCACCCTCTCTCCAGCAAAATATTAACAAACAAATAATGTAACCTGAAAGCATTTTAAAAGTGAGAATCATACAAGTATTTATGAGACAGTGTTGTTATAAGGACAAGTACAGAGATAAAGTATGTGGTATTTGCACAAGGCTAGCTGCTAAATAAAAGGAAGCTCTAAATTTCCATAGAAGAGGAGGCATTTTATTTAGACTCATAGTGGGGGGGAACCTCAATAGGACCTCACTCTGTAGACCAAGCTAGCCTTGAACTCACAGAGATCCCCCTGCCTTGCCTTCTGAGTGCTGGAATTAAAAGTATGGCCTACCACATCCAGGCCACTGTTTATAGAAAGTGTTCTCTTCAGGGAGTGAGAAGTCCTGTTTGACCAAGAGCTTGGAGTGAAAAAAAAAAAGAAAGAAAGAAAGGCATCAGCAGTTTCCTGAAAATGGGCAGCTGCTTCTAATCGAATGTTAGCTCCCAGGGAACCAGAGAGACCTCTCAGTGGTTATGTACACTGGCTGCACTTCCAGAGGATCTGAGTTCAGTCTCCAGCACCTGTGTGGTGACCAATAGCCACCTCTGTCTCCAATCCCAGAGGACCTGAAGCCCTCTTCTGGCATGGTACACAGGCATACCTGCAAGAAACTCCCATACACATAAAATAAAGACAAGTTTTTTTTAACAAAAAAAAATAAGGTAAAAGTACCTCCCACAACCTAATGTCTAGACCTTTGTACTTCCACTGCTATCTCCAACTACCTGAATGAATAACTTGTTTTCTTTGTTTTTGGCTGCCCTCCACTTGTCAAGTAAAAAGACACATCACTAAAAGTCAAAGTCAGATTAAAGATTTTTTTTTTATGATTTGAAGGGCTTGTTGTTCGTTTGTTTTTTTAGACAAAGCTGCATTGAGTAACTCAGGTGACCTCAAGCTTGTGTTATCCCTCCTGCTTCACGCTCCTATGTGTTGGGACTGGATTACAGGAATGGGCTCATCACCTCCAGCTGAAGAACTCTGGGAAATGGATCCTATTACCTATTCATATTCCTGCCCACTGCCCCAGACACCCAGGACAGAGGCTCGATAAACATTAATTGGGTATGTACCTTGTGACATAGCTCACATTTGATCTATGATTTGGAGTTGGGTAATGCAGTGGGATGTGGTAGCAAGGGCAGTGAGATTTGGGGTCGGGAAATCTGTGCTACAGTTGGCTGAAACAGTCCACAAACCATTTCTTTAACTTTGAAATTCAAAAATCTTTGGAAACTAAAAGAATTTTCTGATATTCAACTTGGTGGTAAAGCTTGATCTTGAACTTATGTGAGAATTATTTTACAATCTTTATTCTACTTTCTAACAAAATTCATATTTTATGATACAACTATAAAGGAACCTGACTGTATGTGCTTCTCAAAGCCCTAGTGAAATTTTAGAAGGCATATCACTGTAAGTTGCTGCAAAATTAAAAGTCTAAATCCTAAAGTACATTTTGCCTAAGTGACTGTGGACCCATAAAGATGGTGGACCCCAATAGCTTAGAAATGCTTGCACTGGGGCTGGAGAGATGGCTCAGTGTTTAAGAGCACTGGCTGCTCTTCCGAAGGTCCTGAGTTCAAATCCCAGCAACCACATGGTGGCTTGCAACCATCCGTAATGAGATCTGATGCTCTCTTCTGGAGTATCTGAAGACAGCTACATATTACATATTACATATAACAATAAATAAATCTTTTAAAAAAAGAAATGCTCGCACGGAGGAGTCCCCTTCTCAGAGGAGAAAGGGAGGGGGTGAGGGGAAGGGTTGCTAGAGGGAGGGACTGGGAGGAGAGGAGGGAGAGGAAGCTGCATTTGGGATGTTTCTCTTACCTGAGTGGGAAAAATGGCCATTTTAAGAGTTTATATAGTTACTCCCTAGTAGCCAAACTGTTCAATTAGCAAAAGTACTCTGTTCCCAGCCAAATCTGGGTTGGCAGGCATTTACTTCTGCAGAGGTAGGAGTCCTAATTGTATTTGCTATAACACAATATGACCTATAAATGTAAATGGATTTTTTGACTGTTCAATCTGCTAGCTTCTCTGCTTTGCTCTGTATAATTAAAACCCATTTTTAAGATAGATAAATAAATAAGTAAAATGCTCCCATTAAGTAGATAGAATTTAGCGGTGACAATAAAATAAAAATAAATGAAAAAAATTGGAAGATTGCATAAGTGGCACTATCAAGGCAGAAAAGTCCAAATTAGAAACAGGTGATTTTGGGAAACAAACAGGGGTGGCCAGGCTAGGGGCTTCAGGGAGCTGCGAATGGCATGCTAAGAGGTTGACAAGATGACAGTGGAGGTTAGACCAGAGAGCTCCAGAAAGGTTTTCCTCACTGATGGACCAACTAACTCCATCTTGTGGGTTGCTTGGGAAACACATTTAGAGTCTTCCTTCTCCTCCTCCCAGTAAGCAAAGATTTAGAAGAAAGGAGAAACCTCCCACCATCCCAGGCCCCTTGTCAGCTTTATTCAACAACCAAAACAAGTAGTGGATTTATTTATTTATTTATTTATTTATTTATTTATTTATTTATTTATTTTTAGGCTTTCCAAGTAGAAGTCTCCTTGGAACACTTCTGAAATGGAATATGCCTTTAAACATTGAAAGACAGTAAAAATCCATAAGTCAGTTTGTCTTTATCAGTCTTAATGTTTAAAATCGTTACCTTTCAGCTTGTACTGATGGGTTAGCTCATCCTTAAAGAGGCATGTGTGTGCACATATTTAAGAATGATAATACTACATTGTAGCTCAGGTGGACTAGCCAACATGCTATTATAATATACCTCCCTGCGTATTAAACACTTCACTGTATTTGAAATGCCAAACATCTTAGTATTTAAGTGAAATGTGTGTCAATTTTTCTAATCTAATATTTTCTCCATAATTTATCTGTTTTAAATATTCAAATTCTCGTGTACTGTTAATACATTTAGTCAGAGTCAAGAAAAATTAGTTGAGTTCAGGATAACTTGAAATGTTTTCACAGATTCATACAACCATAATTTATATTCAAAATGACCAGTTTGACAGTGCAGATTCTTAGAATACTCTTTCTGGTTTTACTGCTAAGTATGTTATATTGTGTTTTAGGTCTCCACCTGGTTGCTGGTCCACCTAAATTATATTTCCCTGGGGTGACTGGTAAAATGTATATTTAGCTTGCATTACTTTTTCAATCAAAGATTAGCTTATGAGAAGAATTCATGTTCATAGGGTCCATCGGAGTCAGAATCTCTGGGGCTATTGAGCGAAGATCTGCATTTTTCACATCATTCTTACTCATTCCTGGGTAGAAAAATGGCCGGTTTATATAGTTACTCCCTAATAACCAAACTGTTCAATTAGCAAAAGCACTCTGTTTCCAGTCAAATCTGGATTCTCAGGCATTTACTTCTGCAGAGGTAGGAGTCCTAATTGTGTTTGTTATAACACGATCTGACCTATAAACGTAAATGGATTTTTCGACTGTTCAATCTACTATCTTCTCTGCTTTGCTCTGTATAATTAAAACCCATTTTAAAGAAATTATCTACAGACATTCAGAGAGCAAATTTATAAAAGTTAAACCAGCGTGTGTGTGTGTGTGGGTGTGTGTATGTTGGGGGTGGTTTGAAGGAGAAATACAGCATCCTCTCAGGGTAGTTCTCTTAGTAAGTTTGTTTTTAGTGAAGCACACACACACACACACACACACACACACACACACACGGGGGGGGGGGAAGAAGGGAGGGAGGGGGGGAAGGAGAGAGAAAGAGAGATATGCCCCCACTGCTTCCATTTCCAGTGCTAGCCGAACATCAAGTACTTGAATAACAGCAATCATGAGTCCTTATTCCTTTGTTAATGTATTCCAACCTAGCCTCCCACAGTCAGATACTCTACAGAGAAGGTTTGTACTAGCATTAAAAATGCCCTCCCTTCACCCACAGTCACTCTGGATCTTGGCTTGAGCATTTGCTCTTCAGTTGGCAATATTTCACTAATGCAGCTACCTGAAGCACACAAAGTCACACAGACCCTGTAAATTCCTTTCCAAACCACCAAAAATGCTCTCACCCCCTCTCCTTTCTTCCCCTCCCCTTTGCTTGCTTTTAAAAATAAAACCCAATTCTGCTGACAGATGATTTTCTTGCCTCACCACAGGAAGTGGACAGGGTGAGTTCTCATATCACATGTTTAACAGAGGGCCCTGGGCACAAACTGGTGTCTGGGAGACACCCACCCTAAGCTGGGGGTGGGGTGGGCTGGGATCTCTACCTTCCTCCTAACTGCAGAACTTAGGCTTGAAGGAGGTTCAGTTTACATCAGACCCCACATCGGGCCCAGTCTTTGGAAGAGCTCTTGAGTAGTGAGACTGTGGAATGGAATTGGTGACCTAGGCAACAGGCTCCAAGCTGGTCACTCATAGTGACAGATTGTTAAAGGCGTCATCTTTTAACCTCTTCTCTTTTGATTGAGAGTGAGAAAGACAGAAGCCTAAAACAATGTCTGATATCTTTGCTGTGTTAATTTAAAAAAAAAAAGAGCCATTCTTAACATCTTTCCACTCCCTAGCAATTATAATTCAGGAATCATTTAATTGTTATTAAAATAAGATTCAATAGCTAGACTTGGGGTTAAACAGCACTATTCATAGACCCAAGTGAGGGGTGTTTGTTTGCTTTGGCAAACTCTCACTAGGTTACCAAGGTAGTAAATGAGGGTTCTTTTTGTAGCAAATTCCATGTTGGAAAAATGGATTGCATGCACTGCAGGGGAGAGTAAACTATCCACTGGACTATGAAAAGAAGTCAGCAGAATCTTGATTCTTAGTTATTATCTGAAATGAGAAAACAGAAGCTATTACCGATGTTCCATAAATGGACAATCACTGGTATCCCTCTATGGCTACGAAGGCCAGACCATCATAGGAGCTATCCTCTGTGGAGAGGGCAAGTTCCAAGCAGTGAAGGCTTAATTATAAGGGCCTTTCTGTATGTGCAGATATATTGTCTGGTTTTAACCAAATTAGCACTAGCAAAATAGACAAGAGATTTGTAAATCCTATTGAGACATTGTAAATTGAAGTTGATAACAAGTGGTCAGTGAAAAATGACAGAGTTGTTATTTCTGCCTACCATAGCTTTTAGTCAGACACGCTGTGAGAGCCATATTTTAAAGGTTATTTAAAGGATCAGTGGCTCCGATGACAACTTAAACATGTCTGATAAGAAGCTAGTCAAAAATATTCACAAACAGTTCATTGGTCATTTGAAATAAGGGTTCCTAGGCATTATCTCTAATGACAAACTTCACACGAAGTATATAACATCCTACAACATTTTACTGTTTATATAAAAAGATATTAAAATTGGAATTTCATTTTCATCTAATGTTTGAATTTCCATTTGACATACATTTTGTGAGTGTATATATGATTTACAAATATATAAATATGCGTGTATTAAGAATATGTCTTCCACACCTTTTCTTGGCAGGACCCCTTTATAAGTGGTTGGCCACAGAAAGTAGAGGTATCAGATTCCAGGAAAGATCAGGTGACCTCATATAGGAAAACAAACCTGGAGTTAAAGTTAATGCTGCTAGAAAGAAGTATCTCCTAAAACCAGAAAACCAAAGCCCTAGACAATAAGATGACTTGCTTAGCATCCCAGTCTTAGTTGAGGGAGACACTGGGATGCTTCTAACTCTCAGTCAAGTACTGTTTTTCCTAAGGAGAGTTGCCTCTCTGTGTACTTAACAAAGAAACAGAGAGAGGGAATCAGAGCAAACACTATAAATTCTAACGGAATTGAAAACCATCCGAGAAAAGTCACAAATGCTATAGCAAACAAGCTCCAGAGGCTGACCTCCGCTCTCTGTACTTACAATAACTCCTGGGTAATAACCTCCGACAGTCACATTCTGAGTCCTGGTAGTTGCGGCAAGGCCCACCGTGAGAATTAACACGGACACAATAAGCAAAGTAACAGTGACATAGATGGAGTTCCGCTTCCTCCTATTGAAGGCTCCTGCAAGAATAGAGAGACATTGAAATTGCTCATTTCATCTGGGAAGAGAAAATGTACTCGTAAGATTTTTCTTTCTTCCCCCTATTAGTAACTGGGATGTCTCTAGGGAGTGGAATTATGGTGAAAGAATGGAGCCGTCTGTTCTGCAGGCATTAGGTGACACTTTATATATTTTATTTATATAATTTTGTGTTTTTGACATTCTAGAAAAGATGTGTCATACCCACTCAGTGGAGTGTTTTTGAGGGCAGGTTATAAAAGCATCTGACGAATGGGAAGTGTTTGTATGAGGGTATTAAGTGAAAATATTGTGAAGCCAGTAGGTAACTAAGAACCTTTTTACTTAGGAGCTAGAGATATGAAATTTCATTTTTAGTGTAAATATCAGAACTGAGCCAGGTACCAGCATCTTATTTTTTCATTTATTTCTGACATTTGCTGCCTCATGCATAAACTTAAAAATGGTGCATTGGCCAGATGTGTCACATAACAAAGGTACGTAATAAAGTAAATGGTTGAAGGCTTTTAGTTCACAAAAATTTGTATCAGGGGAAGTAGACGAGAAAGATATAACTTACATACGTTTATGCTTATGCGAGGATGACATCAATATAAATAGCAAGAAGCCCTGCTCCTGCTCAGGGCTTATCAGACATGATAGCACCAAGTAATTTTTTTTTTCAAAACCAAGCTTATTAAGACAGATAGAAAAAAGTGGTATCTAGGCTCACTTCAATTTACAATTTTTAAAGAAGCAAGTATTACTCTAAATTAGGGACTAAGCACTATCTTCCCCTATGTAGGCATTTTTTCCTAACACAAGGAAGAAGGGGTCCTCCACAGGAAATACAATGGGAGAATTAACCACCTAGGAGTTCTCAGAGAAAAAAAACAAAAACAAAAATAAGTGGGCAAGGGTATTAGGATCCAGTTCCCTTGAAGCCATAACGAGGATAGGGACAAAGAAGCAGTAGGTAGAAGTACGGTATATGCTTTAAATATCGTGAATGGGACTAAAGAGAACCTTCGGTCTGCCTGTTCTTAAGACTTAGCACACTGAGAGGCCTCACTGCACCCTCTGAAAGCTGTGAAGCAGAGAAGCTAACCAGACTGTGCTACTGTGGGGTGACAGGAAGGGAAAGGAAAGAGGAAGGTGAAAGGAGGGGTGAAGGCTCTGAGGGGGTGGGGTGGAAGGGACTGGCAGCCTCCCCTGATGTCATCCTTGAAACTAAGAGACGTGACTCATCAGGTACAAGTCTAATACAATGCAATTCTAAGCCGGTTTTACACCGAAATGTAGAAGCAGTTTGAGCAGGTACAGGCCTCTATCAAGCATTAAAGTTCCTTTCTCACCAGGGGAGGGGAGGTAAGGGGAGTTGCAAATGAGTCTGCTCTGCAGTGAGCTAGAGAGTCATCTCCCACGCAGAAAGACAGGAAGGCCCATAGACACTTATGACATCAGGGTCCTTTGTGGCTGCAAATGACAGCATGGTTGTTGCTAAACTAATGAGCAAAAACTGGCAATTTGGACTGCCTGGTTCTGGGAAGGGGAGAGAAGAAGGGTAGGGTTAGGATGGGCAGGATTTCTTTCTTTCATCTTCTTGCAGGTTCCTTTATTGGTCTTGTTGCCTTCAGGGCATCCAAAGGAGTCTGGAAACCAAGGTTCCTAATTCTATCTCATGATAGACACTTGGTGAGTTTCCCAGTTGGTTTCACCGTGGGGTTCTCAAATCAATTTGCCAACACACCCTCCCATTCGTTTCTTGCCTTCCTGTTTGTCATGCACATAGGAGCTCTAGCCTTTCTCGCCCCCGAATACATGGGGACCTGCTCACATAGAGACTGTGCAACCTTAGAGACTAAATTGGAGGAGCAGGAATGTCGGCATGATCTTTCTAATTTATTGCCTCGCTGACCTGCTCATTCCTATCCACTGACCTTTAATCTTCTCCACAGCCCTTGAGTCTGCTTTGCAAATATCACTCTAACTCTTAAAAGCACAGGAGCCAGGTCAGAAAAGTGATTCAGCAAACCACATGGTGTCATTTGAAAATCTTTTTTTCCCCCATTTGCTTTAGAATCTGGATTGAAATTCAGTCTGTTGAAAAACCGAAAGATCCTACCACCCTACAGGAGGCTACCACCCTACAGGAGGCTTGTCTCCAGATAAGATTTATTTTGGATCACATTGCTAAGAAAACTCTTAGGGCACTAGATAAACTATCTACTGTCTCTTCTGCCAGTCACCCTTTATTTTATATTACAAAGACTTTAATTGCAAGTCAAATGCTTTTAATTGCACTTGGAGAGTTGACTATTTTAAAGAACTCTTGGGCAAATTCTTTTCGAAATAAAGAGGCACCCCCCCCCCACACACACACACACATTTGCCTGTGGTTTCAGTTTGATTTAATAAAGTCCATTTCTACTTGGAATAAGGCATACCTTAAAGTACTCCGAAGGTGTGGCCAGGGATCCTAAAAGTGTATGGACTCGTGTCACTTACATGCTTGTTGCTTTACTTTAGAAGGCAGGAGAACCCTGTTCTTACTAAGGTGCAATTCTGTGAACACAGGACCATCTTATTTAGGTTTTATTTAATAGATTAATTTTTAAAAAAAGCTCAGACACCATGAGCTACTTAAAAATACCCTCAAGAGCTGGAACACAGTGCCTTTTGCTGTATCACATACACAGCAAAGAAGGAGCTGATGGTTACTGAAAAAAAGAAACAAGTGGCAACATCTCATAATTGTTTTCCTTCTAGTAGAAAGAGTCTGTTGGAGGAATCATGCAAATGGATTTGGCTCTGCTCATAGGATTAACTTTTTGAAATAGAGTACACTCTGAAGGCTCCCCAGAACTGAAAACTCTGGGGCTAATGTGTCAAAACTGCAAGAGCTTCACCACCCTGTCTACCTGGTACCTAATATTTAAACTACTATTGCAAGCAATAGCAGCGAGAGTCCAAAATCTCATCATTGGCACTGCCTGCTCCCCGCCCCCCAGCAGCCTCTCTGCAGAACCACTGCAGCCCTCCAGCTCTGCAGTGCCCCACCCCCATGCCAGATACCAGGGGAGGTCTGTGATGGAGTTCTGGAGGTGTACTTCCCCCTTCCAGACAGGATCATCTTGCCCCTCCTCTGGTCCCTCTAATCAAAACCCTCATCTGTATTTGAATCTGAATTCCTCTCTTCATTTGAAGCAAGCTCAAAACTTCCTCCACCACAAAGTTCATCTTAATCAAGCTCCCGCCACTCTAACCACCTATTAGCTTGGTTTCTAACGGCCTAGATAGCCTTACTCAGTAAGTATATAAACTATGACAGCAGGTTTCTTCAACAACCCCTATGATGTCCACCAGTTCCAGGATTGCGTATCTGACAGGAGCCAATATGGGAGTGGCTATAAGACAGGATGCTGCCTTTGCACACTGGTGCTTTACCTTGTACTTATTTCTTGATAGCCCCTTCCTAAAAGAGTGTGTAATGTTTATTGGGATGTAGCAAAGAGGCTCCGTACGCTGCGGTGGTGGTTTGGTGACGTGTTAATTCTCAGGTTTGAATGTTTGAATGGATTTGGATTTACTTACCTGAGTCAGCTTTGCGGCAGAGTGGGTCTCAGGAAGTTTCAGGCTTGAGAATCCCTGAAAACAGGTGGCTGCCCACACAAGAACCTTAATGCTCTGCCAGTCTCCCAAACGTTTACCTAAAGGTGCTGAAATCTATTACCTTCACCTTTTTAGTAAATTATTCGGGACATGGAGATATCAAAAAACAAAAACAAAAACAAAATCCCAAATCAAAACAAAACAACTGGCTCAGGAAATTACAAATGTGTTGTTGGAAGAGGATGGCCTGATGTAGTAGAGGTGCATCAGCGCTTGGGGGTGCTGTTGCCAAAGTGGAGGAGGGGGTTGCTGGGAGCCGATGGAGGTGCGCAGGAGTCAAATTACTAGCTTCACAATTCCCTAATGTCTGCTTCCTTCAGAGCAGCCCGCAAAAGTAGTGCAGGCAGGCACCTTGGTGCGGTGGTGTGTGTGTGTGTGTGTGTGTGTGTGTGTGTGTGTGTGTTACATTTTATTTTGGGGACTAAGGCCGCGTCTTGCCTGTAAAAGGACCCCTCAGAAATGCTGCCCTTCCGAGGCAGAAACACTAACCCAGAGCTTAGTTAAGTGGAAGTATCCTAGATGCTAGATGCTGATTCAGGTCTAGGCTGTGGGACCAGCGCCAGGGAACTCCGGGGAGACTCCCCTGTCCACACTGTGGGAACCTAAAGTTATCACTCTACTCAAGAATTTTCTACTGACTTCTGCCTGTGGATTCTTCACCAAACGCTATTCGTGATGATTGTTCCTTGTCTATATGAGATCTATGATTCCCTTCCCTGCAACGCAGGACTCAGCTTTTTGTTGCGCAGACCTTTAGAAAAATGCAAGGCAGGCCGGGGGCCCTGGGAATACCAAAGAGAACTCTCTTCCATCTTGTTCTGAAACCCATAGAGCACTGTCAAGTAGCAAGTCTTTTAGACCTGGGCCTCCAATCTGCTCAGTCCCAGTAGCGACAGTGTTCTGGTTGGGGAGGGTTGGTTTGCAGGTGGTTGTTGCACGCAGTTGGAATGGGCTCTGCAGAACCTTCGCCCTCTTGCGCCCAGCTCTTTCACACTGTAGCAAGATGTCTGGGAGCCTGAGTCGTGGTAGCGCCGCAGCTGGCCAAGGCAAGGAATGTGTTTGGAGTTCTGCGTGCCTGTGTATGCGTGGGGTGGGGTGGGGGGCGGGGAGGGTACTGGAAAGTCTGGTACTGCTGGGTTCTGGATTTGGACCCCCCAGACCTTGGCCTCATTTTGCATCCGGTTCCGAATAACTACGACCTTAAAAATGAAAAAGCACAGAGCTTCTATTGATAAGCCTTCCACCATCCAGATGATAACACTTTCAGGGGCCCTTGAACGAAATCTGTTGCGACTGAATCTTTTGCAGGAAGCAGAGAGCTCACACTGGGCTCTTCTCCTCGCCCCTCCCCTGTGGATGTTCCAGCAAATTCATCGGAGAAAAGCTGAGAAGACTGAATGGCAGAGATTCGGGACAGAGGAGTTTGAAGTATGACAGAAAAGACGAATTGGACTTGATTAAAGTGAATATGAGGCAAATTTTAAGTTTAGGTGGAGTTACGGCTCGGCAATCCCCTCCCTTTTACCCAAGGCTCCAAATTAATTTCTTCTTCCAGCGAAAGACTTAGGAAGGTGCCTAATAGCGAAAGGCAACTGTTTTTGGTTGTGTTTTTTATTTCTTAAAATTCGTTTGTAGCTACCGACAAGCACCCTCGAGGGGCCTCTAAGTTGGTGCAAGATGGTAGCAGTCCCCTAGTTTTTAGGAAGGTGTTGAAAGGTGCCCCTCCCCCTTCACTCCGCTGAAGAGGAAAGCGGAACTTCAGAAGATGCGCGGGCTTGCGCTGGATCTTATTTTTCTGGTGCTCTCACCTCCCCCCCCCCCCACACACACACATTCTGTGCATTTGGAGTAGAATGGGAATCAGATTCAAGGACTGATCTTTCTATTGCGTATGTCCAGCACACCCTTTCTTCTTACCCCACCCCCATTCCCTTGGGTAGCACACCCCCACACTCCCGGTCTGCAAAGTGTAAATCAGCTCCCCGACCACTGTGGGTCTGAATTTCAAGATATCACCTAGAGTGCGTGGGGGCGGGGGGGGGGTAAGACCCTGCTTCTTCTAATTATCATTATCTGTGATCTTAGAAGTGATTGTGGACTTTGCAAAGAAGGAGCTTCGAATCGAAAGCAAAGGGACAGGTTGAAGGAAGTGTTTTGATGCCCAGACAGCTGAGATTTACCACAGACTGCAAGTCTGTACACACACACACACACACACACACACACACACACACACACACACACACTCACGCACATACTCGCACTCTGGGCTAGGTAAGGATACTCCAACCCTAGCTTGGCGCTCCAATCTCAAACGCGTCACACTTGTCACAGCTGGGCCGCTCCCTTGGGGCTCTGGTCCACCTCCCAGATACTCAAGTTTGTGGACCCCCATCCCGGTTGCCCTATCACTGACACTGGGACAGCCAGGAGCTGGCTGTACTGAGGACAACGCACTTACCCCCTTACTGCTGCCTCCCGGAGGACGGGACTTACCCATGGAATCGGGAAGGGACATGTCGCTGGACCGCTGCTGAGTCAGGGACTGATGCATGGTGAAAGCTGTCCAGTTGCCCCGGTCCCCGAAGCTGTTTCAAGAGCCCCTGGCTCAGGGCGCCCCGCAGAGCATCCTACTCCACCGCTGCCTCTCTTGGTCTTCTCGAGCGCTGAGAGAGACTGACTGCCTCCGGTTGAGAGCTGCAGCCCAAGTGCCGCCTCCCCCTCCCTCCTCCTCTTCTCCCTCCCTCCTCTTCTGCC
Organism: Tokudaia tokunoshimensis; assembly: GCA_036184795.1. Lineage (NCBI taxonomy): Eukaryota > Metazoa > Chordata > Mammalia > Rodentia > Muridae > Tokudaia > Tokudaia tokunoshimensis. Next base: position 106,593,665 of record BTHU01000023.1, read on the forward strand.
TTCCTCTGCTCTGGAAGGCAGCAGCCTTGGCGTCCATGCAGCAGCGTGCGCTTGCGCAAGACCCCCCTTTCTTCCTCCCCCTCGGCCTCCCCATCCTAGTTATCCAACTCCCAGCCTCCCAAGCCAGACAGGGAGACGGTTTCGCCCCTTGGGGCCAAAGTTGCGCAGTGAGAAAAAGGAGGCTTCAGCCTGAGGCCAGGGGGCCTTCTCTGCACTTTGAACAGAGGGTCTTGGGCAATCATCTTTTCTTTTACAAGATTTATAATTGGGGAGGGGGACAGAGTTAGAGGTTCAGAGTCGGAGAATGCGCAGTGACACAGGCAGACAGGCAGTCAGACAGGCAGTCAGACAGACAGACAATCAGGCAGGCAGGTGCACACACACACACACACACACACACACACACACACACACTTGTGCAGATCTGATCTCATATAGCTTCCAGAATAACGTAATGGAGCTGGAGATGATCCAGAAAAGGGCCACTCTATAATCAAAAGGATGATGGTGGTTGGAGGGGGGGGCAGAATGTCTTATGAAGATAGATTAAACAAATAAGCACTCTTTAGTCTAGAACGATGAAGGCTGAGAAGGGATGTGACCAGAGTGTGTAAAATTATGCAGTTAGATACAGAGAACACAGCCTTATTCATCACAACTGATAATCTGAGGACCAGCAGTCCCCCAAGAGCTATAAGGAGGTTCGGCTAAAGAAAACATAACATTATATCAGTACCCCAGTTTGTACTTTTGTTCAAGGAGATTTCATATCAAAGTAGGCTTTTCAGACCATAGCAGCTGTGAAAGGGAGAAAGACCCATTTTGGAGATGAAGAAACTGAATACCAGTTGAAAATCTCCATGCCTTTGCAGCTACTAAATTACAGAGGTGAGATGCAAAGCTGGATCTCAAGTGCTCTTACTAAGGAAGCAAACTCTATGCCCCTGCTCCACAACTCATATTTTAGGTTGTGAAGGCCTAGCCTTCAAGGGCTGAGCCATCTCTCCAGCCCTGCTTCCCCAACTCAATTCAAGCTAAGTGTAAAATTCTCCAGACAGGCTGGGGAGATGGTTCAATATACAAAGCATCTGCTTGGCAAGCCTGAGGTCTGAGTTCCATTCCCCAGCACCCAAGTGGAAAATAAGGTGCAACAGTACTTGCTTGTAATCCCAGCCTTGGGGAGGCAAAACAAAAGGATTCCCCAGGGGTTTGCTGGCCAGTTCCAGGCCCAGTGAGAGATGCCATCTCACAAAATAAGGTGGAGAGAGTGGTTAAGGACCACCCCTGACATCTACCTCTTGTCCCCATAAACACACACATGTTCACGCACACACACTTGCCTGAACACATGCGTGTACACAAACAGACACACACAGACACAGACACACACAGACACACAGACACACACATACACACACACACACACACACACACACACACACACACACTCCTGACTTGATCATGAACCCAGTGAAGGAAAGTACTCTGTTCCTCCCAGATCTGCCTTGCTAATGTGCTGTGAGACATTGTTTCCTTACCCAGGAAATGTAACTAAAGGCCCTTGCCCTTTTTCACCTTCCAAAGGAAGAAAAGAGTCTTCCTGAAGGTTAAAAGGAAGGCTTTTGTAACGAACTTGGATACCCCAGTGGCCAGGTTGAATGCGTTGTCACGTATTATTAGCAGTCTTTCACTACAGATGTGGTCTAAAGATCTGTGGCACATGTCCTAGATAGAGACAAGATGGCCATTCTTGTAAAGATGTGTGTCTTAATCAAGCTTGGCGTGTAGGTCACTCTCCAGGAGCTACACAAAGACCGAAGGAAAACTTGTCTTTTTGCTGTTGAAAAGACCGTCTTTCATACCTGTTTGTTTAGCCCTTCCTTCTACCACTGTGAATATCTCATATTTAATGTGAAGACCTGCTGTGAACAGCACTGGTTTCTCGGGAGTGTTTCATAATTAGCTTATTTCGCTTCTGTGAAAGTAGCCTCGAGGAAAAGAAGTTTTGATACAGGCTAGAGAAAACCATTTGCCATCATCCTCTTTAGCGATGCCTGGCTCTCCTATAGCAGCCATATAGCTAGAGAGCCAGAAAAATGTCAACTACAAACTTGTTATTGTAGCGTGCTGCTTTAAGTGGACTCAACTAAGCTTTTTCATTTTAGGAAGAAATGCACTACCCATCCAGTGAAGCAGAGGGCATATGGCATTGCACCTTTATGAAAAGAGTCACAAACCAGTGAGGACTCCTTAATAAAGGGAGGGAAGAACCTTGCCTTCTGCAGTATCTGTGAACATTGAACATCATTTCTAAAAGAGCTAGAGGAGCTAGGTGTTTAAAAAGACTTACGGTGCCTGTATGTGCCTTCCAAACTGTCTCTTGCAGGGGGGCGGGGACTTTTGGGACACAGAGAACACTTAGTCAAGTTAAAAAGGACTTTGATATATTCCTGGGCATATACCCAGAGACTTTACCTGCATGCAATAAGGACACATGCTCCACTATATTCATAGCAGCCTTATTTATAATAGCCAGAAGCTGGAAAGAACCCAGATGTCCCTCAACGGAGGAATGGATTCAGAAGATGTGGTATATTTACACAATGGAATACTACTCTGCAATTAAAAACAATGAATTCACGAAATTCCTAGGCAAATGGTCAGAACTTGAAAATATCATCCTTAGTGAGGTAACCCAATCACAAAAGATCACACATGGTATGAAGTCACTGATAAGGGGATATTGACCCAGAATCTCAGAATACCCTAGACACAATCAGCATATCAATAGATTTCTAAAAAGATGGAAGGAGAGACCCCTGGTCCTGGAAAGACTGGATGTAGGGGAACGCCAGGACAGAGTAATGAGAGGGGGTTGAACGGAGAAAAGAGGGAGGGAAGGGGGCTTATGGGACTTTCGGGGAGGGAGGAAACGGGAAAGGGGAAGTGATTTGGAATGTAAATTAAAAAAATAAAATAAAATTAAATTTAAAAAAAAAAAAAAAAGGACTTTGAGATGAGCAGCACAGACAGCCCCAGTGGCTGTGGTGAGGCATGGAGTAGCAGCAGCCTTCTGCCCTGAAACTGTGTTCTTGTTTGGATCTGGGGGAGGGGACTATAATGAGAACTGGTGGGGTCAGGAGACATGGTGAGGAACTTACTTCAGGTCCTTAAACTTCTTTTCTTTTTTTAAAGGTTTATTTATTTATTATATGTAAGTACACTGTAGCTATCTTCAGACACTCCAGAAGAGGGCATCAGATCTTGTTACTGGAGGGTTGTGAGCCACCATGTGGTTGCTGGGAATTGAACTCAGGACCTTTGGAAGAGCAGTCAGTGCTCTTAACCACTGAGCCATCTCTCCAGCCCCCACCCTAAACTTCTTTTCATCCAAAGTTTATCTGAATTCAGAATGACCTGGACAACTAAAAAGCAAAGGGGAATTTTTCATGCAGTTCACCCCGATTTTCTTCCTGTCAAAACATGTACAGATTTTATGCATAAATGGACTTTTAATAACTTTTACCAATAGTCAAACCAGCTAGATGAAGGATCGGGTATTTCATGCAAATGGAGGCTACTGTAAAATTGCTTGGTTAGCTTCTGATTAAAAAAAAGAAATTATTAAGGTAGCTTAAAATGAATCCTTTTCATTGCATGCTTAATCAAGCATACAGTGCTGCCCTGGATTGCAAACTATTTTACAGCATCAGGAAACTTTGCCAATGGATCTGCAGCCTAATTCTCTCTATCTTCTTGAAGCCAATAATGAAGACTCTTCCCAGAAGCCTTCTGACTAGAAAAATGCCAGATGGCGCTCTGTCTCTAACACATTCACCCTGGGAATACTCAGAACAATCACCTTATTTTGATGATCAATTTGACTTAGTTAAATTACTGTAGTACCTTCCAGATTCCAAATTTGGAACTGTAAACCAGAAGGATCATGTCTACACACACACACACACACACACACACACACACACACACAATGTATGTATATTTAAAGTGGTGAATACATTTCCAAGAAGATGGAAGGAGAGACCCCTGGTCCTGGAAAGACTGAATGTAGGGGAATGCCAGGACAGAGAAGCGAGAGGGGGTTGAATGGGGAACAGAGGGAGGGAAGGGGACTTATGGGACTTTCGGGGAGGGAGGAAACGGGAAAGGGGAAATCATTTGGAATGTAAATAAAAAATATAGAAAATAATAAGAAAAAAATAAAGTGGTGGTCATATACATATTCATATCAAAAACATAATATGCACATATTTATAAATATATGCAAGCATGTATGAACATCTAAATCATTATCTCTATACACTGATCATTACCACCTACTTCTCAGCTTCCAGATTTTTGTTGACCCAAGTTTCAGAAAAATGGAGCACCTCACAGTTCACACATTCCTAATTAAGGTTAGGCATTGTATCTACCTGACTACTTTAGGCCAATGACTAGTGTTTAGTGTCTACACCACAAAATGAGTCTTCACTCAAGAGACCCATAATTCAAGGTTTTATTTCATCCATGAAACATGAATGGTTCCCAATGTCAGTTGGCCATTTTTTAGGGGATGGGGTACCAGGAAAATAACTATAGCACCAGGGAACAACAATGGCAATTGTCTTTGCTTTGTTGTTGTTTTCTATTTTATGATGTTCTTTGATTATCAAAGACCATTTTCCAATAGCAGTAAGAAATTTATCATAATGTGGCATTTAAGTGGATGGGCCATCATTTATCTACCACTCTTCTGTTGCTAGACATTTTAGAAGTTTCCAATTTTCAAACTTGAACTGAATCTTGCATCTTTTTTTTTCTAAGCAGAGGCTACAGCTGTACAGTGGAATTATTAATTCAAGAGTTCCAAACTGTATATTGTTAAATGAGTTTTTATCCCCACACATAAAATGCAAATGCTGATACATGTTCTCTCTCTCTCTCTCTCTCTCTCTCTCTCTCTCTCACACACACACACACACACACACCAGATGACCAGGTAAAGCTTTCTAACATGAATGCCCTTTCTCAGTTACCAGTACTCTGATGTTTATCATCAAGCCCATATACTTTTTTGTTTATTTTGGCAAGTATATTTTAATTACATTTCCCTTCCCCTTCTTCCCTCTAAAGCCTCCTATATAGCCCTCCTCTATCTTCTTCAAAGTCATGGCTTCTCTTTCTATTGTTATTGCACGTGTATATGCATTTGTTTATACATATATTTCTAAATATGACCTATGAAGTCCATACAGTGTTACTTGCATGTACATTTTCTGAGCTGACCATTTGACACAGGATAGCTAATTGGTGCTATTGTTCCTAGGGAGGACCACCTCTCTGTTCCCAACTTTTCTCAGTTGCCTGTAGTTCTTTATGTAGGGTTGAGGACTCCTGAAGCTCAAATTCCTTTAAGGTTTTTTAGTAAGTATCCTTGTCTTCCAAAACACTAGTAAAAGACAAGGAAAGTGTCTCAGTTCCCATACCCTTTGGGTTTGCCATAGAAAAGGAGATACTTAGCTGAAGATACACCAAGATAAAGTCATCAATATGCAGATTGTGTCAGGAAGCTGACTTGAGGTTCCACTGAGCAAAAGCCATCCAGTAGACACCACAGATATAGAATACAGAGACTGAAATCAGTCCCAGCAGACAGAAAACATGGTCACAGTGCATACATATCTTAGAATTCTCCAACTACTCACATGTTTTCATCATTGCATTCTTTTCATTTAAAAAAATCTTTTATAGGCTTGGTGTTTTGCCCAAGTGTATGTCTCCATGTGTTTGGTTCCCAAAGAAGCCAGAATAGGATGTCAGATTCCCTGGGTCTGGAGTTATAGTTAGTTATGAGCCACCATGTGGGTGGTGGAACTTGAACCCAGGTCCTCTTGTTGTAATCTCTTTTGTCCTCCTTTGCACAGACCTAGTCTTTACACATGGCTTTCCATTTTTCTACACTAATCACTTAGCTATATCTGGTATGGAGCTGGCATTTAAATACTTGTTGAATATATAATAGTTTGTAGTTATATTTTTCTGCTTAATTAAAATACATGGTGATATAAAACTTTCTTTAGCTACTGAGTTACACAGTAGCAGATTAATAGCTCTACACAATTCTTCTATACAATAAAAATAGAAGTCTACAGGTTGGTTTTCATTTTTCCAGAATTTTTCTCTGTGAATATTTTTACTTTTGCTCATCAATTTTGAGAATTAAATGTCCCCTTTTAAAAGTAAACTTTTGAAATAACAAAATAGTAAATCTTTTACTAACCATTATGATATATTTAACAGTTCACAAATGTCTTGCATCAAAGTCTATCTTCAACAAACCAAACCAAACAGGAGTTCATTCTTAGGTCATAAGATCTCCTCGAACTCTGTGATACATATTGAGTTGGTACAGGAAGGGAGCAGAAATTCCGTCTCCATTCTCATCACTAATATGTGGTAATGAGCATCAAGAGAGTTCTGTGAAAATGAATAGAACAAAAACATTTTTATTTCAAATGACTTTGTTTGGAAACCTTAACAGAACATCACAATGATACAAGGATACATACTTCTACTGAATACTGGATAGGAATGTCCTGAGGAATAAGCAATCTGTTTCCTACTACAGGAAGGAGATGGTTTCTTTTTAAGGTCAAAGCATTTGTTTACCCACAGAATTTCACGTCTCCCTAATGTGAAGGCACAAAAGTGCAACCGAGAACAATAATGCGCAAGACAATGGATACACTGAGAACAGTGTGACACTAAAACAACTAGGCAATGCTTGCATGTTAGAACATATGCTTAAGTTTTAGAATAAATGCAACAGATTCTAATACTTTTTTAAAGATCAAAATCAGAATGAGATCAGTTAAGGAGTAAAATATTTTGTAGAGTAAATATTTATTAAAGAAAATAACCATGCTGTAAACTTCACCAGGCTTATGATTCTTTCATCGGGAAACAGGGGAAGGTGATGGAGAGAGGGCTTTAAGCCCAAGGGAACTATTTGATGGGAAAATATTCAAGGTTATATCATCATTTAAATGCTCTGGTTTGCCTGATGGCAGGAGGCAGTTGGTGAGATTAGTACATACAATAGAATTCAGTTAAGGCATAGCTGCTCTGTTTCCTTCCTCAAATTAATTACTGAGCTCAGTACATCCTTTTCCTTTTTTTCATAAAAAAAAAATCATTGAACACCTAATTACATGTGCATTGTCACAGGCAGGGGTGAGTGTGTCCAACTGCTTCTTTTCAGGTTTAGCCTGGAGAGGATTTCTGTGTTCAGTAGTTTCTGGGAATCAATAGATCTGCTACCAGTTAAAACTGCTCAGCAGAACCTTTAAAAATGTTTACACTCTGTGACCCAGTAATTCCACTTCTGGGAATTTGTACTAGGGAAAGAGAAGTCTGGACTAAGATTTATGTGGAAGGACAGCAATAGCAATGTTATTTACAGCCTAAAAATTGTAGGGGAAAAATACTAAAAATTAGGAGAATGATTAAGGAGATGATGCCATAGCCACATAATGAATTTGGAATACACCTAGTAAAAAAATGTATCTTTAAATATTTAAGAACCTAGAAATATACATAACAATAAGTGAAGGGGTAGGGATAATATCTACATGTATGTGTTAATCCTAGTTTTGTTTAAAATTTCATACATATGCAGACAAAATGAGTCAAAGAACAATTGAAACCTTAATTATGTCTGAGTAGGAAAATGGTAAATTATTCTATACTTTCCTATAGTTTTCAAATATATTTTAAAAACTGCCCTACTAAAATTAGTGTCAGCCAACCAATTCTGTTCAATAAACAAATTAAATAAAGGGGTGAGTGTTAATTATATTCTCAGCCCTGCAATGTATGCCTGAAGTCACTCAGGATGTACATGTACTGTTTGATTTCCCTTTTCCCCCTCCTTCTTCCTCTCCCTCTCCCTCTCCCCCTCCCCTCCTCTCTCTCTCTCTCTCTCTCTCTCTCTCTCTCTCTCTCTCTCTCTCTCTCTCTCTCTCTCTCTCTCTCTCTCTCTCACACACACACACACACACACACACACACACTTATGTCAGCCTTATTTGCCTTTGTACAAGTTTCAGAAAATGTGACACCTCTTTCAAGGGAATTTGTAGTTCTCACTGGTGTGATTAATGCTTGTTGGCGCTGGCAGGTGGGCAAGTACTTATCCTGGTATAGCTGTTTATGCCCCTGAACGTGCACCAGTAGAGGGCTGTCTACTCTGTGGATTGCCCAGAAGGAACAGTTTAGTAGAAAACTGGCCTATCTGGGAAGATAAAAGGAACTTTGTGCAGACACTTGGGTAAGGGGTACAGAAATTTGGGGACAAGACATAATATAGAGAGTAATACAGGCAGCAACTATGTTTGCTAGGGAGGATTTCCCTAAGACTGTGTTTTAGTGTATTACTGTTTAAAGGGAATAGAACTGGACTTATAAGGAATTCTATTGGATGTGAAATGCACCTGAACTCACACCTGTCTCCCATCTCTGTCAGGAACTCAGAATCTTTTTATACCAAGAAGGGGACTGTTCAGTAAAGGCTATCTTCCTTCAACAAAAACTACTAAACAAGAGAAGTAAAAATATTCAGAGAAATCTCAAATCAAACAAAAATTGCATTAAAACATGAGTCTTTCCTTTCCCCAATTTTACTCTCCAAAAGTAGCCTCTATTGAAAGTCCAATGTATATATTTCCAGACATTTCTACTTTTCCTCTGTATATACAATAAGCACATGAGTACACACATATTTGTACTAGTGAACAAAATTTGAACCATACTGTGAACATTATTCTGTAACATTCTTAAAGAAAGGCAACACATTTTATGAATATATTTTCTATGTCACTATATATAAATTTACCTCATTTTTAAAGCTGCTGCATATTATTCCATAGGGTTTACTTTTTTAAAAAAAACCCTCCATGATTGGACATTTAATTTAGTTCCATTTTTTTTATACCTATAAGCAATGTGGTGAACATGCCTGTGTGCACACCACAGAATCAATTTAAGAGAAAATCTTCCTTCCATCAGATATGCATTACCTAACCATTTGCAATTAGTTTCCTGGGCTCTGGAGAACAGTTTTTAATGGGTATGCCAAATGTTCTGTAGCATCCCGAATAGTCCAAGGCATCCTTTCCAATTAAGTTGCAGTCTACTACACACTGCATTTTAAATTACATTGTGCTTTAAGGACACGGAGCTGTCTTACATTATTGATACTGTTATAATGTCCTATCTTGATATTAATATCCTGAACTTGAATGAGCACTGTCTGAAGAGTGTGGGGAGCCAGAAACTTCTGGTACCTACCTATGTCCAAGGGCAGCCCAACCCAGGGTAACACAAATACAGATGCATAATTGTTGCTCCTCCAGTGGCGCCCAGCATCTCTTCAGTATCTGGCACAAGGCCCAATTTCAGATAAGGCATTTATCTGCCACCTATGTTTTGACAGGAAAGAAGGGGAGAAACACCTATATGAATATGTAAACCAATAAAGGAAGCCTGCTGCTTTCTGCTATCTCCCACCCTATCTGCCTCCCCTTACCCAAACTGAAACAATCACTCATTGTTTCAAAAATGCTCTCTGGTTGTGTACAAGCCTTTATCTTGATAACCTACTTGGAGTTGAATTCTTTAGCCATTGTGTGACACCTCCATTAAAACTTACTCTTTTTAGAACGTCTATCTACTAGTATTCATTGGTATTGGCATGGCTAAGTATGCTTAAATCTTGGGGTCAGAAGACCACTTTCCACCTCTACGTATTTGGCCAAATTAGCAAATCTCTCTGAATCTGTTTTAATGCCCGTGAAATGGGAACCATGCAGATCTCTGTTTTCAGTATTTCCTAATCTTTTCTTGTGAGGGTAATATAAAGATGATAGTACATTGGGTGTAAGCAAGAGCTCTTTGATTATATGATATAAATATTCCTTTATGAATTATTTGTTCCAGATAAACTAGTTTCATCTCCCATTATTTCAGTTGGATTTCTGGATAGCAGGGCAAGAGAAGACTTCTTACTACAGTAAAAACATCAAAGAGTAGAATCACATTAAAATGGAGAAACCTTTCCAGACCTTCAAACACACATATGTGCAAGATGATGTTATCATCAGGAGAGAACTGACCGGAGATCCCTAAATGGAATTGTTAGAAAGATCTCTGTTAGCCTTTAGTCTCACCAAAGGACAGGAAAGTAGGAAGGGGTAGAATAGCATAGATTTCCACGGGTTGGCCCAAGGCTCTGTCTTCCCTGGCGAGATGTGTTCTAGCAACTGTTTGGTGTATTTTTAAAGGTCAGAGAGGCTTTGGCTCTATAGGATGGAGTGGCTGTGACACCTGATTAATGTCTGTGCAGTACTTTCTAGAATGAAATTTAATCAGCAGAATGATTGCAGCAAGCAGCTGCCTGGAGGAAAATGATCCTGTTCTAATGGTGGCTTGTTTGATGTGTTGGCATTGTAGTAGGACACGTACATTAGTTCAACCCAAGGGGCCCCAACTAGGACACTAGATCAACTAGTAGGGAAATCCAGCAAATATCATTGGTCCTTTCATGGCTCTGCATAGGGTCATCACTGTCAGACTGTCAATTCCTCCTCACTCCAAGGACCTTTACCGTCAGCTCCTTGCCACCCCTGGGGTCCTCCTTGTCATCTCTTTTACCCACCTCCTATCATTATCCATTCCCAGTGTGTCCTCAGATCCTTCATTCTCAGCACCTCCCTCACACCGCCGCTCCAAGGCTTTCACTGACAGCTTCTTCACAACACACTTGCACATACACACAAACGCATCCCCCTCCTCTCCCCTCACAGATATTCTCAAGGTTTAAATGAAAGAAAAGATGGCCTCGCCGCACAGAAAATGATGGGACTGTTCAGGTCTAATTAACCCTTCTTGCCCTGTTTTCCCATCTGAAGCACAGAGGTGATTACATTTGCAGAAACTCTGTGATCAGTATGCTACTCTATAAAATGGAGGAAATTCAACACAGGTTTATGTGCCTGACATCTCCTGTCACTCAAATGGTGTACTCTGCGTGCAAGCTGATTACATGGGACATTCCTTGCCAGGATGTGTGGATCTGTGGCATGAGATATTTTTCCTAATAAAAGAGATAATAAAGTTGAGCTAGTCACAGTTTCTTTGCTGGACCTTGTTGCCCTAGTTGGACTTTTTTTTTTCATTGAATCTCACAGTGTCCCCAGAATCACAAGTGTGGGATTCAGAATAAGTGCAGTACTTGAAACCATGAAGTCCACAGTTCACAGTAGGAAGAGAGCTTGGAAGGGTCAAAGTGAATAGAACTGTGGCTTTATCTAACATCAAAGGATGAACAGTCTATTGTCCTGTGGGCCATTGAGAATATTCAAGATTTGTACACATCTCCTGGGGGCCCAGTGTCTGAAATAAATGTGGACTCCAGGAGAAACAGAAGCTGGATTAGTGTTTGTAGCCATATTAACTTGTGTTTGTGATGGAGAAGGGCTATAGAGATGAAACAGGAAGGACTAAAATGTGAGGAAATGTTAGTCATAGTTAAAAGATACTGTAAATAGTATGGAACAAGATTCTAGTTAGAAGACATTGCAAATAATATGGAACAGACCCTCAAGTGAGTACTTGATATTTTCTAGGGACTAGAAATAAGGAAAATGCATGTCCTGTTACCCAGGAGTAGACAGACAAATGCATGCAAGACAAATTTTTGAAACATTATTTCAGCCAGAGTTAACAGCACATATCTGTCATTCTAGCACCTGAACGACACAAAGCAGGAGGACCACAGGTTGGAGGCTAGTGTGAGATGCATAGCAGGACTCTGTTTCAATTTTTTTTCAATACAAACTCTTAAAGATGTTGATAAATATGTGTTCTGACTACTGAGAGAGGACTAAGAAGAGGTCCACAGGCTGGAGGTGCAGAGGGAGTGTCACGTGATTTAATTATTAAAATATTTATTTTTTTTTGATGAATGTACTCAGGGACTAGTTTTGTTCTTTATTGTATGTATAAAGTTGAGGATAGAACCAGGAATATTATAGAAACTCAATAAATGCTCAGTGAGCCAATGAATACATGCATATATGTGCCAATCCACATGCCAAGCACTTGAGATCCATGAGGAAGAGTACATAATTTTCCATCAAGACTATATGGTTTAGAGGTTGGAGAGATGTCTCAGTGGATAATAATACTTGCTACAAACATCAAGAGAACCCCAACTCAATAATACCCACATAAAAAGCTGGGCACCCTACAAACACCTGTAACTCTGACTTCAAGAAACCCAATCCAATTCTCTTTTCTGGCCTCCAGGCCTACACACACACACACACACACACACACACACACACACACACACACACCAATCAATTTTTTTTAAAAAGATGAACAGTTTTAGATAATTCAGGTTCTTTCTTTTTTGATCTATTACTATGTAATTGTAGTAAAGTACCCTATTGAGATCTTGAACAGTTAATGAATCATTCCTTTTCCCTTCATGGTTCTAGCTGAGACAGTAGCTATGAGACATAATGACCAGGAGATCCTGGTACTGTGGAAATCTGGTGTAGTTTTAGGTATACATTTATTACTCCTATACATTATGAATTACTGACCATTTTAAACTATGGAATGTACCACCTTGTGTCTATTAACAGTTTTTTTTTATATCAAAGTTCATGTTGTCTGGAGTATATCTGCTTTAACTCTCATTTGGTTAGAGTACATGGTCTACTTTGATTTCTCTTTTTATTGTAACATAATTGTGTTGTTTTAATCTAAATCCTTGTCTCTTGCAGATAACACATAGTTGGATCATTTTTAAAATGTGTTAATTAAATTTGTTCTTTGATAATATCATACATGTATATAATACATTCTAATTACTCTCACCCCATCCTCTCTTATCTGTTTCCCATGCCTGTCATTCCCTCTTTCTTCTCTACAACTCCATTCACCACATTTTTTTAATTGACAGGACCAGCAGTGTGTAGAGTATAGGTAACTGAAGCTACTGTGAGCTCATCATTGCCCAGAAGATGGTTCTCCACATCCCTTCAAACTATCTTCTGAAATAAACATATTTTTATTGTATATTTTCTTTATTTATATTCCAAATGTTATCCCCTTTCCTCGTTTCCCCTCCAAAAATCCCCTATCCCATCCCCCTTCCCACTGCTCACTAACCCACCCACTCCTGGTTCCCTGTCCTGGCATTCCCTTACATTGAGGCATCGAGCCTTCTCAGGACCAAGGGCCTCTCCTCCCGTTGATGTCTGACAAGACCATCCTCTGCTACACATGCGGCTGGAGCCATGGGTCCCTCCATGTGTACTCTTTGGTTGGTGGTTTAGTCCCTGGGAGTTCTGGGGGTATTGGTTGGTTCATAATGATGTTCCTCCTATGGGACTGCAAACCCCTTCAGCTCCTTGGGTCCTTTCTCTAGTTCCTCCATTTGGGGACCTTGTACTCAGTCCAATGGTTGGCTGAGAGCATCCACCTCTGTATTTGTCAGGTACTGGGAGACCCTCTCAGGAGACAGCTATATCAGGATCCTGTCAGCAAGCACTTGTTGGCATCCACAATAGTGTCTGAGTTTGTTAACTGTATATGGGGTGGATCCCCAGTTGGGGCAGTCTCTAAGTGGCCTTTCCTTCAGTCTCTGCTCCACACTTTGTCTCTGTATCTCCTCCCCCTTCTAAGAAGGACAAATTATTCATACTTTGGTCTTCCTTCTTCTTGAGCTTTGTTTGGTCTGTGGATTGTATCTTGGGTATTCCAAGCTTCTAGGCTAATATCCACTTATCAGTGAGTGCATACCATGTGTGTTCTTTTGTGATTGGGTTACCTCACTCAGGATGTTATTTTCTAGTTCCACCCATTTGCCTAAGAATTTCATGAATTTGCTGTTTCTAATAGCTGTGTAGTATTCCGTTGTGTAAATGTACCACATTTTCTGTATCCATTCCTCTGCTGAGGGACATCTGGGTTCTTTCCAGCTTCTGGCTACCTGAAGAATGTCTAATGGCTGAGAAGCACCTAAAGAGATGTTCATCATCCTTAGTCATTAGGGAAATGCAAATCAAAACAACCCTGAGATTCCATCTCACACCAGTCAGGATGGCTAAGATCAAAAACACAGGAGACAGCAGTTGTTGGCGAGGATGTGGAGAAAGAGGAACACTCCTCCACTGCTGGCGGAATTGCAAGCTGGTACAACCACTCTGGAAAGCAGTCTGGCGGTTCCTCAGAAAACTGGGCATGACACTCCCAGAGGATCCAGCTATACCACTCCTGGGCATGTACCCAGAAGCTTAACCTGCATGCAATAAGGACACATGCTCCACTATGTTCATAGCAGCCTTATTTATAATAGCCAGAAGCTGGAAAGAACCCAGATGTCCCTCAACGGAGGAATGTATTCAGAAGATGTAGTATATTTACACAATGGAATACTACTCTGCAATTAAAAACAATGAATTCACGAAATTCCTAGGCAAATGGTCAGAACTTGAAAATATCATCCTTAGTGAAGTAACCCAATCACAAAAGAACACACATGGTATGCAGTCACTGATAAGGGGATATTAACCCAGAATCTTGGAATACCCTAGACACATTTCGCATATCAATAGATTTCTAAGAAGATGGAAGGAGAGACCCCTGGTCCTGGAAAGACTGGATGTAGGGGAACTCCAGGACAGAGAAGCGAGAGGGGGTTGAATGGGGAAAAGAAGGAGGGAAGGGGGCTTATGGGACTTTCGGGGAGGGAGGAAATGGGAAAGGAGAAATGATTTGGAATGTAAATAAAAAAAACTTAGAAAATAAAATTTAAAAAAAAAATGAATAAGGCTGCTGTGAACATAGTGGAGCATATGTCCTCATTACATGTTGGAGCATCTTACGGGTATGTGCCCAGGAGTGGTATAGCTGGGTCCTCAGGTCCAATTTTCTGAGGAACTGCCAGATAGATTTCCAGAGTGGTTGTACCAGCTTGCAATCCCACCAGCAGTGGAGGAGTGTTCCTCTTTCTCCACATCCTTGCCAGCACCAGCTGTCTCCTGAGTTTTTGATCTTAGCCATTCTGACTGGTGTGAGATGGAATCTCAGTGTTGTTTTGATTTGCATTTCCCTGATGACTAAAGATGTTGAGCATTTCTTTAGGTGCTTCTCAGCCATTTGAGTTTCCTCAGTTGAGGAACTTAGCTCTGTTCCCCATTTTTTTTATACGGTTATTCGGTTCTCTGGAGTCTAACTTCTTGAGTTCTATGTATATATTGGATATTAGTCTTCTATTGTATGTAGGATTGGTAAAGATTTTTTCTCAATCTGTGGGTTGTCGTTTTGACCTATTGACAGTGTCCTTTGCCTTACAGAAACTTTGCAATTTTATGAGGTCCCATTTGTTGATTCTTGATCTTAGAGCATAAGACATTGGTGATCTGTTCAGGACATATTTTCCTATGCCCATGTGTTTGAGACCTTTCCCCATTTTCTCGTCTATTAGATTCAGTTTATCTGGTTTTATGTGGAGGCCCTTGATCCACTTGGACTTAAGCTTCGCACAGGGAGATAAGAATGGATCAATTTTCATTCTTCTACATGTTGACCACTGGATACTTACATTCTTTCTGCCTCTTCTTCCATGCTGTTCCCTGAGTCTGAGAGGGACTGTTATAGATGTCTTATTTATGGCTGAGAACTCAGCACTCTGTGAAACTTTCAGTCTATGAATTCACTATTTTCTGCAAAGAGAAACTACTCTGATCAAGGCTGAAAGCAGCATTCATCTATGGGTATAAATATAGGTATTTAGAAGTCAGTTTGGCACTGTGTCAATTAAACTAAACAATAGTAATAAGTTCTCCTTTGAAGCCCAGGACTTCTCCAGCCATCTGTTTTTGTCTGGGTTATAATTCCAGGCATGGATTCCTTCCTGTGGAGTAGGCCTCAAATCTAGTCAAAGGGTGGCTAATTATCAGCATAAAAGCTGAGACCCAAGTAGACAAATCTTGCCTAGACGGCTGATACTGATGTTTGTAGGGTTCACATCTGAATAAGATCATTTGGATCATTTTTAACAGACATTTTTCTTTCATAGTAAAAGTATGCTAACTTAAACATTAAGACACAAAGATAAAGGGAAAAAAGGACGTTATTTCAGTCTAGCTCCATTCATTTCCCTTTCCTTCATGTTTGTTTGTAGAAATTACAAATCCCCAGGTGTATGGCAAAGTAGATTTGTTAGGATAGCTTTCTGTACCTGTCTCTTAAATCATAAAAAAGAGAATATGGTGTGATTTGTGTAAAAAGATGACCATCACTAAGTTATTGTGAGAAAAGTTTTATGGAGCAAAGAGGGAGTCTATAGATGTACTGTAGCAGAATGGTAGGCCTAATGCTCTCCTACTGTCCACTCTGTTACATATGCTGTCATTTCAGCTAAGGTCTCTGGGGTGTAGAAAAGAGATTGAAACATGGGTGCAGAATATGACAAAACTGGGAACCCACAGCTAATTAAAATAATATATACAATAAAGCACAAAAAATGGGGCAAAGTAGCTTTTGTGCCTCTCTATTGCAACATAGATTCTGAATTCCTTTGCTGAAATGTACCAGTTAGTAAAGCTTTATAGATTGAATCAATATAGAGGATCAAATTACAGCTATATAGAGAGGCCCACGAACTTTAAACAAAGTACTCCCAAAGATGGTAGGGTATGGAGGACACATATGTGTACCTCAACTCAACTATCAGAGTCATTGTTTGGCCTAAAGTCCCTATCGTTGTTGTACTCATTATGCCAAAAAAAAAAAAATCCTCTAAGTGTGCATGGATTCTCTGAGTAATAAATAATTAAATGCTTGGCACTTTAGACTTGGCTCAGTTAAATGAGATGCAATAGTTTCATTAAAATAATGAATATTGGCACAGTGTGACTTATAACAGGATCTTCAAAAATGAAAAAGTATAGGACTTAGGCACAAGGGGAGCAACTATCCCAACTGCTTTTCTATTTAATGTTCCAAATGTGCCTGGTTTTAAACCTGAAAAAATAATGCCTCAGTAGATAACTGCACTTCAACATAAGCCACCTCCATTAAGGGTCTTATGCCCAATAGCCAACAGTACTGGAATTGATGGCTCTATCCAATTAGCAAGCAGTAAATACTATGTTAATATAGGTTTGGATGTTATAGTCAATGTTTATTTAAACAACCTCTCAATGTAGTTTACCATCACCTCCTAAAACATGATATGCCTTTACAATGCCATGCCTTTGTACAGGCAAAGCTACTGAGGCCTCCTTTCTTCACAGCAAAACTAAGTCTGGGCCTTCTAGTGAGTCCTGCCTACCAAAGATATTGAACTTCCCTATCCTTCATCATTTGCTAGATGCCAGTGTACTGAGAGAAACTAAACTTTTCATAGGCCCTTGGGTAGGTATGAATTAATCCACTTTTTGGATAGTGTCTCACCATAATATAAAGTTCAATAGAATGTTATTGTTTTGCCTCCCTTTGCCAGAATGTCCCTAAAAATAATGGGACCAAGAGTTAGCATAATTGGTCGTTTTAGACAGTCAACTGAATGCCCTGGCCAATGAATCATCCTATATATACTTTACTCTTGAACTGTTGCCTTAAGATTGTCTCTTTTAGAATAAAGAACTCTTGAAATTTCTTTTCTTGCAGATATTCAAACTATAAATCAATGTAACATATCTCTGCATATACTAAGTTAACAGTAAATGGACTTACCCCTTTTGCAATTTCGGGCCCTGTTAGCAGTGCCTGAAAAAGTACCGATTTGCTTTTCCAAAAACAAAATACCATGCTCTTAAAGAAGGCATCCAATATAACTCCCACTCCATTGGCAGCTGTTTTAATTGCAAGCCTAATGGGCTCTTCAGAGAACTCTTAAGTTGAAAAGTGACAAATGGAGCCCACTGAATGTCACTTTTGCCAAAGGCACTGATTAATCTAAATTCATGCGTAGGGGCCAGCATCTTCTACATCAGGCCCATATAGGTCCTTCAAATGCCATTATTATTATATGGGGACAACTGTAATGATCATGGTTTTTTTATGACCATGTGACCCTCATACTCCTAATTAAATGGCTGTTTCACCTCTCAGGAAGACACTTCTACTCCTCCACAAGTCTCAACTGTCACCAGTTTAAATTGGTGTGATGACACCGGAGGAACAACCATGGCATAAGCCCTAAAATTAAGTACTTCTTTGACATCTGGAAAAAAAATCACAAGAATATAAAATAGTTTAACCATAAATTCAGTTCTCCACTAAGCTCCTATAGATAAAATCCCTAGCCAACCCCCAATATCTAATATATATACAAACTTAGCACACTTCTTGCTTATCCCTATGTTGGAGGCATCAATTCTTGAAGAGCCCATGGGTTTATTCAAAGAAGCTAATCACAACCTTCTGTGGAAACCAAGGGGCACATAAAAACCTATGAGAACTAAACCCTGCTGTTCACTCTATTGTCAAGTGTAACTTCTTGTGGACTTGCACAGTACAAAGTGTCCTCCTCTTTTAGACTGTCTGTATTTTTGACTGTCAGTCTTATCTGAGCAATATCAAGAGTTACATGTTCAACTATTTCCATAAACCTATGAGGAACCATCCTTTACCAATGAATTGAAGATATGACCCAAAACAGGAAATTCAAAGGGGAAACCAGTGTCCTTTACATTTACTTACATAGTTACTAGTCTTTTGTTCCTTTCATGGGGATCTAAGTTACCAGTGTCCTTTCATTTTCACATGAATATTCCCATTTTTCATTACTTATAAGGCAAATCTACCAGCAATATGACTATTTGTTCATCTGTGTCTTAGGGTTTTACTCCTGTGAACAGACACCATGACCAAAGCAACTCTTATAAATGACAACATTTAATGGAGGCTGGCTTATAGGTTCAGAGGTTCAGACCATTGTCATCAAGGCAGGAACATGGCAGCATCCAGGCAGGCATGGTGCTGGAGGAGCTGAGAGCTCTACATCTTCATCTGATGGCCGCTAAGAGAAAACTGGCTCCCATGCGGTTAGGAGGAGGGTATCATTGCCCTCCTCCCCAGTGACATAGTTCCTTCAGCAAGGCCACACCTGCTAATAGTGCCACTCCCTGAGCCAACCATATTCAAACCATCACAATCTGGAAATGTCTTAATTTATTTTACCTTTTTTCTTTGAGATAATATCTTCCTTTAGCTCAGGATGGCCTTAGCTTTGTGATTCTCCTACCTCAGCTCCTCAAGTGCTGGTACCCTAACCATATGCCACCTCACTCAGCTTCTTCCTTTTCATTTCAATGAATCATCTTATTGTGTGTGTCAATCATTTTGTAAGACAGATTTTCAATCTGTTGCCCAGACTAGCCTTGAACTGGTGACTTTCCTGCTTTAGACTCCAAGTAGCTGGGATTTTAGGGATGTACAACCTCTTTAAAGATAGATATAGAACCCTTAGGTGACAATCTTTTTATTTGAATATATTTAATGCCATCTTGCTACCTTCTAACCTCTACAGTTTTCATAAGAAGTATAACTTGTAATTTTGATGAATATCTCTTATGTGCGATGAGTTATTTTTCCCTTTCTGTTTGCAAACTTTGCTGTCTTTCAATGGTTTAGTTATTATAGAATTAGGCATGGAACTCTGAATTTATACTATTTGGAGTTCATTTCATTTCTTGGACATGTAGGTTTATGTTATCATGCAACTATAATGAAATTCAGGATTTGAGTTTATATTCCCTCAAATAAATTTCTCCCCACATTTTCTCCCTTCTCCTTTTCGGCCTCCCATTGTATTCATGTTGGAATGCTTGGTCATGTCCAACACAGCTATGAGTCTCTGTTCATTATGACATTTTTTTCTTTCTATCCATTGCGCTTAAGAATATTAATGGACTCATCTTAGAGCTTGCTGATTATTTCCTGTGCGTGTTCACATAATGACTCACTTGCATCAGTTACTTTATTTTTCAACTCTACACTTTCTTTTCCTTATTCTTTTCATCTGTTTTTTTTTTTTTTTTTTGAGACAGAACCTCTCTTTTATGCAGCTCTTGCTGTCCTGGAACCCCTGTTCTACAACAGGCTGGCCTCAAACAGAAATCCATCTGCTTTTGCCTTCTGTGTGCTGGGTTTAAAAGTGTATACTACCACACCTGACTCAACTTCTTATGTTCTATGCTATAATTGTTGTCTCATTACTGATTGCTTGGTGAAATCATATAAGACATCTGTAGATTTGAGTTCTTCTATTATAAAGAAGAACTCACACATGCTCACTTACATACTTAACATAATAAGTGCTGTGCCTGGGCTTTCTCAGGGACAGTTCTTATATATTATTTTTCTCTATCAACGTATTACCCATTCTTTGCTTTTTTTTTAAAGATTTATTTATTATATATAAGTACACTGTAGCTGTCTTTTGACACACCAGAAGAGGGCATCAGATCTCATTACAGATGGTTGTGAGCCACCATGTGGTTGCTGGGAATCGAACTCAGGACCTCTGGAAGAACAGTCACTGCTCTTAACCACTGAGCCATCTCTCCAGCCCCCATTCTTTGCTATTTTATTCCTCAACCTTTTGAGTGATATTTTAAGTCATGTAATATGGCAATAATTGAAATTAGTTTCTTCTTTTATCCTGGGTTATACTTTAATCACTAATCATTTTTATATTATTTCTGTTGGTTTGTCCTATGGCTTACTGAAGTGATTCTGTGATGTTTATACTCCTTTTCAGGTGTGATCACTGAAGTCTCTGCTTAGTTTGGTGGTCCTGTAAGGATTTTAATAGATCTTTTAAAAATTGCTGGCACCAGTGAGTTTGCATGTGTACTGGCTGGTTTCGTGTGTCAACTTGAAACAAGCTGGAGTTGTCACAGAGAGAGGAGCCTCCCTTGAGGAAATGCCTCCATGAGATCCAGCTGGGAGGCATTTTCTCAATTAGTGATCAAGGGGGGAGGGCCCCTTGTGGGTGGTGCCATCCCTGGGCTGGTAGTCTTGGGTTCTATAAGAAGAGAGCAAGCTGAGCAAGCCAGGGGAAGCAAGCCAGTAAGGAACATCCCTCCATGGCCTCTGCATCAGCTCCTGCTTCCTGACCTGCTTGAGTTCCAGTCCTGACTTCCTTTGGTGATGAACAGCAATGTGAAAGTGTAAGCTGAATAAACCCTTTCCTCCCTAACTTGCTTCTTGGTCATGATGTTTTGTGCAGGACTAGAAACCCTGACTAAGACTTCGAGTTTCCTCTGGGGGCCCTGTGTTCACTCAGAGGCGTGCAACACTCAGCTTCACAATTTCTGACTTTGTGTTATTCTTCACATCTGTTTCAGTAGAGCCTCTGTATCATCTTGAAGAGAAGACTGACTCTGTAGTGTTTCTTGCCAATATACCGTCCTATTCGTGTGTGTGGCTGTCTAGCTTCTCTAGATCTGTCAGAACTTTGCCAGCTACCCTATGGACCTTTATTTTCAAATTTTTCATTTTGAGATTTTTTTTTTGGTCATCCTACATTGTTTGTTCCAATCTTTATCAAATGGCCTTGCTTTCAACCAATTCCCACTTGTTATTTTTCAACTCAGTGAAAAGACAAACTGAATTGGGACAAATAAAGATAGATTTTTGAATGGGATCTTCCAAGAAATGATGAGACAAGCCAATTAATGGCAATAAATAAGAGCATAGTGCTTTATAGGAACTGCAGCTCCATTCTGCTTCCTCTAATAACTGTCAGTTCCTGTATTTCCTCATGATTCTAGAATGTCAATTTTCAATCAACTCCAGAACTAGAGAGACAGAAGTGGTCATGTCACACATTAAAACACCAAAGAGCCTATTCTTTTCAGTTTTTTTCCTTGTATGTTTTCTGAGTGTTTTGCCTACATATATGTATTTGTACCATAGGTGTGCCTGGTGCCTACGGAGGTCAGAAGAGGACATTGGATTCCCTGGAACTAGAGTTATAGAGAGTTGTGAGTCACCATGTTAGTGACTGAACTTGGGTCCCCTACAAGTGGAACAAGTGTGTTCTTTAAACTCAGGAGCATCTCCCCATTCACCATGCTTATTCTTGCCACAATCTAGATGTCGGGGGAAAAAAAAAACCCTGATTCTTACCATTATGACCACAGCTCTGTTCTTTCCATAAAACATTTTTTCTTTCTTACCACACCATTATTTCTGACATCACTCTGATATCATTTTTGAACTAGTATTTCAGGGATCTGTAGGCATACAGATATACAGATATAACCTCTGTGAAGCTGTATATTAGTATTTGAAACTTAGTATAAAGAGAAAAATGTAGAAGATGCCATTGGAGTGAACTGGGCACTCAGTGAGAATCTGAAGGATTTGGAGGCCTTAAGATAGAACTCTTAGGAACAGAAATACTTAAAAGTTAGAGAGAAACTGGAGATAAAGAAGGCATGACCAAAAAGGCAAGACAAACAAGAAAACCTAGGCTTTTGAAATGAGTTTCCTATTGACAGCCATCTATAGTTTGAAAACCAGGATAGTCCCCATCTCTCTTCTTGCTAATATGGAATCGCTAATGTGTTTATCTAGCCTAGCAGCTGCTCGGTTCTTCATACAATGACAGAGACTTCATGACATTTGTTACATCTACCAGAAAAAAAAAGTTTGTCTATTTCACTAATATCTTTTCAACTCTTGCTCAAATCCAGGCTTCTCTTAGAAGCCTTCTGACATGAATTAAAATAGAATCAGTCTGTATCCTTAATTCTGGATTCCTGGATCTCTTTTTATCTTTCTGCCAGTATATCTTTATTTACATGCATATCTATCTAAAATATTTTATTTTGCTTCTGAATGCTATGTTTTTAGTGTGGCCCCTCAACAATTCAGAAGTTGTCAATTCTAGATGAGGCATATCTTTGCATTGTTTTCACAACATATAAGCCTAAAATTATATTCATAAAAATAAATTTTAAAAAGTAAGAGAGAAACAATGAACAAGTGTTGTTGAATGTGCTAGGGAGTCTGAAAAAGCAAACTAAAGAAACACTGTGTGTTTGGTGCTGTGCAGAAGCAATACAATGAAAATACAAGGCAATATTTGCACAAAAATTTGCTGAATACAGAACAACGTAGTTTCACTAAGTACATTCCAAAATTAAGAGGTTGAAATGGGAACCTGAAATGGGATATAAGCAGAAACAAACAGACCTAGAAATATTTCATATAACATAATCATTTGGGGGAAATATACATAGAGGGTAAATACACAAAAGAATGTTTTAACATGCTATTTTGATGGAATGTCATCAAGTTGAAAAACAAAGGAATTGTAAGAAATAGTACTTACTAAGTATATTGGTATGCAGTGGTATAGTTCCTGTAAGTGCACTTGAAAATAACAAACATCAGGCTTCTTGTTGTCAGAGGAGGAATCACAGAATAGAAAGAAGGATGCTTGGCCTTTGTTTAGGATCTGAAGCACTGTAGTCAATGTGAATTCATGATTATTGATATTTGCGACTGATACAACTAATAAGGCCCAGTAGCATGAGAGAGAGAGAGAGGAAAAAGAAGAAGAAGAAGAAGAAGAAGAAGAAGAAGAAGAAGAAGAAGAAGAAGAAGAAGGAGGAGGAGGAGGAGGAGGAGGAGGAGGAGGAGGAGGAGGAGGAGGAGGAGGAGGAGGAAAGGAAGGAAGGAAGGAAGAAAGAAAGAAAGAAAGAAAGAAAGAAAGAAAGAAAGAAAGAAAGAAAGAAAATGCCCTTATAGCAATGAGTACATCTAATGCCTGCATTTTGGTATCAAGATAATCATCCTTAAATAAAAGAACAGAAAACTTAGAGAAATGGCTGGATCCAGGATAGAACAAAAGCATATGCCTTGCACTACTGGAAATTAATGAGATATGGAAAACAGGATAGATAAATGTCAAAGGGACACAGAAACTGAACTGAAATGATAGCAACTGGCCAAAATATGTGACAAATTAATGAACAACATAGAGAATAGTAATAAACTATAATACATATGCAACAAATGTTTACAAACACATACTGAAATAAACAAGAAACACTTTCATACCATAAAATATCAGTTGATAAATTTAAGAGATAAATGATAAAATTTAAAAATTACCATTGGCAACCACCATATTAATATTTGTTTTGGGCAAGAATAATAAACAGTTGCTGAAAACAGCAGGTGAATTATGTGGGAAAATAGGTACCATTAGAAGTCTCAAAGAATCCATAAATATGTATTTATTTCAATGTAATAGTTATTTTATGCAATTATGTGCATTGATTGCAATGTGTATATAATGTTACAGCGAAGGAAAGGAGTACTCTGTTGGGGACCACATGAAGGAAATAAACAAAGTTAAAATTATGAACCAAAGGACAACACAGTATCATGTGTCTCCTGTATGATGCTCTGTACAGAAACATCAGTGCTAGCAAGATGGCTCAGCAGTAATAAGCACTTGCTATTCTTATAAAGGACTCGGGTTCAGTTCCCAGCAGTTGCAAGAAGACTCACAGCTATCTGTAACTCCAGTGTCAGGGGTTCCAACACCCTCCTCTGGCCTCCACAGGCACTAGGTATGCAAGTGGTGCAAAGACATACATGCTGAAAAGACATCTGTGCACGGAAAAAAAAAATAAATGAATCAGTCTTTAAAAACAGAAAGAACAGCAACTCTGTGACACTCCTGCCCCAAGTGCAACAACTAAATCTAATAATGAGGAATCAGCAGAAACCCAAATTAAGAGACATTCTAAAAATAGCAGACCTTTAATTGTTGAAAAAGTCACATCCAGACAGAGAGTGAGGAACTGAAAGATTTAAAGGAATCTAAAAGGTTATAGTAATTAAAGACTGTGTGTAGTCCCGGATTGGATCCTAGACTAGGTTTTTTTTTCTTTTGTTACAAATGCCACTAGTTCAACACTGATGAAACCAAATTTTAAATAAGAATTTGACACATCTAATAACATTATTGTATCAGTCTTCATTTCTGAATTTGATAATTGTTCTTACATTGAGAGAATATCTCTGTTTTTTGATACCTATGTAATACCACAAATCAACAAAAACAATCATGTGGCCTAGCTTGCTAACTTTGGTAAATAGAGTAAAGGAAAATCTTAGCTGTTGCTATGGAGCAATGCACAGTATTCTGAATCCCAGATGCACAGTTTTGGAGCAATCTTTCACTGGTGTTCATAAAGTTCTAGCATTTTCAAGTTTCATGTACTGCCTCCTGATATCATCCATTCATTTTTGGGGTGTGGGTGCTAAAGACCACAGATGTTGTTCTTACCACTGGAGTATTTATTGACTCAGTACTTGGTTGTCCCCCCCCCTTTGGTTCTATTTTTGGATGGGAGGTAAATTTAAATTTAGTTTAGTATTTATTGAGCTGTCTACTTATTTTTTTAAAATCATATATAATTATGCATCTGTGTGGGTGTATGCACATAAATGCAGGTGCCCAAAGATGACTGAGGTGTTGGATCCCCAAGAAGTTACAGGTGGTTGTAAGTCAATTCATGTTAGTACTGAGACTTGAATGTGGGTTCCCTTGAAGAAAAGCATATGCTCTTAACTACTGAGTCATCTCTCCAGCCCCATGAGTAGATTAGTATGTGCTAGTTACCTATGGGGTGTTTACTTCTTTAACACCAGTAGGCTCACAGCCTAGTATGGACCACAAACTTGTTAATGATAAGCAAATCCTGTAACACACATAAAACAAAGAATTCCAGAGTACAAAGACTCGTAGAGATTAACTAGATGTGTCTTCATGAATCTTGAGAAGGGACTATATAAATGGCTCAGTAGCTAAGAGTGCAGACTGCTCTTCCAGGGGATTCAGGTTTGATTCCCAGCAGCTACATGGCAGCTCACAACCATCTGTACCTCCACTTCCAAGGCGTCCATCACCTTCTTCTGGCCTCCTCAGAAGCACAGAAATACCTGCAAGCGAAACACTCATGCCCATACATTAAAATAGATGAATCATTTTTTAAGAATCATGAGGAACTTCAAGTAGCATTGTGAGTGATTTGGAAGAACAGTAACTATGGAACAGGGCAAAGGGTGTTGGAAATGGCATATGAATGCCTGAGAGTCAGGAAAGCCTCTGTCATGTGAAGAGAATGGGGTGGGAGGAGTTTGAGGTGTCTGGAAAGCAATGCTGGAGATCCTAGGAGTGTGACAATGGAAACTGGGAGGAAAGATGTGGCCAGAATAGAAGAGGAGAAGAGATGCCGCCTCTCAGATTCCCTCTTATCCCAACGATAGGTATTCCTGCTTCTAAAGAAGAATTCATGCTGGAGCTCACATTGGGTAAAGCAATCAAGTAACCAAGGCTTATTGCAGTAGGCAATTGAAAATAAAAGCAGAAAGTAAACACACTCTCCAGGGTAGAGGGAGCACCAAACAGGAGCAATGGCAAAGGGCTGGACTCATTAGAGCTAACCTACCATTTTCTCCTCCTCTTGCCCACCCCTGGGGCAGCCTGGAGTGCTCTCCTTCCTGGAATGGGCAGAGGCTTTCTTACAAGCCATCTTTCCCCACAATTCAATCTGTTACAGTGCATTCAATCTCCTAGATGTAAGGTGTAACTGCGCACAAAGCTGAATTTACAAGGGGAAAAGACAAAAAATGCCTCCCACATCCTCCCCAGGAAGCAGTACTTGAGAGCTGGTCAGAGCTTGCCCAAAACAGCTTTGTTGTTTTGCCCAGAGCTTTCTCTTATCTGTTCAGCTTGACTATGAAGCCTTATTATCCTCCCCAAGTGCTCAAGGCCTCAGCATTTTAACCCTAACATCGATTTTAACCCTTGCATTTGCTTTCTCCATAACAAGGCTGCTCTCCTCAGGGACCACCCTCAAAGGGTACCAGTGTGTACAGACAATAGTTTCTTTTCTTTTTTTTCCATCTGATTTGCCTGCTATCTTTAACTTTTCCCATTTTAAGTTATTAGTGATAAAGCTAAATCTCCATCTTTGCTCCAGTGACCAGGTAGTTGGGACCGCCAGGCTCAGAGACAGACAGGCATAATATCGCTTCGGTTTCAGGCAGCTTGTGTGTAACCTGCTCCCAGGTGCTGGGCTGATCTGCAGTAACCAGCGCGCCAGCTCTGCGGTGGGACCTTCTGCCTGGTGGAGGGACCCTGCGCAGGGAGGGAGCCTGCCAGCTTTCCTTCCGCGACCTCTGTTCCCACGGACTGCGCTGGAGAGACCGGTACCCAGGCTCTCCCCCCAATATAACATCACTTGGGACACGGCCTGTTGGGGCTTCCGTCTGTGCCCGAGGGCGGGTTGGCGCTGTGGTCGTCTGGGTGCCAGATCGGCGGGCCATCTTGACCACAGGGTGAGCGGCGCCACGGAGAGTGCCCTCCGCCATCTTTGCTCCAGTGACCAGGTAGTTGGGACCGCCAGGCTCAGAGACAGACAGGCATAATATCGCTTCGGGTTCAGGCAGCTTGTGTGTAACCTGCTCCCAGGTGCTGGGCTGATCTGCAGTGACCAGCGCGCCAGATCTGCTGTGGGACTTCTGCCTGGCAGAGGGACGCCCCCCTCCCCCCCCAGGAGACATCACACACCCCTGCACAGGGCAGGAGCCTGCCAGCCTCCCTTTGGCGACCTCTGCTCCAGGAATCCACTAGGCTGAGCCTTTAGATGTGCAAGGCCTCCCCAATATAAGATCACTTGGGGCAAAGTACATTAGGGCTCCAAAGTCACTCAGGAGCAGGCAGGCCCCAGAAATCGGTGCCAGGGGAATCCTGGTAATCCAGGGGGGGCAGAAATAGCTTTGCAGGCTCACAGGAGGTCCAACCAACAGCCAGTGGCAGCAGGACCAACTAACACCAGAGGTATCCAGATGGCAAAAGGCAAACGTAGGAATGTTACTAACAGTAATCAAAGTAATGTGGGACCATCCGAACCCAACTCTCCAACAGCAGCAAGTCCTGGATACCCCACCACACCCGAAAGACAAGATCTGGATTTAAAATCACTTCTCATGATGCTATTAGAGGATCACAAGAAGGACACAAATAAATCTCATAAAGAGTTACAGGAGACCATGAATCAACGGTTAGAAGCCCTTACAAAGGAAACACAAAAATCGCTTAGAGAAATGCGGGAGAACATGGATCAAAAGATGGAGGCGCACAAGGAGACAACACAAAAATCGCTTAACGAGATGAATCAACGGGTAGATGCACTCACAAAGGAATCACGAAATTTGCATAAAGAAATGCAGAAGAATATGGGTCAACAGACGGATGCCCATAAGGAGGCAACACAAAAATTGCTTAAAGAAATGAATCAACGGTTAGATGCCCTTACAAAGGAAACACGAGAACTGCTTAAAGAAATGCAGGAGACGATGGATCAACAGATGGAATCCCATGAGGAGGAAACACAAAAATCGCTCAGAGAAATGCAGGAGAACGTGGGTCATCAGGAAGAAATCCTGAAAGAGGTAATGCAAAAATACCTTAAAAAAATACAGGAAAATAAAAACAAACAACTGAAGGATCTCAGCAAATCCATCCAGGAACTAAAAAAGGAAGTAGAAACAACTAAGAAATCACAAAGGGAGACAACTTTGGAGATAGAAAACCTTGGGAAGAAATCAGGAGTCATAGATGCAAACATCAACAATAGAATACAAGAGATGGAAGAAAGAATCTCAGGTGCTGAAGATTCCATAGAAAGCATCGACTCAACAGTCAAAGAAAATGCAAAATGCAAAAAACGCGTAACCCAAAACATCCAGGAAATCCAGGACACAATGAGAAGACCAAACCTAAGGATTATAGGTATAGATGAGAGTGAAGATTTGCAACTTAAAGGGCCAGTAAACATCTTCAACAAAATTATGGAGGAAAACTTCCCTAACTTAAAGAGAGAGATGCCGATGAACGTACAAGAAGCCTACAGAACTCCAAACAGACTGGACCAGAACAGAAATACCTCCCGTCACATAATAATCAAAACACCAAATGTTCTAAACAAAGAAAGAATACTAAAAGCAGTAAGAGAAAAGGGCCAAGTAACATACAAAGGAAGACCTATCCGAATCACATCAGACTTCTCACCAGAGACTATGAAAGCCAGAAGATCCTGGGCAGATCTCATGCAGACACTAAGACAGCACAAATGCCAGCCTAGACTACTATACCCAGCAAAACTCTCAATCACCATAGATGGAGAGACCAAGATATTCCATGATAAAACCAAATTTTCACAATATCTTTCCACAAATCCAGCCCTGCAACGGATAATAGGTGGAAACCTCCAATACAGGGAGAGAAACAACACCCTGGAAAAAATGAGATAATAACCTTCTTGAATCAAACCCAAAAGTAGATAACCACTCAAACATAAAGATAGCGTCAAGAATGGCAGATGGCAATAATCACTATGCCTTAATCTCTCTTAATATCAATGGTCTCAATTCCCCAATTAAAAGACATAGACTAGCAGACTGGATACGTAAACAGGACCCAGCATTTTGCTGCATGCAGGAAACGCACCTCAGTGTCAAAGACAAACACTACCTCAGAGTAAAAGGATGGAAAACAATTTTACAAGCAAATGGCCCCAAGAAACGAGGTGGAGTAGCCATCCTAATATCGGATAAAATTGATTTTCAACCTAAAGTCATCAAAAAAGACACAGAAGGACACTACATACTGATCAAGGGAAAAATCCACCATCAAGAACTCTCAATCCTGAATATCTATGCTCCAAATGCAAGGGCACCCTCATTCGTAAAAGAAACTTTACTAAAACTCAAAGCACACATTGCACCACACACAATAATAGTGGGTGACTTCAACACCCCGCTCTCTGAAATGGATCGTTCAGGAAAGCAGAAACTAAACAGGGACACAGTGAATCTAATTGAAGCCTTGGACCAAATGGAACTAACTGATATATATAGAACATTTCATCCTAGAGCTAAAGAATACACCTTCTTCTCAGCTCCTCATGGTACCTTCTCCAAAATTGACCATATAATTGGTCACAAATCAGACCTCAACAGATACAAGAAGATAGAAATAATCCCATGCCTCCTATCAGATCACTATGGAATAAGGGTGGTCTTCAATGGCAACAAAAACAAAAGAAAACCCACATACACATGGAGGCTGAACAATGCTCTACTCAATGATAACTTGGTCAAGGTGGAAATAAAGAAAGAAATCAAAGACTTTTTGAAAGTTAATGAAAATGAAGGCACAACATACCCTAACTTATGGGACACAATGAAAGCAGTGCTAAGAGGAAAATTCATAGCCCTGAGTGCCGCCAAAAAGAAACGGGAGACAGCATACACTAACAGCTTAATGGCACACCTGAAAGCCCTGGAACATAAAGAAGCAAATACACCAAAGAGGAGTAGAAGGCAGGAAATCATCAAACTCAGGGCTGAAATCAATCAAGTAGAAACAAATAAAACCATACAAAGAATCAACAAAACGAGGAGTTGGTTCTTTGAGAAAATCAACAAGATAGATAAGCCCTTAGCCAGACTAACCAGAGGGCACAGAGATAGTATCCAAATTAATAAAATCAGAAACGAAAAGGGAGAGATAACAACAGAAACTGAGGAAATTCAAAAAATCATCAGATCCTACTACAAAAACCTGTATTCAACACAACTAGATAATCTTGAGGAAATGGACAATTTCCTTGACAGATATCAAGTACCAAAATTAAATCAGGATCAAATAGACCATCTAAACCGTCCTATAACCCCTGAAGAAATAGAAGTTGTCATTGGAAGTCTTCCAACCAAAAAAAGCACAGGTCCAGATGGTTTTAGTGCAGAATTCTATCAGACCTTCAAAGAAGACCTAACACCAATACTCTTCAAACTGTTCCACAAAATAGAAACAGAAGGAACACTACCCAACTCGTTCTATGAAGCCACAATTACACTAATACCAAAAGCACACAAAGATCCGACAAAGAAAGAGAATCTCAGGCCAATCTCTCTTATGAATATCGATGCAAAAATACTCAATAAAATTCTTGCCAACCGAATCCAAGAACACATCAAAACGATCATTCACCACGATCAAGTAGGCTTCATCCCAGGGATGCAGGGATGGTTCAATATAAGGAAATCCATCAATGTAATCCACTACATAAACAATCTCAAAGAAAAAAAACCACATGGTCATCTCATTAGATGCTGAGAAAGCATTTGACAAAATTCAGCATCCTTTCATGCTAAAGGTCTTGGAAAGATCAGGAATTCAAGGCCCATATCTAAACATAGTAAAAACAATTTACAGCAAACCAGTAGCCAGCATCAATCTAAACGGAGAGAAACTTGAAGCAATCCCACTAAAATCAGGGACTAGACAAGGCTGCCCTCTCTCTCCATATCTTTTCAATATAGTACTTGAAGTTCTAGCTAGAGCAATTAGACAACAAAAAGAGGTCAAAGGGATACAAATTGGAAAGGAAGAAGTCAAACTATCACTATTTGCAGACGATATGATAGTATACATAAGCGACCCAAAGAACTCCACCAGAGAACTCCTACAGCTGATAAACGACTTCAGCAAAGTGGCCGGATATAAAATCAACTCAAGCAAGTCAGAAGCCTTCCTATACTCAAAGGATAAGCAGGCTGAGAAAGAAGTAAGAGAAATAATACCCTTTACGATAGCCACAAACCATATTAAGTATCTTGGCGTGACGCTAACCAAACAAGTGAAAGATCTGTATGACAAGAACTTCGAGTCTCTGAAGAAAGAAATTGAAGAAGACCTCAGAAGATGGAAAAATCTGCCATGCTCATGGATTGGCAGGATTAATATAGTAAAAATGAGCATCTTACCAAAAGTAATACACAGATTCAATGCAATCCCCATCAAAATCCCAACTCAATTCTTCATAGAGTTAGAAAGAGCAATTCAAAAATTCATCTGGAATAACAGAAAACCCAGAATAGCTAAAACTATTCTCAAGAGTAAAAGAACCTCTGGGGGAATCAGTATCCCGGACCTCAAGCTGTACTACAGAGCAATAGTGTTAAAAACTGCATGGTATTGGTACAGTAACAGACATGTAGATCAATGGAACAGAATTGAAGACCCAGAAATGAATCCACACTCCTATGGTCACTTGATCTTTGACAAAGGAGCTAAAACCATCCAGTGGAAAAAAGATAGCCTTTTCAACAAATGGTGCTGGCTCAGCTGGAGGTCAACATGCAGAAGAATGCAAATTGACCCATCCTTATCTCCTTGCACTAAGCTCAATTCTAAGTGGATCAAAGATCTCCACATAAAACCAGACACACTGAAACTAATAGAAGGGAAACTAGGGAAGAACCTTGAACATATGGGCACAGGGGGGAATTTCCTGAACAGAACTCCAATAGCTTATACTCTAAGATCAAGAATAGACAAATGGGACCTCATTAAATTACAAAGTTTTTGCAAGGCAAAAGACACCGTCAAAAAGACAAAGCGGCAACCAACTAACTGGGAAATGATCTTTACCAACCTTACATCCGACAGAGGGCTAATATCCAAGATATACAAAGAACTCAAGAAGTTAAACTCCAGAGAGGCAAGTAACCCTATTAAAAAATGGGGTACAGAGCTACACAAAGAGTTCTCACCTGAAGAATATCTAATGGCTGAGAAGCACCTAAAGAGATGTTCATCATCCTTAGTCATTAGGGAAATGCAAATCAAAACAACCCTGAGATTCCATCTCACACCAGTCAGGATGGCTAAGATCAAAAACACAGGAGACAGCAGTTGTTGGCGAGGATGTGGAGAAAGAGGAACACTCCTCCACTGCTGGTGGAATTGCAGGCTGGTACAACCACTCTGGAAAGCAGTCTGGCGGCTCCTCAGAAAACTGGGCAGGACACTTCCGGAGGATCCGGCTATACCACTCCTGGGCATATACCCAGAGACTTTACCTGCATGCAATAAGGACACATGCTCCACTATATTCATAGCAGCCTTATTTATAATAGCCAGAAGCTGGAAAGAACCCAGATGTCCCTCAACGGAGGAATGGATTCAGAAGATGTGGTATATTTACACAATGGAATACTACTCTGCAATTAAAAACAATGAATTCACGAAATTCCTAGGCAAATGGTCAGAACTTGAAAATATCATCCTTAGTGAGGTAACCCAATCACAAAAGATCACACATGGTATGCAGTCACTGATAAGGGGATATTGACCCAGAATCTCAGAATACCCTAGACACAATCAGCATATCAATAGATTTCTAAAAAGATGGAAGGAGAGACCCCTGGTCCTGGAAAGACTGGATGTAGGGGAACGCCAGGACAGAGTAATGAGAGGGGGTTGAACGGAGAAAAGAGGGAGGGAAGGGGGCTTATGGGACTTTCGGGGAGGGAGGAAACGGGAAAGGGGAAGTGATTTGGAATGTAAATTAAAAAAATAAAATAAAAAAAAATATTTCATATTCGATAGTATCTAGAGAAACTTCCACTATTAAGCTGTCAGAGATCTGCAACAACAAAGTCTTAGTAGAAATCATTTTTTGAAAACATGTAGTTGTGTAATCATTGGCCTAAAGATATAATACATATTTTACTCCCTCAACCTATAGTCCTCTATACTATTAACTGAGCTGTTGAATGAAGTTCACAGTATGTATTTTCAAAAGTAACGTAAAATTAGTAATTACTAATGCCGTTGCAGTTTATTATGCATGAGCATATTTTTATGCAGCTCGAGAACTCCGTTTTATTAGTGTCCACTGCTACTGGGAAAAAAAAGTGACTTTTAAGCCACTGGTGGATTATGCTTTCCTTGGTTCTTTGGACCACTCTTGAAGCAAGGGTGTGTGGCAAATTCAACCCCATGTAAAAGACAAAAGATTTAGTGTAGCTAATTGCGTCCTGTCTTAGCCAATCAATCACTTGTAAGTATTTTGCCAATTACTTTCCATCACTCCTTTTTATTTTTATTGGAGATGAGACTAACCGTGGACCTGCCTTCTGGTCTCAGTCAGAATGCACTTATATTTTCGTAGTGCTATTATAGGTTTAGTGTGTTCATACTATTAAAATCACTTTTGGGTATCAAATCTTTTGCAGTGAAATATAAATGATACTCCTATATTGAACAATATCTCCTATAACTATGGATATAAACATGTAGATATGCTAAAATATATATATCATTTTGAATAATATAAAAAGGTCACATACTGTATGATTCTAATTATATAACCTTGTAAAAAAAAAAGGTTAAACTAGATACCATTAAAATGTCAGTGGTTGCTAAGTGTTAGGAAAGAAGAATGAATGAACTGTAGAATACAGAGGATTTGAGAGCTATGAAACTATTGTGAATGATGCTATGTGAATAATGGACATGAGTCATTATACATTTGTCAAAGAGTAAATCCTAATGACAACTACAGGCTTTGGGTGACAGCTATGTGTCAGTGTGGGCTCATCAACTGTCCTAAGTCGCTTTTAGGATATTGGTAATGGGGGAAGATATGGAAGAGAGCAGGAAATATTTGAGAGTTATCTTTACTTGGTGCCCCATTTTTTTGTGACCCAAAAAGGGCTCTAAATAAAACCAATTAAATTGTATTGTTATCAGGGCTGCAGGTGCAGCTCAGTAGCAAAACTTTGGCATAGTATGTGTATGACCCTTCATGGCATCCCCAGTACTGTAAAGAAAATGGTTATATGCATTTCTTTCACACTTTTGAAATGGATAAATGTCTGAGAAGTTATTGTAACTTCATGGCTATTATTTACTTATTTATTCATTTTTGAGACAGGGTCTCTCTTTGTAGTCTTCACTGCCTGGAACTTGCTATTTAGACCAGATTGGCTTTGAAACTCATAAAGATCAGGCTGCCTCTGTCTTCCAAGTGCTGAGATTAAAGGCCTGTGTCATCATGCCTGGCCAGGTTCTTTTATTTTTGGTAGGAGTTGGAAGGTTAATTTTGGACCTAGTTGTGTATACTGAGATGTCTCCATCCAAATTCAATGTCTTTTCCAAGTCTATGTCTTTCTCCATTATATCATCCTTATGTAGAATCAAGTTAGGAAATATTGACTTCCCAAAAACTCTTAGTTCTAATCCCTACAACTGAATAGTAAGATTTAGTAAGCAGGCAAATCTTTATAGTTATCATAGCTTTCTTCATTTTCTCTACTTGTAAAGGTACTTTTGTCACTATATTTGAAGGCTCTTTCAGATCCTGATCTTGCTAAAGAGTCAGCTTTTCCCCTTGATCCCCACCAAAGTCATAATAGGTGGGGGGGGGGTCCCTCTGCCCCTCTACCACTCCTTGCTAGAAGTCAATCAGCACCTGCTTCCTACCCATCTCCCAGAATGAACCACAGAAGGAATTTTGACATCACACTTGGAAAGTTTCCTGACTTGGGATCAAGGGGATTAGCCCAAGAAAGAAGACAAGCTAATGATTAAAGTGAGAGTTAAGGATACTGTTTCTTTGCTACTATTCCTAGCAGTACTGTACTAGCATGTGATTGGTCCAATTTAACACTTGACTTTCTATCTGTGAAAACAGGTAAATCAATCTGTCTGGGCTCAGAAATTACTTGTGAGAAAGTGTTTCTGTTGATACAATAAGGGTGACTGACTAAAGAAGTCTGGGAATTTTTATAAATAAAATAATCAAGATTCTGCTTGTAAACACCATGCCATTCCATGGCATTATTTCTTTTTTTAGCCATATTTTTTTAAGGAACAGATTGGTTTTTGTCATTCAATAGATACAGGCTTGGCTGGAAATGAGAGGAGCAGAAGTTATAAGGGATTTATAAGGTGTATTTCTTACCTTCAAAGTCTATATACTCTTACTTGAGAGAGAAAACATTCGCTGGAGAGGAGGAAGAATAGAAACAGACTAGTATACAGTCCTTTCTATCAGGAGTGAGGCTGAGTTTTTATGAAAGGAAGTATTGTGTGGCTAATAAACTGGGAAAATGAGGGCACTAGCCAGGACTGGCAGCACATGCCTGTAAAACCAGTACTTGATAAACTGAGGAAGAAAAATTGCAAGTTCAAGACCAGCTTGGACTACATGAAAATCTATCTTTAAAAAAAGTGAGTACTTTTTTTTAAAAAAAAAGTACTGTATATGTTCCTTAAGAATGAAAAACAAAATATTTGTTTTCAAACATCCCTCTGATAGGTGTTTTAAACGATGGCTCTGCTAAAGCAGGTGTGGTAGCACAGGCCTGAAACCCCAGCACTTGGACAACTACAGCAGGGCAGGAGAATTACACATTTGAGGCCACCCTGAGCTACACAGTGAGATCTTGCCAAAGAAAGGATAGGAGAAGCCGGGCGGTGGTGGCGCACGCCTTTAATCCCAGCACTTGGGAGGCAGAGGCAGGAGGATTTCTGAGTTCGAGGCCAGCCTGGTCTACAAAGTGAGTTCCAGGACAGCCAGGGCTACACAGAGAAACCCTGTCTCGAAAAACAAACAAAAAAAAAAAAAAAAAAGAAAGGATAGGAGAAAGAAATGAAAGAAAGAAAAGGTAAAAAGAGGAAAGGCAAGAATGAATGTACTAAAGCCTACTGGGATCCGAAAGAACCCAGATGTCCCTCAACGGAGGAATGGATTCAGAAGATGTGGTATA
The DNA here is from genome assembly GCA_036184795.1 of Tokudaia tokunoshimensis. Taxonomy (NCBI): domain Eukaryota; kingdom Metazoa; phylum Chordata; class Mammalia; order Rodentia; family Muridae; genus Tokudaia; species Tokudaia tokunoshimensis. The sequence continues at coordinate 106,630,412 of BTHU01000023.1, forward strand.
TCTACACAATGGAATACTACTCTGCAATTAAAAACAATGAATTCACGAAATTCCTAGGCAAATGGTCAGATCTTGAAAATATCATCCTTAGTGAGGTAACCCAATCACAAAAGAACACACATGGTATGCAGTCACTGATAAGGGGATATTAACCCAGAATCTCGGAATACCCTAGACACAATCCGCATATCAATAGATTTCCAAGAAGATGGAAGGAGAGACCCCTGGTCCTGGAAAGACTGGATGTAGGGGAACGCCAGGACAGAGAAGCGAGAGGGGGTTGAATGGAGAAAAGAGGGAGGGAAGGGGGCTTATGGGACTTTCGGGGAGGGAGGAAACGGGAAAGGGGAAATGATTTGGAATGTAAATTAAAAAAAACTTAGAAAATAAAAAAAAAGAAAAAAGAAAAAGAAACACAATAAAACAAATACAAAAAAAAAGCTGAAAAAAAAAAATAAAGACACTAGCAGATTCCAGGAGCCTTATTTCCTTGACCTTCATTTTGATCACCAGTGTTGCTGCCTGTGTTAAGAAATAGGACTCCGCTCCTTGGACAGTGTGCTATAGCTCAGCTGCCCTACAAGTTTAGACTGACCTTTCATCTAGTTAAGGCCCAGGAGTGAAGTTTGAATCACTCAAGGAAAAGTGGTGAGAGACATGGCCCTATATGGACAGTACCTTTCTCTCGGTGGGACACTACATATCAAATTAGCAAAATGAGGCTGCTCTCCTATTCTGAACAGTCTACTTTCCCAATGAACAATAATTTCATGAGGTTCATTTGTTTGCCCCCCAAACTAAAGAGTATATATCATTGGAGAGATGATCGTGTCCTTTTTCATTCTCTCCATGTAGTACCACTCTCTGACATGATGTGCTCTATTGACCATTTAGTTTATAAACGGAGGGCTTCGTTACTTAACAAACCAATTAAACCAGACTTCAGTCCTGACAGAGTGTAGATGAAAAGTAGTAAATAAATGAGGAAGGGTGGTAAAAAAATTAAGCTAAGGTCTTTGTTGGCAGTCAGGGAATGACTGCAAGACCAGAATGGGAAAGTGCAACCTTGTACTAATTATGGAGAGGGGAGGGGATGGGAATACGAACCAACAATTGTTGAGCATCTTCTGAGCACCTAGTACTTCCTTTAACATGTATGAATTCATTTCATCTTCATTATTCCATGGATAAGTACTATTATGATACACACTATAGAGATAAGGAAGAATTGAGAGTCAATAGATGAGCGTTAGCTCATGAAGATCCTCCTGTGACCATCTTCTACTGGTTTCCTGTGTTTCTGGATATCTTAGGAGACTCATAGTGGTTGACATTGTTCCAGTCCACCTCATTAGGTCTATGTGGATCACTTTAGAAGATAACTTCCCTCTGGAGCAAGTAAAAGTCAGAGACATACTTCCTTCACCTTGTGAAAGACTCGGATTTATTAAAGCTTAGTGTTGCTTTCCTGCAACACAACATCCAGGATGTTCTGGCAGGGCAGTGGCACTCAGGAGGCAGAGGCAGATAGATCTCTGTGAGTTTGAAGCCAGCCTGATCTATAGCATGAGCTTCAGGACAGTCAGGGCTGTTACACAGAAAAACAGTGTCAAAAAAAAAAAAAGAAAAGGAGAGGAGAGGAGAAGGGAGGGAGGGAGGGAGAGAGGAGAGAGAGAGAGAGAGAGAGAGAGAGAGAGAGAGAGAGAGAGAGAGAGAGAGAGAGAGAGAGAGAAAGAAAGAAAGAAAGAAAGAAAGAAAGAAAGAAAGAAAGAAAGAAAGAAAGATCAGTGTGTTCAGATATTTCCTCTTTGAGTAACTTTGGTAGGACTTGGGGGTAAGAGATATTAATCTATGACAATGTTTATATTCTGGCCAGTACTATTGCTATGAGACAGTTGCTTATCTCTCAGGATATTAAGTCTGGAGTTTCATGTCTTCTGCCAGCATCTGGGAAAATGTGGCAAGCTACCTTATTAGCATGCAGGTTATATTAAATCTCAACATCTTCACACCTCTTCACTGTCACAGGTGAAATGTCTTAAGAATCGTACCCAGAGCTCTTTAGCTTTGCCATTCACAAGCTTTACCCAGGGTGGTGTTGTTTCAGGAGTTGCTGGTGTTAACATTTTACTCTGAACTTTCCTTCATACCTATGGGCCACTAGACCCGACCTCAGTTTTCAAGTTTAGGGAATGGGTGATCCACCCGGAACAAACAGAACAACTTTAAAGTGTCTGGCTGTTTTTCCTGCTATATTCTAGATTAGCAGGAACACTTTTCCTGCTTAATCATGCTCTTTTCTGGAGCTCTGTTTCTTTCGAGAGTCAGGATTGTGCCAGGTAGAGTTATATGAATGGAAAGACTCCTCAGATGGTACAACTGGAACACCTTAGACACTTCATAAATAAAGAGCTAGTTTTTAGCGGTTTGAGGAATGCTGACCAAACCCTACATTAAAAACACTTGCCTTGTTCATCTGTTCTGGGCCACTTGAGTGGTAGGATCCCAAGATTGCATTTTCCACCGATTTCTAATCCTTCATTTAGTTGCATAAGCAGTTTCAGTTGCTATTTCTAATCTCAGGTGTCCCAAGCATCCCCATTGTTTATTTAGGTCTCTTCCTCTCATTGTTTACAAATCCTTTTTATCTCTTTGTTCACTAGAGCTAGAGAAACAGCTGCCATCCTGGGGCTGGAGAGAGAGGAAACAGGAGACCGTGGAGAAATGAGGCTATTTTCATTTATCATGTTCCCAAAGGACTGTTCCACCAGAAGGTCTGATGATTTGTTTAGGATTTTCATCAAAATGATTGCATGCCACCCTCACAATAGCCCTCTGAGGACACCGAGGCCTGAGAAGATTAAGTGACTGGGCCAACATTACACTGCAGTTATAGCAGCCCTGTGCCCTGTGCTAGAATTTCTTTCCCTACCCTGGATGTTGGCAAATTCAGAGGGGAGTTCCAAGGAGGTGGATGATAAGAGCCTTAAGAGAAAGACTCTCTGATTCTGGTAGAGTCTGTCCAGGATGTCCAGAAGTCAGAAACTCAAGGACAAACAGCACAATGAATCAGTCCTCTTCTGTGTAATGTCTCCATCCAGAAAGATGGGGTCAAGGGATGTTTAAGGACTGGTGTACTGCAAAAATATGGGGATTACAGAAGTCCCCCTAGCCTTTGCTATCTTCTCTTTGAGTTCCTCCAGCAGCTATTGACCCTGCATGCAAAGAGGATAATTGGGTCATTGGGGAATGGATTCTTTAGGCTGGGTTCTACTTCAGTTGAAGTCAGAGGTGGTGGGAAAAAGTAAGTTCAGAAAGGAAATAAGGTTTCCTCCACCCCAAACTTAACAAGGGGGACTAGAGATAGAAAAATTGGGCCCTGGAGGGTCTCAAGCATCTGCAACCAGTGCTTCTCAACCTTCCTAATGCTGTTACCCATTAATGCAGTGCCTCATGTTGTGGTGACCTCCAACCATAAAATTATCTTTATTGATACTTCATAACTATAATTTTGCTATGAATCAAAAGTATCTGTGTATTCTGATGGTCTTGGGCCTGTGAAAGGGTCATTCAACCCTAAGAATATCACAACCTTCAAATTAAGAACTACTGATCTACACGGTAAGGAAAATCCTGAGCAAGTTGACTCCAGGTTCCTTTTCTTGACTTGTGTGTCTGCCTGAAGATGCAAGAGAAAAGAAAATAGTTTATTTCTAGCCTGTCAACTCCTCTGGTGGGCAACAGCATGCCACAGAAATGCTTTCTTTTTTCATGGTCTGAGAATTAGGAATTCTGTAAGGGCAGGGGATTTGGCTCACTGGTGAGTGTTTAGCTTGCAAGTTCAAGGCCCTGGGTTTGGTTTCCAACACCCCAACAAGTGCATGTGCATGCGAACACACACACACACACACACACACACACAGAGAGAGAGAGAGAGAGAGAGAGAGAGAGAGAGAGAGAGAGAGAGAGAGAGAGAGAACAGCACAAAAGACCAAAAAAACCTGGAATTAATAATTCTTTAAGAACTGGTCCCCTTTGGCGACCTCTGTTCCTGCATCGACTGCACTGAGGAGACAGGTACCCAGGTTCCCCGCAATATAACATCACTTGGGACACAGCCTGTTGGGCTTCCATCTGCGCCCAAGAGCTGGACAGCTCTGCGGTCTTCTGGGCACCAGCTCTGCTGTGGGCCATCCCCCCTGCAGAGTGATCTGCACCTAGAGAGTCAGAGTGCACTCCGCAATCTTTGCTCCGGCATCAGGGCAGTTGGGACCTCCAGGCTCAGGGACAGACAGGCATAATATCCCTTGGGTCTCAGGCAGCTTGTGTGTACCCTGCTCCCAAGAGCTGGGCAGGTATGCAGTAACCGACAAGCCAGCTCTGCTGTGGGACTTCTGCCCTGCAGAGGGACCCCCCGCTGTGGTAGAGATCACACACACCCGCACAGGGTGGGAGCCTACCAGCTTCCCTTTGGCGACCTCTGTTCCGGGATCGACTGCACTGAGGAGACAGGTACCCAGGTTCCCCGCAATATAACATCGCTTGGGACACAGCCTGTTGGGCTTCCATCTGTGCCTAAGAGCGGGACAGCCCTGCTGTCTTCTGGGCGCCAGCTATGCTGTGGGCCATCTCCCCTGCAGAGTGATCTGCACTGAGAGAGTGCAGAGTGCACTCTGCCATCTTTGCTCTGGCATCAGGGCAATTGGGACCTCCAGACACAGGTACAGTCAGGCATAATATCTCTTGGGTCACAGGCAGCTTGTGTGCACCCTGCTCCCAAGAGCTGGGCAGGTCTGCAGTAACCAACGCGGCAGCTCTGCTGTGGGACTTCTGCCCTGCAGAGGGACCCCCCCCTCCACCCCTCTGGGAGAGATCACACAGCCCTGCACAGGGCAGGAGCCTACCAGACTCCCTATGGCGACCTCTACTCCGGGAATCCACTACACTGAGCCTTTGGATGTGCAGGGATTCCCCAATATAACATCACTTGGGGCAAGGCACATCAGGGCTCCAAAGTCACTCAGGAGCAGGGCAGGCTCCAGAAATCGGTGCCAGGGGAATCCCGGTAATCCAGGGGGGTCAGAAATAGCTTTGCAGGCTCACAGGAGGTCCAACCAACAGCCAGTGACAGCAGGACCAGCTAACACCAGAGGTAACCAGATGGCAAAAGGCAAACATAGGAACATTACTAACAGAAATCAAAGTAATATGGCACCATCCGAACCCAACTCTCCAACAGCAGCAAGTACTGGATACCCCACCACAACCGAAAGACAAGATCTGGATTTTAAATCACTTCTCATGATGCTATTAGAGGATTTCAAGAAGGACACAAATAAATCTCATAAAGAATTACAGGAGATCATGAAACAACGGTTAGAAGCCCTTACAAAGGAAACACAAAAATCGCTTAGAGAAATGCAGGAGAACATGGGTCAACAGATGGAGGCCCACAAGGAGGCAACACAAAAATCGCTTAAAGAAATGAATCAACAGGTAGATGCATTTTCAAAGGAATCACAAAAATCGCATAAAGAAATGCAGGAATATGGGTCAAGAGATGGATGCCCATAGGGAGGCAACACAAAAATTGCTTAAAGAAATGAATCAATGGATAGATGCCCTTACAAAGGAAACATGAGAATTGCTTAAAGAAATGCAGGAGACAATGGATCAACAGATGGAAGCCCATGAGGAGGAAACACAAAAATCGCTTAGAGAAATACAGGAGAACTTGGGTCAACAGGCAGAAATCCTGAAAGAGGAAACACAAAAATACCTTAAAGAAATACAGGAAAATACAAACAAACAAGTGAAGGATCTCAGAAAATCCATCCAGGATCTAAAAAAGGAAGTAGAAACAACTAAGAAATCACAAAGGGAGACAACTTTGGAGATAGAAAACCTTGGGAAGAAATCAGGAGTCATAGATGCAAATATCAACACTAGAATACAAGAGATGGAAGAAAGAATCTCAGGTGCTGAAGATACCATAGAAAGCATTGACTCAACAGTCAAAGAAAATGCAAAATGCAAAACACATGTAACCCAAAACATCCAGGAAATCCAGGACACAATGAGAAGACCAAACCTAAGGATTATAGGTATAGATGAGAGTGAAGATTTACAACTTAAAGGGCCAGTAAATATCTTCAACAAAATTATGGAGGAAAACTTCCCTAACCTAAAGAGAGAGATGCCGATGAACATACAAGAAGCCTACAGAACTACAAACAGACTGGACCAGAACAGAAATACCTCCCGTCACATAATAATCAAAACATCAAATGTACTAAACAAAGAAAAAATATTAAAAGCAGTAAGAGAAAAGGCCAAGTAACATACAAAGGAAGACCTATCCGAATCGCATCAGACTTCTCACCAGAGACTATGAAAGCCAGAAGATCCTGGGCAGATCTCATGCAGATCCTAAGAGAAAACAAATGCCAGCCTAGACTACTATACCCAGCAAAACTCTCAATCACCATAGATGGAGAGACCAAGATATTCCATGATAAAACCAAATTTACACAATGTCTTTCCACAAACCCAGCCCTGCAAAGGATAATAGGTGGAAACCGCCAATACAAGGAGAGAAACAACACCCTGGAAAAAACGAGATAGAAACCTTCTTGCATCAAACCCAAAAGTAGATAACCACTCAAACATAAAGATAGCGTCAAGAATAGCAGGTGGCAATAATCACTATTCCTAAATCTCTCTTAATATCAATGGTCTCAATTCCCCAATAAAAAGACATAGACTAGCAGACTGGATACGTAAACAGGACCCAGCATTTTGCTGCATGCAGAAAACGCACCTCAGTGTCAAAGACAAACACTACCTCAGAGTAAAAGGCTGGAAAACAATTTTACAAGCAAATGGCCCCAAGAAACGAGGTGGAGTAGCCATCCTAATATCAGATAAAATTGACTTTCAACCTAACGTCATCAAAAAAGACACAGAAGGACACTACATACTGATCAAAGGAAAAATCCACCAAGAACTACTCTCAATTCTGAATATCTATGCTCCAAATGCAAGGGCACCCTCATTCGTAAAAGAAACTTTACTAAAGCTCAAAGCACACATCGCACCTTACACAATAATAGTAGGTGACTTCAACACCCCGCTGTCTGAAATGGATCATTCAGGAAAGCAGAAACTAAACAGGGACACAGTGAATCTAATTGAAGCCTTGGACCAAATGGAACTAACAGATATATATAGAACATTTCATCCTAGAGCAAAAGAAAACACCTTCTTCTCAGCACCTCATGGTACCTTCTCCAAAATCGACCATATAATTGGTCACAAATCAGACCTCAACAGATATAAGAAGATCGAACTAATCCCATCCCTCCTATCAGATCACTATGGAATAAGGGTGGTCTTCAATGGCAACAAAAACAACAGAAAACCCACATACACATGGAGGCTGAACAATGCTCTACTCAATGATAACTTGGTCAAGGAGGAAATAAAGAAGAAATCAAAGACTTTTTGAAAGTTAATGAAAATGAAGGCACAACATATCCTAATATATGGGACAAAATGAAAGCGGTGCTAAGAGGAAAATTCATAGCCCTGAGTGCCGCCAAAAAGAAACGGGAGACAGCATACGCTAGCAGCTTAATGGCACACCTGAAAGCCCTGGAACAAAAAGAAGCAAATACACCCAAGAGGAGTAGAAGGCAGGAAATCATCAAACTCAGGGCTGAAATCAATCAAGTAGAAACAAATAAAACCATACAAAGAATCAACAAAACTAAGAGTTGGTTCTTTGACAAAATCAGCAAGATAGATAAGCCCTTAGCCAGACTAGCCAGCGGGCACAGAGACAGTGTCCAAATTAACAAAATCAGAAACAAAAAGGGAGAGATAACAACAGAAACTGAGGAAATTCAAAAAATCATCAGATCCTACTACAAAAGCCTGTATTCAACACAACTAGAAAATCTCGAGGAAATGGACAATTTTCTAGACAGATACCAAATACCAAAATTAAATCAGGATCAAATAGACCATCTAAACCATCCTAAAACTCCTGAAGAATTATAAACCGTCACTGGAAGTCTTCCAACCAAAAAAATCACAGGTCCAGATGGTTTTAGTGCAGAATTCTATCAGACCTTCAAAGAAGACCTAACACCAATACTCTTCCAACTATTCCACAAAATAGAAAAGAAGGAACAGTACCCAACTCGTTCTATGAAGCCACAATTATGCTAATACCAAAAGCACACAAAGATCCGACAAAGAAAGAGAATCTCAGGCCAATCTCTCTTATGAATATCGATGCAAAAATACTCAATAAAATTTCACTACGATCAAGTAGGCTTCATCCCAGGGATGCAGGGATGGTTCAATATAAGGAAGTCCATCAATGTAATCCACTACATAAAGAAACTCAAAGAAAAAAACCACATGGTCATTTCATTAGATGCTGAGAAAGCATTTGACAAAATTCAGCATCCTTTCATGCTAAAGGTTTTGGAAAGATCAGGAATTTGAGGCCCATATCTAAACATAGTAAAAGCAATTTACAGCAAACCGGTAGCCAACATCAATCTGAATGGAGAGAAACTTGAAGCAATCCCACTAAAATCAGGGACTAGACAAGGCTGCCCTCTCTCTCCATATCTTTTCAATATAGTACTTGAAGTTCTAGCTAGAGTACTTAGACAACAAAAGGAGGTCAAAGGGATACAAATCAGAAAGGAAGAAGGCAAAGTATCACTATTTGCAGACGATATGATAGTATACTTAAGCGACCCAAAGAACTCCATCAGAGAACTCCTACAGCTGATAAACAACTTCAGCAAAGTGGCCGGATATAAAATCAACTCAAGCACGTCAGTAGCCTTCCTATACTCAAAGGATAAGCCATCTGAGAAAGAAGTAAGAGAAATGATACCCTTCACGAAAGCCACAAACAATATAAAGTATCTTGGTGTGACTCTAACCAAACAAGTGAAAGATCTGTATGACAAGAACTTCAAGTCTCTGAAGAAAGAAATTGAAGAAGACCTCAGAAGATGGAAAAATCTTCCATGCTCATGGATTGGCAGGATTAATATAGTAAAAATGATCATCTTGCCAAAAGCAATATACAGAGTCAATGCAATCCCCATCAAAATCCCAACTCAATTCTTCATAGAGTTAGAAAGAGCAATTCAAAAATTCATCTGGAATAACAGAAAACCCAGGATAGCTAAAACTATTCTCAAAAGAACTTCTGGGGGAATCAATATCACGGACCTCAAGCTGTACTACAGAGCAATAATGTTAAAAACTGCATGGTATTGGTACAGTGAACAGGCATGTAGATCAATGGAACAGAATTGAAGACCCAGAAATGGATCCACACTCCTATGGTCACTTGATCTTTGACAAAGGAGCTATAACCATCCAGTGGAAAAAAGATAGCCTTTCAACAAATGGTGCTGGCTCAACTGGAGGTCAACACGCAGAAGAATGCAAATTGACCCATCCTTATCTCCTTGCACTAAGCTCAATTCCAAGTGGATCAAGGACCTCCACATAAAACCAGACACACTGAAACTAATAGAAGGGAAACTAGGGAAGAACCTTGAACATATGGGCACAGGGGAGAATTTCCTGAATAGAACTCCAATAGCTTATGCTCTAAGATCAAGAATTGACAAATGGGACCTCATTAAATTACAAAGTTTTTGCAAGGCAAAAGACACTGTCAAAAAGATTAAGCGGCAACCAACTAACTGGGAAATGATCTTTACCAACCCTACATCCGACAGGGGGCTAATATCCAAGATATACAAAGAACTCAAGAAGTTAAACTCCAGAGAGGCAAGTAACCCTATTAAAAAATGGAGTACAGAGCTAAACAAAGTGTTCTCACCTGAAGAATATCTAATGGCTGAGAAGCACTTAAAGAGATATTCATCATCCTTAGTCATTAGGGAAATGCAAATCAAAACAACCCTGAGATTCCATCTCACACCAGTCAGGATGGCTAAGATCAAAAACACAGGAGACAGCAGTTGTTGGCGAGGATGTGGAGAAAGAGGAACACTCCTCCACTGCTGGTGGAATTGCAGGCTGGTACAACCACTCTGGAAAGCAGTCTGGCGGTTCCTCAGAAAACTGGGCATGACACTCCCGGAGGATCCGGCTATTCCACTCCTGGGCATATACCCAGAGGCTTTACCTGCATGCAATAAGGACACATGCTCCACTATGTTCATAGCAGCCTTATTTATAATAGCCAGAAGCTGGAAAGAACCCAGATGTCCTTCAACGGAGGAATGGATTCAGAAGATGTGGTATATTTACACAATGGAATACTACTACTCTGCAATTAAAAACAATGAATTCATGAAATTCCTAGGCAAATGGTTAGAACTGGAAAATATCATCCTTAGTGAGGTAACCCAATCACAAAAGAACACACATGGTATGCAGTCACTGATTAGGGTATATTAACCCAGATTCTCGGAATACCCTAGACACAATTCGCATATCAATAGATTTCCAAGAAGATGGAAGGAGAGACCCCTGGTCCTGGAAAGACTGGATGTAGGGGAATGCCAGGACAGAGAAGCGAGAGGGGGTTGAATGGGGAAAAGAGGGAGGGAAGGGGGCTTATCAGACTTTCGGGGAGGGAGGAAATTGGAAAGGGGAAATGATTTTGAATGTAAATAAAAAAAACTTAGAAAATAAAATAAAATTTAAAAAAAGAACTGGTAATTTTATCAAAGGTACATTAATTTAATACTTTCTTCATAGATAAGAGAGGTTTTGTTAGGATACCACAAGAAAGGAAAAGTTATGGGGAGCATACACGTATTTTAGGAAGCCATCAGAGATCCCAAACTATCTGTAGGCAGCACTGTGCCATTTTCCACACATGTGTGTGACAGGCAAGTGTTCTACCAGCTGAACTGTATTTCTAACCCCTCTTTTTCTCACATGTAATATTCCCGATTCCCTCTTTTATTTTTCTATTCTTGCCATTGACTGGGAAACTTCATTATAGATAGAAATAATTCCACAGGGTGTTACTCTGATTCTCTTAGCTTGTTACTCTGTCCATTTGTATAGGATCTTCTGTGTACCTTTGCTCGTTATCAAATTGTGTGGCTCATTCCTGACATAATCAAATTCTATAGCTAAATACATGTGTGTGTATATATTACCTATAGATGTCTATAACAAAAGCATATATGTAAATGTCAGATGTTAACAATTTATCGGTCCCGCGCAGGGAGGGAGCCCGCCAGCTTCCCTTCCGCGACCTCTGTTCCCGCGGACTGCGCTGGAGAGACCGGTACCCAGGCTCTCCCCCCCGATATAACATCACTTGGGACACGGCCTGTTGGGGCTTCCGTCTGTGCCCGAGGGCGGGTTGGCGCTGTAGTCGTCTGGGCGCCAGATCGGCGGGCCATCGTGACCACAGGGTGAGCGGCGCCACGGAGACTGCCCTCCGCCATCTTTGCTCCAGTGACCAGGTAGTTGGGACCGCCAGGCTCAGAGACAGACAGGCATAATATCGCTTCGGTTTCAGGCAGCTTGGGTGTAACCTGCTCCCAGGTGCTGGGCTGATCTGCAGTAACCAGCGCGCCAGTTCCGCGGTGGGACCTTCTGCCTGCTGGAGGGACCCCGCGCAGGGAGGGAGCCCGCCAGCTTCCCTTCCGCGACCTCTGTTCCCGCGGACTGCGCTGGAGAGACCGGTACCCAGGCTCTCCCCCCGATATAACATCACTTGGGACACGGCCTGTTGGGGCTTCCGTCTGTGCCCGAGGGCGGGTTGGCGCTGTAGTCGTCTGGGCGCCAGATCGGCGGGCCATCGTGACCACAGGGTGAGCGGCGCCACGGAGAGTGCCCTCCGCCATCTTTGCTCCAGTGACCAGGTAGTTGGGACCGCCAGGCTCAGAGACAGACAGGCATAATATCGCTTCGGGTTCAGGCAGCTTGTGTGTAACCTGCTCCCAGGTGCTGGACTGATCTGCAGTGACCAGCGCGCCAGATCTGCTGTGGGACTTCTGCCTGGCAGAGGGACGCCCCCTCCCCCCCCAGGAGAGATCACACACCCCTGCACAGGGCAGGAGCCTGCCAGCCTCCCTTTGGCGACCTCTGCTCCAGGAATCCACTAGGCTGAGCCTTTAGATGTGCAAGGCCTCCCCAATATAAGATCACTTGGGGCAAAGCACATTAGGGCTCCAAAGTCACTCAGGAGCAGGCAGGCCCCAGAAATCGGTGCCAGGGGAATCCTGGTAATCCAGGGGCGGGCAGAAATAGCTTTGCAGGCTCACAGGAGGTCCAACCAACAGCCAGTGGCAGCAGGACCAACTAACACCAGAGGTATCCAGATGGCAAAAGGCAAACGTAGGAATGTTACTAACAGTAATCAAAGTAATGTAGGACCATCCGAACCCAACTCTCCAACAGCAGCAAGTCCTGGATACCCCACCACACCCGAAAGACAAGATCTGGATTTAAAATCACTTCTCATGATGCTATTAGAGGATCACAAGAAGGACACAAATAAATCTCATAAAGAGTTACAGGAGACCATGAATCAACGGTTAGAAGCCCTTACAAAGGAAACACAAAAATCGCTTAGAGAAATGCGGGAGAACATGGATCAAAAGATGGAGGCGCACAAGGAGACAACACAAAAATCGCTTAACGAGATGAATCAACGGGTAGATGCACTCACAAAGGAATCACAAAATTTGCATAAAGAAATGCAGAAGAATATGGGTCAACAGACGGATGCCCATAAGGAGGCAACACAAAAATTGCTTAAAGAAATGAATCAACGGTTAGATGCCCTTACAAAGGAAACACGAGAACTGCTTAAAGAAATGCAGGAGACGATGGATCAACAGATGGAATCCCATGAGGAGGAAACACAAAAATCGCTCAGAGAAATGCAGGAGAACGTGGGTCATCAGGAAGAAATCCTGAAAGAGGTAATGCAAAATTACCTTAAAGAAATACAGGAAAATACAAACAAACAAGTGAAGGATCTCAGCAAATCCATCCAGGAACTAAAAAAGGAAGTAGAAACAACTAAGAAATCACAAAGGGAGACAACTTTGGAGATAGAAAACCTTGGGAAGAAATCAGGAGTCATAGATGCAAACATCAACAATAGAATACAAGAGATGGAAGAAAGAATCTCAGGTGCTGAAGATTCCATAGAAAGCATCGACTCAACAGTCAAAGAAAATGCAAAATGCAAAAAACGCGTAACCCAAAACATCCAGGAAATCCAGGACACAATGAGAAGACCAAACCTAAGGATTATAGGTATAGATGAGAGTGAAGATTTGCAACTTAAAGGGCCAGTAAACATCTTCAACAAAATTATGGAGGAAAACTTCCCTAACTTAAAGAGAGAGATGCCGATGAACATACAAGAAGCCTACAGAACTCCAAACAGACTGGACCAGAACAGAAATACCTCCCGTCACATAATAATCAAAACACCGAATGTTCTAAACAAAGAAAGAATACTAAATGCAGTAAGAGAAAAGGGCCAAGTAACATACAAAGGAAGACCTATCCGAATCACATCAGACTTCTCACCAGAGACTATGAAAGCCAGAAGATCCTGGGCAGATCTCATGCAGACACTAAGACAGCACAAATGCCAGCCTAGACTACTATACCCAGCAAAACTCTCAATCACCATAGATGGAGAGACCAAGATATTCCATGATAAAACCAAATTTTCACAATATCTTTCCACAAATCCAGCCCTGCAACGGATAATAGGTGGAAACCTCCAATACAGGGAGAGAAACAACACCCTGGAAAAAATGAGATAATAACCTTCTTGAATCAAACCCAAAAGTAGATAACCACTCAAACATAAAGATAGCGTCAAGAATGGCAGATGGCAATAATCACTATGCCTTAATCTCTCTTAATATCAATGGTCTCAATTCCCCAATTAAAAGACATAGACTAGCAGACTGGATACGTAAACAGGACCCAGCTTTTTGCTGCATGCAGGAAACGCACCTCAGTGTCAAAGACAAACACTACCTCAGAGTAAAAGGCTGGAAAACAATTTTACAAGCAAATGGCCCCAAGAAACGAGGTGGAGTAGCCATCCTAATATCGGATAAAATTGATTTTCAACCCAAAGTCATCAAAAAAGACACAGAAGGACACTACATACTGATCAAGGGAAAAATCCACCATCAAGAACTCTCAATCCTGAATATCTATGCTCCAAATGCAAGGGCACCCTCATTCGTAAAAGAAACTTTACTAAAACTCAAAGCACACATCGCACCGCACACAATAATAGTGGGTGACTTCAACACCCCGCTCTCTGAAATGGATCGTTCAGGAAAGCAGAAACTAAACAGGGACACAGTGAATCTAATTGAAGCCTTGGACCAAATGGAACTAACTGATATATATAGAACATTTCATCCTAGAGCTAAAGAATACACCTTCTTCTCAGCTCCTCATGGTACCTTCTCCAAAATTGACCATATAATTGGTCACAAATCAGACCTCAACAGATACAAGAAGATAGAAATAATCCCATGCCTCCTATCAGATCACTATGGAATAAGGGTGGTCTTCAATGGCAACAAAAACAAAAGAAAACCCACGTACACATGGAGGCTGAACAATGCTCTACTCAATGATAACTTGGTCAAGGTGGAAATAAAGAAAGAAATCAAAGACTTTTTGAAAGTTAATGAAAATGAAGGCACAACATACCCTAACTTATGGGACACAATGAAAGCAGTGCTAAGAGGAAAATTCATAGCCCTGAGTGCCGCCAAAAAGAAACGGGAGACAGCATACACTAACAGCTTAATGGCACACTTGAAAGCCCTGGAACAAAAAGAAGCAAATACACCAAAGAGGAGTAGAAGGCAGGAAATCATCAAACTCAGGGCTGAAATCAATCAAGTAGAAACAAATAAAACCATACAAAGAATCAACAAAACGAGGAGTTGGTTCTTTGAGAAAATCAACAAGATAGATAAGCCCTTAGCCAGACTAACCAGAGGGCACAGAGATAGTATCCAAATTAATAAAATCAGAAACGAAAAGGGAGAGATAACAACAGAAACTGAGGAAATTCAAAAAATCATCAGATCCTACTACAAAAACCTGTATTCAACACAACTAGAAAATCTTGAGGAAATGGACAATTTCCTTGACAGATACCAAGTACCAAAATTAAATCAGGATCAAATAGACCATCTAAACCGTCCTATAAGCCCTGAAGAAATAGAAGTTGTCATTGGAAGTCTTCCAACCAAAAAAAGCACAGGTCCAGATGGTTTTAGTGCAGAATTCTATCAGACCTTCAAAGAAGACCTAACACCAATACTCTTCAAACTGTTCCACAAAATAGAAACAGAAGGAACACTACCCAACTCGTTCTATGAAGCCACAATTACACTAATACCAAAAGCACACAAAGATCCGACAAAGAAAGAGAATCTCAGGCCAATCTCTCTTATGAATATCGATGCAAAAATACTCAATAAAATTCTTGCCAACCGAATCCAAGAACACATCAAAACGATCATTCACCACGATCAAGTAGGCTTCATCCCAGGGATGCAGGGATGGTTCAATATAAGGAAATCCATCAATGTAATCCACTACATAAACAATCTCAAAGAAAAAAACCACATGGTCATCTCATTAGATGCTGAGAAAGCATTTGACAAAATTCAGCATCCTTTCATGCTAAAGGTCTTGGAAAGATCAGGAATTCAAGGCCCATATCTAAACATAGTAAAAGCAATTTACAGCAAACCAGTAGCCAGCATCAATCTAAACGGAGAGAAACTTGAAGCAATCCCACTAAAATCAGGGACTAGACAAGGCTGCCCTCTCTCTCCATATCTTTTCAATATAGTACTTGAAGTTCTAGCTAGAGCAATTAGACAAGAAAAAGAGGTCAAAGGGATACAAATTGGAAAGGAAGAAGTCAAACTATCACTATTTGCAGACGATATGATAGTATACATAAGCGACCCAAAGAACTCCACCAGAGAACTCCTACAGCTGATAAACGACTTCAGCAAAGTGGCCGGATATAAAATCAACTCAAGCAAGTCAGAAGCCTTCCTATACTCAAAGGATAAGCAGGCTGAGAAAGAAGTAAGAGAAATAATACCCTTTACGATAGCCACAAACCATATTAAGTATCTTGGCGTGACGCTAACCAAACAAGTGAAAGATCTGTATGACAAGAACTTCAAGTCTCTGAAGAAAGAAATTGAAGAAGACCTCGGAAGATGGAAAAATCTGCCATGCTCATGGATTGGCAGGATTAATATAGTAAAAATGAGCATCTTACCAAAAGTAATACACAGATTCAATGCAATCCCCATCAAAATCCCAACTCAATTCTTCATAGAGTTAGAAAGAGCAATTCAAAAATTCATCTGGAATAACAGAAAACCCAGAATAGCTAAAACTATTCTCAAGAGTAAAAGAACCTCTGGGGGAATCAGTATCCCGGACCTCAAGCTGTACTACAGAGCAATAGTGTTAAAAACTGCATGGTATTGGTACAGTAACAGACATGTAGATCAATGGAACAGAATTGAAGACCCAGAAATGAATCCACACTCCTATGGTCACTTGATCTTTGACAAAGGAGCTAAAACCATCCAGTGGAAAAAAGATAGCCTTTTCAACAAATGGTGCTGGCTCAGCTGGAGGTCAACATGCAGAAGAATGCAAATTGACCCATCCTTATCTCCTTGCACTAAGCTCAATTCTAAGTGGATCAAAGATCTCCACATAAAACCAGACACACTGAAACTAATAGAAGGGAAACTAGGGAAGAACCTTGAACATATGGGCACAGGGGAGAATTTCCTGAACAGAACTCCAATAGCTTATACTCTAAGATCAAGAATAGACAAATGGGACCTCATTAAATTACAAAGTTTTTGCAAGGCAAAAGACACCGTCAAAAAGACAAAGCGGCAACCAACTAACTGGGAAATGATCTTTACCAACCTTACATCCGACAGAGGGCTAATATCCAAGATATACAAAGAACTCAAGAAGTTAAACTCCAGAGAGGCAAGTAACCCTATTAAAAAATGGGGTACAGAGCTACACAAAGAGTTCTCACCTGAAGAATATCTAATGGCTGAGAAGCACCTAAAGAGATGTTCAGCATCCTTAGTCATTAGGGAAATGCAAATCAAAACAACCCTGAGATTCCATCTCACACCAGTCAGGATGGCTAAGATCAAAAACACAGGAGACAGCAGTTGTTGGCGAGGATGTGGAGAAAGAGGAACACTCCTCCACTGCTGGTGGAATTGCAGGCTGGTACAACCACTCTGGAAAGCAGTCTGGCGGCTCCTCAGAAAACTGGGCATGACACTTCCGGAGGATCCGGCTATACCACTCCTGGGCATATACCCAGAGACTTTACCTGCATGCAATAAGGACAAATGCTCCACTATATTCATAGCAGCCTTATTTATAATAGCCAGAAGCTGGAAAGAACCCAGATGTCCCTCAACGGAGGAATGGATTCAGAAGATGTGGTATATTTACACAATGGAATACTACTCTGCAATTAAAAACAATGAATTCACGAAATTCCTAGGCAAATGGTCAGAACTTGAAAATATCATCCTTAGTGAGGTAACCCAATCACAAAAGATCACACATGGTATGAAGTCACTGATAAGGGGATATTGACCCAGAATCTCAGAATACCCTAGACACAATCAGCATATCAATAGATTTCTAAAAAGATGGAAGGAGAGACCCCTGGTCCTGGAAAGACTGGATGTAGGGGAACGCCAGGACAGAGTAATGAGAGGGGGTTGAACGGAGAAAAGAGGGAGGGAAGGGGGCTTATGGGACTTTCGGGGAGGGAGGAAACGGGAAAGGGGAAGTGATTTGGAATGTAAATTAAAAAAATAAAATAAAATTAAATTAAAAAAAAAAAATAAAAAAAAAAATAAAAAAAAATAAAAAAAAAATAAAAAAAAAAAAAAAAAAAAAAAAAACAATTTATCGGTAATGGGCATGCTGGTGCTTACCATCATTTGCTTTCAATGGCTAGCATTTTTCCAAATAAAAAAATGAAACTAATGTTCACACCTGGCTGAGTCTGCCTTCCTGAGCAGGTGAGAATGAGTAAAGTACTGGACATGTTAGACATCATAGCTGACATGCTCAGAGTAGAGCACTTCCCTCTGGAAGATCCAGCCTTAGGGAAAACTGACCAAGTAGAAAGTCAACTGAACAGGAGAAAAACAAAACGAGTTCTTTATGTGGAATAAGTAGCACAGCATACCAATGTTTCCCAAAGCATGACACGTGAACCCTGAATCACATTCATCCTAGAGTGTGTTAACCCTTCAGTTTTTTGTACCTATACATCAGAGCTACAGAATCAGAATTTGGGGATTGGGATTGGGGAATCAGCCTTGATAACACGCTCTCCGCTTATTTCTGTGCTCACTGAAGTGGAGACTCAGCTATATTCTTCCTGTGAGTTATTGCCCATCTCTAGAAACATTTCCCCCAATTTTCTGCTCAGGAGTTGAAAGTTTAAACTCCGATACACCTGCCTTCATGAAGCATTTCTTGATTTCCTGTTTCCTTAACTCCAATACTCCTCAAATAAGAAAGATGAAAGATACTAGGGGTATATGAAGTGGAATATAGGTACCGCTTAGGATATGAGAAGGATTAGACAGATGAAATACGGTAGGTATTAATATTTAGTCCCAAAATCTTACTTGGAAAGTATGTTACAATTGAAAGTAACCTTGATAAATACCAACATACCCTTCATCTGTAAATTATTAATATTTGATATTTGCATACATATTCACTTATAAACATATATAGATGATGCATACATACAAGTATTTGGCCACAGCATTAGAAATAAAATTACTGTCATACCAATTTACAATTAAATACTCCTAATATCTCCTAAGAATAAGACAATCAACTAGCTCCTCTTGCACAGTCAGATAGCATTATCATATCCATGAAAGTTAACCTTTTAAACAGACTCAATATTCTAAAATTCCCTCCAAATTATCCTAGTTGTTTGTACTGACAGGATTCAATCAGGAACTATGGATTTTTCCTTGTCTTTTTAAGTCTTCTTTAATCTGGATTCTGAAAAAAAGATTGTTTTCCCTCTATTAGTACTAATATTTTTGGAGAGCCCAGAAAAGTGTCTCATAAACCATCTGAATGTTTCTGACATTTTCCTCATGATCACATTCAAATTAAATATTTTGGGGGCAAGGATCCTACAGAATTAATGTTATTTGATACTCTGCTCAGGCTGGCTCATTTTATGTCAACTTGACACGGGCTAAAGTTATCTGAAAGGAGGGAACCTCAATTGAGAAAATGCCTTCATAAGATCCAGCTCTATCTTCCCTTCCGGCCGCCATCTGCAGCAGGGAACCAGGCAGCTCCACAGCCTTCTGTGCTTAGCCCACCAGAAGAGAATGATCTCCCAGCAGCGATTTCACTTCTCAGTGCAGAGGTGAGCTCTCCACCTTCTCTCGGGAGGGGTACAGCTAGGAGCACATAGGGCATATGGTCATTGGAGCAGCTGGGACAGGAATCCTCCCTTACAGCCGCCATTTGCAGCAGGGAACCAGGCAGCTCCAAAGCCTTCTGTGCTTAGCCCACCAGAAGAGAATGATCTCCCAGCAGCGATTTCACTTCTCAATGCAGAGGTGAGATCTCCACCTTCTCTCGGGAGGGGTACAGCTAGGAGTGCACAGGACATAAGATCAGTGGAGCAGCTGGGACAGGAATCTTTCCTTCCAGCCACCATTTGCAGCAGGGAATCAGACAGCTCCACAGCCTTCTGTGCACAGACCCTGCCAGAAGAGAGTTGGTCTCCCAGGAGTACAGACACGGGTTTACAGGTCCATAGGAGGGGCAAGCTCCAGTCAGAGACAACAAGACCAACTAACACCAGAAATAACCAGATGGTGAAAGGCAAGCACAAGAATCCTACCAACAGAAACCAAGGCTACTTGGCAACATCAGAGCCCAGTTCTCCCACCACAGCAAATTCCGGATACCCCAACACACTGGAAAAGCAAGAGTTGGATTTAAAGTCTCTTCTCACGATACTGTTAGAGGACATCAAGAAGGACATAAATAACTCCCTTAAAGAAATACAAGAGAACATGGGTTAAATGGTAAATACCCTCAAAGAGGAAACACAAAAATCCCTGAAAGAATTACAGGAGTACACAAACAAACAAGTGAAGGAACTGAACAAAACCACCCAGGATCTAAAAATGGAAGTAGAAGCAATAAAGAAATCACAAAGTGAGACATCTCTGGAGATAGAAAATCTTGGAAAGAATTCAGGAGTCATAGATGCAAGCATCAACAACAGAATACAAGAGATAGAAGAAAGAATCTCAGGGGCTGAAGATACCATAGAAAACATTGACTCAACAGTTAAAGAAAATGCAAAATGCAAAAAGCTCCTGAGCCAAAACATCCAGAAAATCCAGAACACAATGAGAAGACCAAACCTAAGGATTATAGGTATAGAAGAGAGTGAAGATTTGCAACTTATCGGGCCAGTAAATATCTTCAACAAAATTATGGAGGAAAACTTTCCTAACCTAAAGAGAGAAATGCCAATGAACGTAAAAGAAGCCTACAGAACTCCAAACAGACTGGACCAGAACAGAAATAACTCCTGTCACATAATAATCAAAACACCAAATGTACTAAACAAAGAAAGAATATTAAAAGCAGTAAGAGAAAAAGGCCACATAACATATAAAGGAAGACCTATCCGAATTACATCAGACTTCTCACCAGAGACTATGAAAGCTAGAAGATCCTGGGCAGATCTCATACAGACCCTAAGAGAACAAATGCCAGCCCAAACTACTATACCCAGCAAAACTCTCAATTACCATAGATGGAGAAACCAAGATATCCCATGATAAAACCAAATTTACACAATATCTTTCCACAAATCCAGCCCTATAAAGGATAATAGATGGAAAAAGCCAACATGAGGAGGGAAACTACACCCTAGAAAAAGTAAGAAAGTAATCTTTTTCCAGCAGACCTAAGGGAAAGTAATCACACAAACATAAAAAGAACATCAAAAATAGCAGGAAGCAACAATCACTATTCCTTAATATCTTGTAATGTCAATAGACTCAATTCCCCAACAAAAAACATAGTCTAACAGATGTTTTTCATGTGGATCTTCGATTTTATCAGAAAATGTTTGTGACTCCTCTTTCAATTCAGAAATGCTTTTTGTGTCTACCATTTTGACTGTATTATTTTCCATGATAATCTTTAATTTTAACATTTTTTCTGTGTATTTCTTCGATTTTGTTAGAGGTGTTTTTCATGTAGATATTTGGTTTCATCGGGGGGGGGATGTTTTTAGTTTCACCTTCAATCAATTTAGGAATGTTTTTGTGCCTACCATTTTGTCGGTATAATTGTCCATGATAATCTTCAATTTTAACGTTTTTCTGTATTTTTCTTCAATTTTGTCAGAAGTATTTTCCATGTGGATCTTCAATTTTATCAGACAATGTCTATAATTTTACTTTCAATCAACTTAGGAACATTTTTATACCTTCCATTTTATCTGTATAATTTTCCATGTAATAGTCAGTTTTAACATGTTTTTCTATATATTTCTTGAATTTTTTCAGGAATATTTTCCTTGTAGATCTTCAATTTTATCAGCAAGTGTTTATAATTCGACTTTCAAAAAACTTAGGAATATTTTTATGCCTACCATTTTATCTGTATAATTTTTCCATGAATTACTCAATCTTAATGTGTTTTTTAATATATTTCTTCAATTTTATCAGAGATATTTTCCATGTAAATTTTCAATTTTATCAGAAAATGTTTATAATTTCACTTTCAATCAACTTAGAAATATTTCTATGTCTACCATTTTATCTGTATAATTTTCCATAATAATCTTCAATTTTAATGTTTTTCCATATATTTTTTCAATTTTATCAGAAATATTTTCCATATAAATCTTCAATTTTATCAGAAAATGTTTTTATTTCTACTTTCAATCAATTTAGGAATATTTTTATGCCTACTATCTTATCTGTATAATTTTTCATGAAATAGTCAGTTTTAACTTGTTTTTCTATATATTTCTTGAGTTTTATCAGAAATATTTTCCTTCTAGATTTTCAATTTTATCAGAAAATGTTTATAATTCCACTTTCAATCAACGTAGGAATATTTTTATGCCTACCATTTTATCTGTATAATTTTTCCATGAAATACTCAATCTTAACGTGTTTTTCTATATATTTCTTCAATTTTATCAGAGATATTTGCACAATGGAATACTACTCAGCAATTAAAAACTATGAACTCATGAAATTCTTAGGCAAATGGGGAATAGGGGGAGGGAAGAGGGCTTATGGGACTTTCGGGGAGGGGGTGAACCGGGAAAGGGGAAATCATTTGGAATGTAAATAAAGAATATAGAAAATAAAAATAATAATAATAACAAAAAAAAGATCCAGCTCTAGGGCATTTTCTTCATTAGTGATTCATGGGGAACGTCCAACCCATTGTGGGTGGGGCCACCCTTGGGCTAGTGGTCCTGGGAGTAAGCCATGGGGAACAAGCCAGCAAGTAGCACCCCTCAATAGCCTCTATCAGCTCCTACCTCCAGGTTCCTGGCCTGATTGAGTTCCTGTTCTGACTTCCTCTTCTGACTATAGATGTGGATGTGTAAGCCAAATAAACCCTTTCGTCGCCAGCTTGCTTTTGGCCATGAGGTTTCTTCATAGTAATAGTAACTCTAACTAAGACACTACTACGTCAGTTGAATATTCATTGTTATTAACAATGACCCTGTTTTTCGCTGTGGTAAATTTGATGGCCTAGCTAAGATGTATGTTTTCTGAAATTCTTCATTATAAAGGTGTATTTTCTTTGAAAATAATAAGTAATCTTTGGAGTAACACTTAAAAAATGAAATCTAAGTTTGCCCTGAAAAAAAACCTGAAAACTGAAATCAGGTTTGCCCTGAAATTCTTCACCAATAGTTTTAGAATCCATGGATTCGATTGCTATACTGATAAAAACAGAAAAGAACCCTAAGAAATCATGTGTTCTTGGAGGTACTTACCAACAGCAGTCACACAAGATATGATACCATGACACTGACTTTTAGTTCTTGCACTTGAAACGTAGAAACAGGCAGATTATCTTTATACCAATCAGAAGGTTGCATGCCTGGGGCAGGGAGGATAAGAGATGTATTATCTTCACTCACTTACTAAGAGAGCAGGAATGAGGCTAGGGAGATGGCACATTGGTTAAGAGTGTTTGCTCTGCAAGAATGGGAACTACATAAGTTCAAATCCCCAGTGCCCTCTTAAAAAGGAAGGCATAGCTGTCCATGTCTGTAACCCCAGCACTGAGGAGCAAAGGCCGGTGTATCCCTCCAAGTCAGTGAGAAACCCTCCCTGAAGGCAACGGATGGACAGCAATAGAGAAGGCTTCCGTGTGTTTGTGCACGGGTGTGCACACTCACATTCGTGAGTGAATATAATACGCCCCCCTCTCTCTCAACAGAAAGACAGAGAATGAGAACACAGAGGGAATGGAGTGAGAGGAAGGTAAAGGAGACTGTTCAGGCATAACAGCTTAGAACTCATGAGACAGAGACAGGAGGATCATGAGTTGCAGGCTATCGTCATCTACATAGCAAACACATCTTCAAAGGAATGGAACTTAGAGGTAGAGCACGTTACAGCATATACAATGGCCTGGATTTGATGCCCAACACTGCCAAATAAATAAACAAACAAACAAACAAACTAGACTAAAGCCCAGTCTTAATTCTAGAATCCATGTTTCTACAGTAGAGTATACTCCTTAATAAATGATTCTACCTGACTTCAGAAAACTCTCCCCAGTTTCTTTTCAAGAGTTCCAGGTTCACAACATTCCTAGTGGGGTAGCAGGGCCACCGGACTTTCAGGGAGGGCTTTGGCAGATGATGCCTCTGAGAAATCAACTGACATGCCCGTGGTCTTACAGCAAATGAGTAACTGAACATGGCTGCTGATGGAGAGACCTTCTGATCTTGCTTATGAATTTGCTTTGATAAATGAGGCAGCCGAGAGCCCCTGCAATTTCTGACTAGTGCTCTGCTGAATCTAGAGTGGGTTCATGTTGGATGAATGTCACTGCCCTCAGCTTGCTGAAATGCAGGGGCTTGGTCATAAAGAGGTTTGCAGGATTTCATAGGAAAGCCCAGAGTTGCCTAAGTGTCCTTCTGGCTCTCCTATGGCTCACAGCTCTCTCTCCTGCCTGTTACAGAGAAAAAAATCTCCTCTTAACATGTAACTGTTTCCAGGAGAGTTTTCACACTCACCTACACCTTCCATCCTCTGCCAGGTGATTGTAGTCCACAGTTTCCTTCTTTTTTCTCTTCTTTTTTTAATTAATCATTCCATTCCTTTACATCTCAAGTGATATCCCATTTCCCACAAACCCCCATTTCACATGCCCCCTTCCCCCTCCCCCTCCCCTTTGCCTGTATGAGGATGCTCCCCCACCCACCCACCCTCTCCTGCCCTACTGCTCCAGCATTACCCTGCACTGGGGTATCAAACCTCCCTAGGATCAAGGGTCTCCCCTCCCATTGCTGTCAGGCAAGGGCAGCCTCTGCTACATATGTATCTGGAGCCATGGATCCATCCAGGTACACTCCTTGGTTGGTGGTCTAGTCTCTGGGAGAACAGGGTGGTCAGGCCAGACTATGTTGTTCTTCCAATGGAGTTGCAATCCCCCTCTGCTCCTCCAGTCCTTCTGCCAACTCCCCCACCAGGTTCCCTGAGCTCAGTCTGATGTTTGGTTCCCTGCTTGAGGATGCACAGAAAATGTAGCAATAGGACCCACATGACATATACATACATTCACACATGCATACATATGTACACACATAGACACTAGTGCACACATAAATGCAAATATATATTAACTCACATACAAATGCACACACATACACAGAAATAAGCACCAGACACACACAAATGCAGACAGATACGCATACATACTAACACATACATACACATAAATATGCACTAACACACACACACACATACACACACAGATGCACATGAACACACATAACAGCAACACTCATGCACAAATGTATGAAAACATAAACACAGATACACATAAATACACACCTGCACACACAAATATACAGCAACACACATTATACTCAACACCCACACACATACACACAAACACACCAACAATCCAAAGACTCTTCTGCTCAAAAGGGCCATCTGTGATGTGGGGTTTCACTGACCATTTAATTTCAGACCACCCATTTTTTTTAGTGATAGAGGTGTCAGAAAAGCATGTCTGCACCTGTTGCAAAGTCTCACTTACAGCTGGACACAGACACACACATATAGAATATCATCCCAATTTTAGCATATGTGCTGTTGAATAAAATGCATGTACATATAAAGTGTCATCCAAGTTTAGCATGTGTCCCAAGAAAGCAGCCAGCATCAGATGTAGACACAGCACATTTCAAGGTTAGGCGACTACTAAGAGGTCATGCAGCAAAGCCGTCCTTCTTACTCATGGGACAGTGAATGCTCAGGACACCTCTGTCCTATGACACCAAAGTTTGAGCAGCTCCAGTGACGAGCTGCTTACTAATCTGCAAAGACAACTGGTCTCTCTGATTTGTTTAACAAAACTCTTCCAAATAATGAAATCGGTTAGCCCTGTAGCGTTTTGCTTTTAGAGGCCACTGCCTTCCTTTGGAATCATTCAGACCAAGGATAGTGCTTTCCCAGGTAGAGAGTAAAAGTTCTGGCATTGGTTCCCAGCAGGGACTCTGCAATGCCTTCTTCCCTGTGTATTTCTGAAGTTCATTTTCACAGTCAGTGCTGCCCCTCCTAGATTGCACCAGTCCACCTTGCTCACCAAGCAAACAAAAGGTGCTCTGGAGGTTGAGCCACTGTGGGTCCACTGCAGTGCCGTCATTCTGTTTGCCAAAGCCATTTGAGGCAGCAGGTAAGTAAGCATTTACAGAGGCACATTGGGTTTCTGAGAGGTACCAACCTAGCAAAGGCAGAAATAGGCTCTAACTTAATAATCTGCTCATCACACACAGTAAGAGACACCCTGACTTATTCAAAGACACTGTGGGTGGTGCAGAGGATGAATAAGCATGATTCACTGCCGCTCTGTCACCCGGGGCACAAAGAATAATAAAACCCAAAGAATTGTAGCCGCCTGAGTAGTAAATTAAGAGATCCAGGGCTCAGCTAGACTCCAGACATCAATGTTACCATGGCAATAAAGGGCCTCAGCGTTCAGCAGCTATTACAGAGCAGGCATCTAATAGGCTAGTCTATGTCACAGCCAAAGCCCAAGGGGCTAGCAAAGAAGACCAATTAGCATATCCATTCATTACAGGCCTCTGCACACTTCTTCTCTTAATTCCAATTAGTTGTTTGTTTGAACCAACATCTCTTGCTTGCATTATATTCATTGGTGCCTTTTAGCCAGTAGAAATAGGATTGAATTTCCACAAGGACTTCACAATTTCCCAAGCCTCCATTTATTTCCCCTGGGGTCTAGTCTTATATAGTCGCAAACCCATGGCCTTCAGTCCCTCGAAATGAAAGCATCTCTTACTTTACAACTGTACTCGACAGATGGAAACTGCTTTGGAATGTGATGTGCTAAGGGATTCTCCTGGAACCCAGTGAAATAGGGATCTGGGGCCATAATCTGGACCATTTAGGTCAAGGGAACCCTCTGATCTTAGCTAGTGAGCCTGCTGGCTATGGCTACCGGCCATTACTCAGAGGCTAGCTGTTCGGGAGGGGGAACATTGGCCACCAGGAACCAGGATGACACCATATCAAGTCAGGCAGTAACTATTCTAGTCTAAAGAACTGCCCTTCAAGGTCTGGCCTGAGGCCTGCCTATTCTGGAAACTCTCCCTTGATAGTCATGGCTGCAAGAGAATTCTTCCTCTTCTGTTCACTTCAAGGACACCCTTTGTTAGGAAGTGTTTATAGGCAGACTCAGGCCCTAATTTGGCCTATCACTTCTCAGTTTGAATGACTTGCCTCTGGAAGAGGAGCCAATGTTCTTAACCACTAAGCCATCTCTCTAACTCTGACAGCTTGTCTTTTAATCAGAGTTGAACATAAACTTTTTTTTTTTTTTTTTTTTTGGTTTCGACATCCTACAGGATCTGGGTTTGTTTTCCCCCACCAGCAGTTGGCACTACAGAAGACATTCCGAACAGTAGTCAAAACACATTGCAAATATATTAAGTATGTATTATTCACCCAGAATATTACGGGATAAAAGATTCTGGAGAATGCAATATTTTGTTACGTGAAGTCTTTGTCACTCCAAATATTTTGTCTCTCTACTCTTGATTCTTGAAAAGTAACTGAAATTATCATATTCTCTTTTGTTAAGATTTTATTCTATTTTGTATTTTATTTTGTATGTGCGCTCAAGCAAAGTGAGTATGGGT
The DNA here is from genome assembly GCA_036184795.1 of Tokudaia tokunoshimensis. Taxonomy (NCBI): domain Eukaryota; kingdom Metazoa; phylum Chordata; class Mammalia; order Rodentia; family Muridae; genus Tokudaia; species Tokudaia tokunoshimensis. The sequence goes on from BTHU01000023.1 coordinate 106,657,977, forward strand.
GTCCATGGAGCCCGGAAGAGGGCATTGCTTTGCCAGGAGCTGGGGTTACAGACAGTTGTGAGCAACCTGACATGGATCTTGGGAACAGAACTCAGGTCCTCGGCAAGAGCAGCACATCTTACTGCTCAGCCATCCCTCCAACCTTCAGGAAGATAGGGACAGTGAATGGATCCTGCATTTAGTTTTGAGGCTTCCATAGGCCTAAGATTTCTCATACTCAACACCAGGGATAACACAAAGCAATGGGATAGAGAAAGTATAAGACACAGAGCGAGACATCTGCCCAGTGCTGATCATTCCTGGAAATATATCCTAATTTTATTGAAATCCAAAGAGAGGAATGGAGTTCTCTTTCCTGTAAGTGGCTTCTTTCTCTTAAAAAAAAAATAGGACAGCGATACCTTGGAGAGGCTCTGTTAAGGAAGAGTCCTGATGAGTGACATTAAAATAAATGAAGTCTTTAAAACTGTTGTCATCAGAACAGCATAGACTTCACATTGTGGTTAATTTTGCCTAGGTGATTATGCTGTTTGCGTTGGCCCTGCCAAGAACCTTCGTTTCTGCAATTTTCTCAGCCACCTGGATAGAACAGAAAGTAGGGAGTGGTTTCAAGGGAGGATCCCAAACTCTACCCAGACCCCAGAGTGGTGAACCAAACAGACCTAGAGTGCTATACAATATTTCTAGCAGTTTCTATTCATTTTCTTTTGCTGGATCCTGTTTTGGCTTCAGGAGTTATATATGTCTGGGAAACTGACACTGCAAAGTTCTGGCTTGTTCCCTGCCCTGATGCTAAGGGATAAATATAGATCTCAACCACTACAGAAATTTGGCCAGGATTCCAAGGGTGTGTGTATGAGGGGCAGTGACGGATGGGGCCACTGTGACATGTGGCCTAGAAAAAGGCTTCTTTATATCCAAGACCCTCTTTGGGATAAGGACTGTTAAAGCAGAAGCTTTGCATCTAAAATTTAAAAAGGCATAATACATATTTTCAGGAGTTCAGGATCCAGTAAGGAATATTTTCTAGGTGGCTTAAAGAGTGTAGGGAGAGCAAAGGGAATCTTCCCTGACACCCTAGATCCTTTTGCATGAGATCAGCCTTACGAAAAAAGCAAGTTATTCTTGGCCATCTCCCCTCACCCTAACTCCCACCCATGCCCCACCCCCTTGCGCACGCGCGTGCGCACACAAAACACACACACACACACACACACACACACACACACACACACACACACACACACTAATATCCAACTCTTGATCGAGAAGAATATGACTTAAGATTTCCATTGAGCCCATCATCTCTCGGGTCCTGGAGAAGGGCAAGAGGTGGAAAGGCACACGAAGGGGGCAGTGAATTGCTCATCCTCATGACCCAGAATATCTCCCCCTCCCTGTAATGATGAGCTTGCTTTTCCAAAAGGGCTTTCCTTTGATTCCAGTAAGGAGCCAACCAATGAGAGAGGAGCATGCTAGATTATTTTGGGGAAGGGCTCATGCCAGCAAGGTTCACTTTTAGTAGGCACCAAGTGTCCCCAGCAACCAGTGTCTCCTGTACCAGCAGAAGCTCCAGAACCCTGTCCTACTCGCCTGCTTCTGCGGATCTTGGCCCCACTGAACAGCCATGAGACGGCAACTCCGCTCCAGAAGGGCTCCGGCCTTTCCTTACGGTTATCGCTACAGACTTGTGAGTCTCAGGGAGCAGAATATTTTGCTGCCCTTTTTAATTGGTTGGGTTGGGTGCTGTGTAGACCTTGAATTATGGCTGCCTTGCCTAGGGATAAATAGGAATAAATGATAGGAAATTCCAGACTTCGGAAGAAGAGCAGTGACTTCCAGCAATCCAGGGTACCCTAAATTACTGAATGGGAAGGAGGGCTCCTTCCTTTGCAGGGGAACAGAGATAAAGGAATGGGAAGATAGCAGAGAAATAGGAGCCCTTTGAAGCTTTATCATAGGAGTCTAAAATATGAGCAGACCTTTGGAGTATGGGAGTGGAGGTTTCATTGCAAGAAATTTTGGCCAGGAGAAACAGGAAAGAGAAGAGGAAATGAAAGGAGCTGTCCCCCAAGCTGTCTCAGTCACTATGGGTGGTGGCTTTTAGGAACCAGCTGCTCTTTTTCTAAGGCATAAATCTCAAACTATAACTAAAAATCACAGAAGCCTTGATAGTAACTAGAAGGAAGCCTAGACATCACCTCTCCAGAGCCCCTTGTCATGTTGGAAGAGGCTGCTAGGTCGTAGAATGCCATACTTACTTGCAAGTTAGTGAGGACCCCCAACATGTGCATCTTGTTTCTAACTTGTGCTCTTTCCACGGTATTTGCGGTATGCAGCCTCTTGAAGCTCCGATCCACCGTCACACCTTTCACCACCTTTCCTGACACCTCACCAAACACATACACACACACACACACACACACACACACACGCACGCACACACACACGCATGCACAGATGCATCTACAACGAACACACCTTCTGTACCACTGCTTACTTCCAGGTTCCTTTACACTTTTATTTCAAACGTGTTTGCACGTTTACTTTGATCTAAATCATAATTGTGACCATCTACAACACTCTCAGAATGATTATAATGTGAATCCCAAAGGAAGCAAAGCATAAACCGATCTTCTTTGCATATGACCAGTTATGCACCTAGGGAATTAAGAAAAAACCGTCAAAAGCAAGCTGGAAAATAAAACCCACAATTCGTCTATCCTCATGTCAACCACTAAGGGAATTTCTTAGCACTCTGATGTAGTCTCTTTCCTTTGATACCTGCAGGTTCTTCCCTCTCTTAAGACCAGTCAGTCTATGGAGTATATATAGCTGTACCTTATTTGGCTTTTTTTCTATATTGAATTGCCAAAATTGTTGTGTATAATTTCAACAATTTGTTCAGAAGTTTGAATTTTAAGTGTCACAGGGGATCCTGCTTTTTATAATATCTGATCAAGTTAAAAATAAATCATTTGATGCAATTGTATGTGTAATTTTTTCCCTTTTAAATTAACATGCCATTCAGATGTTTGCATGATGTTACTCAGCGCAAGATACAAATTTATCCTTTGGGTCATACTGTTTGTTTGTATATTTGTATATGTGTTTATATATTTAGATTGCTCAAAATGGAGCTAACTTCTGTCCTTCAAGCTTCCCTTTTAGGGAAGCATGAGGGCCCCAGCACACACCCACTACCATATCTGAGCATGCTCACACACACCATCACATGAGCGTGGTGCCACTTTAGGAAACTGACAGAAACAGAACCTTGGAGATGAACGCCCTCATCGCCAAGGCATTTCCTACTGGAGCGTGTTAAATGATTGCATGGAAGTGCATTTTACACAGGATTTCATTAACGAGGAGCCTTTGGGAAAAGCCTGTGTGGCACAGTGTGACATTTCCCTGTCCCTGGATGCAGGGAAGAGGAAAGAAGCTATTTGAAGTTCCTGAAATAAGGCTCAGGTGGTAGGAATCTGTGACGGGAAAATAAGCTCCAAGAAGATTAATTCTTCCTGGGAGGATAAGACTTTAATGGCAGCATTTTAATAAGATTATTTTGAGAGCACATATCTACAAATAAGATAAGGCTGAGGCCATGTCCAGCTGCTTCCTCTGTAGAGCAGATGTGGAAGGCAGGCATGGGCAACAAAAGGATGTCGTTCCAGAAATCTAAAGGGATTTGAAGCCCTTCCTGATGAAATGTCACATTTCATATTCCATGAGAATTTGGTGCATGGGTTTTCTGGAGATCATGTTGAATAGCCAATCTAGTATACATGACTTCTGAGGTTAAGGATGGCAAAATCTGTGGGAATATTCCTGTCAGAGTCCAGGCAGTAGCACCGATAGTACCCACTAACTACCTTGCAGTTGGCTTCACACAAAACATTAGGAAATATGGACCTTCTGCCTATATGTTCAAAACCTGGCTTGGGAGAAAAATGTATACATAAGTTCACACATGAGTAAAAGATTTAAGAATGTGCATTAATTCATTTGGCATTGAATGATAGGCAAGGTTGATTTTCCTAAGTCTTATACTGTGAATCCATGTCAAAGTCAGAAATCCTTGATTCTAAGCACCTAGCATTTGGGAGCACAGACTCTAAGACATCATCATGTTCATAAATCTGCTAAGCCACTTCTAGCCACTTTGTGTTCAATGTGATGGAGGAGAAACTGAGAGTATCAAGAGACACAAGTTCCGAGACTGTCAACTCTGTCATGGATTTGCTGTGTGGCTCTGGCCAGACCCTCTCCCCTCTCTGGAGCTCAGTTGGACAATCATATTTTGGAAGCCCCCGTAAGTCCTGATATGGTATGTGATAATGGAGCTGTACGTTTGAACAAATTAGAGAACAATTCAAGGGTGCTCGTTATGAAGAACTAGGGAATTCTGGGAAGATTAAATGCAAAGAGCAGAGATTTGTCCGTAACATTTTTACTGATTCTGAACAAGCCAATTTCCTTAACTCTCTGCTAGAGGCAGCATGGGTAGCTGAGCCCTCTAAGTGGCCTTTGAGGAATCAGGCAGGAGGGGGCAGTACAGAGTCCATGGCCTCTAGAATTTGACACATCCAACCCCAACAGGTGCACCAGCCTTGACACTCTTCAGACTTGGACAGCACAGAGAAAGGAGGGTGGCCTGATTTTCTGCTGTTGCAGTGAACCTTGGCAAACTCCCAAAGAACAATGTTGCAGCCCTCCAGCCTTTACCTCTGAGGCATTTGAAATACCACTGGCGGCGTCTGGGTTTCTCTCTCTCTTTTTTTTTTCTTTTTTTCCCTCTCTTTCTGCTTTGTTTAGCTTTCTTAAAACAATTCAAAGATTACGGTCTCAAATCTCAAGTGCTAGTTGTAATAAATTAACAAATATATGATGAATACTAATTGTGCCCCACTTTTGTTTTTATATTTTTAGTTAATTTTAAAAATTAAGGAACAGTTCACTTATCAAAGGATACCCAAGATGAAGGAAGGAGAGGCGCCTGGTCCTGGAAGGGCTCAATGTGGCAGTGTAGGGGAATACCAGGAAGGGGAGGCGGGAGTGGGTTGGTTGGGGAGCAGGGGGAGGGAAGAGGGTGTATGGGACTTTTGGGGAGGGGGGAAACCAGTAAGAGGGAAATCATTTGAAATGTAAATAAAGAATATACCTAATAAAAAAAATTTAAAAAATGTGAGATTTAGCTTTATCACTAATAACTTAAAATGGGAAAAGTTAAAGATAGCAGGCAAATCAGATGGAAAAAAAAAGAAAAGAAACTATTGTCTGTACACACTGGTACCCTTTGAGGGTGGTCCCTGAGGAGAGCAGCCTTGTTATGGAGAAAGCAAATGCAAGGGTTAAAATCGATGTTAGGGTTAAAATGCTGAGGCCTTGAGCACTTGGGGAGGATAATAAGGCTTCATAGTCAAGCTGAACAGATAAGAGAAAGCTCTGGGCAAAACAACAAAGCTGTTTTGGGCAAGCTCTGACCAGCTCTCAAGTACTGCTTCCTGGGGAGGATGTGGAGGCATTTTTTGTCTTTCCCCCTTGTAAATTCAGCTTTGTGCGCAGTTACACCTTACATCTAGGAGATTGAATGCACTGTAACAGATTGAATTGTGGGGAAAGATGGCTTGTAAGAAAGCCTCTGCCCATTCCAGGAAGGAGAGCACTCCAGGCTGCCCCAGGGGTGGGCAAGAGGAGGAGAAAATGGTAGGTTAGCTCTAATGAGTCCAGCCCTTTGCCATTGCTCCTGTTATATAGACATAAATTCTGAAGACTACTCAGTTCTTCAGTGTGAGCTCAGCTCACTCCTGATAGGTCAAAATTAAATGGGAGGCCAAGGCTCTGGACCGAGCAGTGACATGAGATACCCTAGAGAAAGAACCTAAATACCTGATGTTGAACTACACTTCAGCACCACTGTGGAAATAAGCTTGATTCAAAATAAGCCAAAAAAGGATGCTCCCTTCAGCAGAGGGAACAGAGCAAGAAAATCGGCCTCTTGCCACAATGAGTATTTTCCTGGGGATGTGAAAATTTGAAACACCTCCAAATGCTGAGTTGTTGCCATTTATTTGGGTTGCTGGGATGTGCCACTGGGATCCTTTTTTTTTTCACAGAGAGGTCTGTGTTTTGTCACCACTCTAGGATGATCAGGATGAAGTGAATCACAACTACTTAGCAGATGAAGAGGAGGAAGCAGAAGAAGAGGCTCAGGTGATGATGGCGCCTGGTCTGGAGGAAGAGGAAGAAGAGGAGGAAGGAAAAGAGGAGGAGGAAGAAAGGGAGGAAGAAGAAGGTCAGGGTCAGTCAACAGGCAATGCCTGGTGGCGGAAATTGCAGATCGTGAACGAATACCTGTGGGACCCGGAGAAAAGGATGTCTATGGCCCGAACAGGTCAGAGTCGGAGTAAGTCCCATTCATCCCAATGCCCCAGTCTGGTGTCCTTGGCTTTTTGATGTGGTATCCAGAGCTCCTTGGCCGTACACTGGATGGGTTTGTTATAGTTTCCTCTTAACATTTCACAGAAAGACACCAATGGCTGGTGCCACACTTGTATAGATGAGATTCATCAGAAAAGCCACTGAATAGAGAGAATGTGTGACTACAACCTACTAGTCTCCATATGCAGTGTAAAATAACACTGAGAATGAGTGACAGAGCACAGGGGTTTTTTTTCATGCTCAAGTCCTGTCACTTTCTATGCATGTCAGTATGGGCTCATCATTTACCCTCCCATAGTCTCAGTCTCCCCACAGGCCAATTGGGATCATGGGGGACTCTGCTCTGCCTCTCTAACAGAATCAGCATAAGACTCTAAAACAGGATGAAAACCATAAGGTTGAAAGGAATGTGTAGAAGACTATTTTTAAGATACAACACAAAAGCCCTGCTAACATGACCTAAGGTTTATAAAGTCTTATTAGTTCACTTACCTGTGTTGGAGAAGGAGAGCCCAGAACCCTATCCTGACCCCAGCTTCTGAGTGCTTTATACCTCCATGGTAGACACAGAAGAATTGCTTTTCAAGAGATCATTGCTAGGGACTAAGGTTGAGTTTCCTTGTTGTTTGATCAATGATAGAATGGTGTAGCTTAGCTCTTTCGCTTTGTATCACATGTTGCCCCCATTTCTACTTTACAAATTGTCCAGGTCTCCCTTCCCAGGGTTCTACTCACTTCATCAACTATTACTGATGAGGCTTCTCCTTAGAAGATTTTGTGGGTAGTAAAATCCATACTTGCCACGTTCTACACAGCCCGGAAAAAAAGAAAGCAGCTGCTGATTCCTAACGCAGTTAATCCACAGGAGGGAACGTAAAAAACAACAACAAAAAAAAAACAAACAAACAAAAACAGTGGATACCAAGGATGAAATACTAGTTCCCTGCTACCAAGGGTTGTTGAAGTTGATGGCCATTCCTTCCAAAGGTCGTTTTGGCTAAGAATCGTCAGGGTTTGTAGTCAATGCTGCTAATTCAGCTCAGTTTGCATGAAGTAGCCAGCTCTATTTTCTGGAATTAGGAATAGCAGGTGCGAGAATCTAAACAACATCCATCTCCCATTGCTCCTCCTCAGTTCCCAGCCCCACCCATGCCCATCCCTGGAACTGGAACTAATATACCATTTAAGGGACATTCCAACGTTCTGGAAGCTACAGACAAATGCTAGACACTCACTGGAGCTCCAGAGGGGTCACAGCTGTTTCTTCCTTGCCTAAAGAGGACTGGGAAACCGGGCCTTTTGAAATGCAAGCACAATTCTGGGAGGGGAGAAGTCATACTTTAACCCTTAAACAGCCGTTGGAACTTCACCAGATATTGTTCATCTAAATTGCTCTGGTGAATGACAAGCCATGGCGCAGCAAAGAGGACTGAGGTAGGCAGGTACAAGTACTTGGGGAAGACACAGCCATGGGGATGCTTCATTGTAGGCTGCAGCCCGGCCAATGGTCCACAGGTCTTAGGCTAGCCCAGCAATTCACAAGCCTGTCAGATTGTCCCAAGGTAAAGGGAAAATATTCATATGATGCCTACATCATGAGATGCAGGAATTGTTGCCCTCTTATCTGACAGCTAAGTGATCACTTGAGCATTTACTAACTCTGTTCCAATCTGGACATCAGCATGTCCAATCTATTCACCCAGACTGTTAATATAGTCTTTTTTTTCCCTTGGTAGCTGGTCATAATGTGATTATCCCATTTTTTTAAAAAAAAAATTTATTTACACAAAATAATTACTTGGTTCCACTGTCAAATGCACAAAACTATACGTATTCAAACTTAATCCAGCTAAATTTGTCTTATATTTTTGGTTATGAGCCTAGCCGTTACTGATATGTTTATAAAAAGATAAAGAGAAGAAGAATATGTTTTGGTGGAGGTGTAGTCAGGTATGGGGGAAGGGAGTGTCTCCATGGGCCCATGATGAGGCATCCCTTCCTGCTGAGGGACCAGACACATGACAGTATAGTATAGAATAGAGTTTATTCAGGGCATGGGGAGGGGAGTTAAGGGGGTAGTAGGGACAGAGAAAGGCAGAGAAAAAGAGCAGAGAAGTAGAGACCGGCTGTGGCCATGAGCACATGGAGAGAGGGGGGAAGGGGCGAGGGGATAGAGAGGGAGCAAGAGGGCAAGAGCAAGAGAGCATGATTATCCCATTTTACAAATGCAAAATCTGAGGTTGAGAATGGGTAAGTGACTTGCCTAAAGTCACAGAGTAACTAAGTGACAGTTCTGGGATTCAAATATGAGAGTTCATTTTCTTGTTAGAATACCTCACTAGTTTCATGAATTTGAACAACAAACAAGGCCTTCCGTGATTTGTTAGGCCTCAAAGAGATTGGCCGCTTTGTTGGATGAAGAGTTGTGAGCATGAGCCTGGGTTATTCAGGACAGAAGCCTAGAGAAGGGCCCAAGGTGAAACTCTCTATCTGGAGCCAGAAGGACTCGAGAGATTGACTAGTTTAAATGGTCTGGTGCTTGAGGAGAGGCAAGATACTAAGCTATCACAGTCTCAAGGCCACCTTTCCCTGTGTGGGATCTAAGGGACTCATTCCTAGTGCCACTATCTAATCTACATTTTTATGGCGCACATATCTTAAGGAGGAAAGAAGATATTTATTGCCCAGGAAATTAACCTGTGTGCCACTGATTCCCCTTCATACATGAAACTGGATCTCTTCGCCCCCTAGAATGACTCTAGGCTGTCCATCCATTCCCAGGATGGGAATGGGAATGGAGAAAATGAGGCAGAAACGCAGGACACATCCCTTTAGGGTATCTAGTGAGCAACCATCAAGAACCACAGGCCATGGATATGGCTGTTTCTTCTCTAGGAACTCTAGGTCAATGAGTCTATGCTCTGCTTCTGCTTTAGTTCATCTTACACAAACATAAAGGGCCACTTCCGTTTCCAGCTACATCACCACAGCCAATCTCTCTCCCTGCCCCCACCAATTTTATTTGGTTCATGGCTCAATTTAAAAATTAACATTTGAACTCATTCGGGGGTACAGCAAAGTTGTGTGGTTTATCCCAGCTTCTGGTTCGTGGTTCAGTTCAAATCTGTAGTTCCAATATTATGTCACTCCTATAAGTGACACCAAATATGTTTGCCTGAGAGATCTCCACAGAAGATTGGAAGAGAGCTTCTGGGCAGCTAGCTCATGCTCACTAGCTTCATCCTGTGTTCCATAGTCCTGGGGCAAACATAACCCCAATACAACCCACAGAAGGACAATTCATACAACTGTGCATCTGAGCCTATAGCAACAATAACAATATTAACAATAGCAATAATGATGGATGCCATTTATAGAGCACTTAGTATCTCCCAGGCTCTGTGCCATAGTGTTGATATGCATTACTTAATGCTTATTTAATATAGCAAGTACTATGCTACTGTCCTTGTTTACCAGATGAGGACACCAAGACCTAGAGTGGCAAACATCATGTCCAAGGTTAAACAGCTAGAAGTAGTAGAATCAGAACAAGAATACAAAAAGGGTGAATTTCATATATTGTCAGGGATACAGATAAATATAGGTGGTAGATTCTACAGCTTTCCCAAGTTCACGTACAGCAAGTGTCAGTGATTATCATTTCCCCTTACTGTCTTTTCCATCCTTCATTTGTGTTCCCTTTGGAAAGAACCACTTAAACTTTGTTAAGGATGAATAAGATTTGAAATGAGTAGGCAAGAATAAGCCTTGATTAGAAGGATGTCCAGTGGAAATGAGTCAAAGGTTTGAATTCTAGACTCTGTCAAGAAAAATGCTGCTTTCACCTCTTGCAAATATCTCTAATCACTTAAACCAAGTGGCTAAGTCTCTTCAGGACATCTGTCATAACAAATAGTGATCTGCATTCAGGACATCAGCCACGGCCCGCCCAGAAGACTCCCAAGCAATTTCCCCTCTGTTCTGAGTTGAAGCCCTACAATCTTGTTCATAGTCATCATGTGCTCAGTGAGACTTTCCATCAGAGATACTAGAAAGGAAAACTGCACTCCGATCCCCTGACACAGTCAATCTTCACCAATTCCAGATTGACAAAGTCTGAATAAGCAAGGAGATTCTGAATCGGCCTGAGTTGATTCTGGTTCATGAGTTTAGTGGGGAGGTGGGGCTTCTTGGCAAGCACTGACCACTGTCATCTTCAATTGCTCTACAGGTCTTATTTTAGTCATTTACTTCTTCTTCTATGCCTCCCTGGCTGCTGTGATCACCCTATTCATATACATGCTGTTCCTAGCCATCAGTCCTTACATGCCGACTTTCACCGAGCAGGTGAAACCTCCTGGTGAGTGTACCCAAATGCCCTGCATTGTCAGAACTCTGGGCAGAAATCCGTTTGCACAGCATGTTCAGCCTCAATTAACTTTGGCTCTTCCTGGTAATGACTTAGAGATTCAATTATTAAGAGGAAAAGTGAAATGGTACTTGGCAAATTATGGTCCTTTTCATTTTGATTGCCTGGGAGGGGATGGTGCCATGGGAATCTATATAGAAAAAAATATCCGGGAATGGGTTAATATATCCAAGACCTGTTTTCATTGCTAGGAGTTATGATCAGACCCTTTGCTCACAGCCTTAACTTCAACTTCAACGTTTCTGAACCTGAAACTTGGCAGCGTTACGTGATTAGCCTAAATGGCTTTCTCCAGGGTAAGTTCCCCTGAGGAGTGAAAAGCTCTTTAGAAAAATAGTGGGTGGGAATCCAAAAGTCAAATCCATGGGGCCCGGAAATCTGATTAAGTCACCCCTACCTGTGTTGTTCTGCATACCTGCCAGCATCCTTTATGAAATTATATTTAAAAAATGCTCTGATTGTGTGTTGCCCACTGAGAGCTCTTTAGGGCACAGAACTTGTTTTCTCTTTATGAACACCCCACAGCACCTAGTTAAACCCTGAGCACATCCAAATGATCATCTTTATAAGTAATCTCTTATAAAAGATCACTCTGGGGGAAGAAAATAGTGAGGAAAAGGAGAATGTTCTCCAAGAGCAGCAGGATTCCTGCCTCCCATACTTTCCCAAAAAGAGACTCCTGAGTATTAGCGATCTTGAGAGAAAATGTCTTTTTGTAACAGCAACTTAGAAAAGAGTCGGGGCTAGCTTTCTGACTAGCATGCTGATCTCAAATATTTCAAGAATTCCTTTATCTGTAGTGTTATCAGGTACACTTTCAGGGACAAATGAATGGCTTTGCGCTTCACTCTGTGAGAGCTAAGGCAGCAGTAGTTTGGGACGACTGTGGAACCTTTAGGAGAGAGGGCAGCTCTGAAGAGAGCCACTGGGAGTAATCCTTAAGGTGTCATAGACAGACCCCACTCCTGTCTGCTCTCTTCTTCCCTGCTGTGGATGCAGCATGGCCACCCAGCTTTCTGCTCTTCCCACTGTGTCGCATATTCTGTCTTCTTTCAGAACTGTAAGCCAAAACAAACCCTTTTCCCCTTAATTTGCTTCTCCCAGGGTATTTTATCACAGCTACAGAAAAGTAACTAAGAACCCCAACTTGGCAATGATAGCACATGCCTGTAAAAACAACATTCATGAGTTTGAGGTAGGAGGATAACTTGGACCAGCTCAAGCTATTTAGGGAGACAACTATCTCAAGATAGATAGATAGATAGATAGATAGATAGATAGATAGATAGATAGATAGATAGATAGACAGCAGACAGACAGACAGATATTAAGTAAATACCCTGTTAATGTTTGTATTGCTGCAGCTACATTTTAAGAATAGAGAAACTTAGCTAGACTGCTTTGGACGGCCTGACTGAAATGGGAGTTAGACAGTGGGATGAAAATAGCTAGTAGAATATACACTGATTTGGGGGAACAGACTCTTAGCATGATCCAGGAAGTATTATTAAAAATAACATGTACATTTTGCCATTCAACTTTCACCAGGCATAATAGAATTCTTTGTCCTCAGTTTTGAAATGAGAGAATTGGGGCTCAGAGAGAGGGAGCAACTCGATCCCCATCTCCTGGCAGCAGAGTCAGTTTCAGAGCTCACATGCTTTATTGCTGTTTGTTACTCAAAAGTGTTAGCCCAGCGGCTGCAGCACAGACATCACACGGGTGTTGGTAGAACCTCAGACCATATCCCATAGCTATCGAATCAGTCTCCATTTACATTTTTTTCAGATATCATATAAATGTCTAACCTTAAGAAATGTCATGTTTCCTAACTGTGCTGTTGCCATTTAAGCCAATTTTAGAAGTTCAGCTCTGTGCTAGTAAGGCTCACTGCTATTTGGGGTGAAACTGAGCTTCAGAGCCTGCACCTGTAGAATGGCAGATCTGAGTTCTTTCTGATCCATGGAGTTCTATTTTGGGCCACAGAAGTATTTTAGGCATCTTAGTCAGCATAGTGTCTTTCTGTAAAAATGCTTGGGAGCTATTTCAAGTATGCATATTGTCAGAGTCTCTGCTGAGGAAATCCCTGCAATAAGATAGTAGATGGGGAAATACCAATTTTGACCTGGTGATGAAGGCAAGGAACAACAGGAAAGCATTGGGTTATTTCTAGAGTAGGTAATATTTGACTGGGGAGGTGGCTCAGCAGTTAAAGCCCTTGCCACTTGCCAAGCAAGCAAGAAGACCAGAGTTAGAATCTCCAGAATCCACATAAAAGCTGTAGGGATACGGTAAACCACCCATAACTGCAACCTCAGAAGGCAGACTTGGAAGACTGACTAGTGAGACTAGTCGTATCGTTGAACTCTGTGTTAGATTAAGATGTCCTTGCCTCAAAAGATAAGGTGGAAGAGTTATCCAGGAAGATTCCCAGCATCAATCCTGGGCCTCTATATGACCATGCACATGGGTTGTGCCCACAAACATCCAAACATACATGCCATATACATAATCCATACACATGAAAGTAAGAAAGAATAGCAGATAATATGTCCTTCCCAAAAGTAACAGCATCTGAAATAGATATCCCAGAGCATCAGTTTCATTCCCAGGAGGATGGGGATGTTGCAGTAAATGCTGTGTTCATGTCACATTCTTAATGGAACTACCTCAAGAAAAATGCTGAGTGTTTGAGTGCAGTTTCTATTTTAAAAGTTATTACTTGAGCATACGTCTTAGTCCTTAAAAAAGATTAAAAGAAATCCTTCAATTACATGTAATCTTGTCAAAATAAAAATAAAAATGTTGTCATGCTTGGTGTACATCTAAACTTTTCCGGGCTGGGAGCAGTATAGTAGTACAACATTTTCCTATTATGTAGTTTCATCCCCAGCACTGCAAGCAAAATTCTCATTGAAAGAAGTAGATAAAGACAAAATAGTATCTATGTGTGAAAACACTACAGTGAAACCTATTTTTGTAACTAACTTAAATGCAATTCAATATTCAAAAATCAAGGATTAAAATCAATAATTAAAAATCAAGTTTTATTTCAAGAAATAAAACTATAAATTACATAATAATAACATTATATCCAAAGTCACAACCTGTCTAGGTGTGAATCTCACAGTAGTTTCTGAGTTTTCCCTCCAGTGGGTCATAAGTGTACAATCTTTTCTGAAAAAGTGAGTTACTTTGGACATGACTGCATGTCTGGGTCCAAGAGCTCCACCATTTAGACTGATGTAGGAAATTCCCAAAGTCCAGTTTTATGGAATCCAATGGCTTGAAGAATGAACACACAGATAGTCCCAGTTCTCTGACTGAGATGTATAGCTGAGACAAAAGTCCCAGTTCTTTGTCTGAGATGTGTACTTGGGACAAATGTTATACTCCATCCAATATAAAAGGATGTGAACCCAAAATATCTCAAACTTCATTAGATAGGACTTCACACCCTCACTCTCTCAGTGGAGACCCTAGAGTTGTCATAAGTTTCTATCTCCAATGTGAACTTCTCTTTTTCTGAGATACTTTGTGTTTATGTTCTTTTATATTAGGTTTGAAGAGTTGTTGGGCTTTTTCCTCCTCCTTGCCCTCCTTCTCTTCTTCCTTTCTTTCATTTTCTTTCTGTTCCCCAACACAGTCGCCTGTCCTTGACCTCAAAGAGAGACATTTCCTAAATTGAACTTAAGGAATTTTAACCTATGAATTCAGCCTCCTAACATATACTATGCCTTGATATGATACAGCCCTTCTTCCAAAATCTACTGATACATATCCATTCCTTTCTCACAATAGAAGGGATGGCTACCTCAACTTTGCTCTTTGCCATATCTAAAAAGAAATGATGGGAAATAGAGAAAAGTTATAAAATTATCAACCTAGGTCCCTGAGATGGACACTTGAAAGTTCTGAGGGAGTGAGAAGCAAAGTGTTATATCATCAGGTGGGCTGAGGTGATTACATAAGAAGTCTTCATAGAGCAGTGGTTCTCAACCTGTGGGTCATGACCCTGTTGGGGGTCAAAAGACCTTGTAATGTGAGTCACATAAGACGACTGGAAAACACAGATGTTTACATTATGATTCATAACAGTAGCAAAATTACAATTATGAAGTAGCAACAAAATTAAATTTATGATTGAGGATCACTAAAACGTGAGAAACTCTATCAAAGGGTCATGACATTAGGAAGGTTGAGGACCAAGACTGTATTTCAGCGATCATTTCTATAGTTCATTAAGAACCACTGTCCTAAAGGGATGCTACTAGGAATATCCCTTGGGTACCCAATAACAGTCCACAGGGATTAAGGTAGAAGAAGTGAACTTTTGAAGTAGTACAAGCGTATATGAGGAAAAGAAATTATAGAAAACCACTAAAAGCATGGGCTTCCCTTAGCTCCTCTCTAACATAACCCTTTGCCACCCACACATGCTGCAGGTTATAATGACAGTCTTCAAGAGGAAATGAATATAGATTGTCCTCCGGGTCAGTACTTCATCCAAGATGGAGATGAAGATGAGGACAAGAAGGCCTGCCAATTTAAGCGCTCCTTCCTAAAGAATTGCTCTGGGTTGGAGGACCCCACTTTTGGATACTCTACTGGACAGCCTTGCATCCTCCTCAAGATGAACCGGGTATCTTAGCCCTTGGGATCTGTTGGTGATAGTGGATAAGCAGGGTTGGAGAGTGTGTAAACCACATTTCTGTTGGACTCTTGGATTCACACCCTGCAGGTTTGGCCATTTTTATCCGTAGCATCAAAGATGCAAACAACCAGACAAATTGACCAATTCATTTTTCCTGAACATTTCCTAACGTCATTCTTCTTTCCCATACCCAAACCTGACCCTTGATGGCCACTAGTAGAATGTCATGGAGTATGTCTCTAATCTCAGCACTTAGGAGGCAAAGGCAGGAGGATCTCAAGATTCAGGCCAGACCCTATCTCAAAAAATAAAATGGGAGTCCTGAGATCTTTGGAACACAGAGCTGATATGGGAACATAGTGGAGAACAATTCTATGTTCTCATATCATTTAAAAATGTTCCAGGCTGGAGAGATGGCTCAGTGGTTAACAGCACTAGCTGCTCATTCAGAAGACCTGGGTTTGATTTTCAGTATCCACGTGGCAGCTCCCAACTGTCTGTAACTCCAGTCCCAAAAGACCTAACACCCTCTTCTGCCTTCTGCAGGCACCAGGCATGTACATGATGTACACACACACACACACACACACACACACGCACACACACGCACACAAACATATGCAGGCCAAACATCTATACACATAAATTAATAATTAATTTTTAATGCATCCGTTTTTGATCATGCCTTCCTTAGGGAGTGGCTGAACCTTTTACCAGATACACTCTTATTGAAAGTGGAAAGTTCTTTACATCCTTTTGCTTATTTTGCAGCTTTTTTTTCCCGTGTATGGACCTAAGATACAAATGTGTCAGTGAGTAAACTGAGCTATGCAACTTTGAAGTTGTTTGTAACATTTCTGAAAAGCAACATAGTTGAAATTTATAAGTGAGGAGTGGTGACCAAAAGCAGGGAGAAAAAAAATCCATTTTTGCTGTGAAACTTGTTTCTTAATGTATATAAATAAATAAAGCACTGTTTTCCCCTTTCCTCCCCTCCCCTCCCCTCTCCTTTCTCCCCTCCCCTCCCTTTTCCTCCTCTTCCCTCCCCTCCCTTCCCCTTCCCTTCCTCCCTCCCCTCCCCTTCCCTTCCTCCCTCCCCTCCCCTTCCCTTCCTCCCTCCCCTCCCCTCCCCTTCCCTTCCTCCCTCTCCTCCCCTCTCCTTCCCTTTCCTCCCCGCCCCACCCCTCTCCTCCCCTCCCCTCCCCTTCCCTTCCCTTCCCTTCCCTTTCCTTTTCTTGTTTTTCACCTAGATTGTAGGCTTTCGTCCTGAGTTTGGAGATCCTGTGAAGGTTTCCTGCAAAGTTCAGGTAAACTATTCTTTTGAGTAAGTATTGTCTCAGGTAAACAGAGAGTTCATCTGTTCCAAGAACTTCTACAAGGGTCTGAGTAGGGGGAGCCTTAGTATTTTTCATAATTATTCCTCCTTTTAAAGCATTAAGGACTTCCTACTTCCAGAAAACATTGTGTGCATGAGTGTGTGTGCACGCGCATGCACACCTGCTTGCGTGCACACGTGCTTGCGTGCACACGTGCTTGCGTGCACATGCCATTTACACCTGTGAAAGTCAGAGACTGGACCTCAGCTAGGGGCCACAGGCAGGAACAATACTGTGCCAAGACATTAATTGGGATTCTGTTTACACTTTTGCTTTTAGCTTTAATGGCTTGTTTCTTTGAACTAAACAAGCAGCTTTCATTGGAGTCATTAGTCCCTGATTTTAAAACTGAATTTCACATTTTACAGCAATGACCAGTGGCACTGAGTGTTGCAATAACAAATGACTACAAGAGAAGTGTAAACAGGGGTCCATTAATATGCTAATTAACTGTCCTTCAAGGGACCATTAACTCCTATCTCATCTGCACCAATTAGCTCCTTTGTAGGCTCTTGCTCTTGGCATGGCTGCTTATAGTGAGTATCTCCCTTCTGTTCGATGACATCATCTCCACCCTCCAGCCTTGGACAGTTGTCTTGCAAACTGCAAAAACAGTCTTTGTCAGGACTAGGAATAAAGCAGACAACTCTAGTCTTCAGATCAGAAAACAGAAAAATATAGTACTCATTCTGCCTCTTTCACACACTCAGCAAGTGTTTATTAATCACTTATATACTAAGTATTTGACTAGCTGCTGGAGATATCAGGGTAAACATAACTGTGAAATAGAGGCCAAGAGATATTATCAGATACAAAGAAAGGTACATTGGGGACACAGAAGAGAGAAAGGTCAGTTCCATGTGGGAAGTGGTAATAAGGAAGATGAGCTTCGTAAGGTCAGGCAATATTTGCCAGCTGAACAAGATAGGAAGAATGTCCATTCTGTTCAGATGTACATGTGTGTGTATAAAGTCACATGTGGGATATGACTACAAACTAATGGAATTGGTCCCACAGGCAATCATTAAAGATAAATTCATTCGTTTTTGAATACATGAATAAATCATAAAGACCAATGCAGTCTAAAGTAGCAGCAAGTGCTATGCCACTGAGCCATATCCCTAGCTCTTAATCTAACATATTAATTGGGCTAGCTTCTATTTGCATTTCCCTAATGTTAGCTGTTCATTTTCCAAGTTATTATATACTGAACCTTACTGAGAATGATTCTTTAAAAAAATAGAAACATTAGCAGTTACTTTTTTTTTTTTTAATAATCAGCACTGGTCAAATCCAGACTCACTTGTAGTAATCAAGCAGGGTAGGTTAATAACCAGAATGAACTATAGGATGCTCAATTTGTACCAAAAAACATTATACTATATTGGATATAGTATATTGATAGAAGTGATCCCATGGCCCCAATGAGTAATTGGCTAGTAGAGATGCATTCTTTGTCCATTTGAGCCCCTAAACCTCTCCTGTTTGTAATAGCCATAGTTCATGAGCACTCTATTACCTGATGTGATGTGATAAGGGTATCCCTGTTTAATAATTCCCATTATTTGGTTCCTCTTGCTTACTCTCTGAATTCCTTGTACAGTAATTAGGCTATAAAGAGAATGTGGACAGAAACGTGAGTTTGGGTAAGCTCACTACAGACTGTATGACTGGCTATCCATAGGTTCCTGTGTACCTGGTCTGAGTTCCAATAAAAGTGAATCTCCAGTAAGGACTTAGGTAATGTTTTCTAATTTATACCTACTTGCCTCAGCTCCAAAGTTCAAGACAGGGCACCATGCTGTAATTCTTTGGAGATAAGCTACAATCATAGGCTCTTTCTAGAACAGTGCCAAGTACTCAGAAAGGCATAGTTACACCCTAGAAATTCTCTTCTGAGGACAAGTGAGAGTTGAGCTCTGCCCAGTTCCAATTTTAGGTTTGGGACAATTGGTTGAGAGTCACACAGTGATTTTACCTGAGCACAAGTTCCTTTAGGCTAGACCATAACCCAACATCCCATATACATCTGCTTTTGCTTACAGAAAGGTGATGAAAACGACATTCGATCCATCAATTACTACCCGGAGTCAGCTTCATTTGACCTCCGCTACTACCCTTACTATGGCAAACTGACTCACGTAAGCTGTATCCTTCCTTCTCCTTTGTCACAAAGGGCTCAAAGACAAAGAAAGGGCTGCCTGGGATTTGAGAGCATTAGTGAATGGTGGTAGTAACAGATGAGTAGCTGTAAACTATAATGGGGTTGGGGTAGGGGCAGGCTCCCTCCGCACATGTCTAACAGCCACAAATCTTTCAAAACCTGAAAGACTGTCATTATCTAGTCTCATCTAAGCACTTCAGTCTTCAGATGAGAAAACTGAAGCTCAGGACAAGGAAGAGACTTATGTAAAGTCACATAATTAGTTAATTAGTGGCAAAGCCAGGAAGACAGATTATTAACAGTAATGTCTAAGTAATAACACTTTCCTGTTTCTCCCATTACACACCGTGGGCCAGCACAGGCTTAATGTCCAGTATGACATCTTGATGTATACTAGTTCCAGTTTTGATTTATGGTCTGCTATCCATAAAAATCAAATCATTCTGAGTCAGAATCGGTTTTCCCCCAGAGGATAATCAGACATCTTGACACGGACTTATAAGCAAGTCATACAATTTGTCCAAAGTACGGAAAGCATGTTGGCTACTGTGGACAATTGGGACTCGGCATCATGAAATCTGCACCATTCCCTTTGCCGATGCTATCCTAACCTGCCTGGAGTATTGTTGCCCACTTGACCCATTTAGAATTCATTGTTCTTGCACCTACAGGTTAACTACACCTCCCCACTGGTGGCAATGCATTTTACAGATGTGGTGAAGAACCAAGCAGTGCCTGTGCAGTGCCAGCTGAAGGGCAAAGACATTGTAAATGATGTCATCAACGATCGTTTCGTTGGGAGGATAACTTTTACCCTGAACATAGAAACCTAGGATCTCCAGGGGGCCACTCCCACCAGCTCTGATTCTGATTATGTTCTATTTTGTGTTATCTCTGATAGCCCCTCAGTTCCTTTTTTTCTCAGTTAAGACACAGCCAGATGGACGCCTAAGACAGCAGATCATCTTTCCTTGCCTTTGACGTGTGTATGAAGTGATATTGTGGGACCTGCTTGGTTTTTTCTTAAGGTCATCATCTCTCCTGATGACAAATATGACTATATTAATTTCCTTTCCTTCACTTCAAATTCAGACCTATTCTTGCTGCTAGAAGTCTGGCTATATACAAAAAGAGTATCTGATAACATTCACCATGGTCAGGAGAATGTTCTATCACGTTTTCTAAAAATATGTTGATGTTAGGGGTGATATTATTCCCAGACAGGTGAATAATCTAACCAACCCATACACACCTTTAAAACTGCCTGTCAAGGTTTCCTAAGAAACCAACATCAGACCAACCCAGACTACTACTCTCTCTACAGAACTTTATATGTGAGGTGGGGGTTGAAAATGGTTGTCTCCCATAGGTGACTCAATACTAATATAAAGACTCCATTATTTTCAGCCAGGACAGCAGGACAGCAAGCAATGCTGACATGTTGTTGATCTGGGCTAGAGATGAAGACCTTCTGTGAGACTTTGTGGGGAGAGTTAGAACCTAGTGTAAATGAGAAGAACTGTTAGCATAGGGTGTGCTTGGTTGTTGAGTGCTCTGTAGTTTAATCATCCAAAGGCAAACAGATTTTTCTCCACTCCAGGCAGAAGAGAAAACATGAAAAAAAAATTTTCTTTGGTCAAATCTTCTTGGCCCCTGTGCTTATAGTTGTGTGGTTTTCTTTGAGATCAGCAGGGATGGGTGCCTTGAGCCCCCCACCCCACCCCCACCCTCAGCTACAACCTTGGGGATTGAAATTAGGGTTCTCCAGCTAAAACATGGCAAGACAGAAAGCTTCTGTCAGGCCTCCCTGAAGCCAATGCTCATTTAGCCAGTTTTGCATCTACTTTTAAAAAAATCACATGAGGCAGATGTTCATTCAAGTTGTGGATCAGCCAAGTTGCTTTGTTTTTATCTTTGGCCATGTGACCATTCCAATCGCTTCTTAACACCTCCACCAGGGGGAGGGCTGGGACAAAAAGAGGAGGCAAGCATTACAGACTAGCATCGTGTCTCAGGGTCCAAAGCAAGCTTAAATTCCACTTACAAGGCTGCAGAGTCTGAATCTACTCTACAATGTTTAGTTTCTCCCAAAACAGGGAACTGGAAGACTAATGGGGAAAGACAAGTGAAACTTGGCTATAATGTAGGGTGACAAGAGACCTAAAAATAGTACATGGAAATGCTATGGGGAACATGAGGCACAATGACTCTCTCCAGCTGCAAAAGTAGCAGAGGAAATTACACATTCGAAGCCATAAGCATGAAGACATCATGTGCTTTGGTAATTCTGAACAGTTCACATGAGAGCTCAGAGGAAGGATGCAGAAATTGGATTGCACAAGTATTTAGGGACATTGAGAGAAAGGGAGTCTTTAAAGTGTTTTAATCAGGGAATCCCTGTAAGCACATTTGCATTTGATCAAGAGCACTGGGGCAGTCATAACATCAGGAGTGAATCCAGAAAGGACAAAACCACGACAGGAATCGGGGGAGAGGAGGAAGAGTGGGAAAATGAGCCCGGGATTTTGAGCTTGACTAAAATCAGTGAGATAATCGAGACAAGGTATAAAAGAGAAAGAGATTGGAAAGGAAGTTGTTGTGATCACTGTGGGGCAATTTTATCTTGTGATTTCCTCTGGTCAGACACTGATGTAGAGATATGAACACAGGTAGAGTAGAAGAGAAGGAAAGCAGAAGACAAAAGCAACATTTGATTAAGTGAACTCATTTAGGAAATATTTAATCTTGGGAACTTGAGCCAGCTATGTAAACACACTGATCGAGCTCCTAACATGGTGCTTTTCTCTGGGTCTTGTGGCAGAATGGACTGCTATTACTCTTGGGAATCTCCCTTACAGAGCCCTTCTTAATATTCTCTATAAACTAGTGAGGGGCAGACATCATTTAACAAGCAACAGAAGATGAGCGGGACAGCAGGGCTACATAAGACACCAACACAAACATCCCGACTTCTCCAGTTACTTACTCACCAAGTTCAAGTTTCCTAGCCCTTGAACAGAAAACTAATAAAACGAAAATAATAACAGCTTGAGACCATTTAAAAATGGCCTTAATCAAAACCTCAAGATTTAATAGCAAAAGAGTATATACAGCATCTGATCTGGAAAGGATCTTTAAGGGAAACAACCTGCATTGCATCTGACTCCAGGTCCAGTGCTCTCTGAACTCAGAGCTGCTGCTTACTGGAAAGTACCATCTTTTGAAAAATCAATAGACCATATCCCAAACATTCTGAAACATGTCAAACTTGAGTTAAAATACTTAACATTTCTCAGGAATTCAACTACTGGTGCTATATTTTATACATAATACATGGTCCTGTTGAATATGATTAACTATTAGATAAGGACTTAGGAATGATTTTGTCATATGTGTTTCTCATTCAGTGGCAGATATAATGTCCACAGTTTCAAAGAAGTATTAAAAAGTACTAAGACAGTTTGGGCTGTCAGCAGGAACATGAAAAATAGCTTTCTTATACAAAACTGGATATTATACAAAACTGGATTAATGAGTATGTTCGTTCATGTGCAATTCTAACTGTTCAATAAATTTCTAGTTGATTAATTTAAATGGGCTCCCATACTGTGCTGAACAAGGATTTGATTTCTATACCATCTGTTGCAATGCACTTGGCTTTACTTGATTGTCAATGAGAAGTACTACTTCCACATGGCTTCATGGTTTTGTTCTTGCTATACTTTGTGTATAAGTTTTCACTTTTGGCTCCTTTGAAATCATTATTTTAAAGAAATCTTTCTTAGGCATCCATTTTCTTGGGGGTCTTCATGTAGAAAATATTTATACTGTCTTGGGGAGTTGGTGCCAACAATAAATGAAATAAAAAAAGCAATGTATGATTCCTCTTTCTCGATCTTATCACTGACTCCACCCCCTCACTCCAACCCCCCCCCCCACACACACACATAGGGACATTGGGCAGCAAGCCATACAGAGGGAAAGCTTGACAACTGACAACTTATTAGCTGAAGGCTGGCTTTCCTCTCTGTAGCAGCAGTTCTCAACCTTCTTAATGCTGCGACCTTTTAATACAGTTCATCATATTGTGGTGACACCCCCCCAAACATAAGATTAGTTTACTGGTACTTCATCACTGTAATTTTGTGTCTGTTTTCCAATGGTCTTAGGTGACCACTATGAAAGGGGTTGCAACCCACAGGTTGAGAACTGCCAATTGATAGGGACATGAAGATAAAAGCTGACTTATCTGAGAACATTTTTATTTCTAGTACCCAGTTTTCAATTTCTCAAAAAAAAAAAAAAAAAAACTGCCGGGCGGTGGTGGCGCACGCCTTTAATCCCAGCACTTGGGAGGCAGAGGCAGGCGGATTTCTGAGTTCGAGGCCAGCCTGGTCTACAAAGTGAGTTCCAGGACAGCCAGGCTACACAGAGAAACCCTGTCTCGAAAAACCAAAAAAAAAAAAAAAAAAAAAAAAAAAAAACAAAAAAAAAAACTGCTTTGTCATAGCAGCCTTGCCTTGTCCCTTTATTTTACCTTCTTTTTTCTAAACACTTGGCCCCCATCATGACCAGCATCTTCCTTTATCAAGGTTGAATCCTGCTATAAATTGTTCTGTTTGTTCATATAGGACATGCACATACTAAGTGATGCTTTGAGGTAGGGGAGTGGAACCAAAATCTAAATAGAAACCCTGTGAATACTCGATGGAAGCCTAGCTAAGTGGCTTCCAGGCATATCTGACCACCCAAACTGTCTCCAAATGCAAATCTTTCATGGACATAGCAACTTAAGACAAATATCCCCAGCTCTTTATTCAACTTAGAGGCTGGACTGCATCAGGGATATTTTATTTCCTTGGAAGCTTCCCTGGCAGACAATCTACTAGATTTACATGGTTTGATTTGGGGTATATTAAGAAAAGGGAAAAATACATTTTCCTGTTCTTGGCTCTTCATTAGAGTCCATTCTTTTACTGAGTCTCCCTTAAAATACCTGTATACATTAAAGGAATTTAAATCATACAAAAAATGTGATTTACACTGTGCATTTCTCCATGTAGAAACATTTTAAGTGCATGTTTGTGGAAGGTGTATGGAGGTGGAAGAGGGAATGAGGGAAGAGAAAGGGAGAAGAAGAGGGGAGGGAGAGATAGAATGGAGGGAGGGAAAATGGCAATGTGTGTTGGGGGCAGTGAAGGGAGAGAATATTGATGACTGCAAAATCAAGGGAAAGAAGTTCTTTAGTATAGCAGAAGCTAAAAATATTTGATAGATCCAAAAGATTTAAGAAGAACATGATAGGCTCAACCTAGCAGATTTCTCTCCAGAATGTACTTCCTTATAGGTTCCTTGATGAGCATAACATTAATCAGAGTCCCAGGAAGAAGTAAATAGCTATGGGTAACTTGAAAATAATCAGAAGAAGGCTTAGTTACAAAGCTATCATTTATAGAAAGCATGGATGAAGGGAAATGCAAATAGCACAGTAACCCAGCCTAGCAGTGGCCGAACACTTGCCACTCCTAGACCGTGTGATTCAGGGACAGGTGTAGGGCATGTAGAGTTGTCTGTCTGGAGAAGAGTGGTGGTCTCATTGAAGGATTAAGAGAGTCCAGGTGATGGGTGATCATTTAGAAAGGGGAAAAAGAATACATAATCTTCTTCCCTCTGCCTCCTGCTAGTAATTCTCCTCAGTCGGAGCAAGGGAACAAAAATAGCAGTGATTGATGGGATTCATGCAGGTCAGCCTCCCAGGGAAGAATCCAGCATGCAGAATGGTAAAATGTGTATCTGGAAGATTAAAAGAGCAGGTACCTAGTATAGCTGTCAGGTGGAAGTTCTGTGCAAAGATTCTTTGAAGCCTGCAGAATATAAGCAATCACTGAACCAACTTCAGCCACGAGGTCAAGTTTGCCTTTATACCCAACTCTTTTCTGTGCCAGTCCAGTCAAAAGCATTGACTTTACCATTATAGAGAGCTTTTCTCTGTTCTTCAGTATTCATTCTCTTTTTAAATGCTCCGACTTCTCTAATCCAGTGTCATCATTTTGAATTATTTTGCTTGCTCAGGACAAAACAAAACAATGAACAACAACAGCACCAACATCCAATTTTACTGAAGGAACAAAGGGGATTGAGAAACCTGGATACGATTTGGCTTCTGGCATAAGTTATGTCCAGAAACACAAACATGTCATTAGGGCCTCTCATGTTTCTTTCTCCAGCTTTCCTTTCTGCTCTCCAGCATGCCAGCCAGCCTCATAATCAGGCTCCACAAGCTGGACAGGCCACAGGTTGCCAACATTATTAGACTATATCCTAAGGGCTAATGGTGCCCTGAAAAGCAAAAAGGTCTCTCCTGAAAGTTCAAGTGAGAAATAAACATTCGATTCCCTTCAACCTTTCTATAAAACAGAAAGGGAATGAACAGTAATGAATTCAGTCTAAGAGTCAACATCACCCTGACACTGGAACCACATAAAGATATAACAAAGAAGATATAACTACATGAATTTTCCTAATGAACACAGATAGTGAACTTCTTAGTGAAATTCTTGCAAATTGAATTCAAGAACATATTAAGAAAATCACATCCAATGTCCAAACTGGTTTCAATCCAGAGATGCAAAATGTATTCCCAATATGTTAATCAATAAGAACAACTCAAAACATAAGACTTAATGACAGAACCCACATGATCATCTAAATCAGTGCTTCTCAACCTGTGTATCCCAACCCCATTGAAGGCTGAATGACTCTTTGACAGAGGGTGATTATCAGATATCCTGGATATTAGACACTTACAGTAGCAAAATTACAGCTCTGAAGTAGGAAGGAAATAGTTTTATGGGGGGGTCACTATAACATGAGGAACTGTTTTAAAGGGTCACAGCACTAGGAAGATTGAGAATCACTGATCCAAATCCAAGCAGAAAAGACCTTCAACAAAGTTCAAAATATTTCCATGATTAAAGCCCTGAAGAACTAGAGATACAAAGAGCATGCCTTTGGGCTGGAGAGATGGCTCAGTGGTTAAGAGCACTGGTTGCTTTTCCAGAGGTCCTAAGTTCAATTCCCAGAACCCATGTGGTAGCCCACAACCATCAATAACTCTAGTCTCATGGAGTCTGAAGCCCTCTTCTGATGTGCAGATAATGAAAAACACTCCCCACACAAAGGGAATAAATTAATAGCTGGGTGTGATGGCACATATCTAAGCCCAGAACTTGGGAGCAGAGGCAAGTTGATCTCTATGAGTTTGAGGCCAGCCCGGTCTGCAGAATGAGTTCTAGGGCAATGAGAGCTACACAAAAGGGAGTGAGAGGGAGAGAAAAGAAGAAAACATACCTCAACACAATAAATGCTATATATGACAAATCTAAAATGGGGGAAACTGGGAGCATTCACTCTAACATCTGGAACAGAACAAGGGTTTCCATCATATTGACTTGTTCAATTCAGTGACCAGAGTCTTAGCTAGAGCAGTTAAGACAGGAGAAAGAAGTAAATGATATATAATTGGGAAAGGAAGAAGTCAAATTATGCCTATTTGCAGAAAACAATATCTTATACTTTAAACGATCCTTAAGTCTCCACCAGAAAATTCTTGGAACTGG
Organism: Tokudaia tokunoshimensis; assembly: GCA_036184795.1. Taxonomy (NCBI): domain Eukaryota; kingdom Metazoa; phylum Chordata; class Mammalia; order Rodentia; family Muridae; genus Tokudaia; species Tokudaia tokunoshimensis. The sequence continues at coordinate 106,684,663 of BTHU01000023.1, forward strand.
AAAACATTTTTTTGGCAAAGTAACAAAATACCAAATCAGTATCCAGCATACAATAACAAGGGGGAAGAAGTAGTGGGAGCAGGGAATGAATGAGAGTAAAGTACAATGATGTATGAAGATGCTGTGATGAAACCTATTCATTTTTATTCTAGCCATCAAAATAGTTAAACAAATTAAATAAAATATTTTTAAAAAATCTTCTGAGTTCTCTGTTGTCTCAAATTGGTTCCAATCTTTGAACCTGCTCCTGTGGATACCGTGAGAACTTTTTCTGACTGCCATGCTTGAATCTTGTGCCTGATAGGTCGATATCAATGCCATTCAACCAACCTAAATCAGAAGTCTGGGGGAAAAATGATCTCTCCAAGGAAACCTTAAATAATATTACTAAACAAGGGGGAGTGGGTGTACTCCGTTTCATCAGGGACCTATCAAACCCCACACCACCTTACGTTTGCTTGCACCTGAACTTTCAGACTAAAGTGTTTTTGAAATGTTTACATTAAGTTCTCCAACAAACAATCTTTTCACCCTATTGTTTCAATCCTTTTGGATGAGGAAAAAAAGAGTAGGGAAAGAAGGAAAGAGGAGAGGGAGGGACAGAAGGAGGGAGGGAGGAAGGGAGGCAGGCAGGGAGGGAGAGAGGCAGGCAGGGAGAGAAGGATGTGGATGAAGATAATGAAGATAAGGAAAGACTTTGATATGTTTTGTTTGTCTTTACCAAAGAAAATACATAAATTTTCATTAACCTTTTGGTTCATAGAAAAGACATATGCCTTCATAAGAGTTCACCTGAATTGAAAAACAGCTTTGACTCTGACCAAAAATAAACACGAGATTGGTGGTACAGCATTAGCTTAACTTAATCCCCAACACCATAAAGGAGCAAGAGGAGGAGGAAGTGAAGAATGTGCCACATATTCATAAGTGAGGAACAAGATGAGGATAACACCTTTCCCTGCTTCAGTCTTCTAGGTAATGACAATCCTAAGGAATACACTAAAAGATTATGAAACCCATGAGCAATGTCATCAAGACTGAATGAGTAAACATTAATTTTCAAAAAAAATCAGTTGTCCCTCTATACAATAGCAACAAATAATATTAATGGCATAGGGGCTGGTGAGGTGGCTTAGTGGTTCAAAGCACTTATTGTTCTTGCAGAGGATGCAGGTTCAATTAGGGGCACCCACACATGAGCTCACCACTGTGCATAATTCCGTTTCCATGAATCCAACATCGTCTTCTGAACTACACAAGTACTAGGCACACATGTGGCACAAAGACATACGTGAGAACAAAACACACATGGATATAAAATGTAAATAAATGTTAAAATATAAAATAAATAAAAAAAATAAAATTTAAAATTAATGAAACAAGTCAATGGGTTTATTTCTAAACCTTCCATTCTGTTCCACAGTCTATGTGTATGCTCTTACGCTGATGTGATACTGATTTAAGTACTGTAACTTTGCAATACAGTTTAAAATCGGGAGTTCAAGTGATGTCTCTTTGGGGACTAAAAATGAGAATAATGGAATGGACTCATACTTGCTTAGGCTAGTCTTAGTTACTGATACCTCTGAACTTCCAAACTGACAGCAAGGGATTCAACTGATCATTTAGTGTCTGTGGTAGTTTAAATCAAATGGCCCCCATAGCTCCATAGGTAGTTGCCCTATTGGGAGGTGTAGCTTGTATGGAGAAAGTGTGGCCTTGTTTGAAGAAGTGTGTCACTGGGAGCAGAATTTGAGGTCTCAGATGCTCAAGCCAGACCCAGGGTCTCTCTCTCTTCCTGCTGCCTGCCAATCCAGATGTAGAACTCTCAGCTACCTGTCTAGCACCATGTCTGCCTGTGTGCTACCATGTTTCCTGCCACGACAATAATGGGATAAATCTCTGAACCTGTAGGTTAGCCCCAATTAAATGTTTTCTTTTATAAGAGTTTCCCATGATCATGGTGTCTCTTCACAGCAATAGAATCCTAAGATAGTGACAAGCTGTCTACCATGTGCCACTTATAATCCAGATGTACCAGAAGTTTGTTTTTACAGCAAAAAGCATTTATCCAAGCTGTAGTTTTGCCTTTTTTAACCACAGGCCAGTACACTATTATTTGAATTATTAACGGAATATATGATCATTTGGTATGTAATATCACTTAAAGTTGAGTTAGACCAAAGATTTCCCATATAGCAAAGAACATACATGAATTAGTCTATGATGATGGGCTCTACAGATTCCATACCACATACTATGAAAGTTGGTGCTGTGTGTCTGTGCATAAGTATATGCATGTGGTGTATGTGTGCACAGAGTAGCTGAATTGTCTTTTAAAGGACAGCTAAAGCACCAACCACTGTCAATACTCTGTGAGTATAGGATCTCATTTTTCAAAATACAGCACATTCATTGAGGCAAAAATTTTGTATAATCTATGCCCTCAGAAAGAATACATGAATTCCAAAACAAAGAAGCATTAAGCGTGAAGAACTGCACTTAACATCCCTACTGGTAACACATCAAGAGACTCTGTGTTTGGCAGACATCTACAGTTAATGTCCTGGCCCTGAAGTGAGCTTACTCCAGCATAAGGTTATCTCTGTATTGCAGCTATTGATACTTGGGCTGGAATATTTATGGTTGTAGCACTGCCTTGTACACTAAAGGATACTTAGAAATATCCTGGTCTTCTCTCTGCTAGGTTCCACTATACAATCCTCATAATTGTGATGAACAAAAATGTCTCCAGACGTAAGGGCTGTGGATCAGTGCTAGAATACTTGCCTAACTTGCAAGAATCCCTAGGTTCAAACCCCAGTATTGTCCAAAAACATATTTCCAAATATTCCCTGGGGAGCAATGGCCTAATACCATCATTCTAACCAATGGAACTCCCAGCACACATTCTGATATCCTTGCATCCAAGGAGTTGAGGCAAGAAATGTCTCCATCATAACTTGTCCTGTTGACCATGATTGTCAGGAAGTGGTATAAGTGATGCTATGACACAATGGGACAGAGGGGAATTTTGAGGAGATCAGGCAGTCACTGAGCAGAAGCAGCTGCTAGACTGGCTGGCCACTCTGTCAGAGATTTGGCCAGTAAGGTAACAACAGGGAGAAATGGATAAACACAGTTTCTTACACAGATGGCATAAGCAAATACAGAATGTCAGTTCCCCCACACAAACCCATAAGATAATACCAAAACATGGGAGTCAGAGAATAGATGACAAAACTCGTAGATTAATTGCTATGGAAGATCCAATTCTAGAATGAAAGTAAATGGTGTTAAACCTGTGTCTGTGTACTAAGAAGACCAAGATATGCAGTCCTGTGTCTCCCTGGAATGAGGTGTGTAAATAAGAACCTGACTCATGACACCCTCCCACAATAAACAGATGCTCACAAGAAATAGCCTGGGATAGCAATTCAAAATTTGGTGAGGGATGGGGGCAGGATCTTGCAATGCAGCCCAGGCTTGCTTCTGCCTTCCAAGAGTTGGCATTACAATTGTGTACAATCACACCTATCTCTTTTACTGTTTGTTATAGCCTTTGTTACATATCCCAGGCTAGCCTTGAACTATGTAGCTCATGCCACCCTGTCAATTTTCACTATAAATGAATAGGTACAGTGATCTCTTATTAAGTAGGACATGATAATAGAGAATCAGGCATCTCAAGGAGAAAGAATGAGACCAAACCAGCAAGTAAATGGACCACTGAATCAGCCAATGGAGTAACTGAAAGTAAAGAGAATTTATAATGGGTTTTAGAGAAAAGAAAACAGTATTATTCAATGTTCTCTGACATGGATATATGTATGGCATATATATGCCCATATATTAGAGTGACTTACAGGCTATGATCTAGGAAGTCCAATAATTACTGTCTCCTGATGGAAAAGCCAAGAGTCAGTAGTTGTGCACTCCATGAAACTACATGCCACAGTATTCCCAATCTGGTGCCAGAGCACTGGAGAATTCCTAGAGACTTCAGTTTACACTGGAATCTGGAAGGCTGGACCACCAATGAAGGAATACCTTGGCAACAGTATGATGAACTTACTAGGGAGAATGAGAGAAGTTAGGCAAAAGAGCAAAAACTTCCTTCAGCCAGTTCCTTTTATGTAGACTGCCATAGAAAATGTGGCCCAGATTGAGGGTGGGGTTTTCCACTTCAAGTGTACTGGATTTAGGGTGTGTCTTCTCACTTGAAGTGACTCAATCAATTTTCCCTCACGGGAGAGTTTCAATTTAATGTTCTTTCATCTTTGAAGTTTTTCCTCATAAAGAAAATCTCTCAGGAGTCCTGTAAAGCTGCTCCCAGATATTCAAAACAAAATGTACAGAAAATATGTACTTTTCTAATTTTGTTTTCTAATTGTGTGTGTGTGTGTGTGTGTGTGTGTGTGTGTGTGTGTGTGAGAGAGAGAGAGAGAGAGAGAGAGAGAGAGAGAGAGAGAGAGAGAGAGAGAGAGAGACTGTGTGCCATGGGGTATATGTAAAGGTGGGAATGTGAGAATAAAACTTGGAAAAGTTGTCCTCTCTACCATATTGGGGCAGAGGATTAAACTCCCACTGGGGGGCTTGGCGGATAAACATCTCTACTAAGTCATCTTACTGGCCTACAAAGTCGTTTTAAATCATTCCACTTTATTTCTTTTATGTATTTTTAAGCCATAGTATCTTTTTTATAAAACACTTGTGGTGGTTTGCATAGATATGGCCCCTATGGACTCATGTATTTGAATCCTTGGCCCATAAGGAGTGGCACTATTAGGAGGTGTGGCCTTGTGCGGAAGTATGTCACTGTGCAAATGGACTTTGTGATCTCTTCCTATGTTCAGACTCATACCAATGTGAAAGAGACCCTCCTCCTGGCAGATTTTTCCATCTTCTGAGATCTTCTACAATTTCTTTCTTCAGAGACTTGAAGTTCTTTTCATACAGATCTTTCATTTGTTTGGTTAGAGTCACACCAAGATACTTTATATTATTTGTGGCTATCGTGAAGGGTATCATTTTCCTTATTTCTTTCTCAGCCTGCTTATCCTTTGAGTATAGGAAGGCTACTGACTTGCTTGAGTTGATTTTATATCTGGCCACTTTGCCGAAGTTGTTTATCAGCTGTAGGAGTTCTCTGGTGGAGTTCTTTGGGTCGCTTAAGTATACGATCATATTGTCTGCAAATAGTGATAGTTTGACTTCTTCCTTTCCAATTTGTATCCCTTTGACCTCCCTTTGTTGTCTAATTGCTCTAGCTAGAATTTCAAGTACTATATTGAAAAGATATGGAGAGAGAGGGCAGCCTTGTCTAGTCCCTGATTTTAGTGGGATTGCTTCAAGTTTCTCTCCATTTAGATTGATGTTGGCTACTGGTTTGCTGTAAATTGCTTTTACTATATTTAGATATGGGCCTCGAATTCCTGACCTTTCCAAGACTTTTAGCATGAAAGGATGCTGAATTTTGTCAAATGCTTTCTCAGCATCTAATGAGATGACCATGTGGTTTTTTTCTTTGAGATTGTTTATGTAGTGGATTACATTGATGGACTTCCTTATATTGAACCATCCCTGCATCCCTGGGATGAAGCCTACTTGATCATGGTGAATGATCGTGTTTTTGGATTCAGTTGGCAAGAATTTTATTGAGTATTTCTGCATCGATATTCATAAGAGAAACTGGTCTGAGATTCTCTTTTTTGTCGGATCTTTGTGTGATTTTGGTATTAGCGTAATTGTGGCTTCATAGAAGGAGTTGGGTAGTGTTCCTTCTGTTTCTATTTTGTGGAATAGTTTGAAGAGTATTGGTGTTAGGTATTCTTTGAAGGTCTGATAGAATTCTGTACTAAAACCGTCTGGACCTGTGCTTTTTTTTTTGATTGGAAGACTTCCAATGACCACTTCTATTTCTTCAGGGGTTATAGGACAGTTTAGATGGCCTATTTGATCCTGATTTAATTTTGGTATTCGGTATCTGTCTAGGAAATTGTCCATTTCCTCGAGATTTTCTAGTTGTGTTGAATACAGGCTTTTGTAGTAGGATCTGATGACTTTTTTGAATTTCCTCAGTTTCTGTTGTTATCTCTCCCTTTTCGTTTCTGATTTTATTAATTTGGATACTGTCTGTGTGCCCTCTGGTTAGTCTGGCTAAGGGATTATCTATCTAGTTGATTTTCTCAAAGAACCAACTCCTAGTTTTGTTGATTCTTTGTATGGTTTTATTTGTTTCTACTTGATTGATTTCAGCCCTGAGTTTGATGATTTCCTGCCTTCTACTCCTCTTTGGTGTATTTGCTTCTTTTTGTTCCAGGGCTTTCAGGTGTGCCATTAAGCTGCTAGTGTACGCTGTCTCCCGTTTCTTTTTGGCGGCACTCAGGGCTATGAATTTTCCTCTTAGCACCGCTTTCATTGTTTCCCATAAATTAGGGTATGTTGTGCCTTCATTTTCATTAACTTTCAAAAAGTCTTTGATTTCTTTCTTTAGTTCTCCCTTGACCAAAGTATCATTCAGTAGACGATTGTTCAGCTTCCACGAGTATGTGGGCTTCCTGTTGTTTTGTTGCTATTGAAGACCACCCTTATTCCATAGTGATCTGATAGGAGGCATGGGATTAGTTCTATCTTCTTATATCTGCTGAGGTCTGTTTTGTGACCAATTATATGGTCGATTTTGGAGAAGGTACCATGAGGTGGTGAGAAGAAGGTATATTCTTTTGCTTTAGGATGAAATGTTCTATATATATATCTGTCAGTTCCATTTGGTCCAAGGCTTCAGTTAGTTTCACTGTGTCCCTTTTTAGTTTCTGCTTTCCTGATCAGTCCATTTCAGAGAGTGGGGTGTTGAAGTCACCCATTATTACTGTGTGAGGTGCAATGTGTGATTTGAGCTTTAGTAAAGTTTCTTTTATGAATGAGGGTATCCTTGCATTTGGAGCATAGATGTTCAGAATTGAGAGTTCTTCTTGGTAGATTTTTCCTTTGACCGGTATGTAGTGTCCTTCCTTGTCTTTTTTGATGACTTTAGGTTGAAAGTCAATTTTATCTGATATTAGGATGGCTACTCCGGCTTGTTTCCTGGGACCATTTGCTTGTAAAATTGTTTTCCAGCCTTTTACTCTGAGGTAGTGTTTGTCTTTGACACTGAGGTGCATTTCCTGTAAGCAGCAAAATGCTGGGTCCTGATTACATATCCAGTCTGTTTGTCTATGTCTTTTTATTGGGGAATTGAGACCATTGATATTAAGAGATATTAAAGAATAGTGATTATTGCCACCTGCTATTCTTGACACTATCTTTATGATTGAGTGGTTATATACTTTTGGGTTTGATGAAAGAAGGTTACTATCTTGTTTTTTCCAGGGTGTAGTTTCTCTCCTTGTATTAGCAGTTTCCACCTATTATCCTTTCAGGGCTGGGTTTGTGGAAAGATATTGTGTAAATTTGGTTTTATCATGGAATATCTTGGTCTCTCCATCTATGGTGATTGAGAGTTTTGCTGGGTATAGTAGTCTGGGCTGGCATTTGTGTTCTCTTAGAGTCTGTATGAGATCTGCCCGGTATCTTCTAGCTTTCATAGTCTCTGGTGAGAAGTCTGATGTAATTCGGATAGGTCTTCCTTTATATGTTACGTGGCCTTTTTCGCTTACTGCTTTTAATATTCTTTCTTTGTTTAGTACATTTGGTGTTTTGATTATTATGTGACAGGACTTATTTCTCTTCTGGTTCAGTCTGTTTGGAGTTCTGTAGGCTTCTTGTACATTCATTGGCATTTCTCTCTTTAGGTTAGGAAAGTTTTCCTCCATAATTTTGTTGAAGATGTTTACTGGCCCTTTAAGTTGGAAATCTTCACTCTCATCTATACCTATAATCCTTAGGTTTGGTCTTCTCATTGTGTTCTGGATTTCCTGGATGTTTTGGGTTACACGTTTTTTGCATTTTGCATTTTCTTTGACTGTTCAGTCGATGCTTTCTATGGTATCTTCGGCATCTGAGATTCTTTCTTCCATCTCTTATATTCTATTGTTGATGTTTGCATCTATGACCCCTGATTTCTTCCCAAGGTTTTCTATCTCCAAAGTCGTCTCCCTTTGTGATTTCTTAGTTGTTTCTACTTCCTTTTTTAGATCCTGGATGGATTCGCTCAGTTCCTTCACTTGTTTGTTTGTGTTTTCCTGTATTTCTTTAGGATATTTTTGTGTTTCCTCTTTCAAGACTTCTGCCTGTTGACCCAAGTTCTCCTGTATTTCTTTAAGCGATTTTTGTGTTTCCTCCTTATGGGCTTCCATCTGTTGACCCATATTCTCCTGCATTTCTTTTAGAGATTTTTGTGTTTCCTTTGTAACGGCTTCTACCCATTGATTTATGTTCTCCTGTATTTCTTTAAGCGATTTTTGTGTTGCCTCCTTATGGGCCTCCATCAGTTGACCCATGTTTTCCTGCATTTCTGTAAGCGATTTTTGTGTTTCCTTTGTAAGGGTTTCTACCCGTTGATTCATGTTCTCCTGTAATTCTTTATGAGATTTATTTGTATCCTTCTTGAAATCCTCTAATAGCATCATGAGAAGTGATTTTAAATCCAGATCTTGCCTTTCGGGTGTGGTGAGGTATCCAGGACTTGCTGCTGTTGGATAATTGGGTTCAGATGGCGCCATATTGCCTTGATGCCTGTTAATAACGTTCCTACGTTTGCCTTTTGCCATCTGGTTATCTCTGGTGTTAGTTGGTCCTGCTGTCACTGGCTGTTGCTTGAACATCCTGTGAGCCTGCAAGGGTATTTCTGCCCCCCTGGATGACCGGGTTTGCCTTGGCACCGATTTCTGGCACCTGCCCTGCTCCTGAGTGACTTTGGAGCCCTGATGTGCCTTGCCCCAAGTGATGTTATACTTGGGAAATTCCTGCGTACCTGGAGACTCAGTTTAGTCAATCCCCGGAGCAGAGGTGGCTAAGGGGAGGCTGGTGCACTCTCTCCCGGTGCGGGTCCCTCTGCAGGGCAGATGTCCCACAGCAGAGCTGGCGCACAGGTGACCACAGAACTGCCCAGCTCTTGGGTGTAGGGAGCACACCAGCTGGCTGTGTCCCAAGCAATGTTATGTTAGGTTATCCCTGCACCTGGAGGTCCCAACTGCTCTGTTGCCAGATCAAAGATGGCGAAGGGTACTGTGCTCCCTCCTGGTGCAGATCACTCTTCAGGGCAGATGTCCCACAACAGAGCTGGTGCCCAGACGACCACAGAGCTGCCCCGCTCTTGGGCGCAGATGGAAGCCTAGCAGGCTGTGTCCCAAGTGATATTATACTTGGGAAATCCCTGCATACCTGGAGACTCAGTGTAGTCTATCCCCTGGAGCAGAGGTGGCTGAGGGGAGGCTGCTGTGCTCTCTCCCGGTGTGGTTCTCCTGCAGGGCAGATGTCCCACAGCAGAGCTGGCGCGTAGATGACCACAAAACTGCCCAGCTCTTGGGTGCAGGGAGCACACCCGCTGACTGTGTCCAAGCGATGTTATTCTCAGTTATCCCTGCACCTGGAGGTCCCAACTGCTCTGCTCCCCAAAAAGTTTTCAAACACACAAAACTTGACACCTTAACCAGTTTAAATATATTTTTCAGTGGCATATACTGTGTTTATATTGTGAATTAGAGCTCTGGAACTTTTAAAAATTTGTTTTTAATTGAACAATAATTATACCATTTGCCTTTTCCCTTTCCTTCCTCCAGCCCCTCCCATGTCATCTTCCTCCAGTGCCCCCTTCTGCCTTTCTCAAGTTGATGATTGGTTTTCTTTCATTTAAATCTTGCTAATTTGAAATCCTATAGGCATTCACAACTCCCCCTCCTCCCAGCCTCTGGTGTTAACTGTTCTAATTTCAATCTTTGTGCATTTGACTACTTGGATATCCTAGGTAAGTAGAATCACATACCATTTACTTTTGTGACTAGTTTATTTCAGTTATCTTCATATCGTTAGGATTTACCCATGTTAGAGCATATGTCAGTATTTCTGTGTGTGTCCATGTGTGCATATACATTCATATGTGTACAGGTACATGTGTGTAAACCCATGAGCCTAGAGGTTGACATTGGGTTTCTTCCTCAATTGCAGTTTTTGCATGTGACCTTATATATGTATGTGTGTAGATGTGAATGTGTGTGGTAAGCTCTGTGTGTATGTGTCTGTGTATGTGTGCTTGCACATATGTACAGATATCAGAAGTCCTTCCTGATTGCTATTTACCTCATTCATTTAGGCAAGGTGACTCAGTTGAACCCAGAGTTCAATTGTGTGTCTGTTTTAGCTGACTTGCTTCTTTCTCTACCTTCCAAGCACTGGAATTACACGCAGTCCATCATGCCCACCCACCATATGTGGGTACTGGGGATCCAAATTAAAGACCTCATACTTGGTGACAAGCTATTTATTCACTAAACCATCTCCATAGACCTGCCTTAATTTTTAATGCAGGGTCTCTTACTGGAACCCAGGGCTCACAAATTTGGCTAAGATAGCTGGACACTGTGCTCCAGGAACATGCCTGTCTCCACTTCTCCAGTGCTAGGATTCTAAGCACATTATCACCAAGCCCAGCCTTTCACATGAATTCTGGGTATCAAACTCAGATCTTCATGTTTGCACAGCAAGCACTTGACTTGCCTCCCCGACCCTAGTATTTCCTTCCTTATAAAACTAAATAGCTAGGCAGTGGTGGCGAATGCCTTTAATCCCAGCACTTGGGAGGCAGAGGCAGGCAGATTTCTGAGTTCGAGGCCAGCCTGGTCTACAAAGTGAGTTCCAGGACAACCAGGGCTACACAGTGAAACCCTGTCTTGAAAAACAAAAAACAAAAAAACCCAAAAACTAAATAGTATTTCATTGTATGTTTACACCATGCTATCTGTCTTTATATACCACATCTGTCAATGGACGTTTGGGTTGCTTCTAGCTCATGGCAATTGTAAATAGTTTTTCTATAAACATGAACATGCATGTTGTCAGGAACATCTGTATTATTTTTTTCATGGTGGCTCTACCATTTCAGAGTTATAGAAACTATAGAGTTACTCTCATTTCTTGACCATCACTCATCCTTTATGTGTTTGTGATAGTAGGTGTGAGGTGATGACTTGTTGTGGCTTTAATTTTCATTGCTTTGATAATTAGTAATGTTGAGTACATTTTCATTTGTCTCTTGAACACTTACAAAAGCTATATTGGATATTTGTTTTATTGCTGTGACAAAATACCTCGTAAAAGTAACTTAAGGACAAAGGGGCTTCTGTCGGCTCACAGTTTGAGGGATAGCCTATTATAGTTGGAGCTTGGCATCAGGAACTTGAGACAGCTGATCACACTGCATCCACAAACAGGAAGCAGAAGGTAAATGTTCATTCTTAGGTCCTTTTCTCCTTTATATTCAGTTCAGAACCTTAGTCATGGAATGATGGCACCCACAATTAAAATGAGTCTTTATACTTTGCCTAACCTAATCCAGAAAATGCCTCAGAAACTTGTGTCCTAGGTAAGTCTAGGTCCTGTTAAGTAGACAATATTACTCATAACAATATCATCTTTGGGAAAAGATGTATTCAATACCTTATTTTTACTTTCCTTCCTCCTTCCTTCCTTTCTTCCTTCCTTCCTTCCTTCTTCTTGTTTTGAGATAGGCTCTCATTAGTTAGTCCAGACCAACCTAGAACTCACTATGTAGTCCACTCAAACTAGCCTTAACTCACAGCAACTCTCCTACTTCAGCCCTCAAATGCTGGGATGACAGGTGTGCAACATTACACTTGGCTTTGCCTTCCTTTTTTTTATTTTTTGAGACAGGGTCTGTCATTTTGTTGTCATGAATCCTGAGCCCAAATAATCCTTCCACCTCAGCATCCCAAATGCTGGGACTACATGGTCATCACTGCCCTTTTTTTAAAAAGGGGATTCATTGTTATTTTATTCTATCTGTATATATCTATGCGTGTGTACACGTGTGCAGGTGCTCACAAAGGCGAAGAGGGCATCAGAGCCCCCTGGACCCAGTTACAGACAGTTAAGATCTTCCCTACATAGAAGTTCTGCAATGGCAAGAAGCACTCTTAAGTATTGAGCCAACTTTCCAGCTCCATCACTCTCCATTTTCAGTTGTATCATTTGATTTTTATGTTATTCAAAGGTAACTTATGTGTCCTGAATGTTAACCTATCAGATACATGATTTGCAAAGATACATTGCCTTGCCGCTGATGTCTGTGTCCCCTGATGCACAAGAGTACTTAACTTAGACCAGACACATTTGTCTAATTTTACTTTTTTAGTCCAAATGTTTAGGTCTTTAATTCATTTTTAGTTAGCTGTGTGTGGTAGACAATAAACCCTGATTTCTTTGTTTTTCATATGAATAGTTTCTTCACAAGTATTTGTTGAAGAATCTATCTAGCACCCATAGAGGAGTGTTGACATCCTTGTAAAACAATTATTTGACAATATATGTGGGTATTTATCTGGGGGACTCTATTGCATTCCGTTGGTCTATTTGTTTTTGTGTTAATATCACACTGTTCTGATTACTGTTGCTTTGTGATACATTTTGGAACTAAAAAGTGTGGGTCACCACTTTATTTTATATATACGTTTTATAATTATTATTTATTTTGTTTTTTTCAAGACAGGCTTTCTCTGTGTAGCCCAATCTCTTCTGGAGCTCACCTTGACCAGGCAGGGCCTCAAGCTTGGAGATCTGCCTTTCTCTGCCTCTCAAATGTTGAGATTAAAGGCACATGTCATATTTTAATATAATATTTTATCAATTAATATTAATAAACTAATATTAATTAATATTAATTTATTATATAAAATTATTGTTAATAATTTATAATGTTTAATTAATATTATATTGGCAATATTTAAATATGACATTTTATTAATTAATATTAATAAACTAATATTCATTAATGGAAGTTTCATATGTGTGTAAATATATTTTTGACACTTATCCCCATTCTTTTCCTTAACTTCTCCCCAATATACTTCCATTTCCCCTTTTAAAGATTATTTTTATTTTTGATTATTTGTATGTGTATGCTTTTTGGTGCACATGAGTACAGGTGCCTGTAAAGTCTGGAAGAGAGTGTCAGCTATAATGGAACTAGAGTTATAAGTGGTTGTAAGCTGCCTGACCTAAGTTCTGGAAATGAAACTTATGCTCTTCACCACTGAGCCATTGCTCTAGTCCCCAATCCATGCTTCTTCTTTTTTTTTCTTTTTTCTTTTTTTTGGGGGGAGTGGTTGAGACAGAGTTTCTCTGTGTAGCCCTGGCTGTCCTGGAACTCACTTTGTAGACCAGGCTGGCTTCGAACTCAGAAATCTGCCTGCCTCTGCCTCCCAAGTGCTGGAATTAAAGGAGTGCGTCACCACTGCCCAGCCCAATCCATGCTTCTTAACTTCATTTATTGTTGTTGCTGTTGTTGTTGTTATTGTTGTTGTTGTTGTTGTTATTGTAACTCACTGTGTCTAATATGTGCAGGCCATATGCACATGAGTTTAGGGTCATTCATTGGAACTACTGTCTCATGGTGAGTTAAGGGTTTTTTTTCCAGTTTTATGACTTATAACTTTGACTGGATACCCAATAGTGTCAAATTATAATTTCAGGACTTTACAAGTACTTTTGAACTTTTTTTAAGACAGCTAATTTCATGGAAATAGTTGAATCTCTTAGTTTTTTTTAAAAAAGTTCTTTCAAATGAGTAAAGTGCAACTTTGATTTAGGCGTGCACCTGTAATCCTGAATATTTGGGAGGCTGAGGAAGGAGGATTGTAAATTTGAGGTCAGCTAGGTTAGCAAAACCATCTCAAAGACGCTAGCTCAGTGGCGGGATACTTGTCTAGCTATCATGTGTGAGATCAGAAGTTTGACTCCAATGGCTGAGAATAACAACAAATCACTGTATAGTCTATTCTTCACTATTTAGGCAAGGCCTTCTTTAATCCTCTTCTATTTTATGAATACTCAGCAGTCTGGCTGGAAGGAATAGATACTACTTAAATATCTGGGTTTCTAACCATTCTATGTGGCTAATTCCTTCGCCTTGGGTAGTTTTCTCAAGTGCATGGATCTATTGGTACCTGGAGGACCATCGGTGATCCAGGGCACCCTCTGCAAGTCTCTGGAGTTCATCCTACAGTTACTTTATTTTCACTTAGTATTATGCCTGACAAAACTTACTTCCTCTGGTTGCTGCAGATTCTCTCCTCTCCTCTGCAGTTCCAACTTTTACTTGAGTTCCTCCTCTCCATGGTCTAGACAATATGTCACAAGCATGAGGCTCAACTCATGCTTCCCACTTGTCTGGGATTACTAATCTTGTATTACTTTATATATCAATGACTAGAAAAATCAGTATCTTGTATCTTTTGTCCAAGTAAAAATACTTTCCCTTGTTGAAGACTAAATCCAGTTTATAGCATAACAATTTGATCAATACTGAAAGTCTACCTCATTTTATCTATTTTCTAAGTTGGTATGTGCAAGGTGGCTTAGTTAGGGGTTTATTATTGCTGAAAAGAGACACCATGACCCAGGCAACTCTTTTTTTTTTTTTTTTTTTTTTTTTTTTTGGTTTTTTGAGACAGTTTTCTCTGTGTAGCCCTGGCTGTCCTGGAACTCACTTTGTAGACCAGGCTGGCCTCGAACTCAGAAATCCTCCTGCCTCTGCCTCCCAAGTGCTGGGATTAAAGGCATGCGCCACCACCGCCCGGCTTTTTTTTTTTAAAGATTTATTTATTTATTCATTTTATGTAAGTATATTGTAGCTGTCTTCAGACACTCCAGAAGAGGGAGTCAGATCTTATTACAGATGGTTGTAAGCCACCATGTGGTTGCTGGGATTTGAACTCAGGACCTCTGGAAGAGCAGTCAGTGCTCTTAACCACTGAGCCATCTCTCCAGCCCCAGGCAACTCTTATACAATCAAGCCTGACCAATACAGATGCAGATGCTTGCAGTCAACCATCAGACTGAGCACAGTAATCCCAATGGAGGAGTTAGGGGAAGGACTGAAGGAGCCGAAGGGGTTTGCAACCTCATATGAAGAACAACCAGACTCCCCCCCACCCCCGAGCTCCCAGGGACTAAACCACTAACCAAAGGGTAAACATGGAGAGACCCATGGTTCCAAGTGCACATGTAGCAGAGGATGGCCTTGCTGGACATCAATGGGAGGAGAGGCCCTTGGTCCTGTGAAACCTCAATGCTGCAGTGTAGGGGAATGTGAGGGTGGGGAGGTGGGGAGGTGAGAGTGGGGGGTGGGGGATGGGGAGCACCCTCATAGAGGCAGGGAGAGGGGGATGGGATAGGGGGTTTCCTGAGGTGAAACCGGGAAAGGGGATAACATTTGAAATGTAAATAAATAAAATAACCAATAAAAAAAGAAAGCATTTAGTTGGGGCTGGCTTACAGTTTCAGAAGTTCAGACTATTATCCTCAGGGTAGGGAGCATGGCAGCATGCAGGCAGCCATGAAGTTCATGAGTTCAAAAGAGGCCTGAGCTACATAGTGAAATCCTGTCTCAAAAATCATATGCATACATACACATTCACATATACACAGAGAGACAGAAAGGTAGAGGTAGAGATAAAGAGTAGTTCTACTATTCAGACTGAGGCCTGACTTGCACACATAGAAACAAGTTTGTTTTTTTTTAAGTCGAAGTGGAGAAAGGATGATAGTGAGGAACTAGGATGAGTAAGAACAAAGTAAAAGGACATGTATGAACAGAGATGCCAGAATTATCTTGTGTGGTGGTTTGAATAAGAATGGGCTCATGGGCTCATATATTTGAAGATTTGGTCATCAGGGAATGGCATTACTTGAGAGGGATTAAGAGGTGTGTTCTTGTTTGGGGTAGCCGTGGTCTTATTGGAGGAAATGTGTCAGTGAGGATGGGTTTTAGGATTTCTAAAGTTCAAGTTAGGCCCAGTGGTTCTCTCTTCCTGCTGCCTGCAGATCTGGATGTAGAGCAATGGAATTACAACTGTCTACCACTAGGCCCACCTGTGCATGAAATTTTAAAACATTTGTAACAGAAAATTGTGTGAGCTAGATAAAGTGTCTCTCAAAGTCTGCCTTCCATGTCTGATGCTGAAATTTCAGAGTCCAGCATGTGAATAGTTTAGAAGCTGACAAGTCAGGTTTAGACAGACAAGACAGTGTCCCTGTGACCAACAAGTGTAATCCCCCAAAGGTGGATTGAACTCTGAAACCATTCTTTTTTCCCCTTCTGATCTTGATAGTATGAGTTTCTTGCACTCACCAAGATATTTTGTGTTAGATAAACTCATACCCCTGGCTCAGGGGTGAGGATTCTGTGAACAAAAGTTCCTGAAAAGAACAGCACCTTCCACTGAACCTTCTGCAAGATTGATTAGCTGCTGATTATAATGTCGATTATGTGAAGAGGTTGAATGTTTGAAGTCCAGAGACAAATTATCCTGGTGTATCTGAATCCCCCATAATAACTATTCCTTACCCTCTTCTGTATGTGACCACTGGGCATGTACAACTATACCCTTAATTTCCAAACTACCAAAGGGCTAAGTGTGCTGTCAGATAGTATCTGAGGTCTACAGCAAAATTTTCCCTGTTTTGATGTAACTGACCTACCTACTGTTTCCACCCATGTATTTGAAAATGCCTTGATTTATGACTTTCTTTGTTCTGTTACTATGAAAGCTTTATCAAATTGTTACCACTTTGTAGGGAGGAATTTGGTGTAACCTGACTTGTGTTCCTGAGCCATAGTCACTCATATTTCGCTCTGGACTTAACTCTCATCCCCATTATGATGGTGTGGATATGCTTGGCCCAGAGAGTGGCACTATTTGGAGGTGTGGCCTTGTGGAGTACATGTGTCACTATGGGCGTGGGCTTTGAGACTCTCACCCTAGCTACCTGGAAGCCAGTCTTCCACTAGCAACCTTCAGATGAAGATGTAGAACCCTCATCTCCTCCTGTACCACGCCTGCCTGGATGCTGCTGTGCTCCTGCCTTGATGAGAATAGACTGAACCTCTGAACTTGTAAGCCAGCCCCAATTAAATGTTGTCCTTTATAAGAGTTGCCTTGGTCATGGTGTCTGTTCACAGCAGTAAAACCCTAACAAAGACACCTATTGAGGTGGAAGTTTTGTTTTGTTTTTCAAATGTTGACAGTCACAAAGAAGAGTGTATTAGTTACTTTTCTCATTACTTTACATAAACACCTGACTGAAAGCAATGTAAATGAAAAAATGAATTTTGGCTCATAGTTTGAAAAGATATATATATATATTCTATCAAGGAAGAGAAGGCATATCTTTGGGCAATTGTTTGCTATTCTGGCTATAAGTCAGGTGATGGCCCACCCATCAGAGCTCTACTTCATTCAGCTAGGCCCTATCAGCTACCCACTTTCCCAAACAACTAGACCCTACCACCTTCCCAAACAGTGCAACCAGCTAGCATTCAAACACATGAGCCTGTGGGGGACATTTTATTTCTAAACTGTGAGAAAATCCAGTGTGGTTACAAACCCTGCTGCCATCTTACACCAGAAAAGAGAGTGTGCTTGAGCTCCAAAGTGAGTCTGGCTTCATTTCTGTCTTCCACCTCTTCCACAGCAGTTTCCTTATGGTGCACCCTAACTGTAAATATGGAAGGAAAAAGAATTCTGTGAAGTAGAGTTGAGTTTAAACAAAATCTACCCACATTCTTAGATTTCTATGCTAGCTTTCCTCAAAAGTAACTTGGAGAAGAAAAGCTTACACTTCCAGATCACAGTCCATTCTTGAAGGAAGTCAGGGCAGGAAGTCAAACAGGGCAGGAACCTGGAGGCAGGAGCTAATGCAGAGGATATGGAAGGATGCTGCTTACTGGCTTGCTCCTCCCGACTTCCTCAGCTTGCTTTCTTATAGAACCCATGATAGAAGAGCCCAGTGATGGAACCATTCAAAATGGGCTGGGCCCTCCCACATCAATCATTAATCAAGAAAATGCACCACAGATTTGCCTGGAGCATTTTCTCTATTGAGGTTTCCTCTTCTAGGCTGTATTAAGTTGACAAAATCACAACAACACAACCAGGGCACATACTATGAACCTGTCATGTGAAGTACTTTATAATTTAAGTCACTATAGTGAGTGAAACACTGTACTCATTCCTATCTGTTCCGATTTATTCCTACTACAGAGATAAATCTCCTGTGTTTATCTTGTATCTTTCAGTCTTGACATTTTCATTAATTCCACTGGTATTTATTAATGTCTCTTGAATTTCCCAAGAGCACATTTACATCCAAAACGTCAAAACTCTTCTTTCAGTATTTATTTTGCTATATCATTTTCTTCCTTAATTGCTGTTATTATAATCTGGAAGAGTATTGAAATAATAATTATAACAGCTTTTCTGATCATCTTGTAAACATTTTAGTGCCTCACTATGGAATATTTGTTTTCTTTATTCTTAAGATTTAAGAACTAATGTTGCTTTTTTTACTGAAACATGACATTTGCCCATATTTATCAGGCACAGTGTAATGATTTGGCTCATGTACACCTTGCACAACGAACAAATCAGGGTAATAGAATTTCTATCATCTTAGGTAAGTAGATAATTCCTACTCATGTTTTGTGTTTTTATTAGAAGTACCTGGAAGATTTTATGAAAGCTTTTAAAGTATGCTGTCAATACTACCCTAATATATCATCCTTTAATTCATTTTCCTATGAATTATACTGAAAGGTCTATTTATACTGCACCACAATTGAATTACTTATACCCAACCACTCTTGTATTCCCTGTTCTGTATTTAACATGATGATAATACCTTTGACATTATCAGTTTGGAATTCTACGAGGAATAGAAAGCCAATCACAAAACATCTTCAACCATAAAGACGTGAGAGTGCTTTAGCGCCATGAGAAACAGCCATTTTAGGGGTTAAATGGACTCAAGGACTCGAGCTCATTTTTTTTCCACACTGTCATTACCAGTATGTAACAATAGAGAAGTTGATTGCATTGTTCAGAGTCTGACTTCTGATAGTTCTTCCCATCTATGCTTTGAATCAGAAAATCCAGATTCTCCTTCTCTCTGTGCGACCTGGAATGACTTCAAAACATGTAGCCCCTTGTACTCACAGATCCGTCAGTTCAGCATACCTCCTAACCACTGTAAAAGCCCATTCAATTCTCCCTTCCTCACTCACTCATCTTGGGATGCCTATCTTAGTGACCCTAGAAAGCCTCTGTGGTGGTCTAAGTGAACATACCCCCCATAGGCTCATAGGGAGTGGCACTATTAGGAGGGGTGGCCTTGTTGGAGTAGATGTGGCCATTGTTGGAGGAATTCTGTCACTAGGGTCTTTGAGGTCTCAAATGCTCAAGTCAGGCTTAGTGTGTCTCAGTCTCTTCCTCTTGTTGTGGACCTAGATGTAGACCTTTCAACTGCCTCTCCAGGACTATGTCTGCCTGCATGCCACCATGTTTCCCACCCTGATGATAATGTATGAAATCTCTATACTATAAGCCAGTTCCAATTAAATGTTTTCTTTTATAGAAGTTGTTGTGATCATGGTGTCTCTTCACAGCAGTAGAAACCCTAAGACAGCCTCATTGGACAAATCAGTCATAACTCTTTCCCATTTTCTTGACATCAAAACCAATTTTTGGTGGGGATCTCTTTTCCTGCCTAAAATTAGTACTCTGAGAAGGATGCAAAAACAACCACCACAGCCAGATGACCTTTCTATCTTGCTTTTAGTTGTTAACTGACTGATGCCTGGAGGGTCAGCCTGTACTTTCAGCTGCTGCTGCTGACTAGCATGTATTTTGAGTTGGGCTACATTGTGCTATGCTGGCTAGGTTCTACAGAAATTCTGCTATAGATTTAACTGACCTAAATCAGAGATTTTAGCCATTAATAAGTAATTAGGATCCCAATATGGGATCAGAACCCTCCTTAAAATACACTTTGGTCGTGTGTTTTAGTCTAGACCTAGCTGTGCATCTCAGAATGATTCATTTGTCTTTCTCCTAGTGTAAAGTGTGACTGATGTTAGGATGAGGGGAAGGCTTTAGAGACTGTTTGATTATGTCTCGAGGAAGCATTGAAAGCCAAGCACAACAGTACATATAAATGATTTTAACACTCAGGAAGCTGAAGCAGCAAGATTGCAAGTTTAAATTCAGCCTGGGCTACATGGTAATACGCTAACAATTACAACAACATAAAAAAATATCAAGCTATCTCTGATCAAGAAAAGTACCTAAGAGTCAATACAGTTGTTCAAATGTCATACAGACATCTTAACATTGCTTATTCTGGCCAAATAACAGAATCATCTGCAGCGTTTTTCAGACTCTGGCTCTCTGTCTCTATCCAGTGACAACAATAATTCCTTTCCCAAGGTTCCTCACTTTGATTTAAAGAACTCTGACAGCGTACCACCTCATAGACACATATTTTGGGTAGAGTGTCGTCAAAGTCACACATACCTTGTGTATAGCATATATTGAAATCACAATGCCAGTCCCAATTAATACATTTCTTATACCCTTTACTGACAGTAATCTTATTTGTTTCTTAGAAAACTTGCTAGCAGGCTCTTGAACAATGCATTCAATGGAAGTTTTTCACCTTATTTATAAGCTACAAGCTTCAGGCCTCAGAGAATGCCAGAATGTCTCATTTAAACAAATTTAAATTCAACTAAATGAAGCACAACTTATTTCTTTGTCATCAGTCAGAAATCAGAGGTGAATTATAATAAAAGCCTTACTCAATGAGGGTTAGGGTGGGGCAATGCACACAGGTATTAAAGCCAAGGCTTTGCACACACTGGGCATGATTACTGAACTGGACCCCTTCAGCCCCATGACTCCATTTTTCTTTGATTGATAATAGCTTTTAAGACTTACCTCTGTGAGGCTGCAGAGATGGCTCGTCAGTTAAGAGCACAGGCTGTTCTTGAAGAGGACCAGGTTCAATTCTCAGTATCCACATGGCAGTGGACACTTATCTGTAACTTCAGTTCCAAGAGACTTGTCTACTTCTTGCCTGCTTGGGATCTGCATGCATGTGATGCATAAACTTATATAAACACAATCACAAACACATAGAATAAATACATATTTTTAAAAGATTAAACTCTCTACTTGCATTTTTTCCTACATTTGGCCAAGATTATATGAAAGGTTTAGTGCTTCTCCTTTGGTAAATGCAAAAGTTTCAAACCATACAAGCACCTACTCACATAAGAAGCATATCAAGATACACACACACACACACACACACACACTTAAAATTCCAAACTTGTCTCCTCTCTCAATTTCCAGTATCTGTGATTCATTCATGATCTTCTAGACTCCTCCAAAGGGCTTGCATCACTTCTCCAGATATGCCCTCTGTAGCATTCTAGACTCTGGTCAGCTCTGCTCCATTGCTGTTGCTGTTATTAGTGGTTATCCCATGGTACTGGCATCTCCAATATGCTGGGGTCTTCTGCTGCAACTGGCCTGCCCTTTCACCAATAGCCTCTCATTCATGGTGCCAAGCCTCAAATTTTCTATATAACCCCTTCAACCCTGGGCTTTCTACTGCTATTGAGGCTGTACCTTCACCAGTGGCCTCTCCTGGCCTCTCACAGTGTCAAACAATAGCTGCTTTCCATGATCCCTTGAGGTCTTCAAACCAAGTACCATCTGGGTGTGACTTTTATACTACAAAGTTACTCTAACAGCATGAAGTACAGCCTTGACCACCTTTGGAACACAACTTCTGTGTGCTGACTCTCAGGAAACATCTCCCAGAAGATTTCACCTCAACAATGCTGGTCTCTTCTTAATCTTCACTAATTTCTCAGCTCCGGCTAACCAGCATCAAGTATCCAGCAAAGCAAAGGTTTCACGTTAGTGTTTCTGGTCTCTTGTTAATAATAGCTGATTCTTCAGTTCCAGCTGACCAGACACCATAGATTCTTCACACAAGTACCCTGGTTAGAGTCTTTGCTTCCCTCTGACATTTCACAAGCCAGGCCTCCATTGTCTGTATTGCTCTCAACATTCTTATCTTCCAAGTTCCTAAAGAACAGCTCATTGAACTCTCAACACTCAATAACTTTTCTAGCCTAAAGTTCCAAAGTCCTTCCACAATCTTCCCAAGAACCATATTGTCAGGTGTGTCACAGAAATACCCCCCACAATCCTGGTACTAACTTATCTCAGGGTTTCTATTGCTGTGACAAAACCCCGTGACCAAAGAAATTCACCTTAAGCTTCTATATCACAGTCCTTCATCAAAAGAAGTCAGGGCAGGAACTCAAACAGGGCAGGAACCTGGAGGCAGGAATTGATGCAGAGGCCGTGGAGCATGCTGCTTACAGGCTTGCACCTCATGGCTTGCTCAGTCTGCTTTCTTATAGAACCTAGGACTACCTGCCCAGGGATGGCACCACTCAAAATAGGCTGGGTCTTCCCCATCAATTACTAATTTAAAAAATGTCCTACCTACCTTCTGTAGCCATACAGGAAATCCAATGGAGGGATAGAGACACCAAGCCATCCACAAAACTTTCAACCCAAAGTTTATTCTGTATACTAGTAATACAGGCATGGGAGAAGGAGCAGAGACTAAGAGAATGACCAACCAATAACTGGCCCAACTTGAGACCCATCCCATGGGCAAGCACCAATCCCTAACACTATTAATGATACTGTTATGCATGCTTTTTAGTTGGTAGTTCAGTCTCTATGAGCACCACCCCCTGGGACCAAGTTGGTTGACTCTATAGGTCTTCTTGTAGTGTCCTTGATCCCTCTGGCTCTCTCGTTCTTTTCCCCCTACTCTTCTATAAGACATTCTGAGCTCTACATAATGTTTGATTGTGGTCTCTGCATCTATTTCCATCAGCCGCTAGATGAAGCCTCTCAGGAGATAGTTTTGCTATACTTGTGTCTGCAAGCATAGCAGAGCATCATTAATAGTGTCAGGGGTTGGCTCTCTCACATGGGATGGGTCTTAAGTTGGGGCAGTCATTGGTTGGCTGTTCCCTTGGTCTCTGTTCCATCTTCATCCTTGTGCATCTTGTAGGCAGGACAAATTTGGGCTTGAAGATACCTACCCACAAAATCCTCTGCATTTTCTTAATAGAGGTTCCCTCCTTTCAGATGACTTTACCTTGTGTCAAGATGAGATAAACCTATCCAGCACAAACTTCAAATCAAATTTAAGGTAAAGGTTCACCCTCTTTCTATTTATCAGTTACAATATATATATCCCCCTCAGGGCATCCTGGGAAGTACTGTAACTCTAAAAAACATATTCTTTACACCATTTTCCCAAAAGACGGGGCTCATAATAAAAGGGTTCTATGGTTCTACCTAAAGTACAAAGGAAAATCTTTCTCTGAAACCCACAGCAAGTTTCCTGATGCATCTTACTGATAAACCTGAAATTCCAGCACACCCATAAGTAGACCACCAACCAAAGTGGATAAGGTTGACTGAAACGAAATCACAAGACATTACCCAGGACTTTCACATCACTGCCTGAACAATGTAGAAGTTGTTACCAAAGAAGAGAGTGGACTTCACTTTTGGCTAACCAGCAGCATTTGCCTGAGGAGTATGAGCATTGTCTGTTTGCAGATGTGTGTAGCTTTAGAGCACATGTATTAGCACACAATTAAGCACTACTTTGTATACAGTTTTTCTGACTGGCTACTAACATGTTGGCATCACAGAAACGAACTAAGAAGCTGTCTGTTTTCCTATTGAATAGAACATGGGTTCTAGCTCATAATATGGATTTTTAACTTATACCTTCAAAAGTTACATTACTTTAGGTAGGCTTAGATTTTTCAAAACCCTTTTGTGATGGTTTGTATATGCTTGGCCCAGGGAATGGCACTATTGGGAGGTGTAGCCTTGTTGGAGTAGGTGTGTCACTGTGGCCATGGACTTTAATACCCTCATCCTAACTTCCTGGAAGCTAATCTTCTCCTAGCAGCCTTCAAATGAAGGCTCCTCCTGCACCATGCCTGCCTGGATGCTCCCATACTCCAGCCTTGATGATAAGAGACTAAACCTCTGAACCTATAAGCCAGTCCCAGTTAAATTCTGTCCTTATAAGAGTTGCCTTGGTCCTGGTGTCTTTTCACAGCAGTCAAACTTTATCTAAGACACCTTTAATAATGGTTCTCAAATGTTTTGAGTCCTTCCCCCTCCTTCTAGCCCATTGTCCAAAGGTAGAGGAGAAAAGATGGTAAATAGGACAAGGGGATGTGAACCTGTTTAGAAGTAGTTCTTTGGGGCAATTCCAATCTCCGTTGTCAGGATACCAGCATTCCAGTTCAGTAGTGTCCAGACACCAAACATGAATCAGTAGCGGTGGCACAATGCAGAAGGAACGACCAGTCTTCTGCTGAATCAGCACAAGTCAGTGGGAGCAACCATGACCAGCCAGAATGCCTTGAGAAGAATGTCATGCCTCTCTCAACAAAGTGAAGATCAGCGAAGATGTGAGAACAATAAAGAGTTACAAAGCTAACTATGCAAGCTTCCGATGACTGTCCATTAAGTCCTATTTATACTCTTTCCAAATGTGTCCTTGCACGGGTCTTGCCTCAGCAAAACATCATGTGAGTGAGTCTGCATCACATGACACAACCAAAAACTTCCACTTCAACTTCATATATAATAGAATCTTATATCAAAAAAATGTTCTTAGATATTAACTTAAAACAGCACAGAAATGTTAGTATAAACTATTAGTAAATGAAATAGGTCAGTACAATTCTTTGGGGGAATAGACTTTCTCACTAGGTATTAGTGATGGTAACAAAACAATGTGGGGAGCTTTCTATGTTTTTCCATAACTGCATTAGCCCATTTCCATAATTATATGGGTTTCTTTATCATTATGCATGTTTTTCATATTCATGTGTGTGAATATGAAAGTGTATATGTCATTGCACAAATGTGGAAGTCAGAACCATCTGAGGTGTCAGGTTTCACTTTCTGCCTTGTTTGAGACAATGTGTCTTTTTGGTTGTTTCCTTCTGCATATGCCAGGCTAGCTAGAGACTCTCCTGCCTTCACCTTTTGTCTCATTATAAGAACACTGGAACTACAGACATGCACTATCACACCTGGATTTACTTGGGCTCTATGGATCCTAACTCAAATCCTTAAAGCAAGTGTTTTACTCAGTGCGCCATCTCTCCAATACAACTGTGTGATTTTAAAGGTTAAATAGGAATTAACACAAAATTAGTTTTGTATTTTAATGACTGATTATACTCTAACTGCACTTCTAGGATTTAGTATTCCAGAACACAGTCCACTATTCTCTATAGTTTTTCGTTCTTAAGTCTTCCTAAGGAATCTCATTTAGGTTTGGGGTCATAATATACCATAAATTCAATGTTAACTCCAAATTTACATTTAAATCCAATTTCTCCATTGTAGTTTAGAACTACATATCCTAGAATGCCTACTTGATTTCTCTACCCATATTACTAAAACACATCAAAAACCATATTTCTATTCTGGCTCTCTTGCTTCTCCCTTCCTTTTCTTGATTTTCATCATCCCAGAAATGTTTCAGGATATTTGATCACTCTCTGAATACTGAGATCCTGTTACTTCCTGAAAAAAAAACCATGTTTCTAGGTGTGGTGTAGCTCAGCCCTTAACACATACCTTTAATCCCTTTAGCAGTAAAATAGCCATACCCTTGGTACACACCTTTAATTCCAAACAATGAAGGTAAAGTTAGTTTGTAGAAAGAAGCACCCATGTTTAAAAGTGATATCTAATTGAGTGGCAGAAAAAAGTGATGATGAATTAGAGAAAGATTTGACAGAATAGGATATGCCCACTCTCATGAGAAGAGAGAGGAAAGGGAAGCTACTTGAGGGAGCAGTGAAGAGAGAGAGTACAGTTTTACAGAGACAGGCTGCAGAGAGAGAACTAGGTAGACACAGGTGAAAACATAACAAGTCAGAGAATGAGAAGGAGCCAGAAGACTGGAACAGATTGCCAGGGTTAGTGTGAGGCCAAGCAGAGCAATTCAGTGAGAAACAGAAAGAAGCCAGTTTGAATCAATTAGTTTGGAGAGGAGTTTCGAGCCAGAAAACCTGAGTTAAACCAGCCAGCCAGATTTCAGAAAGAGCTTAAAAGGGTGTGCTTATTCAGCAGTAAGTCTCAGAGGCTGAAAATATTCTAGGCCTGGATAAGATTGTATGGAGGATAGAAGCTTCCAGGACTAGACCTAGGTTAGCAGAAGGAAGCAGTAAGGCTCCAGATTTGTGTTCCTGATGTTTTGTCTACATATATGTCTGTGTAAAGGTGTCAGAAGCCCTGTAACTGGAGTTACAGGCAGGTGAGAGCTGCTGGGATTGATCCTGGGTCCTCTAGAAGAGCAGCCAGTCTTCTTGGCTATCTCACCAGCCCCTGTATTTATACCCTTACTAACACTTAAAAGCTAGTATTCATACCACCACCATCTAAACAAACCATAATATTTGTCCACTCTGCATTTAAAATGTATTTTTCTGTCCTGGCGTTCCTCTCCTTCCATCTTCTTAGAAACGAGAGGGGGTTGAATGGAGAAAAGAGGTAGGGAAGGGGGCTTATGGGACTTTCGGGGAGGGAGGAAACAGGAAAGGGGAAATGATTTGGAATGTAAATTAAAAAAAATAATAAAATAAAATAATAAAAAAATAAGAAATAAAATGTATTTTTCCTCTTATGTCCATCGCCACTAGTAAAACTTTAGAATAACCCAAATCTTAGTGTCTTAGTTAGGGTTTCCATTGCTGTGAAGAGACAGCATGACCATATCAACTCTTATGAAGGACATCATTTAATTGCGGTTGGCTTATAGGTTCAGAAGTTCAGTCCATTATCATCAAGGCAGGAAACATGGCAGCATCCAAGCAGGTACGGTGCTGGAGGAACTGAGAGTTCCACATCTTCATCCAAAGGAAGCCAGAAACAGACTTCTGCAATGGGTGGAGCCTGAGAATAGGAGGGGACCTCCAAAGCCTACTCCTACAGTGACACTTCTTCCAACAAGGCCACACCTCCTAACATTACCACTCCCTACGGAGCAAGCATATTCAAACTACCACACTTGGTCATTTTTTTATCTATTCAATATCTTAAAGGTATGAAATCTGGGGCTAGAGAGATGGCTCAGTGATTAAGAGCACTGACTGCTCTTCTGGAGGTCCTGAGTTCAAATCCAAGCAACCACATGGTGGTTCACAACCATCTGTAATGAGATCTGATGCCCTCTTCTGGTATGTTTGAAGACAGATACAGTGTACTTACATATAATAAATAAATAAATATTTTAAAAAACAAAATAAAATAAAAAATTAAAAAGTATTAAATGCATTTATATACATGATCCAAAAACTTTCTAAGTCTGATGATGCCACCACTGGAAATACTTCAATATTAACACTTCACAGTGAGAATAGATGATAGATAGATAGAGATAGATAGATAGATAGATAGATAGATAGATAGATAGATAGATAGATAGATAAATAGACAGACAGAGACAGATAGAGATAGAGAGATAGATACATCAATCACTGTCTTAATCCAACATCTGAGTCCAAATAAGATGACGTTATTGTCTCAACACCATCTCACTCCTGCCTCTTCTTCCCTGCTTACACTTTTACTATTCCATGGAGATGTGAAGCTTGCTCTACACTTAAACTTTTGCAACTAGTCTTCTGGATCTCAGATCAAATGCCATTTTCCTTTTTTATTTTTTTTAATTTTATCTTATTTTATTTTTTTTTAATTTACATTCCAAATCATTTCCCCTTTCCCGTTGTGGGGGTGGTGCCGGCGACGATGAAGGCGGCTGCGGGGCACCAGTGCTGGCATAGGCTGTATGTTGGACACTGAAACTGGCATAGGCTGTGCATGGGGCACAGGAATGGGCATAGGCTGTGCATGGGGCACAGGAATGGGCATAGGCTGTGCATGGGGCACAGGAATGGGCATAGGCTGTGCATGGGGCACAGGAATGGGCATAGGCTGTGCATGGGGCACAAGAATGGGCATAGGCTGTGCATGGGGCACAGGAATGGGCATAGGCTGTGCATGGGGCACAGGAATGGGCATAGGCTGTGCATGGGGCACAGGAATGGGCATAGGCTGTGCATGGGGCACAGGAATGGGCATAGGCTGTGCATGGGGCACAGGAATGGGCATAGGCTGTGCATGGGGCACAGGAATGGGCATAGGCTGTGCATGGGGCACAGGAATGGGCATAGGCTGTGCATGGGGCACAGGAATGGGCATAGGCTGTGCATAGGGACTACTGATTGGCATATGTTGTACTGGCATAGGCTGTGCATGGGGCACAGGAATGGGCATGGGCTGTGCCCAGGGCCTATTGATTGGCATAGGCTGGGCATGAGGCACAGGAATGGGCATAGGCTGTATACCAGTCACCATTACTGGCATAAGTTGTACATGGTGCACCATATATGGCATAAGCTGGACTTCAGGCACCAGTAATGCCACAGGTTGTATATTGGGCACCATACCTGGCATAGTGTCTGGCACAGGACATATGTGGGGCACAGTGCCTGGCACAGGCTGTGCATGGAGCACCATATGTGACATAGGCTTTACACTGTGCACCATAGGTGGCATAGGCTGCACATGGGTCACCATATGTGGCACAGACTGTCCACGGGGCACCATAGGTGGTCTAGGCTGTCCACAGGGCACCATAGATGGAATAGACTGTCCCTGGGGCACCACAGGTGACATAGCCTGTACGTGGGTCACCATACGTGGCATAGCCTGTACAGAGGGCACCACAGGTGGCATTGCCTGTCCACGGGACACCATAAATGGAATAGCCTGTCCAAGGGGCACCACAGGTGGCACAGTCTGTCCACAGGGCACCATACGTGGCATAGGCTGTCTACAGGGCACCATAGGGGGCATAGGCTGCACATGGGGCACGACAGGTGGCATTAGCTGTACACTGGGCACCACAGGTGGCATAGCCTGTCTACGGGGCACCATACATGGAATACGCTGTCCACGGGTCACCCTACGTGGAATACGCCGTCCACGGGACACCATACGTGGAATACGCCGTCCACGGGGCACCATACGTGGAATACGCCGTCTACGGGGCACCATACGTGGCACAGACTGTACGCGGGGCATCATATGTGGTATAGGCTGTGCCCGGGTAACACTGAGTGAAATGGGCTCTACAAGGTACACTCTAAGTGGCATTGAGAGTGCGTGGGTTACCAGTGCTGGTGCGGCCGGCACATCCTCGGTGCCCACCGCGTCCTTGAGAACTGGCTCCGCGGGCTGCTTCTCATTCTCCAGGTCACAGCCAGTGGCGCCATTGTCCTCTTGGCTCCTGTTACCCATGAGGCCTGAAGCGCCAGCAGCAGCTGAACCTTCTCGGCTTAATTCTTCTGCTCCTTCCCCTTCCGCTGCAGCGGCTCCCGACCCAGGCCGGCCCCGGCCACTCTCTCCCTCATTTCTTCCCTCTCCGGCCGGCAACACCATCAGTGCTTTAGAATCTGAAACTGAGGAAACACACGTTGAGTGACAGGGCCTATGTGGTGCGAAGTCGCCATGATGTCAAGGATGACGAAGCAGGCAGGGCGGCTGCGGTGCCTGTTCTGTAAGCTCCGGGAGGACACTCCTTCCGTCATGGATGTGGAACACCCACCACTCCTACAAAGTACTGACCTTCGCATTTTTCCTCCTCAGGTCCCACACGAGACGGGCTGCTGTTTCCATGCTCCATGACCCGAACGCTTCGAAGACCGTTGAGGCTCATACCTCAGAGAGCATCTGCGGACTCTGCGCTGGAGCCCCCTAGAGCTCTGACAAGTTGAGCCTCTCACCCAGGAAGGGCGAGCTTCCGGTGGGAACGGTACTTCTGGTCAGCCCACGTCCAATCACGGCGGGGCTCCCAGTCCTGATTTCCGGTTGCCCTCCTGTTGCTGTGGGCTGAGATCCCCAGGTGCTAAACCGAGGGGGATTAGAGCTGCGACGAACAGGTGTTTGAAGGGAAGGCGTGGGCTTGGGCTCGTAGGGTAGGGCGTAGAAGGGCCGTCCACTCGGCTGAGTCCTCCGGCCTTGCTTAACTGCCTTCCTAGCGAAGGGATGACGGTTCACTGAGGGCAGCCATTTGCGCGGGGCGCAAGAAAAGATCCCCCAGCAGCTCAGGAGGCCTTGCGGAAATGTGTGGATAAAATACCTCGTGGTCTAGTTCTCCACATTGGGTCCC
The DNA here is from genome assembly GCA_036184795.1 of Tokudaia tokunoshimensis. NCBI lineage: Eukaryota > Metazoa > Chordata > Mammalia > Rodentia > Muridae > Tokudaia > Tokudaia tokunoshimensis. Next base: position 106,714,993 of record BTHU01000023.1, read on the forward strand.
TGGTCCTTGGCACCGACTGGATATTAACGCTGATGTGTTTACCTGGGAGGCTGTTCCTTTGGGCTTTCACAGAAAGTCAAGCACGTGAGGGGTATTCGTGCTTCCAGGCCCTGCGTTCACGGGACTTTGCGCAGAATCGCAGGGCCTGCTGGCTCAGGGGACAGATCAGAGGACTCACCTTCACCAGGGCGACTACTGGGGTGGGACGGAGGTGGGGTGTAGTGGGAGGGGACCCCAGAATTTTTAGTACCACTTTCGAGCTGCAAGGTCAAAGTGTCAAGAGCAGGCTTTTATGCCTGGGTCTCCATCCCAGAACTGTAGTCAAGCAGGCCCTTCGCTGGCCTGTGACTCGTCTGATCCCATGGTAGCCACTTTCCCCCAACAGGTTCTCTAAAAATAGAAGGGGCCCTGAAGTACTATTATGGGGTCCAGGCAGTTCCTTGTTTGGGGTGGGAATATTCTGGAACCCTGATGCTGGAGTTCTCCCAGGATAAGACTTACCTTCTGATAACTACCTTGTCACTAAAGCTGAACTTTTATGTTTCCTGGTATTTATTTATTTAAATTTAATTTTTTTTATTTTATTTTTTTATTTACATTCCAAATCACTTCCCCTTTCCCGTTTCCTCCCTCCCCGAAAGTCCCATAAGCCCCCTTCCCTCCCTCTTTTCTCCATTCAACCCCCTCTCGTTACTCTGTCCTGGTGTTCCCCTACATCCAGCCTTTCCAGGACCAGGGGTCTCTCCTACCATCTTTTTAGAAATCTATTGATATGCGGATTGTGTCTAGGGTATTCCGAGATTCTGGGTCAATATCCCCTTATCAGTGACTGCATACCATGTGTGTTCTTTTGTGATTGGGTTACCTCACTAAAGATGATATTTTCAAGATCTGACCATTTGCCTAGGAATTTCGTGAATTCATTGTTTTTAATTGCAGAGTAGTATTCCATTGTGTAGATATACCACATCTTCTGAATCCATTCCTCCGTTGAGGGACATCTGGGTTCTTTCCAGCTTCTGGCTATTATAAATAAGGCTGCTATGAACAGTGTGGAGCATGTGTCCTTATTGCATGCAGGTAAAGCCTCTGGGTATATGCCCAGGAGTGGTATAGCCGGATCCTCCGGGAGTGTCATGCCCAGTTTTCTGAGGAACCGCCAGACTGCTTTCCAGAGTGGTTGTACCAGCTTGCAATTCCACCAGCAGTGGAGGAGTGTTCCTCTTTCTCCACATCCTCGCCAACAACTGCTGTCTCCTGTGTTTTTGATCTTAGCCATCCTGACTGGTGTGAGATGGAATCTCAGGGTTGTTTTGATTTGCATTTCCCTAATGACTAAGGATGATGAACATCTCTTTAGGTGCTTCTCAGCCATTAGATATTCTTCAGGTGAGAACTCTTTGTGTAGCTCTGTACCCCATTTTTTAATAGGGTTACTTGCCTCTCTGGAGTTCAACTTCTTGAGTTCTTTGTATATCTTGGATATTAGCCCTCTGTCGGATGTAAGGTTGGTAAAGATCATTTCCCAGTTAGTTGGTTGCCGCTTTGTCTTTTTGACAGTGTCTTTTGCCTTGCAAAAACTTTGTAATTTAATGAGGTCCCATTTGTCTATTCTTGATCTTAGAGCATAAGCTATTGGAGTTCTGTTCAGGAAATTCTCCCCTGGGCCCATATGTTCAAGGTTCTTCCCTAGTTTCCCTTCTATTAGTTTCAGTGTGTCTGGTTTTATGTGGAGATCTTTGATCCACTTAGAATTGAGCTTAGTGCAAGGAGATAAGGATGGGTCAATTTGCATTCTTCTGCATGTTGACCTCCAGCTGAGCCAGCACCATTTGTTGAAAAGGCTATCTTTTTTCCACTGGATGGTTTTAGCTCCTTTGTCAAAGATCAAGTGACCATAGGAGTGTGGATTCATTTCTGGGTCTTCAATTCTGTTCCATTGATCTACATGTCTGTTACTGTACCAATACCATGCGGTTTTTAACACTATTGCTCTGTAGTACAGCTTGAGGTCCGGGATACTGATTCCCCCAGAGGTTCTTTTACTCTTGAGAATAGTTTTAGCTATTCTGGGTTTTCTGTTATTCCAGATGAATTTTTGAATTGCTCTTTCTAACTCTATGAAGAATTGAGTTGGGATTTTGATGGGGATTGCATTGAATCTGTGTATTACTTTTGGTAAGATGCTCATTTTGACTATATTAATCCTGCCAATCCATGAGCATGGCAGATTTTTCCATCTTCTGAGGTCTTCTTCAATTTCTTTCTTCAGAGACTTGAAGTTCTTGTCATACAGATCTTTCACTTGTTTGGTTAGAGTCACGCCAAGATACTTAATATGGTTTGTGGCTATCGTGAAGGGTATTATTTCCCTTACTTCTTTCTCAGCCTGCTTATCCTTTGAGTATAGGAAGGCTTCTGACTTGCTTGAGTTGATTTTATATCCAGCCACTTTGCTGAAGTCGTTTATCAGCTGTAGGAGTTCTCTGGTGGAGTTCTTTGGGTCGCTTAAGTATACTATCATATCGTCTGCAAATAGTGATAGTTTGACTTCTTCCTTTCCAATTTGTATCCCTTTGACCTCTTTTTGTTGTCTAGTTGCTCTAGCTAGAACTTCAAGTACTATATTGAAAAGATATGGAGAGAGAGGGCAGCCTTGTCTAGTCCCTGATTTTAGTGGGATTGCTTCAAGTTTCTCTCCATTTAGATTGATGCTGGCTACCGGTTTGCTGTAAATTGCTTTTACTATGTTTAGATATGGGCCTTGAATTCCTGATCTTTCCAAGACCTTTAGCATGAAAGGATGCTGAATTTTGTCAAATGCTTTCTCAGCATCTAATGAGATGACCATGTGGTTTTTTTCTTTGAGATTGTTTATGTAGTGGATTACATTGATGGATTTCCTTATATTGAACCATCCCTGCATCCCTGGGATGAAGCCTACTTGATCGTGGTGAATGATCGTTTTGATGTGTTCTTGGATTCGGTTGGCAAGAATTTTATTGAGTATTTTTGCATCGATATTCATGAGAGAGATTGGCTTGAGATTCTCTTTCTTTGTCGGATCTTTGTGTGCTTTTGGTATTAGTGTAATTGTGGCTTCATAGAACGAGTTGGGTAGTGTTCCTTCTGTTTCTATTTTGTGGAACAGTTTGAAGAGTATTGGTGTTAGGTCTTCTTTGAAGGTCTGATAGAATTCTGCACTAAAACCATCTGGACCTGTGCTTTTTTTTGGTTGGAAGACTTCCAATGACAACTTCTATTTCTTCAGGGCTTATAGGACGGTTTAGATGGTCTATTTGATCCTGATTTAATTTTGGTACTTGGTATCTGTCAAGGAAATTGTCCATTTCCTCAAGATTTTCTAGTTGTGTTGAATACAGGCTTTTGTAGTAGGATCTGATGATTTTTTGAATTTCATCAGTTTCTGTTGTTATCTCTCCCTTTTCGTTTCTGATTTTATTAATTTGGATACTATCTCTGTGCCCTCTGGTTAGTCTGGCTAAGGGCTTATCTATCTTGTTGATTTTCTCAAAGAACCAACTCCTCGTTTTGTTGATTTTTTGTATGGTTTTATTTGTTTCTACTTGATTGATTTCAGCCCTGAGTTTGATGATTTCCTGCCTTCTACTCCTCTTTGGTGTATTTGCTTCTTTTTGTTCCAGGGCTTTCAGGTGTGCCATTAAGCTGTTAGTGTATGCTGTCTCCCGTTTCTTTTTGGCGGCACTCAGGGCTATGAATTTTCCTCTTAGCACCGCTTTCATTGTGTCCCATAAATTAGGGTATGTTGTGCCTTCATTTTCATTAACTTTCAAAAAGTCTTTGATTTCTTTCTTTATTTCCACCTTGACCAAGTTATCATTGAGTAGAGCATTATTCAGCCTCCATGTGTACGTGGGTTTTCTTTTGTTTTTGCTGCCATTGAAGACCACCCTTATTCCATAGTGATCTGATAGTAGGCATGGGATTAGTTCGATCTTCTTATATCTGTTGAGGTCTGATTTGTGACCAATTATATGGTCAATTTTGGAGAAGGTACCATGAGGAGCTGAGAAGAAGGTGTATTCTTTAGCTCTAGGATGAAATGTTCTATATATATATATCTGTTAGTTCCAGTTGGTCCAAGGTTTCAATTACATTCACTGTGTCCCTGTTTAGTTTCTGCTTTCCTGAACGATCCATTTCAGAGAGCGGGGTGTTGAAGTCACCCACTATTATTGTGTGCGGTGCGATGTGTGCTTTGAATTTTAGTAAAGTTTCTTTTATGAATGAGGGTGCCCTTGCATTTGGAGCATAGATATTCAGAATTGAGAGTTCTTGATGGTGGATTTTTCCCTTGATCAGTATGTAGTGTCCTTCTGTGTCTTTTTTGATGACTTTAGGTTGAAAATCAATTTTATCTGATATTAGGATGGCTACTCCACCTCGTTACTTGGGGCCATTTGCTTGTAAAATTGTTTTCCAGCCTTTTACTCTGAGGTAGTGTTTGTCTTTGACACTGAGGTGCGTTTCCTGCATGCAGCAAAATGCTGGGTCCTGTTTACGTATCCAGTCTGCTAGTCTATGTCTTTTAATTGGGGAATTGAGACCATTGATATTAAGAGAGATTAAGGCATAGTGATTATTGCCATCTGCCATTCTTGACGCTATCTTTATGTTTGAGTGGTTATCTACTTTTGGGTTTGATTCAAGAAGGTTATTATCTCATTCTTTCCTGGGTGTTGTTTCTCTCCCTGTATTGGAGGTTTCCACCTATTATCCGTTGCAGGGCTGGATTTGTGGAAAGATATTGTGAAAATTTGGTTTTATCATGGAATATCTTGGTCTCTCCATCTATGGTGATTGAGAGTTTTGCTGGGTATAGTAGTCTAGGCTGGCATTTGTGCTGTCTTAGTGTCTGCATGAGATCTGCCCAGGATCTTCTGGCTTTCATAGTCTCTGGTGAGAAGTCTGATGTGATTCGGATAGGTCTTCCTTTGTATGTTACTTGGCCCTTTTCTCTTACTGCATTTAGTATTCTTTCTTTGTTTAGAACATTCGGTGTTTTGATTATTATGTGACGGGAGGTATTTCTGTTCTGGTCCAGTCTGTTTGGAGTTCTGTAGGCTTCTTGTACGTTCATCGGCATCTCTCTCTTTAGGTTAGGGAAGTTTTCCTCCATAATTTTGTTGAAGATGTTTACTGGCCCTTTAAGTTGCAAATCTTCACTCTCATCTATACCTATAATCCTTAGGTTTGATCTTCTCATTGTGTCCTGGATTTCCTGGATGTTTTGGGTTACACATTTTTTGCATTTTGCATTTTCTTTGACTGTTGAGTCGATGCTTTCTATGGAATCTTCAGCACCTGAGATTCTTTCTTCCATCTCTTGTATTCTATTGTTGATGTTTGCATCTATGACTCCTGATTTCTTCCCAAGGTTTTCTATCTCCAAAGTTGTCTCCCTTTGTGATTTCTTAGTTGTTTCTACTTCCTTTTTTAGTTCCTGGATGGATTTGCTGAGATCCTTCACTTGTTTGTTTGTATTTTCCTGTATTTCTTTAAAGTATTTTTGCATTACCTCTTTCAGGATTTCTTCCTGATGACCCACGTTCTCCTGCATTTCTCTGAGCGATTTTTGTGTTTCCTCCTCATGGGATTCCATCTGTTGATCCATCGTCTCCTGCATTTCTTTAAGCAGTTCTCGTGTTTCCTTTGTAAGGGCATCTAACCGTTGATTCATTTCTTTAAGCAATTTTTGTGTTGCCTCCTTATGGGCATCCCTCTGTTGACCCATATTCTTCTGCATTTCTTTATGCAAATTTTGTGATTCCTTTGTGAGTGCATCTACCCGTTGGTTCATCTCGTTAAGCGATTTTTGTGTTGTCTCCTTGTGCGCCTCCATCTTTTGATCCATGTTCTCCCGCATTTCTCTAAGCGATTTTTGTGTTTCCTTTGTAAGGGCTTCTAACCGTTAATTCATGGTCTCCTGTAACTCTTTATGAGATTTATTTGTGTCCTTCTTGTGATCCTCTAATAGCATCATGAGAAGTGATTTTAAATCCAGATCTTGTCTTTCGGGTGTGGTGGGGTATCCAGGACTTGCTGCTGTTGGAGAGTTGGGTTCGGATGGTCCCACATTACTTTGATTTCTGTTAGTAACATTCCTACGTTTGCCTTTTGCCATCTGGATACCTCTGGTGTTAGTTGGTCCTGCTGCCACTGGCTGTTGGTTGGACCTCCTGTGAGCCTGCAAAGCTATTTCTGCCCCCCCCCCCCGGATTACCAGGATTCCCCTGGCACCGATTTCTGGGGCCTGCCTGCTCCTGAGTGACTTTGGAGCCCTAATGTGCCTTGCCCCAAGTGATCTTATATTGGGGAGGCCTTGCGCATCCAAAGGCTCAGCCTAGTGGATTCCTGGAGCAGAGGTCGCCAAAGGGAGGCTGGTAGGCTCCTGCCCTGTGCAGGGTTGTGTGATCTCTCCCAGGGGGGGGGGGAGGGGGCGTCCCTCTGTCAGGCAGAAGTCCCACAGCAGAGCTGGCGCGCTGGTTACTGCAGATCAGCCCAGCACTTGGGAGCCGCATACACACAAGCCGACCGAGACCCAAGCGATATTATGCCTGTCTGTCTCAGAACCTGGCTGTCCCAACTTCCCAGTCACTGGAACAAAGATGGCGGAGTGCACTCTGCACACTCTCCGTGGCGCCGCTCACCCTGTAGACGCGATGGCCCGCCGATCTGGCACCCAGACGACCACAGCGCTGACCCGTTCTCGGGCGCAGACGGAAGCCCCAACAGGCCGTGTCCCAAGTGATGTTATATTGGGGAAAGAGCGTGGGTACCTGTTGCTTCAGTGCAGTCTGCGGGAACAGAGGTCGCGGAAGGAAAGCTGGTAGGCTCCCGCCCAGTGCGGGGTCCCTCTGCCAGGCAGAAGTCCCACAGCAGAGCTGGCGAGCTGGTTACTGCAGATCAGCCCAGCACTTGGGAGCCGCATACACACAAGCCGCCCGAGACCCAAGCGATATTATGCCTGTCTGTCTCAGAACCTGGCTGTCCCAACTTCCCAGTCACTGGAGCAAAGATGGCGGAGGGTCCAAATGCCATTTTCTTAAATGACATTTCAGGCAACAGAGCTGGCTCAGTAAGTACAATGGCTTCCCACCCAAGTTTGTAGACCTGATTTTGTATCAGCAGAACACATATAAAAGGTAGGCTTGGTGTTGTGTCTGTGTTGTCCTAGCACTCCTACAGTGAGATGGGAGGCAAAGAAAGGAGAGTCCCCCAAAAGCTTGCAGGTTACTTAGTCTAGAGTACCATGTGAGCAGGAGAACAAGAGAGACCCTGCCTTAAACAAGATAGAAGGTAGACATGACTCCTGAAAGAAGTTGTCCTGTGACCTCCAGCCACAAACTCTGCATTCTCACACACAAAATAAGTACACACACACACACACACACACACACAGAATTATTAGTTACTTTTATGTTCATGTAGCAAACCACCATGACCAAGGCAATTTATAAAAGAAAGGGTTTAATTAGAAAAAAATAATCAATCGAATTTTAACTGAAAAAAAGTTTCAGATCAGAGAAAAGAAATGAATATCCAAGTGTAAGAGGTATTTAAAATCCCATTTAGACACAACCAGAAAACAGCCTTTCTCTGTTATATTATACTTAAAATATTAAGAGCACAGAACAAAAAATATAGTGAAAGCTGCAAGAAAGAAGTGTCAAGTTACTTACAAAAGCAATCCTATCAGAATAATAGCAGACTTCTCAGGAGAAACCCTAAAAGCCAGGAGAACAGGAACTGATGTATTTCAAGTGCTGAAGATAAATAACTGGAAAGTAAGGCTACTGTATAAATGAAAGGAGAACAGTCTTCCATGGTAAATATAAACTAAAGTAATTTGTGTCCACTAAGTCAGCATTGCTTACCATTCTTAAAGGAATGTTACACACAGAAGAGGAAGAAAGCATAAGAAAAAAATCACATAAGCTCAAGAAAGAAGACATCTCACAAGAAGGATAGATTAAAAACAAAAATTATGGGCCAGGTGGGGGTGGCACACGCCTTTAATCTCAATGCCGAGGAGGCAGAGGCAGACAGATCTCTTCGAGTTCAATGCTAGCCTGGTCTATAGAGCGAGTTCCAGGACAGCCAGGGCTGCAGTAAAACCCTGTCTCAAACAAACAAACAAAAAAAGAATTTACATATTGGTCTGGCATGGTGGCACATCCCTTTACTCCCAGAACTGGGAGACAGAAGCATGCAGAGCTCTGTAAGTTGAAGGACAGCCTGGTCTACGTAGAGAGTTCCAACTCAGCCAGGACCATGTCTCAAAAGACAAATTTCAAATAAACATTATCAACTTAGTAAATAAGCAAACACCTAAGATGATGGAGAAAGTGATATATAACATTCAATAATAACCCTAAAAGTGAATGGCGTTGACGCATCAATTAAATCAGGGTGGTTTAATGGATCAAAATACAAAAGTGTTCTGTCCTAAGAATCTCACTCAGAGACTCTCAGGACTCAAAAGGAGGGACCTTAGATGAAATGCCCAATAGTGGGGAGAGGGAACTTATAGAGCCCACCTCCAGCAGGAAGACAGGGCATCAAATGAAGAAGAGGGGTGCCATCCCACAGTCACAACTCTGACCCATAATTGTTCCTGTCTGAAAGAATTGCAGAGATGGAAATGGAGAGGAGCCTGAGGAAAAGAAGGTCCAGTGACAGGTCCAAAGTGGGATCCAGCTCAAGGGGAGGTCCCAAGGCCTGACACTATTACTGAGGCTATGGAGCACTCACAAAAAGGACCTAGCATGACTGCACTCCAGAAGATCCAACAAGCAGCTGAAAGAGTCAGATGCAGATATTTGCACCCAACCAATGGACAGAAGCAGCTAACCCCTGTTGTTGAATTAGGGAAGGCTGAAAGAAGCTGAGGAGAAGGGCGACCCTGTAGGAGGACCAGCAGTCTCAATTAATCTGGACCCCTGAGATCTCTCAAACACTGTGCCACCAAACAGACAGCATACACCAGCCGACATGAAGCCCCCGACACACATACAGTAGAGGACTGCCAGGTCTGTGTTCATTCAGAGATGCTGCTGCTAACCCTCAAGAGACTAGAGGCCCCAGGGAGTATAGAGGTCAGATAGGGTTGGGGATGGGGACATCCGAGTGGAGACAGTGGGGTGGGGAGGAGGTACGGGGTGGGAAACAGTCAGAGGGTGGATGGAAGGAATAAAATATGGAGTGTAAAAAATAATTAATTAATTAATAATAAAAAAGGAAGAAAAGAAAAACTAGGAATTCTCATTATGTGAATTCTACCAGTTTTCAAAATGAAAATATATATCTTGGGGTGTTTCCTCAGAATTAAACTTGAATTGGACAACTGGCAAAAAAAAAAAAAAACCTTACCTCACTAAGACATATGCAAACAAAAAGGGAAAGGATGGAAAATGATATTTCAAGAAAATAGAATCAAAGAGCAATCAGGAGTGTCTGTTTTACTGTGTGACAAAACAGACTTTAATCCAAAATTAGCCAGGAGGGATAAAGAAGGTGATGACATATTACTAAAAGAGGTGTGTTAATAAGGGCTCTCTAGAGGAACAGAACTGGGGTGTGTGTGTGGTGTGTGTGTGTGTGTGTGTGTGTGTGTGTGTGTGTGTGTGTGTGTGTGTGTGTGTTTGATATTAGAGTGGATTACAAGATGTGGTTTGGGTAGTCGAACAATGATTGTCTCCTGAGGGAAAACCCAAGGATAGTTGTTCAGTCAATGAGACTGGATGTCTTAGCAGTCCTAATCTGTTGCTGAAGTCCCAGGGACATCCTAGACAGCTGTCCGTCTTCATCTTACATTGAACTCCCAGAGAAGAAGATTCTAATACCAGTGAGGAATAGTCTCAACAACAGAATAGGTGACTTGTCAGCAAGAGTGAGGGCAAGTAGGCAAAAAGCAAAAACTTCCTTCTTCCATGTCCTTTTATGTGGGATGCCATCAGAAGATGTGGCCCAGATTTTAGTGGATTTTCCCACCTCAAATTATCTAGATCTAGGATACATCTCCTAGCCTTAAATGATCCAATCAAGATAATTTTCCACAGACATGTCTAGATGCTTGGGTTTTAGTTGATTACAGATTCAGCCAAGTAGACAACCAAAATTTGACATCACAGGGAGTAATCCATCAAGAGGTTATAAAGGGGGCAGCAAGTAAAAGCATTTGATGCTAAACCTGACAATTTGAGTTCAATTCCTGGAACCCACATGGTCGAAGAACTTCCATAAATTTTCCTTTGACATCAACACTTGTGTGTTGTATTTGCATATGCATGTATGTCCAACATAAATGAACCCCTCTCTCTCTCTCTCTCTCTCTCTCTCTCTCACTCATTTAAATAAATTAAGGCGGGTTGGGGATTTAGCTCAGTGGTAGAGCACTTGCCTAGCAAGCGCAAGGCCCTGGGTTCGGTCCTCAGCTCTGGAAAAAAAAAAAAAGACAAAATAACAAAAAGACCAAAAAAAACAAGGTAACTAAATAAATTAAGGCACTAAAAAGGCTCAACAGGTAAAGGTATTTGCTTTTGAGTCTAACAACCTGAGTTTGATCCCCAGAAACCACATGGTAAAAGAAATGATCAACTCCTGTAACTTTTCCTCTGATCTCGATACACATACACATATGTGCACCAACACACAACTCAAACTAAAGAAATGCTATTTAAGGGCAGTGGTGGTGCACACCTTAATCCAAGCACTTGGGAGGCAGAGGCAGGCGGATTTCTGAGTTCAAGGTCAGCCTGGTCTACAGAGTAAGTTCCAGGAAAGTAAGTGCTATACAGAGAAACCCTGTCTCAAAAAAAAATGCTATTTAAATATTTTTCTAACTTAAAAAAAAACAGAAGAAAATAAAATACAATTTACCAAAACCTTTGGTACACAGCTATAGCAACTCTAAGAAGAAAGTTTTATAGCTATGAATGTATATATGAACAAATCAGAGAGATCCAGGCTGTGGTGGCATGCACCTTTAATCCCAGAACTCAGGAGGCAGAGACAGGGACAGCCAGCCTGGTCTACAGAGTGAGTTCCAGGATAGCCAGGGCTACTCAGAAAAACCCTATCTTGGGGAAAAATAAAGAGAAAGAGAGTCAGATTACTGCTTGGTTACCCACTGGAACTTGACAGTAAGACGCTATTGGTGAAGACGTCACCCATTTTGGTCATAGGACATGGAAAAATCAAGCTGATAATTAATTGGAAGCTTCTTTCCTCTGGCTAGCTTTCATAGTACCATAAGCTCCTAGGCAGGCATCTAGGAAGAAAAGTCACCAAGTCTTACTCAGCAGTGAACCCTGTGAACTGCAGTAACAACTCACCTGGAAAGATATATCCCTTGGTATAATAATGGTAACATGAAAATCTTGAACAGGGGTAGCCAACAGCTGACTGTCTGGATTTAAGGCCTTGATCAACAGAAGAAATCATGACTAGTAGGATAGATCTGTCAAAAAAAAAAATCCTTGGCTAAAGAGGTGATAGACCCTAGGAGAGAATCTAGTATTATTTTTCTACTTAATTGGCATAGTATTTTCCTGCCTTCTAAATACTTACCCTCATAGACATACATTAGCCTAGCTCAATTCTTTCGTTTGGGGTTGAGTTGGTTTGGTTTGGTTTGGTTTGGTTTGGTTTGGCAGTGAGAGAAATTAATATGGAGAACCCAAATTATCAAAGTTCATAGAATAAGAGATTCTGGGGTACTCATCCCCAAATGGGGCATCTATATCAGAGCTCCTTCCCATAATGCTCAGGGAACATCACAGAAGAGGGGGCAGAAAGATTGTAAGATCCAGAGTTTGTGGACAGTAGCTTCAAAACTGTCTTCTGGACATGACAGGCAGTTGCACTCCTAAATAGTTATGGTTGTCTACACAAGACCCTCAAAAGAACAATCTAGTCAACATTTCAGCATTATGGAGAAAGGCATCACAAAGTCTCACTCCTAGTTGAGAAGGTATAGGAAGTCCATGGCTCTCAGAGGAGAGAAAGGTCAGTTTTCTTCAGGGATAGAGCCCCTGGTAGCTTGTCCATAATACCACAGGCAGACCTTCTATACTCATGTAATTGTGGCAACACTAATTGGACTCAATAAGTTCTTTTTCTTTTTTTTTCTTTGTATCTAAACTTCTCTCATACAGTTCATCCAGACCACGATTTCTCCTCCCTCCAGTCCTCCAGGCTCCCCTCCATCTCCCCTCTACCTCAGATCCACTCCTCCTCTGTGTCCCTTCAGAAAAGAGCAGTCCTCCCAGAAATATCAACCAGACACAGCATAACAAGATGCAATAAGACAAGGCATAAACCCTCATATCAAGGCTGGATGAGGCAACCCTATAGGAGAAAAAGTGTCCCGAGAGCAGACAAAGAGTCAGAGACACTCCCACTCCCACTCCCACTGTTAGGAGTCCCACAAGAACACCAAGATACTTCTTTCCAATGCTTAGAACTGGAATTAGCCCTTTGATCCCAGCACTTGAGAGGCAGAGGCAGGCGGATTTCTGAGTTCTTCTAAGTTTGAGGCCAGCCTGGTCTACAGAGTGAGTTTCAGGACAGCCAGGGCTACACAGAGAAACCTTGTCTCGAAAAAACAAAAGAAGAGGAGGAGGCGGAGGAGGAGGAGAAGCAGAAGGAGAAGGAGAAGGAGAAGGAGAAGGAGAAGGAGAAGGAGAAGGAGAAGAAGAAGAAGAAGAAGAAGAAGAAGAAGAAGAAGAAGAAGAAGAAGAAGAAGAAGAAGAAGAAGAAGAAGAAGAAGAAGAACTGGGATTGCCAGGCCATTTTATTTCTTCCTAGACTCACAATTCAGAACACTGCCAAGTCAATGCTGATGCCAGGTCATACCTATGTGGCCCAAACTGTCTTTTCTATAGAAAAGGGAAACGTAGTAAGTAACAAATATACTCTCCACTTAAAATAAACGTTGTGAAGCAAACATTTTCATCACAAACTCTACTTTAAAAGCAAAAATGTAAAGTTGTGCACAGAAACAGGCCAGAGGAAAAATCTGCTTCCTTATCCAAACTAAATTGTTAGCTCTGTCCATCTAATATCAATGTCTCAGTTTGTGCCACTGTAACAAAGTGTCCCAGAAAGACATTTCTCTCTCCCAGTTCTCAAATAGGGGAAGGAAGTTCCCTGTTTCTGCTTTCTTCTCAAAAGGGCAGTGATTCCCATCATGATAATCTCACATGCATGACCTCATATAAATCAGATTTTCTTCCAAGGACCTCATCTTTAGCTACTGTATGTATAAAAAATTAGGACTAATAAATATTTATATTAAATCCTCTAATAGAGTTAGATTATGTTTTTTAAAAAAGCAGTAGGTTCAAGATTGTATCTAGTGGTGTGATGGTTTGTATATGCTCGTCCCAGAGGAAAATGCATCTGTGGGTAAAAGTACTTGAAGTGCAAGACTGGCGACCTGAGTTTGGATCCCTGGAACCCAAGTAAAAGCTAAACACAGCCTTCCTCTGGTCTCCACAATGTGGAGAAGAAAGAGCCCAACGATGATGAATATCTAGAATAGAGAGAGAGCCACACTCTTAAGTAGCAAAAAAGAATCATCCAATCATTACAAGCACTGATGAACTGAATAGAGAGCTCTCAAAAGAAAAATGCAAATGGCCAATAAATACTTGAAAAACTCTCATCCTCATTAGTCATCATGAAAATGCAATTTAAAACTACTTTGAGATTCCTTCTCACCCTAGTCAGAAAGGCTGTCATCAAGAAAACTAATGAGAAATGCTGGCAAGGATGTGGGATAAGAGGAATTCTTATACACTGTTGGTGGGATGTAAACTTGTGAAGCTACTATGGAAATCAGTGTGCACGTTGCTCAAAAAAAACCTAAAAATAGAACTCCCACATGACCCAGCTATATCACTCTTGGGAATATGCCTGAAGTACTCTAAGTCAATACATACCATAAAGATGCTTGGTGCTGTATTTACAGCAGCCAAGAAATACAGCCAGTCTAAATTTCCATCAACAGATAAAATTAAAACAAATGAAAATAAGTAAACAGATAACGTATGGAGCATATACCCATAGGAATTTTATTCAGCCAGAACAAAAAGTGAAACCATGGCTTTTGCAAGAAAATGGATTGACTTGGAAACCATTGACATAAATTACGAAAGTCAGAAAGACAAATATCATAGATCTCCCCTCATATGTAGAACTTAGATTTAAAGTAATATCTAAGTGGAGATGTGTGTGTAGGAGACTACAGACTGTCTCAAGTCGGGAAGAGAGCAATGGAATACATGTGACATGAAAGCAGAAGTGTGAACCATTTGAAAGGGGAGGGAAAGTGGTCAGAGAGAAGGAGGAAGCAGTGGGGAGGCAGTTGGGAAGGGGGACACATCAGAACAAACCACAATGACTATTTGGGAAGAGGAAGAAGGAGACAAGGAGATAGTGTCTGTGTGCTAAAGAAGTGACTGTAACTAAAACACATATGTATAAAAATGTCACAATAAGATCCATTAATTTCAACTGAGCCAGAGGTGGCACATGCCTTTAATCTCAGCACTTGGGAGGCCGAGGCAGGTAGATCTCTCTGAGTTCAAGGCCAGGCTGGTCTACAGAGGGAGTTTCAGGACAGCCATGGATACATACAGAGAAACCCTGTCTTGGAAAACAAAACAAGACAAAAGACCTATCAATTTGGTCTGTTGTTGTTTGTTTTATTGACAGGGTCTTACTAAATAGCCCTAGCTATCCTGGGCCTCACTATGAAGACCAAGCTGGCCTTGAACTCACTAAGATCTGCCCACCATGTGGATCCTGGGAATCAAATCCAGGTGCTCTGGAAGAACTGCTGAGTCATCTCTCCAACCACACCTTACATATGTAATTATAAAACAAATATAAACCTTTTTTTTAAAGGTCAAAGGAAAACCTAAGACAATATGGAATCACAAAGAAGACATAGTCAACAGAACCATACTGTGCTGAAAGGTCACAGAAGAACCACCTGCCAAACATAGCTTTCATAGTAAGGTAGAAGCTGTTGCCTACCTTTGGAATTTTCACTAAAGTTTTGGGAGTGAAAACCAAAGTGTAGCATTGACTGGTGATGGGACAATAGGGAGGTGTTGACAAATGCAAGATCGGCTTTACTGTATTGAAGAAGTTATCCAGTAGCACAAGGGAGGGGTACTATGCAGGGAAAACAGGTAATGAAATATCCTAAAATCCTCCTCGGGGAAAGTCATCGGGGGCGCAGACCAATAATCCCAACATAGGGGAGGATCAGTAGTGAGTTCAAGGTCAATCTGAGCTATGTAGCAAGAACCTGCCTTGACAAACAGGACAGGCAGATAAACAAAGATAAAAACCCCAAGAAAATAGAATAGAAATTCCTGGCATCTAGAACAAGATTAGGTGTTTAAAAGGAAAACTGGGGGAGTTCTGTCACTCATGTTTGATTTGGGGAACTTAGTACTGCATAAAAACTTTAATAATATAGAAAAAGAGTTATGGGACAGGAAGCTGAGTCATAAAGGACTCCCCCAAACATCCACTTTCTCCAATTCCAGGTTAGAAATTCTTGTCAAATCCTATCTGTCTGTCATCACTGTAGATAGATCTCAGCACTCAGGAGATGGTAGCCGATGAATTGAAAGTTCAATGCCAATATGGGCTCTACCGGGTGATGTGGTCTTTAAAAAGAAATGGAAGATGGAAAGAAAGAAGGGGAAGAGAAGGAGGGGAAGAAGGAAGGAAGGAAGGAAGGAAGGAAGGAAGGAAGGAAGGAAGGAAGGAGAGAGAGAGGGAGGGAGGAGGAAAGGAAGAAGAAAGAAGAGGAGGAGGAAGAAAGGGAGAAAGAGAAAAAAATCCATGCCAGTTAGGGTGCAGATAGGGTGCTATCTTTCAGAAACTCTTAGGAAACTATGGATACACAGCTGTTCCCAGGACAGTTGTACTACCACGGCGAAGTTTAAAGAGCAGACACACAACTTGCCAGACAAGCAAGAAATATCTCTTCCACTGCATTTTGGTCCAAGCAGGCCATGCTGCAGGTCTCATAGCCCATGTCTATGACGTGGCATGTTAATCTCTTGTGTCGGAGGAGTTGATGTGAGTGGCCCGGTAACTTCAGAGCTTCAGGGTAAGGAGCGGGTAGGTAGGAGAGTGGCGCTAGGACCCAGGACTGGACAAGGCACTGAGTTGATGGGTGAACCCATTGCAGTCCACTACTTAGAACAGGTTTGACCATGGCCGTGGACATTGATGACCCCAAGAATGGTTTCCGCCACTGTGAAGTGGTTCTGTTCATCAATGAAGAGGTGACGAAGAACGGTGGTGGCCCTGGCTTCTACCTGACCTTCCGTTCACGGCCCTGGAAGGATATAGAAGATGGCCTGAAGTCTGTAGTGGTTGATACCAATGTACCGCGTTCTATCAAGAGGGCCTGTGCCTGGAGTGCCCTGGCCCTGGGAGTGAGGGTGGCTGTGAGGCAACGAGAAAAACAGTTACGATGCGTTCAGCAGCTGTACGATCAGGTCGAAGAGCATGAGGCAGCCACCTGGACTTTGGCCACAGACCTGCAACGGCTGCGCAAGGAACGTGATGAAGTGGTCTCTGAGCTTCGCAGTGCAAAAGACAACCTGAAGCAAGTGATGCTTCAGAGTGATATGTTGCAAAGGAGACTAGTTGAGTTCGAGCTGTCACAGCAACTCCTTGCCCAGTCACAAGATGCTGATTATCCAGGAACTCCACCAAGGCCTCTAATTGTCAAAGAAAATAGAGAGGCTCTTGACACAGGCTTGCAGAATGAGCAGTGTGCAGTGACCCCGAAGAAAGCAAAGATGGCATCCCTAACAGGTATGCCAAGATCCCCTAGTCCTTGAGCCGAGGCCCCACAGCCCCCTCTATCAGTGTTCTCTATGTCGTTTCCAATGGTATCCCCTCCCCCATCCAGAATACTCTCAGAAGGGAAAGGAGGTTATCTATCCACTAGCTCTCTTGCTGCTGCAGGATCCCTGTGCCCAGGACTGAGGAACCAAATTCATGGACAAAAACAAATCTAAATAAAACCAGGGGAGCTGGGAAACTTTAACCCCAAATAAGCTTTTCACTGAATTTGGGGAGGGATAAAATCATTTCTCGGGGCCCCTTGCTTATGTTTTTCTTCTATTTACATCATATAATATTTGAAAACTGAAGTAAAAGCTTTTCACTATTCTACTACTAAGCCATAACCTTTGGGCTTGTTTGCTGCGTTTGTTTGGGCTTTGTTTGCTGATCTAACCCAAGGCCTCGAGAATGCTATGACAGTACTCCACCACCAAGCTATATCCTTAATCTGCAATTAACACAGTAAATGTAATTGCACATATAGATATCTTTCTACAGATTCAGTTATATATGTGTATATAATTTGCATTAGTTTTGAGAAGGATGAAATTCTACTGAATATGTCAATTTATCTTTAAAAGGAAAGCATTTCCAGTTGCAGGTACATTTACAACTGGACAGTAGTTAACTGCCATGCATTTAGTTAAAACATGAAAGAAGCTGATGTCATGGAACATTCTCGTTTCTTTTTCTGTACTCTCCTTAACTTCCTTCCTGCATAACCCCAGATCTTCTGCAGGACACAGCTATGCTTTTAAAATGTAAGATGCAGTGTGTTCTGGATACATTGCTTTTTCTTTGAGAATGCTATTGCTTTACTGTAGTGATTCTTTAGTTTGTTTTATAACATTCACCAGTGCTATTCTTTGTGTCTCTAAATTCTAGATACTTTGTGTGGGGCTGAAGAATTCCCAGCTTCCAGTGTGTGAATCTTCGTGAACTGACTTTCAAAACCAATCTCCGCCTCAGTAAAATCTCAGCTAGTAACTGCTACAAAAAAAAATGTGAAGGAATTGAGGAGATGTCTGGGTATATATTTTAGGGGAGAAAAGCATACAGATTTTGTTATAACTTAATCCATTGGCATTGCAGAGTTCAAAGGGATTCACAGGTCAATGTCAAAGTTTAGAGAACATTACAAGTTCATTGAATTGCATTCATTAGTCCACTGAATGGTTACTGATAAATTGACATGATAGAAACTACAACTATGTCATCCAGTATGCACATTATAATCTCTTTTGGGTAAGGCTGGTAGGACAATAATAGGGAACATAATTTCAGACACAGCGTGGTTCATGGTGTCCTTTGTCCTGCATGAAATACAACCTTTGGACAAACTCAATTGAAAAAAGAAATCAAGATACATTTCTGTAATTTGGGGTGGCAACATTAAGAGACTTTTATATGGGGAACACTAAAGAAAAAAAATAATCTTGCTAAAATTTCATGCCTCCCTTTTTCAAGGGATTAATTTGACAATGAAAATTTTAGAGGGCTATAGTATTAATAGCAGCTTTGATAAGTTTCATGAAATTCATAAAACAAATAGTTATTGATTGCTTGGGAGTTTGCTAGGAGTTGGAACTATATGCTTTATTAATACATGCTTTATTATATACTTCATAATCCTTCTTGGTTAGGTTAGCTTTGTGACAAGAATGAGCATAATTTGGAATACAAATTAGATCAGAAGTGTTTTCTCTGTCTTGTGTATAGTGTGGTCCTGAGTAAACCAATAGAAAGAGAATCTGGATCCATTTTTTGCAATCAGTACTGGGGGCAGCATGAAAGAGATCTTCATGGACTGATTTGAGTGATCAAACTGTTTGTAGTCTTAGTCTCAAATTAGACAGATATGAGCAGTGGCAAAGACCAGAAAGGTAGACTTGTGAAAATGCAAGCAGGGCTTTTCTGATCCTCCGACCATTTCCTCTCTTGAAGGTCATGGTGAACTGCCCCCATCCCAAGTCCCTGTCCTATTAGAAATGGATGAAGAACATCAGGGTCACAGCACTCCACAGGCAATGTGCCTCTTTGTGTGGATTAAGTATTAAATAGAACTGATGGATTGGGGAGTAGGCTTGTGGACTCCTCTTCCAGTAGGTGTGAGGTTTGCAGACTTTCTTCTCCCCTGAATCAGCAGCTGTAAGGCAAGGAGGAGCCATGGTGGAACTGGGCCTGAGAGGTTAAATCCAACTTCAGTTTGATCCTATAAGGATCCTGCCCAGCTAACCAGGAGCCACTTTTTCTGTTAATTAGTAATAGTGAGAGCACACTTGCCTGGCATGTGTTCAGGGTAGTTTTATTTCAGAGATTTGTTTAGAGGTGGCAGCTCCAATCCTCACTGTCCTTCCACCCAACCTAGGTAAAGTTCAGTCTTATTTCCTATTGGAATGCTGCTTGTGATGATTACCAAGAATTAGAGGCACCTGTGTGGGGCCTTCGATCCATTGTTTTCCCAGCTATCCTCACTATCTGGTACTGCATGGGTCTTGAAAGTGGGCATCGCTGTTCTTGAGCTAGGAGAGTGAAGTGAGTATCGCTGCCCTGATATCTGGGGGTCTAATATCCCTTTGTAGGACAAGAAGTCATTTTCCTGAGGTTCTCTGTGATGATTTGTATATGCTCGGCCCAGGGAGTGGCACTATTAGGATGTGTGGCCCTGTTGGAGTAGGTGTGTCACTGTGGGTGTGGGCTATAGGACCCTCATCCTAGCTGCCTGAAAGTCAGGATTCCGTTAGTGGCCTTCAGAATATGTAGAACTCTCAGCTCCTCCTGCACCATGAACCTCAGCACCTCCTGCCTAGCTGCTATATCCCCACCTTAATGATAATGGCCTGAACCTCTGAACCTGTAAGCCAGTCCCAATTAAATGTTGTCCTTATAAGAGTTGCCTTGGTCATGGTGTCTCTTCTCAGCAGTAATACCTTAACTAAGACAGAAGTTGGTACTAGGGACTGGGGTATTGCACTGGGAGAGGCCATGGAAGGCAATTGGCGAACGTACAGCCTCAGTTGTAGTTGATGGCCCAGGGCTGAAGAGGTCATGCAAAGGATTTGAGGCTTGACACCGTGAAGAGAGCCTATGGGAGGCTATTGGTGAAGTCTAGTTGCAGCAGAAGACCCCAGAATATTGGAGATGCCAGTACCATGGTGTGATCACCAAGAACAGCAGCAGTAGTGGAGTGGGTCAACCTTAGCTGAGAGTGCTACAGTGGACAGAGCTGGTGACATGATGCCAGCGCTTTGTAGGAGCACAGAAGATCATATGTGGATCCCAGACATTGAAACAAGAAGCTGTAATATTGAAGTTGCCGTGGAGACCCCAAGATGTTTGAGATGACAGAGCCATGAGCTATCTGCTGAGGAAAACTGCTAATATGGAGTGGAAGCAGCCAAAGAGAAAGAAGTTTGTCAACAAAGATGAGAAGTGAGTTGGAGATCTGAAGACCAATTTGACAGACAAGAAGATGCAGAATTTGGAGTTTGTCTAGCTGGTTTCCTGTCTTGCTTTGGGAATTACAGTTAAGTGATTGGATGAATCTCAGAAGAGACTTTAAACTTTGGACTTTTAATATTGTTGAGACTGCTATAGACTATGGGGACTTTAGAAGTTGGATTAAGTGTAATTTTTATAATGCTATATTTAGGTATGGCCCCCATAGACTTATGTTTGGACAAGCCTTTTGGGGCCAGAGAGTGACACTATTAAAAGGTGTGGCCCTGTTGGAGTAGGTGTGTCACTGTGGATGTGGGGTAAAAGACCCTCATCCTAGCTGCCTGGAAGCCAGTATTCTGCTGGCAGCCTTCAGATGAAGATGTAGGACTCTCAGCTCCTCCTGCACCATGCCTGCCTGGATGCTGCCATGCTCCCACCATGATGATAATGGACTGAACCTCTGAACCTGTAAGCCAGCCCCAATTAAATGTCATCCTTATAAGAGTTGCCTAGGTCATAGTGTCTGTTCACAGCAGTAAAACCCTAAGACACTATGGTTTCCTAATATATTATAAGTGTTCTCTTGCTTTTCTGCCCTGCAAGGCTTTGTCCCAATACTCCAACACATAATTTTTCTTTTCTTTCCTTTCTTCCATCTTTCCGTCCTCCTCCTCTTTCCTCTCTCTCTCCTACCATTCACCCTCTCTTTCTCTTCTCCCATCCATCTGTCCATTAGGCTGTCTTTGTAGCCCAGACTGGTCTTGAAATCACTAGCTAACTGGTAATCCTTCAGAGCCTCTTGCATCCACCTCCTGAGTGTTGGGATTATATACGTGGCTCACCAGTCCTGGGTTATGTGAAGCTGAGGAATGTCACCCCGAGCCTTGTGCATCTTAGATTCTAATGGAACTACATCCTCAACTCTCTCCTACACAGAAGCTTACCAGGGTGCTTGTGATTCTGGAAAGCAGCCAGCCTATAGACTAGTCACAGGATAAAAATTCCATGAGGTTTAGCAAGGCTGACTACCTACTTGATATTGGGATAAGAAAAGGAGCAAATAACAAAAGTGACTCTGCCTCAGCAGCAATCTTATACCCCAGATTTGTAATTAGTTATAGTCTGAAATGTTAGAAAGAGTCCACAAGGGCTATTAATCCCATAGCTAGACTGTCTGGATTGGGACAAGTTTTATAGTGTTCTTGTATACTATCATATCTCCACAGAATATGGGAAAGAAAGAAGAATGAGACTTGGGACTATCATGGTCCTTTTTTAGTGTGAACCAATGTCATAATCATTACTGGATAATTTATTTATTGCAAATTCTCAAGTCCTAGCTCATACATGCTGACTGTATGATGTTCTGGATGTGACACCTAGCAGGCATGTCAGATGCATGCTGAAATTTGAGATTTGTCTTAATCCACAGCATAATGTGAACAAATTGTCCTAGATCTCATATGGCTGTTTCATCAAAACAGACTTTTCCATTTATACTGAGACCCACCAAAATATCTGTAGGTCTCTATGTGTGGCTTTTGTACACATTAATGTGATTGTCTAATATAGGGATTTTTTTCGCATCAAAGTTGCAGGAATCTTTGACTAGATTCATTTACAATGGTTCCCTATTCCCTCTTCTTCATCCTAGTCTGGACACATGAAGGTAAATATAGTACAAATGCTTTTACTAGAGGGAGCTGGGCTGTGAAACCAAAGAATTGGGTTCAAAAGGCTACTGTGCAGTGCAACCTCAAACATGTTACTGAATATTTCCAAGCCCCCTCAAGTGTTGGCTCCTCCATCTACCATCTGGGCTGTTCTTTGTAATAATGGGATAATGGTCTAGAGGAATAGCAACTAAGGACCTATTTATATTATTGAGCACTTACTATCTGAGACCTTGTAGTTGCTATCCTGTTGGTGGCTGCCAAGGTATGGATGTTTTTTATCCCTCCCTCCCTCCCTGAAAGGTTTATGTGTTGGACACTTGTTTCCACAGGGCTGAGAAATGATAGGACTCTTCAGTGGTAAGTCCTAGTAGTTGGTCCCTAAGATATTGGGAGCACTCCACAGAAAGTAAACACTCTTCTCCTGGAGTGAGTTCTGAAGAGAGCACATTGTAAAAACATGAGTGTGAGTCCTGAAAAACATATTTTACTTCCTGTCTCAAGAAGTAATTTCTATCTCATCCACATGCCCTGCCAGGGCCCTTAATAGAGTTGACCAGATACCATTGCCATACTTTTGGATCTCCAAAAATGAAAGGGAAATAAACCTTTTTTTTCCACATTTTTTTCATTTATTTTTGAGATTATATAATTTCTCCCTTCTCTTTCCTCCCTCTGTACCATACCCTCCCATAACACCCCTGTACTCTTCCAAATCCATGTCCTCAATTTTCATTAATAATTGTTATACATACATATGGATATACATATATATTTCTAAATATAACCCATTCAGACTATATAGTGTTACTCCAATGTATGTTTTTAGGGTTGATCATTTTATTGTATTGGATAACCAATTAGCATGTTCTTCCTTGAGGAAGACTATTCCTACCACTCTTAGCATTCTTTGGTTTTCTGTAGTTCTTTGTGGAAGGTTGAGACCTCCTGGGATTTACCCCATCGACTTTGGCATATATATTCTCCTTGTTTGGCTCATGTTTAGACAGTCATGGTAGTGAGACTTCATAGGTATAGCTTCTGGCATCCCTAGGAGACAGAATCTCACAGCAAACACCCTGATTCTCTGGATCTTATAATCTTCTCACATCCTCATGTGCAATGCTCCTTGCACCTTAAGTACAGTAGTATTTTGTAGATATATCCACTAAGACTGTGTCCCACAACTCTGCATTCTGATTGGTTGTGAACTTCTGGGATTGTCTCTGTCTTTTGCAAAGTTTCCTTAATGAAGGGTGAGAACTATACTCATTTGTGGGTATAATTAGAGATTATGCTCTTTAGTTAAAGTGGTGGTTGTAGGTTCTCCTCCAAGATCCATGACTTCACTAGTCCTGTGTTGTTGGCTAGATTTTCAGAACCAAGCATGGCATCCCTCTTGTTTATTAGGTCTTGAGTCCAATTAGAGAGCTGTTGATTAAGCAAAGTATGTATGCCACTTTTGCATACCTAGGGTTATCAGACCTTGCTGGTTGGTATTGTGGCTCATAGGCATCATAGCTAACAAAGTTGGTATATTTGTGGCTTCCTTCTTTTGGAAGCTTGCATAGTGCTTTCTTGTACCATGAGAGCTAGTCCTCAGTGAGGAGGCACTCAGGTCAGATCTAGCTCAGGGATCTCTGAGCCCTGTATCTGAAATGCACACTCTCTTCAGCAATAGGGACTTATCTTCCACCTCTTTGGGGCAACCAAGAGCAATAGCAATAGGCTGTATGTTTGGAAAGTCTCTTAGACAACCTTGACCAACCACTCAAAAGAGGGTTTCTCATGCCTGATTTGAGGTATTTTATTGCATGGTCTTTAGCTCTTGGAAGGAGCATTGCCAACCAAGATGAGACAATCTCATTTAAATTATTTGCCTGGTTTCTGCAGTTAATTCAGGTTATATATTCACATCTGAAGATTTGGGGAAAAGAATACATTTGCTTTTCTGGGTCTGGGTTACTTCAATCAATATGATCTTTTTCTAGCTTCCTTTGTTTATTGTAAAGTCTGTGATTTCACTTTTCTTTATAGCTGAATAGTATTCCATTGTTCATATGTATCACATTTTCATTCATGATGCCCATTCATCAGTTGAAAGGCAGTTAGGTTGTTTCCATTTCCTAGCTATTGTAAATAGGACAGCAATGAAACATGGCTGAGCAAGTATCAGTGGTGTAGGGTGCCGAGTCTTTTGGGCATAGGGCAAGGAGTGATATAGCTGGGTCCTGTGAATTTATTTTTAGCTTAAGAATTCTCCATACTGATTTCCATAGTGGCTGCGCCATTTTGCAATTTCACCAACAGTAAATGAGGGTTCCTTTTCTCCTGAATCTCTCTAGCATTTGTTGTTGTGGTGTGTGTGTGTGTGTGTGTGTGTGTGTGTCATTTCA
This sequence comes from Tokudaia tokunoshimensis, assembly GCA_036184795.1. Taxonomy (NCBI): domain Eukaryota; kingdom Metazoa; phylum Chordata; class Mammalia; order Rodentia; family Muridae; genus Tokudaia; species Tokudaia tokunoshimensis. Next base: position 106,739,432 of record BTHU01000023.1, read on the forward strand.
TTCTGACTGGAATGAGATGAAATCTCAATGTTATTTTGATTTGCATAATCCTAATTTCTAGGGACGTTGAACATTTTAAAAAAATACTTCTTAGCCATTATTTTTCTTCTTTTGAGAACCCTATGTTCAGATTCCACACTCATTTCTATTAGGTAGGGTTTTTTCTTTTTTTCTTTTTCTTTTTTTTAGTTCTTTATATATTCTATATATATTAATCCTGTCATATAAGTAGCTGGCAAAGATTCTGCCCCATTCTTTGAGCTTCCTCTTTACCAGGTTAATTATTTCTTTAGTTGTACAAAGTATTTTAGTTTTATGAAGTCCTGCTTGTTAGATTGTTGGCCTTAATTTAATTCTTGGACAAAAATCACCAAGAACTTCCCTACACTTCTATCATGTAGGGTATAGGGTGCTGTCTGTAATTTCTTCTAGCAGTTTCAGTGTCAGGTTTTGTATTTAGTTCTTTGATCCACTTGGAGTTAGTTTTTGTGCAAAGTGATCAATTTGGATCTAATTTCAGTCTTTGGTATGTGGCCACCCAATTTTCCCAGCACCATTTGTTGAAAGAGCATTTTTTTTTCTTAAGCTTATGTTTTGGCATCCTTATAAACTACTAACTGGCTGAAGTTATGAGTACTCATCTTTGGGTCCTCAATTTCATTCCATTGGTCAACATGTCAGTTTTATGCCATTACTATATTTTTTTTATTACTAAGGCCATATGTAATCTATCATGAAATCTGGAATTGATTTTTTGTTCAGGATTGTTTTGGATGTCCCAAGGCTTTTGTAGGTCCATATGAATTTTGGGATAACTTTTTTTCTATTTCTGTGAAGAAATAGATAGGAATTTTGATTGGGATTGCATTGAATCTCTAAATAGTTTTTGATAAAATGGTTGTTTTCACATAGAGTCCTTCACTTCCTTGGGTAGGTTTACTCAGAGATATTTTATTTAATTTATTTTCTCTGAGGCTAACAGTGAATGGAGATATGTTCATGATCTGCTTCTCTGTGTATTTGTTAATGGTATACAAAAAAGCTGTTGATTTGTGCAAGTTGATGCTGTATCCTACAAGACTGCTGGATTTGTTTATCATTTACAGAAGTTTTCTGGTAGAATTCTTGAGATTTCTACAGTATTGTGTCATTTGCAAATAGGGATAGTTGGACTTCTTTCCCTATTTGTATCCCTTTAATTTCCCACTCATGCCTTACTGCTACAGCTAGTACTTCCAGCACAATATTAAAAAAGAATGGATATTTGATAGCCTTGTCTCATTCGTGAATCCAGTGGGATTGCTTCAAGCTTTTCTCCATTTGGGATGATGTTGGCTGTGGGTTTCTCATATATAGCTTTTATTATCTTGAGGCATGTTCCATCTATCCCTCTACTCTCTTGGACTTGAATCATGAAGGAATGTAGGATTTTGTCAAAGCCTTACCTACATCTATTGAAATGATCATGTGATTTTTGCTTTTAAGTTCATTTATGTGGTTTATTGCATTTATTGACCTGTATATGCTGAACCATCCCTGTATTTCAAGGATAAAGCCAAAAGGTCATGGGACATAATATTTTGATGTATGTCTATATTCTGTTTGCAAGTATTTTACTGAGCATTTTTGAATCAATGTTCATCAGGGATACTGGCCAGTAGTTCTCTGTTTTTGTTTTATGTTTACCTGGTTTGGGTATTAATGATGATGGCTCTATAGGAGTTTGAAATCTCCTCCCCTGCCCTTCTTTCTTCTCCTCCTCCTCCTCCTCCTTTGTATAGTTTAAGAATTGACTATAGATCTTCTTTGAAAGTCTGGTAGGAGAGGCAGGTGGATTTCTGAGTTCGAGGCCAGCCAGGGCTACACAGAGAAACCCTGTCTCGAAAAAAAAAATAATAATAAAATAAACTGAAAGTCTGGTAGGTCTGTGAATTGTAACATATTTATTTTGAGCTTCTGGGCTAATATCCACTTATCAGTGAGTGCATACCATGTGTGTTCTTTTGTGATTGGGTTACCTCACTCTGGATGACACTTTCTAGTTCCATCCATTTGCCTAAGAATTTCATGAATTCATTGTTTTTAATAGCTGAAAAGTACTCCATTGTATGTATATACCACAATTTCTGTATCCATTCCTCTGTTGAAGGACATCTGGGTTCTTTACAGCTTCTGGCTATTATAAATAGGGCTGCTATGAACATAGTGGAGCATGTGTCCTTATTACATGTTGGAGCATCTTCTGGGTATATGCCCAGGAGTAGTATAGCTGGGTCTTCAGGTAGTACTATGTCCAATTTTCTAAGGAACCACCAAACTGATTTCCAGAGTGGTTTTACCAGCTTGCAATCCTACCAGCAATGGAGAAGTGTTCCTCTTTCTCCACATCCTCTCCAGTATTTGCTGTCCCCTGAGTTTTTCATCTTAGCCATTCTGACCAGTGTGAGGTTGAATCTCAGTGTTGTTTTGATTTACATTTCCCTGATGACTAAGGATGTTGAACATTTCTTTAGGAGATTCATCCTATAAACAGTCACCAAACCCCAAAACTACTATGGATGACAAGAAGTGTGTACCGAAAGGAGCCTGTTATGGTTGTCTTTTGGAGGGGCCCTGCCAGAGCCTTACAGATACAGAGGCGAATACTAGCAGGCAAACATTGGACTGAGCACGGGATTCACAATGGAGGAGTTGGAGGACAGACTGGAGGAGTGTGTGTGTGTGTGTGTGTGTGTGAAGAACGATGTTGTCAGTCAACCAGACACCACAGGGCTCCGAGGGACTAAGCCATCAACCAAGGGGTACACATTGTTCCAGCCAAAAGAGTGGCAGAGGAATGCCTTGTCAGGCATCAGTGGGAGGAGAGGTCCTTGGTCCTGTGAAGGTTCAATAGAGGCCCCAGTGTGGGGAAATCGAGTGGGGGTTGTGGGAGTGGTTTGGGTGGAGGAGCATATTCTTGGAGGCAGGGTGTGGGAGGACGGGTTGGGAGTTTTCGGTGGAGGGGGAAACTGGGAAGGGGTATAACCTTTGAAATGTAAATGAAGAATATATTCAAAAAAGAAAGAAAGAAAGAGAGAGAGAGAGAGAGAGGGAGGGAGGGAGGGAGGGAGGGAGGAAGGGAGGAAGAAAGAAAGAAAGAAAGAAAGAAAGAAAGAAAGAAAGAAAGAAAGAAAGAAAGAAAGAAAGAAAGAAAGAAAGAAAGAAAGAAAGTCTGGCAGGAGTCTGCTGTGAATTCTTCTTGCCCTGAACAATTTTTTAAGCCTGGAAAGTGGCAGTGGTTGTTGTTGTTGTTGTCATTATTGTTGCCATTTCAATGTCCTCACTTGTTATAGGTCTGTTTAGGTTGCTGAGTTCTTTTTGGTTTAATTTTGGTGGTTTGGCTGAATCTAAAAATTCATACATTTCCTTTAGGTTTTCCATTTTAATGGCATATAGAAAGTCTATTTAAAAGTATTCCTTTATAATACTGTAAGTTTATTCAGTATATGTTGTTTCCCTGTTCATTTCTGACTCTATTAATGTTAGAGTCAGAAAAAGATCCTCTCTTTTTCTTTCGGGTAATTGGAACATTGGTCTGTCAAGCATTTTTATTGCCAAGAACCAGCCTTGGCTTGGAGAGGGGTTATGAGGGAGGGGTGTTTGTGAGTAGCAACTTGAAGTCAAATGGTGGATACAAACTGACAGCCTGTATTCTGCTTGAGACAGCTATTTTTTCTGGAGAAAACCAAAACCCAATCTTTTATTTACATGTCAGTTCAATCATCCACCCCAGTTTCCCTTTTGATTGTTCCATGAATCAGCATCCCCTGACCCTAGCCCTCTGATTCTTAGAAAAAGTAAGTACATTCTTTTTTTCTTAATATTGCAAATGAATTCAGAGATCTGCCTGCCTTTGAAAGCATAAACAATAAGTTTAGCTGGTGGAATCCTGTTGTAAAAAATTACCATTCCCAATATGCCTGGGCTTGGACCTAAACTGAGTCTGTCCCAGGCTGACCTTAAACTCAGGAATCTGCCTGCCTTTGTAACCACAAACAATAAACTTAGCTGGGTGGGATCTTGCCCTGCCATCACCACTCCACAAATCTTTTTATCTCCTTCCTTAATATCTTTCTGACAGGCTGGCTCATAGTGCATCTGCCTCTGTTCTTTTAGGTCCATGAAGCCCCTCATATAAATCATATTGCATCATTATATTTTACATAGTTGAGAAATTATATTTTTTGAACTAATGTTTTCAGAGTTCTTTCCCACAGCCTTATGGGTTGTCCTGAAAGTCACAGCGTCTATCATTTTTTGCTAAGAACATAGACATACACTTGTCTCCCAGACTCATGATGTTTCTAATTATTATGGAGTCATTAACCTGCAGAATGTCCTCAGAGAGGACATTCCCCTGAAGGAGGAACATAAAGTAAAATTTACAAACAAGACTTATGCCTAGCAACTGCCAACACTCATGGAGGTCCATGCCCTGATGGTTCTGCTACAGGGGCATCACCATTCATGTCACACCATCCCTTCCATATGGCCATGCAGGACTTGGCAGTTTATCTTCTCAAAAAACAGCTCTTATATTCGTTAATATTTTTGGTATTGCTTTCCCTGTTTCTATTGCACTAATAACTACTCTGATTTTCACTATCTCTTGCCATTAATTGATGTGAATTTACTCTTGTTCTTCTAAAAGTTCCAGTTGCATCACCAAGTCATTTATTTGTGCTCTTTCTGTTTTTGTTTGTTTAATATAGGAACTTAGAACTATAAATTTCCCTCATAGGACTGCTTTCATTTTGTCCCAAGAGATTTTTTTGTGTTGTGTTTTCATTTTCATTTAGTTACAGGAAGCTTTTTAGATTTCTTTATTGATTTATTCTTTGACCCATTCATCATTCAGTAGTGAGTTGTTTAATATCTGTTTGGGTAGAATATCCTATGGATATCTGTTAAGTCTATGTGATTATTAATGTCAATTAATTCTGATGTTTATTTTTTCCAAATGACCTATTTATTCGAGAAAGTGGAGTATTGAAATCACCTACTATTATTAATGGATTGTTGTTAATCTCTATCATTAAAACCAGTAATACATTTTTTATGAAGCTGAGTACTCCAGCTTTGGTGGATGTTTAGGATAGTAATGTTTTCTGTGTTAATTGTTCACTTGATTAGAATGAAACATACCTGTTTATCTCTTGAGATTAGTTTTAGTTTTGTCAGAGTAGGATATTGATGCTTGCTTGCTTTCTCATCCCATTTGGAGTATTTTGCCCATCCTTTTATTCTAAGACAGTGTTTATCTTTAATGCTGCATTTCTTATAGAGAACACAGAGATGAATTTTGTTTCTTGATCCATTAGTCAGCCTGTGTCATTTGATTGAGAAATTGAAGCTATTGATATTTAAAGTTATTATTAAAGTGTTAATTATGTTTATCCTGTTGTTGATTTTTAGCACAGTGTTCCCAGTGATACTTTGTGTTTTAGGCTCATTATTTATTCCCACAATTTTTCTGCTCCGCTCATTTTTCTCTTCAGTCAGAAATAATGCTTCTGGCACTCCGCCATCTTTGCTCCAGTGACTGGGAAGTTGGGACAACCAGGTGCTGAGACAGACCGGCTTAATATCGCTTGGGTCTCGGGCGGCTTGTGTGTGTGCGGCTCCCAAGTGCTGGGCTGATCTGCAGTAACCAGCGCGCCAGCTCCGCTGTGGGATTTCTGCCTGGCAGAGGGACCCCACACTGGGCGGGAGCCTACCAGCTTTCCTTCCGCGACCTCTGTTCCCGCAGACTGCACCGAAGAGACAGGTACCCCAAGCTCCCGATCCCCAATATAACATCACTTGGGACACGGCCTGTTGGGGCTTCCATCTGTGCCCGAGAACGGGTCAGCGCTGTGGTCGTCTGGGTGCCAGATTGGCGGGCCATCGCTTCTACAGGGTGAGCGGTGCCACGGAGAGTGCCCTCCACCATCTTTGCTCCAGTGACTGGGAAGTTGGGACAGCCAGGTTCTGAGACAGACAGGCATAATATCGCTTGGGTCTCAGGCGGCTTGTGTGTATGAGGCTCCCAAGTGCTGGGCTGATCTGCAGTAACCAGTGCGCCAGCTCTGCTGTGGGACTTCTGCCTGGCAGAGGGACGCCCCCTCCCCCCTCTAGGAGAGATCACTCACCCCTGCACAGGGCAGGAGCCTACCAGCCTCCCTTTGGCAACCTCTGCTCCAGGAATCCACTAGGCTGAGCCTTTGGATGTGCAAGGCCTCCCCAATATAAGATCACTTGGGGCAAGGCACATTAGGGCTCCAAAGTCACTCAGGAGCAGGCAGGCCACAGAAATCGGTGCCAGGGGAATCCTGGAAATCCAGGGGGGGCAGAAATAGCTTTGCAGGCTCACAGGAGGTCCAACCAACAGCCAGTGGCAGCAGGACCAACTAACATCAGAGGTATCCAGATGGCAAAAGGCAAACGTAGGAATGTTACTAACAGAAATCAAAGTAATGTGGGACCATCCGAACCCAACTCTCCAACAGCAGCAAATCCTGGATACCCCACCACACCCGAAAGACAAGATCTGGATTTAAAATCACTTCTCATGATCCTATTAGAGGATCACAAGAAGGACACAAATAAATCTCATAAAGAGTTACAGGAGACCATGAATCAACGGTTAGAAGCCCTTACAAAGGAAACACAAAAATCGCTTAGAGAAATGCGGGAGAACATGGATCAAAAGATGGAGGCGCACAAGGAGACAACACAAAAATCGCTTAACGAGATGAATCAATGGGTAGATGCACTCACAAAGGAATCACAAAATTGGCATAAAGAAATGCAGAAGAATATGGGTCAACAGACGGATGCCCATAAGGAGGCATCACAAAAATTGCTTAAAGAAATGAATCAACGGTTAGATGCCCTTACAAAGGAAACACAAGAACTGCTTAAAGAAATGCAGGAGACAATGGATCAACAGATGGATTCCCATGAGGAGGAAACACAAAAATCGCTCAGAGAAATGCAGGAGAACGTGGGTCATCAGGAAGAAATCCTGAAAGAGGTAATGCAAAAATACCTTAAAGAAATACAGGAAAATACAAACAAACAAGTGAAGGATCTCAGCAAATCCATCCAGGAACTAAAAAAGGAAGTAGAAACAACTAAGAAATCACAAAGGGAGACAACTTTGGAGATAGAAAACCTTGGGAAGAAATCAGGAGTCATAGATGCAAACATCAACAATAGAATACAAGAGATGGAAGAAAGAATCTCAGGTGCTGAAGATTCCATAGAAAGCATCGACTCAACAGTCAAAGAAAATGCAAAGTGCAAAAAACGTGTAACCCAAAACATCCAGGAAATCCAGGACACAATGAGAAGACCAAACCTAAGGATTATAGGTATAGATGAGAGTGAAGATTTGCAACTTAAAGGGCCAGTAAACATCTTCAACAAAATTATGGAGGAAAACTTCCCTAACCTAAAGAGAGAGATGCCGATGAATGTACAAGAAGCCTACAGAACTCCAAACAGACTGGACCAGAACAGAAATACCTCCCGTCACATAATAATCAAAACACCGAATGTTCTAAACAAAGAAAGAATACTAAAAGCAGTAAGAGAAAAGGGCCAAGTAACATACAAAGGAAGACCTATCCGAATCACATCAGACTTCTCACCAGAGACTATGAAAGCCAGAAGATCCTGGGCAGATCTCATGCAGACACTAAGACAGCACAAATGCCAGCCTAGACTACTATACCCAGCAAAACTCTCAATCACCATAGATGGAGAGACCAAGATATTCCATGATAAAACCAAATTTTCACAATATCTTTCCACAAATCCAGCCCTGCAATGGATAATAGGTGGAAACCTCCAATACAGGGAGAGAAACAACACCCAGGAAAAAATGAGATAATAACCTTCTTGAATCAAACCCAAAAGTAGATAATCACTCAAACATAAAGATAGCGTCAAGAATGGCAGATGGCAATAATCACTATGCCTTAATCTCTCTTAATATCAATGGTCTCAATTCCCCAATTAAAAGACATAGACTAGCAGACTGGATACGTAAACAGGACCCAGCATTTTGCTGCATGCAGGAAACGCACCTCAGTGTCAAAGACAAACACTACCTCAGAGTAAAAGGCTGGAAAACAATTTTACAAGCAAATGGCCCCAAGAAACGAGGTGGAGTAGCCATCCTAATATCAGATAAAATTGATTTTCAACCTAAAGTCATCAAAAAAGACACAGAAGGACACTACATACTGATCAAGGGAAAAATCCACCATCAAGAACTCTCAATTCTGAATATCTATGCTCCAAATGCAAGGGCACCCTCATTCGTAAAAGAAACTTTACTAAAAAAGCACACATCGCACCGCACACAATAATAGTGGGTGACTTCAACAACCAGCTCTCTGAAATGGATCGTTCAGGAAAGCAGAAACTAAACAGGGACACAGTGAATCTAATTGAAGCCTTGGACCAAATGGAACTAACTGATATATATAGAATATTTCATCCTAGAGCTAAAGAATACACCTTTTTCTCAGTTCCTCATGGTACCTTCTCCAAAATTGACTATATAATTGGTCACAGATACAAGAAGATAGAAATAATCCCATGCCTCCTATCAGATCACTATGGAATAAGGGTGGTCTTCAATGGCAACAAAAACAAAAGAAAACCCACGTACACATGGAGGCTGAACAATGCTCTACTCAATGATAACTTGGTCAAGGTGGAAATAAAGAAAGAAATCAAAGACTTTTTGAAAGTTAATGAAAATGAAGGCACAACATACCCTAATTTATGGGACACAATGAAAGCAGTGCTAAGAGGAAAATTCATAGCCCTGAGTGCCGCCAAAAAGAAACGGGAGACAGCATACACTAACAGCTTAATGGCACACCTGAAAGCCCTGGAACAAAAAGAAGCAAATACACCAAAGAGGAGTAGAAGGCAGGAAATCATCAAACTCAGGGCTGAAATCAATCAAGTAGAAACAAATAAAACCATACAAAGAATCAACAAAACGAGGAGTTGGTTCTTTGAGAAAATCAACAAGATAGATAAGCCCTTAGCCAGACTAACCAGAGGGCACAGAGATAGTATCCAAATTAATAAAATCAGAAACGAAAAGGGAGAGATTAACAACAGAAACTGAGGAAATTCAAAAAATCATCAGATCCTACTACAAAAACCTGTATTCAACACAACTAGAAAATCTTGAGGAAATGGACAATTTCCTTGACAGATACCAAGTACCAAAATTAAATCAGGATCAAATAGACCATCTAAACCGTCCTATAAGCCCTGAAGAAATAGAAGTTGTCATTGGAAGTCTTCCAACCAAAAATAGCACAGGTCCAGATGGTTTTAGTGCAGAATTCTATCAGACCTTCAAAGAAGACCTAACACCAATACTCTTCAAACTGTTTCACAAAATAGAAACAGAAGGAACACTACCCAACTCGTTCTATGAAGCCACAATTACACTAATACCAAAAGCACACAAAGATCCGACAAAGAAAGAGAATCTCAGGCCAATCTCTCTCATGAATATCGATGCAAAAATACTCAATAAAATTCTTGCCAACCGAATCCAAGAACACATCAAAACGATCATTCACCATGATCAAGTAGGCTTCATCCCAGGGATGCAGGGATGGTTCAATATAAGGAAATCCATCAATGTAATCCACTACATAAACAATCTCAAAGAAAAAAACCACATGGTCATCTCATTAGATGCTGAGAAAGCATTTGACAAAATTCAGCATCCTTTCATGCTAAAGGTCTTGGAAAGATCAGGAATTCAAGGCCCATATCTAAACATAGTAAAAGCAATTTACAGCAAACCGGTAGCCAGCATCAATCTAAATGGAGAGAAACTTGAAGCAATCCCACTAAAATCAGGGACTAGACAAGGCTGCCCTCTCTCTCCATATCTTTTCAATATAGTACTTGAAGTTCTAGCTAGAGCAATTGGACAACAAAAAGAGGTCAAAGGGATACAAATTGGAAAGGAAGAAGTCAAACTATCACTATTTGCAGACGATATGATAGTATACATAAGCGACTCAAAGAACTCCACCAGAGAACTCCTACAGCTGATAAACAACTTCAGCAAAGTGGCCGGATATAAAATCAACTCAAGCAAGTCAGAAGCCTTCCTATACTCAAAGGATAAGCAGGCTGAGAAAGAAGTAAGAGAAATAATACCCTTCACAATAGCCACAAACCATATTAAGTATCTTGGCGTGACTCTAACCAAACAAGTGAAAGATCTGTATGACAAGAACTTCAACTCTCTGAAGAAAGAAATTGAAGAAGACCTCAGAAGATGGAAAAATCTGCCATGCTCATGGATTGGCAGGATTAATATAGTAAAAATGAGCATCTTACCAAAAGTAATACACAGATTCAATGCAATCCCCATCAAAATCCCAACTCAATTCTTCATAGAGTTAGAAAGAGCAATTCAAAAATTCATCTGGAATAACAGAAAACCCAGAATAGCTAAAACTATTCTCAAGAGTAAAAGAACCTCTGGGGGAATCAGTATCCCGGACCTCAAGCTGTACTACAGAGCAATAGTGTTAAAAACCGCATGGTATTGGTACAGTAACAGACATGTAGATCAATGGAACAGAATTGAAGACCCAGAAATGAATCCACACTCCTATGGTCACTTGATCTTTGACAAAGGAGCTAAAACCATCCAGTGGAAAAAAGATAGCCTTTTCAACAAATGGTGCTGGCTCAGCTGGAGGTCAACATGCAGAAGAATGCAAATTGACCCATCCTTATCTCCTTGCACTAAGCTCAATTCTAAGTGGATCAAAGATCTCCACATAAAACCAGACACACTGAAACTAATAGAAGGGAAACTAGGGAAGAACCTTGAACATATGGGCACAGGGGAGAATTTCCTGAACAGAACTCCAATAGCTTATGCTCTAAGATCAAGAATAGACAAATGGGACCTCATTAAATTACAAAGTTTTTGCAAGGCAAAAGACACTGTCAAAAAGACAAAGCGGCAACCAACTAACTGGGAAATGATCTTTACCAACCTTACATCCGACAGAGGGCTAATATCCAAGATATACAAAGAACTCAAGAAGTTAAACTCCAGAGAGGCAAGTAACCCTATTAAAAAATGGGGTACAGAGCTACACAAAGAGTTCTCACCTGAAGAATATCTAATGGCTGAGAAGCACCTAAAGAGATGTTCATCATCCTTAGTCATTAGGGAAATGCAAATCAAAACAACCCTGAGATTCCATCTCACACCAGTCAGGATGGCTAAGATCAAAAACACAGGAGACAGCAGTTGTTGGCGAGGATGTGGAGAAAGAGGAACACTCCTCCACTGCTGGTGGAATTGCAGGCTGGTACAACCACTCTGGAAAGCAGTCTGGCGGTTCCTCAGAAAACTGGGCATGATACTCCCGGAGGATCCGGCTATACCACTCCTGGGCATATACCCAGAGACTTTACCTGCATGCAATAAGGACACATGCTCCACTATGTTCATAGCAGCCTTATTTATAATAGCCAGAAGCTGGAAAGAACCCAGATGTCCCTCAACGGAGGAATGGATTCAGAAGATGTGGTATATCTACACAATGGAATACTACTCTGCAATAAAAAACAATGAATTCACGAAATTCCTAGGCAAATGGTCAGATCTTGAAAATATCATCCTTAGTGAGGTAACCCAATCACAAAAGAACACACATGGTATGCAGTCACTGATAAGGGGATATTGACCCAGAATCTCGGAATACCCTAGACACAATCCGCATATCAATAGATTTCTAAGAAGATGGAAGGAGAGACCCCTGGTCCTGGAAAGACTGGATGTAGGGGAACGCCAGGACAGAGTAATGAGAGGGGGTTGAATGGAGAAAAGAGGGAGGGAAGGGGGCTTATGGGACTTTCGGGGAGGGAGGAAACGGGAAAGGGGAAGTGATTTGGAATGTAAATTAAAAAAATAAAATAAAATAAATAATAAAAAAAATTAAATAATGCTTCTTGTATTTTCTTTATGTTTGGTTTGCTGGATATAAAAACCTTTTAAAGCATGTTTATGTTATAGAAAGTTTTTCTGTCTCCATTAGTATTGGAAGATAGTTTTACTGAGTATATTAATCTAGGCCCCCATCATTGTTTTGAAGGACTGGGAATGAATTGCTCCAGGCTTTTCTGGCTTTCAAAGTTGCCATTGAGAAATCAGCTTTGTTCTGATGGGTTTTCTTTTATATATGACTTATATTTATTTTTCTTTCAGCTTTCAATACATTTTCTGTTATGTAGAGTTTGTATTTTAACTCTGATATGCTATGAGGATGTGGAGATTTTGTCTTGTCCATCTGGTGTTCAGTATGCTTCTTGTATATACATAGATGTGTCTTTCTGTTGAAAAGCTGGTCCATTCTACTAAACTTGAGATTCTTCTCCCTTGTCTATGCCTATAATTCAAAAATTTTTTTCATGGCATCTCACATTTCCTATGTGTTCCTTTACTGTAGTGTTTTAAATTATTCATGTTCCATGCTTAATTGGTCTAGATCCTCTTATTGATCTTCAAGTCCTAATATTCTATTTTCTGATTCTATGTCCTCTTTGTAAGGCTTTCCTTCAAGTTTCCTAGTTGAATGCATTGGGTTTTTCAATTCCATCTTCATTTCAGCTTGAGTCCTCTTCAGTGTTTCCATCTACTCATTGAATTCTGTTCTCAAGTCCTGTATTGTCTTTGTCATTTCCATCAGCCTTATGATTGTGGTTTTTAGGTATCACTCAGACATTTATTCTCCTTAATTTCACTAAGCTATTCCTTTCTATCTTCTTTAAACTCCTTGAATTCTTTAATGAAATTTATAATTATTCTTTTAAATACTATGCCCTAGGTTCATCTAGAAAATTGTCATTGGTAAACACTTCTACAAGACTGGTTTGATATTTCATACTGTTAGTATTTTTGTGATGAAATCTGGGCACATGGGCTTCTTTTGTTAGTTCCCATTCTGATAATGACAGAGCAGGTTGGGGCATAAGACAGGAAATACAAATACAGATAGGTAAGGCCTAGAAGTTGGAAATAGCTTGGGTAGAATAAAGTCAGGTGGACAGAGGGGACTGGACGGATATGCAAGATGTGCTTCCTGGTCCAATCCTGAAGTGTGGGGTACCTCTGGATAGTTGGAAAGGTTGGCTATGGCATGGAAAGGGCCTGTGAGTTGAATAGAGAGGATCTTAGCCAAAGCCTAAAGATCATTTGTGGTGTAGGCTAAGCTCATGATCTCAGTAACATGTGACTAGACTAAATCAACAACAAAAAGGAAAGGAACTGTTCTTGATAAATGTAAAGTGCTGTGAGATGGGGCAGAAGTCAAGGCCTTGTCCTTTCATGGGGGTAGGGTCTTATTTATGTGCAGATGCCAAGGAGCTTTAAAACCTACTCTGAGGAAATTATTTTTCCAAAGCCTTCCTCATTATCAAAGCAAACCTAAATTGAACTGCAAAACGTAGTGAAAGTAATTCATAACCAAAAGTCAGAAGCAAGGTGTTTATATTTTGATCTATTTTATACATATAAACACATACCTTTTTACATATATGCATAGAAACTATGGGATTTTTTATAAGTTCCATAGTTATAGAAGCAGTGTATAGAGGGGTAGAAGAGTGGTGAATAGGAAGAGAGGTTTACTTACCAAAACAAAATGGAACATAGTTTTGAGAATCAATCTTATGTATCCCAGATAGCATTGAATTTGTTATGTAGCCAAAGATGACCTTGAACTTCTTCTGGTATACCTGCCTCCAGCGCCCAGTCACTATGATACAGTGCTGGGGATCATACCTGCTAGGCAAGCACCTTACCCACTGACCATATCCTCAGCTGATTATTTTTTCCTTATCAGACATAATCATATTGCTGTTCTTATTTGAGAATGTGATTTTAAATGGCTATGATTTCTTATTGTCTTAGTCAGGGTTTCTATTCCTGCACAAACATCATGACCAAGAAGCAAGTTGGGGAGGAAAGGGTTTATTCAGCTTACACTTCCATACAGCTGTTCATCACTAAAGGAAGTCAGGACTAGAACTCAAGCAGGTCAGGAAGCAGGAGCTGATGCAGAGGCCATGGAGGGATGTTTCTTACTGGCTTGCTTCCCCTGGCTTGCTCAGTCTGCTCCCTTATAGAACCCAAGATGGTACCACCCACAAGGGGCCCTCCCCCCTTGATCACTAATTGAGAAAATGCCCCACAGCTGGATCTCATGGAGGCACTTCCCCAACTGAAGCTCCTTTCTCTGTGATAATTCCAGCCTGTGTCAAGTTGACACACAAAACCAGCCAGTACACCCTTCTAAGGACCAAAGTACCCACATTTTGGTCTTCCTTCTTCTTGAGCTTCATGTGGTTTGTGAATTGTATCTTGGGTATTCCAAGCCTCTGGGCTAATATCCACTTATCAGTGAGTGCATACCATGTGTGTTCTTTTGTGATTGGGTTACCTCACTCAGGATGATATTTTCTACTTGCATCCATTTGCCTAAGAATTTCATGACTTCATTGTTTTTAATAGCTGAGTAGTAGTATTCCATTGTGTAAATGGCCAGTCCCAAACTACATTCTTTTGAGAATGAATAATGTTCTACTGTGTATCTGCACATTTTCTTCATATCTTCATCTGCCAATGGACACACAGGGTCCTTCCATATCTGGGCTCTGGTGAACAATACTCAGACTAACCTCTAAGTGCATAATCATACTGAGCTCATTTCCTCTGGATTTGAACCCAGGGGTGGGACTGCTGTATTGTGTGATAGTTCTATTTCTAGATGTAATGGATCTTCATGCTCTTTTCCACAAATATATGTCCACACCAACAGTTTTTAAACCTTTGCCAGTATTTGTTAGTTTTCACCCTTTTAGTGGAGGTGAAGTAGTATCTCTCTGTGATTTCTTGGTATTCATCATCTATGTATTCTCTTAGCTGAAGCTTTAAAATCTAAGCTATTCCTTTGAGTCTCATGTGTGCATCTTTCAAGTGGATTCTGCAACTCACTACATAACTTCACAATTCAGTCTTATTTTTCAGTGTGGTTGGAGTATACTTTTTCTGTTCATCTTGGTCTTATCTCAGCCCTATTCTCTCTCTATTCCCTCTTCTTGTGATCAGAACATCTGAAATTTATCATCTTTAAGGAAAAGATTCAGCTTGATATCATTAAGCAAACATTTATTGCTTACTATATTTGGTGGCATTCTCTTCAATCTTTTTAAAACTTTAAAGCTTTACACCATAGAATGTATTGTTACTTTAGAGATAGGCAAACCTAACTTAGAGGGGTTAAATAAATTGTCCAGGGTCACATAGCTACTCTGTAGTTTAAAGGCCAAGGTTCGAAAACCTGTACTGACATATACATCATACTATACACTACAGCATTTAAAAGAAAGCAAATGGAATTCTGAACATGCCATCTACCTTCAAATAGAAAGTAGGGGATTAAGTCATGGCTCCTAGAGTCCTGGAAAGGTGTGGGGAAAGGAAGATGGACAGAGCATGACTTCAGAGCACAGAGACAAAGTTGGGTAGGATGAATATTGCCTAATGTTCAGTAGCAAAGTAGGATAACTATAGTTGGAAAATATCATTTTGAACTTAAAAAAACAAGGAGAATTTTGAATGCTCACATCCCAGAGAAATATATATCAGATGCCTAACAGTGGAGACATCGAACCTGAAGAGGCCAGGCAGGACCTTCTGTGGAGGGATAAGGGATACCAACCCACCCACAAAACTTTAACCTGAAATTTTTCCTGTCTACAAGAAAGGCAGGGACGGGGATGGAGCAGAGACTGAAAGAAAGGTCAAGCAATAACTGGCCCAACTTGAAACCCATCCCAGGGGCAAGCACCAATACTTGACACTATTATTGATACTCAGTTATACTTGCAGACAGATGTCTTGCATAACTGTCTTCTGAAAGGCTCTGAGAGACTGAGCTGCATATCTCCTACATAATGTGCCAGGAGGCCTTGGTCCAGCCAGTGTATGTTTTTTGGTTGGTGGTTCAGTCTGAGAGCTCCCAGGGGTCCAGGTTAGCTGACTGTTGGTCTTCCTGTGGGGTATCCTTTCCCTTCAGCTCCTTCAATCCTTCCCCCAACTCTTTCATAAGTGTCCACGACCCCCATGCTATAATTAATTAATTAATTAATTAGAAAATTCCAGAAGTTGCAGATGCAGACTACTTT
Source organism: Tokudaia tokunoshimensis (assembly GCA_036184795.1). Classification (NCBI taxonomy): domain Eukaryota; kingdom Metazoa; phylum Chordata; class Mammalia; order Rodentia; family Muridae; genus Tokudaia; species Tokudaia tokunoshimensis. Next base: position 106,755,716 of record BTHU01000023.1, read on the forward strand.
TTGGAATTAAAAGTGAAACAAGAACTACTATGTTGTTCCTTTAGCCATCTGGGAATTTAAAACGACAGTGAGGCTAAAACTCACCCCAGACTACCAACAAGAAAATGGATGACAAATGCTGGAGAGGACGTGAGGAAAGAGAAAGTCTTACACACTGCTGTTAGGGATATAAACTGGTGTCACCAGTACACAAATCAACTGTGAAGAGCCCTCAAAAGACTAAAAATGCAACTATCACATGATCTAGCCATAACACTAACTATACAAATTGGTCCTACCTACAAGATGTACTGGGGTAAAGGTACAGCAGAAATTGTGAAAATGGCCAACCAATGGCTGGTCCAGCTTGAGACCCATGCCATAAGACCACCCCTGACACTGCCTGGAAGGCCATCACACAGAAGATGGATAGCTCAGAAATGTAGAATAGAAAATTATTCCTAATGATATTCTGCTATACTCATAGATTGGTGCCTTGCCCAGTTGTTACCAGAGAGGGTTCACCCAGAAATTGATGAAAAACAGATACAGACACCCACAGCCAAACATTAGGCAGAGCTCAGGAAATCCTGTGGAAGAGGGGAAAGGAATGTAGGAGCATAAGGTTCAAGGACATCACAATAAAACCCACAGACTCAACGAACCTGGACTCATAGAGGCTCACAGAGACTGAAGCGCCAACCAGGAAGCCTACATGGGTCTGACCTAGGCCCTCTGCCCATATGTTACAATTGTATAGCTTGGTCTTCTTCTTGTAAGATTCCTAACACAAGGACAAGGACTACCTCTGACTCTTATGACTGCTTTAAGGACCACTGTCCTACTGGGTTGCCTCATCCAGCCTCAATATGAGAGGAGGTGCCTAGTCTTACTGCAACTTGATATGCCATTGTTGACTGATACCCATGGGAAGCCTACTCTTTTCTGATGAGAACTGGAGTAGATGGGGGCACAAAGGAGAGGTGGGGGGGAGACTGGGAGGAGGGAAGGGAGGGGAAACTGCGGTCAGAATGGAGAGGGAAAGAGAAATATTTTTTTCTTTTTTTTTTTTAAAGATGTTATTTTTTTTAGATTTATTTATTTATTATATGTAAGTACACTGTAGCTGTCTTCGGACACACCAGAAGAGGGTATCAGATCTCATTACAGATGGTTGTGAGCCACCATGTGGTTGCTGGGAATTGAACTCAGGACCTTTGGAAGAGCAGTCAGTGCTCTTAACCACTGAGCCATCTCTCCAACCCAAGAGAAATATTTATATTTAAATTCTTTATATTTATATTTATATAATGGACTGTAAGCCCTACCACAGAGACCACACATCCATGTATATTGCTGTACTCTTCATAATAGCTGAGAAATAGAATCAGATCAATGAATAAAGAAAAAGTGTTCAATATATACAATGGATTTTTTGTTGCCTTTTTTTAAAAAATGAAATTATGAGGCTGGAGAGAAACCTAACCATTGAGAGTACCTGCTATTCTTCCAGAGGACCTGAGCTCACAACCACCTGTACCTTCAGCTCCTGGAGATCTAACACCCTCTTCTGACCTCCACAGACACCTGCACTCACGTTCATACACACAACACATAAGGGTACACGTACACGTACAAATAAAAATCTGTAAAAAAAAATAAAATTTGCAGAAAAATCAGTAGAACTAGAAATTATATTAAGTGGCATAGCAGAGAATTATCACACTCATTTAAAGAACACGTTTTCTCTCCTGTGGATCCTAGTAAAAATACACATTTTAACTTTCTATGTTTATGTATTTGTGGATGTGGCTACTAGTCATGGAACTAGAAAGGGGACCATGAGAGTGGATCCCCTGGGCCTGGAGTTACAGATGGTTGTGAGGTGCCTGTGGATGCTGGGAATCTAACCCAGATCCTCTGCAAGAGCACTCAGTGCTCTTATCTGCTGAACCGTCTCTCCAGCCCACACACATCAACTGTTATTAAAGCGTTCAGAAGAGGATCAATGAGGTAGCTCAGTGGGTGAGCACAACTGGCACCAAGCCTGGGCAACCTGGATGTGATTGAGATTCATATGGTGGAGGGAAAACCAACTCCCACAAGTGGTTCTCTGACCTCTGCACATACAAGCATGCATGCACACCAAATAAAAATGTAGTAACAAGTTTCAAAAGAGAACTGGTATGTTGCTTAATTGAAAGGTTGTCATAAGGGTATATAAGGGACCTGGCTTGATCTGCTTCCATAATATAGATGGTATATTTATGGTTAGCTATTCATTATTAGATGTTTAGTGGTGGATGACATATTCCATAGTACAGAACACTCCATGGTGCCTGGAAAACATCAATTCCAAAATCTTTTTTATTTCAATTTTTAACATCTTTGAAATCAGCAGGCTTCTTATGGCCCCATTATAATTGGCAATATTGATCTTATAATTGATAGATCTTAGACTTGATGGAATAAGGCATTTGGTGCTTAATAAATGTTTATCCTATTACATGAGATGATTGCTCACTCATTCAATATTTTTTTCCTGTGCAAATTATATTCCAGGCAGTAAGTATTTTAGGGATTGCAACAGAATAGCAGACTCACCAATAACACCTGTTCTCACTAAATTCATCTTCTAGAGGGAAACATATTTGAAATACACATTAACAATTTAGAGACACAGCATATCTGATGGAGTTAAATGACACAAGGTAGGGGGAATGGAAAGTCATAGGAATGTTTCTCTCTCTCTCCTCTCTCCTCTCTCTCTCTCTCTCTCTCTCTCTCTCTCTCTCTCTCTCTCTCTCTCTCTCTCTCTGTGTGTGTGTGTGTTTAGTGTATGTCCATGTGCATATGTAAAGAACAGACAACATTGGGTATCTTGGTCTATCATTTTCTGCCTTATTTGCTTGAAACAGGGTTTCTCTTTTTTTTTCATACAAAATATTTTTATCATATTTCCACTCCAACTCATCCCTCTCCCAAATACAGAGGTGGGTGCTCTCAGCCAACCACTGGACTTATCACAAGGTTCCCAGTGGAAGAGTTAGAGAAAAGACCCAAGGAGCTGAAGGAGTGTGCAACCCTATAGGAAGAACAGTAATATGAACCAACCAGTACTCCCAGAGCTCCTAGGGACTAAACCACCAACCAGAGAGTACACATGGAGGAACCCATGGCTCCAGCTGCATATGTAGCAGAGGATGGCCTTGTTGGACATCAAAGGGAGGAGAGGCCCTTGGTCCTGAGAAGGCTCAATGCCCTAGTGTAGTGGAATGCCAGGGTAGAGAAGCCGGAATGGGTGAGCAGGGGGAGGGGGGATGGGATAGGGGGTTTTCAGAGGGGAAACGAAGAAAGGGGATAACATTTGAAATGTAAATAAAGTATCTAATAAAAAATAAAAGAACTAAAACAAAAAAATCAAAACAATAAAAATCCATGGAGTTTCTTACTGGCCTGAAGTTTGCCATTTCAGGTCCAATGGCTGGCCAGGGAGCTCTTCCTAGATCTGCCTGTCTCTGCTCTCCGGTGCTGGGGTTATGAGTATGCATGGCCATACCCAGCTAGGGCTTCAAATGCAGATCCTTCAGCTTGCACAGCAAGTGCTCTTACCCCCTGAGCCATCTCTTCAGTCCTAAAGTGCCATTTTAAACAGGCCGGGCAGGTAATGCTTTATTGACAAGATGACAGTTCAAAGAGACTTGACTGAGACGGGAGGGTGAGCTGTGAAGGGAGCTAGGGAACAAGCCTTCCAGATAGAATGCAGAGAAAGTACAAGAACCTAGAGAGAAAAGCACCCTTAGGGGTTTTGAAGGGTCAACATGACTACAAAGGAGTACAGTGATGTGCTAGACAAGATATGATACAAATTATGGCTAGAAGTTTAAATATAAAGGTAAGCATCTCTTCAAACTCTTTCAAAACTGCCCTAGAATCGGGAGTAGGAGCTTTGTATCAGGGCTCAAACTGCCAAGTGTCCTAGCTACGGTGCACTTAAATCCAGGGGATGACTCTGAGATAGGAGTGACATTAAAGAAATCGAGGACAGAGAGAATTCCATTTAGTTTCTTAAACACACTAATGCACAGTCAAAATGATTCATGATGCAGAAGAATCTGAGGGCAGAATGATAATGATACGTGATCAGAATAAATGGATGAGGCTAGCTTGGAAGAAAAAAAAAAGATGCCCAAAGCTTAGCATCAGTAATAAGGCACGCTGCACATTGCAAACTGGCACTGAGCTTTCAAAAGGTATGTTGCCACAAAACTCATCTACCCTTCCAAACTCAATAATGGAGAGTATTTATGGATTGATTGAAGGCAAGCTGGTAGAGCACACAAGTCAGATTTCTGTGACTAATACAAGGCAAATGCTCTATAAGCCTAAAGCTTCTTAGAGGAGCAGGATGTCTAAAGTTAAATGGCATGGTCTGTGGAGGCAGACGAGCCTGAACTCAGATATACGCTTGGCCACTAACTTCAGTGCTTCAGTGAGCTCACTCCTGTGAACTGGGAATGAGAACTTGCAACCTCAGAATTATGGCCCTGAATGACACAATGTGGGTCAGGAGCTTCGCACCGGAGCAGCTCATAGAAACTAGAGTTGCTCTTAGGTGATGGTGGTGCACACCTTTAATCTCAGCACTGGGCAGGGAGGGGGGAGGGTGTCAGAAGAATCTCTGTGAAGTTTGAGGCCATTCAGAGCTACATAGTGAGACTTTGTACTGAGAAAAGAAACGAGTTGCTTCGCTATTAAAAAAAAGAGTATGTTGTGGAAAAAAAAAAAGGCAGTGAATTTCCACACCAGCATTTCTACTTGGTCAGTTGTAGCACAGACCGTTAATCTCCAGAAGTGTCAGATGGATCTCTGTGAGGTTAATGCCAGAACAAGTTTCAGGACAGCCAGTATTACACGGAGAAACCCTTTCAAGGAAAAACAAACAAACCAAAACACTGTGTACCAAAATTTGTTGTTCATTGTGCACACCTCTTGAAACACAATGATCCGAATTTATAGTGCCTTAAAAAAAACAAACAATAAAAGTAATGGAAAAGAGGAAGTATTTCCTCAGAGTTCTAAAGACAGTAGTGCTTTCAGGGATTATATACATTGAACTTAAAGGGTGATTTTTTTCAAGTTGGCTTGGATCCACAGGAACCCTTACAGGCAACAGACATGGAGTATTCTTGCTGGCTGTACTCTTAAGTGTTGAATTGTGAATACATTCAGCAAAGGAGAGGAAACAAGAAATATTCTGTTGAAACTCCCCTTCCCTAACCAGTCCCACAAACCTGTGTAGAGCCATTTTTCCAACTCAAGTTGTATGTGGCAGTGCTGCCTATAACATCAGTACCCAGGAGTTAGAAGAAGGAGGCTCAGGAGTTCAAACCCCCAGCCTGGGTTATATGTGATCATGCCTCAGAAAAAAAAACAGTGGTTGGGGATAAAACATGTAGTAATCACAAAATGAAATGCTAACATTTAAGGACAACTGAGAGACAATACTAAATTCTTTCTCCCAATATCCAAATTAATGTAAACAGTAAGAAATGTATGTATTATCTAATGTAGTCATCCAAGTGAGAAGAAGACAGAGGGCTTTTGTAAGGAATTTAAGAGACCTTTTAGCTCCTCTCCTACCCCTGTTGGAAAGCATCTATTCATCAGAATGAACTTCAGTAATGAGTACAGGTCATTAGTATCCACAAACATATAAGTACATTTATTAAGTTCTTAGAATTGTTGATGTATACATTTTGTTCCAGGTATTTTCTTGGTATTTTCATGAATATGTAGACCCTCATATTTGAATTAACTATTTTTTAACAAATCAAAAAATTTTAAAAAATTCTTTTTTTAAAGATTTATTTTATATATGTGAGTACACTGTAGCTGTTTTCACACACACCAGAAGAGAGCATCAGATCCCATTACAGATGGTTGTGAGCCACCAAGTGATGGCTGGGATTTGAACTCAGGACCTCTGGAAGAGCAGGCAGTGCTCTTAACCACTGAGTCATCTCTCCAGCCCCTTAAATTGTCTATTTTAAAGGTTCTAGTAGCTACCTTATAATGGAGCTTGAGTCAAGTTGCAGACCTTTAAGATCATGATTCGTGATGACACGTCAAAAGAAAAGAATTTAAAGATACAAATCTAAGCACTTAAGGCTGTGTACACAGAATAAAAATGAGGTTATCCACGGTGGCATGGAATGTATCACCTTTATTAGTGTTAATGTATCAATCTAAAATCACACATATGAGATCAAACAAGGATACCATAGTATACTTTATTTTCCCTGGATCCATTAGTTCCTTAAATGGACAAATTCAAAACTTGAAAGAACAGCAGGCATCAGTTCTCCCAAAGAGGATTAGGTAGAAAATGATTCACCATTCATGAGTTCAAAGTCTTAGTCTGATCCACTGTTATACTGGTATAACATGAACTCACAAAGAAAAGCTAATTGAACACTTGACTCAGTTCAGACTTTGAACTTCATTGGAATTGAAGCAACTTTTTTTTACCTCCTATTATTTTATATTTTAATGCTCAGAGAATAAAAGACATGTCTGCTAATTGCCTAGGATAAAGCCATAACACCTAATGAAGAATTAGTTATATTAGTTTCCTGCTCAAAAAGTAGGAAGGTTTTGAATATACCCATATTTTTGGAATCTCTCTGAATATTCAAGCCATATACTTAGCAAGCCAAAAAGTCCATTTAATTAATTAGGCTTCTAGATAATATCCAAAATGTATATTGAAAGGAAGCCACTGTTCTTTACAGTACCCACATTTTGGCTAAATGACTTTTGCTAAATAACAAATAAGCAGAAGCCTTTAGAGGACATTTTGTTAAAAGCCGTTCTGTATCTATTACAGCAAATGGAGCACTTGACTCTGCTAAAGGCGAGGGATTGAGTTACCCAGCATTCTACACAGTTGGGTATCTCTGCTTTTGAGATAGACAGAGATAAGATAGTAGGAAAGCATCTTGGCAAACCTGCTTTCTTTTTAACAGGACTTCCTACCTGCAGTTAATGGTAAAATACTCTGGCATCAGCTCGTGGCAGAAGCACAGTGGTGAGCAGCTGCAGTATGCAGAGGTAGATCAGGATTTGATCCTGGGATCTGCTACCAAACTAACATCACAGCCCAGTGGTCCTCAACCTTCCTAATGCTGTGATCATTTCTGCTGACCCCCAATCATGAAACATTTTTGTTGCCACTTCATAACTAATTTGCTACTGTTATGGACTGTAATGTAAATATTTTTGGAGACAGGGGTTTGTTAATGGGGTCAAAACTCACAGGTTGAAAACCACTGACTTGGGACTATCAATATTTCAGGCTTAACTAAAATTTCTGAAGTGAAAACAGATCTTTGGACTCTTCAGTTCTTAGTAGAGAGAAAATAGCTGAAGAAAATTCAGCATCTGCCTCGTGCTAGTATCACGTGTGCAAAGCTGACATGTGGAACATAAACATGCACAGTATTACAAATCCAAAGTAACTCAGTGGCTAAAGAATCCAACAAACATAAGGATAAGTAGTGTCTACTACCTTACTCCAGAAGCCACAGGCACTTGTGGCCCCTAAAAGGATACAAGTCTCTATCAAGATCAATACATTTGTAAGATCATCCCAGGTGAGCTTTGGTTAGGCAGCCACCTGACAGATGACATGTCAGGGTCCACTAGATTTCACAGTTAGCATTTGCTACTGGGAGAGGAAAAGTCAATGCATTAGAAATTTCAATTTTTTTGAACTCACTGAGGCACAAAAATATACAGAAGGGTTTTTCTTTTTGTTAGTGCAGGATAAATTAACTTTCTGAACAAGTTAAAGCTGGGAAACAATTCTAAACTATACCATTAAAACACATAGCCCACTCTAGATCAACACCTTAAAAAACACAAACAGTATTGCTTCATCTTGCAGTAGAAATATCAGGTTTAATATAATCAATACATCCCAAACTGCTGAAGCCAAGAAACAAACAATTCCCTCTTAAAATATAGTAGCTCTGACAGTAATGGAGAAATAGGCAGAATTTTTTGTTGAGTGTAGTTTGTTTTAAATACTACTTTTAAGTTGTGAGGCTGGAACCCAGAACTTCACATATGCATGCAGTATGACTGGGTTATATCCCAGACCTCTTTTATTTTTGGTTGTAGCCTTCAATGACTGAGCTGTCTCTCCAGCCCCAAGACCCCTTTTTAAAGTAACAGAACTACACAGACTTAAACAATTCTCCTTAAAAGGTGCAGAAAGTCATTCCTTTTATGAGCTAAATTTTATGTTTGTCATTAAAGATGAACTCATTATGTTTCAAAACTTATTTCAGGAAGCAAGTGACATTCTCTATCAGCTCTGATTTTGCAAATAACATCAAAGTAGCAAAATACAACTAACCGCAACATATAAAATTATACTTCGGTAGAAATGCTTCCAAAATTGGATCCAGATGCTTAAAATTATTTACTTTAAAAAGGCAAGTCTAAGTTGTAAGTTTTCTTTCAATTACATCATAAATGAACAGAGACAAAAATGACAGAAATAAAGACTGGTCCTAATCCATTTTTAAAGCTCTACTCATGCCCAAGCCAGCTTGAAACTCACTGAAGTCAGTCTGTGAATCCTATTTATCACACAGCGATTCTTGGCTTTTGGCCAATGGAAGCACTAGACTGGTTTGGTTATACAGACTGATAACCAGTACGACTTTTCCGTCTTCCAATCATGTAAGATATAAACACAGCAATTATAAGGAAGCCCAAGGCCACACCCACTGCAACAGGAATAAGAAAGTTGAGGTCAGAGTCAGCAGCACATTCTTCAGCTGTTAGAAAAGAACAGACAGACAGCAAAGAAAGGAAATTAGTAAAGAATACAATGAGATAGAAAGAAACAAACACGAAGCATTGAGAGTGTAGGCACATGTTATCATTTCCTTTGGAGTATTGCTCTTTCTCAGTATCCACCTGAAACATTTCACAGCAAGATCATTGTTTTTAACATTTCATGTAAAAAAAGAAGTTCTCAGTACAGAAAGGGAAACTGAGAAATGGCTCAAATTCTGAATTAAGCTTATACAATATTGAGTTATATTATTAGCTTATACAACTTTAGAGTTGTTTGATGGCATTAGGAAAATTACTGCCTCTGCATCTCCCCATTTCCTTTCTCCCTCGCCACATCTAGACTTAAAGTGCTAAGTAGGGAAGAGAAGCTGGCTCAGTGCTAGAGTGCTTGTCTAGGACATGCCTAAGGCTCCATACCAAGTGTATCTGGGAAATAAAAAAAAACTTCTAAACAAGAAAAAGACAGGATCAAGATATGTTATAGCTTTTTAAAGATTAATTTATTTGATCTTATTATGCAGGTGATTTGCTTATGTATATAGCTATATACATAGTGTCCTGGAAGCCAGAAGAGGGCATTTGATCCTCAGAACTGAAATCACAGGTGGGTGCTGGGAATCAAACCCAGGTCCTCCGCAAGACTAACAAATAGGCTTAGTAATCTCTCCAGCTGACATTTTTTTCACACAGGCATTAGGTAGCTCACAGGTTACAGGTAATTCTTTCCAACTAACTGATGGCCATGGTGAAGAATAGCAGCATCAAAGGCATACAAGACCATCCATGGACTCACCAGAGCACAGCATGAGCAATGTGGACACTAAACTCTGACTCAAGACATAACTGAACTGGAAATTAGACTCTGAAGTAATAACTAACTTAAGGAAGCTGTCAAGTTATTTAAGCTGGGCCTCCCTTCCTTCCACTAATGCTTACATTATACGGTACTTCAGGATTAAATGTATTTTAAAGTACCTAGACCACAGCAAGTGAGCCACAATTACTCAGTCCCTTCCCTTTCCTCCTGTACGCATGATCCAAAGAGGCTTGAGTTTTGACAACACAGGAATCCTAACAGCTGTGTCTTAGTGGATGATTGAGAAGGCCTGTATTCATTATTTCAAAATGACTGAAGCAAAACAAAGGACCACTCTCAAAGTGGCAACCTTTGGACTCAGAAGCTCAAGTTTTAGTCAATCATCATTTTACTATTGAGTGATTACATTTTATTGAGATTTTAATCCAAATATTAATGGTTTCATTGCTGATGAACATGTAACATTGAGGCGGTCATGTCCCTTCTCACACAGCTCCAGAGTTAGGGAGTACGTAATCACTAAGGTCCTTTCAGTACAAGGCTAAAACCATGAATAAATTATAATGTTTTGTGTTATCTGAGATTGTTCTCTTACACTTTTGTCATTCACACAAATGTCATGGTTCTGAAAACATAATGTCAATTTCTCAAATTCAGTAACTACAATTAGCCTTTTCTTTCTTTTTTCTTTTTTTTTTGGGGGGGGGAGGACTACTGTTTTCCAGAAAGCTCCCTAACAGACACTGACAGCTGGATATCCTAAACACATTTTCACTGTTAATTAGTACGTGACAGAAACTCTGAGCAAGCCAAATACACATTAAAATGAATTAATGATCATTTCAGTGTGTACATGGTCTCATCTGTTAAATCCTTTGATTTATTTATGTATTCCATCAGCACTTCACTTTTACCAGGAAAATGTTTCAATCTGGACTAGCTGCCTAGCTCATTTGAATGCCAACAGCCTCTTTCTCCATCCATCTCAGAGCTGTGCCCGCAGTGGCTGTCTCGGAGAAGCGAGAGCATAGCCGCTGTGCTTCATCGCCTCCCTTCTGAGATTGTTGTTAGCGTACATTTCATAAGTACCAGTCTGATGACAACACTAAATAGATTTTAATGCTCCAGAGATCAACAAGATGAGGTAGAGAAACACAACACAATCTGTCCTAATTAGTTCATAGAATCCTCTATCCTTCAGTGCTAACCAGGCATCCAAAGAGGAAGAGAGCAAGGCTAGTGGTTTGAACCGTTATATATTGCTGAAAAAGAAACATTTTCTTAAAAAGCCCTGGATGGGCATGGTAACACATGCCTGGGACCTTAGCATTTAGTCAGCCAAGGAAGGTGGATCTCTGAGCTTGAAACCAGCCTGGAGTACATAGCAACTCCCAGATCAGCCAGAGCTACAGAAAGACTCTTTAACACCACCCTGCCCCCCAGTGCTTCCCCACCAAAAACCCCTTCTAATTAAGAGGCCAGTCCGAGCTCTGTTATAGCCTCCTAAGTCTGTTTTTAACCTAGGAAAAAAATCACAAGTTCAGGAATCAATTTCATATTTAACTTGAACTCAAAAGGCATCAAGTCATAACCTTTTAAAAATGTAATACTTAACTGGGCGGTGATAGCACATGCCTTAATTTCAGCATTCAGGAGGCAGAGGCAGGTAGATCCACGTGAGTTCAAGGCCAGTCTGGTCTAAAGAGTGACTTCCAGGAAAAGGGCTACACAGAGAAAAACTGTTTAAAAAAACCAACCAAACAAACAAAAGCCCTCTGGTTCCTCTTCAGATCTTATTTAAAAAAAAAAAAGTGGATGGCCCTAAGAACACTCTACTTCATTCCCCTAAAAACCAAGTCTGTGCATATCTGCTAGGTATTTTAAGTATATGCAAAAGCATAATAGTGGTGAGTTTCAATTAGGACAGCTGTTACAGACCGAAACAGAACACCAGTGGTGAAGCAGTGTTTATTAATTCCAATAAGATACAACTCCATATAACTTTTCTTATAATGGTCATGTTAATAAGTTTAAGGCATCTTAGGTTAGGATCCCAATTTGGCCAAAGCTTCTTAAGACAGACCTTAAAATATTGCACATGTGTGTTCATTTTCTTTTCTTTTTTTTTTTTTTGAAAAAAGCCAGTCTGCATTTTAAGCAGATCAGAGCATTTTTTTTCCCAAAAAAAGACTTATCTCAAACTTAGGGGACTGATTTCCAAATGAAAGCTTCAAGGTGTCTGTCTTAAGGAGCAAAGTGCTTCATACACTGACAGGTGAGACAACTTTGGTTTTTGTATGTATTTTGTAATATAATCAATCAGATTGCAGGTACTAAAACTGCTCATATCCAGTATGATGGCGCTTGAGACCAATAAAATAAGCCAGCAGCACTAGAATAAGTACTCCTCCCAGGGCCGCTCCCACTGCTATGGGTACAAGGAAGTTGTCTTCATCTGCACTGCAGTCTTGAGCTGGATGTGGAGAAAGGACAATTGAGAACAGAAACAATAGCATTTCATATGTCTCAATTTTAAGTTAAAATGACAGCCCTTCCCCTACATACAGATTTTTACATCAAAATATGAAGTCATTGGCATTATCAGTAGTGAGATATGACATCTCATGAGATATTGCCCCAAAAGATTTAAAACAAACAAACAAAACAAAACAAAACCCCAAGTACTTCTACACAGTTCCCCTTCATAAAAAGCAGTCACTGGGGGAAATTATGTATAGTGATCACACATTCCCAGGCTTCTTAAAGAAATTTGCTTTCCCTTCATCAGCTTGGAGCTTTCAGAGCTAACTATGACATTGAATCCTCAATGTTAAGAGTATTAACTCACCAAAATAAACAGCTATATAAAGCAGACACAGAGCTCAATGCATAGGATGTGAGCTCACTTAGTAATAAGGAAAGATAATGTGACCCTGCTGGCTTCATGATGTGTATGTAGGTGAGGAAAAAAAAAGGAGTATTTATTTACTACTGGTAGGAATGTTTTGGTTTAGCAACCACAGAAATCAGTATCAAATTTCCTCAAAAAGAAAGAAAGGAAAGAAAGGAAGGAAGAGAGGAAGGAAGGAGGGAGGGAAGGAGAGAGAAAGAAAGAAAGAAAGAAAGAGAGAGAGAAAGAGAAAGAAAGAAAGAAAGAAAGAAAGAAAGAAAGAAAGAAAGAAAGAAAGAAAGAAAGAAAGAAAGGAAGGAAGGAAGGAAGGAAGGAAGGAAGAATTTGGAAAAGGGGCAAGTCAGGAAGGGGCACGTTGATAGGAATGGAAGGGAAATAAAAGGTGAGAGAATTATGATTAGAATACAATATAAGGTATATCAAATTTTCAAAGAAACAAAATTAATCTGAAAAAATTAAAAAGAAAAACACCATATATAGAGAGATCCAGGAATTCCACTACTGTTTATGTATCCAGAGAAAATAATTTAGTATATCAAAACAAAGAAAAATAAAAACCTTAATAATAGAATTACCATATAAGCCAGGTATCCCACTCCTGAGTAGATATCCAACAAATGAAATCAAGGTCAGAGATACTTGTACATCCACATTTACTACAGCACTAGTCACAAGATGTATCAAGACCTAACCCAGATGTCCAACAAGTAAATAGGTAAGGAAACTGAATGAATGAATGAATGAATGAATATATATATATATATATATATATATATATATATATATACACATACATACATATAAAATGAATTTTATGTAGCCATGAAGAAAAGTGTAATTGTGTCATTTGCTAGAAAAACTGCAACTGAAGTTATGTTAACCAAAATAAGCCAAACTAACACAAATATCGTTTTTTTATATACAGATTTAAATGTGTGTGTAAATACAAAGGAGAACGTGAGAGGGGTAAAAGAGCTTCTAAAGAGAAGGGAATTATCCAGATGTGTGACATATAGGTAAAGGTTTACCAATGACATGAAAGCAGCAGAGGCTAATTGTCAAGAAGGGATCAGCAAGAGGAAAGAAAGGACAGGGAAGGTACTGGGGAAGAAGAAAATGAGAACATATAATGCAATATATAATAAAATGCTATGTGACAACTTAAAAAATAAGATATGTAGTCTGGTGGAAGAGTCAAACATAGAAATCAGTAGTTAGAAATTCAAGATATGGTGGGGCAAGCAATACACAAAGTATCATGGAAATATTTCACAGACCCAGTCAACTCAGTTTAGTTAAATAAGACACTTTGGAAAGGGAACATTTAATGTGAGTGTTTAAGACAAAGAATTAACCATTAATTAATTGTAATTAACTATGCAGCTAGTGGAGGGCATTGCAGGTGTAAGAAACTGTGCAGAGAGCCAGGCGATGGTGGTGCACACCTTTAATCCCAGCACTCATGAGGCAGAGGCTGGTGGATCTCTGAGTTTGCAACCTGCCTGGTCTACAGAGTGAGTTCCAGGAAAGCCAGGGCTACACAGAGAAGCCCTGTAGAGAAAAACAAAAACAAAACAATAAAAGTAAAAACACCAACGACAAATAAAAACAAACAAAAAATGTGGACAAAAACATGGAGGGTAAGAAAACAAAAACTCCAGGAGCAATGCCAAGGAAGGTGACATAGAACAATGGATGGAGGACAGAAAAAGTACACTCTTCAGTGGTTCTACCGTATCCTAATGGAAAAACAAACAGTAACAGGAATTCAAGCAGGGTACATTGCAGAACTGCACATCGAGACTACAGGTAGTAAGCTAGGAGCCACCTCTATCGCAAGCATCCAAGTGACCAATAACATATTCCTGAACTGGGTTAATGATGTGTAGGTGCAATGGGGAGACCACAGATCCATTTAAAAGGTAAAATTGGCAAAAAAAAAAAAAAATGGATGTGAGGAGTGTATGGGCTGCAATAACAGGATGCTTTCCAATTTCACACTTGAGTGGTTATGCAGATGCTGCTGCCCTTCACCATGATGGTAATCCAAAAGACCAGAGAGAAAACCCCTAGGAATACTAAAATTTGTGTAGGAAAGGTGGGTAGAAGATGGTTTCACTTCTCATTGTCATGAGAAGAGTTTAATATGTTAAAGAATCCTAAAACAATGCCTATAGGATCTAGCAATATGCAGGATGAGTTATGAGTCAAACTGCTGCAGAGACAAGTGAATGACAAGTGAATAGCTAACAATCAGTCACAACATCAAGGACTAAGAAGAGAGTCTTCTTTATAAATTTAAGATTAAGAAAGAGACAGCATGGGGTGCTTAGAATAGGGACATAAAGAAAAGGTGGCATCTGGAATAGATAAATATGTTTGTAAGATGAGATAACTGTTCATAAAAAGAACAAGGCTAATGAACAGTATTATACATTATACATTATAATACAGAGTATTATACATTATACATTATAATACAAAATAATAGCTCCCCTTTATGAACACAGACTTTGGAGGTTTTACAAGTTAGGGTCTTTTATTACCATCTCCAGTTTGAAGAAATACTTATATTTAGTAAAAAAAAAAAAATATATATATATATATAAAGAGCAAGGCTAATAATGACATGTTGAAGATGTTCAATAGAATGTTTCCTAGGACCTAGGAGGAATGAGATTCCAGAAGAACTGATCATGAAAAGTCTACTATGACTGCAGGGAAGGATGGAGAGCTAAGACACTTGCAAAAACATACAATGAGAATCAGGATGCTGAAACACCACTTAACAGTATCCCCCACTCCCTTGCCTCATGTTGCCTAATGTTTTCTTCAAGGGGTTGGATTATACCAGAGGTTGATAAATCACACAGTTAAATAAGTCTATTAGGATTATGCCAAAATAAGAATGAAGGGGATTAGAGTTGAGAGCAGTACTAGCTGTTTTTCAGAGGGCGTGGGTTTGATTCCCGGCATCCACATGGTAGCTTACAACCATTCATAACTCCTGTTCCAGGGGATCCGACGCCCTCTTCTTTATTCCATGTTCAAAAGGCACAAAAGTACACATAGAAATGCATAGGTAGAAACTCATATACAGAAAAAAAGAAAAAGAAAGGAAAAGAAAAAGAAAAAGAGGAGGCTTCAATGCAATGCTGACTATACTCTGCAATCACAAAATGTACCAAGCTCTACTCTGACTGCCAGCCTCTGGGGCAGTACCTGGAAATAAGATGCAACCCTGGAGTTTATAGACATTTTGACATTGACTATGGCTGCCAAATTGATGGTCATTTTAAACTGCGTTCTATTAAGAATCCAGAGAGTCGATGATGCTGGATTTGACTTGAGAACAGTTGGTACCAAAGAGTTGCCAGTTAACTCCGCCCCTTCAATTTCCCACATTACCACCTAGCCTATAAACTATTAGGTGGCACATACAATACAATAGGTGGTATTACGCCTTGGATTTAATACCCCTTGGATTTTAAAAAATTCATTAGTAGATTAATTTCTTATTTTGGCAAAAACTCTCAACAGTCTTCTCTTTCCCAAATTGGGTGTTTGACCTAATACTGAAATGACTTTCATAAATACTGCCAATAAGGCTTTCATGTAAGACAAATATTCCCAGAGCAAATCAAAAAGTCAATTCCACTAATACAAAAATCTTTCTAGATGCTGTCACTTAAAATGCCCAATTAGTATATGAAATACTAATTTATAATAACTATTGATTTTATAAATTCAACTTAAAAGAATCTGTAGGTAACTGAAACAAAATCTGATTTTAAAAAAGGTTTTTTACTCTTTGTTCTTTGCTGGTTTTGAAACAGAATCTCATGCATTCCCAATCGGACACAAATTTGCTATGTGGCCATGGATGAGCCAGAAATCCTGATCCGCCTTCACCTTCCAAGTACTGATTATGGATGTGTTCCGCCACTAAAACAGTTCATGTTAATAGGAGTGGTCCCGAAGAAAAGAAATACTCATTATGTAGGCTAATTTGAGTTCAGCTATTCAACTAATATACACTTAATACTACAATGAAAATGTTTCTGAGAAAAGAAACTGTATTTGGGAGATTTTTTGTTTTTGAGATGGGTTCACACTGTGCCATCTTGTTTGACTTAAACTCACTATGTAGTCCAGGCTGGGCTTCAACTTGCAGAGATCTGCCTGTTTGTGTCCCAAGTGCTGCAATTAAGGGAGCGTGTGGCATTGTGTCTGACTGTGGAGATTCTCCACGCCGATCTCTGCACCCTCACTTCCATCACTACAAACTGAACTCAGGGCCTGATACATGCTAAGAAAGTGCTCTGTCACCAAGAAACACCCAACCTTGTGAAAAGATTTCAGAGATACAGGAGCAACAAAAAATTTAAAGATTGCAGGAGGGGCACACACCTTTGATCCCAGCACTCATGAAGCAGAGGCAGGATCATCTCTAAGTTCCAGGTCAGTCTGGTCTACAGAGTGAGTTTCAGGACAATAAACACTGTAGAGAAACCCTGTCCAAAAAACAAACAAACAAAAAACAACAAAAACCCCAAAAACAAACAAAAAAGCCAAACCAAAATAAATAAAATAAAAATTAAAGATTAAAGTTTCGTGGCCATATAAATAAAAAATAAAACCTCATTAATCTTCAATTTTGTACTCAGAAATCTTCCAAAGATAATTTTCAGTCTAAGAACTTGACAAGTTATCTATAATGAAATATAAAACTCCTCTTAAAAACTAATTAAGACTGTTCTTTAAAGAGTAAATTCATGACTCATCTTCTAATGTAACATCTTACTTAGATTTCTTTTAGATCTACATTCACAACATTTCAAGTGTATCACATGAAGCTGACAGTGAAGAGACAGTTCAGTGGGTCAAGTGCTTGCTGTGTAAGCATGAGGGACTAAGCTCAGATGCCTAGCATCCACTGTGTGCATCTGCAATCCCAGGGCACACTGTGGGAAGGAGGTCACTGGATCCAACAAGTACTCTGGCCGGTCGGTCTAGCAAAAATACCAAGCTCCACATTAGTAAAGACCCTGTCTCAATAAGGTGGAAAGCACACAAGAAACCTAACATAGATGTGTAGCCTTTACATACACATGCAAGTACATGCATGTGTATATAGAAAATATTTGAAGCTATTCAGTATAACTTATATATGTCTACACCAATTTCAAAGACAAGACATAATGATTACTGACAGGATTTTGGTTCCCAGGTAGAAGAAAAGGAGATGAGTAGAAGAGACAAGAACCCAAGACAAATGAACTTTATCTACCTAAACAAACAAATGGTAATGCTATAATCTTCAAAATAGATGAATCTTCTAAGAATTCTTCCTGACAATATGCAAGAAATGTAAAACGGTACATTGTTCACTGAGTTTAAGTATGTGTTTGAAATAAAACATGTGGCTTCTTATCAGGCTCTTTCTAAACTACTCAAAGGTACACTTAAGTTTTATGAAATGAAAGGCATTACTCAAAGAAGTAAGAATAAGCAGAATTTTAAAGCCCCCACAATCCCTAGATGAAGAAACCTGTGAGACTACCACTCTAAAGAAGTTCAGAAACTTGGCCAGTCTCCCCCAGTAGCTCCCAGTCACTGAGAATGGTGATAACTACAATGTCACGGCTTCCCTCAGTACCTCAGGGGAAACTGCCTGGTGAACTGCTACGTTGTCTTGCATAACATACTAATATGACTGGAAAATTACATGGGGACTGAAAAAGCAAGTGTGAGCTAATCTAAGAGGCAGGTTGTGTTATGAATTAGGAATTAAGAAAAGTGTGCCAAAAAGATGCTCTCTGAAGCTTTTACTATGAAATAAATATCCTAGATTACTATTTACCTCACTAGCTATGAGTTAGATTCCACAATAGTGCTTATACACTTTCTCTCTCTCTCTCTCGCACTCTCTCTCTCTCTCTCTCTCTCTCTCTCTCTCTCTCTCTTTCCTTATATAAAATCATCCAGACCTGAAGCGTAGGTAAAGAAACATGTCTCAGGTAATTCTTAGTGTGCATCCATCCTTGTGCCACTCAAACCTTACAAATGGGACTTTCTTTCCAGAGTAGTACACAGAAACAATCTAGTTCTTTCTATTCTTAAGCACTTCTAATTTTTTTTAATTGCCATCACGTAATATACAAAATCTTCACTTTTAACCAGTGGGAAAAAAATGTGAGCAAATTACCTTAAGAAATAAAAGAATCTTTATTGATTTAGAAGCATTGTTGGGCAAACAGACAGGCAAATATCTGAGAAGAGATATCGTACATCAACTAGCACTTTAAACATTTTTAGAGAAAACATGGAAAGTACTTACATGGACCAGTTTCTTATACAAATTCTAAAGTATGGAAAACATCCCAAACCAAATAGAGTATTACCATCAAGAAGCAATACCAGTAAAACAAAACAAAAATACAAAAACTAAAAAGATAGTGTGTATTGTCTATAGGAAATAATAGTGTAAATAGCGTTACATAAACTGGCCCATGTAAAATACAAAAATATTTATTGAAGTCAGATCTTTCTATAAAACAGTGCTTTGGAGGTATCTTAATATGAATCCAATATATGATCTAAATGTAAAATCGTTTAGAAACATTAACAGCATTAAGCCAGTGCCACCCACTTGTTCCAATTAGTCTTTTTTAAAAGCTGTTTGCTTGATTCATGACAAATACGTAAGGCCTACGTTCTTAAAAGCACAATCCATTCTTTTAGGATTAACAAGCTTATGCAAAAACACAGTTGAAATGAAAAATGTATTTTAAAAATCAGATTTCTGGTTCATTTATAACAAGTGTTTTAAGTTGGCCATGCAGTTCCCTGTTGCTCTAGAAGACAGGAATATGATTCTGAACTAGTAATGTTTTCAGGCTAAGTAGACAGCAAGTTAAAGTGACACAATCTCTGTCACTCCTATATAACTCAATAGACAGTCACAGACAAAAACATGCTAACATGCAAGTGCCTATATGTGTGCATATATATCATGTATTCAACATCAGCATTTTGGAACCCAGATAGCTCTTCATTTTCTTGTGAATGAAAGGCATTTAATCTGCCCTCCCCAAATAACAAGAACCTGCTATATATGGTTGCAGATCTTAAGAAATATTTGCTGGGCCATACCAGTATGTACACATGTAAGCATACATGTATGGAAGATGTCCTAGAAGCTGCAAGGAATACATGATGTGTTAAGTATCAGGCTGAAATAATTAGCTCTCTTATCTAAGCAGTAGGTGGTGCATAGTAAATGAACAATTGGTACCATCTCTGAGTACAGAACTGAATAGAAAAGTACCACAATGAACAGGAACTATTTAAGTTTTGATTATCACAGAACCATTTAAACATAAAAGCCAAATTAGTAAGTGCTGTAGCAGTCAATGCAAACTGGAAATGAAGACCATGTTAATGGACTAAGGCAAGACCATGACTTTTGGATTATGTGCAAGCAATTTTATGAGCGTAAGTGCACTTCGTTATCTAAGTTCTAAGACATACTAACATTTCTTCTTGACGGAAAAAAAGGAAAGAACAAAGCACATTACCACCAACAAGGAAGACTGGAAGGTTCAAGAGAAATCTGCATTAATCTTAGTGCTGCATGTAGAGGCCAATTTCTGGGTACAAAGCACTAATGCCCTCATTTGGCACTGCCTAGCAATTATCTCTAAAGCACCTAAACCCAGATTGAAATGCCCAGTTGGAATTGCCTTGTGTCTTGCAATTTAAAAGATCGAAACATCCAGTTTTTTCAAAAGATTAAATAAAAAGATAACATCTATTCTAAAATGTAGAACTTTTGTGTTTTTGTCATTTCAGCCACATTAAATACAAATATATTCAAAAACATGGGGAAAGAATTTCATTGGCAAGAGCATGATACTTCTGGGCTCTGCTCAAATTTACTGATGCCTTTTTCATAGGTCAAATATGGAGCAAGGCCAAAGTAGCTACGTCAACCTGCAATCAAAAGTCGCAAGCAATGCAAAAGAACAAGTACAAATCCACTGGAGATCATGATGGCCAAAGTCAACCTCATGCAAGCAGAAGAAACCTGCTCTTTTTCCTACACTGGACATTCTCATCAGAAATTCCAGACAGTGAAACAGAACCAGATAATTTTGTACATGCCTTTTGCTATAGTAGTTTTAAACTTCTTAGTCAGGAAAACCAAAATCATATGATTCATTTGTAGTTGATAGTATTTGGAATTTTGTTTTAATTTGAGATCTACCATACCACCCGATCTAAGAGCAGGACTGTAACTAAATGTACCTTCAATAGTAATGCATGCGAGAACTTGTACTTGCTTTATTATTTTGTAACAGAGATCACATGTGAATTAGTGTTACAGAGTTTGATATCCAGCATAGGTCTTTCTTCTGCCAATTAGGTAAGCAATCACTATAACGATAATCAAGCCTGAAAGACCAGCACCAACTATTATTGGTATTAGAATGGTGTCATCATCCAGCGAACACTCCTGGGCTGTAGGTGAGAAAAAGTGTGTAACAAATAATGAGTATAATCAAAAAGAAATATCCAAAAGTAAAAGATGCTGATTAAAAAGTCAGAAATGCTCTTATAAAAGAAATTTCAACTAACAAAGGCAGGCATATTCTTTATGATAAAGTATAAAGAGTGATGACCAGTTAATGCTACAATCCTAAAGTGTATTTGTCCTTTCATTTGTGAGTATATATGAAGATATTTATAGGTGTGAATAATACAGATTTATTTATAGCTCTAAGTAAACAATGTAGCACATGATAGGCACACACTGTGTTATATATACTTCTAAGATGGGAGATTTACTTTATCATAAATAAAGAAGAGATCTAACCCAGCCTATGTCTATAGAACCACTTTAACCTCTAAGTGGGAGAGTGTACATCTCTGGGGAAATAGAAAACATTAGGGTATTACTGGACTGAACAATCAGGCTGGCTCTGGAGTTCATTAACAATAGGGGTCAGCAAACTATAGCCCAAGTGCCAAACCTGGCTAAAGAGCTAAAAATAACATGAATAATTTTAAATGACTGGAAAAGACAGCCTTTTGTGAAACATGAGAGTTACATGAAATTCAAATTTTCATATCCTTAAAGTTTTACTAGAACACAGCCACACTCATCTGTATGAACTGCCTAGGGAGATTTCTGAGCTACAACGGCAGAGTTAGAAATGCCACACAGACCGTATGACCTCAAAGCTTGAGAAATCACTGTTTCACAAAAAGCTTCTGTCCCTGGCTTAAAATATGTTATTTGAGTGGGTGGAAGAGCTAAGAAACTAGAACCTCTTACTAATTTGAGTGTGTTTACTACATGTCTTATCAATCTGGCTCAGAATAGCAGCCCAAAGGGGCTATTTTTTTCTATTTATAGCAAGTAGTCTGATCTAATAAAATCCAATCAACACTCCAACCTGACTGCAATTCTATTTCCTCCCTGAATACACTTAAGTACTACCTGGGTGTGATATTTATAGTTACCCACAACCAAGAACCTAGTTCCATAAATAGATCATGCATTCAATATCAGTATTAAATGTTATATATCTCTCTGGCACCCAAACTTTCAAATTAGGCAAAGAGCATTGGCTCATCTCAGGCACCTAGATAAACAGACCTGAACTGAGAATAATACTGGGAATGACTTTAAATTTTAAACACAAAATCAGACCTCAAACTAGGATAATGATGTAGGGGAGCTAGATGATTTCAAAAATAACTCTATTGTAAGATCAAAATAAAGTAATAAGCAAACAAACACAGAAAGAAACTAGATTCTGTTTTCACTTCTTTGAAACAGGATCTCACATACCCCAGGTTAGCCTGGAAGTGACTTTTCAGTCAAGGATAACCTTGAACCCCAGATGACTCTGCCTTGACCAGCTGAGTACTATGATTATAAGCACATGTCACCACTTCTGGCAAAGGAAATGGAGTCTTGAATATTTTTTTAAGTTGTGATTAACCTTTCTACCCACAAGAATGGTAAAGGGCCTGGTCTCTTTTGGTCTGAGCAAGGCAAAGTTGGTATTCGGTAGCACTGCCAAGGCAGGCGAATAGTTCACAGCATTCTCACTTTAAACATAGCATCCCCATTCACTTATAAGCCTCTAGATTGTTTGAAAGGATGGGAAAGACTGGAAAGCTCTGCTCAGCAAAGCTCTGCTCCACAAACCCCCAATTTAAGTAATTGGTTTAAAAGCATAAGTCACTTAAGGAATTTGCTGTACTTTTTTTTCTGTCATGCAAATCTTAATTTTGCAATGCCAAATACATCTTTTGTATTCATACAAATACAATATAATGAACCTTATATGAGGATTTCATTAAAACCCAAATAAAGGCCATCTTTTGCCCTTCTACAGTAGGATTTCAAAAAGTCTCATTTGAACTAAATTGTACTTGCAGATCTCCCTAGGACACTCTGGCTAGCAAGACGAATTCACAGCTGTGAGGCTTTGCTACTACCCTGTATCTTACGTCTTAAGCAAATCAAACCAAATTGTTTTCATATGGGTATGAGAATGTTCCCCAAGAAGATGGTCCCATGAAGGCAGATGTAAGGTACTTAAAGCTGCTGCTCCAAGTGCCATCGCCACCCAAACTCAACCCCGGGGGAGTACCTGTTCCTTAAAAAGGATCCTTAAATACTTCAAATTATTTTCAGGTTTTCAAAAACTGCATCTACTTTGAGCAAAATGATGAGCCAAATGAAGAGTTACACAATTGGTTCCAGACTGTAAGAACTTTCTATCAGAATGGAGGGGAATTCTTATTTCCCTATATTCATGTACAGAATCCCTTTGACTCAGAGAAAAGGCCACCTATAGGGTGATAGAAGAACATAGTGAATAAAGTTGGTTCATTTCTTACCTGTAGAATATTCTCCTTTTGTCACATTAAAAGGTTGCACCTTTAGGTTAAAGGTATTTATCTGAAATGTTCTAGATACGGAAACCACCTGCTCTTTGTTGCACATATAAGAACTTCCCAGAGGGGCATCCCAGAAGCTAAGGTTGTTATTTGAAATGTTGAAAGCTGCAGGAAAAAAAAGGCAGGTTAGTAACTTCTTAGTGTATCAACATAAGAAAAATGAGACAGTCATTAGGGTTGTCTCATGTGTGTGGGTGAAAGGGGTGTGTGTGTGTGTGTGTGTGTGTGTGTGTGCAGGTGTACATGCAGATTCACCTGGATGTGTGCATGCATGTGGGGAGTTGGTGAGAGGACAACCTTGAGTATTGTTCCTCAGATGCTATCCATCTTGGTTTTGAAGACATGGTCTTTCATTGGCTTAAATCTTGCCAAATAGGGGCCGGCGAGATAGCTCAGCGGTTAAGAGCAAGGACTGCTCTTCTGAAGGTCCTGAGTTCAAATCCCAGCACCCACATGGTGACTCACAACCATCTGTCATGGGATCTGATGCCTCTTCTGGTGTGTCTGAAGACAGCTACAGTGTACTTACATACATATCATAAATAAATAAATCTTAAAAAAAAATCTTGCCAAATAAGCCAGACTAGCTGGTGAGCTTGCTCCAGCGATCCACCTGTCTCTGCCTCCCCAGGACTGAAATCAATCATAAGTGTACATCGCCACACCTACCTATTTTTTTTTTTTACTCAGCTCTTTGTTTTCTGCAAACACTTGAACAACTGAGCTATCCCCCTAGCCCTTTCTTCCTCAGGGCTTTTTAGTAAAGTGTAAGAGTTTGGAGTCAGGCTCTGACCCACCCCCACCTCCCAAAAAAGCAACTGTTGCCATTACTAAGTTACTTGTTACTTTTGTTTTCTGAGAAAGGATATCACTATATAGACCAAACTGACCTAGGGCTCACTATGTAACCCAGGCTGGCCTCACACTTATGATCTTCCTGGCTCTGCTTCCCAGGGCTAGAATCCCAGGCATGTACCACCTCATTCACTTCTCTCTAATCTTTCCATAGAAGTTTCAGTAGTCTAAAATTCAGTCACATCCCTAACAAATATCCACCA
Source organism: Tokudaia tokunoshimensis (assembly GCA_036184795.1). NCBI lineage: Eukaryota > Metazoa > Chordata > Mammalia > Rodentia > Muridae > Tokudaia > Tokudaia tokunoshimensis. Next base: position 106,780,332 of record BTHU01000023.1, read on the forward strand.
TACTTTGAAAAGATGATTCTGCAAGGAAGAGAACACTATAGTTCTACATTAGATTTTAAGTTGTAATCAAGAAATATTTTTACATAGCATCTTCTATTTCATAAGACACAATCTGGCCATAAGCTAATTAGTATTTCTTCTCCCTCCATAAAACCCACTCTTCTCCTCCAAGCCAATGATGTGCTTACCTGAACCATTAGCCAAATACATGTTGACATTCACTTCCTTCAGATAGAATCGTTTTTCATTTTTCTGTTTGAAAAAGAGCTTCTAGTTAATAACATATCACAACTGCCTAAAGAAAGAGTTGATATCTACAGAATAGGAATCTAGTACCATTATATAGATGAGGAAACAAACATTAAGACCTGGGCCAGCAGCATAAACTATAACTAAGCTTTGTCACTAATTGTCACAGAACTATTTTCCAATGCATTTCACTTCTAAACTCTTTGATCGCAGCAGTCGGATGTTTCTAGATATAGGATAATTCATCCTCTCCTGTTTTATTCTTCTTGCTGCCTGCTGAGTCCATTATTATCTAGCCTAGATCACAATGTGACCATTTTGTTTTCGTTTTTTGTTTGTTTGGTTTGGTTTTTGCTTTTTTGAGACAGGGTTTCTTTGCATAACCCTGGCTGTCCTGGTACTCAGCTCTATAAATCAGGCTGGCCTGGAGGACAGAGATCCTCCTACCTCTGCCCAAATGAGGTACATGTACACAATTGAATTCTATTCAGCTAAAACAAAGAGATCGTGAAATCTGCAGGCAAATGGATGGAAGATGAGAATATCACCCTGAGTCAGAAAGACAAACATAGTATGTACTCGCTTATAATTTGGACACTGGCCGTAAAGTGCTGGCTAACCATGCTACAATCCACAGACTCAAAGAACCTGGGTAACAAGGAGAACCCAAGGGAGGATGCATGAATCTCCCCTAGAAGGGGAAACAAAATAGTCATTGGAGGTGGATGGAGAGAGGGAACTGAGTGGAAGAGGGGGTGAGGAGGGGAACAGGGATGGAGCATGAGTGGGGTGAGGGGAACAGGAGAGGGCTGGGAGAATGGAAATCAGTGGGGCACATCTCTGGGACTAGCTGGAAGCCTGAGATGTGATGGGGGAGGAATACTGAGAGTCTATGGGTGACCATAGCTGAGATTCCAACCAGAGGGGGATATAGAGACTGAAGTGGCTATCCCCTACAGCCAGATGGGAGGGACTTCCAGTGGAGGGAGGGGGACATCAATCCCCACACAAAATCTCCAACCCAAAATTTGTCCTGCCTATAAGATGTGCAGGGACAAAGATGGAGCAGAAATTGAGAATGACTTTCCCAACTTGAGACTCATCCCGTGTGAGAGAGCCAACCCCTAACACTATTAATGATAATCCACTATGCTTGCAGACATGAGCCTAGCATAACTATTTCCCAAGAGGCTTCATGCAGCAGTAGATGAAAACAGATGCAGAGAGACCCACAGCCAAACATCAGTCGGAGCTCAGAAGTCTTGTGGAAGAATGGGGGATAGCACTGAGTGAGCCGGAGGGTTGAAAGATACCACAAGAAGACCTAGAGACTCAACTAACCTGGGCCCAGGGGCTGGTGCTCAAAGAGCTGACCCACCAACCAAAGAGCATGCATGGGCAGGACCTAGGCCCCCTACACATTTGAAGCAGATGTGCACCTTGGTCTTCATGTGGGTCCCAGAACAACTGGAGTAGGGACTGTCCCTGACTCTGTTGCCTGCCAATTGGATCCCCTTCCCCTACCTGAACTGCCTGGTTCTGCCTCAGTGAGAGATGATGCATTTAGTCCTGCTCAGACTGGATGTCCCAGGATGGGGTGGTACCCGGGGGGTGGTCTCCCCTTCTCTGAGGTGAAGGGGAGAGGGTAATAGGGGGAAGGATTTGTAAGGGCAGGACTGGGAGGAGAGGAGGAAGGAGGGCTACGATTGGGATGTAAAGTAAATAAAAAGTAAATAGCCCGCGCAGGGAGGGAGCCTGCCAGCTTCCCTTCCGCGACCTCTGTTCCCGCGGACTGCGCTGGAGAGACCGGTACCCAGGCTCTCCCCCCCGATATAACATCACTTGGGACACGGCCTGTTGGGGCTTCCGTCTGTGCCCGAGGGCGGGTTGGCGCTGTGGTCGTCTGGGTGCCAGATCGGCGGGCCATCGTGACCACAGGGTGAGCGGCGCCACGGAGACTGCCCTCCGCCATCTTTGCTCCAGTGACCAGGTAGTTGGGACCACCAGGCTCAGAGACAGACAGGCATAATATCGCTTCGGTTTCAGGCAGCTTGTGTGTAACCTGCTCCCAGGTGCTGGGCTGATCTGCAGTAACCAGCGCGCCAGTTCCGCGGCGGGACCTTCTGCCTGGTGGAGGGACCCCGCGCAGGGAGGGAGCCTGCCAGCTTCCCTTCCGCGACCTCTGTTCCCGCGGACTGCGCTGGAGAGACCTGTACCCAGGCTCTCCCCCCGATATAACATCACTTGGGACACGGCCTGTTGGGGCTTCCGTCTGTGCCCGAGGGCGGGTTGGCGCTGTGGTCGTCTGGGTGCCAGATCGGCGGGCCATCGTGACCACAGGGTGAGCGGCGCCACGGAGACTGCCCTCCGCCATCGTTGCTCCAGTGACCAGGTAGTTGGGACCGCCAGGCTCAGAGACAGACAGGCATAATATCGCTTCGGTTTCAGGCAGCTTGTGTGTAACCTGCTCCCAGGTGCTGGGCTGATCTGCAGTAACCAGCGCGCCAGTTCCGCGGCGGGACCTTCTGCCTGGTGGAGGGACCCCGCGCAGGGAGGGAGCCTGCCAGCTTCCCTTCCGCGACCTCTGTTCCCGCGGACTGCGCTGGAGAGACCGGTACCCAGGCTCTCCCCCCGATATAACATCACTTGGGACACGGCCTGTTGGGGCTTCCGTCTGTGCCCGAGGGCGGGTTGGCGCTGTGGTCGTCTGGGTGCCAGATCGGCTGGCCATCGTGACCACAGGGTGAGCGGCGCCACGGAGACTGCCCTCCGCCATCTTTGCTCCAGTGACCAGGTAGTTGGGACCGCCAGGCTCAGAGACAGACAGGCATAATATCGCTTCGGGTTCAGGCAGCTTGTGTGTAACCTGCTCCCAGGTGCTGGGCTGATCTGCAGTGACCAGCGCGCCAGATCTGCTGTGGGACTTCTGCCTGGCAGAGGGACGCCCCCTCCCCCCCCCCAGGAGAGATCACACACCCCTGCACAGGGCAGGAGCCTGCCAGCCTCCCTTTGGCGACCTCTGCTCCAGGAATCCACTAGGCTGAGCCTTTAGATGTGCAAGGCCTCCCCAATATAAGATCACTTGGGGCAAAGCACATTAGGGCTCCAAAGTCACTCAGGAGCAGGCAGGCCCCAGAAATCGGTGCCAGGGGAATCCTGGTAATCCAGGGGGGGCAGAAATAGCTTTGCAGGCTCACAGGAGGTCCAACCAACAGCCAGTGGCAGCAGGACCAACTAACACCAGAGGTATCCAGATGGCAAAAGGCAAACGTAGGAATGTTACTAACAGTAATCAAAGTAATGTGGGACCATCCGAACCCAACTCTCCAACAGCAGCAAGTCCTGGATACCCCACCACACCCGAAAGACAAGATCTGGATTTAAAATCACTTCTCATGATGCTATTAGAGGATCACAAGAAGGACACAAATAAATCTCATAAAGAGTTACAGGAGACCATGAATCAACGGTTAGAAGCCCTTACAAAGGAAACACAAAAATCGCTTAGAGAAATGCGGGAGAACATGGATCAAAAGATGGAGGCGCACAAGGAGACAACACAAAAATCGCTTAACGAGATGAATCAACGGGTAGATGCACTCACAAAGGAATCACAAAATTTGCATAAAGAAATACAGAAGAATATGGGTCAACAGACGGATGCCCATAAGGAGGCAACACAAAAATTGCTTAAAGAAATGAATCAACGGTTAGATGCCCTTACAAAGGAAACACGAGAACTGCTTAAAGAAATGCAGGAGACGATGGATCAACAGATGGAATCCCATGAGGAGGAAACACAAAAATCGCTCAGAGAAATGCAGGAGAACGTGGGTCATCAGGAAGAAATCCTGAAAGAGGTAATGCAAAAATACCTTAAAGAAATACAGGAAAATACAAACAAACAAGTGAAGGATCTCAGCAAATCCGTCCAGGAACTAAAAAAGGAAGTAGAAACAACTAAGAAATCACAAAGGGAGACAACTTTGGAGATAGAAAACCTTGGGAAGAAATCAGGAGTCATAGATGCAAACATCAACAATAGAATACAAGAGATGGAAGAAAGAATCTCAGGTGCTGAAGATTCCATAGAAAGCATCGACTCAACAGTCAAAGAAAATGCAAAATGCAAAAAACGCGTAACCCAAAACATCCAGGAAATCCAGGACACAATGAGAAGACCAAACCTAAGGATTATTGGTATAGATGAGAGTGAAGATTTGCAACTTAAAGGGCCAGTAAACATCTTCAACAAAATTATGGAGGAAAACTTCCCTAACTTAAAGAGAGAGATGCCGATGAACATACAAGAAGCCTACAGAACTCCAAACAGACTGGACCAGAACAGAAATACCTCCCGTCACATAATAATCAAAACACCGAATGTTCTAAACAAAGAAAGAATACTAAATGCAGTAAGAGAAAAGGGCCAAGTAACATACAAAGGAAGACCTATCCGAATCACATCAGACTTCTCACCAGAGACTATGAAAGCCAGAAGATCCTGGGCAGATCTCATGCAGACACTAAGACAGCACAAATGCCAGCCTAGACTACTATACCCAGCAAAACTCTCAATCACCATAGATGGAGAGACCAAGATATTCCATGATAAAACCAAATTTTCACAATATCTTTCCACAAATCCAGCCCTGCAACGGATAATAGGTGGAAACCTCCAATACAGGGAGAGAAACAACACCCTGGAAAAAATGAGATAATAACCTTCTTGAATCAAACCCAAAAGTAGATAACCACTCAAACATAAAGATAGCGTCAAGAATGGCAGATGGCAATAATCACTATGCCTTAATCTCTCTTAATATCAATGGTCTCAATTCCCCAATTAAAAGACATAGACTAGCAGACTGGATACGTAAACAGGACCCAGCATTTTGCTGCATGCAGGAAACGCACCTCAGTGTCAAAGACAAACACTACCTCAGAGTAAAAGGCTGGAAAACAATTTTACAAGCAAATGGCCCCAAGAAACGAGGTGGAGTAGCCATCCTAATATCGGATAAAATTGATTTTCAACCCAAAGTCATCAAAAAAGACACAGAAGGACACTACATACTGATCAAGGGAAAAATCCACCATCAAGAACTCTCAATCCTGAATATCTATGCTCCAAATGCAAGGGCACCCTCATTCGTAAAAGAAACTTTACTAAAACTCAAAGCACACATCGCACCGCACACAATAATAGTGGGTGACTTCAACACCCCGCTCTCTGAAATGGATCGTTCAGGAAAGCAGAAACTAAACAGGGACACAGTGAATCTAATTGAAGCCTTGGACCAAATGGAACTAACTGATATATATAGAACATTTCATCCTAGAGCTAAAGAATACACCTTCTTCTCAGCTCCTCATGGTACCTTCTCCAAAATTGACCATATAATTGGTCACAAATCAGACCTCAACAGATACAAGAAGATAGAAATAATCCCATGCCTCCTATCAGATCACTATGGAATAAGGGTGGTCTTCAATGGCAACAAAAACAAAAGAAAACCCACGTACACATGGAGGCTGAACAATGCTCTACTCAATGATAACTTGGTCAAGGTGGAAATAAAGAAAGAAATCAAAGACTTTTTGAAAGTTAATGAAAATGAAGGCACAACATACCCTAACTTATGGGACACAATGAAAGCAGTGCTAAGAGGAAAATTCATAGCCCTGAGTGCCGCCAAAAAGAAACGGGAGTCAGCATACACTAACAGCTTAATGGCACACCTGAAAGCCCTGGAACAAAAAGAAGCAAATACACCAAAGAGGAGTAGAAGGCAGGAAATCATCAAACTCAGGGCTGAAATCAATCAAGTAGAAACAAATAAAACCATACAAAGAATCAACAAAACGAGGAGTTGGTTCTTTGAGAAAATCAACAAGATAGATAAGCCCTTAGCCAGACTAACCAAAGGGCACAGAGATAGTATCCAAATTAATAAAATCAGAAACGAAAAGGGAGAGATAACAACAGAAACTGAGGAAATTCAAAAAATCATCAGATCCTACTACAAAAACCTGTATTCAACACAACTAGAAAATCTTGAGGAAATGGACAATTTCCTTGACAGATACCAAGTACCAAAATTAAATCAGGATCAAATAGACCATCTAAACCGTCCTATAACCCCTGAAGAAATAGAAGTTGTCATTGGAAGTCTTCCAACCAAAAAAAGCACAGGTCCAGATGGTTTTAGTGCAGAATTCTATCAGACCTTCAAAGAAGACCTAACACCAATACTCTTCAAACTGTTCCACAAAATAGAAACAGAAGGAACACTACCCAACTCGTTCTATGAAGCCACAATTACACTAATACCAAAAGCACACAAAGATCCGACAAAGAAAGAGAATCTCAGGCCAATCTCTCTTATGAATATCGATGCAAAAATACTCAATAAAATTCTTGCCAACCGAATCCAAGAACACATCAAAACGATCATTCACCACGATCAAGTAGGCTTCATCCCAGGGATGCAGGGATGGTTCAATATAAGGAAATCCATCAATGTAATCCACTACATAAACAATCTCAAAGAAAAAAACCACATGGTCATCTCATTAGATGCTGAGAAAGCATTTGACAAAATTCAGCATCCTTTCATGCTAAAGGTCTTGGAAAGATCAGGAATTCAAGGCCCATATCTAAACATAGTAAAAGCAATTTACAGCAAACCAGTAGCCAGCATCAATCTAAACGGAGAGAAACTTGAAGCAATCCCACTAAAATCAGGGACTAGACAAGGCTGCCCTCTCTCTCCATATCTTTTCAATATAGTACTTGAAGTTCTAGCTAGAGCAATTAGACAACAAAAAGAGGTCAAAGGGATACAAATTGGAAAGGAAGAAGTCAAACTATCACTATTTGCAGACGATATGATAGTATACATAAGCGACCCAAAGAACTCCACCAGAGAACTCCTACAGCTGATAAACGACTTCAGCAAAGTGGCCGGATATAAAATCAACTCAAGCAAGTCAGAAGCCTTCCTATACTCAAAGGATAAGCAGGCTGAGAAAGAAGTAAGAGAAATAATACCCTTTACGATAGCCACAAACCATATTAAGTATCTTGGCGTGACGCTAACCAAACAAGTGAAAGATCTGTATGACAAGAACTTCAAGTCTCTGAAGAAAGAAATTGAAGAAGACCTCGGAAGATGGAAAAATCTGCCATGCTCATGGATTGGCAGGATTAATATAGTAAAAATGAGCATCTTACCAAAAGTAATACACAGATTCAATGCAATCCCCATCAAAATCCCAACTCAATTCTTCATAGAGTTAGAAAGAGCAATTCAAAAATTCATCTGGAATAACAGAAAACCCAGAATAGCTAAAACTATTCTCAAGAGTAAAAGAACCTCTGGGGGAATCAGTATCCCGGACCTCAAGCTGTACTACAGAGCAATAGTGTTAAAAACTGCATGGTATTGGTACAGTAACAGACATGTAGATCAATGGAACAGAATTGAAGACCCAGAAATGAATCCACACTCCTATGGTCACTTGATCTTTGACAAAGGAGCTAAAACCATCCAGTGGAAAAAAGATAGCCTTTTCAACAAATGGTGCTGGCTCAGCTGGAGGTCAACATGCAGAAGAATGCAAATTGACCCATCCTTATCTCCTTGCACTAAGCTCAATTCTAAGTGGATCAAAGATCTCCACATAAAACCAGACACACTGAAACTAATAGAAGGGAAACTAGGGAAGAACCTTGAACATATGGGCACAGGGGAGAATTTCCTGAACAGAACTCCAATAGCTTATACTCTAAGATCAAGAATAGACAAATGGGACCTCATTAAATTACAAAGTTTTTGCAAGGCAAAAGACACCGTCAAAAAGACAAAGCGGCAACCAACTAACTGGGAAATGATCTTTACCAACCTTACATCCGACAGAGGGCTAATATCCAAGATATACAAAGAACTCAAGAAGTTAAACTCCAGAGAGGCAAGTAACCCTATTAAAAAATGGGGTACAGAGCTCCACAAAGAGTTCTCACCTGAAGAATATCTAATGGCTGAGAAGCACCTAAAGAGATGTTCATCATCCTTAGTCATTAGGGAAATGCAAATCAAAACAACCCTGAGATTCCATCTCACACCAGTCAGGATGGCTAAGATCAAAAACACAGGAGACAGCAGTTGTTGGCGAGGATGTGGAGAAAGAGGAACACTCCTCCACTGCTGGTGGAATTGCAGGCTGGTACAACCACTCTGGAAAGCAGTCTGGCGGCTCCTCAGAAAACTGGGCATGACACTTCCGGAGGATCCGGCTATACCACTCCTGGGCATATACCCAGAGACTTTACCTGCATGCAATAAGGACACATGCTCCACTATATTCATAGCAGCCTTATTTATAATAGCCAGAAGCTGGAAAGAACCCAGATGTCCCTCAACGGAGGAATGGATTCAGAAGATGTGGTATATTTACACAATGGAATACTACTCTGCAATTAAAAACAATGAATTCACGAAATTCCTAGGCAAATGGTCAGAACTTGAAAATATCATCCTTAGTGAGGTAACCCAATCACAAAAGATCACACATGGTATGAAGTCACTGATAAGGGGATATTGACCCAGAATCTCAGAATACCCTAGACACAATCAGCATATCAATAGATTTCTAAAAAGATGGAAGGAGAGACCCCTGGTCCTGGAAAGACTGGATGTAGGGGAACGCCAGGACAGAGTAATGAGAGGGGGTTGAACGGAGAAAAGAGGGAGGGAAGGGGGCTTATGAGACCTTCGGGGAGGGAGGAAACGGGAAAGGGGAAGTGATTTGGAATGTAAATTAAAAAAATAAAATAAAATTAAATTAAAAAAAAAAATAAATAAATAAATAAAGTTAACACACAAAAAAAAAAAAAAAAAAAATAAAAAGTAAATAGATTATCATGGGGGGGGGGGGAAGGCATCGTGCCACCACGGTCAGCTCACCATGTGATCTTTTAACCCACTCAGCTCTCTGCTTTTCACTAATCTTATCTCTTTTGTTTGCTCATCATCCTGACCTCTTAATACTATTACCTTTGTATTTTGTTTTGTTTTCTAAACTTTGTGGTTTGGGTCTAGGGTCCAAGGCTTACTGCATGTAACAGGCTTGAAGGCATCAGACCAACGTTTATTTATCTATTAAAATCTCTAATATACTTATTTTGTTTGTGTGGACATGCATAAATTCGTATGTGTGGGGATCTGAGGACCACTCACGGATCTCTCCCTCAATCATGCTCCTTAGGACGATGAAAGTCAATTCATCATCAGGCCTGGCAGCAAGTGCCTTTACCCACTGACCCATTTTGCCAAGTTTTTATCTGTCTGTCTGTCTGTCTGTCTGTCTATTAGAAGCAGGGTCTCTCTATTATATACCCTCTGGCTGTCCTAGAACTTTTTCACACTCAGAGATTCACATGCCTCTTTCTCCCTAATGTTGGGAAGTTTATTTTTTTATAAACATATATTTTACTTTTATTTTGAAACAGTATCTCACTATGTAGCCCTGGATAGACTGGAACTTACTATGTAGACTAGGCTAGCTCAACTCAGCAATCCCCCTGCCTCTATTTCCCAAGTGCTGGATCAAAGGTTTGCACTCCCACATCTCACTAAATATGTTAATTATGTGTATTTTGTTTTCAAGACAGGGTTTTTCTGACATAGCCAGGACTGTCTGGAGCTCACTATGTAGACCAAGCTAGCCTGAAACTCACAGAAATCCAACTGCCTCTGCCTCCTAAGTGCTAGGATTAAAGGTATGTACCACCACGACCAGCACTTAATTATATGTATTAATAGAGCTCAGTGTGATATTCTGACACATACAAACAGCATATACTAATCAAATAAAGGTCAATAATTGGCATTCCTCTTGCCTTACAACTGGTAATATTTGAAGCACCTCCCCTTTTCTAGATCTTCATAAAATATAACATAGGGTATTTTGAACTAGTCATCCTATTGTAGTATGAAACATTTACTGTCCCTCTATCTAGCCTACACTCATTATCTTTCTTAAGCATTTAACTGATCGGCCAGTCATTCCAATTGTCTACATGCTTAGTGTACACAAAGTAACATGTCTAAATACTCCATGGGACTAGCAAGATGAATTGGATGAATCTTGACCTCCCAGGGCTTGCAATCTGCCAGGAAACATAGATACATAAGAAATTAAAGATATAGCTCAGTGGTGGAGAGCTTGCTTAGCATTTATGAGTCCTGGAGTAACCCTCTTGCTCCTTGACTTGAAAGAAAAGATATACAAATAAGTTAATCCTGTTTACAAAAAAAAAAAAAAGAAAGTGGCAAGTTAGAAACTTGACAGGAAAGAAATTATCTCCAATAAGGGAAGATGCAAAAATCATGCCAGCTGAGGGATGGGGAACTGGGGCTGGACAGGATGTGGTTAGGAAACAAGTGGACCAAGGATATGTTCAAGATGGCAAGAGCATAAGCAGAGGTAATCAGAAAAAAACAGCCTAAATAAAGAACTGAGAACTAAGTGCTAGCCATTATTCTCGGTGTGTATGAGATACTGGACATCGACCCTAGCGTTTTGCAGGTGTTGGACAAGCATCCTGGCACTGAGCTATATGTCCTCATTTTATTTGCTATTTTGAGACAGGGTCTCACTAAAACTAGCACTAAACTCAAGTAGTGCAAGCTGGTCTTGAACTTGCAATCTTCTCTCAGCCTCCCAAGGAGCTGGGAGTATATTGCGCTGTGCCACCAGCCTTGGCTCCAACACCCCTATCCTACTGATGCTCTTACTATGCCCAGCTTAGGAGGAGTAGTTATTCAAGCACAGAGTTGCTAAGTGACCTCCCACACTGCTGCCAATTAGCAGTCAGTGAGCTGGAATTTAAACCCAAAGGTTGGCTCCAAACATATGGACTGCTGTGCTCTTAAGACTTCACAAGCTATTGCATGAAAGCAGAGTAAAGGAAAGTGCATGAAGTGAGATCAAAGCTGCAAGAGGAAAGGGCTTGAGCTGCCTTTCTGCGGGTTAGATGTTACCTGATAGGCAAAACACAATCACTGAAGATTTATGGGAAGAGCTGTGCTTTGGGAAGATTAATCTAAGGGAGATAAACAAAGGGGGAGGTTAGGTAAGAGGCTTTTGAACAACCCAGACAAGAGAAACCACAACTGGAAGCAGACCTGAGGCAGAGAGTGAAATGAGAGAAATTTCAGCAGCAAGTGTAATGGAGGATGTGATGTTTCCTCCTTCTAGATCCTCCCCCTCTGTTCAGCCAATGCCTCTGCCTGGCACTCAAGATGCGCTCCTAACTTTGTTCTAACTATCTTCATCTACTCAGCTAGACACACAGCTTGCCATCATCCTCCCAGCCGGGACAACCTCTACTTTTCCACCTCTCCTTACCTCTGTATGGACAGATTTGACCTACCCTTGAATGCCCTCAAATGTCATCTTTTCCATTAAACCTTTGCCTCCCCTCCAGTCAGAACTAAGCTCTCCACTTCCTCTTTGTGTTAACATCTGGCCTGGCACGAAGCTTCCTTAGCATTTGTGAGGCCCTGAATCAGTCCCAATTGAGAAAGAAAGAAAGAGAATGAGAGGGAGAGCGAGAGAAAAAAGGAAAGGCAGGCCTGTCCTCGACATATTGAAGAGGCTAATTTTTTTTTCCTTTTTGTTTATTTTGTAATTTTCACAGTGCTGGAGATGGAACTCTAGAGCGTCACACTTGGAACGCAAACACCTGACCACTGAAACTCCAGGTATTTGGGCATTTTTGTGGTCACATATATACTGTAACAAAGCATTTACCTGAATACTGGGGAAAAATTTTTGTCAATATTTCTAAAACAAGTATTTAATATATTCATTAATTACTCGCAAGTCTATGAAGAAAAGGTTATATTAGAGATAGCAGGTTCAAATCTGAAATAACATGCTGACATTTTTTGTTGTGTGTTATTTTTTTGAGACAGCGCCTCACTACATAGCCCAGGCGGGGGCTTGGACTCAGGATCCTCCTGCTCCATTCTAGGTAGGTATATACCACTTTGCCTGGCCATAGCTACTTTTTACACATCAGATGCTGAGACTGTATTCCCATCCCTATATATATAGTTATATGAACTGAAAGCACAAGTGGCTTTCATACAATTACACACTAGTTCTGCTTGAGGGGAGTGGTAGCTCTCCATCTCCCCTCCCCTGTAACTATCTCCTGTTCTTTGTTCCCATTTGCTACTACTGTACACATAAATCTAATCACACAAAATTAAGACTAGCAATTGCTTCTGAAATGCCAGAAATTAAGGTCCCCAGTTATTAATAGATACTAGCAAGAAGTAGAACGGGTCTACCTAACTTATTACAGTTCAGCTCTTAATATAAGCATGAGCAACAGAAACCTGAATGCTGGCACTGTAAAGAATCCTAATTTGATGAGTAAATGTATGGACTTACACATAGATAACAAGGGAACTGTTCCTTAGATTCTCAGAGGATTAGTACCAGGGTACCAAAATCTAGGAAGTCCAAGTCCCCCCTTTCAAAATGGTGTACTATTTGCTTACAATTTACATGTGGCTCCTGCAAATTACTTATAATCCTTAAATATAAATGTGTGAAATAGTGTATTGTTTATAGTTTAATAACAAAAACAAACTGTGCGTGTTCACAATAAATGCAATTTTTTGTGGTTCTGGAGACCAATCGCAGGGTTTTGTGCATTCCAAGCAAGAATGTCTGCCACAGACATTGAACTTGAGACATTTTTACCTAAGACTAATTCAAGGTTGGTTTAATCTGTGTATGCAGGACCTAGAGAAACAGACAGCTAACCATGCTCATTAACGCTAGCTATTACTATAAAGAATGTTCACAGGGGCTAAAAAGATGACTCAGCAGTTGGGAGCACAGGCTGCTCTGCAAAGACCTGGGCTCAACTCCCAGCACCCACATGGCAGCTCACCGCTATCTGTGATTCCGGTTTCATGGCATGTGGTACCTTCACTCAGATATACATATAGGCAAAACACCAATGCACATAATAAATGTATCTTTATAAAAAAGAATATTGTTCTGGGCAGTGGTGGCACACACCTTTGATCCCAGCACTTGGGAGGCAGAGGCAAGCAGATTTCTGAGTTCGAGGCCAGCCTGGTCTACAGAGTGAGTTCCAGGACAGCTTCACAGAGAAACCCTGTCTCAAAAATCCAAAAAAAAAATTAACTATAAAATGCTTAACATGGTGTGTTAGCATTAGAATTGTTTAATAATAGAGAAAATATTATAAAAATTAATTATATTTAGTTTTCTTTTAATATGAGTCTATTCTTGTTCTACACTGAAGTACATATAATGGTACAATGGCCACTTTCTGTGATTATTAATACAAGAGTCCAGCCCATAGATAGCCCAGCTGACTCAGAGATGAGCAGGGCTAAGTAAGCCAAATATCGCTTTGCCCCCAACATACACCTACCGCTGTTCACACTTGCAGGTGCACTCCTCAGAGAAAACACGTAGCTTTAGAAAACAGTCAGTACTTACCACAGCAAAGACAAAGTCCAGATACTTAATCTGGCTGTTGTTCAGCCTAAGTTGAGCAGTTTGAGGATGACAGCTGCCAGTGAAGTTGGTTGTGGCAGGGTTGATATTAAAAATGAAAGGCACCTTCGGGAGAATAAAGAGAAGGAAGGTGCAGATTAACTGTAAAAGTCAACAACAAAGCCCTTTACACTGATAAAACAACAACGTCAACGTACAACATAACCTCTTTTGTATGGACACTTGAATTCCTGGTGTCTCACTTTCATGAGAACTTGATGCAAGCCTTCAAGCTATGACTCAGCCGACTTCAACAACAATAACGAGAGGGAAGTTTCCTCAGTAATGAGCCAAATGAAAACATTTTTTTTTCAGAGCACAAGAGTCATCTGTCTGGCTTGTTTCAATCATAGGATCCTGAAAAATGGAATTTGTTCACTGGCACTCCCTCTGGTGTCCAAATGAGGTATTGCAACTCGACAAGTACTTGAGCATAACTGCTCTGACTCATCAAATAGCCTTGCATCATCCTACAGAGTGGTTCAAATAAAAGGCTGAAAAGGCTTTGGTTTGACTTTTCCTTTTTTGGCAGGGTTGGAGTGGTACCCAGACCTTATACATGTAATGCAACTGCTCTGTCCCTGAACTTTATCTTATCCCATCTCCAACTTAACTACGTATACTAAGCTACTGAAGGCTTATAGAATCTAAGCTGGAAAGAAGTCTTTTAATAAATTGACAGGTTTTCTGCTGACCAAGATTCCTTGAGGGTGATATTAACTATTCATGGATATAGTCATTTCAAACTATTCAAAACTCAAGTTAACACCAACTCTGCATTTAAACTTAAATCAGTCTTGTTCCTAAGTGCATGGTATGTTATACATTACTTCAGGTGCGATTTACAAAAAGAAGGTTTCACTAAACCCTACCTTCTCCTCAGTGATGTTCAGCTGCAGCCCCATGGTAGCCAGCAGACAGGTAGTATTGCCGTTAGTAATGCTGTAGTTTCCGACTGTTGGAGTTGGAATGGGTGTTGAAGTTGGAGTGAGTGTGGTCGTAGGCGATGGCATGGTGGTGTGAATGACAGGTGCTACAGTGGTGACCATTTGGTCTTCCTCACACACATGTTCTAAACAAAGGACAAAATGAGCTAGGGTGATCTTGCTTTACTCAGCCAGGGAAGAGCAAGCTACTTCTCCAAGTTAGGTTCTCACAGTCCAAGAGGGTTATTTAGAGCAATGGAAGACCTTGGTGGTATATTTTTAAATCGGATGAAGCAGGGGTTCCTAAACTACTGTTTCTTAGACAGATAATCTCTTATGAGTTGCGGCCAGAGTAGGCAAACTCAGAACACATCAAAAGTTATAGCTACTCAACTGTGGCCACATACTCTTCTTTCTCAGGCCCACGAAGGCCATTATTTCAAAGAATTTCACCGGTCTCTGATGAGAAATTCAAAGACAAGTCTAAAAACAACTCACCCACCCCCAAGCTAAAATGTCTTTTTCCTTCAAAAAACCAGTGAAGAAGAATAATGCTTACTAAAAACTAGCTTGGAAATCATTGAAGGGTTTAAATACATAGGAATCTTTCATTTCTATCACTCCTATAGCAGGTTACTGTTATTTAAATTCTTTCTTAGGAAGTAGTAGTTTTCTAGTAAATGAATGTGAAATTATTACATTTCCACTAAATAGTCCACTGTGGGCCTCTGGTGCATACATTCTCTCTCTCTCTCTCTCTCTCTCTCTCTCTCTTCCTCCCTCCCTCTCTCTCTCTCTCTCTCCCCCCCTCACTCACTCTCACACACACACTACATACTACAAACAAGACGATTCCATGTATATCATAAGCTTTCAACTGAAATTATCAGTAAGAATGACTTATCACTTTAAGCCTATGCTAACAGTGCACACCAGTGGTCCAAGGAGGCAGAGGCAGATGGATCTCTGAGATGTGAGGCCATCTACAGAGCAAGTTCCAGGACAGCCAGGACTACACAGAGAAACCCTGTTTTGCAAAGAAGAAAAGAAAAAAAGAAAAAAAATCACTTTAAAAATAGTTAGTCTGCACCTTAAGCAATGTTCTCAGATGATGATCTCAATGAATGCTACCTGATATAGTCTGCCCTTAAAATAAGAGCCACAAGTATAAATCCATGCTTTAAAGACTCATTGTTTTTGGCTGGGCGGTGGGGGCAAAAGTCTTTAATCCCAGCACTCGGGAGGCAGAGGCAGGCAGATCTCTGGAAGTTTGAGGCCAGCCTGGTCTACCAAGAGTTACAAGACCCCTGTGTCAAAAAATAAATAAACAAAAAAACCCAAAAAACTCACCATTTTTACTCACTGTACCGTTTTGGACAAAAGCTTGCAGGTGAATACCCCAATAGTGCTGAACAACAGGAGTCAGGTTGAAAGTTAAAACACTATTGCACTTAAAGATGACATCCATTGGAACTTCAAATTTCTCAGGATCTTTAACAGTAAGAACTCCTATAAAACAAGGTTAACAACGGTGTTTCCAGGAAGACAAGAAAAACTGATATGCCATGCCAAAGGTAAACTGTGAAGCGTCGACAAGAATGACAAATTCACTGGAATTGAAACTTTAGGCAGTAGGGAAGACAAAGAATAATGATTACGAAAGAAAGCAGAAAGCTGTAGGACTGTAGGAATGGCTTCATGGTTAAGTGCACCAGCAGCTATACCAGAACAAGCAAATTCAGTTCCTAGCACCTGTAACTCCAGTCCCATGGGGATGTCACACCTCTTCTGACCTCTGTAAGCAGCAGACACACACATGATGCATAGACATACATGCAGGCAAAACACCCATACACATAAAAGTTAAAATAATGAAGAATCATTATTTTTTAAAGAAAGAAGGTATTTGTGGGCTGTGTTACTCTGAAACTTCTCACATCTAAGGATGAGTTTGGTTGACAATGGAGGACTTGCTTCTGTTTTTCACTATATCTGTTGCTATTGTTATTGTTTTGGGTGCATGAACACACTCATGTGCAAGCTGGTTATGAAGAGTTCACATGTGTGTGGGGGAGTGTCGGAGGATAAACTGCAGGAGATGGTTCTCTCCTTCTTCACAAATTCCAGACAGCCAACTTGGGTTGTCAGACTTGACAGCAAATACTCCTACACACAAAGTGATCGTGTTCTCCCTCCCCCATCCCCCAACCCTCCCTACCTCCCTGCCCACCCAACTTCATGTTCCTTCCTCTTCTTACACCCTCTCTCTCAAAATAACCAAGAGCATAGCAATGAAAGTTGAAACAAATAAAGAATAGTAAGACAAAAAGTGTCAAAACAAAAGTTGTATACACATACACACACAACAACAACAACAAAAACACATAGGAGTCAGTCCATTTTTGCTGGAGAAAAACAATCTCCTTTACCAGCAGGGGTCAATCTTAGAGTTAAGAGAGAAATAAAGCCTAATATATTTTAAGGAAAGTTAATAAATATGCAACCACAGGCAGAGAAAAACTCTGATGCTAACTTTTAATTACCATGGGAAACAGAAGGCCAATGGCTATTTAGGTGAGAAGCAAGATACAGTGAAGGGCAGGAGGAAGAAAAAACAAGTTTAAGTTCAAAACGCCTTTCTACAGTAACTAGATAGGACTTAGTAATGGCAAGAAAGGTAGAGTGCTGAGAATGTTGCGCAGTGGGTAGAGTACTGGCCTACAAGCATATCAGAGGCCCGAGGTTCAATACTCAGCACCCCATAAAATAAGGTCGTGGAGCCACATAGGCCAGTACTGAAATGCCTGGGGCTCCAGAGGTAGAGAGGCTGGAGGACTGGGACTTCAAGCTCATGCCTGGCTTCAGCTATCTAAAGACCCATCTGGGCTACATTAGAAGTGACTGGTGACATTACTGTCTCTTTCTGGGGCTGGTGAGGTGATTCAGAGAAGTGACTTGGTACACAGGCCTGGAGACTGTGTCCCAGTCTGGCATTGGTGACAGATGCCTTTAATCCCAGCATTCTGGAGGCAGAGGCAGGCAGATCTCAGTGAGTTTGAGGCCAACTTGGTCTATAAAGTGAGTTCCAGGACAGCCATGGCTGTTACACAGAGAAACTGTCTCAAAAAGACAAAAAACAAAATGTAATAAATAAAAATGTAAAACAAATGATTCCATTTCAGGAAATCTTCAGGCAAAAAGTTATACCAGAATTTTTACTGGAATGCCTATAGTGAAACTGCAAAATACTGAAATAAATCATACAGATCTAAGTGGCTTGGTCCCTTGGAGAAGCAGAAAAGAATG
The DNA here is from genome assembly GCA_036184795.1 of Tokudaia tokunoshimensis. Lineage (NCBI taxonomy): Eukaryota > Metazoa > Chordata > Mammalia > Rodentia > Muridae > Tokudaia > Tokudaia tokunoshimensis. The sequence continues at coordinate 106,798,427 of BTHU01000023.1, forward strand.
TATTCATGATCCCTAACACAGATCTTCCATGGGTCTCCATCATGAAACAAGGTGGCCACTCAGTGCTGTCTTGGCACCCTCTAATGGACAGATGGGTTTGGGGGATTTTTAAATTTGAATGTTTTCCTAAAATTGTCTTCTTGTTATCAAAAAGGAACAGATGTGAACTTGCTATATAAAGACAGACCTCAAAAAACAATGAGCGGAAGCCAGGCGTTGTGGCACATGCCTTTAATTCCAGCACTCAGGAAGCAGAGGCAGATGGATCTCTGTGAGTTTGAGGCCAGCCCTAGTCTACATAGTTGAGTTTCAGACAAACCAGAGCTACTTGGTGAGCTCTGTTTCAAAAACAAAACAAACAAAAATGATGATAGGAAAAAACAACGGTTTCTAAATATTTTAGGCTTATACTATGAAACTATATAAAAGTTAAAACTATTACCTATGAACACATACAATAATATTACACCCTTAAGATATAATGCTGGTTGCTTCTAGCAGGCAGGGAGGAAAATGGAACCAAGGAGTATCTCAAATTTATCAGTTTTATTTCTTTAAATAATGAAGCAGCCTTTTTAAAATTACATTTATTAGCGTGGGCATGTTCCTTTAATCCCAGCACCCAGGAGACAGAGGCTGGCTGATCTGTGTAAATTAGAAATCAATCTGGTCTACATAAGGAATTCCAGGCTAGCCAGGGCTATACAATGAGACTCTAAAATTAAAAAATATATATATATTTTGGGTAATAAGTCTCTATGGGTCTGCTATATTATTCTCTCTGGTTTTTTATATATATTTTAATCAAAAAACATTTTTAAGTAGCAACTTCAAAGTTACTTCAATTATTAAATGCCTAAAAATTAGTATTTCAGAGTAGGGCAGTAGTAACACATGCCTTTAATCCTAGCACTCAGAAGGCAGAAGCAGAAGGATCTCTGTGAGTTCTTCAACAAAAGTAGCATTTTAAAATACTGTTATTTCAAAGGCAATTCTCTAAAGTGCATGTAAAGAAAGTATTTTAGATTCAAAAGTTTTGATAAATACTTTATTATACAGAAGACAGTCACAGAAAAAGCCAAGTGAGGATGCCTCAGTCCCACTTGGGAGGGAGAAGAAAGCAACCACAAGGGGAGAGGGAGGGGGGACCTGGGAGGGAAAGGGGCACAGGGAGGAAGTGAGCAGAGAGGAGAGGGGAGCATGACCTGGTATTGGGGGAGGGAAAAGGACTGAAGCCCTGAGGTCCAGCAGAAAGAATGGAAACAGGCAACCTCGGGAGGTAGGAGGTTGGGGGGGGGGGAACCCTCCAGAATGCACCAGAGACCTGGGAGGTGAAAGACTCTCAGGACTCAAAGGGAAGGACCTTAGATGAAATGCCTGACAGTGGGGAGAGGGAAATTATAGAGCCCACCTCCAGCAGGAAGACAGGGCATCAAGTGAGGGATGGGGTTGCCATCCCACAGTCACAACTCTGACCCATAATTGTTCTTGTCTGAAAGATTACAGGGATGGAAATAGAGAGGAGTCTGAGGAAAAGAAGGTCCAGAGACAGGCCTAAAGTGGGATCCAGCTCAAGGGGAGGTCCCAAGGCCTGACACTATTACTGAGGCTATGAAGCGCTCACAAAAAGGGACCTATCATGACTGTCCTCCAAAAGACCCAACAAACAGCTGAAAGAATCAGATGCAGATATTTGTACCCAACCAATGGACAGAAGCAGTTGACCCCTGTTGTTGGATTAGGGAAAGGGTGAAAGAAGCTGAGGACAAGGACCAGCAGTCTCAATTAATCTGGAGCCCAGAGATCTCTCAAACACTGGACCACCAAACAGGCAGCATACACCAGCTGATATGAGGTCCCCAACACACATAGAGGACTGTCAGGTCTGTGTGTCTCATCATTATTCAGAGATAATGCACCTAACCCTCAAGAGACTGTGAGGCCCCAGGGAGTTTAGAGGTCAGGTGGGGTGAGGGGTGGGGACATCTACGTGGAGACAGGGGGAGGGGAGGAGGTATGGGATGTGGAACAGTCAGGGGGTGGAAGCGGGGGGGGGGCGGATAAAATATGGAGTGTAAAAAATAAATAAATATAAAGACAACAAACGGGGTTAGAATGTTAGTGATGTTATCTAACATGTCTGACTAAAGCCATCTTCCTTTAACAGTTGCCCACGTGGTTGAGGGATGGGTTACATCATCCCCTGATTATTATAACAGATTTTGAAGCTGGCTTCTCTGCTTGTAGTCTCCTCACTTCCAAATTAATCCAGCAGTATATTCTCTATAAACCGTTCTTTCTGCTTTGCTTATTTCATTTTCTGGCTTTGAAAAACCTACCACGGTTTCCCTAGTGCCTACCTTCATCATGCTAAAAGCCCTTTCTTGGCTTCCCAGGCCCCTATAATGAGGCCCACTGTACTGAGCCAACTGGCTTTGCATCCTGCTACACAGACAGACAGCCTGGATTTTAATCAGGCAGCTCTCCTAAGCGAGAATCATACCCTGAGATTCCATCTCACACCAGTCAGGATGGCTAAGATCAAAAACACAGGAGACAGCAGTTGTTGGCGAGGATGTGGAGAAAGAGGAACACTCCTCCACTGCTGGTGGAATTGCAGGCTGGTACAACCACTCTGGAAAGCAGTCTGGCGGCTCCTCAGAAAACTGGGCATGACACTTCCGGAGGATCCGGCTATACCACTCCTGGGCATATACCCAGAGACTTTACCTGCATGCAATAAGGACACATGCTCCACTATATTCATAGCAGCCTTATTTATAATAGCCAGAAGCTGGAAAGAACCCAGATGTCCCTCAACGGAGGAATGGATTCAGAAGATGTGGTATATTTACACAATGGAATACTACTCTGCAATTAAAAACAATGAATTCACGAAATTCCTAGGCAAATGGTCAGAACTTGAAAATATCATCCTTAGTGAGGTAACCCAATCACAAAAGATCACACATGGTATGAAGTCACTGATAAGGGGATATTGACCCAGAATCTCAGAATACCCTAGACACAATCAGCATATCAATAGATTTCTAAAAAGATGGAAGGAGAGACCCCTGGTCCTGGAAAGACTGGATGTAGGGGAACGCCAGGACAGAGTAATGAGAGGGGGTTGAACGGAGAAAAGAGGGAGGGAAGGGGGCTTATGGGACTTTCGGGGAGGGAGGAAACGGGAAAGGGGAAGTGATTTGGAATGTAAATTAAAAAAATAAAATAAAATTAAATTAAAAAAAAAAAAAAAGAAAAGTTAAAAAAAAAAAAAATCAGGCAGCTCTCCAATGACTGCTGTGCATCCTCTGGCTCCCCCTAGTGGAAGCATCCTGCTCCAATTCTTCCACTTTAATTTCACCATAAGCCTGCGGCTTGGGACTAAGCACCTTTACCCCTCCTCCGCCATAAACTGACCTCTCTCATTCTGTTCCCAATCCCTCTTCTCTCTCTGCTCCTCATCAGGACCCCTGGTGAGAACACTCAGAAAGCAGGCACTCAGCCCAAGGATCCACAGATGCAACTATAGAATGCATTCTACATTCTGAATTTACTCTGCGTTTTTGTTGTTCTTGAGAAAGAAGGTCTAGAGCTTTCCTCACAGGGTCACGAAAGATTTATAAACTATCTACCCACTTAAACAGAAAATACAAAACAAGAAAATTCAGAGTGAGCTCCATGCTCTTCATATCATTTGGGAACACAATTAAGCTTTGTCTCCCTCAGTGATTTCTAAACTTGAAAGTCAAGGATAAATCTTATCCTAATGATTAAAGATAATGCAACCACGCCCCAGCCAAAGATAAATATCTAAAAATAGCCAATAACCTCTTGCCTCTGTTCTTCTCTCAAAATAAGAGATTAGTAGAATTAAAACTTGGGTTTGATTTTTTGAGTAGACCAGGATGGCCTTGAACTCAAGAGATCCACGGCTTTAAAGTATGATTTTTCCATCCACAAGTCCAAGGGTGTTAACCCCAGATCTCCGCACCTGATGTTGACCCATCAGTGCTTCTGCAGTCAGAATGGCATACTATGTGTAAGAGAGTTAACTACTCTAGACACCCTGCTAATCTAACATCACTGGAGGGGGCTAAAAGGGGAGCAAATTATATCCCTAATAAAATCAGCATCACAAACTGAGGATGGTGGGGTACAAACACCAAAGATCTCAATCCTCCTGATAGGAGGAGTACACATCTCAGGTCATCCTGGCTTGACAAAAACCCTTAAATTCTCCACTACTTTCAGAATATTTGAATGCATAATTGTTTAAGAATGGCAAGACCGGCCTAATCATCTAAGTTGTTCTTGACCTGAAGTTGTCTCAAAATAGCAAGCATTTAGTTACTTTTACTTTATCATCATTTACTTTTCAAAGGTTCACCTTAATAGGAAAAAGATCTGAAGGTGAGACATTTCTTCTACATTACTGAACTTATACACTTTCAATTAGTAAAGAGTTTTCTCACTCTCCAACATTTGTTGAGTAGATAACAATGGTTAAGTTTATGAACTCTCTATCTCAGTAAACTTGCTTTAAGCATTAGCTCTTTGCACATTTACTAAACTTAGAGCCTTTGGGGAAGTCATCAAGCCTTATTCCCTTTATTTACTTCCCAGGGTTGCTATAAACTGTACACTCAGTAAAATACTGCATGTGACAATTAGGGTAACCTATGGTATAGAGCTAAACACTCCAGGAATGACAGTCAATTATCACTTTGTGTCCAACACGATTCTATGCATAGACTTAGGGTTGAAATGAATAAGAGGACTTGATTTTTCACTCTTATTAGGAAGATAGATAGGCATAATAATCATTGTTTTAATTGCTGACACTTCTTGTTACTTAAGGTTACCTTTAGCTACAGCACCAGGAAATGTTGTGCTATCACTAGTGTTGTAGGAAAGCATGATGTCGTGAATAACATAATGAGACGCTTCCTTGGTAAAATTCACAGACCAAGAGAGAGCAGATCCAAACTGTATCATTATTTTGGCACCATTCCAGTCATCCCCACAACTGCTTCCATCATGTGTCACCTTGTCAGGTACTGCAATGTTTACAGTTTTCTAAAAGATAAAAAAAAAAAAAAAGGTTAGGAGTGACTGAGAAAAAACAGACATGAGTAAGCCCGCCCCTCGAGAACCCAGTTGGGTGTATATACCACTTTAGCTAAATCACACATTCCCCTCAGTCAAGAGGCTCTTTGCTTGGTGTGCTATGAAAGCCAATCTCAGATTCTTTAGCTACACACCAGTTGTCTGGGCAAGCTCATGTATGTCTAAAGAAGAGAGAAGTTGCCTAGACTCTTCTCTAGCTGTTTGTTCATTTCAGCAGAACTGGGGAGAGAGTCCAGGAAGAGATTCTTATTCACAATGGGCAAGAGTTCTACAAGTGAGCAATTTCACAGCTTGGAGACTATTTATTTTAAAGTCATGTTATAGATAGGGCTTTAACAAAATGAAAATAAGGCAAAAAGAGCAAAGAGACCAACAAAAAGGGAGATATATACAGCAAACTCTATCTTAGAATTTGGGAGCTTAAAAAGATGGATGGCTCAATGGTTAAGAACATTGGTTACTCATCTGGAGGACCCAGGTTGGATTTATAGAACCAACATTGTAGACTCACAATTGTCTGTAACTCTAGTTCCAGGGGAGGCTATGTATGCCCTTTTCTGCCCTCCTCTGACACCATGTACACAAGTAGTACACAAACACACATAGAAAAAAATTTAAACCCACACACCCTATACACACATAAAAAAAGTTTTAAATCATAATATTTTTAAAGATGAAAAATTAAATTTTAATTTAGTATATTCTATTATTACAAAAGTTATTGTAACTGAAATACCATGAAGTCTTTCCTCATTTACATATAATCATCTCCAAGGAAAACTCCAAAGAATCAATGAATTCAAAGTATCCCCTCCAATCTTAAACAGAATACTTGTAAGAGTATAATACTTTCAGAACACAATACTTAAGTGTTAGGCCAATTAACATGAGATCTTATTTGTATGCAGTATAAAAGGTTAAAAACTCGAGGCTGGAGAGATGGCTCAGCAGTTAGGAGCACTGACTGCTAAGCTTCCAAAGGTCCTGAGTTCAATTCCCAGCAACCACGTGGTGGCTCACATCTCTAATGAGATCTGATGCCCTCTGCTGGCCTGCAGGCATAAATGCAGACAGAACACTGAATACATAATAAATCTTTTTTTTAAAAAAGGTAAAAAAGGGTAAAAAAAGTCTAAATGTAAAGCCAGGCAGTGGTGGCACACACCTTTAATCTCAGCACTTAGGAGGCAGAGGCAGGGGAATCTGAGCTCCAGGACAGCCAGGGCTACACAGAGACCCTATCTGGGATGGTGGGGAACAAACAAAAAAAGGCTAAATGTAAATAAATCCCCAATATAAAACTAAAGACAAATATGGGACTGGAAGTAGTACAGTGCTTACCTAGCACCTACTAGACCCTGGGTCCCATCACCACCCAAACAAAAACTCTGTTTACTCAAGTGGACTAGAGAAACTGCTCCCTGGTTACCAGCATCAGCTCCTCTTCCAGAGGATTCCCAGCACCAAAATGGCAGCTCACCCTCATCTGTAATTCCAATTCCCCAGGATTCAATGCCTTCTACTGACCTCTCTGGGCAGTGTCTGAATATGGACAGACACCCCATTCAGGCAAAACACCATATACATAATAAGCAAACAAACCTAAAAAGAGAAGGCAGATATGTTTACTTACATTGGTTTGGTTTGTAGCTTCATAGGTTACTGTAAAATTCATCTCCCATTCAGCATAAAGGCAAGTACCCTTTGAATCTGTCAAGTTAAGTTCCAATGCATTGGACTGAACGGCTCCTAAATAAAAAAAAAATGTACAATATAAGATAAAAATAAATTCTAGCCACTGCTAAAGTTCAACCAGCTCTAAAATAAAACATGTATGTTTAAGAAGATGGTTATCTTAGTAATTATATTTCTTTGTAGTTTTTAATAGGCCACTAGTAATAAAGGTGGCATTTTCTCTTCTGGAAATGGTTAGTAGATCCTAGGGGGTGGCAGAAACTAGTGACATCTGACACTATATTCATTCGTGTCTTGTTAGTTCAGTTTTGGACATCACAGTTATCTTGTTACTGTTCTTATTTGGTTTTGCAGTGCTGTGAATCAAAGCCAGGGCTTCATACGCTTAGCAAGTACTCCACAGAGTATATCCAATGCTTTCTTTAGTTTTTGAAGTAACTAAGGAAGGGGCAAGTTTGGAAGGTGTATTAAACTCCTGCTTTTCTCAACCCAGTCAGTGAAACTTTCTCTGCAATGATGATTAATCAGATGGTGTATGTTCTTACTCAAAATTCTGTTGCCAACTCTATGACCTAGGACACATGGAGATCTTGCCAAATGATTTTATTCTGATGTGATCAGGTTTAGCTTTTCTAAACACATGTATCACAGTAACAGAGAAGCAACTTCTCAAAGGGCTGTTACAGCCTAGACCCGTAAGAAAAGTCATTCTTTATAAATGCAGAATTCATAACTTTATTTCTCGTTAAAATTGAATTGAGTAAGAAGGTTGACGAACCTTTCTCATGAACCCACAATCACTTCCTAAATTCTCAACCTGCTCCTTCTGTAAATAGAGAAACTTTCATGCAGAAATGCTTTGGGACTTTTCATCTAACTCAATCTTCTATTATTTAAAGGTTGCTGAAACAATTAAACTCAAGCCTCTAAAGCTTCAACATTTTAACTGAGAAGGGGGAAATATGCCAGCAAATACACCTGCAACCTAAATAACTGGCAACCTTTTGAGAATTGTCTTGCCTGTCTAATACATTACTACCCAAGGGGAAGCTGCTTCCTGTAAAGATCGCTGCACGCCCTTTAATGCTGTCCAAGCAAGCCAGTGTCATCTACAGGTAGAGACATGCTATCAGACTAAAGAGAAAACTCCTAAGAGGAATACCAAGCCGGCATGCCTCAGCAACCGCTTTCAAGCTGTACACAAAAGGCTATGTTTTATGCTCCAGAGACCTAGCTGCCTGAGCAAGCCCAAACACTATGCTAAAGCTTGTGGTGGCTGACAGTGACTAAGTATTGGCAAAGATTCATTTCAGAAAGACCTTGCATGAGGAACATAGGTTTTTGCCTCCATTCTTTTCTTCACAGACATGAAACGGAGCTGCCAAGCAGATCCAAGTCTACCTGTTAAGTGCTGCTGAGAACTCCAACTTCCAATTCCTAATCAGCTGGAGTTTTGCTTTGACTGTACTCCATCTCAAAGCTTGGCATAAAGTCCCCAGCTTGTATCCCTGGTATAAAGCCTTCTTGGTCATGATAAATGATCTTTTTAATATGTTGTTGCATTCGATTTGTTATGGTTTTAAGAGCTTTGCATCTATATTCATTACAGGTATGAGTGTACATCTCTCTTTCGCTGTAGTCTTAAGAAGTTGAGAGTAGAATCCTGGCTATAAGAAGCTGGACAGAGTAGATGAGAGAGGATGAAGAAATGCCAATCAATAGAAACTAAGTTACAGCCAGGCGGTGGTGGCGCATGCCTTTAATCCTAGCACTTGGGAGGCAGAGGCAGGCGGATTTCTGAGTTCGAGGCCAGCCTGGTCCACAGAGCGAGTTCCAGGACAGCCAGGACTATGTAGAGAAACCCTGTCTCGAAAAACCAAAAAAAAAAAAAAAAGAAACTAAGTTACAGGTAGGACACTTAGGAGTAAGCATCCCTGATATGCTTCAACATCAACATACTGCAAGGGACAGCAGCACACTTCAAAAAGAAAGGATTTTCAAAGCTTTCCCATAAAGAAACGAGCAACAGCAGGGATCAATGTTTAGTTTGATTCTTTCAAATTAGACAATATTCATATACATCCAAAACTCATGGTATCTCATTTTATTGTGTACAATTTTATGTTTTATGTGTTACTTAAAATCAAGTTAAAAATAAAGGATACTCTCCTTCTACCCAAACCACTCAAAACTATTATGAAAGTAGAAGCCAGGCATAATGGTGCACACTTAGAAGCCCAGCATCCAGGAAACTGGATAGGGCTGCAGAGATGGCTGAGTGGGTAAGAGCACTTGTTCTAGTAGAGAATGGAGGTGTGATTCCCAGTAATCATATGGCAGCTTACAACTGTCTAAAGCTCTAGTTCTGGGGGATCTCACATCCTCTTTTGGCTTCTCTGGGTACTAGACACCAACATGGTGCACAAACATACATTCATGCAAAATACTAATACACTTAAAAAATAAATCTCAAACACTTGAATGAAAGAAAAAGAGGGGGAATGAAAGCTGGGCTGGAGAGATGACTCAGTAGTTAAGAGAACTAGATGCTGTTCCAGAGGACCTGGGTTTGATTCCCAGCACCACATAGTGGCTCACAACCAATGATTATCTCCAGTTCCAGGAGATCTGATGTCCTCTTCTGGCCTAGGCTGGCACCAGGAACACATGTGGTCACAGACATATATGCAGACAAAATACTCATGCACATAAAATTAAAATAAATATTTAAAAAGATGATGAGGCAGGTAAAACGCTAACCTAAGCTGGTCTCAAACAACAGACAGGTGGATCTCTATGAGCTTTGAGTCCAGCTTGGTCTACAGAGCAAGCTGCAGGACAGCTAAAGCTACACACAAAACCCTGTCTTACAAAAAAAGAGAGAAGGAAGAAGGAAAGAAAAAAATTAAAGTAAGGAAGAAAGTTGTGGAAGATAGTAACAGGATCAATTTGCCATGGTGAAAAGGAAAGGCTTTAAGAAAAGAATTTGGGCTGTAACTCATATTTATTCCTTTCGATCAAACTCAAGATACCAATCTACCTCCTGGAACAAGACTAAGAACAGAGGATGCCCTGAGGACCCAGACACACCTATCCATCTTTCTCCAAGTCCACCTGCATCAGAACTGCTTTTACTCATAGGCTTATCAGTTCAAACTAAACAATTCCAAAATCCAGATTCATTTTTTACTTCCTCCTCCAAATGGACTCCCTTGATCACATACCATGAAATACGAAGGCAAAGGCCTGACATTTTCTTCCTCCTTGTATTCCCAACCTACCATTCCATCCTTACATTACTACTGACCCCTCTGAGCTGTCCCCCAAAAGCACTGCCAGATACCACTTCTTTCTCCAACATTCAGGTTTAATTTATTTTACTGGTTCCAGAACTCCTAAACTAAATTTAAATTCCTGCCTGACTCTCAAAGTAACCCTTAATCTTGTCCCACCCTATTGTTTCACCATCACTCAGACCATTTTCCCAGAACACACCTTTTAATCTGGTTGAACTGGTTTCCACAAGGCCCAAAGGCTACACTCCACTCAGCTTCACTTCAATTGTTTCTAGCACTTTAGATCCATTTCCTTCTGATGGCTTAAACTTCACTTCAAGGATTACTACATTGGAGCTATAAAGGTAAAATAACTGTATCTTTTGACATGATTCTAACTGCTGGTTCACTCATCATTGGCTGCTATAGAAACTGGAAATGTTTAACACTTGCTTTCCCAACCTCCCTTCCAGCTAAACTGTCCCTAACAACTCCACCCCAGACTTAAAAAAGCTGAGGATGGAGTCAGCTATAGAAAAAGCATCCTATGGGCAAGGAAATAGCTTAGTAGGTTCAAGTACCCAGAAAAAAAAGGTATGCTCACCAATGGTAGAAGCTTAACTTTTTTCACTTACTCATAGCAATGCAATACAGTAGCAAGCATGACCTGGGATATTAGGTTTCGGTATACACGACCAGAGTTGTTCTTCTTTCTAAGTAACTTGATATACTATGAACCTTTTTTTTTACACATTATTTTGTGATTTGGGTACAGGAGACTGAACTGGAGAGCAAGTGTGCTACCACACAAGTACATGCCCAGCCCTTGCTCACTTTAAAGCAAACTATGTTATTGAGATGTAACATACACAGCATAACATGTAAGGAAAAGGTGTACACAGCTCAGAGCTTTTTTTATTACATGGACAAGTGCGAACCCTCCTTCAAGTAGCAGAACATTCCAAGTAGTGTCAGAACCTATAGGAACAGCTTCCAGGTCACTCAGAAGATACTCAAGTTCACAGATGTTCTAGTCCCTTACATAAAATGGTGTACACAGTATTTGCACATAATCCATCCACATTCTTCTATAACCTCCCTGGATCACTTATATAGTACAACATAAATATGATGCAAAAAAAAAAGTCCATAATATTCAGTATAACTTTTTCTCCCTTATCCTTTGATCCACACCTGGTTTAATCTGTGGATATAGAACCTATAGAGGACAAAAAAGGCTGACTATACCCCCAAAGTTCCTATAGCTTCTCCATTCAGTTCCTCTTCCAAAGTAAAATGCCATCCTGACTTATAACAGCTGACTACTGCCTCTTTTTCAGTTTGATATAGGCAGAATAATGCACTACGCTCTCCTTCGGCTCTGTCTTCTTTCACTCACATTATGACCTGGGAGATTCAATGGGGTGTGTGACTGCAATTCATTCTATCCTACTGCTTCTGATGACGGATGAACCATTGCTATATATCTGTGGTATTGTTGATGGACAGCTAGAAAGGTGCCAGTCTATTCCAACACAAATGCTGTTGCAAACATGCTTTCATGGATTGGTAAACCTGTGTGTTGAATAATTATCTAACAGTGGTTTCAAAGACTATATAATATGTCCCACTGTAGTTTTCGGTTTTATTGTTATGACTACAGGGGGAAGGGGTTGTTTGATTTTTTGGTTTGTTTGTTTGTTAGTTTGTTTGTTTTGGGGTTTTTGTTTTTTTTGTCTATCTGTTTTAAGACAGTCTTTTTTTTCTTCCTTTTTCTCCCTTTCTTTTTGAGACAGTGTCTCACTATGTAGACTAAGATCTCTGGCCTTGAACTCAAGAGATCACTTGCTTCTGCCTCCCAATCCCCAAGAATCACCCTGCCCAGTTGGACAGTCTTGCTATATATCCCAGAATGCCTTGAACACTCTGTTTTCCAGGCTGGCTAAGAACTCCATTCTCCCGCCTGGAATTACAGGTCTGTGAGACCAAACCCTAACCCACTATGATTTCAATAAGCTCCCTTTTTGCTTAAAATCCATCAGGTTTTCTTTCTTATGCTTGTAACTGAGACTGACGCTGGGCATGGTTATGCATGCCTGTAATCCTAGCACTTAGGAAGCTGAGGCAGGAAGATCATGAGATCAAGGCCAAGCTAGGCTAGATAATAAGCCCCCTACCACCAACCCAATTCAAAACTAAAAAAACAAAACAAAAACAAAAAAAAATGGACCCATACTTACATGCTATCCATTGTTTAGCAGTCATTTCTCCACACAGTTCCCTTGAATATAAAAGCCCTTACAGAACAGTCCATAAAACATATTCGCACATCTCCGTGAACTTTACACAATCTTGAATTACTGATATTTTTAATGCTCTTTCAATATTTTTTATTATAGGGACAAATGACAGATACTTTTCAAATGAAGAACTACAACTGGCCAAAAAAACTACATTTAAAAGTATTCAACATCATCAGCTCTCAGGACAAAGCAAATCCAAAATCTAACTTATTTTGTCATTGAATCCCGTCTCTCCTACCAGCAAAGGCTCCAAAATAAAGCACTTCTGAACTGCCACTTCACAGAAAACTAGTATGCTATGGAAACTGATGAATAGTAAGCAATTTATTATTAATAAAGTACCAAAGTCTGTGAGTAGGCGATGCATGTGGATAAAGATTCCCTTTACAAAAGTTTCCATCACTCATTTGAATTCCAATATGCTCCTTTAAATCATAAGATCTTATCTAAGCCACCGTACCTCAGAGTGTATCTTTTATATGAATGTCATCTATTTTGTCTGTCACACTGAAGAACAGGCCCATTACTGCTCCTCTCTCTTAGTGTTCCTAGTAATGCTGAATGCATATTAGGTTTTCAGTAAATACTGATCGATTACATCAAAGTGAAAATACCCTGCAATGTGGACCTGAAATACGGCTCAGTCTTATTACAGGAGGCCTTCTATTAAACTACCAAATCACAAACTTATCAGTGTTCTGGATATTGCCACAAGGCTCATGTCAATTTTCCATAAACTGTGACTCAGATTTCAAGCCATGAATAATGCTTTTCCCATAAAGTGAGAGATGAATTTTGAAATGTAATACTTGAGTAGAGTGTCTCTAGCAAGTGATTTCCACACTTAACTGCTATGCTTGATTTTTAGAATTGCCAAACTATTTTAAAGACTGTATGTATTTTAAAGGCTGTGCGGCCTTTCAAAGCCATAGCTGAATATATCCTAGCTTGTGTGATTATGGAGTTGAGACTTTGTTCTTGAAAGAACAAAGAAAAGAAAAAAGATCATGCCTCAAAAAAACAACATTCTCAAGTGCAATGCTGCTGTCAGGGCTGCACCAAATGGTCATATAGGTTTTCAGAACTTGGCTATCCAAACACAAAGCATTGCAAAATAAAATAAAATAAAATAAAATAAAATAAAAAAAGTGGTTAAGTTTTCACAGGTCTGTTTGGCCCAAGATGTGCCTGAAAGGCACAGAGACTAAGACAAAGCATCATGCCAGCACAAGCCTTTAATCAGCAGACATGGACAGATTTCTGAGCTCAAGGCCAGCCTGCTCTACAGAGCATGTTACAGGTCAACCAAGGCTGTTACACAGAAAAACCCTGTTTTAGGGAGAAAATACAACAAAAAAATTAGAGATAGAAGATAGAAACAAAATCCACACAACAGGAGATGGAGAAATGGCTCGGGCATTCCAGAGGACCCAGGCTGGATTTCCAGAACCCACATGGCTGCTCACAACAGTCTCTAATTCTAGTCCCACGAGAGCCAACGCCCTCCTGTGGCATCCTCAAGTACCAGGCATAAACATGGCAGACACTCTTGCAGTATTTGTCTAATAGGTTTCTCGATGGGGTATAAACACTCTGAGCTAAGAGAAGTTTTCCAAGCAAGTTAGAGATCCTGTTTACAAGCCTCCCTTTCAGTAAACACAGGACGTAAAGAAAAGTATCCTATCCCATTCTAAAATGTATCTTTACTTTCAGCCCATTAAGTCCTACCCTAAACTTTACCCATTTACCTTGAGGCTGGCCAAAAAGTGGTTTGTTTGTTTGGCAGGGAAGGAGGCATCCAGAGCTGGAGAGATGGCTCAGTGTTGAAAAGCATTTGTTGTTCTTGCTGAGGACCTGGGTTCCATTCCCAGCACCCTTATGGTGTTCACGACCATCCTTAATTCCAGCTCCAGGGCAACCAACTCCCTCTTCTTGTCTCTCAGGGGCACCAGGGCATGAATGTAGAACACAGACATACACAATACAAGCAAAACATACAAATGCTTTTCTTAAAGGCATGGGGCCAGAGAGATGGCTCAGAAGTAAAAGTGCTTGTACCAACCCGACAACTTTGAAACTGGGAACTTGGTTCAATTCCTAGAAGCCACAAGATAGAAGAACTGACTCCTGCAAGTTGTCCTCCACTTTCCACATGTGCAACATGCACATATGCACTCATATGTGCACACACATATACTCTTTACAAAATAGGGCATAGCCTGTAATCTCAGCACTAAGGAGGTTGAGACAGGAGGACTGCCATGAATTCCAGGTTAACACAGTAGAAGCTGCAGGTTAGCTTGCGCTACACTGAAAAACCATGACAGGACAAAAAGGCCCACGTTTTCTTCTCTGTTAAGTGACAGGTTTCCCATGAGTTTACATCCAGTTAGCTGTTCTTATGTTTACCTGCGACTCCCTTGTTTACATTTTTCTTTTTGTTAGGTCTGCTACAACAGAAAATAAGATTTTAAGCTATGAATGTTGGTATGTGAAAAGCAACCGTTAAAATTAACAAAACATACTGTTTTAAACCATAAAATGATTTCCTTGATTCTTTTTTAAGGTCAGAGAGTAGGTAAGAAAATGAGACAACTTTACTAAAGTAATGGAAAGTGCCTATTGCTGAGCCACAGTTGGCAGGCCTCCAGAGTGCTTTTGCAATGCACACTGGGATACCAACAAGTACTCATAAAATACACTTCTGGAATGGAAGAATCTCCGACCACTTTAGAAATTGTGATTAGGAAGTGCAGCCTTCCTGAAGCAGAGTCACAGATGCTCTCTCCAGTGCTGAGACAATGCTGGGTTGCAGACACAAGTCCGCTGTAAATTCCAGGGAAAGAAGGCTAGATCCACATGGATATTTAAATATTTAGAATCCTATCAGATAACCAATGACTCGTGGACATTGTCAAGCCTGTCCTTTGGAGTGTCTCTACCACAGATAGATGAATTTTAACGGAACTATGAAATCAAAGTTACTGTTTAAACAAACTATGCTAAGGCTACAGGGGAAAAACAGATCAACAGGAAAACAGTGTTAAGCATTTTCTCTTTCTGGTGCTCTCCAAAAGGAGAGGTGCTGGTTGTTGGAGATAATTCATTCTCCACCAGGTTCTTCATAGCTCTCCACATTAGGCCTCATGCCTACACAGGCAAATTTCAAGTGCCAAATGTGATGGGGCACGCCTTAAATCCCAGCACTAAAGAGATAGAGGTAGGTGATTTCTTCAATTTGAGGTTGGCCTGGTTTACATAGTGTTCCTGGGCTACACAGTGAGACCGCGTTTCCCCTAACCCCCCAAAAAGGAGCCCAAGTAGCAGAGACTAGAATTATCATATGAGAACAGCCTATAATTACCTGTACTCTTACTGCACATTCAAAGACACAGAAGAGCTTTTTGTAAAGCATCGTGTAAGAGCCACAGAAGACAAAAAGAAATCATGTTCGGTCTAATTCACCATCTTACCTACAGAGGCTGACAAATACCCCCAGCAAAAACTTACTGACCTTTAGCCACTCCACAGTAGGTCTATTGCTGGCCTAGCTTCAGGAAGTACCAGTCACCTCATCCTCTCAGAGACTAAGACCATAAAAACAGAAAATAGGCTACTACACCTAAGATCAGGGGAACATACTCTTTTTAGCATAAGTAATTTATTTGTGGTATTTTGACTGAAAGCTCACATTACTCTGATCATGATTCCCCGTCCCCCATCTCCTCCCAGAGCCTCCTCACCCACAATGCTTCCAGTTATGGCGGGCCTCCTCCCAGCACCAAGGTCTCTACCCAAACATCACTCAACAGGAGAAAGCTTTTTGACCACATAATATAATACAAGCACACAGGTCACCCCAGCATGCACTATCTCAGCTATTCATTTTCATTCCTTGTTATCTGCTTCCTGTTTGTTAAACTATCTGAAAGGTTACTTACCTATCGGGCTCTCTTCACCCTCTAAAATGTAGGCTCTAGGACAGAGGACCCTCCACTGTCCACTGCTGTCTCCCTTCTGTATGGCTGTGGTGGTGGTTAGCCTACAATAGGCAGTTAATAATTTCTGGGAGGGAGTGGCCCCAACCTGACCTACAGTCAGGAGAGTTACCAAAGCTTTTTTTAAGTCTCATTCAACCCTTAAAAAAAAAACCAGAAGTAAGGCAGGGTATTGTAGGGGCAAATGTTTAGTCCCAGCATTAAGGAGGCAGAGATATGTGAATCTCTGTGATCTGGAGGCTAGCTTGGTCTGCAGAGTGAGTTTCAGGACAGCCAGGGCTATTTCTCTAAAAAAAAACCCTGTCTGAGAAAAAAAAAAAAAACAGAAGTTAAGCTAGTTATAAAAATCGATGAGCACAGAGGAAACGATGGAAACACAATTAAGCAATGAGGTTAGGCAAGGACTTTCATCTGTTGCCCTTTTCATGTCTCTAACTCATAGGCTATCTTCCCCAAAATGATCGTCTTTCACTGTTTATAATTCATTCAAATGAAAGCCAACAAAAGGTTTTTGTGAGCCATCTGTAGTGGTGCACCCCTTTAATCTCAGCACTCCGGAGGCAGAGGCAGCCTGATCTACACAGTGAGTTCCCGGACAGCCAGGACTACACAGAGAAACCCCATCTTGAAAAGAATAAAAAATAATTAAAAAAAAAAGTCTGTGGAAAACACCAATATAAAGTCAAAGAGTGTCTCCCTTACTTACTTTAAAGCAAGGGTTTTGGTTTTCCTTTTTTACAGAACTGGATGGAGATTAATTCCAGGGCCTCACTCACTCTGTGTAGGTACTCTCTACAACTGAGATACAGCCTCAGTCTTAAAGCAGATTTTTGTTTGTCTTTGTTTTTCAAGACAGGTTTCTCTGCTGCTTAACAGCCCTGGCTGTCCAGGAACTCATTACGTAGATCAGGCTGGCCTCGAACTCACAGATCTGCCTGCCTCTGTCTCCCAAGTGCTAGGATTAAAGGCGTGCATAACCACTGCTCCACTAAAATAGTTATTTTAAGAGGCTACTGATAGAGATGGAATAGAGTTATGAAGTTTCAAAATAATCCAGTACACCAATGAGAGTACACATTCAGGACTGGTTCCAGGGGGCTTCGATACCCCCCTCAAACTGCCACTGGTACCAGGGACGCATGTCATACACAGACATATAGGCAGAAAAAAAACACATACATAAAATATAGATAAATCAAAAAAAATGATTAAAAACACCCTGCACTCTACATTGTTGCTCCTGTAACTCACTTTCTGAATTTGTGGATGGAGAGAATCAGCTTCAGAAAACATCTAAAAGGATGAATCTAACTCCAAATCACTAGGTTTGAGCTGTTCTTCTATGTACTAAATCTTGTCTGTTTACTTTCTGTAATGAGCATGCACTGCTTTTTTAAATGCAAAAGAAAAGATTTCATTAAAAAATTATTTTTTAAAGAATTATTTATCTAAGTACGCTATAGCTGTCCTCAGACACACCAGAAGAGGGCATCAGATCTCATTACAGATGGTTGTGGTCCACCATGTGGTTGCTGGGATTTGAACTCAGGACCTCTGGAAAAGCAGTCAGTGCTCTTAACCACTGAGCCATCTCTCCAGCCCTTCATTAAAAAAAAATTTAATGGCACAAAAGCCAGCACATAGGTCAGGTAATTTTCTCACCTTCTCTGAGCAATAACAGCGCTGTGTTTGTGCGGATTCAATTGGCAGGGAATCACTGATTAATAGGCCTTTGTCAGATGTACTCTTGTCACTGATAAGGTGTTTTCCACTGTAAACAAGCCTCTCTTTGGGGTCAGCCAGCCTTCAGTGAATGCCTCACAGGTAAGGCTTAGAATTAAATGTTCATGGCAAACCTCATGACCCAATTTCAGAACTGTTAGAGGAGTTTCTTACACAGGATGGTCAGCTAGATCAAGGGCCTGCAAATGTACTGGAGTCAGAATGTTCGGTCTATGGAAGACTTCACAGAGTCTTGGCTTAGGTGAATTATATCTGCTGGCATTTACTATATTAGAAATGAAAAGTTGATAAGTTAGTAAATAGCAAGAACACTAGAATCATAAGGGTGGTGATATTAGCACATAAGAAAACTCTTACTATGTATAATCAAAAGTCTAGGAGGGAAAAGAAGAAAGCCCTTAATTGTTGGGAAAGTTTTGATTGCAAAGGCTCCCTAGTGAGCACCTTGGGGGTTAGTGGAGGAGGAGCTCACTGAATGTTATGCTCTCAAGCTGGACCCCTCACATTTGGCGCTGCTCATTATTGAGAGGGGCTCTTTATTGGGAGGGGCTGTTCCTGTTCTTGCAAGCAGGTTAGCAGGATCCCTGGCCTCTATCTACTCGAAGCTGCCCAGTGGGACAAACGAAAATTCCTCTAGAATACATATGTATATACAAATACTTAGAAGCATGCAATAACAATAAATGAAAACGGATTTGAAGAAGAGCAAGCAGGGAGAAGTATATGAGAAGATTTGGAGGTGGGTAAGGGAAGGGAAAATGTAACTGAAATACAATCTCAAAAAAAAAAACAAAACTCAAAAGCTATTACGGAAAAAAATCTTTTTAATGCCTCTAAGAAGATATTGCCAAATGCCCACTGGGTAAGAACACACTGTTCCAGCTGATCCAATTCCACCAACATGTGAATTACAAATGCAAATCTTTTGCTTTCTCAAAGCCCCCTCAATATACCTATCTCTCCGGCCCATTCAGGTCCGGGTGTTTTCCTTCTATCCCTTTATTAAAGCACAAACAGCAGGAGGCACTAGGTAACAACAGGCAGAGTAAATCAGGTCAGGAGGACACTGGGATCAAAGTTCAAGTTTGGGCTGTTATGGACTCTCGAGTCGACTGGGGCAGATCACAACCAACCAACATTATTAGCCCGGCTACTCTTCCCACCTGGTAACAGCACAACTCTTAAGCTATTACCTACCACTTTAAAAGCACGAATAAGCTGATCATGGTGAGAAAAAAAGAAAAAAGAAAAAATCCAAGAGTCTGTGAAGAAAACGGATTAAGTATACAAAGCTCAGATACACAATTACCATCTTGGAAGCTCCTGGGCTTTAGCATCTAGGGATATTTCTGTCGGAGTCTGGCTAAGAGGAAGTAGCGAAAGTTATAGAAGGAAAAAAAAAAACAAGACCCTCAACACCGTCAAGTCAGATACTCACTCCCCACCGAAGTTATCCACTCATCCCTTTAGTCTCCAGAGGTTGGGGATAAGTTTTCTTTTCTTTCCGGGAAGTTACTCCAGTCACCTTAGATATAGATCCCTTTACCCTCAAAACTCCAATCACCTCTTCTCCCAGCCTCAAATCCTACCTACAAAGCTCCCAAACAGTGTCTGTCTGTCCCTTAGGCCTTACTGTCCTATCTACCTACCCCCTGTGCTCTTCGCCCCCCGCCCCGCCAACAATTTCACGAGGGTACAGCGCCTTCCGTTCCAAATTTCCTTTCTCTATACTTTTTTTTTCCACCATCTTCAAAACTCTCCCCCGATCCAGGAAACCAAGACTCCCCGGTGTCTGCTCCCCGACACTTTCCCAAGTTGCTCTCTCTACCCCAGAGGTCTAGAACTCTTCGCTCCTCTTTCCGAAATCCCTTGATGTCCTCCTCAGTCCCTAACTTGCCCCGTTGTTACTCTCAAAGGCCCTCCTTGCGGGCCATCCCATGGCCAGGCCTTTCTCTAGGTCGTGTGTCCCTCACTCCCGCCCCCCCACGCCGCCGCCACTGCCGCCCTGTGTCAGCTGTTCAGTCTCTCAACGCCTCCTCAAAGACCAGTCTTTCAGGTTGTGGCCTTTGAAACTCCCCCGATCCCCCGGGCCCAGCTGAACGACACTAAAGGAGAGGGCCCGAAAACTCACCCAGGACCAGAAAGAACAGGACAAGCTTCGAGTCCATAACTGGACAGAGGCGGCGCAACGCGATCCCTCAAGACAGGTGACGACCACACCGAGTGTTCCAAGGAACACTCTCTCAAGCCCTTGGAAAAGCAAAAACACAGGCGACCACCGACCGAAGCACCGCAAAAGCCAGGACTCGCCGCTTCAGCTGGAGTCATAAGACCAGGGGCGGGGCTCTTTATTCCTTCCGGCCAATCAGCGTGCTTGAAAGCGGAGAGGGAGGCGGTGATGTCCGGGCGGAGGGCGGGGTGGCCACGCCCTGGCTTTTTGGTTCACAGCCATTATTACACTAGGAAGAGATGTGCGAGGAGGGCATTTTTTTTAAGGCTAGCAGAAAAAGAGAAACTTTGATACTTGTACGGTGGGTTATTTCTATTCTAGGTTCTTGAGGACAAACAACCATATTTCTGGCAACAAAACGGTTGCTGGGGATCTCAAGATAACATATGTAAAAATAATACACGATTATTCGAGTATGGAGACCACCTATACTATACTATACTATAGTATACTATACTATAGTTTATACTATAGGCGGATGGGAAAGTTAGAGGGTAGTATGGAGTCACTGATCACCATATTAGACCATGCTCTTGAAGTTCACAAAGTTATAACACTCTCTTTCCTTGAAGCCAGAAAGAGGAAGCATTTTTTAAATAGAGGAAGAAAAAAGAGAGAGAGAAATAAGAATAGAAAGATAAAGATCATTCCCATTACTACCCAGAGACGCTTTTTACAAAATACATAAACTTCCAGATATTTTTGTATCTGTAATACAAATATACACTAGTGTTCTCCAATGAGTTCATACTAAAGAGTATTCTGTACACTTGCCAAGTGAACAGTAAAACAAACATGACTTAAAACAACAAAGGAAAACATTAACATAAAACTCCAGAGTTGGAATAAAGCAATGACTCTCAAAAGTTACTTTCCACGTTACACACACACACACACACACACACAATCATCTCAGGGTTTTTAGAAGTAGTTTTTTGTTTTGTTTTGTTTATTTTACCTGACGCCTTAGAGATTCTGAAACAAATGCCCTTTGTCCTACAAGCTTACCGTTTGTTTGAGGTTGAATCCTCACACATGCTAAGCAAGCACTGAGCCCTTTTTGAATTTTTTTAAGATAGTCTCACTAAGTTACCTAATAGTTTGACCTTAAACTCAAAGTATAGCTGTAGTTCAGGCAGCACTTGAATATATGATTCTCCTGCCTCAGCATGCCAAGTAGCTGGGATTGCAGGCTTTCTCCTCCCATCCTGTCCTATTCCTTTATTAAACACCTGGAGTGATTCTGATGCTGAGGTCCATGAACTGCTCTTAGAGAAGTACTAAAAGCGTGGTGGCGCACACCTTTAATCCTAGCACTCTGGAGGCAGAGGCAGGCCGATCACTGTGAGTCTGAGGTCAGCCTATACTACAGAGCAAGTTTCAGGACAGCCGAGGTCTGTTTACACAGAGAAACCCTGTTTCAAAACAAACAAATAAACAAAAAGATACAGAGAAGCTCTGAAACATAGCTTCAAAGTCATGCAGTCCAGGAGTTCTTTAATCTGGGGTTCTATTCAAAAATAAGCTTAAGAAGAGATTTGTGGGGGCAGCTTAGTGAATTCTCAGAAATTACACGAGACACTGATGAGGATTTTTCTGTGGAACTTTATAGATTTAGTTAATTCTCTAATGGGACCGGTGACTACCCATCACAGTTCCCCAATCCAACCCAAATATTAATAATCACAGATCTGCATTCATGATCATTTCCTTTAAAGTGATTCATTCCTGAAAGTAAGAACACTTGCTAAAGAATGTTTTCTACACGGATGACAATAAGTCATGAGCAAATGCCTTGCAGAACATGGGACTAACATACATTACAGCATTAGTCATTAACTTTAGCAAAATGTCATTTGACCATTCTCCCACTCATAATAGGTGGCTAGAGCCATATCCTGGGCCTGCATAGAACACACAACTGAATCAAGCCCTCAGAAGTAGCCCCACCAATCCTTACTAAAGAACTCTTTCCTTAACTTTCTGTTGCTTTTTTTTTTTTTTTTTTTTTTTTTGAGACAGGTTCTCCCTCCGTGGGCTTGGCTGGTCTGAATCTCACAGAGATTCTCCTGCCTCCGTCTCCAGTGCTGGGACTAAAGGTGTGAACAATCAGGCCTGGCTTGAAGATCACTGATAAAGCTTCCATTCTCAAAACGACCAATGAGTTGGATTCTGCCCACCTACTGTCTTTCTTCTTCAGGGAACTGCAGTTCTATTCTAAATACCTTTGAACTAGTTGCATTATGACCACAGTTCACCTGGCATAACGCCTGTTCCTTAAAGTCAACAGATTAACGAACTTCAATAACAATTGAACAATACCATCACAGTAACTAGGTGAGTTTTAGGTTAATTAGCCTTGCCGACACATCAAAAGATCATCAAAAAGGAGCATGTTCTTTCATTTAAAAATGCCTTCATAACAGTATTGTTCCAAGGACAGTCCAGTCCACAGAACAGAACAGTTTAAAGATACAACTGTGTGCTTATGTGGGACCATTTATTTTGTGTTGGAGATTGAATGTGATGTACTTACCATGCCTACTGGGCAAGCATCTTATCACTAGGCAATAGTCCCAGTCCCTTCTGCTTTTGTATTTTTACATTGAAACTGAGTCTTACAGGGTTGCCTGGGGTTGCCCTTGAATTCCCTTTGTAGCTCTCAAAGGCCTGAAATTTACAGTTTCTGCCATAGCATCCCAAACGCCTGGGAACATGTGTTTGCACCATGAGGCCTTGGCTTCAGCAATGTAGTATATCAGTAGTTCTCAACCTTCTTAATGCTGTGCTACCCTTTAATACAGTTCCTCACGTTGTGGTGATCCCCAACCATAACATTATTTTTGTTACTACTTCATAACTGTAATTCTGCTCCTGTTATAAATGGTACTGTAAATATTTTTGGAGATAGAGTTTACCAAAGGGGTTGAGACCCACAGGTTGAAAACCGCTATAGCACATACTAGAAATACCATTACAAAGGAAATGAGAGAGCCTGGGTGCAATCTCTCATGCTTTTATTCCCAGTTCTTAGAAGACAGAGGCAGGGGATCTCTGTTAGTTCAAGGTCAACCTGGTCTACATGCCAGTTCCAGGCCAGCTCGTGTTACATAGTGAGACTTGCCTCAAAAAGCAAACAACAACAACAACAACAACAAAATTGACAAGTTATTTAGTGCCTAATCCTGGAAGAATGATTTTTTTTTAATTATCATGCAATGTCACTTTCTCCCTTGGTGTATCTTATCCTCTCCAAATATAAATTACTACAACCAAGCTGACTTTCGCATTGTATGATTATTCTATATAATTCGTATACTCGTTGAATGGAGAACATTGTAAAAGCACTGCTAATCACAAAAACGAAACTTGAAATAACTTCCAGTCTATAGTCCCCAACTTCTGCCCATCTCTCCCCTGGCTGGATGACTCTGGCTTCCCCTTCAGGTGATAGTTTCCCTCTTAAGCCAGTGAAAGAACAAAGGGATTGAGCCTATGTGTTCCCCCAATGCTTGTGCCTTCAGGGGCCTTGATGCCTTCCAGCTCTAAGGCGGCTTCAGAACAGAGAATGTGGCGGTTTCTTTCAACATTCTGTTCTCATAATCTGTACTCATAAATGTTAAATGGGTTTTTGGTCATTTTGCTTTTTGTTTTTAATCAAGACAGGGCTTCTTTGTATATCCTTGACTCTCCTGGAACTCTCTCTGTAAAACAGGCTGGCCTCTGTGGAGTATAGGGGTTAAAGGTGTGCACCACCACTGCTCTGAACAGTTCTTGAATTAATAAGTAAACAGAGGGTACAGGAAAAAATAGAGAGCCTATAACGTCAGCACGGAGCTGGAGGAATTATCTCAGCCTACTTCCTGTTTTCTCCATCTGTGTCATGTCAGGGAAAGTGGAAGGGTTTGTTCTACACACACACACATACACACACACACACACACACACACACACACGCGCGCGCGCGCGCGCGCGCGCGCTTTTAGCCAGCCTTAATTTTCTTTTGTTGCTCTTTTCTTTTTTGAAAGTTTATTGTGTGTATGTGTGTGTGTGTGTGTGTATGTGTGTGTGTGTGTGTATACTTGCACACATGTGCACTTTTGAATCTGTACGACTGTGTATGGAGGAGCTTGAGATTCCCTGAAACTGGAGTTACAGGGGTTCTGGGGACTAAACTCAGGTCCTCTGGAAAACCAGTAAGCATTGTTAACCATGAACCTTCTCATTCCAGCCTCTATTTTCTTCCTTTGGATAGGATCTCATGTTGCCTAGGTTAGCCTTGAACACTTCTTCCCAGCATTAGGATTACAAGCATATACTACCACACCACCTTTCTCCATAGTTTTCTTTTCTTCTGTTTTTATTTTTTGCCTCATTTTATAGTCCAGAATAGCTTTGAACTTGAAGTGATCTTCCTGCCTTGGCCTCCCAAGTGCTGGAATTATAGGTGAGAGCCACCATCCCTGGCTTTAATATTGCCTTTCTACTTGAAAGGTTATAGAAGTACTAGATCCTAAGACAACATTACATACTAAATTGTGAAATGATGCTCTATAGGAAACAATGTCATACTGTTCTCTTCTTAGTGGCAGTTTAGAGGAGAGAATCAGATTCAGGAAGTCCTACCTCCCCCTGTGACTATTGATGATCATCACCTAAGCAAAAAGTCAACTGAAATGGCCACCACAAGCTCTTGAGCATGAGATGGTGGTCACACAGTGCAGATTTCTTGATATAGATCAGCCCTTCTCTGTGTCAACCCTGCCATTTTGCTCACCAACGTCGCTATTTCCCCAAGTTGGCAGCAAAGCTGAGAACAGAACTCTTACCTCTGAATTTCTTGTCTGCTGTTCTACTCTCATTTGGCTCTAGCTCTGTGCTCTAAAAGGCTCCCTTCATTAAAGTTTCATGTCAATGAGAGAGGCACAGGAACCACTGAAAGCACTGTGCGCTTTCTGCTACAGAATTTATTAGGTGGTGACCTTAGCACTCTCACCAATTGAAATACACAAGTCTGCTAGCAATGTTATGCTTCGGAGGTTGTTTTGTTAGCCCAGTGCATACTCACAGAGAGATTTCAGGACTTGCAATAAGCTTTTAAAAGACTGTCCATCCAGCCAATCTCTTCATTGTTAATCAAAATTAGTAAAAAGAAGCCATCAAAAGACCATGGTGTATACCTTAAATGTGTTCAACTTATATTTAATAACTAGTAAGTACTACTAGTCCTGGTAGTAGTATTATTAATATTTATTATTATATTAATAGTAGCCAAGCAGTGGTGGTTGTACACCTTTAATCCCAGCGCTTGGGAAGCAGAGGCAAGTGGATTTCTGAGTTCGAGGCCAGCCTGGTCTACAGAGTGACTTCTAAGACAGCCAGGGCTACACAGAGAACTCTGTCTCAAAAAAACCCACAATAATAATAATAATAATAATAATAATAACCATTGCCTTCAAGAAATAACAAACCAAATATTTTCGGTACTCTGTGATTTGCTATCAATACACATAGCAGGTATTTTTATGTAACAGTTCTATTGTAAATATTTCAAAACATCATTCACACACATCACTAATGGAATTGTTAGATATGGTGCTACATACTAATGTAAATAAAGAATTACCACAGAGCACACACAGCCTGATGGTGGTGGTGCACACCTTTGATCACAGAACATTGAAGGTAGAGGCAGAAGAATTTTTCTGAGTTCAAGGCCAGTCTGATTTACAGAGTGAGTTCCAGAACAGCCAGGGATATACAGAGAAACTGTGTCTCAAAAAAAACAATAAACAAACAAACCAGCGTATGTTAAAAAAGAATGATCACACGCAGAGAAGGAGAGTGGGGATCATTTGATATTACTCCTTTCAGAGTCACACTTTCCAGTCCTTTCTTCTGAGACTCAGTGGTTTCTGGGAGGCAAAGTTCTGTAACCAGGGATAAAGACAACAGACAGCCACATAAACCTGGCATTGTCACTCTGTCACATCTAACAAGATGCTCATACCTAAGAGCCACTTGTTCTCCTTAGCAAAAAGGAAGACAACTAGTTAGTAGTTAGTCTCCTTTTATAAAGTTATTACCCAACCCCCTTCTCTCTCTCTCTCTCTCTCCCTCTGTGTGTGTGTGTGTGTGTGTGTGTGTGTGTGTGTGTGTGTGCGCGTGTTTCTCTCATTCTTCCATCCTCTCCCCTTCCTTTCCTTTTTAAAGATACTGCAAGTCTTTGAGGCCAGCCTGGGGCTATACAGTGAAACTTCACACACACACACACACACACACACACACACAAAAGGTAAAAGATTTCTGATCCCCATTACCAAAGAATCAAAGGGTCTTAGTCAGGCTGGGGAAATCTACATTTTAATGAACTAGCCAAATGACAAAGATGTTTGTGGTATTTGTAGAGGGAACACTTTGATAGACTCTTTTCCAAATAAACTTACATTGAGAAATTTTAGTATTTTTTTTTTACTTACTCAAAAAGAAATATAATTTTCAACTTTTGGGTCAGACATGGTGGGTGGCTGATGCTTCTCTATAATCTGAGAATGGTGGCAAAGAACTGGGGAAGCAGATGCAGGAGAATTGCTGTGATTTCAAGGCCAGCCTAGGATACATAGCAAAAAGCAAAATAAAACAAAAACCCTTTCTCTAAAACCTCTCTAAACATTTTTTTCTTTTTACAAAAGTTGTTTTATGCTTGACAGAAAATCAGTTTGTGGCTGACATAGTCACATATGGGAAAAACAGTCAAAGCTTCCTGCTCTAAAGAAAAGGAGGAGTAGGAGGTAGTTGGGGGTGATGGCACATGCCTTTAATCCCAGCAGTAGGGAGTCAGAGGGAAGTGGTTCTCTGGGTTCGAGACTGGCCTGGTCTACAGAATGAGTTCTAGGGCAGCTAGGGCTATACAGAGAAACCCTGTCTCAAATAATCAAAAAAGAAAAAGAAGAAGAGGAGGAAGAGGAGGAAGAAGAAAATGGGGAGAGGGAGAGCTAAACTGTTAAATGTTAATGGTAATGTGTGTTACTCTGTGCCTGAGAACTAGTATGAAAGAGAAAAGGAGAATCACAATGTTGATGTTTGTAACACAGCACTATTCAGTCCAGCCTACTAACTTACCACGTAGCTGAAGTCATTGTCAAACTGACAATCTTCTTCCTTCAGCCTCCCTAGTGCCAGCGGGACAGGTGTGCACCTGCTACCATGTTTGACCAGCAACTAACAAAAATGGCCTGAATATTATCCAGAGAATTAAGTGATCATCAACTGCAAATGATCCACATTTCAGAAAGCAAGCTAATGTGATCCTTCAAATTCAAATGCCTCAAAATTTACTGCTAGTCAACTTGAATAGAGGATTCACACCATTGAGATTACACTGACTATAGCTAAACACGAAGGGGAGGGGTTTGGTTTCTGTGCCACCATGCTCAGATGTGAAGCTTGGTTTTACATTGATTTTTAAAACTCTCTTAAAACTGAGAGTGATAGTGCACACCTTTAGCCCTAGTATGCAGGAAGCAGAGGCAGGCAGATCGCTTATGAGTTTGAAGTACATAATGAGTTCCAAGGAGGAGCAGGAGGAAAGAAGAAGAAGAAGAAGAAGAAGAAGAAGAAGAAGAAGGAGGAGGAGGAGGAGGAGGAGGAGGAGGAGGAGGAGGAGGAGGAGGAGGAGGAGGAGGAGGAGGGGGGAGGGGGAGGGGAGGAGGAGGAGGGGGACGGGGAGGAGGAGGAGGAGGAGGAGGGGGGAGGGGGAGGGGAGGAGGAGGAGGGGGACGGGGAGGGGGAGGAGGAGGAGGGGGGAGGGGAGGAGGGGGAGGGGGAGGAGGAGGAGGGGGGAGGAGGGGGAGGGGGAGGAGGAGGAGGGGGAGGAGGGGGAGGGGGAGGAGGAGGAGGAGGAGAAGGAGAAGAAGAAGAAGAAGAAGAAGAAGAAGAAGAAGAAGAAGAAGAAGAAGAAGAAGAAGAAGAAGAAAGTCATTATTCTAGGGGCTGGAGGGAGGGAGCTCAGTGGTTAAAAACACTTGTTCTTGCAGAGGACCCAGGTTCGGTTTCCAGTACCCACATGACAGCTAATATCCATCTGTAACTCCAGTTCTAGAGGATCTGATGTCTCTACTGCTTAGAGAGGCATACTTGTAGTATGTGCACACACACACACACACACACACACATAAAACAAACCAAAATAAATATATATTTTAGCATCTATCTTACAAAGAGGAAAAGAACAGTCTCTTTTTAAAAGTGCAAAGTACAAGCTAAGGCCACTTGGAAGGAAAGTTCAAGTGAAGGAAGGGACTGTCCCACTGAACTCTGATATAGTTGTATGTTATGTTTCCTTCTGGGCTCCACAGTTGCAGACAGACATTGACAAAGTCAAGAGCCACATTCAGGCAGGAGAACGGAAGTCTCAGTAAGATAGCCATCTTCAAATACCTATAGATGGACTTGAGAGATGGCTCAGTGGTTAACACTGTTTAATACTCTTGTGTAGGGCTAGGGTTCATTTCTCAGCACCCACAAAAGCCTGTGACTCTTACAGCAGTGATCAAATGCCTCTGGTCTCTTCTGGCACCCACATATGCTTACACATACTGCCCACCACCCACACATACAACTAAGAAGAAAGTACGCCCCTTTTTAAGTTAGTGCCTAAATACCTACAGAGGCAAGAGAAGGGAGGGGAAAAAAGTTATTTCTTGCGGTTCCAGAGAAGGAAGTAGAAAGAACAGTTAGAAATTCTCCCTTCCTACTGCCTGAACTTTTAGCTCCTTTTAAATTTTCAAACAAGACTTTGAAAATTATTAACTCAACCAAGTAGTGATGGTGCAGCCTTGAATCTCAGCACTGGGGAAGCGGAGGCAGGCTGATCTCTATGAGTTCAAGACCAGCCTAATCTACAAATTGAGTTCCAGGACAGCCAAGGCTACACAGAAAAATCCTGTCTTGAAAAAAAAAAAAAACAAAACAAAACCAAAAGTAATTCACTCACGGTCATGTGCTCCAAATTAATGACTGTTTACAGAGAAACCAAAGACTGTTTGACAGGAAACTGCACGAAGAGATTTGCCATCAAAAGGAAAGTTAAGTTAGGTGACTTCTAAGGATTCTGCCAACATGAGTTCCATGGGTTTTGAATGTTTCTTGGGCCTCAGTGTTTGATACAGGATTTAGTATACATTGAATGAGAACAGAATAGGCCTTCTCTAGTGGCATCTAAGGACAGACACATTCAGTGTCAACACAATTTCTTTGACAAATGCTTCAAAAAGACTTTGACCTTTTTAAAATTTACAAAGTAATCAGAGGTGGGCCAGGTGGTCAGAGTTCATTGTTAGAGAGAGCTTGCCCAACACGCACAAAGCTCTGTGTTTAATGCTAAAATTATTTTAAAATGATCTATTACACATATTTTAAAAGATTCAAATTTATTTTATGTGTATGGGTGTTTATCTGCATGTATGTGTACCATGCACATGCAGTGAGTGCCTGCCGAGGCCAAAGGAGCTGGTTAGAGTCCCTGGATCTGGAGTTATAACCCAATGTGGGCCTGTGTGCTGGGAACTGAACTCAGGTCCTCTGCAAGAGCACAAAATATTCTTTTTTAAAATGAGTATGAGTGTTTGGCTCCATGTTTGTAACTGTATCATGTGCATGCAGTGCTGGTGGAGAACCCTCTGAACTAGGACTAGAGATAGTGGTGAGTCAACAGGTGAGTGCTGGGAACTTCTGATCCACTGAGCCAGCAACCTCCCCCAAATAATATATACTTTAAGCAAAACCAAACTAGTGAAAGGCTGGAAATGTGGTGTCTTGGTACAGCATCTTCCTAGCATATGCAATGCCCTGGGTTCAACCTCTAGCACAGATAATGAAAACAAGCCAACCAAAGTAACATGAGTAGGGGCTGAAGAGATGGAGAGGCCAAGTTGCTAAGACCTGAGTTTGGTTCCCAGAACCCACATGGCAGCTCACATGTCTGTAACTCCAGTTTTAGGGGATCTAAAGCCATCTCCTGGCCTCTTTAGACACCAGGCATGCACATTGACATACATACAGTCACAAACAAACAAACAAACAAACACCCATATGCATAAAATAAAAATAATGAAAATGACCAGGCAGTAGTGGTGGCATATGCTTTTTTAATCCCAGCACTTGAGAGGCAGGAGCAGGTGGATCTCTATGAGTTTGAGACCAGCCTGGCCTACAGAATGAGTTCCAGGACAGCCAGGGCTACACAGAAAGACCCTGTCTTTAAAAACCTGAATGAATGAATGAATGAATGAATGAATGAATGAAAATAATTTTTTAAAAGAAGATTTATTGTTATATGTAAGTACACTGCAGCTGTCTTCACATACCAGAAGAAGGTGTCAGATCTCAGTACGGATGGTTGTGAATCACCATGTGGTTGCTGGGATTTGAACTCAGGACCTTCGGAAGAGCAGTCAGTGCTATTAAATGCTGAGCCATCTTTCCAGCCCCTGAATGAAAATAATTTAAACTAATGCTAGTAGAAGCAGAGTTTCTACCGCTGGTCAGGTTTGATATGCAGAACAATGTTCCTACAAAGATGCCCATATCAGGGCTAGAGAGATGGCTCAGCAGTTACGAGCACTGACTGCTCTTCCAGAAGTCCTGAGTTCGATTTGCAGCAACCACACGGTGGCTCACAACCATCTGTAGTGGGATCTGATGCCCTCTTCTGGTGTGTTTGAAGACAGCAACAGTGTACTTACATAAATAAGTCTTCAAAAAAAAAAAAGATGTCCATAGCGTAATTGTCAGGGAAAGTATTTTAAAAAGTGAATTAATGTTTCTCTGTTGAAATTAAGCTTGCTATCATTTGGCTTTTATTTTATTTTACTGAGACAGGATTTCAGGTTGACTTCAATCTCAGGATCTCCTTACCTCTGCCTCCTGAGCACTGGGATTACAGGTGGCTTTCATCTGACTTTTAAATGAGCAAAGTAGGATAGATTTTTCTCTACTGGCCATAATGTGGTCATGGGAGTAATCGTAAGTGAAAGAAGGAAGTGGCAGAGTCAGTTGGAGAAAGAGATGTAACAGCGGAAGCAGGGATCATCGAAGTTGACATGAAGGGAGTTCAGGAGGGACTCACCAACTCACCAATAAGCCTTTGATAGAGCATAAAGAGCAGTGGGTAGGACAGCTCAAGACCCCAAGACAGGGTGTGAAGAAAGTGGGATGGTCAATTCCAGGTGTGCTAGATCTAAGCGAGAGTGGGAGATGGTGGGTCAAGTGCACTATGTTAGATTAAAGCAACTTCAAGACTCCCTTTCCAAGAGAGTATTTGAAGAGTACTGATGTTTTTTCCTGGACCTGTCAGCCTTAGGGGTACATAAACCCCTATACGCTTTCTTGCATTTCACACTTCTAAGAATGGATTGTGGCTAAAGTGGGTTTCTGAAGAAAGTGCTTTTTTTCTAGAAGTGACTGCTCTGGATGGGAGGAGACAGCAGAGAAGGTAGAACGCAGGCTCCAGCTGCTTGGCTCACTGGTACTTCTGGATTCTTTTTCCAGAGCTCAAGAAGCAAGATGGCTATTGGGATGGAGCTCTGAGGAAACTGAACACTTCTCCATGAGAGGGTCGCACCAGCAGTGGTTCTGATGGAAGATGGTCCTGTGAACCAAGGGCATCCGGTTGACTATAAGCTGGAAAGAGCAAGCAGTCTCCCCAAGAACTTCCAAAAGGACTGCCAGCATGCTGACACCTTGGTTTTAGGTCAGTGGGCTTCCAGAATGATGCTTCAATACTATGTGCTGATTTGATGAATCAGCAAAAGACATGTTTTAGGGGTGGGAAACAGTGAGTCTTCCGTTATTTTACATTGGAAAGGGACGTTTAGAACATGTTGAAAGGAAACAGGGGGTTTTCTGTTTTATTTTTTTTTCACTTAACAAAAATCAAACCAGGGCAGTGGAGGAGAAGAGGTGAGCTGAGGGAACAGTGGGCGGGGGGGGGGGGGAGAGAAGATGGTCAAAGTGAGAAAAAGACAAAAAAAACAGATGGAAAACTAGCAATATGAGGAAGAGAGGGGGTGAGGGGTTGGGATAAGAAAGAAAAAGAAGGCAGCATTGTGAGGGCTAGGGGTGGCTGGGGCAGGAGGAGAAGGACAAAGGGGAAGGGGTGAAGGGAGGAAAGGGGAGGGAAGAGAAATGGGAGAGAATAAGAAGCAGAGGTGAGGGTAGTGATAGGGAGAGGGGCTGGTCAGGGGGTGAGGAAATAAAAGGAGAGGAAAAGGACAGGAGAGGCTGTGCAGTGATGAGGAAGGAAGGAAGGAAGGAAGGAAGAAAGGAAGGAAGGAAGGAAGAAAGGAAGGCAGGCAGGCAGGCAGGCAGGCTGTGGAAGAGAGAAGAGGCAGGAAGGGACTGGGGTGTGTATGGAAAGGGTAGGGTAGGATGAGAGAGTGGGGATCATGGAGGTAGGGAAGTGAGACAGGAGGGGAAGGGGAGAGGATGGGAGGAGGTAGGTTGAGGAAGAGGGGCAGGTGTGGTAAAGAGGGGATAGTAGAGAGAGAGGGGGGAGATGGTGAAAGGTGGAGAAGGGGAGCTCAGAGTCACCAGATGAGGCAGGCAGGGTTGGTGTTGAAGGGGATG